>CM024676.1:8826448-10179925 GCA_014182725.1 Eucalyptus brandiana
ATTAACCCATAGTTCACGATTTCTTTTTCTAATTTATGTTGCCTATCGCATTTGTGAATTAATTAGTGACGCAATACTTTTAGACAATTAGGGATAAAGAGCGTGTTTGATACAATTTCCCGATAACAATAGCATTCATAAAAAATATGCCTTTACTTTATGGAGTATTTAGTAAATCACTGGCAATTCTCATATTCTCATTAATTGCGCAATCTTACAGCAGCTTTAAGAATCTAAATTACCAAACGTCGAGGTATTACGACTAGAAAACATGTATTTTCAATCTAACTAGCCATTTCGTTGGTGAGTTTAGGCACCCTCTACATGGATGTTGAAAATGCGGCAAAGGGTCATCTTTCTCTGCCATCTCCAGTGACAATCTTGTCCGTCTCTCTTGCTACAATGTCGGCCGCGACGTTCCCAACCCGATGATCCGCCGCCGCTGTCTTCGATGCTCGGTTTTACCCACCGCCGTGCGTTATTGCAGGGCCATCGGAGGGCCACAACATCGGATCCACTCGGTCGGAGGTTTCGGCTGCATGATTAAGAGAGAGAGAGAGAGAGAGATGGGAGGAAGGCAGTAAGGAAGGCCATGGTGGCTGCAGATGAAGGGAAGGAAGAAAAGACATCAATTGAACAGTGTTAGAGAATTATGCAAACAGCCTTTTCTCTTTCTTCCTCTTTATTCCATCTTCCTCCACAATCATTCCTCGATCACGGTTCACTCGTCGACACCAACCAGCCCCATGACGCTATCATCGTCTCCTCGTGAATTTTACCTGCAACAGCTCCTCCTTATAGAGAGAGAGAGAGAGAGAGAGAGAGAGAGAGAGAGAGATGTGATAGATATGTCCTTTATATCGTTAAAGTAATGTAAGATGTGATTATATATCTCTTAATAAAAGAGTCAAAACACATTTTACATTATCAAGGTTTAAGTATTTGAGCCACCTTTCAGGAATGGTGCCTCGAGAGGCTGTGGGAAGTTCTCGACACATGTAAAGGTTGTCTCGGAGAGATCAATTCAATTTTTGATCTAGAGCCAATACAATAGTTTATTAAGTTGATGCTCCGCAATTTCCCTTTGGCTTAGTTTCCAAAAAGTGCTAGGCACCCTTTGAGCATCCAGTTAATATTTGGTGGATTGTAAATGGAGTTCCCTAATGCTTAGGTTCTTCGGACCAAAAGATGCATCTAATAAAGGGAGGACAACCCTAGAGGTTATATGCATAGTGTGTTGGCTTCTCCTAAGTGATTTAGGACTCTCTTCTGCAAGGGCTTAACATAAGCCCGAATTCGTCAAACCTGGCTTTGATGCCAACTAAGGTTCTCTACAACAAAAAAATGCATATGAGAGTGGGAGGGCACCTCCAGGAGTTAAAATGGGTCGTTTCTTAACCCACATGAGTATCAAAAAAAGGTCATAAATGGATTAGTTATATTTAATAAATGGATTTAAACAAGATATAAGTGTTAAATTGATCATAAATAAGTTTACAACTTACTTAAATTCAACCTACCTCTATGACTCTCTCTTCTTTCCCTCTCGATCTCGCACTTACTCATGTTGCACTCTCACCTCAGTTTAGATATGAGTTTTTGTATATTTGGTTAAATATGAAAATGTTTTAATAATATATAGTGAGTGTAAGTCATTATAATTATATTACATGAAAATGGGTCATAACGGGTGAAATGGGTTTATCTAGGTTAAATCATTTTTTGCTCGACCCAAATTTGACCCAAACTACTTGTTAGGCAATTCTAATTACATGCAAAGTGAGTTAACTTCTCTCAAGTGATGTGGGACTCCATGAACATATCGGCCCATACCATAGAACTCCTCCTATATTTATTGCCTGTTGCCATTTTACAGCTAGCGTTGTATAGAAGTTATTATAAATCAATGATGCAAGCAATTCGAGACATTTCGTGTGTGCAACGAATATGTTTTTCCGGTGCAAACATGTACTATGAATCTTGCATCGGATGTGCACATTATATCGATTGGTACTGGTACGGACACAATGATACGTCCCTCTATATAATGTGTCTGTGTGTCCTTGATAATGACCTGAGTGATGAATATGAAGCGATCGCATTCACAAAAGACAATGCACGTAGGGTACATATTTTAACGACATCTTTACGGCCCAAAGCGCTGTGGGCCCACTTTCCTACTTTTTTTTTTTTTTTTGGTCGGTCCACTTTCCTACTGAGATTGGTACTCGATAGACTATATTTTAACTACATCTTCAAGGGACTTCGAGAGAAATCTGAAATTCGTGGTCCAGGGGCTATGGGCCATCCCCACTGCGCGCCACGCGTATCACTTGTATTAAATCGGGCGTGTGATGCCCCCACTAAATTTTCCATAAATAATAAGTAATTGTCTAGTTAAGAATATATAAATTATACACCATTTTATATTATCTTTTTTTTTTTTCGACAATTTTTTTACAATTGACTAGCTATATTTTAGACAGTAGAGAGGTGAATAACGGCGGTTTTCAATTTTTTTTTTTTTTTACTTCTAGGAAATTATTACGGTTAATTATCATAACTTGTATTTTGAGATAATCTAGGTGGAGAGACCAAAAGATGAATCTCCTCTTTAAAGGGCAGTATAGACTAATTATGTTTGGTTTTAAGGGGGTGAATGATAATCATTCTATTTCATAAATCAATTTTTGACTCGAAATTGATTTTTATATTTTTATTTATTGGATAAGTTTTTTTAGCAAAAATACATGTTTGATAACCTTATAAAATTTTTATTCTTGAAATAAAAATTCATTTGATAATGATATAAAATTTTTCTCCCCTGAGTGGTGGTGGAAGGCATCCAGTGGTTGGCAGGCGACCGATGGTGGGAGGTGAGCAAGTGGTGGTAGGCGGTCGACAGTGGGAGTCTGGTGTCTCATGAGCGGCAAGTGGGTGGCAAAAGGCGATAAGAAATTGAGAATGAACGATAAAAAGAGTTTTCATTTCTCACTTTTGTTCTAAAAATAGTTTAGCTAAAAATTTCAACTTATGATTTCTAATCTAAATCTATTTTTGGAATAAAAATCTATTCCAGAAAGAGAAAAGTAAAATTGCATTATCAAATGAATTTCTGTTCCAAACCCGTTATGAGGAACAAAAAAATAGAGAAATATAAAAACAGAATAGTTATTATTTATGCCTTAAGAGACTAGGGGCTTGCCGGAGGAAATTTCCTCTACACGCCATTTTGATGAATTGGTAGAAGTTTTAGACATTGCTTACATGCGAGTAAAGTTGTGCCTGTGATCCACCAATCAAGAGATGGTTGGAGAAGGTTTCTTCCAATATGGCCTAGAAAACTAAAATAAGGCGATAAAGAAAGACCTCACTAGTTACGCATCAATGATATATCTTAATAATTTTGTGCAATGTGTGCATCAAATATGTATATTACACGAGTCTTTGACTATTTGTGTTGTACACCATTGAATAAACTTTTCATCATCTAGCATAAATAAGAAGGCACTGCGGTCTTCCTTTTCCAATCTATGTTGCCTATCACACTTGTGATATAATCAGTGAAGTAATACTTGTTGACGATTAGAAATGAAGAGCCTGTTTGGTGCAATTTCCCAATAACAATAGCACCCACGAAAAACGTGCCTTTACTTTTCATAAAGTGTTTGGTAAATCACTCAGAGCCGTCATATTCTCATTAATTGCGCAAGCTTACAACAGCTTTAAGAATCTAGACTACCAGACTTTGAGGTATTACAACTAGAAAACATGTATTTTGAATGTAACTAGCCATTTTGTTGGTGAGTTTAGGCACCCTCTACATGGATATTGATAATGCGGTAAAGGGTTCTCTCTCTCTCTCTCTCTCTCTCTCTTTCTCTCTCTGCATCTTTAGTGACACAATCTTGTCTCTCTTTTGCTGTAACGTCGATGGCGTCCCCAACGCCATAATTCGCGGCTGCTGACTTTGATGCTCGGTTTTACCCACCGCCTTGCTTTATTGCGTGGCCCTCGAGGGGCCATGACCTCGGATCCACTTGGTCGGAGGTTTCGGTTGCATGATTGAGAGAGAGAGAGAGAGATGGGAGGAAGGCAGCAAGAAAGGCCAAGGTGCCTGTGGATGAAGAGATGGAAGAAAAGGCATCTACTGAACAATGTTGCAGAACGATGCGAACAACCATTTTTCTTTCTTCCTCTATTTTTTCCATCTTCCTCCACAATCATTCCTCGCTCGCAAGTCGTCTACACCAACCAGCCCCATAACGCCATCATTGTCTCCTCGTGAATTTTGCCTCCAACAGCTCCACCTCGAAGAGAGAGAGAGAGAGAGAGAGAGAGAGAGTAGTGAGGAGTTAGGTGGCGATGGTGGTGGCGGTGGCAGTGGCGGTGGGTTGTGACTCCGCGTCTGCCGTGATGGAGCTCCGGCAATGGTGGTGGCTAGGAGAATCGAGTAACGGTATACTGTTGTCAATATCCCGGATCCCGAAAATCAGAGCTTGGGAGAGGATAAAAGCATAAATATCATTAAGA
Organism: Eucalyptus brandiana; assembly: GCA_014182725.1. Taxonomy (NCBI): domain Eukaryota; kingdom Viridiplantae; phylum Streptophyta; class Magnoliopsida; order Myrtales; family Myrtaceae; genus Eucalyptus; species Eucalyptus brandiana. Next base: position 8,830,982 of record CM024676.1, read on the forward strand.
AATAATATGAGGTTGGATTACTGGACTTGAGCAAGTCCTTAAAAGGCTCACAAAGGAAACAGATGGGAGAACCGCCTTGGGGTGGGAGACCCCGCGCTGTCCTCATATTTCCTCTTTGTTGGCAAGACAAAGATAAACAGAGAATTAGGAGACCTCATGGTGATGAAGGTAGACACCACGTCAAGACTTTGGTTCTGGCTACTACTGGGAATTGTGGTGGCTAGGAGAATTAGGTAACGGTATATTGCTGTCAATATCCCGGATCCCAAAAATCGGAGCTTGGGAGAGGAATATCATTAAGAGATAATATGAGGTTGGATTACGGCCAATAGATTGTAGCTTTAGATTGCCTTTATTACCCAAAAAATGAATGTTTTGAACAATATTTTTCCGAAAAATGATAAACTTATATCATTTAGAAAAATAGGAAAATATTCTCTCACATGTGAAAATAGTTGGGTATAGATTATTTTTCGTTGGCTTGTTTTTCTGAGCGATATAAATAATTATTTTTCAGAATTTTTCTTTCATATCACTCATATTTTGCAGAACAAACACACCCTAAAGCTACAATTTACTTGCAAAGATCGTAATCCAAAGTTAAAAATACGGAAGAACATTTTCATTGGTGGTGAAAACTTATTCTTGATAACAAGTGTCAATTACGGGTGTGTCCGTTTCGCGGAAAATAAATAATTTGGAAAATGTCTTTTGAAAAACGATTATTTATATTATTTAGAAAATTAAATGAATTGAAGAATTTTTTATTGCTTAGGAAAAATAGTTAGTCATAGATTTTTATTAATAATGAAAGTATTTTTCGCCAACTAATTTTTCGAAATGATATAAGCAATTATTTTTTGGAAATTTTTTTTAAACTACTCATTTTTTTGCGAAACGAACACACATAAACTTCACTAAAGTTTACCCGCTCACTTCGTGAATATTCTACGTGATTTTTAAAAATTTTCTATGCAACAATGCATTATGAAGTTGAAATAAGTTTTTATTATATTTTTATGTTTTTCTTACACTTTTACATGGGAAGATCATTTCTTTTTTCCTTTTCATTTTAATATATGGATATTAAGGAGCATGAAAGAACAAAGACTATTTGCACGAATCATTCATTTTTTATTATATTTTTAATTAGAAATAAAAAAATTTATTCTGCTCGCGAAAATAATTTCTAAGCATTTTAAGGTATCTGGTAACTATCCAAAATTTATATTCTCAAAATAGAATTGTGTTTGGCACCATCCTCAAAATTTATATTCCAAACCATTTTCTTTTAATTTTTAAATAATTTTATCATCTTTTTCCTTTTTTTTTTTCCTTTTCTTTCCCTTCTTCTTCTTCAACCTTTAGTTGGTCACTAGAACGTCGCCGGCCCTCGGTGAGGCTGTGTCTCGTCGATCAAGCCTTGCCGGCAATTGGATGAGGGTCAGTCAAGCCTTGGCTGGGCAAGCAGCATAACCTAGATCTAGCGAGGCCAAGCTCACCTAGCCATGGTTCGATTGAGCCTCGTCCGGCTAGGCGAGGCTCACCGGTGGCCAAGGGAGGCCCGCTTGGCCACCGGTGAGGCCAAGCCTCACCAATGGCTACGTGAGCCTTTGGCAAGGTTGCTAGACCTCGTCCGACTAGTCATCGACAACTGGCGGCAGTGGTAGCAGTGGAAGAAGAAGAGAGAAGGAAGAAGAACAAGAAGAAAATAAGAGAAGAGAAAAAAAAAATGGATTGGCTTGATTCTAGAATTGTTCCCGGAAACAAAGAATCAGTTTCTTTTTACTTCTCAATTCTACTCCAAATTTATTCTTTGGATTAAAAATTTAACAAATAGACTTCTATTCCAAATTTACTTCCGGAAACAAAAGAATAGAAATTTTCATCATTTGGCAAGTTGTCAAACGCACCCTAATTGAACAAATGACAATATGAAGAGTATGTTACATGCCATCGTTCAATCGCACATGCGCTTCCAATTCCCACAAATCCTAATTTGGATCAAATCAGATATAAGTTTAAGAAATAAGAATCTCTTTTGTCTCTTGAATCCGTATTGGCCAGAATTTTCAGGAAATATGTCTTCTTGCTTTCCAAATTTGACTGAATAATGTCATCTTTTTTTTATTTTAGCACTCCCCTTGTGCGCCCCCACATGTGACCTTCGGCCACTATAGTGGACTGACGGGATTGGCCAAAAATCAACGTGTGGTGAGGTTAGTCCAAATAATTCAATCGCACATGCGCCTCCTATTATTGTCTTTATGTTAATACAACAATTGGCGCAAAGATGCCATCGACAAATTTATCATTATTTTTCTCAAGTGTATATTCTCACGGAGTTTTTCATCTTCTCGATCACACAATGAGCAGGAGACTCTGATATGTTAATTTTGGTGTAATCAGTAACAATGGCACAAGTTCTTCTCATTATCATAAAATGAAAAAAAAAAAAAAAAAAAAAAAAGGAGTTAACTCTATGATAACTTTTTCAATTGATCATTATTTCAAGTTCATATAGAATACTTTTCAAATCATTCATTTTCACAAAATAAACGAAGTTTGAGTAAATCCTAACAATTGATTTATGGAAATAATTTATATTTGTCGATAGACAAAGAGGAGCATCGCGTGGGTTGAAGAAATGAACTGATTTTCGCTTAATTTGTAAGCAAGGCCAGAAATGAAATGTAATTTGAGATTGGCCCAATACTAGAAGACAACGACTTTACCAAGCCTAGCCCATATTGATCAGTACAACAACCTAATCTCAATTGGGCCCATTAGAGATCTGAGCCCAATACCAAGAAAATTTCTCTATTTGATGCCGTACATCTTTTAGGCCTTTTCTATTCTGCATTGGTGCATTTATCTAAAATGTATGGTGGCAAAAAGGAAAAAAAAAAAAAAAACAAAACAAAACAAAGAGAGAGAGGATGTGATAGATATGTCCTTCATATCGTTACAGTAATGTAAAAATGTGATTATTTATCTTTTAATAAAAGAGTCAAAACACATTTCTCATTGATTTTTTTGATAAAAACATTGTATCGAGATTTAAGTGTTTACACTGCCTTTTGGGAATGTGCCCCGAGAGGGCCGTGAGAAGTTCTCAACACATGTAAAGTCCGTCTTAGGGAGATCGATTCAATTTTTTGTCTAGAGCCTGTACAAAAGTTTATTAATTTGATGTTACATTATTTTCATTTGCCTTGGTTTCCAAAAGCGTTGGACATGTTTGGTGAATCGTACACGGAATTCGCTCGCCAAAAGATATATCTGGTAGGGGGGGCAGCCCTCGAAAGTCATATGCAGAGTAGGTTTTGCTTCTCTCGAGTAATTTAGGACTCCCTTTTGCAGGAGCTTAACATACATCTGGATTCACCGAACTTGATTTTGGTGTTAACTAAGATTCTCTGTAACTGAAAATGCATTTAATAGTGGGAGGGCAATTCCGAAAGTCATATGTAGACCCACTGATCCATTTCTTAACCTACATAAGTATTAAATAGATAAATTATATTCAATAAATGGATTATAGATAGGTTTATAACTTACTTAAACTCAACTCACCTATATAACTTTTTCTTTATTCTCTTTCACCCTCACTCAATCTCGCACTCATTTACACCAAACTCTTACCTCGAGTTAGGTAAGAGTTTTTGTAGATTAGGTTAAATATAGAAGTGTTTTAGCAATGTAAATCGGATATAAGTCATTAAATTTATATAGTATGGAAATGGGCCGAAACGAGTAAAATGAATCTATTTGGATTGAACTATTTCTTATTCGATCTAAATTCAATCCGACTCACCCATTTAACAAGTCTAGTTATAGGCAAAGTGGATTGACTTCTCCCAAGTGATGTGGGACTCCATGAACACGCTGAGCCATACCATAAACTCCTCCTATGCTCATTGCCTGTTGCCTGTTGCCATATTTAACTCGAAGTTTAAATGAGAAATTGTTGACATAAATACCACGTAAGCCAATTGAAAATGATTGTATCACAATTTCAACGAAAATTGAATAAAAGGGCTGGAATTTATCGCGCACGGAGGTGTTGAATTAAATTGGTAAAATTAAAAAGTTTAACATTGAATTAACATTCGTACGATAAGTCTAGAATTGGTAGTTTTTCAATATCCAATGAGATTCTGTCAGTGGTAAGTAAAATTCAATAGAGTTGGATAACATATAATACAAACTCATGACAAGTCCACAATTTGAGATATGTGTAATAAAAATGTAATAATTTTAAATTTTTTATGATCTAAATATTAGTTTTAGAAAAATTCTTCACGAATGCATCAGTATATAAGTTTTTGTAATCCAAAAATTAATTAAGTAAATATATTATAAATATATTAATTTTAAATTTTTGCGATTGTTAATTCAATTTTTTTATGGCAAAGCTGGCTTTCAAAAAATTGAGTTACTTTCCTTGCAGGTTGTATGGAGAAGAAAATGCAACCACGTGCTTGATAATGACCGAAGTGACAAGTGCGAAACACGGAAATGAACAAAAACAGGAGTCTACACATAGGTACAGTACATTCATTTTGCATATATAGATGACAAGTCAATTCAGCATTAATTGGAATGTATTATTGTTGACCTGTCATCCAAAAAGAGTCTATTCCAGTAAAAGGTCATTTATTCCATTTTTCTCGCATTTTTACTTGATTCATGAAAATCATGAAATACTTTAGAGGCCCGAGATTTATCAAGTTATATTAAAAGTGAGCATTAAGTTCAATTCAAAGTCAGTTCTAGGGAGAATCAGTTTGATTGTCGATTCACACGCATACAATTGATCTAGGATCAATCTTGTTCTGATTTCTAATGTCAAAATTGCCAATTCTCCACAAGAACTTATTCAACGAGTTTGATTTATCAAGTTATATTAAAAGTGAGCATTAAGTTCAATTCAAAGTCAGTTCTAGGGAGGATCAGTTTGATTGTCGATTCACACACATACAATTGACCTAGGATCAATCTTGTTCTGATTTCCAATGTCAAAATTGCCAATTCTCCACAAGAACTTATTCAACGAGTTTGAATCTCAAGTCGAACTGGATTTTAATCACCTAAAGTTAACCAAGCCCATTAGAGAATCTTAGCCCAATACCAAGAAAATTTCTGTACTTGATGCCATCGGTTACGCCTTTTCTATTATGCATTGGTGCATTTATCTAAGAAGTTTGGTGGCAAAAAAAAAAAAGAATAAGATAAAGTAATATAAAAATGTGATAATTTACCTTTGATAAATGAGTTAAACACGTTTTACATTGATTTACGGGCACAAATAATGCTTGCATCATGGTTCAAGTCATGTCGTCCGTAGGATCGATTCAATTTTTCATCTAGAGTCAAAATAAAGTTTATCAAGTTGACCTTTTCATCCTTTTTTCTTTTTTAATTTGTTTCCAAAGTAGTGGAGTCTCTTTGAGCACCTAATTAATACCTATTAGATTATACAAATATTTCGGTGATTACTCTGAGCACACACGACCATGCCGTATGAACACATACGGCCATCCATGTGGTGCAAAAATCTAATCAAATGCTCAAAATCATTAAGCTATTTGAAGTTACATGTAAAGACCACTAACTCAAAAGCCACTTATGAAGGCCTTTGACGCACAAAAGCCAGCTAAATTGTTTGAAATATCAAGTGGAGAGATTCAGATCCACTAAGGTCATCATAAATTAAGGACACGATACTCTGTACATACCATGAATTTGCTTGTTTTGGTGCTAACGCGTATTACGAATCTCGCATCGAAAAGATGCATTATGATACAGATATTATGTAAAAAGGCAGCAACTTCCAATTTACAGGCATTGCTTCGTATGGACACTATGATCCCTTCGTTTGTGTCCTTGATAATGACCCGAGTGATGAACGTGAAGCCATCACTTTAACAATAGCTTGTTTTGCACGTATGGTACAGATTCATATTCCGACTGGCGGATGTCGACCATATTAAATGTCCGAAAGTGAGTTTCACGATGTTTGACTTGCCGGATTTGAGCATCTCCAGCATTGAAAATGATTCGTTTCCACGTAATTATACTGACATTTTCTAATTAGAAACTTATCTCAAGGTCATGTGATCTTAATTAAGAGGGGTATATCTAGCTTAATTGACTCATGCACGTGTCGAGTGCGGTGCAAAGCCGGCCTTGAAAGGATGGTTTTGCTTTTTCTTGTGGGTCTAAATAGAGGAGAAAACGCCAGACATGGTGTCGACTTCCATCTCAAAGTTAGCGTCCGTGACGAATGTTGATTTCATTTGGATAACGACCCAAGTGTTAATTATGAAACATGACATAAACAAAAGAGTTTGAACATAAGTACTGCTACGAAAACAATCAATTGAACAATAAATAGATGGAATAAAAAAATAAATCAAATATCAGATTTACGATTATAATGACTTACATTCATGAGAAGAAGATAAACTAATTTAACTATGGATCAAGTGATATAATATAAATCACAATCACAATCAAGTCATTAATACTCTCCCCTCAACTATACTTAATAACTTACGTAGTATTTAGCCCCATAATTCCTTACAAAAATATTCTCCTAATCTCACGAAGGAATTTAACAAAAAATTTACCACAAGAATTATTGATGTAATTCCACGAATAATACTCATGAAAATAACCTATGTCAATTACTTAGGAAGCACCAATACTCTTCGAAAACTTTTGTGTCATATCGAACATTTCGATACGTGTCTGAGATGTTCCGATATGAGGTTAACAAGTGTTGAAAAATTCGATATGCAGTCAATTTTCCCAACACGTGAGTTGAACATATTAGGTTAATTTTAAAAATTTTCAATAAATGAGAGATCAAAATGTAAAAATGAAAAAAAAAATAGAAAATAATGAAAATAATAAAGGGGGAAAGACTTCTTGTTATATTTGATGGTGAAATGTTGATTTTTTTTTTTACTTATGATTAAATATTAAATTAAATAATGGAATGTGGATTGTTTATTTTTTTCTAAGTTTTATGGATTATTGGAATTAAATGCAATTGAATTTGTCAAATTGAAACAATGTATGGTATTAACAAATAGTGTACTAATGTTTTTGGTGTAAATTCATTTTAGATTTTTTTTTTTATCTATGAATTTGAATTAAATTAATTTCGTTGAAATAAATATTTAAAAATAAATATTTAATATACAAAGTGCCACAACGTATCAAAATTCTTTATGTTTTCAGAAATGACGTGTTGGCGTGTCATATTGTATTGTGTCACATGTCAATATTAATGTTACTTAGCTAAGCTTCAAAACTCACGCTATAATGGCCTTTGCACTCACATTTGCCATGGCGTGCTGTCTTGCGGCATATAAATGTATGTATGGCCCCGTTTAGTTCAGTTTTTGGGGAATGTCTTTGCAAAAATGCAAAGACATTCCCTATGTTACACTTGTAACATATTTGCCCTATGTTAACTTCTATCAAAATTTACGATAAAATTTACAAGCTGGATAATACACGACAAAAACACAATTGACAAGGCAAGTTCATATGAAAATCAATATCAATTTAGGGTAAACTTATCATAGACGTACCAATTTAGGATTTTGGTGACCTAGAAATTAGTTTCGAATAAATTTATCACAGATTATCAATTTGAGATTTTTTGTAATATTAACATAATTTTTTTGTGGTGCAAAATTGGCCTTGAAAGAATTGATTTGCTTTTCTTTGCGGGTCTTATGGAGGAGAAAATGCAGCCATGTACTTGATAATGACCGAAGTGATAAGTGCAAAACACAACATAAACAAAAACAAAATAGTTTGCACATAGACACCGTACAGTATAATTCATTTCGTATAAATAGATGACAGGTCAATTCAACATCAATTGGAATTTGCTTGTTTTGGACAAAATGCATAATGATATCGACATTATATAAAAAAGCTGTAATTTCCAAATTATAGATATTGGTTCATATGGAAACTAATGATATGTTCGTGTCTGTCCTCGATAATGACCCGAGTGATGAATGTGAAGCCATCACTATAACAAAAGCTTGTTTCGCACTAAGGTACATATTCTATTCCTATTAGCAGATGTCGACCGTATTAATTGTCCAAAAGTCAGTTTCACGATGTTTGGCTTGCCGAATTTGAGCATCTCCAGCATCGAAAATGATTCATACCAACATTTTTTAATTATAAAATTTATCTTTAAGGTTAGAGGACCTCTTTCAAGAGGGGATATATCTAGCTTAATCAACTCGTACACGTGTCAAGCCAGATGAATCTCTTACAGCGCAAGCCGGCCTTGAAAGGGCCGTTTTGCTTTTCCTTGCTGGTCTACATGAAGGAGAAATTGCAGCCATGTTGTCGACTTGCATCACGAACTTTAGCGTCTGTGTCGAATGTTGATTTCACTTTCATAATGACCCGAGTGATAATTATGAAACCCGACATGAGCAAAAGAGCTCACACACTTTATGAGCCCGGAATTAATCTGTTTGTAAAAGGAGCGAGCATCAGATTCCATTCATTTTAGAAACCCGACAAAATTGACCTGGACCTTGAGGGAGAACTAGTTCAATCCTCGGTTCCATGAACCTAAAATCGACCTATAATCAATTTACTTCTAATTTCCAAGGCCATAACCACCTGTTCTACATGGGAATCGGTTGAATTAAATTTGGTTCCTGGGTTGAACTGGTTGTAAACCAATTTTGAAGTCTCTTTTAGGAAAAAAAAAATACTTTTACATCATTCGAAAATTGAAGCATTATCTTCAATATAAACAAATAACAATATATCGACTTGACCAATATATATTTTCACGGAGAAATTGTGCAATCATTATATTTTATTCTAAGAATTTGTTTTTATATTTAAAATATACCGTAAAAATATGTCTCAAAGTTTAAGTTTAAAACGAAAATATGAATTTTGGAAATAAATAAATAAATAAAAAGAGGAAAAGAAAACAAGAATAAAAAAAAAAAAAAAAAAAGAAAAGGTGCATTTCCTTGATTCATGCTGAAGTTGTCGGCCAAGGACAGGTACGGGGAAAGCTTTACTCTGTTGACCAAATTCAATTAAGACTGCATGGGATTCCCATTCCAAGGTGCAGTCGGGGACCAAGCGTTCTTTTCTTGGCGAACGAGATATAAATGCGTCTCTATACATATATATAAATATAAATATATATATATATATATATATATATATATATATATATATATATATATATATATATATATATATATAAATATATATATCTCTAAGTGAGTGCTTGACACGGGTTATTTTTGTGGGTATTGTTCGTGGAATTACGGGAATTACCTCAATAATTTTAGTGTTAAAGCTGGTTAAATCATGTCATAAGATTTGTGTTAAATTTCTTCATGAGACTAAGATATTATTTCATGAGGAACTGCGAGGGTAAACACTATATAAGTTATTTAGAGGTTGAAAAATACTAAGAATATTTGAGTGATTCCGATGTGGTCGTCTTTGTTTTGATCTATAGTGAAATTTATTACTATTCTCCTCATGGACGTTGGTTATCATGATCGAACCATGTAAATATAGTGTTTGATCCATTTTCTTATTTTATTTTTCGATCGCTTGTTTTCGCAACACGTACAATGGCCGGGTTTCCAAAAGAACCGAGAATCGAAGGTTTTGGAGCCAATCAATTTTGATTCCTTTTTCCAATTTTTAAATCCGAGGGTTATAGGGTTGGTTTCTGATTGATTTAATATTACGAAAAATCTTAAATCAGTATATTTATAACCGAATTATCCCAATAAAAAACCTCGTACCAGTACACTCGTGATATATTTACCAAAAATTAATTTTTTGACCATGAAAAATCCCAAATTAGTATACTTATGACAAATTTATCAAAAATTAATTTTTTAACTACAAAAAATCTCAAATCTATATACTTGTGACAAATTTACCCTCCCTTAACTTTCGTCAAATTTAATTGTTAAATTTGCAGACTTAAATCACACATGGTAACGTGGCAAGTCCGTGGGGAAATCCATAGGGTAAATATCACGAAAAACCTCAAATTAGTATACTGTGACAAATTTAACGACAATCTTATGATAAATTTAACAGTAAACCCATGATAATTTTGGGATTTTTCGTGATATTAACTCTATGGATTTCCACGTGAACTTGCCATGTCACCAAAACATGTCACCATGTGTCATCTAGATTAACAAATTTAACAATAAAATTCAACTAAAGCTAAGGGAAGGTAAATTTATCAAAAGTATACAAATTTGGAGTTTTTGATGATCAAAAAATTAATTTGAGGTAAATTTGTCATAAATATACTAATTTAAGATTTCTCATAATATTAACCCTTTCCGAGTCTAAGCTAGGCACTAACCCACTTTGAAACAGATCAAAGCTAACATATAGAGAGAACCTTTCACGATAAAAAAAAGAAAAATTAAATCAATGCGTGCGATTATTCTTATGTAGGAGGACTGGTACATATTATTCCACACGCATGATGATCAAACGAATAAATTAGAATTAACGATTGGGCGTCGCATGTTTGCATTCTCTTATGCAGAAATCAGATTCCAAACTTACTCTATTATTCTTGGAATGATGATTAGCTTTTGGCAAATATCCTTAAGAAAACTAAAACCCTAGCTAGTTTTGTTATATTGCACGAGATGCCTCGTTGTAGTCCCACTAGTTGAGAAGCAGAATTAAAAAATACTCAAGATTCAATAATTATAATTGGATGGATATCGATGTAGGCATCAATATTTAATGTCATGAGCATACTGGAATGTTTGCTAAGAGTTTTTATGAAGTTATTTTGCAATGCCACATTTGTTGTTTAAATGAGAAACCAATTTGCGCATAAACCCTACCTATTTAAACATTGAACGGGATCTTATAATCGGTAAGTAGTAATTTCCGTAGTTTCTTGAATATCCCAACAATTTTTTAATTGAGCATGTGAAAACAATAAATTATTTCTATGTCTATAAATCGATAAAAATGCGTACTGCAACGATGAGCAAATATGAATATGGTATTCTTTGGCTGATGCTAGGGTGATTTAAAAGTGTCGACGACCTCCCCAATCTCAGTAGCGTTGCTATCATCGACACCATCTCCAGCAAAACAGCGCTCAGTGCCTCTTTGTTGATACCGATTCGATGTATTTGCTGAGGTTCATCAACCTCAAATCTAGTTTTTCCAAGTAGTAAATAGGCGCAAATTATCCATCAATGAGCAGTTGAGTTGGTTCGGCTTTTAGTACTATGATTCTAGTGTCGAAACCCACATCTTAAGTGGGGAGCCATGGTAGTGGGATCCTGTGCTAATCTCCCCCAAGATAAAGGGGCCCGGTCCTTCGGTCAAGGAGTCCGTGGTGAAGTCCTCGGTTACCCAAAAAAATATAAGCGCAAATTTCTAAAGTACCACGGAGATTAGTAGATGAACTAGGGTGTGGTCCCGCAAATGCCTGCGTACTACTTTTTACGTGAAAAACCCGATATAATGGCAGATTTATTGATTAAAGAAATCTTCAGCTCAATGCGAGATCTCAAATCTGACATTTGAATAGATTGATGAACAATAGTTTAATGGATGATAGAATGTTAGTCCGACAACAATGGACTGACGAATTTGTCACTTGTTGAGGCCCTAGGCCACGTGGCAGGGGGTGATTATTAGTCAAAAAAGTTAAAGTAAGGCAAAGCTGACTCCTCAACTTTAATTTGAATCACGATGTACTAGATATTGAAATTTATTCCCTTATCTTGGAAATTACGAACCTGTATTTATGCGTATTATATAGTAGTCCATTTATTTTGCTATATGAATCCATAGGTTTATTTAACTTGGAAGCCCCAATATTCCCTGTCTAAAATCTACCCGACCATGCTGTTTTCACATTAAAATGTCCCAAAATCTCGTAAATAAGTCTATTGTTTGTGATAATTATGCATTGATTTATCATAAAATGACTATTATTATGGATTAGGGTTAGCAATTGATGTCATATCATGTTGAAACAGGGGCCACGCAACACATAATTAACTTGTACAATATGCTTTTGCTAAATATGTCGAATTGACTGGGCATAAACATGACATGTTTAATATAGCGGGTCAAAAAACAAGAATAAGATTAATATGATTATCAAACACATTAGGTGTTGACACAACACAATATGTTAACCTATTTATAAATATAGCCTAATCTATGTCCACAATAAACACATTTTTATAACATAATATGTGTTGATATGTTTCTAGATAATATGAATAATTCCACTTCATGTTAATTGAAAGTATAATGTTGAGTCAATCTTTCTTTCAGCTTAGTGAAATTTGAATTTCTAAGTATGTTTTTATTTTACCATTTATTGTTTTTGACATGGGGTGAGAGTCTTACGTGGATTAAAAAAGTCTTGACACAAACTGCCCAATTGTGTGGTATTGATTATTGAGATAGATCACATATCGACATGTTAACTTAAACATGTCACTCTTCTAGTCTAAACTGATTAAACGAGTCAATTGTGTGAAATACGGTTTTAATCTAGCCATAACCCAAACTTGTTTATCTCAAGTCTGAAGCTGTATAATTGCATGTCAGCTCGTACCATCTAAACGGATCATGATGAGGATTTGTCGGTTCTTATTTAGAGAAAATCTCTCTTATGAGCTTGGATTATGCAAGTCCATTCTATCTCGGCCATTGACTGATGCAGGTCCACTCTATCTCAACTATTGCATAGGACAAACCCACACGATTTGATGGTTGTGGCTCGCATTATTCAATTGCCGAATTGGAGTGAGCTCGAATTCACTGTGCTCATGTAATATTTGCATTCGGTCTGAGTGTTGCATCAACGGTATAATTACATGTTCATCATCGGATCCGAAAGTTGGAAACTTTCGTTTTGACAAAGCGAAAGGGCGAATTGCTCATAGTTAGTGGGGATGATACAACGGAAGTTTTGGCATCCGAAGTGGCAAATGTCCCAAGCATCCTCAAGATTGACAAAAAGCAGGTCCCCTAATTAACGGAGCAACATCAACGTGGAATATCATGGAATCGATGAATAAAGCACAGACCTCAAGGAAGAATGAACCGAATGACATATTGAATGGAGGAGCATCACTCAAAAATATCGAGCCGATAAATAAATGGTAGTGCTTTCAGTGGGGGAGCCCATGATAGCTTGAATTTCTGTAACGACTGGGCTCCACTGTGTAATATTATCCGTTTTAGACACCGAGTCATTATGATTTTAAAATGCATCATATAAATTAGAGGAACCTAAGCCTTATTTACTAGCCCCAGGACTCCCCACTAAGCAATGTGGGACAGGAGACGCACCCCCGCGCTTAGACCGTCACAATTTCCATATGTATAGGGAAGACGTTATAAAGCCATTCATAAGTAAGATGTACTCCAAATGACCATGACTTTGATCACTGGAGTAATCCGTTATGGAGGCTTCGGGTTATTTACGATTTCATTCATTCCTCCAATCTCTTTGTCGTCAATTTTAAGAAACTCTGTGATCCGGTGAGCTACTCCTTCTAAGCTTCATCTTAGGATCCAAGATAAAGTTCGTGTTCCTTCTTAGATCGTTAATCATCTGTGTAACACATTAAAACTGCAAATTTTCGCATTTGATATTTTTAATCCTTCAAAACTATGTGCAATGACTCTTAAAAGTTTTTGGGGGCAATCAATTGGCATGCATGATTAAACTATGACTTCAATTATGGCATCTAATGCTCCATTTGTTACGTGAAAAAAAAAAAAAAAATGAATGATTTATAAAATATTTTCTTAAAAATAATTGTTTGTATTATTTAAAATAATTAATCGGTGAAATTTGTTATAATTATCGACAAAAATTTATGTTTAAATCCTTTTCATGGAGGCTGAAAAAAATTGTGTTCATTAAATTTTGTAAGTAATACAATCGATCTTTTTTTTTTTTGAAATTTTTTTGAATTAATTATTTTTCATGAAATAAATAAAACCTAAAATGTAAAGAAATCGTATAAGATAATTACAAAAGGACCAAGGATCTACCAACTTAGACAGTGATGAATAATGCCAAAGGTACAAAAGGAAACCTATAATATTGTACTACAGATTGGTGCGATGGACTCTCACTATCCCCGGCTACTACCAATTCAGTTAAATTCATGGCAATTGTAACTATTTTGTCGAGAAAGTAATTCTTGGTCGAATCTTTGTGGTGTGACGTGACGCTGGGAATTCGACAAGAAAAAAACCCTTTCCATTACAAAACAAGACGGAGAGGACATTACCATAGACACAATAATTGAGAAATTGTTTATGGACTATTTCTCAAAAGGGAAATATCACCAATTCAGTTATAAACTTATTATATAGATGTTAATTTAGTTATAAACTTTTCAATTATACTAATATAATTCTATACCATTACGCGAAATTCCAATATAATCATTCCAATCAATTGACATGTTGATATGGTGGTCTTTGCAAGATATAAGTTTAAATAAATAGCTGGTGATGATTAGACATTACATCAACTATATCCGTTGATAATTGGCTGGAAGGATTATATTGAAATTTGTGCAAATATTCATGACTATATTGATAAAATTGGAAAATTTTAAATTGAATATGATTATTATCCCTTTCAAAAGTCCTTTAAAACTTAGATAAAGCAAAAATTTGAATTTGTTTTCTTAAATTATAAAATGAACTTTTGATATTTCCCTTTCTCCTTTTAATAATTTTAAACATCTTGTCGATCAGATGAGTATACTCTCCAATATGTTCATGCGTCATGACTTAGACATATTAAATTGGATTAGTAATACAAAAAAGCTCAAATTGATATATTTGTAACAAATTTTTTTAAAAACTAATTTTTTGACAATCAAAAGCCCTAAACTAGTATACTTATGATGAATTTATCCCAAACAAAACAAATTTGCCCTATGTTAATTTTTGTTAAATTTGATTAATACTATGAAAACTCACAAACTGGTACACCAGTAATAAATTGAGGGTAAAACTGGAAATTGGTATACCCGTCAACCTCACGTGTCATCTAATTCAACAATTTGATGGTAAAAATCTAACATTAACTAATGAAGGATAAATTTGTCATAAATATACTAGTTTTGAGTTTAGTTTGGGGTGAATTTATCACGGATATATCAGTTTGGGATTTTTTGTGAAATTAATCCTACTAAATTTGTCAAAATTGGGTTCATTTTTTTTTGGAGACCTTGTACAAAGTGCACTAGATCCCATGATCCAAGTTTGGCAATCCCTTAGTCATGTTCATATTCATAAATCAATATAACTTGGGGTGTGTAGGTTACAAGATGGATAGGGCATCCGATTATAGAACTCGCCCTTTCTTTTAATTTCCTTTTTTTTCAAAGAAGTCACAAGTTCATACTTACGATATTTGTTTAAATATAAAGGTAATCGTAGAATGAAATGAATTTGTAGATTAAAAGCATCATAGAATAAAACCAAAATACATAATTTGATCATAAAAAAGATACACACACAAAAAATGTCACATTATGATAAAAAGAAGAATGAGAAAATTACCAATAAAGTCCTAAACCTCAAATTTTTCCATTTAGTCATAAACTTGTTGTTTGGCTAATTCAATCATAAACCTTTTGTAATTATGTCAATTTAGTTTATCCGGTCAAATTTAGCTGGTCGGCGTTAACATAAACATCAGCCGACATTGGCAGACAATTTTTTTAGTAATATTTTTTTTTTTTCAATTTTTTAAAATTAATTTTTATTTTTTTTCTTTTCTCTCTCTTTCTCTCCCTTGCCCCCTTCCTAGTGACTAGCTAAAGGGGAGAGCTAGTCACCAGATTGACACAACCGACTAGTGGCGAGCTCGCCTTATCATCAGTAGGCAAGGGTAGGCTCATTGAATCTAGCAAGGGCTCGCCTTACTAGTGGTTGGGCGAGGTTGGGTGAGGTTGGTTGGCCCCCCTTTGGCCGGTGGCCAAAGCAAGAGGGAGGGAGGAAGAGAGAAAAAATAAAAAATAATAAAAAATTTGAAAAAATAAAACATTATTAAAAAATTATCCACCAATGCCGGCCGGCCAAATTTGGTTGGATGGACTAAATTGGCATAATTACAAAAGATTTAGGATTGAATTAACAAAATAAAAAAGGTTTAGGATTGATTTGGAAAAATTGCAATACGTTTAAGATGTTTTTGGTAATTTTCCTGAAGAAGAACATCATGATGTTCTTTATCCAATTTCATGATCAACCTCTCTGACTCTAGACCGATAGTACTTTTGTTAACACAATATGACTAACCCAAACATGCCTTGCTTAATCAACTTGTGGAATTGACTTGGCATGAGCACGACACGTTTGATAAATCGGGTTACACGACATCGCAAGACTAGTAGGATTATCAAACATATTACCTTATCAAGTGTTGACACAACACAATAAGTTAATATTTTTACAAATAAAGGTTGACATACATACTTGTAACATGTTTATGCACAATAATTTGTGTTAACACGTTTATAAACAATATGAATAGGTTGATCACATTTATCTAAAGAGTATTATTGGGTTAGTCATTCTTTACATTAATGACTTGCATTCTTGAATATGTTTTGGTTCCATTATTTACTCTTTTAAACATGGGTGTTACTTTTACAATTTTAAAATAAGTCTTTCAATATGATTATTTTTTACTGAAAGAAAATTGTATTCATTGCTTAAAAAGATACATAAGAAGTATATAGTCTTCATGACAAAGCAAATCAAAACAGAGCAAAAATATTGAAATGCAAAGCCAAATCCAAAAAACAAGAAAGATCAAAAGAACATTAAGAAAATTAAGCACAAACTGTTCCACAAGGACGGATCTGTGAAACAAAACAATCAATGATTGATCACTGGATCTCATGTTTTTGTCAATGATAAATACATGTTAGAAATTCCTTCTCTAATAACTACAACGTTGCCAGTTGGCAATGCAAGCCTAGATTCAGCTTCCTCTATACCATCACTATAAAGAGACGACTAATCCTTGTGATTTAACAAGATGCCAAAGCTTTTGTGATTATTATTGAAGCTAGAGGCAAGGGAATCGTACATGAACATAGGGATAGAGGTATCAAATCCCTAAAAACATTTTTATTAAACTCCTAGATCTAAATCGGGAGGGCATAGCACCCATATCTAGAACTAGATTGGAAGAGTTGAAATTCTCAAATTGACAATTACGTTAGGAAAAGAGAGCTCTCAAATATAAATCAAAAATAGAAAAAGCAAAAAATAAAAATAAAAATACAACAAACAAAATCAACAAAAGAGGGAAGGAATGTGAGGCATGTGCAAATCCTCACTCATAGCTGAAGGTTGAAGAAGACAATGGACAGAAAAAAAGAGAAGGAGAGATAAAAGACTTTTCTTTAAATAATTTAGTTTTTTAACTTATTTTCAATTAATATTAAATTAATAAATTTAGGAGGCAAAACGACGTCATTTTGCGCATTCATTACTATGTAAGCATTCCAGCAAGTCATGTAAATCACTTATATCATTAAAATAAATCACATTGGATTTCCGGCTACTCTCGCCATACTTAACACTAAAGTGTTCCAAATTTTAAAAAAAAAGTGATACTCAAGTATACATTTTGGAACTTTTGGCACTAAAGTCTCAACTTGTACCAAGTTTTGACACTCCCGATGTACTTTGCCTGATTATTAAACGTGTTAAAATGTATCTAATTGTGTCGTGGGAAATCATCCTGGAGTGATACTCCAATTTGCTTCTATATCTTATAAATTAAATGGAAATTTCTTCCTTTGGCCTTTGGACCATCCTTGGCAAAATCGCCCTAAACAGGTTAGTGAGTCAACCGGCGTAAGACATGATTTATATCACGTTGAGAAAAGTTTGATGTGGATTTAAAGTGTATGTAACAACCGTTCACTCGAAAGCCAATTTTTTTATGGCTTTAAACGCGAATACCAATTCGCATTGCTCGAGGTACAAAAGCAAATGAAATTGTCTGCATAATTAAGTGCAAAGAGATTCAAGTCTACCAAGGTCATCATATATCAAGGATGCAAGCGACTCGAGGCACCACGTGTGCGCCATGAATTAGTTTTTTTTTGGGTGCAAACATGTACTATAAATCGTGCAACAGGAAATGCATTATGACATGGGCATTATATTTCTTTTTATGAGAGATAGGAAATATGGACATTATGTCCCTTCATGTGGACACTATGATAATTGTCTGAGCGATGAAGAAAAGCAATCACATTTAGCCTTTTGCTTAGTTTTATGCCAGAATTGTTTGCACATGCTTGGACAACAAACGAGTAAATTAAGCTTTAATGATTTGAGCATCCCATGTTCGCAGCTGCATATAAAATCAGATTCCCAATTTATTTCTATTTATGTTGTACATCCCTATATATAATAAAAATCTAGTTATAAATTTCGGTTTTAAAAGGGGAAATTACTTTGTGCACAAGGGCTGCTTATCTAAACATCCAGTATAATCCTGTCACCTGTCAATAAATTCCCATAAAAACTTTTTAATATCCCTAACATTGCTCTTTCGAATTGAGCTT
This sequence comes from Eucalyptus brandiana, assembly GCA_014182725.1. Lineage (NCBI taxonomy): Eukaryota > Viridiplantae > Streptophyta > Magnoliopsida > Myrtales > Myrtaceae > Eucalyptus > Eucalyptus brandiana. Next base: position 8,849,653 of record CM024676.1, read on the forward strand.
GAGGATATGCTGATGCTAACAACCATGGAAAAGAGTAAGTTTCAAAAGAATTGGTAAAGATGGAGGTTATAATACGTGGTAGTACCCTATTTAGCCGTCGCTATGGTGGTCCTTCAGCTCTGACAGCGGCATCATCACGTCAGCATCTCCGGCCAAGCCACTATTTTCACCTCTTTATTCTGGTGCCAATTGAATCGAACGGTCCATCTCGTTTTAAAAACATATATGAAGATAAAAAATAATCAGTATTAAAGTCATCTTTCTTGAATTCTCAGAGTAATTTGAGATTTAGCGTCACGTAATTATAATGATATTCTTGAGTCAGAAGATCTAAGGTATAATTAAATGGTTATATTTAGTTTAATTTATTCGTACAAGTGTTGGGTTTGGTAAAAATTTTAAAGCGCAAAGCCGGCCTTGAAAGAACTGATTTGTTTTTCTTTGCAGGTCTTAGGGAGGAGAAAAAGCAACCATGTGCTTGATAATGACCGAAGTGACAAGTGTGAAACACGACATGCACAAAAACCGAAGAGTTTGCACATAGGTACAATACATATTCATTTTGTATTAATTGGAATTTATTGTTAGCATTAGGGGTGAGCAGCGGTCTACGGTCGACCCTGACCGATTCTGGGCTGGCCCAACCCCCCCTGCCGTCTTGGTTCGGTTCCCAAGGGGATTGGGTCGGTCGCTTGGTCCCGAAATTTCGGGGCCGACACTGCGCGCGTCTTGAGTTGGTTACCGGTCCGAGAGTTTTGGGTCCAACCCCTGACCAACCCCGTATATTATATTATATTATTTATAATTCTTTTATATATTCAAATCTAAGTAAAATTTCTATTATATTATATTATATTATTTATAATTCTTCTATATATTCAAACCTAATTAAAATGTCTATTCAAAAAAAAAAAAAACCTAAGTAAAATGATGTTAAAGCTATTGACTCCTCAGGCTCATAGTCACGGATAGACGGCATCCAATTCCAAAAGGTGTGAAGTTTATACCGTAAAAGTCTTCACGGTCTCCTCCTCCACAGTCCAGAGTACGTTCTTCATCGTGAGGACCAAGGACTCCTCACAATCACGGACTCGCGACGTCCAAAACGGTGTGAAGTTTACGCCGTAAATCTCCTCACGGCTTCCTTCCCCAAAGTACGTTCTCTTCCATTCTGTCTTCTTTGTTCTTCACTTTGCCAAAATCAAAAATAGCAACATCCCGCTCGCCGCATTGTGGACCCTATCTTGTCCCATATCTCGATGAGCGGTTAGCGAATAGCGAAATTTCTATTATTGTGTCATCTTAAATTTCTTTGAATATGTATTGATATTTATAGTTTAGTTACACAATGCCGCATTGTGGATGGATGTGTAATTTGAATTTGTAGGTTTACTTTTTTAAGGAGTATAAAAAACAAGACAAAAAAAATTATCGATCGGTCCCGGGTTGACCTTAGAACCGGACCGAACCCATTGGGTCGGTCCGGTCCTTGGTCTCAAGCTCATAGGGTCGGTCCCGGTGCTTAAAATTGAGGGCCAACACCGTATTGTATGGGTTAGTTAGGGTTAGGGGTGGCCGGGCCAACTTAACCATGCTCACCCCTAGTTAGCATGTTATCAGATCTAGTAAAGGGACATCTGTTAGGGATTGGCTCTTGTATTTTCTCTCGTTTTATCCAATTCGTAAGATTGGTGAATAACTTCTTCTTTTTTTGGGTCAAAAGATCAGCGAAGTACCTTTTCATCTTAAGATTTATCAATTTATAATACAAGTGAGAGTCGACTCCAATTCAAGGTCAAAAAACTGGTTTAGTTCGTAATTTTGCAATCTACAATCGACTTAAGATCAGTTCGGCTTGATTTCTAAGGTTGAAATCGCCAGATTTTTCCGGGACTGATTCATTTGGTCTACATTTGAATTGGTTATTAACCAATTTTGAAGTCTTTAATGAAAAAGGAAAAATAGTTTTGCATTCATTGAAAACTGAACCATGGTCTTCAGCATGAAGAGATAATAACATAACAATTAGACTAGCATATGTTTTTTTAGTGAAGTGGTGTAACTTTATATTTATTATAAGAATTTAGTTTTTTAACCTAAAACATAAGATGGGCTAGTTTCTAGGTAGAACCAGAACCAAATTACATTAGTTCAGTTCCCAATTTCAATCTATTGGAATCAAGGATTACAGTGTCGGTTTTTATTTTAGACTAGAAATTAATTCATCCTATAGCCGATCACTCCTAATGTATAAAGTAAACCTTTCATGTCAAAAAAGAAACAAAGTTATGCGTAGGATTCCATATGCATGATAAACAAACGAATAAGCTAGGATTAATCATTGTGTCGCATGTTTCCACTCTTTTAAGAAAAGATCAGATTCCCAACTTACTTTATTATTCTTAATGATTAGCTTTTGCTTAGTGTACACTTGCGTAAGAAACATGACAAATGATGACCTTGGTAGACTTGAATTATATAAGTGGCAAATTGTTCAAAAAGTTCTAAATCAATTATATAACAATCAATTCAATCATAAACTTTTCAATTATACTATTTTAATCCTAAAATTTTAACAATTTGTTGATTTAATCATTTCGGCCAATTTTGACCGGGAACCATTGACGTGGACGCCAGCCGGCCTATTGGTATGTTTGGCACTAATGTTGATAGATTTTGAATTTCTTTTTTGTAAATTTTTCCTTTTATATATGCTTTCTTTTTTCGCACATTCTTTTCCTTTAGCCCATGGCAGCCATAGTTGAGGGCGTTGTAGGCAAAAGGAAAAGAAATAAGAGAAAGAAAGTAAAAAAAAATTAAAAAGAATTGCAAAAAATGTTTATATTGATGCTAAGTATACTACATAGGATGGCTAACAACTGTCAACATCCACGTTAGCAATTTATAACCAAAATTGATTGAAATTATTAAATTGTTAAATTGTCAAAATGTTTAAGATAGATTAACTAATCTTTAAAATGTTAAGAACTAAATCGATACAATTAAAATATTTATTAGTAAAGTGGTAAATTATCAAAAGGTATAGGATTATATTAATATAATTGAAAGATTTAGAATTAAATTGATCGTCGACGGGCAATAGGTTGATGGATGATAGGACAATAATCGGAAGGACAAATTCGTGAGATGTGGCAGGATTAACCATTAGTCAAATCGACATAAAGCTGAACAATCAACTTTAATTTCAATCATAATGTACTGGATAATGAAAAGAAAATCACTCTCTCGTTACACTCAAAATTCGCGACTTTCCAATAAAGTATTGACGTGTCAAAAAAGGGGACTATTTTTTCAATAGTATGTCGTCTTTTTCCTAGAGATCCCATAATACAAGTGAGGAAATCCTTTACAATCATGAGTACATTCATAGCTTCGTATATCACAAGATGATAAATATATCTGGCACGGAACTCTCTCTTCCTTTTGATTTCTTTTTTATCAAAGGAGTCACATTTTTTATACTTACAAAATTTGTGACTATATATATATATATATGATTTCCTTTTTATCAATGGAGTCGCATTTTTCATACTTACGAAATTTGCGTGTATATATATGTATAAACACACTTGTGTGGAGATAATCATATGATGAAATGATTGTATGGATTAAAAGGATTTGTTAATACCAAAATACCTAATTTTGGTCATTGAGGGAAAAAAAAAAGGGAGACATACAAGTAATATCCAATTTCAAGAAAAAGCATTAGAAAAGCCATAAATTTATTGCATTTGTGCTAATTTAATTCTAAATCTTTTAATGATGCTAATTTAATTTTAAACATTTTGACCTGATACTAATTTAATCATTCTGACTAATTTTGGCCAAATATTGCTAATGTGACATCGCCAGCGATAACGTGGATAATTTTGAATAATATTCTATCTATGCTTTTCTTTTTTCTTTTTTCCTTCTTTCCCTCCTTCTTCATTTTGCTAGGGACAGACCATAGGCGATGGCTAGCCGAGTGGGTTGACCTCGCTTGGCCATAGTGAGGTTGAGTCACTAGCTTGCTTCCATCGCCTGTGCCTAGTTGGTGCCAACAAACTGAAGAAGAAAGGAAGGGGAGAAAAAAATATGAAAAATTATTAAAAATTAACTACGTCAATACTATCAATATCACGTAAGTTGATCAGCATTCATGTTAGCACTATTCGACTAAAATTAGTAGGAGGATCGAATCAGTACTAGACCAAAAGGTTTAGGATTAAACTAGTACAAATGCGATAGATTTATGACTTTTCTCAAACTTCAATTTAATGATTATCCTCCAACTCTTGCCTCCTGGTACTTTTGTTAACACAATAGCTAGTGGCTCAGTACACTTTCAATTACCTAACTTAGTTTTATATTGGTAACAATATTTTTGAATTTTTTTTTGTGCAACCAAGTACTATGATTTATTTAATTTGTTCGATCCAATGTCTCCTACTTTACGTGATTTGCGCAATCATGTATGTCACTCCTGCTCTTAAGAAATACATTGATTTTGCTGAGCGGGCCAAAATTGCCGCATGAAGCTATCATGGGGCGTAAAACAATAAAAATGCGAAAATATAGAAAGAATCGTGCCTGGGGGAGTGGGGTGCAACCGTCATCTGCCGTCGAGGAGAGCCCCCCCAGCCCTTGCCTTGTTGTGGCAATACTCGTGAATTGGTGGATCTTGGTGAGGGCGTATTGGCCCTCGGCTGAGCACTCAACCCAGGCTAGGGCTTCTCGGTCCTCGATCGCACACGATACTAACCAATGGGGCCTTGTGGGAGATGGTGTCGCTTGAGATGGTCAAAGGCCAATTGCCCTTGCTAGACCTCCGACTAAGATCGCGTGACCTTCGCGTGGTGGATGACGATAATCCCCCCTGTCCATCCTTTTTTTTTCTTTTGTTAATTTTTCTTAATGTGATAGCTCTCATCAGTATTATCGAAAAAATTTGAAAAATGTTAAACCTATTGCACATTTGGGGAAAAATGTTTAAAAAGTCTTAAACATTTTGTTGGTGTCAATTTAGTTTTAAACATTTTTATTTGGTACAAATTCAGTCATTTCCAATTAATTTTGGTTGGATTTTGCTGACTGGGTGTTGGCAAGGTTGACTTGGTATAATCGGTGTTGACATAGACAACTTTCAATAATATTTTAATATTTTTGAAATTTTTATTTTTATTTTTATTTTTTTATTTTTTCCTTCTCCTCATCCTTCCTTCCTTCAGCCAATCGTTGGACCTTGATGACTGACTAGAGATGGCGATCAACGAGGCCAGCTTAAGGCTGCTCAGGTCACAAGGGCAGCCTCGTGTCGAGCTAGTGATGCTCGCCCTCGTCAGATCTAGCGAGGGTCCAGCCTCGCTATATTTGGTGAGGCCATGGGCAAGATCGAGCCTCGTCGGCTATGGGCAAAGCTCAACCTTGCCAATTCAATGTGAGGCCTTAGTCGTGAGGGCGGCCTTGCTAGAGGTTAGGTGAGGCTTGACCTCGCCGGATCTAGCGAGGTCGAGCTCGCCCACCTCATCGACCATCACCTTTGGGTTTGTCGTCGAGGTCTGGCAATCGGCTGGATGGAGGAGGAGGAGGAGGAAAAAAGAAAAAAAGAAAAAGTAAAGGAAAGAGAAAAAGAAAAAGAAACTAAAAAATTTAAAAATATTAAAATATTATTAAAAGTTGTCCGATGTCGATGACGGTGCCCAAATCGGTAAAATCCGGCAAAAATTAGCCGAAATGGGCTGAATTGGCACCAAGCGAAAATGTTTAGGACTAAATTGGCATCAATAAAATGTTTATGACTAAATTGACACAAATACAAAAAAGTTTATGACTTTTTTAACACTTTTCCCTTTGTCAATTTAATACTAAATCTTTCAATTTTATTAATTAAGTTCATTAGGCTAATTTGGTCAAAATTTTTTGATATGGACACTAATTGGTACTAATATGGTCAATTTTTGCCTTCCATGGCGAGGTTGTCTCGTCCTATGGGTACTCAAGCTTCACTCATGGCCACGGTGCAAATCTTGAGCTTGCAATTGCCATGGCCGCCCAAGCTTGAGTAGCCATGGCCCCATTGGCCTGGTGGTTGATGAGGATCTGATGATAGAATCTGATGACTTTTACCAACCACAAGTGAATAAAAGAAAAAAGAAAAAGAAAAGAGAAGAAAATAAAATAAATAAATGAAAATTTTGAAAAAAAAATTACTATTATTAAAATTTGTCAATGTAGGATGCCTAGCATCCACGTTAGTGATTTATGATCAAAATTGGTTGATAGACTCAATTGGCAAAATGTGAAAAATGTTTAAGACTTAACTGACAATATTGAAAAATTTGAGACTAAATTGGTGATAAAACATAATAAGTTTAGAATTTTATGAACAATTTTCTCCAGTATTATCCTTGTAGCGATATGATAATATTTTATAACAATGTTGCTACATTTAAATAAATTAACAGCATAAACCATGTTGAGCACTCAAAATTCTTGTCATTTGATGATACAAACAATTTTTTTTTTTTTTCTAAAGGGTGTTGTAATTCTCAAAAGGTATATGGTTCGTTTGGACCATGTTTGCTTGGGTAAAATGAAGTACGGAATGATATATAATTTGGTTTTTGATGTGAATGTACTTTTTAATTGACTTTTATCGTAGATCACGCTATTTCATTAAGAAATCAATTGAGGGAGGAGGTGATAATTAGAAATTGAAAATACTACGTGCTTCTATATGCTCGAGTGGAAGTGAAACCATTCATTCAAGGTGAAAATCATAATCTTTTTCTTACATTTCAATAAATATTTTTATTAATTTGTGCATTTCATAAGACAATTGGCATCTTCTTCTCTGATTGCATGTAACGTCTAATGTATAGTGAAAGCTGCTTTGCAAATGGACTAATGATAGAGCTTTCACACCACTTTTTCGTCATTTTGTTTAGTTGGCAATGTTAAAGGCTTAGAGCTCCTCTCTCTCAAAATTATTATCTTTTCCTCCTTTTCACCCTTTATTTGTAACTCCTCGATTATTAAATAATTTTTTTTTTTGGTGTAAAAATTTACAGGGGACTGTAATAAGCAAGAAGTAAGTGTGCCGGAGATATACAAAAAGGACAGTTAAATTATTCTTGTAGAAAATATAACATGTACAAGATATTACCTAATATTCATATGGACATTACTTTCTCCAAATACCATCTTGTGAATTTAAAGTTATTATTTGGTTATCCTTTTATTTTTTTGGGGTATTATATACACACACAAATATCCATAGGTTCCCAAAATTTGAAGCCCCAAGTATTATGCCCTTTATTTACTATAGGCACTCTAAATCTACTGGACCTTGATATTTTCAAAAATTTCACTGCATATCCTTGATAAAAACGTCACGTGTCTCCTTTTGGTGATTGGTTTATCGTTTTCGATACTTGGCATTGACTTTGGATAAAATGAAGATCTGTTGAGATTAGGGTTGGTAATTCATGTTATGGAGTATTAAATAGAGCTCACGTGAATATGGCTAATTCAAATAGAACAAGTTTAATATATGTGTCAAATTGACTTGATACAAGCGCTGCTCGCTAATAAAGCAGGTCATACGAACAACAAGATTGACATGATAATTAAACGTTTCTCTGTTTCGGAAGTGATACGACACTATATGTTAACCTATTTATCAAGACACGTTAACCTTTGTATACAATAAACATGTGAAACATGATAGTTTTTGTTTACACATTTCTAGACAACACGAATAAGTTCACTTGACAAAATCTAAAGTGTACTAGTATTGAGTTAGTCTTTCTTCATGTTTAATGACTTTTTTATTTGTAAATACATTTTATTTATAATCGAGGATTAAGAAAATATCTTTAAATATCGCGTTGAAAAAGAAGACACGATAACTTCAACAAGTTAACTCATGTCTTAAAAAAGTTAAGTGGGTCAATCAAGATTACCCATATCACGATAAGAATCACTTAATGACAAATGCAAAACTATTAAAATTGCGTGTAGTCTTGTGTTCGTGCAAGCCAATCATATCAAGAACCGTCTTATTGAAGACCATAAATTAGAGCGGATTCAAAAGCTGGAAACTTTTGTTACTACCAAAAAAAAAAAGATGGGCGAATTGCTCATGTTGAGTGGGATACAATGGAAGTGTAATAAAAAAAAGCAGGCCTGCTATGGTCCTCGGCGAGACCTTAAACTGCAGCGCTCCGGGGGGGACAACCCCGATAACAAGGCCCCTGGGCACGGGTCGGTGCCTCGCCCCCGCGCTTCCGCGGGAACCCCGGCGCACAAGGGGGTAGAGGCAGCTCCCACGCCTCGAAAAATATAGTGGCTGGGGACAAATCCCCGTAAGAATGGTCCTCGGCAAGACCTTAAACTGCAGCGCTCCGGGGAGGACAACCCCGATAACAAGGCCCCTGGGCACGGGTCGGTGCCTCGCCCCCGTGCTTCCGCGGGAACCCCGGCGCACAAGGGGTACTAGTATTGAGTTAGTCTTTCTTCATGTTTAATGACTTTTTTTTATTTGTAAATACATTTTATTTATAATCGAGGATTAAGAAAATATCTTTAAATATCGCGTTGAAAAAGAAGACACGATAACTTCAACAAGTTAACTCATGTCTTAAAAAGTTAAGTGGGTCAATCAAGATTACCCATATCACGATAAGAATCACTTAATGACAAATGCAAAACTATTAAAATTGCGTGTAGTCTTGTGTTCGTGCAAGCCAATCATATCAAGAACCGTCTTATTGAAGACCATAAATTAGAGCGGATTCAAAAGCTGGAAACTTTTGTTACTACCAAAATAAAAAAAATAAAAAAGGGCGAATTGCTCATGTTGAGTGGGATACAATGGAAGTAGTAATAAAAAAAGCAGGCCTGCTAATTTAATGGAGGGGCGGTTTCACGCGCGCTTGGATTCCATGAATGAATGAATGAAAAACTTCAGCCACTATGCTGTCGGTGGTGACACGAGAAAGCACGGGAAAGCAAAAGATAAAAAAAAAAAAATGGGGAGAATCAGGAAAGGAGGAAGAAAGCAGAGGCAGGACATCATTGATTCATTCATCACCTCAACGGTCCGCAGGAGGAGAGAGAGAGAGAGAGAGAGAGAGAGAGGGTGTCTGTCTCTTGCCTCGAAAGCTTTGGAATGGTGTGATAAACATTACAGCTTTCGTACAGCGATCTTGTACCGACCTTTCATAGAGGCCCCTCCCATTCCTTGCGCTTGCCATAGGCCCCTCCTCCCTCCCTTTGATAGCGACACGCCTCTGTATCATCAATACAGGCCTAGATGTACAGGTGTCATGTGACAAGAAGATGCCCTTTACTGTCTCTCTCTCTCTCTCTCTCTCACTAAAACCACCGAAAAAGCAAAGCATTTTTGCAAAGCCCAGAGTGACATCTTGTGGGGAGAGAGAGAGAGAGGGATTAAAGTTGATGGTTTTATTTTGTTTGGTGGCTTCTCTCTTCCTCCTCCATTAAAACCTTTGTGGGGTGTAGGGTTCTTCTTCTCCTCCTTCCTCATCAGACCACCCATTAAAGAAGAACTAGAAAATATCCCAGTTTGAGAGAAGGGGGGGGAGAGCTTTGAGATCTGAGGCTCCTGGCTTGGCTCTGAGCTTTAACATGAGGCATCAGAGTGGAGGGGCTCTCTTTGGGCTCTTGGGTTTGCTTCTCCCCGTTTTCTTCCCCAGTTTGTTCAGTCCCCTGAGCCACGCCTCTGCTTTCTCGGTACGTCTCTGCTTCTTGTTTGTTTTCTCGCATCAAGAGTACTCCTTTTTTTTTTATTGTCTTTTTCCTTGATAAATTGTGAATTTGTGTTCATATTCTGCAGAGTGTGGTTCTTTCAGTTGTACCCATTTAGTCTTAAAGCTTTATTAGCGTAGGGACTGCCCTGTGGGTTCACGGTTCATCTAAACTCAATTCTTAAACGGGAGAAATTTTTTTCTCTGGAATGAACGGTCCTGCTCTTTTTTTTTTTTTTTTTTTGGGAATCTGTTAATTGAATTTGCAGGTTTTTTCTTTTTTTGTTTTTAATTAGTTTATCTATGTTTTTTTTTCTAGAAGTAATGATTTTTCCGATGCTTGTGCACGATCAGTTTGGATGAGTGATAAAATAGTATGTTCATTACTTTGAGTATGTTTATTTAGTATCCTGAATGTAACCGCAAGAATCGATTATGGGTAATTGGGTATTTCCAGTCGTGATAGAATCATGCTCAAGATCGAGCTCAGATTTTTTTGGGTGAAAAATATTTGGTTGTCTGGCAAGAGTGGACTCTCAAGTCTTCGCATTTTGTCGGACCGGTTGACTCAGTTTACTGAAATGTCGTGGCTTTCACGATGGTCATCCAAACTCAGAATATGACTTAATGGGTCGAATGAGGTCTTTTCTGTCAGTATCATGGCATTTGCATAGTGCTTACCTGGAGGAGTTTAATATCTCTTGGGCATTTGGTTCTGTTTATTCCTGTCACTCTTCTTGATGTGTTATAAAGTGAAAATGCTTAAAGCGCTGGTTTTTAATTGGGATCGGAAGCTAAAGAATGAGGAAATCCATGAACGCTGGTCTTATTTGTTCAATCCCACCCCACTTAGTGGATAATGCTTTTTTATTTTTTATTTTTATTTTTTGGGTTATGGATCATAGGATGATTTGGAAAGAAAAGTGTAACCTTGATGTCTAATGTTACGTTCTTTTAGTATCTGTTTGCAAATGTCTTTGAGATTCAATTGACTTCAGTTTAGAATTAGTGGCCACTTCCAAGAAGTCCAAGTTGACCAGCCTGTAAGTGTTGTGGAGCTATCTCTATGTAATGCCATGGCCTGTGATCTTTAAGGTCACAAAAACTGAGATGAACTCGTATATACTGATAGTTTTGAGTGTTACGTGCCTGAATTCATTTTTTGGAGTTTTTATCATGGTGTACAATGAGAAAGGGGCTTTGTGCAGGAATATAATGCTATCAAGCCGAGGCACTTGCATCTTTTGAAGAGTGCTGTGGAGCGCCAAAGTGTGAGTTAATTGGCTGTTTAAAAGTCCAGTAGTGAAGCTCTTATCAGTGCTCATAAGTTAGTTTTTATCTGATCATATTCTTTTCCATATTTAGTCAGATTCAGTACAAAATGAGTTCTGGAATCCATTGAGTGACCCAGGATGGAGACCATGCATCCAGGCTACAAACGCTCCTTGTAAGTAATATAAGATCAAATTGTGGTTTTTGTCTGTTCCTTACCAATTACTAAATCGGCACTGTTACGATGCTCAACGGAAGCATGAGCACCCACGACCCTGGTCATGGATTTTATATTTGCAATTCTTTTTGAATTCTTTTGGGGTAGAGGATGGGAAATTTATCTTGTTTTGTTTTGGCATCTTGTCTCACATACAGCCTTGCCTGAGAAAAGCCGGGGATATATTCAAGTGTTTCTAGATGGAGGCTTAAACCAGCAGAGAATGGCGGTAAGTGGAGAATCTTTTAGTGTTCCATTTTCAGAGGTGTCAGAAATTGCAAACTCTGGAGGATCCATTTTATGGAGATTTTAGATGGCAAGAAGAAATTATAGTCTTGTCACTTTTCTATATTGCAGAATTCAGTGTCATCATAACTGGCTAGAAATTATTGATCAGTTATGCACCTTCTCTTTATTTTTTTGTCCACATGCAGTTTTCCTTTGTATTTTTTTTTTTTTTGGGGTGGGGGTTATCTGGACCTTTTAGAGCACCCGACTAATTGCATCTGATGACTGTAGGTCTGTTGACCCTCCACAACCGCATCAGTATTGGGTGAGGAGGTCCTGGAGTGGACTTGAGGGAATTACCCTCTCTGAAACTCAAACCCATGACTATGCCTCTGAGGCAAAATTTAGTGTCGAGCCTTAATCAACTGGGCAAGCCCGCATGGTTGATTAGTGATGATGCACCTTGTGATATTAGTTCACAGATGTGTTGTGTGCTTGCCGTTATTATATAACTAGTCAATGGACTTATATTTCAACACCTTTTGGATCTCTATTAATATGTTCTCTGTAGATATTAGAAGTGAAGAGGAGGTTTATAGTCTTGTCACTTCTTAATAATGCTGAAGCCAAGAGTGAAGCAATTTTTATTGTCATTTTACAGGTATGTGATGCAGTTGCTGTTGCTAAAATACTGAATGCCACGTTAATTATTCCATACCTCGAAGTAAATCCTGTTTGGCAAGACTCAAGGTATTGCAAGAATCTAGCTTTAGAAAATGATAACTCCTGCCTTTGAGAAATATTTTCTTTTCAATCACGCAAATCTATAGAAATAATCAAGTGAAGCTGAAATGTCATTTGCAGCTCATTTGGGGACATATTTGATGTCGAACATTTCATTGATGTATTGAAAGATGACATTCGTATAGTCAGAGATCTGCCTGATGAATTCTCTTGGAGCACAAGAGAGTATTATGCTACTGCCATTCGCCCTACCAGAATTAAGACTGCGCCTGTTCGTGCTACAGTCAACTGGTATCTGGAGAATGTCTCACCAGTGCTACAGAGGTTAGTAGGTACCCGGTGTTATATTTTCTGTATCTTAGATCTTGTGGTGTTAATTGTACTGCTGCATCAGTGCCAAGAATAGTTATGTGCTACTTTTCCATTCATTCATTACCTTGATTTTTCATGAATTGCTTTATTGAAATAATTTTTTTGTTCCTTCTCTTTACAAGTTGTGTTGTGTATCTCAACATAAATTGGGCGATATCACTTGCAAATTGGTGTTATGTCAATGGGTTTTGAAACTCGCTTAGGGTAATTTGCTAGTGACCATGGGAACACTGCAGCTCCTTTCTTTTATGTGACGCTGTAAAGAACGAATAGCAAATTGACTTGAGAAACAAGAAATGGTGCTTTGTCAGGAAGCATCAATTAAAGGTTACCTAATTTCTTCAGATGTGTTTGTACTCCTACTCTGCAAAGATACAGTAAGATGTATGGAATGACCTATGTTAGTCAATCCACCAATTATAGCGAAGAGGGATCTTGTGTCCTGTATGCATGGAAAGGAATTAGTTGTCTAAAGAGAGTTATTTTCATCTTACTTATATAACCTCTGCTATCCTTTTAACATTTTGCAGTTATGGGATTGCTGCAATTGCCCCATTCTCACATCGCTTGACCTATGACAATTTGCCGATGGACATTCAGCGATTGCGTTGTAAAGTGAACTTTGAAGGATTGATCTTTGTCCCCCATATTAAGGCACTTGGAGATGCTCTCGTCAATCGTCTACGGTACCCATCTGATGATAGTAGAGCAACTGCTGGCAACTACCTGCGAGAGGTCACTGATTCCACTGCTAAAAAAGCGGGGAAGTTTGTTGTTCTACATCTCAGGTTCGATAAGGTATAGCCTACTTTGGGAGTCTTGTTCTAGTCATTCTGGAAAGTTGAGCATCATACTACATACATCTCCTAGCACAGAAGGATGAACTTTGCTGTATCAAGATGTTTGATCCATAACCATGTTCTTATCCTTCCGCAGGATCAAGCCTATCAAATGAGATAAGAAAACCCAGTAGAGCATTGTATTTTAATGAATATGACAATACAGTTATTGTGCACGTCACATGTAGATGGTGATGACTTAAATTTGGCTGACTTGTGGCTAGTCTAAAGTTTCCCTAGCAATCATCTACTCATGTTGCTTCTGCTCCAAATTGTTATGGTTGTCTGATATTCTCTGAGTGGAGTTTGAAAGGCAGTTACAATGCATGCCAGCATTTTGGATAAATTATACAGCCACAACCTTGACCTTGCTTCATTGAAGTTATATAGTAGGTTTTGTCAAAGGTGTTTATCTAATTACTATATTGTTTTTGAAACCCAAAATGAGTCCAATCGGCTTTCTACATGCGCTGCAACCCCCCAACAACACCCATAAAGGTTGTAGTTCTACCTTGGGTCCATTTTGCTCTCTTTAGTTCCCCTGATTTTCAAACTTGAGATAAGGACTAGAACGGAAATTAGGGCAGTAACTTGATGAGTCACTTTAACAATCTGTTATGTCTTGAAAGGATAGATCTCAACATTTCAGGAGGTAAAAGTTTCTTATTCAAGTTAACTAATATAATTCATACCTATAGGATATGGCTGCACACTCAGCATGTGATTTTGGTGGGGGTAAAGCTGAAAAACTGGCTCTGGCAAAATACCGGCAAGTTATCTGGCAGGGAAGGGTACTTAACTCTCAGTTCACTGACGAAGAGCTGCGAAGTCAAGGTCGTTGCCCATTGACTCCGGAAGAGATTGGATTGCTGCTTGCTGCATTGGGATTCGACAATACCACTCGTTTATACCTCGCCTCCCACAAGGTGGTAACAGAAGAAAACCAGTCTAATATTTTGCAAGAAACTGCATAACAGAAGTTGTCGTAGTGAGGGAAATTTAAAATTAATTTTGTGCTTTTCAGGTGTATGGTGGAGAAGCTAGGATTTCCATGCTAAGGAAAATGTTTCCACTGATGGAGGATAAAAAGAGTCTCACATCCGGGGACGAGCGAGCCCAGATAAAAGGGAAGGCCTCTTTGCTGGCTGCATTGGATTATTACATTAGCATGCAAAGTGACATCTTCATCTCCGCTTCTCCAGGGAATATGCACAATGCATTGGTGAGTCTCAGAATTGCATATTTGTAATTTCCAATCGTTAGAAGCACGTGCAATGCTCATTTGAGTCGATGCCTATGGGGCGATAACAATTGGTATGTGCTTTAAACAGGTTGGTCACAGGACCTATGAGAACATGAAGACCATAAGGCCAAGCATGGCCCTATTAGGTCAGCTCTTCCTGAATAAGAATATCAGCTGGTCCGAGTTTCAGGAAGCGATCATTGAAGGGCATAAAAACAGACAAGGTCAAATCCGTTTGAGGAAGCCTAAACAATCCCTGTACACATATCCAGCTCCCGATTGTATGTGCGGTGCGTAATCTAATTTTTACTTCTTTTCCCATTATAGTGTTGGATTACTGGGGGGAGGGGGGGATACTGCCTGTTAGTGTCATTATTGTTTGTGGCGTGCAATATCTGGTCAATAAAAAAGCAGTCCTGTTTTGCCTGCTCGTCGTGGGACTTTACTTAGCATTCTGTGCTTGGGGAGAGTGCGGAGGAGTGTAGAGGTCAGGACACGGGAGGGATTTATGTGGAAAACGGGGCTGCTTTTGTCGAGGTCTTCTGGGTTTCCTTATATATCTATGAACAGAGAGATTTGGATCTATATAATACTACACATTGTTGCAGTATATCTTGTACGGTTCCATGTCCATTCTTTCGATTTCTCTCTCAAAACTCTACATGATTCGGACGAAGAGCCATAGAAATGAAGGTGCTTTATTTGGTTTCGACGCAAGTGGTTGAATGAGGAGACTAGTTCTCATTGTTCCATCGATACCTCTCTTCATTCTTGATGAACGAGAGTTTGGATTGACAATTGGCAAATGAATGCTATGAAGTGAAGGAAGCTTTCGATATAATAATGCCTCTCTTGTGGTCACGTAAAAATAGATTAGGCGATTTTTGAACTTCGATATCACTCAACTAAATGTAGGCTTCCGCCCTCTGTCAAGAAAATGACCTAATGATTGCAAGTAAATTTCGTGGGGCATTTTGACGCTTATCTTTGGCGACATCGTTGATGGTTCAGGGTTGTACTTTGAAAGAGGCAACGTAGGTGATGGATCATCTTTGGCTATAATGAGCACGATCTTTAGTTTCTACTTCTCTAGATTGCAGCAGCACGGTTACGCGTAGTCTTGAATGTTGCTTCCAATTTGGGAAAAACGTGATCTTAATCGAGAAAGCACGAGTTGTGCCTGACTAATTAATCCCCGCATAATCCCCGTCGGTCATGATAAACGACTATCTTACGTTTCTATCTACTGCCCAATTCATGCCTATCAGTATTCCAATTTTGGGTTGGATGTGACTCGCCAAACTGCAAATGTTGATGTAAATTAATTTAATGCTAGATTCTAGTCATGAAACGCACTGCCTATGAGATGAATGGTGGTCCATCTCAGATTTGATGAGGTCTAGGACAGCATTTGTGCTGTGAGGTTTTCGACCATCAGTTTTTTGGGCAGAAAGCTTTTGACCATCGGTTGAGAAAAAGACAACGGGCATTCACTCTGTCAATATATGTGACGATGCTTTCCCATGAAGAGACTAGAGTGGGGTCACCTTGTCCTTGGAGTGACAACAAGTTAGTGTTTCACTTTTATTCTCTTCAGGCTGAAGTAAATAATGAATTGGAGCGACATTTTTGTTGAGGTGGACGTCTTAGGATGTTAGGTGATAATAGTTTCATCTTGGAGGATTGATATGATGTCGAGTAATTAAATAAATCATAATTAGCTCATAATTCATTCATTTGAGTTTTCGAGTGAAAGTGGTTTTATATGTTGGATGTTCTCGAATTTGGACTTCCTTTTTTATTATATCCTCGAATGAGATATCAAACATAATTGAGGCTCACAACAAAGTGGTATCGGGGCCTTTTGTCATTTTTGAGGAGAATAATCCATTTAAATCATCCGGGCTAGGTGCCTTTGTTGCTTCAGGATCAAACACAACTCTTTCCTTGTCTTGAATTGAGCCTCCCTCTTGGTGATCTCATTGAATGAGATATCGGCTTTTAATTGTGCGTTGGAACAAATTGCTATTGGAGATGAGGAGTTTAGTCCATTTAAATCATTTGGACCAGGTGCCTTTGTTACTCTAAAGATCAAACGCAGCGTTCTCGCCTCTATTTCGATACATTTTGTAGAAGAGAGATTCATTTTTTTTTAATGATGAGTTTGGAAAATTGCCGAAATATAGGGTCGAAACTCTTAGGGCTTTTTTATGGGCTCAGACTTGGGCTTTTCTCTTGATGATCTCTCTGAATGAAGTGTTAGGTTTCAGCTGTGCATCAAAACGAGTTGATATTGAATCCCTATATCGTTGTTGAGGAGAAGAGTCCATTTTAGAAACTCTATGCATACGGGCCAGGTGCCTTTGTTGCTGCAAAGTCTAAGATAGTTTTCTGACCTCCTTTTTAGAAACTCTATGCATAAGAGAGTCTTTTATTTGTGCTGTGATCAGTTGATAACTTCTACAAAAAAATGATTGAAAATTGCGGACATAGATGCTGACCGTCCTATATGGCGTGACATGCGTTGTTATAGACAATTTTAGAAAAGTTTTGACAGTTCGTAAGAATTTATTATTATAATTTTTCGTTTAAATTTTTATTTTGGTTTGACAATACTTTATGTCCAAATAGAGGCGAGCCATATCTAAGTTCAACTTGGAGGATCTCGAAAGTTATGGAATCCCCTCCAAGCCATACATATGACTTCCATTAAATATGGCTTTTCACATAGATGTATCCATGAAATCAAGTATGGAATTTTAAGGTGCGTTAGATAACATTTTTTTTCCAAGGAAAAATTTCTTTTCCGAAATAGTTTTTTTTTTTCTATTCCCTAAAATAATTTTTGAATAAATCAACCTAAAAATTTCTATTTCTGAAATAAAAAAGAATAGGAATGTATTTGATATGACTTACAAGTTTTTTTTGTAACTAAAAATTTCTTCTAATATTTTTAATTATTTTTTTGAGATCTTTTTTCCTTTTCTTCTTCCTCCTCTTCTAGCTGATCATTGGGTGGTGGTGGATGGCGAAGGATGGCGACGGTGTGCGGGCAACGGCGACAAGCACCGAGGGTGACAACCAGTTGCATGTAGGGGGTGGCGGATGGCAGCAGGCGGCGGGCAACAAGGAAGAAGAAAAAAAGGAAAAAAAAAGGAAGGAAAGAAAAATGACTTATCTATAAAAATTGTTTCTGAAGTTACTTTTTTTACTTCTTGTTTTGTTTCGAGATATATTCCTTAGCCACTTTTCTATTTTGAGAAATAGAAAAATTAACTTACGTTACAAAACGGATTTCTATTTATTTTTTTTTTCTGGAGAAAAAAAGAATAGAAAAATAGAGAATAGAGACGTTGCCATACAGACCCTTATTTTACCCACCTGAAATTGAATACATGTTTCTCTCCCTTTCCTGCAAGGCTCTGTTCTCGCATTTGAGAAACTTTCTATTTGTTCCAAGTTGATAAAAGCATTGGAAACCATTTCCAATTTAGTAGCAAAGGCCATTCCCAGGCAGAGAAGAGGATAACAAGCTGTCCTTAATCAGCTTCGGACGTTCTCCGCCATAATTAGCAAAGCTGTCGGCATTCTTTCACTCTAAAGATGGGTAGGCCAGGACCATGCCCGACTTTTTTCTTAACTAATACAGTTGATCAATAGTCTGTGTTTGGTGGGTCGGGTTTGGGACCGAGCTTTAATAATCATGTATTTTCTCATGGCCATAAAACATTAGATTTTTCATACAAATTGATCTAGACAAATGCCAAAAATCCTACCCAATTATCAATTCAAGATCACTTTGCAATCTCTAATTTTAGGAAAATTGGTTTGCGTCATAAGCATTGCTTTTAGACACCGCTTTGCATCTTGACATTGGCAATTTATTAGAAATCATTTACATGTTCTCTCCAAAAGTGCCATCCATCTCCCTAATTTTCAAGAAAAAAGAGTTAGAAAATCATAAACTTATTGTAATTGTGTCAATTTAATCTTAAACATTTTATTGGTTCCAATTTAGTCTCAAACTTTTTAACTTAATGCCAACTCAATCATTTAGGCTAATTTTGGCTGGATATTATTAATGTAAACATTGGTCGGCTGACATAACATGGCCAATGTTGACTCTGACGATTTTCAATAATATTTTAATATTTTTTGAAATTTTCTAATTCTTATTTCTTTTTTTCTCTTTCCTTTTTTTTCCTCCTTCCCTTTCTTCTTCAGAGGCAACGGTTGGCTAGGTCATGCCTCACTAGTGGCTGGAGGATTGCCGGAGAGAGAGAGAGAGAGAGAGAGAGAGAGAGAGAGAGAGAGAGAGAGAGAGAGAGAGAGAGAGAGAGAGAGAGAGAGAGAGAGAGAGAAAAAAGGAAATATAAAAAATTAGAAAAGAATATTAAAATATTCGATTGATGTCCATGTTAGCAATATCGGGCTAAAATTAATTGGAAGGACTGAATTGATACTAAGTTTAAATGTTTATGACTAAATTGACACAATATAATAAGTTTAGAGCTTTTCTGACACTTTTCCCTAATTTTCACCTCCACCTAGAACACCTAATCCAACTTGAACCCAAAGATAACAATACCTCTGACCGCCGTTGACTACCCTTTGCCCTTTTGCGCTTGCTGCAAGTCCCCTCTTCTGTTATTAGCCAACCTCGGTCGGGCTTTGTGCCATGCTAGTGTTGCGCAACCTCAACCACGGTCGTCCATGGCAGCTGTGACCTCAGATTGACATAGCGTCCCTCGTGACCATTGACAACTTCGATCTGAGGTCATCCCTGGAGGCCATGATGGTGACTCGCAACAATGGATAGCCTCATTGAGGTTGTCCATGGAGACCTCGTGAGTGCAGTCGTGTCGTGTGCGTGCGGGTTGGTTGAAGGTTTGGTAATAGATTTTGGAGGATCGATATTTCTTCAAACAAGAGCAGTTTGGTCTTCTTCTAGGATGGAGAGTTTAGTCCAGAATGAAAAAGATGTTAATGCAAAAAGGATGGAGGGTATTTGGTATTTTCTCTTGTAAAATTGGTTGGACCTAAGCATGTAAGGCCAATAAGAGAATGGCTCAGCCCAAATCTACCCTTTTGCACTTCGGGTCAATGTTAGGTAATTAAGAGTCAGTATGCAATGTAATCCATCAATTTTAACTCATGAACTTTAAATTTGATTAATGTGATCCATAAATATTAGTCCCAGATATAATGTTATTCCTAAACTTTTAATTCATTCATTGTGGTCCTTCTACTTTGGATATATATTCAATTTAATCTCGGCTTTATAAGAAATTATTCAATATTGTTATTCCATTTTTTCAACTTTAAGGACAATATTGAATATTTTCATATAATTTTGCTAATTTTTTATGTTTTCAAAACATTCATTTTTCACAAAAGTAGACAAAGCCTAAGTGTCGACTTGGGCTCGAGCCTCATTATGGAAAGTCCATAACCGGACCTACTAGGTCTCCAAATGGTTTTGTCGATGCCTCATCTAGGTCCGTTGGCTCTTGCTAACTTAGTTTGGGTCCACGGAAGGATCGATGCAAGAAGTGTTTGATTTCAGCGTAACAAGAGGGAATTGCCAGCTCAAATGACTTTGTGTGCATTTGGTATAGTTTTCCCAAGAGTTTTTGGCCTCTAAAGCCCCTTGAGGAAATGCTAAGGTATTTGACAAGTTTTCCCAATAAACTTTTGACTGAATGTTAGGTCTTGAAAAAGCTGAAAGCCCGATGTTAGGGTCTATTGATAATGGGCTTTCAAAACCATCCTCACCCAAGCGAGGGCTGCCTAAGGTCACTTGAACTCGGGCGACTCTCAACGAGGGTGGCGACGTGTGACCTAAGCGACCACTACTGGGTCTCGCGACCTTAGGTAGCCCTCACCCGACCCTCACCGAAGGTTGCCCAAATCAACCAATAGTCACCGTCGCTAGATTTGGCTCATCGGCGTGTCGTAACTCTTTGCCAGACCGATGAAGGGTTTGGATTATTTTAATTAAAAAGCATAAAAATATATATACCGAAAGCCCATTGCAATTTTTTTTTTTTTTTGCTAAACACAACTCCAATTCAAAGTCCATTTGCAAAGAGTTTTTACGGAACACAATTTACATTTCTCCAAATAGCTTTGGCTTTTAACATTTGTATTACACTCAAAGCCTATTTGCAAAATTAAACCAAATGCAATCGTCCATAGTCAGTTTCCATCACAAGACTCGTGCTGTTAAAACTACGGTGCCTCTAGCTTGTTGGTGCCGAAGAATATACAGTGAGAAACGCAGCTGCCAAAATATACTGTACAAATGTTTTTGCCTAGGAATCGAACGTCAACGTAACAACAAATTTACTCCCTAATTTTCCAAAATGCCAAAAAACGATCTTTGAGCCAAAAATTTCAGGTATCACCAATATTATTATCCGCAGTCAAGTCATATGTGGTCGATAAAGCTCATATGTTCATTGTGGTTTGGAAAAAATGCTTGGACATTCACCAACTAGAATTTGATTGCAGGCTTGGGCAACTATAGTTCATTTTTCAAATCAGTACTTGTAACAGCTTTTCATTAGAGGTCTCTCTTATCCAACAGAGATTCAGTGACTAATACACAACAGCAGAATTCGCCCTACCAAAGCAAGGTAGGAAATTGGCTAAAGAAACGATACCCATCAGAAAATAATGCCTGGAATCTGTTGAAAAGACAAGTCGGCAAAATAAAGCGAGTTTCTGTACATGGATTGAACATGTTTTATTCTCGAGTGATCATTCATTACTATGATGGTCTAAGAATATGTGCCTATTGTTGGATGAAGCAACGGAGTAAGGAGGACAAAAGAATTACCATGGTATTAGCTTGTTGGCAACAGTCAGCAGCGAACCAAAGCAACTACCTTCTGCAAATCAATCTAACTGGTGCTTCTGATGAGTGGCATTTTTACTGGGAGATGCCGGTACCGAACCATCTTTGTTCTTTTCAGCATTTAAATCTATTAAACCCGCATTAGTTGGAGGAATCACCTCTTCCTCAATAGGGAGTGTTCTCTTTCCCCCTTGTAATGCAACACCAAGAACTATATTATCTTCCAAAGCAGGCCTTGATACAGGTGGCTGTGAGACCATCTTCTTGTTTTCATGGTTTGAAGGAGAAGTTGTTCCAGCTTCTTTATCAGTGTCAGCTCCTAAAGCGGGAACAGAAGAAGACATGGCCTCACTCTTTTGTAAGCTTTTCTCAGGATGAACTGCAATGGATTGCTCACTGTCGCAAACTTCTTCAGTGGGTTTATTAGGAATTGAGTCCATCTGTTTGGCTTCAACACTAGGAGTAGCAACCTGAACATTCAACCTTGAGGCAGGCTTTGACACTGGCTTACTCTTCATGTTCTCCCCTATTTTTTCATCAGAAACAGGAGTGCTTTTGTTCTTCTTATTCTCTTTGGACTCGATGTTTCCCCCAGATTTGTTCTTGGTATCAAATTTAACGCTGGCAATCGGCATGTCTTTGACTTTTGAGTCAGATGTGTGTGTGTTTCCAGCCTTAGGATCTGCAGTGGCGTCAGGTGTTGGCTGAGTGGATTTCTTACCACCTTGCTCCCCAGTAGGTGTTCGAGTGGCACGGGCCTTCGTTTTATCCTCTCCATTGATCTTATATGGGGGTTCAATCAACAAGAAGGGACGGTTAGACACCGCTCCACCAGGAGGGAAGCCTGCATCTGAGAATGGTACATTTTCCAGATCATTGTCACCATATATTCTCTGCATTGTGCGAATTGGTGTAGCAAGTCGGGCCCTGTGATGGCTTATTACTCTAAGGAGATCTAACAATATAGTTTCCTGTAGATCATAGATCATCCAAGTATTTGCATTAGTATTTCAACAAAATTCACTGTTGAGCTACATTAAAGATGCGCATGGCAAATAAGTCAAACAACATCGACTGCATACAAGATGAAATGCCAGATCCTGTCAAACAAAAGCAATTCTGCTTACAAGATGACGCTTATGAGAGGTTCAACAAGCAATCTGGAACCCATTGAAATGACGCTCATTGCAAATTGAGTGTCTTTTATTTGCAATTATTTATAGACAGATCACTTCAGAAAAACGAAATCATCCAAATTCATGATTTTTTCTCAAGATCTCCCATAACATGTCTGCTTTTGTTTTTTTCCTCTTAGTTGGACTCACTATGATCCAGATAGGATTTATTTAAGTTTGAAAAAGCTCCCCAACCTTTGACAGATACTGCATGGAATGATAAATTTCATACATTGACTAACTACATTCACAGTAACATTTCTGGTCCACTTGAATTAACAAAGGACTGCTAAAAAGTTTGTCTTATTGTTATGTCCTACGATGAAATAACTGTGAAAATTGCAACATTTTTGTTGTAATTTATCCAAAACTCAACGATTGCCAGTCATTCACCCTTGATAGTTTTGGTACATCTTTAACTTTATGGAACAACACCATCTAAATCCAATTGTAATTGCACAGAAACAAAGTAAGAACAAGCACATCGAAAGTAGCCAGTAAATGACTCTTCAAACTTGTTTATGAAGTATTGAGAATCTTCAACTTGTTTATGAAGTATTGAGAATCCAACCGTTTCTACAAAATTTCTCCCCAATGCTTACAATGGTGTAACAGACAGGGGCCAAAGATGCTACTCATGATGATTTTCTCCCATCTCTGGATCTCGCTAAGCCTGCTAATAATTATTCTACTCAAATATGCGACAAGCCAAGGTAAACATCATTTTCTTAATTATATCATAAAGCACAAGAGAAGTCAGCTCTAACCATAAAGCAAACAATGGTACATTGTGGTTCTCTTCTGTTTTGGGTGGTTTTATGTGCGAGATTTCTAGTGCTGGGGAGGGGGTGTGCAGAAGATGAACGAAATCCTGTCCAAATATACCACCTAAGAAAAATTGTGTAACCTTTTTCCAGTATTTAACAGTAGGTTCATTATGGTTTTCTTCTCACAGGTACCTGGCCACTGCAAACAGTCAAACTGATAGTTTTCACCTCTTAATGCCTAGAGCAGACAACATATTCAGCTTTTTTTGTTACCAGTCCAGCTCATGGACAAAGTAAAGCTTTTACTGAATGATACATACAGAGAGAAGTCATCTCACCTTGACACAAAGATACTCTTCATAATGTGATGTCTTCACAAAGCAGGACACTAAGATCTGTAAAAGGATTAATACTCAAATGAGACAAAGCTTTACTTATACGGTCATGTTCAGCATTTCATTCTCTAACAAAAGGCAGGTAAAGAACTCTTATTGATCTTTTGTACTCTAAATAAAAGTCTCAGATCAGACTACAAAATTTAAAAAACGCAACTTCACAATTCATACTGCACTTAGGCATTGAAAATTATTCAAGTACTATAGTTAAGCTCTTTGGATCAATGAAAGATCCTCATTAATCAGATTAAACCTAATTAACCTATTTAAAGCAAACAATCAATTATAAATTTGGGCTAATAGTTGCAGCTCTACCAAAATTCACAGGTTGGGATTACTACAAATTTATCAGAGAAAATATTATGAGAGTCACCATCAACACAGAACAATTATAGTCTTGGTGGTAAAGACACATCATGTACCAAAAGAGCCTGATTTTCTGCATTAATATTGTCCAAGAATACTCTTCTATGCAACCTCTGCTGCTCAACTTGAGGATTTTTTGCCAATACTTTGCGCATGTCAGCAACAATATTCTGCAACCAGAAGAATCTAAAATTGGTAAGAAAAGCATATTACTTCTGCAATCTTGTGGCTACATAGAATTCAACTGCTATTTAGGGAAGAACTCACATGGATTTTGCTGACATCCAAGTGACTAATTGCTAGATGAGTTTTAATCCGCCAATGAGTTTTTTGGCTCAAATTCCTAACAACATTCATGGTGAACTTGTGATTTGGAATATGAACTGCTTCACGATCTTCACCTCTCACAATTGTTGGGGACCACCATCCCACATGCTGCCCAGAGAGAAACATAAAAAAGTATATGCTCATTTTATTCACTACATGTCTATTTGAATCACTTTTTTAATGTAATTTGGTGAGAAATCTTTGAAAGTCAATTCCACTTGTACAATGATCTACCTCTACAATAATTCACCATAGAGACAGACCTCAACAGTACCAGAAACGTCATAGCCTTCTATCCTTGTCTGAATCCACTCATTCGCAACAAAAGGACGAGTTGCATGAATCATTGCACTAGAGAGGAAGTTTGTGAATATCTGACAAAAACAAACTGGAGTCACTTGTGGTTCTCGAAACACAGAGACAAAAGAAATTCAAGGATATTAAATAAGTAGGCACATACCTCACGTCCTGCAAGAGTCAGTAATACTGTCCCAAGACCTCCAGCAGTAAGCCATTTTTGGGTAGAGAACCCCAGCAGCTCCATGAACAATGAAACAGCTGCAACCCATACTGCAGTATATACCGCCCTCCCCGCAAATTGAAAACCCATCTATTCAAAGGGGAAAAGAACACTAGTATGAATGTTGTGGACGGTAATTTTAACGTGTGTAATGGAATTTTTTGAGCAAAAGTGAGAAAGAAAAACTAAAGCAAGAGATGGACAGCTCTCAGTCCTCTTGAACTGATACTATACATTCAAGCCACCTTTCTCCAAACTCGTCGTTTAATGCTTTCAGCATTCATGCTTCAAGAAATCCTTTGCTCACAAGTAGTACATTGGACAGAGATGAGGATATAATTCTATGTATATACTGTTTAGCTATCGACTGATGCCAAAATAAACTAGTGACTACTTGAAAGTCCACCCTATCATATTATAGGATCAACCCTGCATCATAATATGTCACGGTTTACCAAAACCGGAGTCCATCAAGTTGCTAATCAACGCATCTCAAGCTTATAGCTCAAACAAGTGGCTTGGATATTAGCTGTTTGAATTAGATTATGAATCAAATATCACTATTTAAACCTAGTAATCTCAGCCAAAGCCATCAAGCAGATCACTAATATTTTTGAAAGTTGACACACCAAAGAACTGAGGGTATCTTCTCTTTTATCTAGAGTAGCTTTCGCTGAAGCATATAACTCTAGTATGTATGTTCTCACAATGAATTGTTTTATCTTGTCGTTGCACTCACAAGAGAGGGGATCAGAAGAAAATAAGTGGGTTTGCAACTATCACGAGTTGGAATATGTATTGTTGCCAGTCTACTACTGAACCTAATCAAGCATGTATCTAGAGATACTTAAAAGACGTTGATGAAGGAGAATCACAAACTGAAACTACTTGGCATATATCAAGACCACACTAAAAAGAATGACATGTCAGCTACAATATTAATCAGACACAATAAAGACAATCCGACAGTGTTAACATATACTGCAAGCTCACATTGGGTTATACAGATGTTAACTAACTTTGCAGAGCATCACAAGAAGATGGAAAATGGACATACGTTTCTTGCATCCTTGGGATCGTTTTTATCCATGAGAAACTTCTGTGTCTGTTGAATCACACTGCAACACCAAGTTTATCACTAGATTAGTCATTAGGGGAATATCTAGCGGGACTTGAAGCTACAAAGAATCAATGCCATGAAAGGCCAAGATCACACACCACTAACGGCAAGCATTCAGTACAATCAACAGAGTTTTGAAGAAGGCAGAACAACAATGAAATTGTTCATAAGGTATTGAAGTAGCTGGTGGGATTTCTCATCAATATAAAAGAAAAAAGATTCAAGCAAACAGTTTCTTGGGTCTGTTCAAAGTCAATAACCAAGTTTCAACCAACTCTCGAGTAGATAAATGAGGATGGGAAGAATTGCACCTTGACAAACAATAGGCTAGAGCTAGCACTGTTGACAATGACCTCACAAAGTTCAGAAGCCGTTGCTTAATGACCTGGGATGCTTCTGTTGGTAAAAGGACTGGATCCAATGCTCTGAAACATAGTCATTATCAATATGATTACAGATGAATGAAAACTAACCCATGCAAAGAAAATGCTTCTCTCCACTTGGATTAAAACATTCCATAATGGTCACCTGCAGAGAATTGTTGCACCAATCCAAAGTAGCAAAGGTTGAAAATAGGAAGTTGTCACATAGTATGTGTTGCTTTTTTTCCAATTATTGTCATTCTTCTGAGGTCAAGAAAAGAACTTCAAATATTAGATGTGCACGAATCAAGTTGAAAGTAAGAGGACATTATGACAATAGTTACAGTCGAAAGTACATGAATTAGTAATCGTCGGCTCTGGCGCATGAGCGGACCAAGGCCCCACAAAGCAAAGACAACAATACTGATAGCGGCAGCCAACTTTAGCGTGATAGGACTACTTTGTAACACACTGAATGGCCTGCAACAAACATCTATCAACGAAAGTTACAAGGAGCTTAGTCTTTCTCCTTTGAAAGGACAAAAATGAAAGAAAGGAAGAAGCAAATTTCTAAAAACAACAATATGGAACACTATGGGAGATAAAATGCTAAAGAAGAAACTACAAGGAGTAAATTGAATAAGATAAGAACATAATGAAATGTGATATCGACACAATTTCATATTCTCAGAAAACAAAAAGATGCTTTTTGGATGCTAGTACCAGAGATCCATATTAATATTTTGCAATAGCAAGATGCTATACCCTAATAAACTTATCTCAACAGCAAACATTCAAGCATCTCAAGTTGAAGGCAGTACTTTCAAAATCAGACTGGTAAGAGAACCAGCCAACTGAATTGTTGTGGTTCAACCGCTTGAATCTTTTTTTCCCCCATTTTATTAGTGTAGACATTAACTTTGTGTTGGCTTGATGCTTAGAAAAACAAAGAGCCCATTGTTATGGCTTACATGCCCCCAGTTCAAAACCTTGGAAGAGTTTTCTGCTACTATATATTATTTTGGCATTTGCACATAAGCATCGATATAATTGTTAGATACAAGGTAAAAATTGGCTAAATGACAGGCATGTGAGGGGTTATTTCAAGGAAAGACGAGCCCTTGGTTCAAAACCTAGGTTATTGCCAGTTCAAGTGCTCTGGTAGAACCAGATCAACGCTGTTTTTAATCCAGTTTTGGATCCCAAACGACAAGCACTGAAATGGACTGGACCGTGAATCGCTCTTAGTCAATCAGTTGAATGAGCAAGTACAGTCTGATTTTAAAAGCACCAGTGGAAGGGTCAACTCCATTGAAAAGACCGCACTGGAAGATAAATTCTATAGATAGAGAAACCATGCCAATATTCAGATGCACAAAGTCTCAACCCAAGTTCTGGACAGTCATGTGTGACGCATTAACATGTCGAAAGATCAGGGGAAACAGAGGTGAGCATGGAGCAGTTTGATTCAGTCTGGATGCCAGACCAAACCAAACCGTGCAAGTACGTTTGAATAAAAATGAAACTAGACCAAACCTAGTTATCGTTTGGAATATAACCATTTTCTCGTCTTCTATGTTTCTCTTTTTTTGGGTAAATTCATGAGCTTAAAATTCACCAAATAGTTTCAAAAGAGAAGTAATTTCTTGATGATACCAAACATTACACTAAGCAGAAATCACAGACACTGAAATTCAAACAATAAGCTACTTTATATCTTTATATCATATACAATAGCCCACTTTATAAAAGTTTTAATAGGTAATAAGGTTTGGTTTGATTCCAAATAGTCGACCCAAAACTGAACTGCAAAAAATGGTTTGTTTGGTTTGTGAACCATTATTTGAAAAAAAAACAAAAGTCCTGTTGAACCGAACCAAAAAGTAATAATGGTTAGGTTCAGTTTTAACTGCTTTTCACACCAAACTGGAAGTACACTTGAGGGAGTACCAAAAACCCTTTGTGAATCTGGAATATGGTTGTAACATGTTGGCTGACATGGCTTTAGTTGTCAAAAGTAGAAGAAATTGATTTTAATCCTTCATTAGACTATCGGGCTAATGCTTTTGTGACTTATGCCTTAGAGATTACACTCTTTCCTCTGTTAATATGAAACCAAAATCAGTTTGATGGCTAAGAATTGCATGAAGAGACTCAGTGATACAGCTGAATAACAAGTTCTGCTGAAATACCAATTAGCACTTGTGTGCCAGGTCCTTGAGTAAGACTTGTTGTTTAACCCATGGGCAAAGTGCTATAAACCTCTCAGTCTGGTGATGCAACAGGTTATGTGTTCAGGAAGAACTTTGTCAAGTACAATGGCCATTACATTACAAGGGAAACTATAGGGAATTCAAAAGAATATCAAATTAAAAAGACTACATTGTTACACAACTTAACATAAACATCACTTGTAAAAGAAGGGTGGGTGGGTACGTGTGTGGGTTTTTGGTGGTTGGGGGGGGCGAGACCATTTAGGAACATGGATGACAAGGTCACATACATCAAGTGAGATTACCTGGACAATGCCACAGCTGCATTCTTCACTAGTGAATTTTCATGCAAATTCCTTGGACCTAAAAAAGAATAGCATTTAAAAGCACCGTATGTATTTTGTACAGTATATACCGGAGCATATAAACTTCGAGATTGAGCCATACTCCAAAATTCCTGCCAGTCATGCCGTTTAAAGAAAATTAAATGTTAAATCAAATCAGCAGTAATTCAACTTGGATTCCAACACGAGAACAGCTCATGTAGCTCTACGAACGACAAAAGATAAAAATTTGCTGCAAAATGGTCAAGACGTAAGACTTAAAAGTCCTCAACTGAAGCTCCTCCAGCAATAGCTCTCAGAAAGTATTTCTACCCCGAGAAAGCAAAGATCACCCCTTGCTAAATACAATTCAAGTTCCTTGTTTAAATATAAGAGGAAGCTCCATGGTGTTTCATTATAATAGTTTGCAAACTAAGTAGCCCTCATGGTAAAGCAGTGTAATGAGATGAAAAGAGGTACAAGAAGCAAAAAGAAATAACAGAATTGACTACTCTCTGTCATTTCATGTTTCCAGGATGAAAAGAGCTCCAAAATGCTACAGATTAGAACATTGCTGTGTCTTGTCAACAGGTACTATGCATTATCAGTGCTACTGCCTACAAGACTG
Source organism: Eucalyptus brandiana (assembly GCA_014182725.1). Classification (NCBI taxonomy): domain Eukaryota; kingdom Viridiplantae; phylum Streptophyta; class Magnoliopsida; order Myrtales; family Myrtaceae; genus Eucalyptus; species Eucalyptus brandiana. Next base: position 8,879,396 of record CM024676.1, read on the forward strand.
AAAAATGTAGGAACCAAAACAACCAAGAATTAAAATGTAAAAGCATGGAAGAATTTAGCTGAGCCATGTATACAGTATGTGCTTATTAGTAAGCTCCTTCCATCAAGTTGTGGTCTCCTCTTTAAGTTCTTTTATCAATACTGTTCTGGTCTCTCTTTTTGTTTTTTCTCCAAGCTTATTCTTGATGAACAGTTGGTTAAAAGAAATGCAAATTCGTGTAATAATAGCCTTGTGCAACCCATTTCAGCCCCTAACTACAATAATTTCACATGGAGGTTCACATCCTCTGTCAGGCATACCGCTGAATTTCATTTAAAAACATTCATGGGCAGGCATCCAATACATGCAATCACTCATCTTATCCAGCAAAATTTCTGTACCTCTGCCACAGAACTAACAAAATGCACTCTATGATAAACAGAAATTTCCATTAAATTCCAAAGTCACTTACCGAAGAACGTGATGACAAAGAGAGACTCCCTACGCACAAGTTGCCTCTTCTGCCTAAGCTCTGGAATGGGGAAAACAAAGAGATAAACGAAGATCATCAGAACAACCCCCCACAGAGAAAAAAACACGGTTTCGAAATAACAGGTTCGACATAACAGGTTACGTACCTTCAGCAAATAACTGCGGCCCCTATCCTTGGGAAGTCCCAAATTTTGGGACAAGTACACGGAGCCAGCGAGAGACATTTTTCAGTTGCTGTCAACCGATGGCTGAAGCTACCGACAAAAGATCATAAGCTGCAAACAAGCAATGGAGAAACGTTCAGGCACCGAAACGTCCTGGAGAAGAACGGAAAGGGAATCAACCCTCCGGCGGCCTCAGTCAACCTCAACCGCCAACAAACCGTACGGACAACCTGATATTCTCAACACGGACGACAAAATAGAAAGGGACAACAGATTCGTTCCACGTATCGAAGCCGAAGCTCGTTTCGAACGAAAAAGCAATCGGCCGCCGAGACTATAGCGTCGGCAAGAGGAATCGATAAAATCGTCGTGTAAAGAAGGGGAAACCGATCGCGAAATCGAATCCGGCGACAAGTACGACGCAAGAAACCAGAAGCGTCCCCGATCAACATGGAAGAGAAAAGGAGGGACGATCATCATGCGATGGCAGATGATTCCACCGCAAGCAAACGAGGCGAGCCGATTACCGGAAACGAGAAGCCGGCGACGGCGGCGGCGGCGGCGGCGGCGGCGGCGGCGGCGGAATCGAAGGTTCCGGCGGAAGCTCCGGCGGCGATCTCTGCGAGCGGAGCTCGGAGACGGAGGGGTAGAGAGAGAGAGGGAGGGAGGTGTGCGCGGGGGACGGAGATGTCCAACTGTCAAATTGCGCATCGCTTTTTTTCTTTTTTCTTTTCTTCTTTTTTTGTTTTTTGGAAATTTGTGTAGCGGTTATTCCATCGGGCCCCGCACCTCCGCGCCGGGTTGCTCGCCACGTGTCCTGCTTTTTGAACAACGGATACCTGAAGTGAAGTGGGTGGAGCAGTTACGCCGGGTCCTTCGACCAAAAAAAAAAAAAAAAAAAAAAAAAATTACGTCGGGTCCGGGTCAAATCGGGTTTCATATTTTTCTGTATTGAATTTTAACTTACAATTTAATCGCAAAAATATATAAGGGAAAATATGAGATTTCACAAAATTTAAGTTCGGGACCTCATGTGTGGATATTAGGTGAAAATTTTGTGCAACCAATGCCAATTAGAAAGTAAACTGAAGTTTTTAAAAGGCCATGCGGTGATACTTTGTTTGAAAAAATAGGTCCCAATGGAAATTATAATTAGACATATTTCAATCAGATTCCAATCCTATATGGTAATTTGAGTCCAGTTTGGATACTACGGAGAATGGCAAAAATGTGTTTAGACATTTTTCCAGGTTCTTATCTCATGTCTTACTTAGTTCACGAGATTAGTGAGATTACACAGTGAATCGAAACTTGTCATGTCCCAAATCCCTCCAAGAAATGATGATCCTGAAATACCCAAATTAGATTAAGCTGCTGAACTGAACCAACCTGCCTCCAAGTTCTGGTATGGGAAATAGTGCACTGATCTCTCTCTCTCTCTCTCTCTCTCATAATGTAAACCCATCTCTGTCAATTGTTGCCCAGTGGTACGTCAGTGTTTTCTTTCTCATTAACAATTTGGTATGAACCACATGGGATCTGCAGATATAATTCTGCAGTAATTCTATCGGACATACCAGAACGCCCATATAAGATCTACTGAGAAGTCTATGATCCTTCTGAGCAGACTAAATTGCCAATGTTAACATAAGAAATCTCACATGGGCTAGTGAGGTGCCGTGCCTCCAACTCTTTAAAACTCTGTTAATGGTACTGATTAGCAGGATAGAACATGAGCTTCAGACCATTGATGCTCTTATCATATCATAGAGACTCTGCAAACTTCACAGAGGAGAGAATGGATTCTTTCTGAAAAAGATCCAGAACATCGAGGCGTATACTTCATTGCAGGTGTATGCAACAGGCGTCTTTCTGTATGTTGTTTACTGAAATATGTCCCCAACATTTATCTAATCTACCGTACGTAACATGTGTTTCTTCACATTGTCAGTCTCTCTCAGAAATTGGAGATACCCTGAACTATTTTCTCATCTGCAGCTTGGAGCTGTCAAGAAAAGAGCCTTGGAAAAAAGTGACAATCCAACAAATTTCCAGATGCAGAATCGGCGTAGATTTATAGTACAAATCGCGTGACAACAACTTGACATGACAAGTCATACATGCATACAAGGTTTCTTTCAACAACAAAACAAATGTCAGCAATCATATTTAGAGGTCAGTGGCACAAACAGGTTCCTTGCCCAAAACCGAAACCTGGCATTGCCAGTCTTGAAGTGGAGCTAACTGTTAAGCTCTCTGAAAGGAGATCTTCCATTCAAAACGACTGCACCTCTCTTCGTTGCAAAAGGAGATTTATCAGACTTCAAATCCTCATTGACAGGGACAACATTTTGGTTGTTCCCTTCAGAATCCATACTCAAGCCATTACAGTCAAAAGACTGTAATATTGTGTCTAGGACCTGCATCAGTTGGTTGTCTTCACTGGAAGACTCGCTGATCCTCTCTTCCATCTCCCTAATTAGCCCCAACAAGTCTTCCTTTTCTGATAGTAATGCTCGGATGTGTTTAAGCAAGTTACTATTTTCGCTCTTCAGCTCATTAACCAAGGCATCTGAGCTGGTGAGCCTCGTATCCATCTCCCGAGCCAAGCTTTTCATCTCTGACTCTTTTGCCTCCAGTGCAGCTTCAATGTCCAATGCTCTACGCTCTGACCATGAAAGGGATTTTTCCTGAAGCTCCATCTTCTTTTGCAGATTAGTCAATTCATCCTCCAATTCCGTAATCAGCATCCTCTTCTCTTCGACTTCTATCTCGGCCACAATTTCTGCTGCTGTTATCTTCTCCCAGGCTTCACAAAATGAATCGATTGCTGCCTCCTTTTCAGCTAGCTGGGAGGACATGGACACCATCGAGCTGTTGAACTTGTCTTCCAGGGACTTCATGGAGTGCATTAAGTCCCTTATTCTCCGGTCCTTCTCTTCCGTGAGATGGACAAGTTTGTGTTTCTCATTCTCGAACGTCCTCTCTGCTCCTAATTGGGCGAAAAGAACGCTTTCGAATTCTCTTCTAAGTGATTCCTGCTCTAGCCGACTAATCTCCTCCTGGAGTTCCTTGAAGATCTCATCTTTCTCCCTGATCATTTCGAAGAAACTATTCCTCTCTGATTCGAAGGCCATCAGTGACTCCATCTTTGTAGAATTAGCAACTTCTAATTCTCTCATCTTGATTTCTTGCTCCAGAAGCAAAATCTTCTTCTGCTGACGGTCGATACTTCTGCGTCTATCTTCCAACAGGTGGGCAAGTTCATCTTTCTCCGCCTTCATCGCATTCTCAAACTCAGATTGTGCAAGAAGTGAGGCTTCCATTTGTTTGCGTGTTTCATGGTTTTCTTCAATTTCAAATTTCAAACGATCAGCAACTGATCTCCATATCTGCAACTCAAATTCCATTTCATTCGCTTCGCCAATTTTCTCGGTCAGCTCAGATGTGGTTCTATCTAGGGCATCACGAACTTCTTTAATCTTCACATTAGAATTGTCTTCCATTCTCAAAGCTTGCTCCTTCAAGTAAAACTGGCATCTTGACGATTCCTCAAGCATTTCCTTATAACTCGCTAGCTCAACCCGCACCTTCTGATGTTCACTGACGATCTCCTCATGAGCCTTGGCCAAGGCTTCATTCTTCATCTCAAGCTGTTTTATCAGAAGAGAAGCATTCTCTTCTCTGATCTTGTTATGTGTGCCGATATCAGAAGCAGTATTAGCAAGCTTTAACTGATACTCGGATATTCCTGATTTCATGACCAATTGTATCACAGAGATCTCCTCGTTCATCAACATCAACTGCATCAGAGAGGCATTGCAATCTTCTAATTCTTTCTTGACATCTTTGAGTTCCGCTTCCTTACACAACAACTCAGACCTGCAATCCTCCAGTTCAGCTGTCAATTTCTCCAGCTCTCGACTCCACTCAGCCTCTTTTGCTTTAAGATTTGCAGCACAGTCTTTGTGCATCTGCTCGACGCTCTTTAGCCTGTTTCGCAGCTTAGCCAAAGATGGAGAGTTTCCTGCACTGTTTATCCTCTCTTCTTGGAGTTGTTTGATGTCTCCTATTAGTTCTTCATTTTCTTGCTGCAATTTCCTTGCCTGGTATTTCATCTCCTTGCAAATTGTCTCGTTGTTCCCCAGTAAATGCCTCAAATTTGCCACCTCTTCATCCCTCTGGGCCATCAAGCGTTCCAGCTGCGACTTTGCTCCCTCACATTCGCCAAAGACATTCTCAAAGCGTGTTTTAAAGTCAGAGACCTGAAACTCCAAAGTCTTTCTTCTGCTTTCTTCGTGGGCAAGAGCTTGGTTACACATCTGCAACCTGCTCGCAAGATCCTGTGACATTCTAGTTTGAGAGTCCAGCTTTGTCTGCAGCAAAGACATCTCATCAAGAAATGAAGATCTCTCCATCTCCCATTCTTTCTTGCTCGTCTTGTACTGTTCACGAAGCTTGTGGTGCGCCTCTTCCAAATGCTTGAACTGCTCTTTCTTCCATTTAAGCTGATCTTCAACTTTCCTGACTCCCTGCTCTAAACTGTCGATTACATCATCTCTTTCTCTCAGCTCTTTAGGAGCCTTCACCTTTTCCACTGCTTCAGAACATTTCTTCTGTGAGGTATCCAAAAGCCTTTTCAGGCCTTTAATCTGTTCTTCAAACCCTCGCAGCTTCTCCTCTTGACTGGCACATCTATCGTTCGCTTCTTCTACGGCCAATAGCAAGCGCCTGTTCTCCTCTTCCCACTTTTTCGACTTCTCTTTGCAATCCATTTTGAGAGTGTCATTCGCAGCACTAAGACGTTTAACAGTTGATTCCTTTTCGCTTAAACTGCATTTGAGATCTTCACACAGACGCTTCAATTCAGAAATTTCTTCTGTCTTTCCAGTGAGTTCTTCTGTCTGGTTCTCAATTTTCCCCCTCGCTTCCTGCAGCCTATGCGACTGCTCATTGAACCCTTTCTTTAAGCTCTCATACTGTTCAGCTTTAGTCAGGTAGTCTGCCTTGAGCCTCTCAATCTCCAGTTTGGCTTCATCCAATTCCTCGCAAATCTTATCCATATTTTCCTACCAAGACTCCACGAAACCTGATCCAGACAATAGGCAGGATACTGAGAAGATGGACCTTGCTACTGAAGTTCTCTAGGCCATACTATATTCACAGTAAACCCCAATACAAATAGATCATGGAGATTGCAAGAATCCATCATACAGGAAAAAGAAATACAGATCATCCCCACAAATTTTATCCATATTTTCCTACCGAGACTCCACGAAACCTGATCCGGACAATAGGCAGGATATTAAGAAAATGGACCTTGCTACTGACATTCTCTAGGCCATACTATATTCACAGTACAAACCAATACAAATAGATCATGGCGAGTGCAAGTATCCATCATAGGAGAGAAAAAAAAAATAGCAGATCGTCCCCGGAAAGAAGTCAAGAAAGTGTTCAAGATCATCGCCCCCAAGAAGCCCTAACCGACCTTTAAGAGTGTCTTCGAACCGCAAGAAAGGTAACCCTTCTTACGGCGATCTTGTAGTGGGAAAAAAAATCAAATCTCTATCCTTATTTCGTGAAATGCTATTCGAGCAAGAACCAAATCTCTTACGTCCAAGAAGAGATTTCGGCTCATATACATCTATTCAACAAGCCTAACTTGAGGGAACTCCTATAAGGGACAGCAAAACAGCACAAACAGATTACAAACAACAACGAGCAGAATTCAAGAGAGCCATTCATTTGGATTACCCAAGTAGAAAATCAGCGAAAAGAATGGGATGAAATAAACAGAAAACACCAATGAGGCGACTATATAGGACATCCTACCAGAACACACACCCTTCTCAACGAAACGAAGCCACCCGAAAAACCCGACATTCGAAGGAGTCGAAAGAATCGGAAACGAGGGAAAGACATTCGAATCCAAACCAAGATTCGGCGGCAGTTCCCACGAAACCGAAGCGAAACAACAGACCCATCAGAGCAGAAACGCACCATTTCCTCCGACCCGGAACAACCGAACGCCTAGCGATCGAGAACGAGCGGCAGAAACGTACCTGATTATCGCCGGCTTCGACTCGACTCGACTCGACTCGACCCGATCGGTAGGCGGACGAAGCCTGGAGTTCCGTGGTTCCTTGCGTGGAAGAAGAAGAAGAAGAAGAGAGAGAAAGAGAGGGGGCTTTCGAAAAGAGCCGTTGGAGAGGAAAGGGGTTGGGGTGGGGCTTGGAGGATTTAAAAATCAACGGCTCGTTTGCGGCCCGTTAGTTATAAAGGTCCACTTTTTGTTAACCTTGGATTCGGTTCGTAATTACCACTAGCCGTTGCCCATCCCCTTTTTGAGTTTCTTCTTGTTAATGAAAATTATTGCCCAAAAATAAAGACCCTCTCTGAAATTCATGAATTTTTTTCTTCCCAGTAGATTTATGAAGTTAATAGTAATTATCGATAATCAAACATCATTGGTGGAAAAAGTTAATATATCATAATGGTCTTCTGGCATCGGAATTAATTAGTGAGTTGCTGACTTCTTTTGAATCTTGTGAGTATGGTTGGTTAATTAATCATTGGAATTGGTTTTCGTTATTCAAATGGTTTAGTAAAGTACTCTCTTCTTTTTAATTTTACAAGTAGGATTAGTAAATTACCAACAATTTATTGATTAGCAAACTGCTGACGTTGCAATGAATTGACCAACGTCCAAGTGAAATGGTAATTTACTAAATTCTTTTGAAGGTTACAAGTGTAATTAGTACATGATGAACAAACCAACGTCCAAACAAATTAGTAAATAAAAATAATATTATATTTTATGAGTATGGTTAGTAAATTACTAACATTGTAATCTATTGGCCACCGTCCAAAAAACAATAGTAAGTTATTATCTTTTCTAAGAAATTTTAAAAATATGGTTCGTAAATCACCAATGTTGTAATGAATTTACCAACATGCCAATGAATTTACAAGCTACTAAATTCTTTTAGATTTACAAGCATGGTAAGTAACTTATCAATAATGTACGTAATTTACAACATCATCTAACTTTGTTAATAACTTATTGCAGATGAACTTATGCACGTTTTGAATTTACAAACATCTACATAAAATTATGAACTTTTTTTTTTCTATTAGTTTTTACTGACCATTGTTTAAGTTACTTACCAACATGTGTTGGTTTTTGTACAATAATCAATCTAACCAGCTTTTTGTAATAATTGACCAACTCTTACTTGTGAGGAAATCCCAACTCTTAGGCTTCATTCATTTCGCAAAAAATGAATGATTTCAAAAATATATATATTTTTAAATGTTTGCTTGTTTCTCTTGAAATAATTAGTCAACGAAAAATATATTCATTATTGTTGATAATTTATGTCTTTTTTATCTATCAAATTATCCAGTCTAATGTATTTACTCTTATCTTAGCCATTTAATAATGTTGACAACTTACTAACGGGTTACCTGACAAACAACGTAAGCCCATTGACGGAGGCCCCTTTAAAAGCCCACGTCACCGAGCATTCAGCGACAAAGGGACGAAATGGGCGGCAAGCCAACGGACAGACCACGTTTTGGAAAAGACAACTTTTATGATGTTACATCCTCGCAAATTGCGAAATTCCAAATTACCAAAGTATAAACAGCCCTAAATCAATCATTTGAGGTATGAGAATTTTGAGGTACATTAACCCTTATCAATAATGTACGCAAAATTCCAAATTACAAGGTAGTACTGACTTGAGTGTCAAAGGATATTGAAATCCACCCATAGGTGTTCGAAAAACTAACACAATAAAGATCTAGTGTCCCGTGTATATTCGATGAATGATTCTCTTGTGAACATTTTGCTTCAACAAATTTTGCTCGGTTCTAATGAAATCAAGATCCCTCTTTTGAGTAATCGAGTACTTCTCATCAGTATTTTTGGATTGCTTTGTATCATGAAATTTCCTAAATATGCAAAACCGCAGCATCTTTATCAATTGGATCATAAGAAAAGTATATACTTTTTCTTTTAAGCACAACTACTTCATCATCTGCATTTTCATCCTCTAAATCATCAGTCTCATCATCATCATAACTTTCCTCACGTTTTGTCTTGTTACCATTATAGCGCCTTGGTCCAAAGTGGTGCATTCCTCCTTTGTAGATATTCCCTTACTTGTCGCCTTGTCCATGCAAGTTCCTCGTTATCATATGGGCAATTTATACACACCAAAGCTTCCTCATGAGATTCACCGGACAGAACAATTTCCCAATCCTTGCCTCACTCTAGTCCCTTCATCAATTGGCATCACTACTAGATCTGTGACATGTCCTAGTTTGTCAATCTCTCTTAGCAACATGAGTTGTATGCTGCGCCTTGCTCTCCTACACAAATTGGTAACTATTTTTACACTCCTCCTAAAATGAATTCATCCCTTACCTGAATTGTTCAATACCGGCTCATACTACTCCTAAATCCGTGCCTTTGAACGTACAAATAAGCATTATGACCATGGAAATAATGGTAAACAAGATACATAATAGGTTAATACCATTATCATTCAATACCCTCATTTTCATCACCGGGAAACTCAACATACATATAAGCATTATGACCGTGGAAATAATGATAAACAAGGTACCTTATAGGCTTATGCAGGTATCTCGGAATGTCCTTTTAATGCAATTTTTCTCTGTTTTGCATCCTAGCTATATGTGCTCAATCAAGAATCGTATTGGAAAGCTACTAACAAGATTCTTTACAGATGTTGTCGATCTCGACGAAGCAATGATGCATGACAAGAATCGTTTGGTGTGGTTTCCCACCAAGCTGGGTCCAAAATGCATATGCTCATCCAAAGGCATGGCCAAAGACATGATGAGATCCCATGCCCACCTCCATCCAAATTATGATAGAAAGTCAAAACGTGGCAATTCAGAGGCTGGGCCAAGGGACCTTACTGGGGAAACCAGGCCTTCTCCATCACTCATTTGTCATTATATCCACTCATTATTTCACCTAGTTGGTAGAAACCAAATCATTAAAGAAAGTTGAGCAATCTAACATGATTGAATTCATCAAGCATATCGATTTGGGCAAAGTTGTACGAGCAGTCCTAAACCTATTGTACGGGTGTCAATTTAATACTGAAATTTTCAGTTTTGCCATTTAGTTCTAAAGCCAAAAGAAACATCACTCATTTGTTATTATATCCACTCATTGTTTCACGAAGTTGATAGAAATCAAATCATTAAAGGAACTTCAGCTATCTAACATGATTGAATTCATCAAGCATGTCGATATTGGTTACCTCAAAGGGTAGTTTGGAATCCAATTAGGATTTTCCTCAGGACCTGAATAATTGACCCATTTGCCACATAGGGTCTCACAAAATCTCCCTTCTTTGCCTTCATTTTCATCCGAAAACGACTTGTAAATCTTATTATGACCATCCTTCATTGGTTGTCCGCGAATTCCATTATCAAGAAGTGTATCCACGGCTTCTTGTACCAATTTCTCTTGACACATTACTAATTCCCCTGGTGTACATGACTAAGCCATTGTCTTTAATGTCATTAGTATGCAAGAATTTGCACGAGAAATTTGGCTTGAACATAGTCAATTCCATCTTTATTGTACTCAAGCCAATGGTGAGGTTGAGGCCACCAGGCAAAATGATGAAGTCGAACATGCCAAAGATGATCTCAAACCATCCTAGAGAATGGCATGAATTACTCCTAGAAATGCCTATGGGGACATCGAATCTCGATGGTTTTCCCCATGTTCGAAACAATAATGGCAAGTATCCTAGGTTGTACAAACCAATCGATGTGGGAGGCCAACAAAAAGACTCTAAAACTAGGGTTTCCAAGAGCTCTCGGATATGTTTCAGCAAGAAAAAGTAAACATTTTCTATTGATCTTCCCATCTCTTTACATACAAACAACACGTGTACTTATACGTCACCGGTTACAAAGATGGCTTCAAGAAATTCTGGAGAGCCTTATCCAGTGCATCTTCCAGTCTACCATCCGCGTATTGTTTTTGGTAGTTCGAATCTTACAAAGCCCTTGAGACTTCAAGGCATGGTAGAATCCCTTAACCTTTGATTTGAAGCCAAATTCGACACTTCAAATGGCCATTGACCATCCTTGATAGAACTTCAATTACTGAAATTGCTGTGCACGCGATTTCATTTCCATACGAGATCCTTTCACAAGGTCGTAGGATGCTTTTTAGACTTTTTGGGCAACATCCAGATGCAAAGTAACATCTCCTCTTGTTCTTTCAACCAGAGAAGAGGTCTGAGCTACTTGACGTAAAGCATGTAAAAGGCATCGCTCTGGTCGGTGGCAGGTATTGCTTTTAAAAGGGCCAGCTTAAAAGTATAATAACTTCCATTGGCCGAAAAGGATATTATCGATTCCCATTAGGACAAGGTCGGCTGGTACCGGGTCCAACCCAAAAAAGAAGAAGAAAAAAAAAGCTAAGTGGTTAGATCTAGCTAAGTGATTATTAGGAGTTTATCGTATAACTATTACACGGATATCATTTTAGTAATAAACTTTTCAATTTTATTAATTTAGACATAAAAACTTTGCTTGAAATTACAATATAGTTTTTCTATCCGATTTTCACCCCAAAATCCCTAACATGGCAATGTGCTGCATGGGATGACCAGTAATGATTCTATTAGGGGTGTGCATGGTCCGGGCGGGCGGTTCCCGACCTAGAACCGGAACCGCCCGCTAAGGACCGGTTCCGAAAATTGGAACCAGGATCCACCCATTTGTTGCGTGGATCCACCCGGGAACTGCATCACCGGGTCCGGTCCGGTTCTCGGGTGGATCCATGGAACCGATTTTGACGCGAAAATTTTTTGGTTTTCAACATAAAACAATTACGTGACATCAAAGCAAGCCAAAGAAAGAAAAATCAAATTTAAGTATGTGGAATAAAGATTCATTTGTTGTAATTATAAATGTATCTCGTAGATAAAAAAAAAAAAAAACGCAAACAGATGGAATGCAACATTCTCCCATTTCGTACTTGCAAATAACCATAGATGGTTAAATTTTCTTTGACCAAAGGTAAAAGTTCCTAGAGAGTGAGATGAGATGTAGGGTTTCTTTTAGTAATTTTTTTTAATATTAAAAAGGTTCCGGTCCGGTCAGGGTGGGTGGGCGGGCGGATCCGCCCACGGAACCGGAACCGGACCGGTACCCACCGGTTCCAATAAATGGAACCGGGAACCGGACCGGTTCCCTCAAGACCCGTCGGTTCCGGGCGGTTCCGGTCCGGTTCCGGGCGGTCCGGGCGGATCCCGGGTATTTTGCACACCCCTAGATTCTATCGCCACGTTAGTGATTTAAGGCAAAAATTGACCGGAATAATTATATTGAAATTTTGCGCAAAGGTCTAGAATTAGATTATTGATTTTGAAAAGTTTAGAATTAAATTAGTATCTATGCAATAAGTTTAATCCTAATTTGATAATTTTCTCAAAATTTGAATTGTCGCACTTGGCCATTCTTTTAAGTTCACCTTCAAGAGCATATAGATCCGTGTCCCTAGTTACCCGGTATGGTTGGCAGGCACCTAGGTCATGCCACACTCAACAATAATTAGTTGGGTGATTAAAAGAGTCTCGAATATCCTGTCGTTATTCAAAAGGAGAAGCTTGAGTGATTTAGATATCCTAGGTCAAATCCATTATATTTCAAGCAATAGCTAGATTGATGTCTTAGACTTTTCAACATACCAAAATCAAATACTTTTCCACCGCCATGTAGTGTCGAGGAGGCTAAGAAATTATTGCACAATCAATGGACCATATAGATTAACACTTATTCGAATCCTCAATTACATTGACTCCTATTGTAGGCCGGCGTGATGAACGGTCCAGACATTACGCGCATAGCCGCGGCGCCACGTGTGCGTGGTCCATCTGTTTCCACTTGTCGGACTCCAGGGCCCACTTTTTTCTTTTCTACTAAGGAAATATTTTCTAGAGAGAGAAAGAGAGAGAGAGAGAGAGGGAGGGAGAAGGAAAGAAAAGAAAACGACAAAACGAGAAAGGGCGGGGCTTGCAAAGATAGGCAGCGAAGTTTCCGCTCCTCCATGATGTTATTGTTAGAAAGTGCCCCCGGCACATCCCTTTGTTGCACGTTGCCTTCTCAATGTCTGCGTTGTTCATCCTCCTGTCTCCCCCCTTTGAGTCTTCTCTCTCTCTCTCTCTCTCTCTTTCCCTTACACCCCCTTTGAGGTTTACATTTGACTTGGGCTTGCCTTGTCTTCTCTAGAGAGGGAGGCAGGGAGGGCGGGAGGGAGGGTCAAGGAAGAAGGAGAAAAGATGATGTTGCAGAGAGCTGCGAGCAATGCATATTCATGGTGGTGGGCGAGCCACATCAGAACCAAGCAATCCAAATGGCTGGAACAGAACCTCCAAGGTAAGATCCGCAATCTTTCTTTTCCTTTCCGGGATGGTTTCGGTCATGTTGTCATGAAGTCCCGCTTCATTCGGATCAGGAAGTCGCTTGTTTGGTCGAATGATTAGGTTGTGCGATGCAACGTCGAACGTTTTATCTGTCTTATGTTTTGGTGCCCGGCTTCAGATGAAATATGAAGAACTTTCATAATTGGCTGCTCTTGATGTAAAGTTTCTACGACCTTGTGTGAATATAAAAGCAAGTCAAGGCTCCAAAAATCTCCAGCATCTGCATAGCGTCAAATAGCTGATCATGTTAGCCTAAAGATTACCAGATCAATTACTTTCATAAGATCTGTTCTTTGATTTCCTTGGCCAATAACGTCACGAGATCTGCCTTCTGGCATCAGGTGATCGGTCGAAAGGATCTGTGCCGCTTTCTTGATTCCAGTTCCGGATGATATTACATCTGAGTTTAACGAGATATCTGAAATTTCGATACTCAGTTCCAATTTCGAAATCACGTCCACAACCAGATTGCATGAATCCATGAGTACTTTAAGTAACTATAGTGCTCAAGAAATTGACACCCGGACTATGTAAAATTTGTGAAAAAATTGTCAACTGATCAGTAAGAGGGGACGAAGTATAGTAATTTGTTCTAACCTGAGACATAAATGATTGCAGATATGGAGGAAAAAGTGCAGAATGTGCTTCAGCTCATCGAAGAAGATGGAGACTCCTTTGCCAAGAGGGCAGAGATGTACTACAAGAAAAGGCCAGAGCTGATAAACTTCGTTGGAGAGTCCTACAAAGCCTATCGAGCGCTCGCCGAACGGTATGACCACATATCAACAGAGCTACAGAATGCCAACACCACGATCGCCTCAGTTTTCCCAGACCAAGTCTCGTTTGCCATGGACGAAGATGATGAAGATAGCCCGAAGAGGCCTGTCCATGACGTCTCGAAGCAGAACATTCCGAAAGTACCGAAAGCTCCCGTCAAGGATTTGAAGAGCATCTTGACATCTGGCGCGAAGAAGTTGCAAAACAAGAAGGACAAGAAAGCGGCAGGTGCTGCTAAGAAGGTCCCCAAATCTGGTTTGAGCAAAGCGGAAGCGCTGGAAAAGATCGATAAGAATCAGAAGGACATCCTCGCCCTGCAGACGGTGAAGGAGTTTGTGAGGAGCTCGTATGAGAGCGGGCGTGCGAGATACCGGGATATCGAGAAGCAGATCCAGGAGATGCAAGAAGAGGTCTCCAACTTACAAGATGAATTCGGCGAGGGAATGGTCATCGAAGACGACGAGGCGCGGAGCGTGATGACCACGGCCGCTTTGAAGTCTTGTCAAGAAACCTTGCTCAACTTGCAGGAGAAGCAGAAGAAATTCTCCGAGGAAGCAAGAACGGAGCAAGAGAAGATCAAGATCGCTCGGGAAAAGTTCGTGTCGTTGAAGAGAAAATTCCTTCCTAAAGAGAACAGCGAAGAAATTCCGTCTATCGAATCGGAGAGATCGAGCCAAGAAGCCGCAAGTGTGCAAGGAGGAGAAGATTTGCGAATCTTTGAAGAAAAGATCAAGCAACATTTACAGGCGGAATTCAGTACATCGCTGACGGTGAGCGAAATGGCGGAGAAGATTGATGAGCTCGTGAATAAGGTGATCATCTTGGAAACTGCAGTCTCATCTCAAACCGCTCTTATAGAAAGATTGAGAGCAGAAACCAGCGGTCTTCAAACGCAATTTGAACTGTTGGAAGACGATAAGGCGAACTCGATCGATGGTTCCGAGCATACGCAGAACAAGATGCGGGAGATGGAAGAGAAGCTGCACGGAGTAGAGGATCTTAACAGGAGCCTCGAGGATCAAGAAAAGAATCTAAGTACGCATTTCACCGAAGCGCGTTGCAACTTAGAACACCTGTCCAACAATCTGGGAAGCGTAAGATCAGATGATGGGCAGGAAGTCCCTTCACTGCCTAACGAAGTGGGAAGCGTAAGGCCGGATGAAGAGCAGGAAGTAGCCTCCCTGCCTATCGGAGGAGCTTTAGCTGAAGGAGAAAAACCAGAAATTAACGACAGGTCTGGGAAATTGCCAGAAGAAGATCAAGACGATGACCGTCCTGTTCCAGTTGCATCCTCGCAGGCAGATGAGGGACTGGAGTCTTCGAGTTCATCGACAATTCAAGATGCATCTCTCGTCAGTAGTGGGTCACCCGAGTCTAGACCGATGGGTTCCAGCGATAATCGTGACAAAGATGCAGAAACAACGACCGAAATTGAAGATGACGGGGTTGAACATGTTCAGAAATCTTGTTCTAGTGCCTTGGAAAATAGTGCTGTCCAGGCCGAAGATAATTTGGAAATTCATCCAGTTAAGGCCAATGGTGCACAGTCGCAAAATGAAGTCGAGCCACACGTCGTACCACGGAAGATGCATGTTTCCTGGAAAGATAAAGTACAAGAAGAGACATTGGAGGAAGAAGAACCAAACTGGAAGGAATTGTTCCTTAAAGGGTTGGAAAATAGAGAGCAGACTCTTCTGAAGGAGTACACCACTGTTCTTCGAAATTTTAAGGAGGTCAAGAAGAAGCTCACAGCCACAGAGAAGAAAACCCTGGCCCCGGATGGTCTCCTCGATACAAGCGTGCAGCTGCGGGACCTGAAGAACTCAAATGCCACGAAGGATGAAGAGATTTTGTCGCTCCGTCAGAAACTCAATCTTATGCAAACGGTTTTAGAGGGCAATGCCGGGTCAGTTAAGGCTGAAACCCACATAACAAAGGAGCAAGAGACAGAAGATGACATAAAGTTGATTCTCGATTCGACTTCGGAGATCGAAGACAAATTCAGGATGGATATCGATCAACTGCTGGAGGAGAACTTGGAATTCTGGCTCAGGTTCAGCGCAGCATTACATCAGATACAAAACTACGAAACCGCAGTCGAGGACCTCCAAGCTGAGACAACAAAACTCCTGGAAAAAGAAAAGAAGAAAGAAGGAAGCCGGTCAGGACCTTTGAAATCAGATGTAAAGCCAATATACAAGCATTTGAGAGACATTCAGAACGAGCTCACCGTTTGGCTAGAAAAGTGCATGACACTAAAAGACGAGCAGCAATGCAGATTCTCATCGCTGTGCAATATCCAAGAAGAGATCACCAAGGCACTAAAAGTGAGCGCAGAAGATGACGACTTCAAATTCACCAGCTACCAAGCTGCAAAGTTCCAAGGTGAGGTCCTGAACATGAAACAAGAGAATAACAAGGTTGCAGATGAACTGCAGGCCGGTTTGGACCACATATCCACCCTTCAACTGGAGGTCGAGAAGACTTTGGCAAACCTAAACGAGGGATTTGGAATTTCGGGATCGAGAAACAGTCAGCAAACCAGCCACTTGAGACACTCTGTCAGCAAGACACGAGTCCCTCTGCGCTCATTCATTTTCGGTGTCAAAACGAAGAAGCAAAGATCCTCACTCTTCACTGCTATGAGCCCTGCAATGCATAGGAAGTACAATGCCTTCAAAGCAGCACATCAGTAGCGCCAATTTTTTTCCCCGTTCTTTATGCTGGATTATGGTGATAATTTTTCTGAGCATTTAGTTTAGGCAGCTACATGTTCTTTATGTACCACGGTTCGGAAGTTGAACAAATGTATCTTTTTTGTCATCAGCGAAATGACAGAAGCAGGTCTCTCCTCTGGAAGAAACCGAGAAGTGATAGTTCACTGTTAGACAATAACTAACCTCGCAAATGAATGTAGGATCAGTTTAACTACTATCAGGTAAAGCATTTCCACTGCCAATAGTTCAAATTTACGATCAAAGAGCACATTTCCCTTTGGTCAGCTAAGCGTATGATTTGCCAGGTTCCATTGTGAATTGCCAGAAAAATCACAACCTTGGTTGCCTTGGTTCTACATCGGCTTCATGCTTAGTAGAAAACCAAGATTGACCATGAACATAAATGCTCAAATAGTGATGCATATGGGAGACTTGAGCAATTATAAATACTTCGCTAAGAGATTCATTTTGCTGCTCATCTTGCAACCAATGACCACAATTCATTTTTAGCAGACTCTTTGCAAGCCGTTAGCTATATAAATTACATGCTTCCTCTCCGAATTGCTTTTGACACTCTAAAACAGAAAGGCTCAGTTATTGAACCTCTATCCACATCCTGAATATATATAGAAAATACACTGAAATTAAACACAGAAACGACAATTGGACAAGGGCATCTACTACCTAAGCACAGAAACTAGATAGGAATTCGAGCTAAAATTCCCAGAAGCATCATTAATAGCACAGTTATCCACTTACATATCATCAAATTGTATAAGCATTGAAGTAATAATTTCGGATAAACAAATTCTCGCTATTTACAGCCACCAACAAACAATGTTTCAAGTGCCAAACGACACCTCTGATGCTACCTTGGCTCCCCTTCCCTTGGCTATGTAAAGTCCAACGTGATGCATGAGATCCTGTGAAGGAAGATTAAGATATCAAGGATTGCAGCGATGATATCTTGTTCAAACTAATCATGCCAAGAAATAAAACACAGATACAAAGGCATGCATTCTAAATTAAAAGGCTGATATCTACGCTTTGAAATCCTCTTTTCTGGTGAAGACAGTACCCTCTTGTGGTTTTGCTACAGTGGAGGGATATAACTTATATGACTTTGAAGGCCTTTGTCCTGCAGTTCAACTGCACCTTACAATGACAAAATCAAGAGATAAAGTAGACCATGACTCTTTCGGTAATGTTCTGATGTCTCACAATTACACTATTTTCTTCAAGTTTCTCCTTGTATCTGAAAACTAACTTGAAATTTCTGTTCACCTCCCATTCAAATGTACTGAAGAAATGTCGCCACGATTGGGCTTACAAAACTGTACTGGAGAAACTTCTGACCCATTCTTTCCATCCCAAATGCACTGCTCACTCTACTCGTTTCAACATTTCACATTTTTACAGTTTGCTTGACCTTTGCTGTTCTAAAATATCCCCCAGTTCCTGTTGCTCTAACTACCATGTCTCTTAATTGAGCAGGAAGGGCAACATTCAAAATCAATTCTACAGTCTTGCAAGCTGATGATCACTCATGCAAGGAGATCTCAAAGAATTGAACCTACTTGTAATTCTCCTTACTCCAGTATATGTCATAATCACAAGTTTTCCATGATTAATTTAAGATCAGAAAGTGACATTCGGGGAATTAAATACCCGCGGTGTTGGTCGCTCATGCAGATGAGTGACTGCAACTGCATGAATGAATGATGAATGGGTACTCCTGTGGACTCTCGCAGTTCAACAAAAGCATTCTAATATCCCAAGATCTGGAAGATGAAGTGGAAGATTGAAAGTACCTGTGGATGGGCGGTAAGGTCCTTAGCCTTTTTGGCAACATCGACGGGAATGTCGAAAGTAGCACAGGCACGTGAGTACACAATCACATCCTCTAAAGGGGCAAGAAGACCACGATTTCTTGCTGACATGGTGGAGCACACGAAATCAAGAATACAAATATCTGTGCAGATCCCCACCACAAGTATCTACAAACACAAGAGACAAGTAACTCTTTTGAACCAGAACAAACCAGATAGGAACAAAAGACAAATATTTTTCCACCATTAATATTCTAAACAGAAAGTCCAGACAATTGTTTTGCCCGTCAGATTAAAGTATAGACACTTACCACTTGGATTTGATTGCTTTTGACCCAGTCTACAAATACGTTAGAACCATCTTTCTCCATTGAACCGAGGAAGCCATCGATACAGTCTTTAGGCTTTAGGGTAGCATTCGGTTCATTCTCTAACCACTCCAGGGCTGTGTATCATAAGAAGGACACATAAGCCAACTCAAATTCTACGAGGCAATAGTACTATATATCACTAATTCAGAAAATAGCTGCAAAAATAAAGAAATTGCGCAGCAAATTACCTGGTACCAACTTTGCTTCATCTGTTCCGATTATACAATGTGGAGGATAAGGGTGCTCTGGAACATCTGGGTGATGAGAATCTAGGAAAGCAAAAACAGGCCAATTCTTCTCACAGAAGACCCCGGCAACTCTCACCGACTCATCGACCATTTCCTGGATTTGCTTATCGGGCTGCCTAGGTGCCTAGTAAGAGACGCGCACACAATATCAATTTTGTGAGGTCCTTCATGAACTCATATCGGTAGCAATGAACCATCATTTGAGAATTCGCAATTCGAAAGTTCCCTAACAACATATTTTCGTTTTTTATGTTTGCCAAAGCTTTACAACGGATTTATTCGCAGTCTTTACTTTCAGCTTTCCAACAATCTCAGCTATAAATTATTACAAATCCAAAAACACGTCTTTAGAATATAACATATTCAGACCAACCCAATAGAGAAGTAACCATCGTGCTTCATTTATTAATGAAAACAAAAACGAGAGATAAAGAACATAAACATGGAATGCCTGCCCTATCATCCTGAACTGGATTCAAGAAAAACTCAACCGACATACAAAAACAAGACAAGATCATAAATAAATAAATAAATAAATAAATAAATAAACCAAAATCGCAGAATTAAAAATACTAATCCCTCTGCTCAATTTCTGAGCACCCAGAAACAACAGACAAATGTCCATATCGAACATGTCAATCGCTGACCATCAAACGAAGAAAGACAGGACACATCGGAGCCCTACCAGATTCCCAGCACCGACCGTGCAGAAGCCATTCACGACATCGACAAGAACGAGGCCGGTCTTGACGTCACCAGACAGGACCACGGATTCTTGTTCCACGGGGAGATGCTCCCTCAACAGATCCACCGGCGACGAAACCATATCCCCTTCTTTTCCCCGCGATCAAGAACAACAGACCCAGAAACGAAAACGAGGGAACAGTGAATATTCCGAAGACGCGGTGCGAATTTAAACTGGAACAGAGGGAGAATCTCTACTGTGTCCTCTCGCTTTCGTCATCTTTCCGCGAACCCAGAATCTCCATTGGCTCCTTCCGCTCGTTTTCCCACAAAGCCAAGGGCCCTCTCGTCCTTTTGGGAGATGCAGATTGGTCGGTCCGGTCAACGAAAGGCCGTGGGAAGAGAACATTGAGCGAAAGATCGAGCGGTGAGAATGCGACGCTTTTTCAAGATTAGGTTTGTGCAGAATCTTTCTTCACGCTTCAATATTTTATGTTCAAGAGGCAGCTGCCACTTTGAATTTTGAAATTGTGTTATTATACTATATGACCAGAAGGATCATATGATCAAAGTATAATTTTTTTTCTAATAACTTCTTAGATTAGTTACTCTTTTATAAGTGGCTTTGTCTTCATATGGACCATTATAAATCAATGGAATTCTATAGAGGTCGATGGAAAATGCCCACTTTTCTCTCACCCGATATAGAACATCAATATATTGACCTTCCAATTGGAAATTTAAACAACTAATTGTATTACTATGCATCTCATATTGAGAGATAAAAAATTAAATCATAAGTTTTGCTTTACACTCATCCACATAATACCGATCATTGATTTACAGATGCGAGATTTGTTTCAACAGTTGACACTTGTCAAGGTATCAATGGAGCACCGATTGCAATTTTTTTTTAAATCCGTTTTGATTCTTTTTCTATTTGGTATATCACAATTGTGAGCTTCCATTTATTGGTTACCCCCAAATCTCAAATTAGATTTGACGAGACAAAATAGACTAGTACATTAATGTAATTCTGTAGCATTTGGAGGTGACTATTAAAGAATGTAAAGAAAACACTGAATTTTTTTATTAGGTGTAGTTGAGGTGATGGTACCGTTATTCCTTGTGAATAACGGTGCCATTTTGACCACACACTAAATGGAGATGCAATTGGCAACCAGAAGAGACAAACTATGAGACATATGTCACGGGCAGAGAGTTTCCTTGGCCTCGGAACGACCCGCGGGCGCCTAGCGAGCGGAATTCGCCAGGCCAACCCTTTCTTTAGCTGTTCCATGAACGATACGGTGAATGATTTTTCGTGCGAGATCCTACCAAGCCCAGCTTCGCTCGGGCGTTTAGTCCATCGAGTAAGGCAGCAGTTCTCTTTAGGCACAACAATTGGTTTCGGCCTGCCATGGCCTCGTCAGGAGAGCGGCATCAGCTCCCGACCAGTTTGTGCACGGGAGGCCTACCCCGTCTTCAGAGCTCTTAAGTGATTTAATCCTTCTATCCTAGAACTCCTAGCACCAACCGTCTTGACGCCACTCTCACGGACCAGTTGTGTTCTACCCTTCTGCCTTATACTCTTCATCAAATAACCCCAAGCGTCACTCACAAGTGTCACGAGTACGGGAGGATTCACGGACCGTGACATTCTCCCCCACTCAATTCGCAACGCCCTCGTTGCAATCTCTGCTCTGTCGCTTCCTTGCGTAAATTAACCATTGATGTGCCACTTTTGGGAATTCACATCGAACGGTCACGCTCGCCCAACATAACAGGTTTTGCTCCATTGGTGGTCTCTTTTGATCTTAGCCGCTCGGCCCTTCGGTCACCTGCGCTTTTGGCAAGTGTGGCATTTTTCGCCAACCGCATCTTTTGGCAGCACCCTTCCAGCCTAACCAGCATCTTGACCCCAGCAGATCAATGGAGGTTCTTTTCTTGTTGAAAACGTGATAGTAGACATCTTCTTCGAATTCACTAATCGATCCAGGAACGTTATCCCCATTCAGCAAGGGTTCGGTTATCCCCAC
Organism: Eucalyptus brandiana; assembly: GCA_014182725.1. Classification (NCBI taxonomy): domain Eukaryota; kingdom Viridiplantae; phylum Streptophyta; class Magnoliopsida; order Myrtales; family Myrtaceae; genus Eucalyptus; species Eucalyptus brandiana. Next base: position 8,901,187 of record CM024676.1, read on the forward strand.
TTGCTTATTGGAGGGATTCCTGCTCTGATACCACTTGTCACGGGCCGAGAGTTTCCTTGGCCTCGAAACGACCCGCGGGCGCCTAGCGAGCGGAATTCGCCAGGCCAGCCCTTTCTTTAGCTGTTCCACGAACGATACGGTGAATGATTCTTTGTGCGAGATCCTACCACGCCCAGTTTCGCTCGGGCGTCTAGTCCATCGAGTAAGGCAGCAGTTCTCTTTAGGCACAACAATTGGTTTCGGCCTGCCATGGCCTCGTCAGGAGAGCGGCATCAGCTCCCGACCAGTTTGTGCACGGGAGGCCTATCCCGTCTTCAGAGTTCTTAAGTGATTTAATTCTTCTATCCTAGAACTCTTAGCACCAACCGTCCTGACGCCACTCCCACGGACCAGTTATGTTCTACCCTTCTGCCTCATACTCTTCACCAGATAACCTCAAGCGCTACTCACAAGTGTCATGAGTACGGGAGGATTCACGGACCGTGACACATACAGCAAATGTGAAATCATTGAGCACAAGCTGTCGCAATCCCAAGGACCCTCTCTCTCTCTCTCTCCCACGCCTTCTCGCAACTCAAGCTCTTGAGCACAAGCTCTCGCCAGCCGTCCCTCCTGCCACAATCCCATCCTCGTCACTTTCTGCTCTCCCTCTAGCTACAACCTCGACAACTGCCCTCTCCTCGTTCCCAACCTCTTCTCCTCCGATGCCTTGCCGTGCATGGTGTTACCTCAATCCTTGATTACTTAATCTCAGCTTAAGGAAATTATCGGATAGCATTCGTTTTTTCCATTAATTTTTGTCGTTCTTTTCTAAGTTCTTGTCGAGCTATTCAAGCCAAGGGAAAATACTTATGATTTTTCCTTTTGTCTGTAAATTCTGAGATCATATATGTTTTTTAGAGTATAATTTTGAGTTAGAGGTAACTGACCCATGTCTTTATCCTACAACTTGCTTCTTATGCAATTCAATTCATTTCATGCTTGTTGCCAATGCATATTCGACGTATTCATTGTATTACTTGCTCGATTAAAATTTTAAGATTACTCTCTTATAACACAATAAAAAATATTTTATGATTTATAATATAAGTAACAATAATCATAAATACATTACCAATCGGGCTTCTTCTTTTTTTTTTTAAATGGAGTCTGAATACTTCATTTTATTGGTCCAGCCAATCCAACCATAAATTATTCTATACACCATTCTAATAGATAATATGAATTCGAATACCTTCCAATTCAAAAAAGGATATAATTACATCTGATTTCACTTAGCGCACCAATTTTTGGATAATTTAAAATCTTTTTGAGGCTAAAATAAGAGTTGTTAATTTCACATAAGATTTGATAATTTAAGAACCGCAAATAAATGTTGTTTATTGATGAAATGGTAAATTATTCTTAAAAAATATTGGTAGTTTCATATAAAAGTCGGTCACCCAGTTCCACATATAAATATGAGTAGATTATTGGAAGAGTTGGTATTTATGAAACCATCAAAAGAAAACTTGGTAATTGGAGTTAAATAAAAGTTAGTGTTTTAATATAAGATTTTTTGTCCTTAACACCTTGGCAAGTTGAACATATAAAAATTAATAAATTAGTGGCATAGTTGTTAATAACAAAATGATCAAATAATTGTTAGTGATTTCTCACATAAGAGTTGGTGATTTTGTACAAGAATTTGGTAACTTAAGCTTCGCAAATAAATGTTGGTAAATTTATTGGAACAGTTAGTTTTCTAAGATAATAACTAAACGTCAATAATTGGACAACAACAAGAGTTGGCAATTTCGTAGGCGAGTTCGTAGCTTTATAAGTTTGCAAGTTGTGCAAATAATTGTTAGTAATTAAAATACTGGTAATTTGGAAACAATAAATGTTGATGATTAATTCAAATGAGAGTTGGTGACGTGATAAAAGAGTCGGTAACTTAAGCTGTGCAAATAAATGTTATTAAATTATTGGAACAATAATTAATTATCATAGGTGTTTGTAATTTTCACTGAGTGGTTGGTAATTCATTGGAATAATCAGTAATTACTCAGCATGTTATCTCCTATCTGATATGTGGCTGGGACGTCACAAAACTGCTGCATCTTTTTATGAAGTTCTGAAGGAAATCGCCCGCTTTCATGCAATACAAAATTATTAACCCCCATGAGCATTTCGTAGTTTATGTTTTGCTTTGCCAAAAGGCGCGTGTAGAATGCCTGATCTGCTTATGTAATGCCTTGTTCATCGGGACGACTCAGCGAAAACAAGCTTTGTTATGGCAGCAACTATACCTTCTCATCAGAAAAAAATATTTGAATCTAGCCTCTGTGGTGTGTGATGATGTGCTTTTCGGTTAACTACTTTGATTTACAAATGACCGGCTGCGGATCGTTTACTTTGCCACTCTTGAATGAACGCCCGGAGGGTGTGATTCGGCGTGAGGAACTTGTGCTTGAGCTTCGAGTTGGTCGCGGGGGAAGTGTCATGCCCTGTCCACAGCCAGTCGTCAATGGCCTCTAGCTCGTACGAAAACCCATCTGCTGCTACATGAGGGTTCTTCATTACCTCCTGCACCAGCAGTAGAAAAGTTGTGCATTCATGAGACCTTCCACGAACTAAACAAGAGATGCGGCGCCCGGAGCGTGTAATCAAACATCGTACCTGAAGTATGGGGCAGATGAACATGTTGGGGACGCCCTTCAATTTGTTCCGGTTGGTTCCCATTCCGATGGCGGCCTCATTCCCTCCTCTCGCCACGATCTCATCCGCTCTTCTTCTTAGATGTTTGAGCTTGTCTATGATCGCTCCAATGTCGAAACCTGCAGCAGATGCTGGATCAGCTGATAAGCACGTCAAGGCTATCCCAGCGATCTCTTCCGCCAGATCCAATGGCCACCGTCCAGCCATCTGATCCAATACTTCGACAAGGCCCGTGCGGTCCATTGTCATCGCCTGTTCGAGTAGCCCGGACGAGTTCCTTCCTGTCAAAAGTTGCACCAGTATAGCACCGAAAGCTTGGATATCCACGTGCACATCCTTACTGTCGTGGCTTTCGAGCCCCTCAAGCCCAAAATTGCTGATTTTCGCTACGAGATTGTGGTCGAGGAGGATGTTAGACGGGGTTAGGCGCCCGTGAATCATTGGTGCGTGTTTGGCCGAGTGGAGGAAACCCAAGCCCGATGCCACATCGTGGGCAATGCGGATGCGGTTGTGCCACTGGAGGGGCCAGTTACATCTTCTGGACTTTTTGTGAGGGGAATGCAGAATATCCCTCAAGCTCCCGGAATGCATAAACTCGAAGGCTATGCATCTCAGCTCCGAACAAAAGCCAACCATCGCGACGATATGCGGGTGTCGAACTTGACTGAGAAATCTCATCTACAGATAGAAAGGCCAATTTCAGCTATAACCACAGACGTTAATGACAGTTCTTTTGAAAGACATAAGCATTTCAACTTACCTTCCATCGGAAATCGTCGTGAGATAATCCATTTGGAGTGTTGAGCATTTTAAACGCGACTGTCGTCGCATGATTTATCCGTCCTCTGTACACATTTGTCCATTCTCCCCCAGACTTCAGTCTGAGACGCTCGGCGAAATTGTCGGTTGCCAGCCTGATCTCGTCTTCTGTGTACTCTTGAAACCCGCAGCTAACTTGGGTCAACCTGTTAACCATTTCGATCGTGTCTTTTTCTCTACAAAACTCGATCCGGCGTTGGAGGACATCTCTCTGCCGCCTTAATTCCTCGATCTCCCTCACCATTTCTGCCCTTGTTATGACCGCTTTCTCAAGGCGGGCCTCAGCATGCACTTTTGCGAGGTTCGAAATTTGGAGTTTGTTCGAGAGTTCGCTCTGAAGTTGCAGGAGCAACTCTAGCTTGCTCCTGCTCTCTTCATTGTCCCTGCTCATTTCATAGAGCTTATCCTTCTCGGCCTCCAAATCTTTCTGAAGCGCCACTCGGTTCGTGACTTCTTCTTTAGCTCGGGCTTCAATATCTTCTAACTATAAAGGATTGGATAAGATTGGATAACACTCAGAAAATGGAATTCCCAAAGCAATAGATAGTCATAGAACAACAAATCAATGCAATCTTACTCGTTCATTGCACAAAGTGATGGCCCATTCGGCTTTCGAATGTCTTTCCATGTTCTCCTTAGATTCTTTCTTCTTCAATTGGATTGTCTGGTGTGCTTCCTCTATTTTTCTCTTGAGAGCTTCAATCCTTTCCGCAGGGCTCTGGTCGATTACCAACAATACAGGGTTAATACGTAAACCGCCAGCAAGATCATTTCCCCAAATTGCAGGAATGCCAGAAAGAAAATTTTTGGCTAAATCTACGAGTTTGGAGTCTTTGACACTATGAAAAGGGCTTAAAATTGAGTAACTGTGAGTACTTCGTTTCAAGAACTAAAAAACCATAGAACAAATCACTGAGATGTTCTCAGATGTCACATTTTTTCAAACTTGTAAGAAGATAAAATTAAGAAAAGGAGCAAGTACTTGAATGCTTTCTTTTTTTTCGGTCAAAAAGAACTTGAATGCTTACTTGGTTGCAGAAGTGGAACTGTTAGAACAGAAACATCACATTCTAACTGCTCCTAACTATGAACAAGACAATAGAGACTGTCTGTGACATCAGACTATTATCTAATCATTATTGAATTCACCAAGAAGGGAAAAGAACAAATTAAGAGGAAAGATTCAATAGCTCACCATAGTAGTAATAGCATCCTCTGGCACTTCTGGCTTTACAGGGCTACCCATTCTGTGGTCCTCAAAATTGTCATCTTCTTTACAGGAAATCAGCAGCTCCTGGAAATAAGCTTCGATTTCTTCCGCATAGCGTTCCCACTGACAGTGCAAATCGGGGGAGTCTGAGTTCGCCGGCGACGGGGGTGTGGAGGTGGAATTTCTTTCCAGCGAAATGTTGTCATTGAACATCTTTCCTAACCAACCTTTGAAGATAGACTTCTCCTTTAACTTAGCAACTGTTACGCCCTGATCATCCTCCATGATTCCGTCTTCGCCCTCCCATCTTTGATGCACCAGTTTTCCGGCGAATATCAAGTACAATTGGCAAAAGTCAGGCTTATGCCTATGGACATAGAATGACCCACTGATTGCACCTTTTGGTTTCCTACACCCAATATGCATCAATGGGAAAAATGACGACACGCCTACTGATTTCAGACAAATTATAATGCTAAAAGCGGATGGCTAAAAAGGTCGGATTGTAAGGCAAGGCCATGGCATACCATGATGAAGAGAAGGATTTCAAGAATGTGAGACCCATCACCAACTTGGTTATGTGCAATCCAGATATCAAATCCACAATGAACTTGTGAATGGGTTCATCATATTTCTCTACTTTCACTGCTTCAGCCTTCACCTGGGAGCAGTAACGGGAAGCTTAGAGAAAACACCAGGACCAGAAGCAAATCAAAGGCAATGTGAAAATGAAAACAGGACAATATAATTTGCCAGAGCGGTTTTGGTACTTCATCTCCCCAATACAACACTGATCTGAAAGCTTCATACTTCTCTCTAAGTGTATAAAACCAGAGCTCAATCTTGATTTTCAATGACAAATGTGTTTCCCACAGATGTCTAGCTTGAACAAATGATTACAATTCATCCTCTGACCAAAGAGAAGATTTAAGACAAGTTGATCTGTAGCCGAAAAAAACTTAATCTACTCAGCTTGAAGGAAAAATTGTCTACCTTGCCACAGAAAGCTATGCACTTGGAAAGGAGATTGTCAATCTTTTCCTGCTCATTCTTTTGTAAGACTTCGAGCACCTCCTCACTAACAGAACTTGCAGGAAGCTTCCCAACTGAAAATCCACCAAAAGACGAGCAGAAAAATTACGACCCATGAAGCACAATTATCTCAAACGGCAAGATGCTTCGGCAATTGTGAAACTTACACGGACCATACACGAATTCCTTGGATATGTTTCTTGATACATGAAGGATGACCATGTGAATTGGCTGAGAAGACCATTTCCTCAGTGCCCACTCCAAGGTCTTGAAGTTATCCTGCAGATCATTCCCCACGGCGACATACACCTTCTCTGCTTCGGCTTCCATCTTCCTTCTCCCCCCGAGCTCTCAGCGATACCCAAACTTCGGAACGCTGGACCAAAGAATAATCAAGACTCAGTCAATTCTGGGTTATATCGATGACCCATGCCGGGTCTTGCGAAAAAAAGCGATGGCCTGGCTTTCTCATGTGGAAAAACCAGAGCAGAGCACGTGAAGGGCCTTCGGTTTGAAAACTGAATCGGTAAAGCCAAGCGAAAAGTTGATGGGGGCAGTCGATTTTTTCAAAGCTAGAGGTGGAGATTTTCCAAAGGCCATCGCTCGTGGATATCCTTTTTGTTAAAAATATTGTCAGTACGAAGAGCGGGACGGCGAAAGAGGCCGCACGCTGCGGACTTTCGTGGACGAAACGCCGAAGCTGGGACCGAAAGAACAGCTCGGTCGCTGGCCCGGTCGTCGGTTCTCCGAGTGACGTTGACGTCGAAGGGCCTTTGAAATTCCCGAACAATGCCCCCCGCGCGGTACCTTTCGTGGGAGCGTGCGGGGTGACAGACGGATGGAGGAAGATCCGAGGTTAGTGGGGAGTCCGCCGACGACCTGCGAGCGAAAAGAATTTGCTTTCTTGTTCGATAAGTCTAATCCATCGTTAAGGAAATTTTGATAAGGTCAAGTCCTCAAAAGAACGGAAGAATAGAATCTCTCAATTTTTTTCCTCTAAAAAAAATATATCCCAAATAAATTCAAACAATCTTTAATATAGGCATTTTAGCCGTCACACAAACTCTAAAACCAACCTTAGAAATTTAATGCGTCGTATATTTGGTGATCAGATAATTAAATTGCACAGATTTCTAAGATTCTTCAAAATTTAATTGTCATCTCCATGCTGAAGATTACAAATCATGACGCCAACAACTTACCTAAATTGCTTGGCCCGTGTTCGAGTAATCAAATCAGTAGGAATAAACAATGAGTCTCTAGCACCACCTTCTCGATATGACTTGATGTCCACATCAAGACATGACCCTAAAGCGCGTAAGAGAGAGGGACTGCGGGATTTTCATGGCTCGATGTCCACATCAAGATATGACCCCTCGAGCGCGTAAGAGAGGGACCGCAGGATTTTCTTGGAAGTCGCTGGTGCCAGTCCCATAAACGTTGTGGGAACTCACGTTCGTACAAAGCAAGAATTGCAAGTATTCTGGTCTTGTAAGGTTTTGTTTAGGGTTTTCTAAGGTTTTCTTGGAAGTCTCTAATGCTAGCTCCATAAACGTCGTAGAACCGACCTTCATTAGAACAAGAATTGCCAGAATTCGGGTCTTACAAGGTTTTGTTTAGGGTTTTGTAAGGTTTTCTTGGGAGTCTATAGTTCTAGTTCCATAAATGTCCTAGGAATTGACCTTAGTATAGAACAAGAAATGCAAGAATTTGGGTCTTATAAGGTTTTGTTTGGGTTTTGTTAAGGTTTCCTTGGAAGTCTCTAGTGCTAGTTCCATAAACGTCCTAGGAATTGACCTTCGTATAGAACAAGAAATGCAAGAATTTGGGTCTTACAAGATTTTGTAAAGGGTTTCATAAGGTTTTCTTGGAAGTCTTCAATGCTAATTCCTTAAACGTTTTAGGAACTGACGCTCGTGTAGGACAAGAATCGCAAGAATGGGGTCTTTTAGGTTTTGTTTAGAGTTTTGTAAGGTTTTCTTGGAAGTCTTCAATGCTAGTTTCATAAACGTTGTAGGAACTGAAGTTCGTGTAGGACAAGAAAATGCAAGAATTTAGGTCTTATCTGGGGAGGTCCAAGGTTGATTTTCTTCAGCCGCCAGGTGGAACGGCGGTCCAGCCAGCTTCTCCTGGAGAGAGAGAAAGAGAGAGACAGAGGGGGTGCGGGGAGACTTTTTCCAAGTTGGGCAGGTCAAGACGTTCATTGAGATTTGTCATTTGTCTTAGCTGCCTCTACTAACTTTGCGGTTCAGAAAAATTGCATCAACCCTCCCACCAAGCCCTAGAGTTGCTCTCCAAGTCCTCTCACTCCAGATGTCTAGGGCAAGATCCTCTCCCACATCTTTAAAAAGATTTGACGATGTGGCCTTGCCATTCACGACCCTCAATAACATGGTTAGAGGTCACCACCGCTGCCGGAAAAAGCAATTTTTGGGTGGTGGTCAAGAATGCTGATGGTGGTAGTAATAAATGTGGAGGAGGCGTGGGTATGGGGGTAGAATATACTACTCGCTATTTGGCTTAAGAGAGCATATAATGTTATGTTTAGAGCTTCTACACGTCATAGCTTCAATAAATAGTCTATCCAAAGATAGGTTCAAACTTATTTAAGTTTTTTTTGAGTATCCATCTCATTAAAACCGAATTGACAAGTGAATACTATCTAAATCCACGATCTTCACCCGAAATTGACGGACTGCACTGTCCAGGGAAGGTTTCCCGGATGACACGGTTGTTCCCCAACATTCCTCGTGTACCACGGTGCCAAAGGTATTTTGTTTGGTAACTATGGTTTGACCGCTCCAAATCTCTCTTAGCTCAACAAGTTTGACCAAAGTGTCTTACCCGGCAATCTTGAAAAATCATTGGATTTATTCTAGAATAAAGATACGAATTGACTCAAATTTTGGCAGGTTGAAGATTGAGTCCGGTATTTAAAAAGATGTCAACTCAATCCAAAAAAGCTGAAATTACATTATCTTAAAAGGAGTCAACTGAATTAGCTGGTTATCAATATCTCGATAAGTAAAAAAATTAATTTCTTCTTAATAGTACTTATTTGAGTAGGTAGATTAGATGATGAAACTATATCCGTCAATTTTATTGACAGCATCATGCTTAATGATATAGATAATAAGATTATTTAACTATCAATCTTTTAAACGTGAAACAAATATGAAATGATAATAGTTACCGGCGTAATTGTATTTTGAGGGTCCAGACTAGTTGTTGCACTCCTAATTGATATCTAGAATTCGGGGAATGACCGCTGTCCTTTATAAAAGGAAGGATGGAGCCTTTAATCAAGATAAATCATTTTACAAAAACATATTGATCGAGCAAAACCTTTCGAGAATTATAACAAAGTCCAATATATCATGATTTAACCAAAAGCTAGAAATTCTCCAACCCCAATTTAATGAATTTTATAAAAATGGACTGAATTGAAGTCTCGTGATACCTTTGAATCGCTCTCCACGTACGTTCGATTAAATTTCCCCGTATTCTAAACTTGATATGCTAATAAAAGTGGGTGAGCAAAACCATGGCTGTATAAGTAACGATAACCACTATATGAAATCCAATGGTGATTGATGCTAATTTTATATCAATTATGCAGTGCATCGCACGATGACAAATAGAACATACAATATCACATAGTATATATCATCATCTCAACATCATAATATATAGATGTCTCATTTGCTAAAGTTCGAACACTATGATCATACTTCGTCGAGTGACTGAACTTGTAAACTATATGAATTTTGGTCAAGCCCCCTAAATCACTTCAACTCTTATTAAGCCCCAAAAATTACATTAGTTGTGATTAAGTCCCAAAAGAAAAAGAAAAAGAAAACTTAAACATATATTGTATCTCGATATGTAGGTTGATGATGAGAACTAATCTAATATGCATAAATCATATCCAACATACCAACAAATTCTTTGCAATAATTCACCTATATACAATTTCAATGCATATCCAAAATAATTTAATTCTCATTCATTCTTAAATACTTCCATGCTATATTATATAAGGTTTTTTCTTTTGGTGACCATGCGATCCAAAATTTTACCAAAGGGATAATTGCAAGGATTATCTTTAAATTTACACTTACATATCAAATACCATCATCACTTTTAAAAACCTTCAATTTGCATATTTTAAAATTGAAGAAAAAGACAATTTACTCCCCAAACATTATATTTATTACAGAAACTATCATAGGCATAGGCAAGAATTTACGACCTTTTGTCAGAAATTACTCCCTTTATAACAGTGGCTGAACTGTCTCAGCAACTTATTTTATTATGCATTTAATTGTCAAGACTTTTTTTGAACACCTATTCACCTCCTCTAGGTGTTCATACTAGCATTTTCAGAAGCTACTCACTGGGGTTGGGGAATTCTCGGTTGGACAGGAGCAGGACTTTCGTCAATCTGCTCGATGCCGTCTCTAAGCGTTCTGTGTGTATGAAGAAATCCCCTTAAAAGTTTCGGCTGCGTATGTATAATTTTTGCCGTGTGCGTCTTTCGTAGCTAAGATGTGGTCCCTTACCGTTGAATATTGCTTTTCCTTATTTTGATGCTGAGTGCGTGCTTTGATCGAGAGGAAATATGTGACCTTGAATCCATTTTCCTTCTTTTCTTTTATTTTATTTTTTTTCGACTAGCTTGTCTTCCTCCATTTATCCGAGAATCCTCTCTTTTAAATAGCCAAAAATCTTTTCCTTCGTGATGCAAACATTTTATCCTTGAAGATGTAGATGGATTGATGGATTTTTTTTTTTTTGGTCGAAAATAACTTCAAATTACTAACTCAAAGATGAATTACAACCGGTATCAAATTCAAGACTTAAAATTAACCAAAAGGAACGAGGGGGATAAGCAACCCAATTGGATGGTAGGGTTCCAGCTCGGTGGGCCTTAGCTACCCAATTTGCAACACGATTTGCTTCTTTGGGCTCATATTTTTGTTTAATTCTTGCTCTTAGTTGGGCCAATAGAAGACCACAATCCTGGAGGGATTTCCATTTGGCCCATGACACAATTTACAGCATTTAAGTTGTTTGAAGCTATCTCCACATGTAGAAGACTTTGACTTTGGTGTACTTGTGCAGAATTCAACTCATGCCTCAGCTTTATCCACGAGAGAGCTTCTCTGATTGCTAGGGTTTAAGCTACAAACGCAGAGGGGGCTCGGATTTGCTTTGCGAACCCATCTATGAGAGTTTCATCTTCATTTCTACAGATCCCCGCAACCAATCCTTCCATTGTGGAGCTACACCATGAGCTGTCGACGTTTAGTTTCAGAGATCTCGGTGACGATGGGTTCCATCTTTTCTTTGGGGGATGGATCGCTGAGTTTGATCGAGTCATGTTGGTATTCCATCTTGCAAACATCCGGGTTATATGATTAGCTTCTTCCACGAGTTGTTTTGGATGAGGTTTGCGTCCTTGAAAGATTAAGGCATTTCTTGACTTCCAAATTAGCCAGATGACTCCTACAAACAGAGCCTTGGATGGAGGGGTGGCTTTCGAGGTAAGAACTTCACATACCTTTTCGTCGATTCGAGTAATACTTGTCGGGGAGGTATTGACTTCAAGCTTGGGATCTGACCATATCTCCTTTGTCCAGGCACATAAAAAGAAAAGATGTTCTGTTGATTCTAGAGTGTGGCTGCACAAAGGACATAACAAGTCAGGTATCATATTCCTCCTGTAAAGGTTCTTTTTGGTAAGAAGAGCATCGTTGCAAACACTCCACAATAGGAATCCGATTTTGGGATAGGTCTGTAGTTTCCAAATTTCAGTCCACAATCTTTCGGGATTTTGGTAAGAAGTTGATACCGAATGCTCTGTTTAAGTTGTCCCCTAGGTGCGAAGTTTGTTATAGCCACTTTTTACTTTGTACAAGCCTGAATTGTTCGCTGTCCAAAGTAGTTTGTCTGGCCAAGAGTTTAAGCTTAGGGGAGTAGCTAATATTTCTTGTACAATACTCTCTCCAAAAGTCTCATTCAGTAATTGTAAGTTTCATTCCCTAGATCTCTGATTAATCAAGTTAGCTACAAAGTGGGGATCACTTCAATTTGCAGGACCTCCAATTTTCCCAGATAGCAACCACATATCCTTTCTAATCTTGATGTTTTTCCCATCTCCTACCTCCCATTTGATCTCCGGTTCAATAACATCTGTCACGCCCCAAATTTCGAGCATGCGCACATCCCTCGGTGGTCGAAAAATTTCTTCGACGTGCCCAAGACTCGTCACCGACCCTTTTTATTTTATTGCACATGCGGAAGCGAATTAACTAATCCCCTGACAACAATATACATGAGATAGAAAAGCAGGACAACCAGTTTCAAATCAAATACACTTTCAAAAACACCTCAAGCTTATACAGAAGGTCTATCTTATAAAGAACTACTGAGCCACCTATGCTTCTGACCCTTTCGCTTCAAGCTCTAGGTTCTTTACACTAGGGACCTGAAAATGATTATACAATAACTAGTGAGATATAAATCTCAGCGAGTCCTCTCCTAAGCTCTCGATTAGAACATCAACTCAACTCGAGGTATTTCTTCAGAACCACCCCACAAACAAACCAAAGATCAACAACCAACACTCAATAGTCGGTTTACATGCAACCTTACCTGGTATGCCATACCCCACACGTTATAATTTAGCACAATACACTCAATGCACATGGCCATTAAATGAAGCAGATCATCAATTACATATGAGTCGCATTACAAGCGATCTCACTTGGCCATTGACACACCCTGCACGTTATCGATTCATACGTGCATGCCATAAGTGATGTACTCAACTCATGCCTTCTAATTAATTTCGGCCACATAGGCACGAGCTTATGATGCATTCTTACACATTAGTACACCACTTATCCCACATCAATCCATGATCTCAACACTCATGCGTGTGCTAGTTCTTAATTATTGCCACTTAGACACGATCTATCCGACACACAGTAGTACGGCCACACAGGCACATTCTACGCCACACAGGCACGATTAATTATCCCCACATAGGCACGGGCTTTCCACATAAGAGCATCACCCACCTGATACACAGTGAGGGATGGATTCAACTCAATGTTCACGCAAGCACACTACTACAACTCATTTTGTGTGAAATTTACTCAATCCATGTGGATGCCCATGCATTTATACACTCCAATCACTTTATAAGATTAAAACACATGAAATTAGACACTTTTTCATTTTCGGGTGAACAATGTTTTGTGAACAGTGCACGTGAACAGTGTTTCATATGAACAGTAAATTTTTAGAATTAAATAACTAATAAATTAAATCCACAAGTTATTGAAAACACTAATTGAAGCAAGCAAAGCATCAAGAACCATCACTAAAGTACAATATATCCTAATTGGCAAAAATTGGGCCACTCGCGCGTCTCCAAGTTTAAATCCATAAATCTAACCAAACGAGTTTGGAAAATTCACAAATTTGAATATGTTGTGAAGGACACATAAACGGATATTTTTTGTGCAGACACCTTAACTTAGATCCTTCTATATTTGGCCTAGTAAATCGCTCAATCTAGCACAAAAAACTGGGTCCGTTTTCAGAAAGTCTGTTTTCCAAAATTAGTTTGGTCGAGATCTAAAACATGTCTATTTGATTTGAAATTTGAGTATGTTAAACTAAAAGATGTGATAAACAACTTTTGTGAAGAAACCATTTTGCAATTAGAACCCTAAGAGTTGATAAAAATCTCTAGAATCCTAAAAGGTCATCAGTTCCAGCGAAAACTAAGGTTCTATTTGAAAATGACTGAGCTAATATCTACTTCCATTGAATCCCTAAAAATCTTAAGAAAAATATATGTTTTAGCTGAGAATGTCTAAAACATTTCTCCAGAAGAAATCAACCTCAAATTCGCTACCCATTTTGATTTACAAAAATGGCAAATGGCGAGAATCTAGAGATCCGAATTGCAGGGAGTCCACTGATTTGGACTAATCCATCTCAAATGTACTAATCTCACTAATTAGATTAACATTAATCCATTCTAAGGCTAATATAACCATTATAGATTATCACTAATCTATTCTTAAGCTAATCTAAACAACATTTAAGCATAAATTAACCTTATAAGCAAGTTTAGGCACTAATCAAAGGATTATGAGCTAAACTCACTCGTTAAACGGGCCAAAGAAATGGACGCGGCGGCAATGACAAAGGCTACGCACCGGGACCTCAACCACGATGATCTAAGGTGGTCCCGGGGCCAAAACAACAGCCACAGCCTCTGCTTCCCTCTGAAACTCCCAAAAACTAAACAGCCGGAGGAGAAAACAAATCGGACAGCTGATTGAAGCTCCAACGAGGGGTTGGCCAGCGACCGGCGACACCTAGGGGTTAAGAGGGACTTGCTGATAGTTGGGCTTGGTGAAAGCTTGGTCGAAATGGAAGAAAACAAGTTTAAAACGCAAAACAGTTCACTTCAGGCGGTCCAACGAGCGACGACTTCTCGTTGACGGACAGGTCGGCTGGCGGCTCCGTTCGGCGAGTGGCCAAGCTCGTCCGTATGGTATGGGCCTCCTAGACATAATGGTGGGTGGAGCATTGGTTGATTCTCACGGGAAGGCAACGAACAACTCGAGTTTTCGCAAGAAGGTCAGCTGGAGTAGAACAGGACCAGGCGGTCAGACTACCGTTGGCTTCTGGCCGACTAGCGGGTCAGCCGGTGGCTCATTCCGGCGAATGGCTGGATACTCCTGCACGGTTTGGATGTCCTGAGCACAATGTTGGGTGGCACAAGAGTTAATTCATATGGAAAGCCAACAATCAACTCAGATCTTTAGAGAAAGGTCTGTTGGAACAAAAGTAGAGAAAAAAAGGAAATAATTGAGGAAATTGGCTATAAATTTCTTCAGCTGCAAAGGAGGAGAGAGAGTGAAGATAGAGCTGAAGTCTTCTCCATCAAGGCTTTTCAATGCTTGCTCAAACTCCCCATGCAAGTCCCCTCATCTTCTCTCTCTTTCCTTGCCCTTATACAAATGCTTTTAGGGGCAATTTGGTCATTTCACCTCACACAATTTCCCCATCTGCCCTTGAGCTAAAATTGATGTATGGGCCTAAGAAATGGGTTGGGCAATGAATAGAAATGAGCTTGAGAATTGATTGGGCTTGATTGGGCTCAAATGGGCTTAAGGCTAGGTAATGGGCTTAGAAAAGAAAATAGTTGATTGGGCCCAATGGGCTCAATTGCTTGCCTTAGGCCCACACTGGCTTCACTTGGCCCACATCCTCACGGGCTCGCTTCCTCGGTCTGAAAATCCCTTTTCCAGAAACTTGGCTTACTGGCGCTGTCAACTGTCGAAGTAGCTTCATCCAAAGTCCGTCCAGGACGTTCTCGATAATTTGAAGTCCAATCTTTAGTTCTCATGCCATGTCAATTTCGCTCAATGCCATTTTGGGTATAACTCAGATTGACAAATGGCTTTGAGGATTCACGCGTGACCGACTTGTGTCAAACCACGTTTAAGACATCTCGACGTATGGACGTTTTTGACTACATGAAATTGCGAATGATAGATTCTTATTTCAAAGTACGTGATTATTGATGATCAACATAGGGTCACTAGCGGGCTTGATAATAGTAAATGGAATCACCTATCATTTCATTATGTTCATTCCGCGAATCAACTTCTAGTTGTCCTTGAAATCGGCTTGCCTATCTACAGAATTGTTCTCACGCAAGTCTCACGGTCAAGTCGTTTTCCTAGGTCAAGTTCTTTAGTCATATGAATTTCGTCATCATTAGTTTTTCCTCTCAAGGTCAGTATCTCAAGAGTGATTAATTCCGAGTGAGATCAACCAACAATGCATTGACGAAATTCACATTCATTCATCCCTCAGAGGGCTCGAATTTCAGGATGTCATAACATCTCTTCCCATTAGTATACTTTGTCAACCCCAAGAGAGTCTAAGGCCTTTTTTAGCGTTCCAAAAAGCTCCTCTGGGAAAGTAGAGTCCTCTAAAAATTTTGCTTCATAAGTCATCTTGGGCTTGACTCAATCTTCAGGCTTATTTCCCCAACAAAAGCTCTATTAAAGTCAACTGGGTCTCTAAATCCTAAACCTCTTTGATCTTTCTTAGACTTCAATAAGTTCCAACTTTTCCAATGTACACCTCTTTGTGTTGCATTTTGTTTCCACCAGAAGGCTGAAATTCTCTTCTAAATAGCTCTACAAATAAAGATAGGGATTTTAAACATTGACATGTCATATTGCGGTATTGTTTGAACAACTGTTTTGACCATCACCTCCTTGCCCGCCTTAAAATTAATTGCTCTTTCCATCCCTCTAATTTCCTATCAACCCTTGCTAATACCTAAGAAAACATTTGTTTTTTTTTGTTTGTCCCTAATATGAGGGTATGCCCAAATATTTCCTTGTTTTCTTAATAATAGGCACTCGTAGTTCTGCTACAAAATTCGATTTCAGCTCCTGAGAACAGTTTTTCCCAAAAAAAAAGACTGACTTGTTAAGGTTAATAGACTGACCCGATGCAAAGCAAAACTGGTTTAAAATGTTTGCAAGATTCTGTGCTTCTAAGATAGTTTCATCGAGGAAGAAAATGGCATCGTCTGCAAAGAGGAGGTGTGTAAGCAAAGGGCAATTGATATTCAGTTGGATTCCCTTTATGCTTTCATCTATCACTACTTTTGACATAAAGAAAGATAAGACATTAGCCATAATGATAAAGAGATAGGGAGATAATGGATCATCCCTGTCTAATTCCACGGGTTGGATGAAAAGCTTCACAAGGGTCCCCAATAACTGTAACGCTAAATGATGCTGAAGATATGTAATACTTGACTAACAAGACCCATTTATCATAGAAACCCAATTTTAACATGTAGTCACAGAGGAAATCCTATTCAACCTTGTCGTAGGCTTTTTACATATTCAACTTCAAAACCGCCTAAAACTTTCACTCTCTTTCTAACTCTCAGATGATGTAATACCTCATGGACAATAAAAATGTTGTCTTGGATTTGTCGACCTTTAACAAAAGCACTTTGTTCCAGGGATATAATATTTGGAAGCTAGGGTTTTAGTCTATTCGCCATAACCTTCGCAATGATTTTATAATTAAAGTTACAAAGGCTAATGGGTCTATACTAGATAAGACTCTTAGGAATTGTGACTTTGGGAATAAGAATGATTTGGGTCTTATTAATTTCAGGATCAAAAGTACCTTGAATGAAGAATGAATCAACCATCTTGAATATATCCTCCTGAACTGCTGACCAGTTGCTTTGGTAGAATAA
Organism: Eucalyptus brandiana; assembly: GCA_014182725.1. Lineage (NCBI taxonomy): Eukaryota > Viridiplantae > Streptophyta > Magnoliopsida > Myrtales > Myrtaceae > Eucalyptus > Eucalyptus brandiana. Next base: position 8,918,274 of record CM024676.1, read on the forward strand.
ACCATTAAGTCCATCTAGCCATAGTGCCTTTGTTGCTCCCATTTGAAACACTGCTGTTTGCATTTCTTCTCTAATGCTTTGCTTGACAAGAGTTTCGTTCATTTCATTTGTAACCACTCGTAGGCATTGCTCTAGAATAGGTTGATAATGTCTAGATCCAACCAAGGTATATAATGATTTGTAGAAGTCTATTATATGTTGCTTGAGGGAAACTGAATCTCGGCACCAATTGTGATCATCTAGCCTGAGCATAGATATTTTGTTGTGTTGTCTTCTCTGAATCGTGGTGGCGTGGAAAAATTTTGTATTCATGTTCTCCCATTTCATTCAATTAATTATGGATTGCATGCACCAGTACATTTCTTCTTGCCTTCATAAGGCTTCTATTTGCTCAATTAGTTTTTTGTATTTATCTCCATTTGATGCCCCTTCTTCAGCATTTGTTAGTACCGTGAGTCTTTCCATAAGGGGATCCAATTGTTGGGATGCATTTTTAAAATTTTCCCAGCTCTACCTCCCAAATTCAGTTATCACTCTTCTTGTCTTACTAACAATATTTTGTTGATTGCCCATTCCAGCTTCCTAAACATATTTAACTACTTCTTTGCACTCCAAATTCTCTAACCAGTAATTTTCAAACCTGAAAGGTTTCTATTTTTTTATCCTAGCTGAATGAAATGAGAGAAGAATCGGGTTATGATCCGAACTAATAGCAGGCAGAGCAAATGCCTCGACATTTGGGAATAAAACTCTCCATTCAAGGTTACACAGGGCTCTATTTAGTCTCTTTTTAACTAACGCATCATCTTCTCTATTATTGGTCCATGTATAAGCACTGCATTTACTTTCAATATTCATAAGGGAACATATATTCACAAACTCCTGAAATGCCACCATCCCATACCAATCAACCTCTCATTTACCAACATTTTTCCATTGATACAAAACTTTATTAAAATCTCCTATGCATAACCACAGTAGAGAATTGGACAAGTTTGTAGAACTCAAGGTTTGCTATAGTGTGATCATTTACTGAAAGTTGGTAGAAGCATGGAGAAAGAAGATCCTCATTTCAATACCACTACCAAGATCCCTGCATAAGACCCCAATTAACTCCCTAGAGCCAGATTCCACTTTCACATCCACCTCCTTATCTCACATAAGTGCAAGTCCACCTTCAATTCCCATAGGATTAATAATAACTGAAGAATTAAATTGAAGACGTTTCCTTACTCGATTGACCACATCTTCTTTCTTCTTGGTTTCCATGAGGAATACCAAGTTGGGTCTCTCTCGAGCCATTAAGGCTCCAAGATGTTGGATTGTCAAGAGATTGCCCAACCCTTGATAGTTCTAGCTTAGTAACTTTATGTCTTCTTTGGTGGCTTATTAGGGCTAGCCACCAAAGCCCATGTGTGCACCCCTTCCCACACATAGATTGATGTGTTCAAAAGCTTCTCCCTATCAACTATATTCACCGAGACTCCTCTCGTATCATAAGGAGCAAACCGTTTCTGTTTCTTTATAGCTTGAGTTTTAGGTACCGCTTTCGCTTTTTTGGATGACCCTACACATTTCTGATGCTCTGTCGCGTATACAATCAACTCCTGGTTTTGTTGCATTCTTTTTCCCTGAGTTGGGGATACATGTTCGGCCATCTTTACATTATTAGTTTGCTCATTTACTGTTGGATTATATAAAACTAAAGCCTTTTCATTTAGCTTTGTGTTGTCATAACGTAGGTTTTCACCAGCATGGGGTTTGGTGTTTCGGGCACAATTTTCTCTTCCTCTACAAACTAATCAATATCCCTATAAAAGGTTTTCCAGCATGGGCTCAATTCTCTCACTTCTACTTTTAGCCACGACCCGTATCTCCCCGGTTTGTCTTGAGCTAAACCAGTCTCTTCATAAAGTATCTTTGGACCCATACAACCACAGGAAAAATAAAAATGTGGTAGCCTCTCATATTTAAAATCATCCACCAATTCCTTCCACCCAAGTTAATTATAGTGCCTGTTTTGAGAGGACATAACAAGTTCAGCCTGATTTTTGCTTTACCTATCTTATGAGAGCTGTTGTTTCGTGCTTCGATTTTCACTTCCTCGACTTTGCTTAATTTTGCAGCGATCAACCTCACAGAATCTTCTGTTACTGCAGTACGAGGGAGTCCCAACAAACGCACCGAAAATGTATAGTGGGAAAAATCGTAACAATGTTCCGAGATGTTGGGATCACCTTCTTGCAAGACTAGGAGGTTACTAGCAAATGACCAAGGCCCCAATTCTAGCACTCTAATCTTCTCGTCTACCGGTTCAAATATGAAGATGAAAAACCCTGATTCTATGATTTCACATTTTACTATCTCTAACTTCCATGCTCTCTTCATTGTACTAAAGAATGCTTTAAAATTGACATTTGGTTTAGAGAATAATTTCCCATATAGTAACAGTTTACTTTCCTGCTTTGCATTCTATGGGATTCCCGTGTTCAACTCTGTGATGTCTTCTTTAGCCCATAAATCTCCCATTCTTCTGCATAGTGCCATCACTCAAAGATGATTTTTGTGTTCTTCTTCCATCTTGACTCAGTTGGAAATTCACTTACTGGGTATTGGAGTGGCGAGATAGCTTTATAAAAATGGAAATTGGGGAATTACGCAACTGTTCGATTGACAAAATAGTTTTGGGTTTGGGAGTGAAGGGAGCTTTATGGGTGAGGATCTGTGAAAGTCAAAGATTTATTGGAGGAGGGGTTGCTTCGAATCACCCCCACTATTTTGCTATTGCTCTTTTGGTCGTAATTCCAGAGGGTGATGTAAGTGGGCTTTGCGGTGAGAGAGAAGGAGAGGGATAAATCCCTAATCAAGTGGAAATAATGTTGATTTAGCCATGAAGCTTCACTGCAAGGAGATGGGTTGGAAAAACTAGGGTTTCGAGGGGTTAGCTACCACCATACGGAGTAGAGGAGAGCTCACACAAGGTGAGAGAGAAAGGCCTAGTGTTCTAGTTCACAAGGCGTGAAACCCCAGATGGACTGATGGATGATTCAATGATTCGCTCAAGGGAAGATTGCGGCCAAGACTAATGCTTCTCATCCTTTTGCCTATTAGCAAGACCGTCATATGCCAAATCCCCCCCTCTCTCTAATCACCAAGTGTTTTCTCTTGCTTGCTCATTGATTCTCAATATGTCCTTATGCTCGCATGTGAGAATACCGTCATGCCAAATCCCCCCCTCTCTCTCTCTCTCTCTCTCTCTCTCTAATCACAAAGTGTTTTCTCTTGCTTGCTCATTGATTCTCAATATGTCCTTATGCTCGCACGTGAGAATATATGATGCATCATATGTGGCTGAACATGTTGCCCAATGGCGTACTCTTACTCATCAAATTTGGTCTTAAATCACTTTCCTAATTTAGAACATTAACTGCATTGCACATGTAGAATTCAACCAAGCAAAAGGATATAGGTCGGGCTGGGTCTTGAAAATCCAAATGAGGTCAGGGTCCCCATCTCTTCTAAATTCAAGCACATTTAGCATGTCGGCCCAATTCAAATGCAATCCACGATCGAGTTGATTTAAATGAAGTTTGTTAAATGTGACATATTATGCCTAAGTGCAATGCAATATCAATATTATGCAATGTCAATGATTTTGTTTAAGGTTTGGAGTAAGTCCCAAATTTTCTTATGCAATAAACGATTAAAAGGAATGATCCAAATTTAGGGGTCAACATTCTTTTATCCAAGGCTTCCAAATAAAATAATTTGAGGCGTTTAACTTAAACATCGTGTTGTTGGTTTCCTCCACCATGCTAGCTCTGATATCACTTTGTCAGAGAGAAATGACAACGATTCACTAAGAACTTAAGTCAATCCATAATCAATATCTTCCCTAAAACTTAGTCAACTAATATCAAAACAACCTCAGGTACATCCGGCCACAATATTCCAGCAACAATAGCCACAAAAACCAATCAATATATAGTACTGAAAATTAAAGACGAAAGAGAAAACTATACCGATACTATTTTATAAATTCGCTTTATTAATAAGTATTATTTAAATCTTGAATTAAAACGAGCCGTTGTGAGTGAGAGAATTAAAAGATATTGATACCAATGTTAGCATGAGGTATAAGGAAGCCTGGAATAATGACAATCTAATAAGTGTGATGTCCTTTAACAAGGAAACGTCTCTTAGTGGCTAGTTGGCTGATTAATCTAATACCAAAAGTAACATTGCCTTGTATACACTAGTATTATTTAGCTAGTGACTAAAATAATCATTCAAGGCCTCCAAATAAAATAATATACACTTCACTTTCCCTTTTTATGGTATCTCGCCAAATGGTAGCTGGATTCTCTAGTTGCAAAAAATGTGGCATAGAATTAAAGAATTGTTAAAGAGAAATTTAGAATTGTCATAACTATTCTATACATAAGATATTAAACTCGGTAATAAGAGATGTTTATATGGAAATTCTTATACCAATGCAAAAAAGGAAAGATATAAAAGGTAATATTGCAGTTCTTAGCCTAGAGTACAAAGGAATTCTAATTAAAGATAATATGGTTATGGCATGTTGGTCTCATCTAATATCCTCTATTCTTCATCCTTAAATAATTGGATGATGTTGAAATTGGAGCTTAAATATCCTACAATGATGAATTCATCAGCTATATTCATATTTATTTGCTCTTTATTGTTAACTAGTTGTGCGGGAGGTATTTTAGTCAAGACTCGTGTCGTGATCTATAACAATTTACCAGCTGGAACTACTCTATCTGTTCATTGCAAATCCAAGGACGACGATCTAGGGATCCACGATATAACGAGCAGCTGGGATTTCTCATTTATACCCAATCTTTTTGGGAAAACATTGTTCTTTTGTAGTTTTACATGGCCAAATCAATTTCAAAGGTTTGACATATATGTGCAAAAGAGGGATGCAAAGCATTGCACCGTGTGTGCTTGGAAGATCTCACCTATTGGTCCTTGTAGGTTCAATGAAGCAACCACAGAATATGATGTTTGTTTTCCATGGGATCCTCCTACACAATTGGAGAAGAGACCTCTTATGTGAATGCATGAGAGAGAGATGATGTTGTGACTTGATCCATAATAGTTTAGATGGAATAATAATCATCTTGGCTATCTTTTAATTATATGCATATCTATACCCACATATGTGAGTGTTCCTTCTCATATCCTCACCATTTTGATTCCTATTGGCATCTTTTTTCTCGTTGTTTGTGTCATTATATTCGTTAAACAAGTCAAAGATATGATATTTTCCTAATAAGATATGATCTAGATCTTTTCCTCATCTTCAGCACAAGATATGATCTTTTCCTATATTTGTGACATCCTGAAATTTGGCCCTGTTTTGAATATATGAAATGGTTATTTCGTTGACGCACTTATGGTTATTTTACTCGGAACCAATCACTCCCAGGTTAACTAATCTATTATGTGAGACTGTTAAAAGATATAAACGCAACAAACTAGAGAATTCGATCATAAACTGACTGCTCGACCATAATAATCGACAAGGGTCAATGTGACATCGCTATAAATCGATTAGCAAACGAATATAGATCGATTCGATGGAATCACATAGTCGAATTGCGAGTGGTTCCGCATGATTGCGATATTCGCGTTGAACGGTAGTAAACTGATTTTCTATCAATATTATATTCGTAATACGTAATTGAAACCTCATGATCATATAACAACCGAGGGTCGTTTACAATTCGAAGATGCACAAACGTGGATCGAAAATTATCGACCACGAGTTAAACGCGCTAAAATCCCCAAAAGCTACCCAATATGTTAGGTCGTACTAAAATCGCGTTCGGTCGATTTTAATCACGAAATTGAATTCGGTTTCGGGAATCGAATGTTCGAGCGTGTCACGATTCATTTATAGGATATCGTCTCATCTTTTGGCAAATTTTCAACGAGTTTGGGGCATGAAGACTTTGGGGGCAAGGTGATGATGGTTTAGATATTTGGCTAAGTTTGTTTGGTTGTCCCATTGACTTGTTTCTCTCTCTCTCTCTCCCTCTCCCCATGCACGTTCAGCCCCCCCCAACTAGCAGAACAATCCCTCTCTCCTCTAATTCTCTCTTCTTCTTTCATGCATTTCCCCCCCTTCATTCTGGTTTTGCCTTGCCCTTCATCTTTGTTGCAGCCGCCCATCACCATCCATCCTCCCTCCATTTTTCCTTTTGTTGCCACACGCCTAGCACCACCACACCAGCTCGCCATCTTCATCCCAGCGCCACCAGCCACCAACGCCACACAACACCATTAGCCCTCACGACCAACAACCCCACACCATATTCTCCATGTCCGCCCACTCCATTGCAGCACCACCACATCACAACAGCGTCTCCATCTTCACATGTCCAGCACCATCGTCACCTAGCAGCCACCTCACGTTAGCCCACCTTGCCGCCAACTGCCACAGCCATAGCTTTGTCCGCTCAGCACCATCCAGCGGCCACGCACCAGCCCCAAACTGAGTTCCCTGCCTCCTTGGCCGAGCACTTGTAGGGCAATCACAGCCACCGTCAAGCTTCCATTCGAGCCATGATTATCTCGAGTTTTCGTTGCCGTCGCCGTGAGCCCACTGCCGTCGTAATCCTGTGAGTTAACTCCCTAATATTTGATGATGCCGTTAATTGCACTTAGGGGATGTTTAAATTAGTGCTAATTATGGTTAGATTAGTGCTAATGTTGATTAGTTTTAGAGTGTTAACTAAGCTTGGTTAGGTTAATAAAGCCCATTCCATTCAAAACTACAAAAGTGCCCTTTTGGGCTTGATCAATGGGGCCATGGGCTCAATGACTAATGAAGTAGTAGAAGATTATTCAAGCAAAAGATCGCTTCAAGTGCCATACCTTGGCACAAATGGACACTTAAATACCAAAACTTACGAAAGTGACACTTAAGTATCAAAATCGAAGAAAAATGAATCATTTAAATGCCATTCCAGCCAAAATGCTAAATGCGCAATTTCCGGCGAAGCACAAAATGACACCATTTTATATGCTGACATGGTCAAATAATGTAAAAACGACGTTGTTTGGTGCTGACGTGATAATAAATTAATATAAAAATTAATTAAATTTAATTTAAAACTAAATTTATTTAAAATATTTAAAAATACAAATGCAAATATTAAAAAAAAAAAAAAAATTAAAAAAGGGGTAGGCGGCTCGGAGCCGAGCCCTCGCCGCCGCCACCTTCCCACCGTCGTTGGGAAGGGCCGGCAACGAAGGGGGGAGGGTCGGCCAGGGTTGTTGAGCCCTAGCTAGGGACCGGCGACCTCAGCCAACTGACGGCGAGGGCCACGAGCCTTCCCCCTAAATCTGGGCGAGGGTCGGTGGCCCTCGCTCAGCCGTGCCAAGAGCCGCCGCCCGCTAAGGGTCAAGCCAAGACTCTCGGCGGGCCGCGGCTCTTGGCTCGGTTAGGCGAAGGCTTATGGACCCTCGCCACCAGTTGGCCGACGTTTTTTAACCACGTCAACACCAAAACGACGCCTTATTGCACTTACTTCGCCAAAAAATCACTATGTCAGCATTTTGGCCGGATTGGCACGTAAGTGATTTATTTTACTCTAATTTTGGTACTTAAGTGTCACTTTCGTAAGTGTCAAGTTATGGCACTTAAGTGTCCCTTTGTGCCAAGTTATGGCACTTCAGGAGTCTACGCATCGATTATCCAAGAATGCATATTTCAATAAAATACTGATTTTTTTTCCATAAAATAGATTTTGTTCGAAAATATTAACTTTAGGATTTGCAAAGTTTTCGACATTACTGGCCAAACATATTTATTTTTACTGGGAAAATGAAAAAAAGAAAAAGGAGTTTAGAAGAGACCCAATTATTCTATTTATCCTAGAACCACTCCTAAGTGGACCGATTTAAACAATCTTGACTGGATAGGTTTTAAATTGTATATCGAAATCGACCGGATCTAAAACCAATCACCTGAACCCATCTTAATGGGAGAAAGAAGGCTAAAAGATTACATATTTCTTTGGCACTACATGGCACGTATCAATTCTCGATTCCTCTACTATGTGTTAAATCTCCTGGAAAATAACACTGCAAGTTATGAAGGTTACAAATGCAATTTTTGTTTCATATCTTTGTCGAGCTTCATATCACTTGTCTCCAAAATGAGTCGCCATTACAATTTCACGTAAGGAATGCACGATACCTTGACACTTAGTTTTTTCAATGAATAATATGAACTTGGTGCCCCACATAAGCAATATTTCTTTTGAATTGGAGCCGCCCTTATTCAATCATGATATTAGGGTTCAGAACATATATACGCAGCATAGATACATGGAAAATGTTGCGTAACCTTCATGGGGCGAGTGGTAAAGCGAGTCGATAAGCTACATCTCCAATTTTCACAGGGTGCTAACTCATATTGGAATGACTTAATTTTTGCAACAGAAAAGTAGAAAGAAAATAGAAAGACACAGACAAAGATAAAGGGACCTGAAGGCTATGAACTTTCGCATGGAGAATGGGAATTCGTCATATTGTTCGAAGGACAAGTGACAACATAAATCCCTCAAAAAAATATTTATAAAATGAACATATAAAAGACGAGCACGAAAAGGGTCCAAATAAAGAAATACAAAACTTTATTACTATCGATTTGAGATTACTGACAAAAGTACACAAGCGTTGTGTTTATACGAAAAAGGAAATTAAAATCACGGAAAAAGAAATTAACATTTAGAAGATTTTGCAAAATGCTCTTATTATGGAATAATTATTGAATAATAGAAAGAATTCATCATAATTGTACGTATATATGCAATTTGAACCCCATATATATTTTTTAAATTTTACAAACAAGAAATTTGACTGTAATGGAACTTACCAAATGCAAGTTAGGCATTTCATCACTTGATGTGTTCTCTTCTTTCAATCAGACATTTCATTTTGACTCCGAACTTTTAAGCCGATTGGACTAACTGCAGGCGGTGCCATCCATGTCGAACCGGTAGTCCTGAAATACGTTGTGCATCCCTCGTGAGCCACTCACTCATTTGACCAAATTTACTTAGGGCCGACAATTTATGTCGGCGTGTCATAAACAAGGTCAATTTGCACCAGCCTAAAACCTCTTGATTTCAATTCTACATGTGGAATAATTGAATCCCACGAAGAACATGTTAAATTTGCATCAACATATGAAAATTAGGCGTGTCATACCACGTCGCATGTGAAGTTTGTCTCTATTATCGTGCAAACGAGTAGGCCATCGTGCATTGGGGCCTGAACCTTGACGGGCCTCGGTCGTTCTCTGAAGCGAATCATGGCCGAGGCCTCATCGTTCTCCCGCTGTCTCTTTCACTTCACCTCCTCCTTTTAGCCCGGGGATTTTGCTCTGGGCCGTCAAATGCCGGCATTATCTTGAAATTTTTGTCTTGTAATTTTCATCTGAGTATTAAAATCTGAGAAAGAAAGCTGTTTCTTGGACACAATAGTAGAAAATTGTTTTTCTAAGCCTTTTGAATTTGCTTGCGACACCGGCTTAGCGTGGATCCCTCCCCTCTAGGATCCATGAGGCTCGAGTTTTGCTCGGCCCTAACGGGCCAACTCTCAACTCGGATCGAGCAAACCGATAATCAGCCAAGAAAGATCAGCTCGCAGAAACCGAGCCCACGTCCGCCTTTTTCTTTTGTCGTCCACAAAAAAGAGAAGAAGAAGAAAGCAAATTCCAAGTTAGTTTACTAAAATTGTCCAGCAGCACTTTCACTGTAAAAAGGATTCATTTGGTTTTCTAGAAGTGTTTGTCAAATACCTCATATTTACAGCACTTCCACAGCTGTTTTTCAAAAGCTAACCTCACTAAAAATTTATGGTGCAATAACTATATTCATACCGATAGTGTGCAACCTACTCTATCAAGGTCGATCCTCGGCTTTTTCATAGTTGAAAACCAAGCTGATTCTCTTAGGAAGTATCCTGGAACAAAGCCTAATTTTAAGTAACATAACTATGAAGAATTCAACCAAGCAAAATGATATAGGTTGGGCTGGGTCTTGAAAATCCAAATGAGGTCAGAGTCCCCATCTCTTCTAAATTCAAGCACATTTAGCATATCGGCCCAATTCAAATGCAATCCACGATCGAGTTGATTTAAATGAAGTTTGTTAAATGTGACATATTATGCCTAAGTGCAATGCAATATCAATATTATGCAATGTCAATGATTTTGTTTAAGGTTTGGAGTAAGTCCCAAATTTTCTTATGCAATAAACGATTAAAAGGAATGATCCAAATTTAGGGGTCAACATTCTTTTATCCAAGGCTTCCAAATAAAATAATTTGAGGCGTTTAACTTAAACATCGTGTTGTTGGTTTCCTCCACCATGCTAGCTCTGATATCACTTTGTCAGAGAGAAATGACAACGATTCACTAAGAACTTAAGTCAATCCATAATCAATATCCTCCCTAAAACTCAGTCAACTAATATCAAAACAACCTCAGGTACATCCGGCCACAATATTCCAGCAACAATAGCCACAAAAACCAATCAATATATAGTACTGAAAATTAAAGACGAAAGAGAAAACTATACCGATACTATTTTATAAATTCGCTTTATTAATAAGTATTATTTAAATCTTGAATTAAAACGAGCCGTTGTGAGTGAGAGAATTAAAAGATATTGATACCAATGTTAGCATGAGGTATAAGGAAGCCTGGAATAATGACAATCTAATAAGTGTGATGTCCTTTAACAAGGAAACGTCTCTTAGTGGCTAGTTGGCTGATTAATCTAATACCAAAAGTAACATTGCCTTGTATACACTAGTATTATTTAGCTAGTGACTAAAATAATCATTCAAGGCCTCCAAATAAAATAATATACACTTCACTTTCCCTTTTTATGGTATCTCGCCAAATGGTAGCTGGATTCTCTAGTTGCAAAAGATGTGGCATAGAATTAAAGAATTATTCAAGAGAAATTTAGAATTGTCATAACTATTCTATACATAAGATATTAAACTCGGTAATAAGAGATGTTTATATAGAAATTCTTATACCAATGCAAAAAAGGAAAGATATAAAAGGTAATATTGCAGTTCTTAGCCTAGAGTACAAAGGAATTCTAATTAAAGATAATATGGTTATGGCATGTTGGTCTCATCTAATATCCTCTATTCTTCATCCTTAAATAATTGGATGATGTTGAAATTGGAGCTTAAATATCCTACAATGATGAATTCATCAGCTATATTCATATTTATTTGCTCTTTATTGTTAACTAGTTGTGCGGGAGGTATTTTAGTCAAGACTCGTGTCGTGATCTATAACAATTTACCAGCTGGAACTACTCTATCTGTTCATTGCAAATCCAAGGACGACGATCTAGGGATCCACGATATAACGAGCAGCTGGGATTTCTCATTTATACCCAATCTTTTTGGGAAAACATTGTTCTTTTGTAGTTTTACATGGCCAAATCAATTTCAAAGGTTTGACATATATGTGCAAAAGAGGGATGCAAAGCATTGCACCGTGTGTGCTTGGAAGATCTCACCTATTGGTCCTTGTAGGTTCAATGAAACAACCACAGAATATGATGTTTGTTTTCCATGGGATCCTCCTACACAATTGGAGAAGAGACCTCTTATGTGAATGCATGAGAGAGAGATGATGTTGTGACTTGATCCATAATAGTTTAGATGGAATAATAATCATCTTGGCTATCTTTTTAATTATATGCATATCTATACCCACATATGTGAGTGTTCCTTCTCATATCCTCACCATTTTGATTCCTATTGGCATCTCTTTTCTCGTTGTTTGTGTCATTCTATTCGTTAAACAAGTCAAAGATATGATATTTTCCTAATAAGATATGATGTAGATCTTTTCCTCATCTTCAGCACAAGATACGATCTTTTCCTATATTTGTGACATCCTGAAATTTGGCCCTGTTTTGAATATATGAAATGGTTATTTCGTTGACGCACTTATGGTTATTTTACTCGGAACCAATCACTCCCAGGTTAACTAATCTATTATGTGAGACTGTTAAGAGATATAAACGCAATGTACTAGAGAATTCGATCATAAACCGACCGCCGACCGTAATAATCGACAAGGGTCAATGTGACATCGCTATAAATCGATTAGCAAACGAATATAGATCGATTCGATGGAATCACATAGTCGAATTGCGGGTGATTCCGCATGATTGCGATATTCGCGTTGAACGGTAGTAAACTGATTTTCTATCAATATTATATTCGTAATACGTAATTGAAACCTCATGATCATATAACAACCGAGGGTCGTCTACAATTCGAAGATGCACAAACGTGGATCGAAAATTATCGACCACGAGTTAAACGCGCTAAAATCCCCAAAAGCTACCCAATATGTTAGGTCGTACTAAAATCGCGTTCGGTCGATTTTAACCACGAAATTGAATTCGGTTTCAGGAATCGAATGTTCGAGCGTGTCACGATTCATTTATAGGATATCGTCTCATCTTTCGGCGAATTTTCAACGAGTTTGGGGCATGAAGACTTTGGGGGCAAGGTGATGATGGTTTAGATATTTGGCTAAGTTTGTTTGGGACACCCCCCCCAACTAGCAGAACAACCCCTCTCTCCTCTAATTCTCTCTTCTTCTTTCATGCATTTCCCTCCCCCCTCGATTCTGGTTTTGCCTTGCCCTTCATCTTTGTTGCAGCCGCCCATCACCATCCATCCTCCCTCCATTTTTCCTTTTGTTGCCACACGCCTAGCACCACCACACCAGCTCGCCATCTTCATCCCAGCGCCACCAGCCACCAACGCCAACACAACACCGTTAGCCCTCACGACCAACAACCCCACACCATATTCTCCGTGTCCGCCCACTCCATTGCAGCACCACCACATCACAACAGCGTCTCCATCTTCACATGTCCAGCACCATCGTCACCTAGCAGCCACCTCACGTTAGCCCACCTTGCCGCCAATCGCCACAGCCATAGCTTTGTCCGCTCAGCACCATCCAGCGGCCACGCACTAGCCCCAAACCGAGTTCCCTCCCTCCTTGGCCGAGCACTTGTAGGGCAATCACAGCCACCGTCAAGCTTCCATTCGAGCCATGATTATCTCGAGTTTTCGTTGCCGTCGCTGTGAGCCCACTACCGTCGTAATCCTGTGAGTTAACTCCCTAATATTTGATGATGCCGTTAATTGCACTTAGGGGATGTTTAAATTAGTGCTAATTATGGTTAGATTAGTGCTAATGTGGATTAGTTTTAGAGTGTTAACTAAGCTTGGTTAGGTTAATAAAGCCCATTCTGTTCAAAACTACAAAAGTGCCCTTTTGGGCTTGATCAATGGGGCCATGGGCTCAATGACTAATGGAGTAGTAGAAGATTATTCAAGCACAAGATCGCTTTCTGCCCATACCTGGACAAATGACACTTAAGACTCAAAACTTACTTACGAAAGCCGACACTTAAGTATCAAAATCGAAGAAAAATGAATCATTTAAATGCCATTCCAGCCAAAATGCTAATTGCACAATTTCCGGCGAAGCGCAAAATGACACCATTTTATATGCTGACGTGGTCAAATAATATAAAAACGACGTTGTTTTGGTGCTGACGTGATAATAAATTAATATAAAAATTAATTAAATTTAATTTAAAACTAAATTTATTTAAAATATTTAAAAATACAAATGCAAATATTAAAAAAAAAAAAATTTAAAAAAGGGTAGGCGGTTCGGAGCCGAGCCCTCAGCTGCCGCCACCTTCCCATCGTTGTTGGGAAGGGCCGGCAACGAAGGGGGAGGGTCGGCTAGGGTTGTTGAGCCCCCAGCCGGGGACCGGCGACCTCGGCCAACCGACGGCGAGGGCCGCGAGCCTTCCCCTAAATCCGGGCGAGGGGTCGGTGGCCCTCGCTCAACCGTGCCAAGAGCCGCCGCCCGCTGAGGGTCAAGCCAAGACCCTCAGCGGGCCGCGGCTCTTGGCTCGGTTAGGCGAAGGCTCATGGACCCTCGCCACCAGTTGGTCGAGATTTTTTTACCACGTCAACACCAAAACGATGCCTTATTGCACTTACTTCGCCAAAAAATCACCATGTCAGCATTTTGGCCGGATTGGCACGTAAGTGATTTATTTTACTCTAATTTTGGTACTTAAGTGTCACTTTCGTAAGTGTCAAGTTATGGCACTTAAGTGTCCCTTTTGTCGCTGCTTATGGCACTTCGCAGTCTACGCATCGATTATCCAAGAATGCATATTTCAATAAAATACTGATTTTTTTTCCATAAAATAGATTTTGTTCGAAAATATTAACTTTAGGATTTGCAAAGTTTTCGACATTACTGGCCAAACATATTTATTTTTACTGGGAAAATGAAAAAAAGAAAAAGGAGTTTAGAAGAGACCCAATTATTCTATTTATCCTAGAACCACTCCTAAGTGGACCGATTTAAACAATCTTGACTGGATAGGTTTTAAATTGTATATCGAAATCGACCGGATCTAAAACCAATCACCTGAACCCATCTTAATGGGAGAAAGAAGGCTAAAAGATTACATATTTCTTTGGCACTACATGGCACGTATCAATTCTCGATTCCTCTACTATGTGTTAAATCTCCTGGAAAATAACACTGCAAGTTATGAAGGTTACAAATGCAATTTTTGTTTCATATCTTTGTCGAGCTTCATATCACTTGTCTCCAAAATGAGTCGCCATTACAATTTCACGTAAGGAATGCACGATACCTTGACACTTAGTTTTTTCAATGAATAATATGAACTTGGTGCCCCACATAAGCAATATTTCTTTTGAATTGGAGCCGCCCTTATTCAATCATGATATTAGGGTTCAGAACATATATACGCAGCATAGATACATGGAAAATGTTGCGTAACCTTCATGGGGCGAGTGGTAAAGCGAGTCGATAAGCTACATCTCCAATTTTCACAGGGTGCTAACTCATATTGGAATGACTTAATTTTTGCAACAGAAAAGTAGAAAGAAAATAGAAAGACACAGACAAAGATAAAGGGACCTGAAGGCTATGAACTTTCGCATGGAGAATGGGAATTCGTCATATTGTTCGAAGGACAAGTGACAACATAAATCCCTCAAAAAAATATTTATAAAATGAACATATAAAAGACGAGCACGAAAAGGGTCCAAATAAAGAAATACAAAACTTTATTACTATCGATTTGAGATTATCGACAAAAGTACACAAGCGTTGTGTTTATACGAAAAAGGAAATTAAAATCACGGAAAAGAAATTAACATTTAGAAGATTTTGCAAAATGCTCTTATTATGGAATAATTATTGAATAATAGAAAGAATTCATCATAATTGTACGTATATATGCAATTTGAACCCCATATATATTTTTTAAATTTTACAAACAAGAAATTTGACTGTAATGGAACTTACCAAATGCAAGTTAGGCATTTCATCACTTGATGTGTTCTCTTCTTTCAATCAGACATTTCATTTTGACTCCGAACTTTTAAGCCGATTGGACTAACTGCAGGCGGTGCCATCCATGTCGAACCGGTAGTCCTGAAATACGTTGTGCATCCCTCGTGAGCCACTCACTCATTTGACCAAATTTACTTAGGGCCGACAATTTATGTCGGCGTGTCATAAATAAGGTCAATTTGCACCAGCCTAAAACCTCTTGATTTCAATTCTACATGTGGAATAATTGAATCCCACGAAGAACATGTTAAATTTGCATCAACATATGAAAATTAGGCGTGTCATACCACGTCGCATGTGAAGTTTGTCTCTATTATCGTGCAAACGAGTAGGCCATCGTGCATTGGGGCCTGAACCTTGACGGGCCTCGGTCGTTCTCTGAAGCGAATCATGGCCGAGGCCTCATCGTTCTCCCGCTGTCTCTTTCACTTCACCTCCTCCTTTTAGCCCGGGGATTTTGCTCTGGGCCGTCAAATGCCGGCATTATCTTGAAATTTTTGTCTTGTAATTTTCATCTGAGTATTAAAATCTGAGAAAGAAAGCTGTTTCTTGGACACAATAGTAGAAAATTGTTTTTCTAAGCCTTTTGAATTTGCTTGCGAAACCGGCTTAGCGTGGATCCCTCCCCCTCTAGGATCCATGAGGCTCGAGCCTTTGCTCGGCCCTAACGGGCCAACTCTCAACTCGGATCGAGCAAACCGATAATCAGCCAAGAAAGATCAGCTCGCAGAAACCGAGCCCACGTCCGCCTTTTTCTTTTGTCGTCCACAAAAAAGAGAAGAAGAAGAAAGCAAATTCCAAGTTAGTTTACTAAAATTGTCCAGCAGCACTTTCACTGTAAAAAGGATTCATTTGGTTTTCTAGAAGTGTTTGTCAAATACCTCATATTTACAGCACTTCCACAGCTGTTTTTCAAAAGCTAACCTCACTAAAAATTTATGGTGCAATAACTATATTCATACCGATAGTGTGCAACCTACTCTATCAAGGTCGATCCTCGGCTTTTTCATAATCGAAACCAAACCGGTTCTCTTAGGAAGTATCCTAGAACAAAGCCTAATTTTAAGTAACATAACTATTACAATAGGAGAGACATCATATAAACAATTTGTAGCATAATGGCCGAGATACTGATGGATTTATTTGATTTGTCTAGTTTTGAACATATCTCCAACATGGTTATCTTTTTCTTTAAATAAAATAAAAAAAGAAACTTAAATCGGATTCTACCCACGTTTAACGGTATAAAACTTGAAATTGAATGATTCAAGACCAGTCCATCACTTCGATCTGAAACTTGTCAGATAAAGTTAGTTCCTAGATTCAACTAGTCCGACCTCACCGGCCTATAGCAATTTTTATAAATATCTTGACATATACGAGCATGCTTCAAATGGAAGCAATTATATAAAAATCATGTTTATTTCTCATACATATTTCATTAATCCTTAGAAAATTCCGGGAGTATTATACTAATCCAGGGCGAAGGGGTGTGAGACAGCTAGAAGAGAGCAAGAGACAAAGGGAAGGCGAAATGGAAAGGGGGGGCAACTACGTGGGGAGGAGACAAACGCTGCACGTGCAACACCGAAATCGTCGAGATTTTGGAATGAAACGATGCCCTGCACGTGCTGCCCGGTCAAAGGTCAAAAGCTCTGACTGCACGGCCTATGCCCCGACCATCTTATTTTATTTATAAAAAAAAGGGTTAATTAAATTAAAGATCTGTCCACAAAAAAATTGAATTTAAGAAAAAGTTAATAAATCAAAAGAAGAAAAGGTGGAGAGGGAGGGCGAAGATGAGGACGGTGATTAGGATTTACTTGCAGGTGGTCAGTAGAGAATCTACGCCGCTCATCATGAAAGATTTCCCTTCTTCCCATTTTTTTATTTTTTATTAATTATTCTTCTCACAAGATATTTTCGTATTTAATCACACAAAAAAAAGAGGAGGAGGAGATGATTCTGATCGGGATAATTAAATAAATGATATATAAATTTTAACTTAATATATAATATTATTCATGACCTTTTAATTTGTTTAATATGGTTCATGAACTTTAATTTAATATATCATGTTACTAGACTACATAAAATATTTAATGTTGTTATTGAACTTAAATTAATAGGATGTCAATATTAAACATTGAACAAATTAAAAGTTTAGAAATGACATTGCATATTAAATTAAAGTTCAAGTATCACATTGAATACATTAAAAGTTGAGGAATGAAATTGAATATAGACTTAAAATTTAGGAATCATTTGTATTATTTTTCGTAATTTGATTTAATGAAGCTTTTTATGCACACCATTTCTAATTCAATTGTTATTCGAAAATACAAGTCGGCATATTAGAAAGCTTATGTATAAAGAGAAAAGCTTGCATGAAAAATGAGTTGGGCGGCGAATTGTTTAGATTAGTAAGCATACATTCAACCAGTAGATTGTTAGCATTATGCGGTGAGTTCAGATGAAAAAAAAAACCATTGGCCGAATCCCAAAAATATCCACCATTAACATTTTCATTCCAAAAATAATTTTTTGATATCTTACGTGGTCAAATCGATATTACTTCTTTTAAAATAAAAAAAGACATTGTTTAAGCAAAGTTGGACTCATTTAGAGAGAGAGAGAGAGAGAGAGAGAGAGAGAGAGAGAGAGAGAGAGAGAGAGAGAGAGAGAGAGAGAGATCAACCCCATTTTGAATTTGCAATTGGAACGACTAGTAAAAGTTCGATTAGGACTCCATTTAGTAGAAAATAAATTATTTAAAAATATTTTTACAAAAATAATAGCTTATATATCTTGAAATAATTAGTCAATTGAAAATGTTTTCATTATTGATAATAATTTATATTAAAATATTTTCGTGAATAATGAAAATAATATTTATTTATTTATTTTTATAAACAACAAAAGGGATCATTGTTAGGAAAATATTATCAAAATCATTCGTTTTTTTTGCTAAACAAACAGAGCCTACATTTTCGAATTCATAAATTAAGTTTTCAAATCATCCATTATAATTGAAGTGACATGGCATCGTTATGGCTCGGCTAATATGCTCATTGCATATTTCGCCACTACTAGCTGCAGTAGATGTGCGGAGCTTCTTTGAATGTAAAAATTGATGCGGGAAATTTTTGGATTGTTGAGTCATTTTTATCCCGAGGGTATAATTTTGGCTAATCGGTCGCAAGCAAGAGATTAATAGAAAAACAAACGATAAGCAGAGAAATGAAGCACCGGAAATTTATGTGATTTGGCTTGTAGTGACCTAAGTCTAGGGAAAATTGGCATCAATAATTCACTATGAACAACAGACATTAAAATTAGCTTAATCTACGTCTCTTAATATCCAAGTCCGGATCACACCCAAATGCAAACTCAAAGCATTCCACCCCATCTCTCCTAATGCTTTCACTCTCGAGACTCACATCAAGAAATCATTCGAGAGGCAAAAGTGTGTATGATACAACATAAAATAGATCGAGTTTGTACTTAAAAAAACACGATATGTCCGGAATTTGCATCGCCCTTGTGTGCCCACTACAATTAGTGAAACTTTCTTGGTCTGGGGCCTTGATCCGAACTCAGATTTGGCATGGACTAGAGGTCACAAAATCTAACATCACATGTTTTGCACATCCCATTCCCCGAGTTTGAACTTGAGATGAACTTAGAAGTTTGTCATACATCAAAGACCATCGTTTTTTTTTTCTAGATCAAAATAAAGATACCATTCATATATCAGAATAATCAAGAGGTACATAGAAGGTTTTCTAGCCTAACAAATCCCAAATAATGGAAGAACAAATCCAAAGCCGAAAAGCAAATAACAAAGTTAGATGCACATTCTCAACCCTCAAGAACATATTTGACACCATAAACAATTGATGGCCCATCACCAGATTCAGTGATGAGCACACGTCAAGATCTCCCATTCCATTTGTAACGGTTTGTGGTGCGCGTCTAGGTTCAATGTTCTCATCACCAAGCTTTCCTTGGCATTTGGATTTTCCCATGAACTCTTCCTAGTTATGTATCGGTCAAGAAGTCACAATTCCCCCAATACTCAATATTCGAAAAGTAAACATTAGGTTACTCTTCATTTGATACTGCTAACGAATGTACACAGTGCGCTATCTTTGTCTAATGGTTCAACCTTTTATAACCGATTGCGCACCTCGACCTCCAAATAATAAATGTTCTCTGACCTTTACTTGTAATTTGTCAGACATTTAACTAATGAATGAAGATCTTCTTATTTGAAAAATACAAAACTTCAAAATAGTTGCCAAGTAAAAAAAATTTAAGTTAAATTTCATTGATTGCTCATTTTTTTGGTGACCGATGACTTAGCCACATGCCCCCTGTGCCCGAAAGGCTGCTGAGGACCAGGCTCTTATAACTCGGGGAAGATTAGCACAGGAACCCACCGTCATGGCTCTCCACTTAAATCGCTAGTGGCGTAGTGTTTCGAGCTCTCAACCTCAGCGATAAGGGATGGATTCTTAACCAACTGCATTACTTATAGATGGGTGCTGATCGCTCATTTTAAGCCCTACAGATTGATTAAATCTAGATCTTTGGCTTATACATGTGATCATGACCCATAATAGTTTGCATACAACATGTGAGATACTCCCTCGGTTTCACTCATTGATTAAATTTGATATCCAAAATTTACAAGATTAATGACAAATTATCTCGAGAACTTAAATTATGTTAACTTCTATTGTGAAGTCCATGTTATCTTAATATTGACATCGTGCTCGTGAAGTCTCCTTGTAAAAAGGTCGAGATCAGAACTCACTTCTGGATTTACTTCAGTTATATCATATAAAGACAACCTCGAAATCGAATCTCTTCCTGCACAAACTAGTGTGTAAGCGAACTGGCCAGCTTCAATGTCGACGAATTCGGCAAGACTTGTTCACAAGCAGACAAAAACATTTTTGCTGTGGGAACCGAAAGGATTGGTCGCATGCACAATTAGAAAAGACCCGAACTTCATCGATTCATAAATCTTTTAAGATATTTTGTGGATTTCTAGATAGCTGAATTTCTGAAGTCAGATTCTTAAATAGTCGAAATAGAATGTTATCAAGTAGAAGACGTCCGACTCATCGCATCCTAGGCACTAACCTTGGAATCATTTGAATGCGACTTCGACGCATGAATGTTTATCTACCGCTTGTGACGTCGCTCTTCATGGCGAAAATCTCAATTCCATTATGTTATTGTGTATTTGATCTCTGTATCTTCTAGTATCCCCTTGAAAATGGACACATTTCGATCAACGGTACCCTTAATTTCTTCGATTTTCTCTTGGTTTGTAATCCCTTCGAATTAGAATGCAACAAAACCAAACATTGATCCTACAACTCCGTTCAACCCGCAAGTATATCACATTCTGTGAAGCAAGTGGAGCTTATGTTATGTACACGACACAGAGGTCGAAGCCCGATAAAAGAAATGAAGTGCGTGCATGTCATTTTCAAAGGGCAAGTGTATCTGTCGGCGATTACGACGGAGCGGCCACGTCCCAGAGAGAGAGAGAGAGAGAGAGAGAGAGAGAGATGACGGGTGGGGGCCCGCCCGAGCGGTAGAAGCGGGAAGCGGACAGAAACGTCGGATGCAATGCGGGACAAAGGACCTTTTCTCGCACCGAATCCACGTCGAATGAACCAAGTCCACGTGCGCGCGTTCCTTTCGATTCGAGCATGTATGCATTCACATCTGGTTTTCCTTTTCTACGGCGATTCGATTCGTATCCTTTTCGAGTACGCCTCCTTTTCTACGCTAGATACGACGACCGTGTACGGCTGGCAATGCCTATTCGACCTGCCTTTCATTTTCGTTATGGGTCCTTCACGCTCTGTCCTATTCCTGTGACCTCAGACCCAATCATACCGTTGCGAACACGTATAGAAAGAAAGAGAGAGAGAGAGAGAGAGAGAGAGAGAGAGAGAGAGAGAGGCGATTAGAGTACGTCGGCGATGACGGCAACGGCGGAGGTGGATTTGCGCGGCGTGAACGGAGGTTGATGTTGACAACGGGGCGGGGTTAGAGATTGTCGGGTGTCCGGCGGCCTCGGGCAGGAGCCGAAGTGTTGAAAGAGGAGAAAAGGGAACAAAGGAATGGAGAGAAAGAAGAGATGTCCAATCTAGGCCATTCAAATCACCTTGTGCTGTTGAAACGGTCTTTGCTAAGTTTACCCCTAGATTGGGGAGGATTCATATCAGTTCATGCTTCCACCTACAAGCTGTGATGCTAATTATCGGGGCAGCAATGGCAGTGAGAACTTCTCTGTTAAGAGAACTTACGAATTAATCTCACCGGAACAAGTCTTGCCTATGAATAAATTCTGAAGCTTAGTATGGAAATGGGAGGGACTGCAAGGGATCAAAGGTTTTCAGTGGCTGGTTTCACACCGGCCTACTTACTAATTATGAAAGATTTCATCGTAAAATCACAGTGGATCCCTATTGCGCTCCTTGTCCACAATTCTTTGAGACCACCTCCCACGTACTTCGGGATTGGGAGCATGCGAAGGTTATTTGGTAAAAGATTTTGCCTACTGGTTTGAGTGGTCATTTCTTTACTCTTAGCAAACATGTCTATTGCGACAATCCCGGTAAAAGAATAAGATTGGCCACTCGTATTTGGAGTACCTTGTTGGCATTTATGGAATTGGAGGAGTCAAAGATTATTTCAGATAGACTTTTCTATTCCAAGTGCATTTGTGAATTTGATCTTAGGATATGCCAACGACATTATTTTTGCTCAAATGGTAGAAAATAGATCGTTCACCAAAAAGGAGAAAAGAGATAAGTTTGTGGATTCGACTCGCCCTCCTTCTAATTGGTCAAATTCAATCTTGACGAAGCCTCTAAAGGCAAACCTAGGTCCAACTTCAGTATGTGGACTTATTTGTGATGACTCGGGCAATTACCTTGCTAGATTCCTGCAAGCTGTGGAACTATGTTTTTCACTCAAAGCAAAATTTTGAGGCATTTTCTTGGGTCTCAAAATGGCAATTTCTTTGGGAATTACCAAACTTATTGTGGAGGTAAACTTGTAAGCAGCCATTTCTCTGCTTTGAAAATTAATTTCATTGCTTTATTTTGTTAACACGTTCATTTCTCAAATTTGAAGTATACTCAAGTAGTTTTAACATGTTGAGATTCTCCATAATTTTAGGAAGGAAATGCATGTGCAGATTGGCTAGCAAATTGGGTTGTCTAGCCAAATAATGTGGGTGATAATTTTGTATTAGATAGGTCACCAATAAGTTTACTTCCTTTATTGTTAGGGGATCAGATTTGATTGTGTTTTGTTAGAAGAGTAATGGTATATTTTTTTGGGCCTGCCCCTTTTCTTACAAATGTATATATATTGTGTGTTGTTTGTTGTTACCTACCAAATGCGTTCATTGCCTAATATATATGTATCTATTCCAACTTGGCACTCTAGATGTTGAAAGCAGTTTCTTTTGATTGATTTGTTACACCAAAGCTGCGTTTGGCAATTAGGATATAATTTAAGATGGGATAAAATTTATCTTATATTGCATCCGATGCCTGCTCAAGACATGATAAAGTTACATATAAGGGGATATAAACCGGATAAAATTATCCCATGAGGGAAGTGAGATAAATGTGGATAAGATTTCTAACATCCATAATATGAAAATTATTTTTCTCAAATAACAAACTTTTTAAATCAACGAAATTTAAATTATACTTAAATATAATTAATATTTGAATTCTAATATAAGTAATTCAAAATAGCAAAAAAATAGTTATTTTAATATATTTTTATTTATATATTCGAATTTAATTGTATTCTATAATACAAATTCAATATATAAATATAAATATTTATTACATATTTAGGTATTTCAATATTTTAGGTATATTAGTACAATTTACTATTTAATAAAATTTTATTAGAGAATTATGGAAGGGGAAGAAAGAAATAAAAAGAAATTAATAAAAAAGAGAGGAAAATAAAATAAAATAAGCAAACAAATAAAAGTATGCAAGAGTGTGGCGAGAAATTTTTATCATCTCCATTTGTAATTGTTCATGTATACTAATGGTTTTTTATATCAAACAATGTACATGATTTATGTGAATATATCTGACTTTATTACTATAATCGTCAAACGGTAGATAGGATGTAGAGATTTCATATCTTATCATATCTAGTTATATTCTAATAAAAAATTCGGACGACCAGACTTAGCTCAGTGTTACCATGTGGTGGAACCTATTGCATGAAATACACTCTCAAATAAAGTGGTCGTATTAGCAACCATGATGACTCTCTCATCACACTACACTACTGATTAATTGTTGCACTAATGGCCCATTTGGCATAACTATTGATGAAATGTAGCTGTGATGTGTCGTAAAGCGTTGTACTTGTATATATAAAAACATATGTTTTAAAATAGGAGCACCTTGAATCTCGGTAAGGCAATTCCGTAAAAGTTGCTAAATCTATGGTGGTGCGGCATCTATGAAATGTTTGTTCAATGCTCCATGAAAGCTACGCCATCCCTTTTCACAACTGAACCTACACCATCTCTTTCCATGGGACAGCATGTCCATGCGTAATTGGTGTTGACTGATCTACAAACTTTTGGGGATGACTCGAGAAAAAAGAAAAATGTTTGCCAGTTAGAAAATACCATATATCTCCATAAAAAAAATTTCAAAAAAAAGCAAGAAAATGGGCATGGCACTCTCATGATTTCAAGTAGCCCTAACGTTGGAGGGAAAGCTTGCCATAAACCCTAAAACCAACACGAAATTGATAAATAAGGTGAAACTAGCAGCATTGGATTCTTCAAGAGAGCGACATATATACATTATTTTAGAGGCCGCTGTAACTATAGGCACAGCTTTACATACGTATTAATATTAAACTAGGGTTTTAGCGGGATCATCGTCATCATCGCTTTCACTCCTCCCTTGAAAACGGGAGGATTTTACCTTTGCTTTTCGTCGTATTACTACAGAGGAATTAGCGACAGCCCGATGACCGGGGCCACTGTTTCCCCTGCTTCTTTGGTCACTGGTCTCTCTCTCTCTCTCTCTCTCTCTCTCTCTCTCTCTCTCTCTCTCATCCCAAAAGCTTCGTTTCGAGCGAACCGAGGTTTTCTCTATGGGGCTTTTTAGATTGATCCTTCGCTTCGATATAGGCGATTTTGTTTAGAGAGGGCGCACGGGTGAGTGGCTTTAATTGCGGTTCTTGATACGGACAGAGACATTTGCTTCTCCTTTTAATTATTGAGGAGGATCTTATGATTGGAGAGGAAACTAGGGTTTGATTTGACTAATGAATATGTTATGGGGTCGCAACTCATGAACATTGAACCCAACTTCAACTTTCCAATCTGACTGATGTTCACGAACGTGTATCTCTTATTTCGATCCATTTAGCGCTATGAGTATCTTATTTTAATTTATAGGATTGGCAAATTTATATATATGACCTGTTTAGGGGACATATTATAAGGCACACTTGAGTTAAGTTTAATTTTGTCACGATAGGGTTATTTCACTTATCTTGAAATATAAGCGGGTCATGTGCATTTTCAAGACGGTTTCTATGTTCTTGGACATGTTTTTAAACAGGTCGGTCTGTCATTTGTGTCCATGTCATAATTTGTATAGATTGGAACATGTTTAGGGACATCAAAACATATTTTACATATTTGGAAGCTAATTTCTTAACCTTGTCAAATTTGTGAGCTTTTTTTGGGAACATTGTCCATAAAGTCTTAAACCTATAGCACTATTACTAATTCGGCCATAAACTTTTTAATTGTGCAAATTGAGTTATAAATCTTTCATATTTTGCCAATTGAGTTCATTTAGTCAATTTTGGACAAAAATCACTGACTTGAACACCAATTGTGCCATGTACAAGCATTGATGTAAATTATTTATGATAATATTTTGAATATATTTTTTCAAATTTTGTATTTATTTCTTATATTTTTTTTTTCCTTCTTTGCTTTTTTTCTTTTTTCCTTTTTCCTTTTCCCTTCCATTGACCATCGCCGAATCCCCGACTCTTGGGCATGAGCACTAGTACTAGTCTTAAATCCACTTAAATTGAGCCCAAGAACTCTTGCTTGTGCCCATGCCCGTGCTCGGCTCCTTGGCACCCCGACCTAGTCTATAGAGACCGGGCCCAGATCCTAGCGCTCGAGCCTCAATAGGACCTAGGCCTTAGATCCTAGTGCCCAAGATCAAAACCACCACTTCAAGCCTAAGTCAATTGAGGTGAGACCCAAGACTCCAAAGCTAGTGCCTATGCCCTAGTCCATTAATGCCGGCCTCAGAATCTGATGCCCGAGACTTAGTCTTGCAAGCATAAGAGTCTTGGGCTTGGCCTCGATGACCCCGGTCTCGAAAGTCAAGAACCTAGGCATCAGCACTGAGGTACAAGGCTTAGCCTCAATGGACCCAAGCACGGGCACTGATGTCTTGGGCTCGGCCTTGATGGGCACAAGAACGATGGTTGGGTTCTTGGGTGCAACCTTGATGGACTTGAGCTAGGGCGCCAAGGTCTCGAGCTAGGGCGCCAAGATGGACCTGAGCTTGACCTTGAAAGACCTAGGCTTGGGGGCTAGGGACCCAACCCCATTGCCAATGACTGGGTTTGAGTGTCGGAGTTTCCATGCCCAAGCATCGATACCTAATTATATTTTGGAAAATTATTTCTGACTTTCTAAATTTAAGCTTAGGTAGAAATTTTTTTTCAGTTAACTTATTTTTCTAAACAATATAAATATCTGAAAATAAGAAAAATATTATCTTGGAAAATGTATTTCGCAAAACAAATGAAGCCTTAGTATGAGACTAGCAAGTAGCATGTAACTCTTTGAAAGTGACTTTATGTACATAGAGTGCTAGTATAGTTGAGACTAAAATAATAATTAAACATTAAGAGTGCATTCATTTTGCGGTACCTAATGATTTGGAAAACATGTTCATAAAAATGATCGCTTGAAATAAATAGTAAACAAAAAATAATTTTATCATCCATGAAAATATCCACATGTAAATTGTTATCGATATTGAATATATGTTTTATTGAATAATTATTTCAAGTGATGCAAGTAATATTTTTAGGAAAATATTTTTAAATTATTTATTTCCGTTAAACAAACGGAGTTAAAAGGGCGTTTGCAAAGCCGAACCATGAGGAATTCAACATAAATAATAATTACTTGATCAGTGTACTAATGACTATTGACATCCATCAAATGATGAGATTCTTCTATGTACCTCCATATCTATATAGTCAAACCCTTGCACGAATTTATATACATGCACATGTGGGTCAGCACCGAGACGAAATCTTATTGTCTGTATATCGAAATTTAAATCAGGAATATCCCAGCAACTTCAAAAGCTAGAGCCAAAGTGCACGTCAGGTCAGTCAAAGAAGAACCTAATCAAAGAGCTAATCTAGCAGAATCCGACATGGCTTTGTATGCTTATGGGACTAATCTATTGGAAATAGCCCTTGGAGGGAGCATGTGGGTATGTGTATGTGTATAATTAAAGATATTCAAGAATCAGGTGGACGGACCATATGGTATTGAAAAAGATATGCTTATATATAAACCTAGCTACGAGCTGCATGCTTCCCACGCACTCTATACGTCCATCCAAAGCTAAGGATAATCTTTTCTTTCTTCTTCTCCATGTGAATCCTTCTTTAAGCTAATTACAATAAAGGGTACTTTTTTCCCCTAAAGTCAAATTCAAATTCTCTAAAAAAAACATTTCGAATCGCGAAGAGAGACTCATATTATTTTTCTTTTCTTTGTTATTTCATCCTTTCTAAGAAGAATAGATTCCCGTTATCGCTTGTATATGTCAATGTACCAATCTAAATTTGTATCTTATGGTTATCAAAACGATAACACGTATATATAAAGAAAAGGAAACATTCTCCGATCATGACAAACCCCAAAATCCATCTTCTTTATCTACCATCTCACTCTCCATGATGTTGTCATCGACCTCGTCGGCCAAGATGTTCTTGCACCGCCTCGGAATGCCGGAGCCTTTTCTTTGGAGCTCGGGCGTGGAGGAGACCGGTGGCGCCGATGGCTACCCAAAGTTGGAGGGAGAGGGGGAGCGTATATTAGAGTTTGCTTTATGAACTTTTGACAAGCAAAGGTTAGATGAGTTGTGAGCCAAACATTAAAAAAATCTCAATCTTTTACACCGATAAAAATAACACAACTTTTGAAACGTTAAAAGAAAGAAGAAGATAGGCATGATGTTTCGTTGATGAAACAAACATGACACCCGTGACAAATTCCATCCATTCATGCCAGTAAATCGCCACATGCCACAAAAAACAATGTAATTTTTAATTTATAATCTTCATGATGAAATTTAATTTCGTAACATTGGATACCAAAATTCTTGCATTTCGCATACGAAAACAATGTCAATTTTTGTCATGTTTAACAGCTGCAGATCCACCTAAGATGACACATGACTATTTAACGGTGAGAATGGACAGATTTGGTAGCGGGTATCATTTTTGTCCCGCGGTGGAAATGTTGTTGTTGTTTTTTTTTTAAAATCATGTGGGAAAGGATGCGTTTTTCTTTGTCCCAGATTCAAAAGGTTAGGTTAATCGAGACATTTGAAAAGGCGCATTATTTTTGTCTTAGGTGCGAAAAATTGGACCCCTTTTCGAATTCGGCCACTAATTGTAGGGGCGTTTCAAATTTTTTTAATAAATAATTTTGTAATTATAACAAAAAATTTAATAACAAAATCCAAGGAGCAACACAGTGGTTTGAAACGTGTAAAGTATTATTGAGATGAAAGATGATACCGGTATTTTGAATCTGCGCTTCAAATAATTATGCAGTTTCAAAGAAAACGAGGTAGCAGGGGAAATATGGAATTATTTCTATTTTGACTTTTGTCTTCCTAAAGATTGTTTGTGCCTCCTTTCAGGCTGAGGGTCATTTTATCTTCTGCATTTCTCTAACTTATCAAGAAATGTTTTTTATCACGAATAAATGCATTGAAACTCTTCAAACGTGTCGTTGATAATGCATTTGGATCTTAAAAACTTGTTAAGTTTGTATTATCAAATCCCTTTATTCATTTCATCTAATTTGATTAACAGAAAATGCTAGAATAGTTCTTTTTATTATATTTTTTTCTCTTACGTGACCGCTAATGTTAACTAAAGTGTGCAATAATGACCAAAGCGACGTGGTTATTCTCCAAAATCTAATTTTTCCCCGAATTGTAATTAAATGAAATTGAAAAAAAGTAATAAATAAATAAATAAATAAACTACACACGGGCTCGTGACAGACAATAGAGCGCCGGATGGGGGTTGGGTTTTAAGTGGGCAAGCAGCGCTGGCCTCTGAAACCCACCTTGATCTACCTGCTTCTAGCAAAAATAGAATTTGGCTTTTTTTTTTTTTTTTTAGTCTTTATACTTTTACCCTTTTCTTTTAATGATTTATCCTTTTATAAAAATTTTAAATTTATTAATCCCTTTTTATTTAATTTTCTCTCCTTCTTCTTTTTTTTTTTTTCCCTAAAAATTTCAATATTATTTTTAGTGGGGTGCTTGATGGGTGTCAACCCCGCGATATGCATCCTCCAATAATAGCAAAATGCACTTCACTATTAGCCAAATCGGTTGGCGACAATAGTATGACTCACTTTTTCTTTAATTTTTTCAAGACATGGTCATATTTCTTGAAAATTTTAGAGTTTGATGGTACTTTTTGAGCATGTTTTAAAAATTTTAGAATATTTTTCTCCTTATGTTAATTTTTTTTTTTTTTTTATTTTTTTTTTATTTTTTGCAATATGTAGCTAAACCAATGAGGAGGGGTGAGTAGTTTCAGGTTCTTTATAAGTTCCGCCTAAAACCTGAAATTTATCATTGAGTATAAGTTCCTTATTTTTTGAAACTTGGAATTTACCTTGTCATAGGTTCCAGGGTCCAATAAGTTCTTTTTTTCTTTTCTTTTCTGGTTAAACAAAATGAAAATGAATGCAATAATAATAAATAAGCTTGTCATTATCAATAGAAGAAAATGAATTGTTGGCAAGGAATTCAACTAAATAAAAGTAGGGGTGAACGATTTTAAATTTCATATAGGTTCCATTTGAAACTTGAGACCTACCCGTTGGAACAAGTTCATCATTTTTTGGAACCTAAAACCTACCTTGCATACCCTAGACCTTAGAACCTATCCTGTCATAGGTTCCAAAGTCTATCCAGGTCCCATTTATATTATTATTTGAATGATTACAATTCACTAATCATAACTTATACATAAATACACGAAAAATATGAACTTTAATAAAGTAAAAATCTTAGCCAAGAAATAAAAACTCGGACTAATGCTTCCAAATTATACACTCATCATCTAACACCATGGAATATCAGAAGATCGTATGGAGACATGGATTAAGAAAAATATTAAAACATATTCCAAGTTTTAGGTTATAGGTTACAGGTTTTAGGTTCCTCCAACTAAGAATTTGGAACTTATCCGTTAAAACGGGTTTCTTATTTTTTGGAATCTAGAACCTACACTGTATACTTTGGAACCTGGAAACTACAAGTTCCT
Source organism: Eucalyptus brandiana (assembly GCA_014182725.1). Taxonomy (NCBI): domain Eukaryota; kingdom Viridiplantae; phylum Streptophyta; class Magnoliopsida; order Myrtales; family Myrtaceae; genus Eucalyptus; species Eucalyptus brandiana. Next base: position 8,948,458 of record CM024676.1, read on the forward strand.
ATCAGTCTAGTTCTCAAAATTCCAGCTTCTATCTTGGAACCATACTCACCCCTACCAATGAGTATAATCTATACATGGGTTTTCTAGTTTTTAAGTTTAAAAAAAATTCAAAATCAAAATATAAAAAAGAAAAGGAGTGAACTCTCTTACCATCAAAATTAATATATATATTTTTTAAGGAAAATCTCAAATAGGGACCTAAAGTGCCCACATTTTCTCAAAATAGGACTTGTAGTGGAGTCTGTCTCAATTAAGGACCCAAAGTAACCATTTAATCTCAAAGAAGGACATGACTAGTTGGCTAGCGAACAGATGCATCTCTGATGCATTATGGGGTATTTTCGTCCAAAAAAATTCTTTTTTCATTTTCCTTTTCCCCCGTTCTTCTTCTTCCTCATCTCACTCATGCTTGTCCTGGTTCATCATCTTCTTCATCAATATGCATTGCCTAGATCAAGAACACCGAAATTGGTGAAGGGTCGGTGAGGGTTGTGGAGCCCTTACCACTGCTGGTAAGGGCCGGTGAGGTTACTCTTGCTAGATTCGACAAAGGTCGGTCTCGCTTGTGGCTAGCGAGGGCTTAATGCCCATTACTGGTAGCAGGTGAGGGCCATTGAGGCCTTGCTGGCTTTTGGCAAGGTCTTGCTAGCCAACTCTAGCTAGATCTGGCAAGGGTGGCCTTGCTGGCCCTTGCTAACGGCCGACGAGGGTTTGACGACGCTCGCCAACCTCTATTGGTGTCGGAGGCTGGTTCGAACGAGGACAAGGGGACGACGTGCGTTGTCAAGCAAGATGTGCCGTTGCTGTTGGAGTATCTCGGGAGCAGCACCAAGGTTCGCATCTGGCCATTTGACAGCTCTGTCGAGAATCACTTAAGAGCGGTGGACTCGGTCGTGAAGCTTTGCGGCGAGGCAAGCACTAGCGTGATTGATGACGATGAGATTGACGTTGTCTTCTTTGATCGCTTTCTCAAGGTGAGCGATTCAAAGTGATGATGAGCTCAATTGGAGCTTATGTCGGCTCATGCTTAGGCTTTTTCGCTCACGTGAGCTCTAATCTTCATGTTTGTTGCTGAATGTAAGAAGACATTGTTACGCCCATGTCGTCACTTGCAATGACAAAGAAGATGATGAACAGGGACAAGCATGGGTGAGATGAGGAAGAAGATGAACAGGGGAAAAGGAAAACAAAAAAAGAATTTTTTTGAATGAAAATACCCCTGGCTGGGTCACCGAAATAAGTATCGGAGATGCATCTGTTCACCGATTGACGAGTCATGTCCTTCTTTGATACTAAATAATTATTTTTAGTTCTTATTTGAGACAGATTCCATTTCGGATCATTTTTTTGAGAAAAAAGGATGGCATTTTATATTATTATTTGAGATTTTCCTTTATTTTTTATATCGTCACTCTTCCTAAATTTTAATGCCACATGAGATTTGTTTTTTCCCCTATCGCTCAAACCACGGTACAGTAACTCTCACGAGAGATACTTTCTCTTTTCTTTTTAATTTCGAATTTCGTATTTTTTGACGTCACTAAAGTAAAAGGATGACGCCGAAATTACCAAACATTTCACGCCTAAAAACCATGCACCGGCGAAACCGTCTCTAAAAGGCATTAAAAGCCACCCGCATTGGTCATCAACGACGGCTAACTTGCCCGTCACTGGCCATCCCCTCTGCGCGTGCTACCAAAGACAAACTTTTTTTTTTCCACAGAAGGCTTGTTATAAAATAAGGTTTGTTTACGAAGTTAATGTGCTGAATTCACACTACCAAAAATGAAAAAGTGCCAAGTATATGGACGCACTTGTCTAACCATCTCCTCTAAAGTAAAGTTTCAAGGCATTCCTTTTGATTAGGATAAGAACCCTTTCAAAGGCTCGAATGAACGTTTTCCAAAAAAATAAAAATTATTAAGTTATGTTAGGTTGAAAAAAGAATTGAAGATTCTTAAATTTTTTCCCTGCCTGACTGCTGAGAGAGAATTTCTCCTTCAGTTCCAATTCATTTCAATATACTTCAATTGGTATGCACAAGAAATAGGTCAATTTGATGGGCTTTTACTCGATTTTGCATGAAGTCAAGTTCTCATCGGTAAAAGTCAAGGGAACGACCCCAACTCATTATTGTATCATGTTTTTAAAATTCAAGAGGAGAGTATTAATAGCATTGTTCAAAATGGGAAGTAGTTATTGAAGCAAAGAAGGCTCCAATAATAGGTGGAGATTGTCATGTGATAATGATTTCACAGCAAAAGGTGGTAGCTATTACCGGGGTTTTCCTTGATGATTTGCTACTTTTGTTTGGTTTGGTGAATGGATTTTTAGTCATGTTGAGTTGACATTGAAAAAACTGAAAAAACAAGGATAACATGCCCAAAATGGCCTACCACTCTCTTGATTGCCTCTACCACAATGATAGAACTTGCCATCGACTCAAATGATCAATAGTGGAGAGTCGGTAGAAATGGTTCATATGGGATATAACAGTCGTGGTGGCTGGTGATGGGTGGTGTAGTTATGATCATTGATTGAAATCACATAATCAAAAGAGAGGAGAAGGGGCTAATTTTCGACCGATATCCGAAATCCGAACGAATCTTCTTAAATTCTCTTTACTGGGTTCGGCGGGGACTCCAATTCGAGCTAAAGAATGAAATCCGGGTCGGATTATATCTTGGAACAAGCATGGATTTATACTCTAACATACTTATTTGTCCACTGTGCAATCAAATGTGGGAAACCAAACATAACTTTGCTAGTCATGAGAAAACCTTTTCTGGCCAGAAAGGAATGGGGGGCAATTTCGGTGAAAAAGGACAAAGAGAAAAGGAGAGGGGAGGCAGAACCCTAACAAATTCTCCAATCTTCCGCCAGCCCGGAAGTCTCGCGACTCTGTTTCAGACAAGTTTTCTTCACCCCCGGCAGAGCTAAAAGTCACCTCTTCTCTCTCTCTCTCTCTCTCTCTCTAATTTTATATTTCCAAAACTCCATTTTTTGTCTGCATCTCTCTCTCTCTCTCTCTCTCTCTCTAACTCGCCACGCAGGTTGGTAGCCGAAACCGCTGGCCTCTCCTTCTCCCCTTCCCTTCTCCCCCACCATTATAAACCCAACACTGCCATCACCTTCCCCCTCTCTCTCTCTCTCTCTCTCTCTCTCTCTGTGTTTGAGTCTGCATCTTTTTTTGAAAAGGGCGTGCATGTAGCTCTCTCTCTCTCTCTCTTTTCTTCCTATCTCTCTCTTTCTCAATCTGTCTGAGTGTGTGTCGTCGAGGTTCTTTCTTTCTTTCTTACACCCAAAAAGCCTCTGCATGCGGCTCCGCTTTACAAAGTCTCGTTCGGCCACTGCCCCTTTCTCGACTCCACACACACGCAAAAGCACCGCCACCCACCACTAGCGAGCGCGCGCCCCCCTTCCTTTTCCCTCCTCAGGACCCGAGAATAATCTCGTAAATTAACGCCGACCCACTTCGCCAAAATCCCATCTTCCATTCCCCCCTCGCGACTATCGAAAGCGAGTGCGCGCGCGTCTCTCGTTCGCGTTTTGATGGTGGAGAGTAACGGCTGAGCTCCAAGGGCCATTTTTCCGTTCGCGGGTATTGGACTTTTCCGAGTCACTGCCCTTCCTTCCTTGTTTGTTTCTTCAGGAAAGCACGCTCTCGCGTTGATTGTATTGGCGTGCGGCGTATGTGTGCTTGAAGGGTTCGTTTCAGTTCTTTGAGAGAGAAAGATTAGAGAGAGAGATTAGAGGTAGAATGATGGTTCCCGCAACAAACTGGCTATCGTTCTCCCTGTCTCCGGTGGAGATGCACCCGCAGCTCATCGTCCCTCCTTTCGATTTGACCTCCGCTACTTCCTCTTCTTCCTCTACTTCTTCCTCCTCTCACTACCTCATCGACAGCTTCTATGGCGCTCATGGTAAATCATCTTTTACTGTTGTGCATGTTCGCTGTTTTCGCCGGCGATCTTGAAATGACTTTTCTTTTGCTTGGTTCTCGTTTCTTGGGAACTCTTGTCGGGCAGGTTGGGATAATCCGAAGCCCCAAATCCTGTTCGCCGACGTCGGGGACGACGCCGCCGAGCCGAAGGACCGCCGGCAGCAGCAGCAGCAGCCGCCGACGATGGCGGACTCCTCCGTCGTCACGACCTTCCTGGTCGACCCGTACGCCCCGACCCACCACCACCACCACCAGCACCAGCACCAGCAGATCGCCTCGGCGCCGCCGAAGCTCGAGGACTTCCTCAGAGATTCCTCCACCACCGAGGACTCCTCCCTCACCACCCACATCTACGACCGGAGCTCCTCCCACTACTTCGACGACGGCCACGGCCACGGCGGCCACCACCACCACCACCACCACCACCACCACGATCTCAACGCCATCGCGGGGTTCCAAACGATATCCGCCAACTCGGGCTCCGAGGTCGACGACTCGGGCTCCATGGGTCGGGCGACCCAGGCCCACCTCGCGGAGTTCAGCCGCCACTCGACCGAGTCGGCGGGGACCGAGCTGGGGTTCGCCGCGGCGGGGGGCGGCGGCGGCGCCCTGTCGCTCGGGGTGGTCGTCGCCGCCGCCGCCGCCTCGCAGCCTCAGTCCACGGAGAAGGCCACCGTCGCCGTGACGGGGGCCGACTCGGACGGCTCAAAGAAGATCAACGACTCCTTCGGTCAGCGAACGTCGATTTACAGAGGAGTCACCAGGTGAAAACTCCTTTCGGGGTATCAGCGATTGATATGTAGTTATGGGTGTTTGATGAAATGCCTGATAGATGCTTCTTCTCTTAGCGAGATTAGTACTAATTACGTCATGGGTATCGTTTCAAGTGCGATGAATCCCCTGGAAATGCGTAAAATTAGAGGAAAAACAGACAAAGAAAGTCGCGTACTGTAGCGGGTCCTTGACTCTTTTAAGAATTTTTGGAGCTTTTGCAAATGAAAGTTCATTTATTTTTTGGGAGGGTGGGGTTTGGTCTGGAATCTTGAATTGAATCTAATGGATGGGACGATATGCAGACACCGATGGACAGGTAGATATGAAGCGCATCTCTGGGACAACAGCTGTAGGAGGGAGGGCCAGGCGAGAAAAGGCCGTCAAGGTTCTCTCTCTCTCTCTCTCTCTATCCGCTCTCTACTGATTTGTTTTGACTTCATTTATGAGCATATGTCATGCTCACAACTGATTTTAGGTTCCCCCATGCTTTTATCCCAAAAGAAATAAAAAGAAGAGAGAACTCAATTGGATTACGTTAATGGATACTCGATCCGAACTGCATTACATCATGTGTGGTGGGAGATTTATAAGCTGAATTATCATACATTATATGTGCTTGATAAATGCTCGGATACTCATTCATCGATTAACAGCATCATGGAATGGTTGTATCGTAAATGTGATTAAGTTATGCATTTTGCTAGCGGAGATAAATGTTTTGCATGCACTCGAAAATTCAAAGGGTAGGACAGGTACATGGGTCAATAGGGACTGTGATTCAAGGCGTTGGTGTGATTGATTGACTCATGTGGTATATATGTGAAGATGCAGGTGAATAAGGACAGATGAATTATTACAAGAGCCCTTTATTTTGATTTGAGTTGTCACTGCGTCCTCTCCCTTCCTCTTCCTTTTCGATTCACTTCACTGTTCTGATTTCAATCAGATGTGCCGCCGTTTTGTGCACGCCTGACAGGAATTTATTTCTGGGTTTTGCTTTTTCCCTTTGGGATGAATTTGTTTTGGCATTGGTTTTTGCTTTGCTTGCGTGGTTGCTTTTACTTTCTCACCTGGGGCCCTAGAATTCAAGCGGAGGTTAAATTGACACGACTTCCGGATTGAACCAGACGTTGCAGAAACCAGTTTGTCTGGACACGAGCTCTGATCCCGTCTGAGCCGTGGGTTAAAGCTTTTCCGCTTTTGCTTTTCCCATCTTTCACATCCATCAGAGCTTTGGGTCTAGGTTTGACCATAGCACTTCCCATTCCAGCTGCATTATTCGATTTCCTTTTGGGGTCCTCGAATTTCTTCTACGCAGGGCAAGAATTTTGGGGTTCTTGATTTTCTCGTACTAAACCGCGAAACAGACTTTTGACGAGAGACGAACAAAACTGAGAGAAGCTCGATCTCTAAACATGTTCACTTGAAACCTGAACATAAAGACCGCCATGTATATACTGATTTTCAATGGATTTGGTTAAGACATGGAATAGTGCCGCGACACAACTAGACAACCTAGATTAAGGCAAAGTTCCGCCTTAAATTAACACTGTTATTAACCATTTCATTTTCTGAAACACTCCACACTAGTCTTATGCACCTCAAACTTAAAAATTCAGAGCTTCTAAACAACTTTCCAGTTTGGTAGTCTTCAATTTTCCAGTTTGGTAGTCTCTAGGGTGTAAGCCGCAAGATTTTTGTCGAGCGCAATCAAATTGTGGGCGCATTCTTTTGACCTTAAAATCTCGTGTGTGAACAGGTTTTTAGATGGCTGTGTAGCCCCTTTTAGCTTTTTAAATTGCATGACAGTCCAAAAAACAGATGATTAATTAAAATTCCATTTGTTTTGTTTGTCTTTCCTTTTGTGAGTAGATGAGGATTCTTGCAGAAAAAATTGACTTTTTGGTGAGCTAATGTTTGAAATGCGTTCCTTTTGTGCATGAAACGCGCGGGCTGTTGATCATGTGCTGTCTGGCTGTCTCTCAACTTACACTTATCCTCCATAGTTTATCTGGGTAAGAAACTATTTCTTTCAAATAAATTTGTTTGAACTTTCAATTTCAACAAAAAAGAAAGGAGCTTTAATGGAATCGAGTCCTTTATTCTATATCAGGCGGGTATGACAAAGAAGACAAAGCAGCTAGGGCCTACGATTTGGCAGCTCTGAAGTACTGGGGTCCCACGGCCACCACCAACTTCCCTGTAATTATATTTATGTATTTCATGTTTGATTGTTTTTCTTTTTCAAGTTTTCTTTTGCATGGAAAGTGATGTTTCTACGTGAAGCAGAACATCAGCTGCTTGTGGAGCTTCCTCATGGCTTGGAAACTTTTCTTCTCAGGTTTCGAACTACACTAAGGAATTGGAGGAGATGAAGCATGTGACCAAGCAGGAATTTATTGCCTCGCTGAGGAGGTACTATACATGGCCCTTTCGCTTCTGTCTGTTCATTTGCTGGTATTTAATTGTGGTTGAATTGAGTGGAGGCTCTCTTCTGGAATGAATATTTTTGCAGGAAAAGCAGTGGGTTCTCGAGGGGTGCTTCTATCTATCGAGGCGTGACAAGGTTTGGAAAATTATCTTGATACAGTCTTTGAGTTCTTTTATTATTTCACTTTAGGCAAAAGGTTTTTTTTTCTCATGTCTGCTTCTAAAGTCAGCTCAGAGTCATTTTACTTCTTGTTACAGGCACCATCAGCAGGGTCGTTGGCAAGCAAGGATCGGTCGTGTTGCTGGCAACAAAGACTTGTACCTGGGCACATTTGGTGAGTATGCTATTTACGTCGTATCCACCATTTCAATTGTTAGCATCGTGCTTCCACGTGGATCTCCAGCTTGAGCAACTTAATTCATCATTTTCAAATATAATTTATCTGGCAGTCTGGTTTACAGTTTGGATTGAATTTGGTAAAACTGTTTACGTTTGTGGTACCCATTCGAGCTAAGATCTGAGCTAACGATCTTGTTTAGGGGTGTGAGGACAATATATTAAAACACGGCTCGCCTGGAACCGCTTAGCTATACTTCACCTTTCACTTTATATTTCATCTTCTTGCCTCGATGAGTACCAAGGATCATACCAAACACTGACTATGTACATGATGTTGTTCAGCTACTGAAGAGGAAGCTGCTGAGGCATATGATATAGCTGCCATAAAGTTCAGAGGCCTCAATGCAGTCACCAACTTTGAGATGAACCGCTACGACGTGGAGGCTATCGCTAATAGCACGCTCCCAATTGGTGGAGCCGCCAAGCGCTTGAAGCTCAACCTCGAAGCAGAGCAGAAACCATGTCTCGACATGATTCATCAGCAACCGACGCCCCGAACTGGTGGGGGCAACATCAGTTTCTCCGCCATCCAGCCATTCCCCACAATTCCGTGCGGCATCCCATTCGATACCTCAACCGCTCTTTACAACCCGAACTTCTTCCACCACCTACAGCCTAACATCGGCAGCAGCGCCATTGCCAATTCCCCTAGCTCCACCTCCACCATCCCGACGCCGGTGGTGTCTGCAGTACCTCAAACAGCTGACTTCTTCATCTGGCCCCACCAATCTTACTAGGTATGACCAGCTTTAGATATGTAATAATCTGCTAACTATAGCAACAAAACCCTTTTTTCTTTTTTTCTTTTTTCGTCTCTTTGCGGCATCCTTAAAGAAGCTGACCTAAAATGTGATGACTTGGCTCTCACCCTAACCTCTCTCCTGGCCCTCGGTGGTGCTTAGGCAGGAGAAAATTTTGGCTAAATCAAAAGGGTATATGATATAGCAGCTCTCCTATGGATAGGTTTTTTTAGCTCTGTTTTTGAATTTGTAGACTGAGATGTAAGAGGGACAGGACCATATGCTGTAATCTTTTTTCGCCGAAAATCTTTCGGTTTCCCATTACTCCCCTCGTGGAATGTATGATGATCTCCCCTTTGCGAAACCGGCTTCGCCTTCGATCTCTCGTGTTTTGTGGCCTCAGTACTAGTTGGTTTTTCACGACGTTTGGTTTGCGTGAGGTAAAATGTACTGAGTCGCGAAAAGGGCATATCATTCGTTGGGACTTAGATCGAGATATGGCATGTGCGGTTATGTACCAAAGCAATAGATTTTTATGACGTGCACATGGCGATATGCGTACATGGGGAAAAAATAAAGAAAACTAGCGCACTCCAAGAAAGTGTGTAGTGCAGATGGGGGAAAGCACCCCGAGAGTGGTACGAATTTTGACAGAATCGAGTCAGATTCTGTCATTTCAGCAAGGATCGTTTCCGAGTCAAGAATCAATAGTTGACCTCAAGAGCTTGAGCCTTTTTATAACATGGGTAACCCAACTTAGCCCACTTCCGACTATCAATATTCCTGCCACTGCTGCCACAACCGTGGCTGCCGGCAACGTTGCCCCGTCTTGCAAAGGTTGTTTGCGTGATGTACTCCTTGGCTGCGGTGCATGGAGAGGTCAAAAGCAGCTCTTTCGACCGGTGCCATCCATGGGAGTCAGCTCGCTCTCTCAATTTGAAGGTCGAGGTTGGCGGTGGCCTTGCGATCATTCAGGGACTCAACACTTAGTCTAAGTCCTGTCTGCGTGCCGGCAAGAGAATAGCGGGCGACATAGTTATTGGTAGCGACTTTGCCTACACTGGTGGCGTTGCCTGTGGGTTCCGGGCAACATCACCGGTGGTTACTTATGAAGAGAGTTGCATTGTCGCCTCTTATGATTTTCCCTTTTATTCTTCTCCTGATTTGTATTTTTTTTAATTGCTAAACTGTAAGTCAAATTTTGAATATTTGTCAGAGTTTGCACTTTTGAGATTAAATAAGAAAGTTGACATTAATTCAATTTTCAAGGACAAAATTTAAATTTTTAAGTACGGGTAAATGTAATAAAAGGCCCTTTCTTAGAGGGAAGAAGAATTATGTCCAAGAGATCTCAGCCCATCTTCTTTATTTTCTCTTGCAGTTGGTTGCAAAAAATATGAAAGAAAAGTAGACAAGAAAGAGAGAGAAAAAAGAGATATCAAAATAATAAGGGGGAGCAGTTCTAGATTTCTTATAGGTTTTACTGAAACCTGGAACCTATCCTCGGAATCTGAAATTTGGAACCTATCTTGTCACATGTTTCAAGGTCAATTTTAGCCTGTCACATGTTCCAAGGTCAGTTTTAAGATCCAACGGGCTTTTTTTTTTTTTTTTTTTTTTTTTGCTTCATTTTTAGTTAAACATAATGAAAATGAAAACAACAATAATGAACAAGCTTAGAATGTTTAGCTTAGTCATGTTTGGCTTCTTAAAAATGACGGAAGAGTGGCAAAAGATCTTAAAATAAACATACAAAAACCCTATTATTTGTCAACTTCAAATTTTTCTAGCATTTGGATAATCATTTATTTATGAGTTCTCCATGGTTATTTCATTCATCCCATATTCTTTTAAAAGAAACCATAAGTAGATTGCAACCACAATCATTAAAAAAGTAAAGAAAAAAGAACAAAGATGAATCTAGGTCCTTGTAGACTATCCAAATATCTTATTTAGAAAATGCTTGATCGAGGAAGAATGATAAAACAATGGGAAGACAAAACAAATTTTATTCCTCAACCCAATGGGTATCTCATTAAATTACATAACAAATCATGAGAAATGAACTTGAGTTTATCTCTTGTTTGTCTTTGCAAAGAGCTCACTAAATTGATCCACAAATGTGCACAGCTCAATTAAACAAATGGATGGAGTCCATTAATGTTATGTTCCGTGAATTCTATGATGCAAATCCCATAAGAAGCAAAACGAACTAGTAAAAGTCAAAAAGAAATGCAAAAGGCATAAACAATTTTAGTTTTAGGAATTTTGATCACCGGAATTGGAACCTCCTTTCCTAGAATCCTAGTTCTACTCGCAAACCGTGTTCACTCCTAAGAAGATCTAGAAAATAACATTTAAAAAAAGAAGAAAAAAAGAAGTGGAGAGAGTAAGCTGTGAGTGAACATAGAGAGAAGAGACGAGGGATTGAGGGTGGGCCATTGAAAACATACGTTGACTTTAAAGAGTGACATTTACATGTGACTGGCAAGAATTTCTTTCTTCCTCTTTTTCTTTTCCCTCTTAAAAGTTAGTTGTGTTCTTTTAGAGTATAAATTTCCGAGTCTAATTATGTCGACATCGCTGATGACGCTCCAGCTGTGTCTGAATTGTCCAATTGTGATAATTAAGTTGCTCACATCCCTACGAACTTATAAGATTTCATGAGTTGTGATTTGGACTACCCATTTAAGAGATATTATTTCCCAAAGTTCTTGGTAATTGCTATATAGTGACTACCGCCGGCAGTATTTCTCACTAAATTACATAACAAATTTTATTCCTTAACCCGACGGTTATCTCACTAAATTACATAACAAATCATGGGAAATGAACTCAAATTCACATATTGTTTGTCTTTGCAAAGAGCTCACTAAATTGACCCACAAATATACACGACTCAATTAAATAAATGGATGGAGTCCATTAGCATTATGTTTTGTGAATTCAATGATGGAAATCCCATAAGAACCAAAACGCATTGGTAAAAGGTAAAACGAAAAGCAAAAGATATAAGACAATTTTAGGTTTAGGAATCCCTGGAATTGGAACCTCCCTCCCTAGGACCTTGTTCACTCGTAAAAAGACCTAGAAAAGAACTTTTTGAAGAAGAAGAAAAAGAAGAAGTGGTAGAGAGTGAACAAAGAGGGAAGAGACGAGAGATTGAGGGTGGGCCATTGAAATCATGCGTTGACTTCAAAGAACGACATTTACATGTGATGGTGAGAATTTCTTTCTTCTTTTTTCTTAAAAGTTAGTTGTGTTCTTTTAGAGTATTAATTTCGGAGCCCTAATTATGTCGACATCGTCAGTGACGCTCCAACTGAGTCTGAGTTGTCCAATTGTGATAATTAGGTCGCTCACATCCCTACGAACCCATAAGATTTTATGAGTTGTGATTTCGACTTCCCATTTAAGAGACATTAAATCCCAAAGTTTTTGGTAATTGCTATACAATGACTACCGCGGGTAGTCTTTCATGCTGAGTTTTGTCAATTGTTGGCATAGATTTTGGGTTGAAGGAGCTTTGAGTTTTTTTAAGTACTTGGAAAGATTTTCTTTTTTTTTTTCCTATTTACTGTAATCTCACTTAAATTGGAGTTCAGTAGGTAGATACTATACATGCCCAAATATGTTGCGCAATGCCAGCGTGCTACTCTCTTTACTGTAGCAAGTTTGCTGTTTGTGTGGTTCTTTGTCAACCCTTAGCCCCAAAATAGCCTTGCTTAGTGGCGTTTTATTCGGGGTTGGTGGGCTCGCTAGTTTGACTTTTGATTAAAGATTTTCGAGCAGCATGGCCTTTGATTAGTTGTTTGGCTAGCGGTGAGTTTTGTTTATCTTTTCTATAATTTGTAAATTGATCTGTTGCACATCTATTATAAAATGTGTCTCTGTCTAGAATATATATGTATTGCTTACCAAATAATGGTTTGTTCATACCATTCATCTCATTTTTTTCTCAAGTTTTCAGCTAGTGTCAAATAGGACAAGGGCAACGCGAGAGGGATCTTTTGAGAGTTGGATTATGAATATAATTTGAGATAAACGTAATGGAATTTGTTAGGATTTAATTTCTTGCCGACACGCACACATTCATAAAGCTGGATTTATGGTACGTTTAGTTCAGCTTTTCCAAGGGACTTTCAGCCTCTAAACCTTTGGGAGAAATGCTGGGATGTTTGGCAAGCCTGTCCAAGGGGTATTTAGTCAAATGCCGGCCTTGGGAAAACTAAAAGCCCAATGTAATAGAGACCAACTTTGAACTTTCAGCATTTGGCTAAATGCCGAAGTTACTTTTTTTTTTTTTTTTTCAAAACTACTATCATAAATTTTTAAATTTTGAACTTTTGTCAAAGCTTACACTTTTGAGATGAAATAAGAAAGTTGACATTAATTCAATTTTTGAGGACAAAATTTAAATTTTTAAGTACGGCTAAATGTAATAAGAGGCTCTTTGTTAGAAGGAAAAGAATTAGACCTAGGAGATCTCAGCCCATCTTCTTTATTCTTTCTTGCAGTTAGTCACAAAAAATATGAAAGAAAAGAAGACAAGAAAGAGAGAAAAAATAGAGATGTCAGAAGAACAAGGGGTGAGCGGTTCCAGATTTCTTATAGGTTATACTTAGAACTTGAAATCTACCCATCGAAATCTTGAATTTGGAACCTACTCTATTGCAGGTTTTAAGGTCAATTTCAAGGTCTAACTGGTTCTTTTTTTAGTTTCATTTTTAGTTAAACAAAATGAATATGAATGTAACGATAATGAACAAGTTTATACATGTTTGGCTTCTTAAAAATGATGGAAGAGCGGCAAAAGAACTACTTAAAAGAAACATACAAAAACCCTATTGATTGTCAACTTCAAATTTTTCTAGCATTTGGATAATCATTTATCTATGAGTTCTTCATTGTTATTTCATTTATCCCACATTCTTTTAAGAGAAACCATAAGTAGATTGCCACCACGATCATGAAAAAAGCAAAGGAAAGAGAACAAAGATGAATTTAGGTCCTTGTAGACTATCAAAATATCTTATTTAGAAAATACTTGCTCGAGGAAGAATGATAAAGCAATGGGAAGACAAAACAAATTTTAGTCCTTAACCATACATGTATTTCACTAAATTACGTAACAAATCATGGAAAATGAACTCGAATTCATATATTATTTGTCTTTGCAAAGAGCTCACTAAATTGACCCACAAATGTGCACGACTAAATAAAATAATTGGATGGAGTCCATTAGTATTATGTTCTGTGAATTCAATGATGAAAATCCCATAAGAACCAAAACCCATTGGTAAAAGGCAAAAATAAAAACAAAAGGCATAAATAATTTTAGGTTTAGGAATCCCGGTCACTGGAACTGGAACGTCTCTCCCTAGAACCATATTCACTCCTAAAAAAACCCAGAAAAGAACTTTTTGAAAAAGAAGAAGAAGAAGAAGAAGAAGAAGAAGAAGTGGAGAGAATAAGCTGTGAGTGAACAAAGAGAAGAGACGAGGGATTGAGGGTGGGCCATTGAAAACATGCGTTGTCTTCAAAGAGCGACATTTACATGTGACTGGCAAGAATTTCTTTCTTCCTTTTTCTTTTTTTTTTTTCCTCTCTAAAGTTAGTTGTGTTCTTTTAGAGTATAAATTTCCGAGTCCTAATTGTGTCGACATCACCGTTGACACTCTAACTGAGTCTGAGTTGTCCAATTGTGATAATTAAGTGGCTCACATCCCTACGAACCCATATGATTTTATGGTTTGTGATTTGGACTACACATTTAAGAGATATTATTTCCCGAAGTTCTTGGTAATTGTTATATAGTGACTACCGCCGGCAATGTTTTGTGTTGAGTTTTGTCAATTGTCGGCATAGATTTTGGGTTGAAAGAGCTTTGAGTTTTTTAGTACGTGGAAAGAGTTTCTTTTTCTTTTTACTGTAAACTCACTTAATTCGGAGTTCAGTAGGTACATACCATACGTGCCCAAATATGTTGCGCAATGCCGGCGTGCTACTCTATTTACTGTAGCAAGTTAGCCGTTTGACTTTGTGTGGCTGTTTGTGTGGTTGTTTGTCAACCCTTAGCCCAAAAATAGCCTTGCTAAGTGGTGTTCTATTCGGGGTTGGTGGGCTCGCTAGTTTGACTTTTGATTAAAGATTTTTGAGCAGCATGGCCTTTGATTAGTTGTTTGGCTAGCGGTGAGTTTTGTTTATCTTTTCTATAATTTGTAAATTGATCTGTTGCCCATCTATTATAAAACGTGTTTCTGTTTAGAAGATATATGTATTGCTTACCAAATAATAGTTTGTACATACCATTCATCTAATTTTTTCTCAAGTTTTCAGCTAGTGTCAAATAGGACAAGGGCAATGTGAGAGGGATTTTTTGAGAGTTGGATTACGAATATAAGTTGAGATAAATGTAATGGAATTTGTTAGGATTTAATTTCTTGCCGGCACGCACACATTCATAGAATTGGATTTATGGTATGTTTGGTTCGGTTTTTCCAAAGGACTTTCAGTCTCCAAAGCCTTTTGGAGAAATGCTAGGATGTTTGGCAAGCCTATCCAAGGGGTATTCAGTCAAATGCCAGCCTTGGGAAAACTAAAAGCCCAATGTTGATAGAGACCAACTTTAATTTTCAGCATTTAGCCAAATGCCGAAGTTACTCTATTTTTTCAAAACTACTATCATAAATTTTTAAATTTTGAACATTTGTCAAAGCTTACACTTTTGAGATGAAATAAGAAAGTTGACATTAATTCAATTTTCAAGGACATAATTTAAAATTTTAAGTACGGTTAAATGTAATAAGAGGCTCTTTGTTAGAAGGAAAAAGAATCAAACCTGGGAGATCTCAGCCCATCTTCTTTATTCTCTCTTGTAGCTAGTTGCAAAAAATATGAAAGAAAAGAAGACAAGAAAGAGAGAAAAAATAGAGATGTCAGAAGAACAAGGGGTGAACGGTTCCAAATTTCTTACAGGTTCCACTTAGAACTTGAAATCTACCCATCGAAATTTGGAACTTGGCACCTACTTTATTGCAGGTTCTAAGGTTAATTTCAGGGTCTAACATGTTCTTTTTTTAGTTTCATTTTTAGTTAAACAAAATGAAAATGAATGTAACGATAATGAACAAGTTTAGACATGTTTGGCTTCTTAAAACTGATGGAAGAGCGGCAAAAGAACTACTTAAAAGAAACATACAAAAGCCCTATTCATTGTCAACTTCAAATTTTTCTAGCATTTAGATAATCTTTTGTTTATGAGTTCTTCATTGTTATTTCATTTATCCCACATTCTTTTAAGAGAAACCATAAGTGGATTGCAACCACGATCATGAAAAAAGCAAAGAGAAAAAGATGAATTTTATTCCTCAACCCGACAGGTATTTCACTAAATTACATAACAAATCATGGAAAATGAACTCGAATTCATATATTATTTGTCTTTGCAAAGAGCTCACTAAATTGACCCACATATGTACACGACTCAATAAAATAAATGGATGGAGTCCATTAGTATAGGTTCTGTGAATTCAATGATGAAATCCCATAAGAACCAAAACGCATTGGTAAAAGGCAAAAAGAAAAATAAAAGGCATAAATAATTTTAGGCTTAGGAATCCCGGTCACCTGAACCGGAACGTCTCTCCCTAGAACAATATTGACTCCTAAAAAGACCTAGAAAAAAACTTTTTGAAAAGAAGAAGGAGAAAGCCCATCTTGTTGGCTCTCTTCCGATTTGAGTCAAGAGAATTTAATCAAGCGGCCGACTGGGTTGCTAAAGCCCATCGTGTTGGCTCTCTTCTGACGGATTAGGTTACACATCCCCCGCATCCCCTTTGGTTAATATTATGTTCGGATCTTAAACTTTTTTGTAATTCAGCATCTTCGGTTTAGCAATGAAGAAGAAGAAGTGGAGAGAATAAGCTGTGAGTGAACAGAGAGAGAAGAGACGAGGGATTGAGGGTAGGCCATTGAAAACCTGCGTTGACTTCAAAGAACGACATTTACATGTGACTGGCAAGAATCTCTTTCTTCCTTTTTCTTTTTTTTTCCCTCTTAAAAGTTAGTTGTGTTCTTTTAGAGTATAAATTTCCAAGTCCTAATTGTGTTGACATCGCTGATGACGCTCCAACTGAGTCTGAATTGTCCAATTGTGATAATTAAGTTGCTCACATCCCTACGAACTTATAAGATTTCATGAGTTGTGATTTGGACCACCCATTTAAGAGATATTATTTCCCGAAGTTCTTGGTAATTGCTATATAGGGACTCCCGCCGACAGTGTTTTGTATTGAGTTTTGTCAATTGTCGGCATAGATTTTGGGTCGAAAGAGCTTTGAGTTTTTTAGTACTTGGAAAGAGTTTCTTTTTCTTTTTACTGTAAACTCACTTAATTCGGAGTTTAGTAGGTACATACCATACGTGCCCAAATATGTTGCGCAATGCCGGCGTGCTACTCTATTTACTATAGCAAGTTAGCTGTTTGTGCGGTTGTTTGTCAACCCTTAGCCCAAAAATAGCCTTGCTTAAGTGGTGTTCTATTCGGGGTTGGTGGGCTCGCTAGTTTGACTTTTGATTAAAGATTTGCGAGCAGCATGGCCTTTGATTAGTTGCTTGGCTAGCGGTGAGTATTGTTTATCTTTTCTATAATTTGTAAATTGATCTGTTGTACACCTATTATACATTGAATTCATAAAAATGTGTTTCTGTTTAGAAAATATATGCATCACTCCCCTCGAGTTTTCAGCTAATGTCAAATAGGACAAGGGCAATGTGAGATGGATCTTTTGAGAGTTGGATTATGAATATAAGTTGAGATAAATGTAATGGAATTTGTTAGGATTTAATTTCTTGATAAAAATAAATATTCTATTTTATGGGATTTAGAACTCTAAAACTGTGACTTGCTTGCTATACGGCAATATATTTTGATAGAATGTAAGTGTTGACTTTGTGCCTGAAGTTGCGTCCTTTAGATATGAGGACCTTATTATATAGAGCATCCCACTCCAAGTCGAAGGTATTTTATATATGATTAAGACAATTTGTGGATTTTATAATTTGAAGAAGCGTCCAAAATTTAATCAACATTGTCCTGACGTGACGATAGTTGTGGAACACTAATAGTGAAAAAGGTTAAAAAAAAATATATATATTCTACCCATATTTAATTTTATGGAACCCATACGATCCGTTGTTAACCACTTGAAATTTTCATATACAAACAAGTCGATTGATAGCTACAAAGGACCTGATCTACATGAATCTCGATCCAGGGGTCAGGTTCATACAAGAATTTGTTCGTGAAAAAGTAGTTTTGTGAGAAGATCGATATGACGGGCAGCTCTTGCTATAGCTCGATTATGCTCGAATTTGAGTGAAAAATCCCATCATCCTAATGATTTCCGGTGCAATAATCGTATCTACCATGCGAAAAAAACAAACAAATTTGGTCGTTAATAATATTTACTCATTTCGCAAATCTTCTCTAGCTCTCAAATTGGCTGATTACAGAAGACAGTCTCTACCAAAAACTCCAAACTTTACCTATATATATCACAAGACGTGAAAAAGAAAAAAATTAAAAAAAAAGAAGAAAAAACTGAAAATAAAAATCAAGAAGGAGAGCCTAACCGGTCCAACCCGCGACGAGCCGGGTCGCACCCGGGCTCGATCCGCAGCGCCTCCTCGAACGCCGCCGCCGCCTCCGCCGCCAGCCCCTCCCGCTCGCAGCACTCCCCCAGCACCCGCCACGCCGCCGCCTCCCCGGGCCCCACCCTCACCGCCTCCCTCGCGTCCTCCACCGCCTCCTCCGCCCTCCTCCTCCGCCCTCGCCTCCTCTCCCCCCCCCCCGCCCGCCGCCATCCCCAGCTTCAGCTCCGCCCTCCGCGCCAGCGCCTCCGCCCTCTCCCGCCCGGACAGCGACCGCGCCCGCGGCGCCGACAGCGCCGCGTCCAGCGACCGCAGCGCCGAGCTCCGCCGCCCGAGCGTGTCCAGCGCCAGGGCCTTGAGCACGTGCGGGGCCGCGTCCTTCGGGGCCTGCGAGATCGCGGCCTCGGCCTCGCCGAGGGCGGCCCGGGCAAGGGTCGGCGCCTGGGCGCGGTGGGCGTGGTGGGTCGGGGAGGACCGGGCCCGGGCCAGCAGGGCGGACGCACGGAGGGAGTGGCGACTGGGCTCGGCGGCCGCGGATCGGGTCTTGGTCCGGAGCTTGGCGGAGGGCGGGGCGGAGAGCCGCCGGACGGCGAAGACGAGCATGGCGAGGGAGGAGACGAGGATGGCGAATTGGAGGAGGAGGTCAGTGGGCATTGCTGCTTCCTCGTCTGCTGCTAAAATGGTCGAGAGAATTTCTCAAATTTCCCCAATCCCAATCGGAATTCGGACCATTCGATTTGAGGCAGGGGAGGATTTTTTGGGGGGCAATGGAATCGAATGTGGAAGATGCGACGTGTCCGTGCGCGTTTGCTGCGAAGTTTCCTGAGAATGGTCAGAGCCCAAAGAACAGAATTTTGTTGTTTTAGATTCAGTGTTTTAGGGCCCATTTACCAGGCTCATTTGTAAGGCTCATATGCATCATCGAAGTGCGTCGAAGTGTAGGGATAATCGGTTCCCAAGCGGTCGGATTCCCGGGACTGGTTCTCAAGCGATCCTATGGAATCGATGGATTTGCAATAATTGTGGCAGACTTCAAGTTTAAAACGCCACCGGACTGCCGCTACCATGTCAACAGCCACCGCCGAATGACACATGAGAATACAAAACAGGGCAAGGCCTGGTGTGGTATTGGGGCAGGCTGCTGCAGAAGTAGAAATGAGTGAACTGCCTACACAGAGCTTCACGATTGCGGATGGTTGAACGAATGGCTATTCGCGAGATTTGAATTGCAAATGGTCATTTAAGATCTCATAACTATGAATTCGACACTGGGAAAGTTATAGAATTGGGGGAAACGAATAAAAGCTAGTCTGTGATGCTCCAAGTTTTCATCTCCTTCTGATTCTTGTTTGTAGAAGCTGAGCAAATCGAATTGTATTTCTCTGTAGAAGTCTGAGCGCTTTAATCGGAGAAGAGAGCATTAAGTGGATATGATTGCTTGTACACCATCTTCAGACGCGGTAACGTTTCAAGGATTAGAGCCTTGATTTAGGCCCTGCTAGAGTAGGCAAACAGACTAGGCTAAAGTAAACCACTCTGAATTTTTGTTCTGCATTTCTTCGATTCCTCAAACTCCTTCATATTCTGTTGATAGATGGAAGATAATTGTTTCTGCATACACCCGATTGTTTCTACAACACCAATGCACGTTATGCAGGGTATCTGGCAATTTATACAAAGATGTTTCGAGTTTCCTTAGACAACTGGTTCACCCTCCTCTGAGGTTGTTTTCGTCTAACCCATTTATCGCGGCCGGACACAAATCATGAAGTTAGGGCCATGGATTTAGCCTCGTGGAACCGTCACAAAGCTGCAAAGTGGCCATGCTTTGCGTCAACTGAAAGGGATGATAGTACAGAATACATACACTAATACATCACACATCAATAGCATTGTACTTCTCCCTCCCTCTCGAGCTCTCTCCATTGCCCACTACACAGGCTAAAGTGAAGAGGAGCAACTGGAGGAATCTACTTTGACCTCAACATAAAAATGCAGATCATTGCATAGTTCCTCTTTGAGACTTTTGTCCCTTCCTTCAGACAGGAGGACATCACCAGCAGGAGCCCGCCGGTGGGGAAACCGAGGGGTGTTCACTCCAACACGAGCTGCATGTGGCGATTGAGGTCGTCGAGGTAGGTCGCGCAGCTGTAGTCCTCTGCATCGCAAGCATTGAGGAGGAGCGTCCTACTCGAGACCGACGCATGTTTCCACTCCAAAGTTCCGTCCTCGCCCCTCAGAATCTTCACAACCTGCAGAGATAGAGATCATAGGCGTTGCATCAGAACCACACAGTCCACCTCAAAGTTCAAATTGGAGCTAAGGCAAAGGCGGTCGCGGCTGTAGTGATCCACAGGAGCAGCGATGGCGAAGGAAGACATGGAACAGGACAGTACCTGATTCATGCTCGGTCGCATCGTGGACAGATGGTGGATGCACATTGAAGCTGTTAACAACGCCCTCTTCATTTCAACTTCATCATATGCTTCTCCTAGTCGAGGATCGACCAAGTCTGTTATGTTATTTGCATCCAGGAGTGGCTTTGCCTGCACCAGAATCAATCAGAAAATCAAGATTATCATCAATACAGACCTCACTGAGCTCTTTTATTTGCTTCCTAATCCCTCAAGATGCGACAATCTCAGAGCATCGTCCATACCCACATCACGAGGCTTTGTCGGCACGAATCAACAGCACGGCGACCTGTCATGAGCTCGAGCAACAGAACCCCAAAGGCGAAGACGTCAGTCTTTTCGTCAACAATTCCGTGCATGAAGTATTCGGGAGCGAGGTACCTGAAAGACAAACGATCACATCAGTATCAAAACAAGTAAGTTCTGAACAAGGGCTTTCTGAGTACTAACCCGATGGTGCCTTCAATTGGAAAGATGACGTGATGAACCCATTTCTCCGGAAGCCACTTCGCTAACCCGAAATCAGAAATCTGCAGATCAAAGGATCGACATTTGCACATCCGGCTTATTTGAATAATGAGCAGATTAGAGGAGAATGACTGCGCAAGAGTTACCTGAGGCTCGTAATCTTCATTTAGTAATATGTTTGAGGCTTTGATGTCTCGGTGAATGATGCGCCTCGGGCAATGATGGTGGAGATACTGCAGTCCTTCCGCAACGCCGACCGCTATTTTGAACCTGGTCGTCCAATCCACAACCCCCGTCGAACCTGCAACAATGATCACCCAAAAAAAGAGTCACAATTTAATGAAATTGTATCAGCCTTTGCAAGAAAGAACACACTAAACCACCTAATACGAGGGTAGATTAGAGTTTCAACATCACCGTGCAGAAGCGAAGCGAGGCTGCCATTCGGAGAGAACCGGAGGACAAAGTACAATCCGCCCTCGATGCCGAACCCGAGCAGCCGTGCCGTGTTCAGATGATTGATGTGCGCCACGATACCGAGCTCCGACAGGAAGTCGCCGATCCTATCCACTTCGTCCTTCTCCTTTTTCCCCAGCCTCTTCACGGCCACCGTTTGCCCGTCCGGGAGGCGACCTCTGTACACCTCCGCGTGCCCGCCTTTCCCAATCAAGTTCTCTGCAAACCCGCCACGAAAAAGTCGCACACCATTCAGTCAGGCAGCGAACAGAACAGACAAGAACTCATTGACAGCACACGAGAACAAAGTGTTTTTGAGCTTAATTCCAACTCTGTCTGTCGATCATTGAGTGACTTATACATCGAGCTACTCGACTGTGTCCATCTTTTCGATATCCTGATGTTCAGATTACACATTTCTCGTAGAAAATTCGGCTTACAGACGCGCGAAATGCGAAGAAACAGGAGCATCCCATGACAGATATTTTCCAGGTCCGATTGAAACTGTAAACTAAGCAGGCATGGCCGGAACGACAAACGATCTCGAACTAAGCAGAGAGGGAGGAACATTTTCTTTTTGTCTACATGTCGTTATGTCGTTTAGCAGAATTTTCTTCGCCTGAATCGCGCTCTTTTCCTGGGCATGCGCGCAGCCCTTTTTCAAAATGTCAAAGTCAAAGTCGAAGAGAATGCGCACTCTAGCCCCCTAAATAATGATTCTTTCACACCCAACCATCTTTTTTCCCTACCCGATTTAATTATTAATTCCACTAAGATTTATTAAACAATGAAACAAAAAATATTTACGACTTTCGATATATTCTCTCCGCTGAGACTGTCTCCATCTTCGATTAGCGACGTCATTTGCAATTCTTAATGTTCACCAAATATCACGTGATTGACGGAATTTAAATGGAGTTGACCTTGGTTTCTCCAATCATGCGTGGTCCTGGGAGAGGGTGGGGGCGGGAAATTGAATTTTTACTTTTGTTTATTTTTTTAAAAAATCCACGTGGCACCCTTTTGGCACCATATCCGTACCTAGCTTTGGGCACGCTCGTGAGGGAAAGAATAATCATAATTTCAAGCATGCTCTAGTGACAAGGAAAAGCAAAGAACAATCAAATGCCCAAGCAAGAGGC
This sequence comes from Eucalyptus brandiana, assembly GCA_014182725.1. Lineage (NCBI taxonomy): Eukaryota > Viridiplantae > Streptophyta > Magnoliopsida > Myrtales > Myrtaceae > Eucalyptus > Eucalyptus brandiana. The sequence goes on from CM024676.1 coordinate 8,970,879, forward strand.
CGCCGTTCGCTCCGTAATTTGCGGCGGCCAGCAGATTTTGCCTTTTTTAAAAAAAAAGAAATTAGTTTAGTAAATTTTAAAATGGTTTTTCGTATGAAAGATTTGATGATTTCTTACCAAATACAAACTTAATATGTGTTAATGTAAAGCTCAAATAAATGAAAAATGGGTTATGGTTTTTTTTTTTTTTTTTTTTTTTTTTTGGGTCGGAGAAAAAACGGGGTTGGTTCAGTTCAGACGAGCATTTTTACCAGGGCTGAAATCGTCAGTGGCGGCGGCGAGTTCCGAGTAGTCGAAGTTCCTCCACGACGGCTTTCGCGTCCTCGGCACGCCGGCGGCGGCGGCGGCGGCTCCACCCTCGTCGTCGGCGCTCCGAATCCTCGCCAACCTCTTGGCCTCCCGCTTCGAGACGCGGCCGTGCCCCGCCACTACAGGCGGCGGCGACGGCGGCGGCGGCGATGACCACCTCGTGGATTTCATCTGCCGCAACGTGTCCATCACCTTCTTCCAATTCGACGACGACGACGACGACCCGCGGCCCCGATTCTCTCGCGGGGACAAGCTGCAGGTGCTGCTGACGCTGTGGTCGGACTCTGAACCGGCGATGGGGATCTCCAGCACTCCTCTCGGCGACAACGACGACGCCGCTCGGCCTTCTTCTTCTTCTCCTTCTTCCGCCCTGTTGTCTGCTTTCCTCACATGCCTTTTCGACCTTCCCCGCGCGTTTCCTCGGGTCCCTTCTGTTCCTACGACGACGAGACACAAAGTAAATCGGAGCGTCAATTTAGCTGTCCAGCGCTCTGTTTTCAGCCCTCCGTTCCGTCGCCACGACAGAAAACAGAGCCTCTGAAACGGGCGGATGGGTCTCTCGCGTTTCAACGCAATTTAACCGCAGCGAGAACACGAACAGTCTACAGCTCGAGGGAAGGCGGAGAGGCACATGCATTCCCCCGAAAAGGAAAAGGAAACCGGAACGATCGATTGCGGAAATCAAAGAAAAAGAGGCCCCCCCTTACCAAAAAAAAACAACATCGACCCTTTATTAATGCTGTCCTAAAAATCGAACCTTTAATCATGCGCCCCAGTTTTTTTTCACCTTCCTCGTGCGTCATGTCGCCTTTCCGGAGATGGGTAAAAGCTTTCTCCTCAAATGGGACAACAATTGTACAGGCGGGGGACTGAGATGCCTGAACGACAGAGCTCTCTTCAGCTTTTCTTCAAATGAAGTTCTGTAGAGAGAGAAAGAGAGAGAGAGAGAAAGTGAGAGAGAGAGAGAGAGCTGGCTGGCTTTCTCTCTCTCGCTCTGCTTTGTATTTATTTCGGTTCCGCCGGAAGGGGCGGGGTAGAACAAAGGACGGAGGATACTGCCTGAATTATATAATCCGAACCGTCGATTTATGTTAGTTTCGTCCTGTCCGGAATGATCAACGGTCCGGATGGATCTGGGACCTTATAATAATATGACATTTTAGTGGTTACCCTGGTCTGAAGGAAAGAAAATGGGTAAAGAATGCAATTCCCACACGTTCGGGAAATGAAAATTGAAAATTCGACCGAGTCGACAGAGAAGTGAGATTAGGAAAGTAAAACCTTGTTTTATACGTATATAAATTATTATTGATGTGTTGCGTCATTAGAATTCTGCTGATAGGTTTTGGTCACAAGTCATGAGAGATATCGTTGACACTTATACAATTCCAAAGCGCAGAAGTGAAAGTCTAGAAGAGAATCAGAGGCTTTGACCAAACGTGCATTGGAGGCTTGATTTCTCCTAAATTACATGGTGGTAAGTATAAATAAGTGCTTGGGCCAAAAAAATCCTCCCTAATGGAGAGATAGTTGGAGAGGTGACAAAACCCTATACTTTTCATTACAAAACCAATAAACCGGAAAAGGATGGATTGTTTTGTGAAAGAATTTTTGGTCCTATAAAAAGTGGAATTTGTGCTTGTGGAAATTATCGAGTAATCGGAGATGAAAAAGAGGACCCGAAATTAGTCAATACAATTTGGAAGTCTTTGCAAGAGCTTTTCAATGGTGTTTAGCTCTCCCAAATCCGGGAGAAACTTCCACATTGTCATTGTTATGTTCCCACTCTAAGCTCATGATCCAATGTACCTATTTCTTACTTCAACCTGTTCACCCCGCCTTTAATTTTGGAAAGCTGCAATGTTACCCGTGATCTATGCACTTTTATCCGAAACCAAAGTTGTCCTTTTATTTTATCTGTTTGTCTGTAGCATTCAGATATGTTTTAAAAAGTATCACAAATTGTTTGTAGACCACTCCGGTGATGGAGTTTCCTAATTTTATGATAAGGCCATTAAGATATATTTTATTTGATTTTTTTTTTTCAAAATGCTCTTCTTATTTTTCTTCTTCTTCATTTGTAAAAATCTTCTGCTTAAAATCTTAAGATACATTGGTACCAAAGCAAAATCTAATTACTCATTCATGAGACTCGCCAACTCCAAATCATGTGACCATGGTGGCAACAAGCGCTAGATTTATTGAGCTCCAATTCCAGTGGCCATGTTGGTAAGTTCAGAGTTTAAGCTGTTGGGTTACGTTTGGTCATCCGAATTTTTAATCAGGATAGGACTTGATAGAATATGATATTAAATCTTGAAATTTTTCTATATCTTATCTACTGTTTGGCGAATCGCAGTATTAAAATCAGATATATTTATATTATATCATGTACATTTTTTTTTTAAAAATATAAACAGCATATCATTATAAATGAACCTAAAAGTTCATAAACGGAGATTGTGAAAAATCTCTCGTAACACTATTCCTTAATTTATTTTGCCTCATTTTTAAATTATTTTCTCTATTATTTCTTTTTTCCCCTTTCATCTTTCTTTAATAAAAATTTATCAAATAGTAAACTCATCGACATACCTAAAATACAAAAATACCTAAAATATATATAATAAATATAAATATATAATTTATTGATTGAACGTTCTAAAATTGAATATATAAATTAATTTTTTTATTTTTAATTTCTTAAATTAGAATTCAAATATTATTTATATTGAAATATAATTTTAATTTTGTTAATTTAATAAGTTTGTTATTCGAGAAAAATAACTTTCCTATTTTTTGTTTTCTTACCTTTTACCAAAAAAAATAAAATAACTTTCCTATTATAAACATTATAAATCATATCCACATTTATCCCACCTCCCCCATGGGATAATTTTATCTTGCCTATATCCCTTTTATATCCGATTTTATCCTATCTTGTGCAAGCACCAAACATAGAACGTAGGATATGATAATCATATCCTATCCCAAATTTTATCCTGATTGCCAAACGCAACCTTGAGGTATGATGTGAGTTGTGGTGGAAAAGTCTCATATCGGAGAACTAATGTGGTTTGGAGTAGTTAATATATTCTAATTGATCGATAACTCATTAACTTAAATTTTTAAGTAAAAGTATATCCGACTAGATATATCAATAAAATAAGAATTAGGTTCTCCCTTAACAATCTCCCTTCTGTGTGTAGCCACGAGCTTGACCTCACAACCACGACGGACGAGAGCTCAATATTAGGATTGATTGGTTCCCTATTCGGTCCGATTCCTAGATTCCGTGATTGGGAACTGGACCGACCAACCGGTCTGGTCTGGTGGAACTCGTAAACTTGCTATTTTTGGCCAAAAATAAAATAAAAAATGAGAGAATTTGGGAGGAATTATGGTTTGTTTCTTAAGAAATTTAAAAATATATTATATATATAAACTTAACCGGTCCGGTCCGGTCGGTTCGGTTCCTACCTTGGAATTGAGAACCAAACAGATCAGCTAGCGGCTCCAAAAGCGGGAATCGGGAACTAGAATGCCCTCCTTGGGAATCGCCCAAAACTCGCCAGTCCGGTCCTGTTCAGGCGATTCCCAGTTCAGGTGGTTCCTGCTACACACCCCTACTCAATATCCATCCTTCTCGAGATCCCATCTCTCTCTCTGTCAATTTTGTTTTTCTTTAGCTTTCTAGTTGCCTGATATGAATCCTATTTGGCACCACATATGTTAAGCGAATCATAGCATACTTTAACGTTCAAGTCAAGAATTCAAGGGTCAATATCAGCAAAAATTGACCGGTAAGAGAATAAGTATGACCAAATGCATCACAATCATTCCTAGATTAGCTTGAAATGCGTATGAGGTGGAATCTACTTCAATGACGCAGTAAATACGTTCACAGATGTTAAGCTTTGTCATTACAGCGAAAATTCATGTAACCAAATTTTTAACTTCATTCTTAATCAGCTCATTCAATTTAAAATAAGACACTAGAAATTATGACAAGAGTGATGGCACGATTTAAAGTAGGGATAATGCCATCGGTCTTCTTTTTACTTTTTCCCGAAATTGAAAAATGCCCCTCTAATTTTTGGTTCAAAATCATTATTATATATGTGTTAAAAAATGTTCCACATTGCTCCTTCCGCTAATTTTTGCTGTTGCAATTTGCAGTTAATTTTTGTTGACATGGATTGTCGAATTACTAATATGAATGTTGCAGTACACATGTAATGTTATGATTTGCTAAAAACTATTACGCCAAGCAAAATAAACACTAACATAAATTAATTGAGAGATAGAGAACCGGCCCATGAAGAAACAATAGTGCTGCAATGGCCTCTTGAGTTCGAGGATTGTGACCGTGGCAGTTCGAGATCGAAGCTTGTGGCTGCCATACCCAAATCAGGCTTTGAAGCTCACAGCCATGGTCAATGGCCATTTGAGCTGGAAGGTTGCAACTGAAGCTCATGATCGCCATGGCCACTCAAGCTCCAAGCTTGAAGCTCATGGCCCCCATGACTACTCAAGCTGGACCGTTGCGAACACCGTGACTTCTTGAGCTTGAATCTCATGACCATGAATGAGCTCGAGCCGCCATGGCGGTGAATCTAAAACTCTTAGAACTCGAGCACCGGGGAAGCTTAAGCTTTTGAGCTGCGGCTACGACCGTGATGGGTGGTCGTGAATGAGAATTTACTAATTGCATTAGTAGGGTTTGAGGAAGAAAAAGAAGACGAACTACGACGGGACGACTGTTGGAGGGAAATAGGGACAAAAAAAGAGGAAAGAAAATAAAAGGAGACAAAGAAAAAAAGAGGAAAAAGTAAAAATTTAAAAAATTTAATAATATTGCAAAAAAATGTTCATGCTAGTATCAATTATGACATATAGAATAGCCAACGTTAATTAAACCAACCTTGTCAGTGATTTCTGACCAAAACACTACATTGGTAAAATTTTAAAAAGTTTATGATTAAATTAACCATCGTATAATAAATTTAAAATTTCTGAGACATCGGTTGTAGAAAGAACCATTTAACAATGTAGAAATTAGTTATCTCCCCAAATTTTCATTTGGCACCATCTTTGAAATTATGGGGAAAATGTCTAATGTTTTTCGTGGGCCAACAAGATGAGTAGCGTAATTGAGAAATTAAGCAAGTCGAGAGCGGTCTTTGTTAGTGGGTGAACTAAAACCTGCTTCTTATCTAAGCCCGCCAACCGTTGCCGATGTCGCTTCAGTTCAGTTAGGGGGGAGTACTTAACTGAATTCTGCTCTTTCATGTCCCTCTCACTATAGGACCCAACCCTCCTAACCGTCCTATGTCAACTTAGACAACTCTAGTGAAACCGACATTAGGTAAAAAAACAATGTCGCTTTATCAAGACAATATAGGATTAGTTAGATTTAGCGTGAGGCTTATCCAACATATAAAAGTTAGTGTTTATTAGTGCATGGACATTAAATCCATATTTAGTACGTGGATAGAGAGAATGATTAAAAAAAAGAGAGGAAAATATGCATTATGAGAAAGAGAGAGGCAAAGGAATTCATCAATTTACTTAGAGAGTGAGAAAATGATTAAGCTAGGATTAATTAGATTTTGGTGAGGCATATTCATGCATCAGAGCTAGTATTTGTTAGTGCATGTGCATTAAATCCGTATTTAGTACTTAGGTCGACAGAGAGAGACAAATAAGGAAGATGCCCATTACAAGAAAGAGATATTTAGTTAGATAGGCTTATCCATGTAGAAGAGTCGGTGTTTATTAGTGTATGTGCATTGAAACTCTGTTTGTTTCATGAAAAAAAAAATTAGGAAAATATTTTTTGGATTTTTCGACGTCAGTTCGCAGAAAATAACTCCATTGGGGAAAATATTTTCCATAAAGGAGAAAAAAGTTTTCTAAAATAGAGGCAAATATTTTTAAAATATTTTCTTCACTTACTCTTATCTCACACTCCTACTAGCCCCCATTTCTTTTTTTCTTTTTTTCAATTCAAAATTTTTATTATTTTTTATTATTTTTCTTTGTCTTTCTTTCTTTTTGCTTTCCCTCTTACTCAATCGGTTGCCAGCCATGACGACGGTTGATGATCAGCCACAAGAGAGGCCTAAGGCTGATGAACTCAAGCTCGCCTTTGGCCAGTGCTGGTCGTTGCCATGGCTAGTGATAGGCTGAAGAAGAAAGAGGAAAATAAAAAATAAAAGGAAAAAAAGAAAAAGAAAAAAGTAGAAAGAAAACAAAAAGTATTAGAAAAAAAAAAAAAAAAAAGATATAAAAAATTTATTAAAATGAGTGCATGAAGGAAAATCAAATTGAATTTTCCATAACGAATGACAGAAAATATTTTTTAGTTCATTTTCAAGTTTCAATATTGAAAAATATTATCATTTTCTTAAAAAATGGCTTATTGAAAAACATTTTTTAGAAACGCTACATTTTTCATGAAACGAATAAAACTTAAATACATATATATTGTCTTTAGATGAGAGAGAGAGACAAATAAAATGAAGATATGCATTATGAAAAAGAGGGAGTTATTTAAATTTCTTGTGAGGATTATCTAAGTTGGTGTTTTCTAGTGTATGTGCATTAAATCCATATTTAGTACTTAGATAGAGAGAAAGACAAATGAAATGAGGATATGCATTACGAGAAATAATGGAACGTATCAATTTACTTGTGAGAGAGAGAGAGAGAGAGAGACCAATTGATTAAGACTGGATTAGTTAAATTTTACGTTAGGCTTATCCATGTATAAGAGTTGGTATTTATTAGTGCATGTGCATTAAATCCATATTTAATTCTTAGATCGAGAGAAAGACAAATGAAAGGAAGATAATTTCTTACCTTAACCAAAAAAAAAAATGAAAGGAAGATAAGCGTTACAAGAAAGAGAGATAATGGAATCAATCGATTTAGGTTTTTTCTTTCATTCTTTCTTTCTTTTTTTTTCTTTTGTCATACAATCGATTTAGTTTAGAGAGAGAGAGAGAGAGAGAGAGAGAGAGAGTAATTGACAATGTCGAAAATTACTATAATGGCCTTCATGTTGAGTGGTGAAAAGCTTCAATCAATGGAATTTCTTAAGCCGGATTTGCCGGCAAAGCGACAGCTGGTGGGTGCATATATCTTTTATGCATTTTGTATGATTGCTAATGAATGTCGCAAAGACACATGTTAATTACCCATTAAAATTAGTCTTCAACTTACCAGTCTATTGTCTTTTACCAAAGGGAGGCGACTAGACTACTCCTGTATGTTAAGAGGAACTTAAAACAAAATACCACTCTCTAGTCCCCTCTCTCTCCTTTATCCGTGGCATTGACAAGGCAGTAAAATTGGCCCCAACCAATATGCCGCCACCGTCACGCCACCTCCCGTCGGCGTCGGCGCTTCTCGCACCACTGTCGGGGCCGACCGTTACGTCTTGTCCTCTCCCTCCCCTCTATTTGTCAAGCACGGTGGTTGTGACCTTGCAATTGCCAAGGTTGCGACCACCTTGATGCCCCCCTAACCTCGGGCAACGTCGGTCCCTCTCTTCCTTTGTCCTCATTGAGGACATACAGGACGACTTGGTGGGGTTGCAACCTCATGGACATTAAGTGAGAAATTAGTAGGGATGTGACCCAAACAATAACTCGGTGAGATCTTACCATGTGGTGATCTTGTCGTATGGAGATTGGCAAATGACGTGCCGCCACATGTCATTAGGAGAAGAGCCTATTGACAGGTGGCCGCTTATCAAAAGGACATGAATAAGCATTTAGCCCACTAAATAAGGTTTGAGATACATCTCGCTAGACCCTTCCTAGTGAGCCCCATTCCAAGACAGTTGAGCCAATCTCTCTAAATAATTTCCGAAAGATAAAAAGATTATCTAGGATTGTACCACTAATTTGAAGTTATCACTATTTAGACTGTTGTTTCATGAAATATACCTACAATAAATCTATGGGCATGAGCCCTTATTAGTGCATTCGAAAAATCATGACATTGAATGTCATATGTATATATCTATCTTTCTTCATAAATTTCAAGTATCACATAACGATGAATTTATACAACTACATTTTGCTCCCCAGATCCTTTAAATTTTAAAGGTTGCCATGCATGAAAAAATAGTTTGCAATATTGTCATGATTGTCGCCTTTAACAATATAAAAGTAAATCAAAATACAACCAAAATTAATCAGACAAAATGACCTTTGCAACAGTCAAACAAAATTAATGCATTAAGCATTTGATAAAATCAAGATCATGGTAAAAACAAGACTATCGACAATGCAAAATAATGCTTCAACATGGGCAACTTGAAGTTAAAAATCTAACTCCATGGAAATTTAGCAAGGCACAAATTATGGGTTAATGGAGTTAGCAGGACCACAGATTGTCCCTTTTCTCAGCTATTTGTCCCTTCCAAGACAATAATTTTTTTTTTCCACCCTTCCAAATTTGAATCAACTCTTACTAAAATCCAAGCAGAAGCACCCCAATCCAGGGGAATTCCCAAATACTTTTCAGACTCTCATCTCGGGTTCCCTTAGCTCTTCTGCCATAATATGCTTTATATTCATAGGACAATACTTACTACAGAAAATTCCCGATTGATTCAAATTGATATGTTTTCCTGAAGCATAACAATACTGGTTATGGATCTCAGCTGACTGCCTGCATCCTCTGATTGTTCCATCGAGAGTCGCCGGCGAAGAGGAGGCGACAAGGAATGGCTGAATAATATCCCCGACAGCGACCAACTTCAATTGCAAATTCTACAAGAGTAGACAGAACAATAACTACCAAAATGATTGGATAGGTTGATAATGGATAGCCTTTTCAAAGGTCCCGTGAAGGTTTGAAATAATGCAAAGACCATTTGATTTCACACCGAAGGAAAAAGTGAAGACACCGCATCTCCCGCTGAATCCATTTCTCTTCAAAACCCTTCTTTCTCAAGCAATCCTCCAAAACAGTTCAATTTGGACACAGCTTGAAATTTCTTCCTCCTTTTTCACGCTATCAGTGATGGAGGACTTCTTGAACAACCAGGATGTTGTCACGTATTTGTCTGCCGTGCAGATAGGCACCTTGCTCAGGGCACCCAGTCAGGGCAGCAGCCAGAACTTTGTCAATAATTTATTTGCAGAATTGCGTAGCTTACTTGGCCTAAACTGGTGAAGAGTTTCCAGATAGGCAACTTTTGGCACCGACAGTAATTTGAGTCTTGTTGAGCTGTGTATTCAACATCTCGGTGTCAAAGAATTTCTTGAGGCCTTAGATATGTCATGTTGTACAGTCTCCTAGTTTTTCTGGTAAAACAACCCCATTCAGTCCATCTTGATCGGGGGCTTTTCAGGCCCCCAGACTGAATACAGCTTGTTTCACCTCGTCAAGAGATACTTGCTGAGTAAGTGTGGCATTCATTTAATCAATAATCATTCTAGGATATTGATGCATCACTGAGGTGTGTGCGTGATGCGGGGATGTGTTTCGACTGATAAGGGTTGGCATAAAGGAACGCCATAAGAAAGGATAAAAATTCAGACCGGAAAGGCATGAAGGACTAAGCCATCTGTTAAAGATAAAGGACTTCTTGGTTCACCGTCAAGGGAATTGGGGTTGAAATTCACTCACTTGAGAAAGAGCTCATATATTCATTAAATTCAAATTTCGTATTTCTTACAAATGAGGTCATACCTTTGTTTATGGAGTGATTGTTCTAAATAAAAATAAATAAATAAAAGACTCTTGGAATCCTAAAAACCGAAATAACTATAAGAGTATTCACATAATTTAGACTCTTGAAAGCAACACCATAACAAAGACTCATAAAAAAAGGGGGCTGTGGCACCCCCGACTAAAAACTAGGACTCCAAACTCATATGACTAAGAATTAAGACACTTAATTATTAGGACTAGATGCATTTAACTAAGATATAAATGCATTATAACTTAATTTGACCGTCCAAATTCTTCCACCGGTCTGGGCACTCGGATAGCCGCCTTGAAAGATAGACAAACCACAAAGGAAATCAATCAAAACAGCCTCCACTTGCTAGATAGTCTGTTAGTAGCCTCAAAGTCGGTAATAAACTTGCAGTCGACATCTTGGTGGTCAATTGACAACTATGAAATCGACAACTTGTCCATTGAACAGACAACTTCCCTATAGAATCAACATATTTAAATTTGAACCCATCGAGTCAAATTATAGAGCGGACTTGGTTTTCGCTAAGGATTGTGTTGAATCTACTGACGAGGTCTGAGTTAAGCAAGTTGATCGAAGGACCATATTCTCCCGCATCAATCACTGGTTGAAAACTTCTGTATCTAGTTGACGAATCCAATCCAGTGAAAAACTGGACAACTTTGCTTTTAACCTCGGTAGGGTATCGGCAACATGCAGATTCTACTCCTCTGCTTCTTTGAGGGGCTGTTGCGTGGATAAATCAAGTATTCTGATCACCTCATTGAAGCCACTGAAATCGATGCCTCGTGCCCTAGAGCATCAGCTCGTCTCTACAAAGCCTCAATCTTTTTTTCGGCTGCTATTTCTCATCTTTGACATAGTCATCATTTGGCCCAGTTTAAGAAGTGCTTCTTCGGCCCATTTTGGCCGTTCTGCAAATCAAGTAGCCAAGTGGGATCTTTTATGTTTGGACGTCCCTTCATCGGGATTTTTGTTCAAGAATTCTTCAGTTTTCGACCGAAAAAAGCATAGACCATTGTTTGAGGATCTAATTTTAACCATCGCTTGATCGTACTATGTTAAAATTAGATATTCAACTTAGTTCGAATCCCGTCCTGCGTCAAACAGAGGAATCAGCTTCCTACATGAGTGTTCCTCAAGTGAAGCATTGTTTTGTAACACTAATGTTTCAACCCAGAAACTAGAATCATTACTCGATTCAAAGAAGTATCTGATATGCACGGAATTATGTTAGGATTTCTGGAGAACGATTTGGTACATTGAGCTTTGCTTGATCATCACTTCATCGGCGAAACAACGAGGAATTGATCTCCCTCCTCTCGAAAAACTGAAGAAGAACCTGTCTTATTCTATGACTAGACAACAGCAATAATCGTTTGTATTACAGATCAGAGTGGGGAGTGGGGATACCAGGCATTGAGAGCACTCTATAATCAAGCAATTACCGGCCGGTCCATCCCCAATATTTAGTGTCGCTGTACCTTCTCTACGATCTCGAGACATAAAAGTGGAGATCTTCTTTTATTCCATTCGCACGAATTCCCTACTTTCAAGCTTTTACAACATCCCTCCCATGTATACTGCTGTGAATCATTGAATTTGCAGCAACGGACTTCATCGAAACGGGAGAGAGATCGTACTGGCTTCAGTTTCTCTGTTCACTTGAACTGAAAAGCCTCTTTCTGCCTGCCCAATAATGATAGGACGGTCGCGCAGATATGCTTCGAGGACAGCCCGGCTTGTTCGATCTGGTCTTGCGGCGCTCCGTGGTCGATGTATCTATCAGGTAAGACCATGGCTCGCAACTGTACACAAGCACATCAAGGAAAACTTGTTAGCTGGAGACATTAAATTGGAATTTCAGGTTCAATGCGTATCGTCACAGATTCGAACCAACAACATCTACAGCCAGGTACTTAAACTTAGCTAGTTACAGAAATACGCCAGTCCATGAACACTTCTGAGAGACGTAGTATAATCAGTAGTGCTAAGTTCATGGTCGCCAGAGAAATTTCCATAGAGACTTGCCTTTAGGTTTCCATCCAGAATGCCGGATAGACATAGGAAGTGCGACACATGCGATCCAAAGCCACCGACCGAACCTTCCTCGGCAGTAATCAGCATCTCGTGATGATTGGCCAATTGGGTGATGAGATCTGTGTCCAGAGGCTTGCAGAACCTCGCATCGGCAACGGTAATGTCAATGTCTATGGACTTGAGCATATTTGCGGCGGCGACACACTGCTGAACTATTGATCCGTACCCAAGAATCGCGACTCTGCTACCTTCCTTCAATATCCTTCCCTTTCCTATCTGTAACATCAGTTGAAAAATACTGGATTAGCATCGAGTACTATTCAAATCGAGAAATTGTTACGTCATATACTGAGACTAACCTTGATTGGAATTCCTTTGTTGTTTGGAGGAAGAGGCACACCGACACCATTACCCCTTGGGAACCTGAAGCAACTGGGCCTATCGTCGATGGAAGCCGCAGTAGCAACCATGTGCATAAGCTCGGCTTCATCCGATGGAGCCATAACCACCATGTTAGGCAGGCAAGCCATGTATGCTATGTCGAATGCCCCGCAATGTGTAGGCCCATCTGCACCAACCAAACCTGCTCGATCCATTGCAAATCGAACCGGTAGTTTCTGCAGATCTACATCGTGGACAACCTGCACAAAATTACCCTCAAATTGCTCGTATCAATGACAGGGCGGAAAATTTACAATTGGAACAGGACTTGTTTTAGGAATCTCCATGTTAGTTCACCTGATCGTATCCTCGTTGCAAAAACGATGAATAGATGGCGCAAAAAGGCTTGAGACCCTCTGTGGCTAATCCAGCAGCAAACGTGACGGCATGTTGCTCTGCGATCCCCACATCGAAGCACCGATCAGGGAACCTCTTCTGAAAATAATTGAGACCTGTCCCGCCACCCATAGCCGCATGGATTGCCACAATCTTTTTATCGTCCTCGGCTTCTTTTATCAGTGACTCTGCGAAATACTGTGTATAGGACAGGGTCGGCGATTTCGGCTTGAATTGCTTTCCGGTTCTTGGATCAAACTTGACAACCCCTGAAGTACGTCAGAATCAGATTAAGGGAATCCTCTAAGGATTCAAGCAAAGACATATAACAGAGCAGGATATGGAAAATCGGCCTCACCGTGCATCTTGTCCGCTGCAGCCTCTGCCGGAGGATACCCTTTGCCTTTTTCTGTCACGATGTGGATCAAAACAGGACCCGGAGCTGGCATGGCTTTTACCTTCTGGAAGATCGTCACGAGATCTTCGACACTGTGCCCGTCCACCGGCCCAATGTAATACAGCCCAAGCTCCTCAAAGAACGTAGAACCAGAGGCGCTGATGAAACCCCTCGCGTATTCGTCTACTTTAGCTGCGACTTCGTGTGTCGATCCCCCGATCTGCTTTGTAATGCTCTTTGCAAACAAACAGGAGTGCGGACCAATCTTTAGTTCAGATAAGGATCGATGAAAATGCGCATAACTCTATATGGAATCGATGAGATGCTCACTTTAGCAGCTTCTCGGAGCTTGCGGAAATTCGTGCTTGCTTGGAGTCTGGTGAGGGCGCTGCTGAGAGCGCCGACTGGGGTCGCAGGGCCATCAAGAGTAGCAGTAGGCAAAGAAACTTGCTTGTTGTCATTCAACACGACAATTAGATTGGAATCCAGAAAACCCGCGTTGTTCATTGCTTCATACGCTTGACCGGCCGTCATGGCTCCATCTCCAATCACGGAAATGACATTGTTGTTCTTTCCCAGGAGATCTCTCCCAACCGCCATACCTATACATCATTCACAAGAAAGAGTTATCATCTTGTTTGTAGGCTGTATTACTCGTACAAAATCATGGTGAAAAAATGGACTTTCGATCTTAGAACTCATACCGAGACCAGCAGAGATGCTCGTAGAACTGTGTCCCGCGCCAAATGTATCATAAACGCTCTCATCCCTCTTGGGAAACCCCGCAAGCCCCGAGGTCTTCCTAATCGTGTGCATCCGAGTCCGCCTTCCGGTCAGAATCTTGTGGGGGTATGTCTGCAGAAGACAACTCTTTCAGTGTTCATAATCTGTTTCTTGCCATGAAGAGGATCGATACCAACATGCTCGAAAGGATTTTCAATGCTGTCTTTCCCTGCGATTTTACCCCTAACTTGACATTTCTCGTCTTTTAACCAATGAATTCGATTAGACTCATACCTGATGTCCCACGTCCCATATGATTTTGTCTTCTGGGGCGTTGAAAACATTGTGAAGAGCCACCGTGAGTTCCACCACGCCGAGGCTCGCGCTCAGATGACCGCCTGTCTTCGAGACCGAGTGCACTATCTCTGCCCTTAGCTCTGCAGCCAATTGCTCAAGATCCTAACACACACATTATTCATCCAAATTAAACTCATCATTCCGAAACTCGCAAACGAACAGCCGAAAGAGAATCATTCTACATATACTGTGCAAAACAGGACATTGGTAAAAGTTATTTCATGGAAGTATTAAACCAAACCACGGTCTGACATATCAAATGATCACTGAGATCGAAGAGTTGAGGATTACTAATTACCGGCGGGGTCAAGTTCTTCATATGAACTGGATAATTCACAGTATCGAGCAAAGGCGTGGCGGGTTTGTCCCCGGAGAAGTCGACGTACCACTCGTCCTTCTCCTTCCGCAGCATCACCTTGCCCTTCCCTTCGTCCCCATCCGGGGTGGAGCCAGAAGACGAAGCTCTCACGCACAGCTGAAACGACAAAGAGAAACACCAACACCCACCATTGAAACGCGTGCAACTTAAACCCCTGGGGGGGGAGAAAGACTTCGGGAGGCTTTCTTGCTTAGAGGATTTTCGAAGGCTTACCGTGAGACCATCGCCGTATGCTCTGCCACCGCTGCCGGCGAGGGATCCCGCGGAGGGCTTCTTCAGCTGTGTTTGGGGATGAGGGAAGAGAGAGTGGTTCAGGGTGAAGGAGGCTCCGCAAACAGCCATGGCTGGATGAAGATGAGACGATGCTAGCTCGAGGAAGTTGAAGATGCCTCGAGGCAAATCGCAGAGATGGAGACGAGAACGAGGTTTGAACCGTTTATATAGCGGTCGGACGCTCTTTTTTTTTTTGGGTGGGAGGGGGCAGGTGCTGCGCGTGGTTTTTTTTTTTTTTTTCCTGCCTGGTATAACAATATATATATTCTAAATCTTTTATTGGTTCTACTATAATTTTCACTCTCAGACTTTTGTTCTGTCTTCTTGCAGGGCATAAGGGTCAAAAACTCATATTTGAAATTAACTCGTCCCTATCACAATCCCCTTAAGAAGGTGGAGGTGCAAATCCCTCACCTCCTTCTATGTTGGAAGAATATCACATAACATATAAACTTGTACCAATGACCAAAAAGTACCTCCTGTCTACATAGCATATGAACATAGAAGGTGGCAGCATGCACGTAGTAAAAAAAAAAAAAAAACTTAAGTGATGACCTCTTGATCGATGTGGTACTGTTCCTCTATTGTCATGTCAAATTAGTTTGGCTAAAGTAGTCCACGAATGCTGCCACGAGGCATTTGCAATCGCCACCATGGATGGAAGCTAATGGAACGTAATTTTCGATCAATGATATGAGTTTGGGATATTGATTTAATGAAAAAAAAGTTTGGCATAACAAAATGTTTGGGATAATAATGCAAATGGTTCATGAACTTTAATGCAATTCTTGAACTTTTAATTTATCCATTGTGTCTATAAATTTTAGCTTAATGTACAGTGTGGTTCATGAACTTTTAATTTATTTAATATAATTCATAAAATTTTGGTACATGTTTAACTTAGTTTCGGAACTATATAGTAATATTCAATGTTGTTCCTAAGCTAGAATTAATCAAAGGACAACATTGACAATTTTCATATAGTTTAGGAATTAAGTTGAATGTGTATCAAAAGTCTAAATGCTACATTAAACAAATTGAAAGTTTAAGAATTACATCAGATCAATTGTATTATTATCCCTACTTCTTCTTCTTTTTTGTGGGATTATTCTTTTGGGAAAACACCAAAAACCATTTGCATCCGCTACTTTTAAAATTACATATTTTCATCCTCACTTTTGCGATTAGGCACCACATTCCATCCCACAACAAGCATTAATTTACCATATCATCATGTCCTTGCCCAAAATATTCTTTATCGCTTTCCTATGCCCGCCCTTCCACCCAAAAAATCCCTACGCTCACTCCCAAAGCACTTGAAGCAACCAATTTGGCTCATTGACTTTGTATATATCTTACGACTTTTACTTATAATTAATTCATTCCCTCTCGACTTTGTTTTGAACGAATAAAATCCGAAACCCTGGCACAACATACAAATACTAACGCCTACTTTGGCGGGTAATTCTCACATTTTTCTAATAATTATTGTAAATTATGATGATAGAATGTGAAAGAAATAGTTTTTGGGAATAATCACATAGAAAGGCTATTGAAACGATCTGGAATGAATGACAGTTCCATCGCTGAGTTACAAACAACCTTTTCGATTGGTTCTTTCACGTGTCGAGTTTGGGAGTGTTCCGCATTCGAAAGTTTAGGTCATAGAACTAAATATGACAATCTTTTCATTAATTACTCGAAAGGCATCACCAAACGAATCTCTTGTTAAACCTAAGTAGATTGGACACCTAAAGATCCCCATTAGCGCGGCGAAGTCATTTAAACCTAGGGATATGTCGAAAGCTGTGTAAAAATACCTGGAGCCTTAGAGGTTGGTGGTTAACTCTACACTAGAAAAGATGAACCTTCTCTTGAATGAAATTAACATGTCGGCAATACCTTCTTTGTCAAAATGCCGTGAGCTTGATGATGTGAGCATGTTTGGTCAATCACTCTGATTTTCATGTGATGTGTGTTGTGTACGTAGTGCATTTTTCAAAAATCATCAGATGGATTTAAACTTTGTTGTGTAAATTGGCCAAAAGAACTATATTAGAATTTTACGCAAAGATTTATGATTAAATTGATAAAATTTAAAAATTTAAAACTGAATTAATATCTGTATAATGGGTTTAAGACTAATTGGATGATTTCTCCTTTAGATGATGGCAAAACCTTAGAAGTGGGGAGGCAGTTAAACGAATTACTTTGTGGGTAAAGATTCAAATTACAACAATGAACCTAGAAACATTTGCGTTTCAGCATAAGTATGGTTTGCAAATTGGCTTTTTATGGAGAAATGACCAAATTTCATGGACAATACTTGCTGATTATTATTATTTTTTAAATTAATTCATAGATAGGGTTAGATACCTAACCAATATGAATAGTAAATAAATTTGCATATTTTATTTAACTAACTGATTAATTCACTTTGGCTGTTAAGGATAGGCACGAATTTCTTCCTAGGGAAAGTAACTGATGCAAAGTCACTTTATTAGCAACTTAATCTAATATAGCTTTGAAAGCAGCTGAAAAGTGTTTTTCTCTCCCTCTCTTCTGTTTTGATTTTTCTTCTTCAACTTTCCTCCATGAGGACCCTCCACTCCATTTGTTGTTAATTTTACTTGAGTCTTTTTGTTCTTTTTTTTTCTCTCTTGATCTAGATTTGGAAGCTCTCTCCTTCAGATCCAATTTTAGATTTTAGAGTTTGAACTCTCTTATTCTAAGTTAGACTCGGGTGTTCTTCTCTCCCAATTTAGATATGTGAGTTTAATAATGTTTTCGGGGATTTGATACCCCCATGCTTTGTTCGTATAAAAATTCTCTGTTCCCAATTTTAATGAGAACTCTAGTGTCTTATTGAATTATGAAGATATACTCTTCCAAAAGTTAGATTTGTGTTTATTCAACCTATTTTAGTCGTCTCCACATGGCGATGGTGTATATGAAGCTGAACTTAGCATGCACTACTAACTAGCAACACTGTAGTTTTTTAAGAAGAAATTTCCGACGTGTTGTCATACGAGATCCTATAATCGGCCACCAATTAATTTGCTTGACATATTTGTTCATATGGAATGAGTGTGTGATTAAACCTATTGATGTTCTGTTGATCTTCATTGTTTTTTAGATTTGGCTTTATTTTGTAACGCTTTAGCCTTTACTTTGGTTTGCTTTATTTTACCATAAAAATCTATATACTTGTCACATATCCTTTTAAGTAATGACTATAATTTTCTTTTAAACTAAATCTAATATGGCTTTCGTGTGTCCTTTACACGTTTCGTGCACTAGAGAGGTGAGACAAACCCCAGCCTGGCTCGATTTATGTTGAGACAAGGATGCCAAACAAGTTTTATTATTAAAAATAAACTATACAGTTATCTAGCAAAAGCATTAAAATTAAAAAATGATCAAATAATAACTTATGGAGATTGTCTTGCTTAAGTTTTTTTTATTACTGATAAGATTAAGGTGTCACAATCTATCCATCCAATTGTCTACAAAAATATACTATTATGCTACAAGGAGTGTCGTGAGCGAATGAAATTGGTGGGGCAGGAATTTGAGTTCACCAACTCTACCTGATGGCCTTTTTCTCTTTCTTTAATTTTCTTCCCAATAGAATAATTACATATTAAATATGCATTCATTTATCTATTTAAGTTTTTGGAACAGTTAATAGTAGTCTAACACAAAATCTCACATGCTATCGGAGCATGAGGTTTAAATTCAAATTTTTCCTTAATACTAAGCAAAAAGACCAAACCAAGCTTGAATAGGAGTGATAGAATTATTAAATATTAAATTGCGCATTCATTTATCAGGTTAAATGTTTAGAATAATTGGCAATTTGATGCAAAATCTCGCTCTCCCCCTTTTCTTTGATTTTATTTTATTTCGCCTCTTTGACTTAGTTTTTCAGCTAACCATACACGTAATGAAACATTAGTGGGGTTTTACATTAGTGAATTTAATATGTGGTTAAATTGTCAAGGTTGTAATTTATGAGTATCGAAAGTTTTTATTTAGTTCATATGCTAAAATAAGTTTATGTTGTTGATAAATAATTTCAAAGATACTAGCAATATGACTACATAACGGGTTCACAAATATTGTTAATTATATACTTCATACTGCTTGAGCCATCAAAACAATCCCAAGTTAGCACGATATACTGTCTTTAAAAATATTTTCGATATCTAAATAGATATGTCATTTCAAAAACTTGACCGTGGGGACTCTAAATTACTAGAGGAGCAATATTTACATGATTCAGTTGATCGTAGCTGTTGGATCATATGGGACCTATGTGGGCCCACATGATTGAGCGGCTGGGATGAACTGGGCCCATGTGTTTTGGGACCGACTAATAATTATTCTCACAGGAGATACCTTCTCCTCATTGCAAGAATTGCATTCGACAAAGTGAACTGCCACTTGGACCCCAATTAATAGGATAAGAATATCATAAATCTCATAATTTTTGTTAATTTTTTTTTACTGATAAAGAGAATATTCACTTGAGGGTCATAACTTTTCAATTGATCACTTGAATGTTATTATTTTTAAAAATATTCACCACGTACAAAAGTTATAATATTTGTAGTGTTATTTTATCAATCTAAGCAATTGAAAAAGTTTTTAATAATGAGAAAATCAATTACATAACTCTTTCCATTTATTAATTATGGACTTTTTAAATATTATTGCGTGTGTGGTTGAGGAAAATAAATATACTCAGTAAGCTGCGCTATTGAGATTGATTCTGTTTTTCACTTTGTTTTAAATTTTGTTTTGATTTACAATAAATTCACACCCCGTTTTCAGATTTCATTGATCCAATATGACAATATAAATTTAAAAAATCTACATAAACTCCGTTTCAAGTATTCCTCTTAACTACCCGTTTTCGTGGCATGTTCATGATAATTGTTCCAAATTTTAATTGCTTACTTATATGTACAATTTTCTGTCGTCTCATTATACATTAACATAATATTGTACTTATTATAATTAATGTTTTATGCTTCGATTGATTATATGTTATACGATAATCCGCACCACGTCTAGTTTGCAATGACTCAATAGGATAAAAGGAGAAGATACAAGAAATTGTGTGGAGTTTATCAATGAGAGCATATTTTGGTCATTTATGAATAGATTTATGATAATTTGGAAAGAATCAACAACTTACAAATGAAGTTATTGACAACAAAATGTGAAGTTATTGAAGACAGACTAGAAGTTTCTCGACAAAGTTATTGATATCGCAGTGAATAATCAAATGAAGATAAGCGTTAGGTGGTTATGTCCAAATCTGTTAATATAGGATTTGTGTAACTTTTTTTTGATAAGTACTCATGAAGTAACTTCCATTAACCACTTCTTTCAAATTTAGGGTATGTTTGTTTTCACTTCTTTTTTTCTGTTTAAAAACAGTTTTTTTGTTTTTTTTGTTCATGGGAACAAAAAAGGAAGAAATACGTTTGTTTGCATTTTTGTTCCAAATCTATTTTTTTGTTCCCAAAACACATCTCTAACAAAAACAAAAAAAAAAAAAATTTTGTTTCTTGTTTTACGGAACAAAATTTAGGAACACTTTTTCTCTCTCTTCCATTTTCTTCTCTCTTTTTTTTTCTTCTTCTTTTCTTCTTCTTTTTTTTTTTTTTTTTTTCTTTGGCCGGTCGCCGGCCTTGGCCATGGCCGGCGACCGGCCGTCGAGGGCTAGCGACCGGCCAAAAGAAGAAAAAAAAAAAAAGGAAAAAGGAAAAAGAAAAAAAAAAAGAAAATAGAAAAATAAAATAAAAATATTAACCGCCGTCTAAAGTCAAAAAAATCTTGGTGCTCTCAAGCTGCTCCCGTGTGCTCTGTTCTCCGGAAGGGGCTGCTGCTGGTTCCGATCAATCCAGCCGTCCGGTGAGCCAATTTTTTTGAAGACGAGCTCCATCCAGAACTAATCTTCCCCTTCACCGAGCGATTTCGCCTGGTATGTCTTCTCCTGTCAAGAATCGCATC
Organism: Eucalyptus brandiana; assembly: GCA_014182725.1. Taxonomy (NCBI): domain Eukaryota; kingdom Viridiplantae; phylum Streptophyta; class Magnoliopsida; order Myrtales; family Myrtaceae; genus Eucalyptus; species Eucalyptus brandiana. Next base: position 8,991,879 of record CM024676.1, read on the forward strand.
ACACTCTTTTAGGGTTTCGATTCTGCAGATCCGCCTCTGCTCCAAATGGCGTCTTCTTCGACTACGCCAGCTGGTTTATTGGGCAAAGGCCCTCAAGAAAACCCTAAAGATGGGTCTGTTCTTTCCCCCCCTCGCCCCTCCCATGCTCGGTTCTCTTCGGTTGTTCGTGGTGTTCGTGGACGCTCGCGAAGTAGAGGACGTAGTCGAGCAAGGAAGTCTCGAGCTCTCCTAGGTAATATGCCCCCCCCCTCTTCGAATGTTGATGGCTCCTCCTCCCCTCTGGGCCAGAATGCTAAGAAAAAATGGGTTCCTGGTAGTGATTTGTTTGCTGCCCCTCTTCGATCGTCCTTTGCTCAGCGTGAGCAAGGACGTGAAGCTCCTCTGGTTGGTGCAAGTAGAGCAGGGTTAACCCGTCAAGCCCCCTCCTCTGATGTTGCTGATCAACCTCCCACCCGTTCGTGGGCTGCTGTCACTCGTTCGGCTACTAAAGGTTGTAGTCTTTCCTATATTCCACCTGCTACTAGGGGTGTGCAACCGGACCGGGTTTACCCGGTTCCCGGTCCGGCCCACCCGGAAAACAGGGTCGGGAACCGGTTCCGTTAAAACCGGGCCGGAACCGGTTCCCAAAACGCACCTGTTTAAACCGGTCCGGAACCGGTTCCGAGGGATTACCCACCCGGGAACCGGTTCGACCGGACCGGTTTGGGAACCGGTTGGAGAACCGGTTTTTATGCCTAAAGCGAAACCCTAATTTTTTTCTTTCTTTACCTGCGCAGGCGGGCGCGACGCGAGCGAGAAACCGACTTCCCGAGCTCCTCTCCCGGTTCCCCTCGCGCTCGCACCACCGCTACCAAGTTCCTCCTCCTCCCCCGCCCCGCCGCCCCGCCGTCACCGTCACCGTCACCGGCGTCGTCACCCCGACAACCTCCACCTGCTCGACCCCTTCCTCGCCTCCTCCTCCTCGCTCCAGCCTCTCGTCTTGCCGTGCCACACCCGCCGCGGGTGCGCTTCGTCGCCAAAGTCCGCGCCCTCCGCGACCCTCCACCTCCCGCTCCTCTCCCCGGTGGTTCGAGTCCCACCCCTCCCCGCCCGCGCGGCTCGTCTCCGACTTCTTCCTCGGGTGGACCCACCGCTCGCCCGCGACCGCGGCGTCTCGCGAGTCGTCTTCTCGCCGTCCGGCGCGCGTTCGGGCTCTCCATCGCCTTCGCCCGTGGCGGGACCTCCTCCGGCCCGACGAGGAGTCGACGGTCTCATCGTGCGCCGTTTCCCGAGCTCCCCCGCCGCCGCCGATCTACCGCCGCCCCCCTTCGCGAAGATCCGCTTGCCCCGCCGCCCGCCCGAGCCCCGTTGCCGACGCCTCGCCGGGTTCGCTCACCACCTTTGGGCGCCACCGCCGCTGCGACCAGACGCCAAAAGCCGCCGTTCCTGCCGCGATTCCGTCCTCAGCCCGTCCCGACGAGGCCCGCCTGCTCTCCAGGTCCCACTTTGTCTTCACCAGCCTCAAGCCCAGAGAGAAGGTACTATAGCTTGATTTGAGCGTTGTCGACATGTGTGAGATGATGTGGAAATTGATGGTTATAATGCTTTTCGCATGTTCAGAAGTGCGAATTCTTTTGTGAAGAAAGCTTGCATTTTGCTCATGATTTATTATGTTGATGTTAGAATTTTGATTAAAGTTTGCTTTGCTCAATTGGGGTGGCTGTGTGAAGAGGCTGATCTTTTTTGTGATTGCATGCTAGGAGATGAAAAAGAAGCAATTGGGTGAAGAATTGAGGGTGAAATCAGTAGTTACAATTAAACTTTAATTGCTTGGTGTCTCTATATAGTGTCTCCTGGCATATTAATTGTGAACTTGATTAGATTCTATTTAATGATATCTGTGATTGCTGAAGCTGATAAGACCAGATATGGGAGAATCTGTGAAGAACTTTAGCATTTTTTAATCATCTAGACTTGCTTTTCTAAGGTTAATTTTTATGCAAAACAGGTTCCAATATAAACAGGGTCAACCCTGTTCCCGGACCGGAAAAACAGGGTGGGCCGGGAATGCAGGTCCAATGAAAACAGGGTAGGGAACAGGGGCCAGAAAAGGAGAACCGGTTATAACAGGGTAGGGAACAGGGTCCAGGTCTAGACCCTACCCACCCTGGACCCGCTCACCCCTACCTGCTACCATTGATAATAAGGTTGTAGTGCAAATTTCTGATGAGATTCTACAAGCTGCTCACCCTAAATGGGATGATTGTCTAGTTGGCTATTATATTGGGAAGAGACTCCCTTTTAAAATGACTGAGGATGCACTCAAGCATGCCTGGGGTAATCACCTAGTTGAAGTCATTGTTGCTGATCTGGGGTTTTATTACTTTCACATTCCTGACAAGGAGTTTAGGAGGTAAGTGCTGGAAGGGGGGCCAATTACGGTTGCCAAAATTCCACTTGTCCTTCAGCAATGGCACCCTTTGATGAAGCTTGAGAAAGAATACCATAAATCAGTTCCAGTTTGGGTCTGCCTTAGAAATATTCTTGTTAACTTGTGGTCTGCTTCTGGTATTAATGCTCTTGTGAGTGCACTCGGTAAACCCCTCTATGTTGACAGCCGTACTGAACAAATGGCTATGGTGGCTTATGCCCGGGTTTGTGTTGAGATTGAAGCTTCAAGTTCCTTCCCTGAAGTTATTGGATTTCTGTTGAATGGAGACCTGAGATCAGTGGATGTCCATTATGAATGGCTGCCGATGCTCTGTCCCAAGTGCTGTACGTTTGGCCATAGATGTACTGATCCTCAAGCACCTGGTCCCCCCAAAGTTGGACCTAAACTTTCTAAGGCCCCGTCAGCTATTCCATCTAATGAGTGGCGAGAAGTTCGTGGAAAGCGGAATATTAGAATCCCTGATCCAGATGAAGCTCCCCCTCCTTCTCGCTCGACTGGTCCTCCTCTCCTTGGAATTGAAACTCGCCCTTCTGCACCGCAAGTGGTGGTTCCTAAGTTGGCAAAGCACCAAGAAAAACAAGGAAGAAGGTCTTCCCCCCCTTCTTTTGACCTTTTCCATGGTACGTCCCTAGTCCCTCCTCTTATGGGCCAAGTAAATGTGCCCGAAAATATTATGCCGGAGTTGTCCTCATCCTCGGATGAAGAAGTTTTGGGGGAGATCAATGCTGGTGGTAGCGACACAGACTCCCCTCGAATGGTTGCTTCCTCTATCCCAGAGGAGTCTCTCCCTCCTCAGACCCTCCGGAACCCTCGGGGGGTAGCCTGGCCGCCAGAAAGGTACGTCTCGATCTGCCTCTGCTGATGCGGATATACCCCCACGCTCCAAACCTTCGCCTACTTCGGTGAAGAGTCGTGGGGGCAAGAAGCGGTAACTATCCTCCCTCTTTTTGAGTATGTTTTTTGGAATTTGGAATATTAGAGGTCTTGGGGCTCCTCTCAAGCAAGCTGAGATCAGGCATTTTGTTAAGTCCAATCACCTTAACTGTATTGGTATTTTGGAAACTAAGATTTCCCCTGCGGTGTTCCCTGTGGTCTCCGAAGCCCTTATTCCCGGTTGGAGTTGGTGCACAAATAATATCCACTCTCCTAGAGTAGAGTGTTGGTGGGTTGGAATCCTTTTTCTACCTCATTTACGCTGTCTTCTTGCTCGTCCCAGGCTATCCATGGCCGTTTGGTATGTCTAAATAGTGGTATTTCCTTAAATCTTACAGTGGTGTATGCAGAAAATTCGTTTGTCCTGAGAAGACCTCTCCGGTCTAATTTGATTTGGACTAGTATCCACCTCTCGGATTCACCCTGGATCGTTGCAGGCGACTTCAATGCTATTCAGTATCCCTCTGACAGGGCTGATAGATCCAACTACTGGATCCCTGCGTTTAATGAGTTCGATGAATGTCTCACCCAAGCTGAGCTAGATGATCTTAGGTATGTGGGTAATAGGTTTACCTGGGCAGCGTCCTCTGGTCCTCTTCGTAGACAAAGAAAAATTGACAGAGTCTTGGTTAATGCTTCATGGAACTCGGTTTTCTCCTTCTCTGAAGCCTCTTTCTTGAACCCTAGAGTCTCGGATCACTCCCCAATGGTTGTCAGGATCTTGCCTGTCCCAATCTCTCGTAAGCCTTTTAAATTTTTCAACTTTTGGATGTCCCATCCCGAGTTTTTTGACTTGGTCTCCCAGGTTTGGGCCTCTTCCTTCTTGGGTATGCCAATGTTTATTCTTTGTTGTAAGCTTCGAGCTCTCAAATACAAATTAAAAGGTCTAAATAAGGAAGAGTATGCTGACATTTCAGCAAAAACAACTGAGGCTAGAAGACGGCTTTCTTCTGCCCAATCTGCTTCTCTTATGGACCCTCTCAATCAGGAACTGGCAGACTCGGAGCAGGATTGCCTTCGGGTGTTCTCTGAGCTTCGTCTTCAAGAGGAATCATTCTTTAGACAGAAATCCAGGGTGCATTGGCTTAAGGATGGAGATCGTAACACGAAATATTTTCACCACTCGGTCAAACGTAGACACCTCCAGAATCGTATTATATCAATCCAAGATGGGGACAACCTGATTTCTGACCCTTTTGAGGTACAACAGCGTTTTATATCTCATTTTCAAGCCCTTTTGGCGGCTTCCTCCCCTTCGTGTGTTCCCATGATTGAGGAGATCCGAGTTAAGTTGAATTGTACCCTTGATGATGCCCAAGTACGTGGTATCTCCTGCCCTATTACTGACCAAGAAATTAAAGATACTCTCTTCTCCCTCGCGAGTGGCAAAGCACCTGGCCCGGATGGGTTTAATGTGGACTTCTTCAAGCATTCTTGGGAGATTGTAGGCCCCTCGGTTCTATTGGCAATTCATGGCTTCTTCAATTCTGGTCAGCTTCTTAAAGAGATCAATGCCACTATTCTAACCTTAATCCCGAAGACCCCTAATGCGTCGAATGTCAATGATTTCCGGCCCATTGCTTGCTGCAACACTTTATATAAGTGCATCACCAAAATTATGGCTAACAGGTTAGCCTCTGTTCTTCCTTCGATCATTAGTCCTCCTCAGAATGCATTTTTGAAAGGAAGACGCATTAGTGATAACATTATGCTAGCCCAGGAGCTCTTTTGTGGCTTCCATCATGAACCTTATCGACCCAAATGTATCATTAAGGTTGATTTCTGCAAAGCATATGACTCAGTTGATTGGAACTTTATTGAATTAACCCTTTTAGCCTTCCGGTTTCCTCCGAATTTCATCAACCGCATTATGTCGTGCATTCGCTCTCCCAAATTCTCCATCTCCCTTAACGGTGAACTTCATGGATTTTTTTCAAGTGGAAGGGGTATTCGACAAGGCGACCCAATATCCCCCTATATCTTCACGCTAGTGATGGAAGTGTTTACCGAAATTCTCAATGCTCAATCCGAGAAACCAGGTTTTAAGTTCCTTTGGAGATGTAAAAATACCAGGCTTTCTCACCTTTTCTTCGCAAATGATGTCCTCCTATTTTCGGAAGCTAATATGAACTCCCTTCGTCTTCTTATGGATGGAATTCATTCTTTTGCTGACTGGTCTGGATTAAATCCTAATCTCAACAAAAGCGAAATCTTCCTTTCGGGCGGCCCGGATTCTTTAAGAGACGCCCTGGTAAGTACCTCCGGATTTCATCTAGGGTCTCTCCCCTTTAGGTACCTTGGTGTGCCTATTATCTCATCTAGATTGGGCAAGGAAGATTGCATCTCCCTGGTCAATGCAATAACTGCAAGGGTTCAATCCTGGACCAATCGGTTTCTATCCTTAGCTGGTAGACTTCAGCTAATTAAATTGGTCCTCCACTCTATTCAGGTTTACTGGTCTACTGTGTTTATCCTGCCCTCCTCGGTCACTAAGCAAATTGAACAGATCTTCCGGCAATTTCTTTGGAGAGGCCCTAACTTGGGATCTGGCGGAGCAAAGGTTGCTTGGGAAGAAGTTTGCCTACCCAAGGAGGAAGGTGGGCTGGGTATCCATTCACTTCGGATCAGCAACGTTGCTATTATGATCAAACACCTTTGGCTCCTCTTTACTGATAAGGAATCACTCTGGTGTAAATGGATTCACTCAAATTTCTTGAAGCGCAAAAACTTCTGGATTGCCCCAAGACCTACCTCATGCTCTTGGGCGTGGAAGAAGTTATTTGGCCTCCGTGATCTTATTCAGAATCACTTTAAGTGGCGTATTGGAAATGGTCTTTCGGTTTCCTTTTGGTTCGATTATTGGCACCCTCGTGGGCCTCTATATAAACTCTTCTCTGCTCGTGAAATTTATCGCTCTGGAATTCCTCGCCTCGCATCTGTTGCAGCTACCTTAACAGCATTGCCGCTACCCTCTACTGCTGCAACCACCATTGTGAATTGGGATGATCCTCTACCGAACCTCAATGAGGCTAATGACCACCTCCTTTGGACTGGCCATTCTTCAAGACTCTTCTCTACTGCTTCGGCTTGGAGCCTTCTAAGGCCGAGGGGTCATACGGTTTCCTGGTCAAGACTTGTGTGGAACTCCTCCCTTATTCCTCGGTACCAATCCCACCTTTGGTTGATAGCTCGCAATCGCTTGCCCACTCAGGTATTGTTGCTAGCTTATATCAGAACACCGAATGCTTCTTGTGCATTTTGCTCAGCTACGCCGGATTCGGTGGACCACCTTTTCTTTGATTGCCCTATTACTAGCATCCTTGCCTCCTTTTGGGCGGCCAATTGTAACCTATCTTGGCGTAATCAATCTGCGAATGACAACCTCCAATGGATTATTGATCACCTGTCGGATGCTACCTTTCACCATTCCCTCACTCGCTTTGCCTTTGGGGCCTTATGTTATCTTATTTGGAAAGAGAGGAATAACATCCTATTTCGCAATCAAAGGTTATCTTTCCCGGCGCTAAAAGAGCACCTCTGTAAAGCTATCAAAGACAAGGCTTATACTTTCTACAAGATCCCGGATACTCCCGCTAATAGGAGACTTCAATTGAGTTGGGGCCTCCACCCTTCCCTATTTAATTGAGGTTGTCGACTTGGTTCTCCTGGTGTCGGGCTTCTATAGACTTCCGCTGTGCACTCCCTTGTGGCTAAAGGGGTGCCTTGGCTTCCTCCTTCCTGTCGGCCCGCCTAGCTGAGGCTCCTCGGTCCTTTGTGATGTACTGCTTTTTGTAGTTCCCTCCTTGTACAGGTTGCAGTTGTTTGTATGCTCTTCGCTGCTTGTGTTCCCCTTGCTCTGTATCTTTTTCGCAGCTTTTTTCTCTCCCCCCCTGGCACCCCTCCACTCATTGCGACTTTCTCTCTGAGTGCAAGCTGGTGCCGGGGCCCCCCCCTTGCTGTACAGTTGTCTTGCGATTTGCAATAGCTAATATATCTCTTACCATTACCAAAAAAAAAAAAATTTTTAAAATAAAAGAAATAAAAAAAAAATTATACAAATTTACCAAACGTGTTTCTAATTATTTTATATTTCTGGAACAGATTTACCAAACGCGTTTTTTTGTTCAAAAATTGTTTCCTAAAGCAGAAATACTTTTTTTCTATTTCTGTTCCCAGAAACAATTTTTAAACAGAAATGTTACCAAACGCACCTTTAGTAACCCCGCTTGTAGGGGGTTATAAATAACCTAAGTGCACCTTTTTCAAAAGCTTCACCCGAATCAATCAAAGAACAATATTCTCACAAATTGATCTTTATCTTTACTTTTCTATAATTGATCTTTTCTGTAGTTTGAATATCTTGCAACTCCCGTACTTCAATGGTAGCTTTAGATATCTTCGTCGTCGATTAAATTCTGCTGTTGTTTTCATCATCGCACTTCATCGATTAAAGTTCGGCAAAGCTTTTTATGTCATTGGATTTCATTGTTGATTAAATCCCGATGAAGTGTATCTATTCCTTGCATTTCTTTGATACAACTCTTGTCCAGAGTCCCCACAGAATCCGTCTTAATTTTAGAAAAGTTGGACAAATTTCGATGTAAAATATATTGTCAACGATCCAATTTTGGTGAAACAGAAATGTTTGAAAATCAGCTGCTCACTAACCTTCTATTACCACTATTCTAACCTTTTTTCATTCTATATTAAACTAACACTTAGAAATAAATGAACGTTAGAGAACGATAAAAACATGTAGAAAATCAACAACAACAACAACAACAAATTACTTAGGATTACCAAAACGTTTTAAAAGAAAAATATGTGTCTAGTTTTTACTTCACCGAGAAGATGACATAAATAAATATTAGATTGGTACCTAATAAGCCTAGCTACATTTGGTAATGATAAATCATAAGTGTTGCTTCTTTAACAAGTATTAGATAAATAGTAATGTGATTGGACTCTTGGAAGATAAATAAGGTGATTTCGATGAATTTCAAAAACCGATAAGGACAATACCAATTAGCATTCGATGTATCCGAAAGAGTTTGTCAATCAGTTCAGAATACTTTCATCATTTATAGGCGTTCTTTTTCTTTTTCTTTTTTAAATTACCGACGAGTTCAAAGCATAAATCGCCTCACACCTTAGATAGATCTTATCGAGATTTTATGATTTTCTAGATAATAATATCTCATGCTGATTTTGATTTTATTCCAATTTTTTTCTCTTTAGAGGTTTTGAAGCATGGGCCCTCCAATATTTCAGCATTGCCATATGAATGTCTATATAACATATATTATATATAGTGACGTGGTAAAAATATTAACCAAATCATGATACAACCAAATTAAATTCACAAAATTGGGAAAAATAACTAACTTGAAGCATCAACAAATGATGGATGTATTACCAACTGTTGGTAACGAAATTTTATATCTTTTTGATTGCTCAAAATATTCCGTGTATCTATACTATGATTCAATAATTATTGCAATTTTAGGTCTCGTGTTTTTTATTAATCGGATGATAAACTTGCATCTTAGGGTTCTCTACTTCAAACAAAACTCTATGTAAACTAACAGAGAATTTGATTGACGTTAATATTTATTCTATTGTAATTGTCTACTTATTATTTCTCTTATGAAAAGTCACGTTGATATCAAAATTTAGAATAATATAACAAATAATCTTAGACTCGTGTAATGCATGGATCTCTTGCTAGTTAAAATGAACTATGCTTGATGGGTACAGCGGTTTCTTCATTGCATAAATTCACGACATTCAAAGGCACTACACACGTACCCGTTACAGAACCAATACATGAAAAACACTTCCCTCGTATGAAATGGTGAGTAGCATGATCTGACCTCATTAGGAAAGTTTTGTTTTTTCAGGTCTACATTAGGAAAATTTGAGACTACCATCTTAGGAAAAATTCTAAATAATGATTTGAAATGTCATCATTTTCTTAAATAAGGATCTGAAATGGATTTTGTATCAAATTAAAACTTAAAGCGACTATGTCAGTTTCAAATAAGGGCCTGACTTTCCAATTGGTTAGGGCATTTTTATCCTTTACATTTTTTTAGTTTTTTTTTCCTTTTTACTTTCTTTCTTCTAGTTATCCCTTTCCTCTTCATCGATGGCAGGCCACTAGCGATGCTCGAAGAGGGCTAGGCGAGGGTTGCCCTCGTCTGATGACCCTTGCCCTAGGTGAGACCGCCCTCCTAGACAATAGGTGAGGGTTGCCTCGCTAGCCATGGGCGAGCATTGCCTCGCCAACCATTGGTGAGGGATGGCCTTGCCTTGGTGATGCGACCCTTGCCCTAGGCAAGGCCACCCTCATCAGCCTCAAGCAAGGTTGGACCTCTCCCAATAATAGAGAAAAGAGAAAAAAAAAAAAAAAAAAAAAAAAAAAATTAATAATAAAATTGTCTTTTGATGAAACTGCTCTCGACTAGTTAGAAAAATTCAATTGATCGGCGACCAACGAGATCAAACCCTTATTTGAAACTGTCATAATTGCTTCAAGCTCTTATTTGAACTTTTCCCGTGATCTTATTATGGAAAAACAAATTCTTCTCTCTCAAATATATAAATAATAGTAATACGATTATATTATCAATTGGGTACTTTTCTAGACATGAGTTTTTTAAGTTAGGTCCAACAGATCCAATCATAAATAATTCTATGAGCTATTCTAATTGATAAAAATGAAGTTGAATACCCTCAAGGGCAGCTAACTAAGGTTTAACCCAAGATTTTTGGATCAGCAGGATCTCTAATTGTAAGACATGCGGTCGTCCTTGAGCACAAAAGGACGGGAGATGAGATTGCTTTTGGTCCAAAATGTTTTGAGGAAGAATCTCGGCTATCATCAAATCCATACAAATTGCAAAGTGAGAGAATCTTTAAAGGGGAATTGAAAGTAGGAGAGGCATGATTCTTATATCAGCCTCTTAGTAGGTGCTCTTGTCTCATATGGAGTTCTTGTTCAATACACAAAAAAAGGAACAAAAGAAGATAGATGCCTTTTTGGCATATTGCATCGGAGCAGTTTCAATTACGAAAATGGGTGTTGTTGTTTTAATTAGGTAGGTAAGTGATATGACATAAGTATAACATTTTCATAGCTACAATCTCTTATAATGGTTCCAAGAAGGATGCATCACCTAGCTTAGCTTTAAGGCACTGAGGTTGAAATGTCTTGCCAAACATGTAGTTATAGCACTTCAAGTTAACAACATGGCTATAATACAGCACGACTACAGCTATACCAAATAAACTCTAGAATAAAGAATTTTAACCGTGATCCCATGTGTATTATTAGTATTCTTTTCTCGATGAGAATCCCTCAATTTAATGATAATTGACTTTCTTTTGAAGCAGCATACCGCATTAATAAAATGAAATAAAAAATCTAAAAACAGCACTTGAATCGCATGACCAAAATCAACTGTAAACCTCAATTCGATTTCCCTTTCTTTTCTCTTCTCTCTGGTTGAGAAATTACTCTATGAATGTACTATATATATTAAATTGAATATGAACCATGTGAATACCAATTACGTCCCATCACAAATGACGATCCAAATTCAAGTTCATGGCATAATTTTTCTGTTCGAAAAGGAGTTGCTATTGCAATGTGGGGTTCCATCGATGCATTTGTCTTGGCAATCAACCGTCATCCTAGGACGACCAGTCCCGAGGGAGGGGTTGGGGGAGGCCAAAACCGTCAAAGTACCCCTGCCGACTATTCCCTCTATCTCTTTCTTCCTTTTTTGATTTTTTTTGATTTTTTTCTGACCCGACGGCACATTATCACCACGTCAGCTCCACTTATGCTACAAAAATTTAGAATATCATACGAGCCAAACTGCGGCAAACTTGATGGCGCATTATTCAAAAAATTTTAGATTTAATTACACATTTTAAACGTTTTAAGACTTGACTGGACATTTGGACAAAACATTTAGAAATTTTAGACTGTTTATGTAAATCCAAAGTTGGGGGACCTCGCATCATTTTAACTTTGTTGGAAAAAAAATTGAAAAAATTACTAATTCAGTCATAAACTTATGATATGTATGCCAAATTAGTTATAGACTTTTCACTTTTACTAATGTGATTCTAAAATTTTGCACAAAATTCCAATATAGTCCTTTTAGCAAAGTGCTACTAGAAACCGCTAACCCGGCGATAAAAGTAGGACGTTGTTTTGATGAAGCTGTCAGCATAATCGTGCCATATAAGATGGTCGGCAGTAACCGAACACTGCGTCAATTTGTAATGGTAGTTAACCGGAGGATTACATTTACATCTTGCATCAAGGTTTGGAATTATATTGGTAAGATTGAAATGTTTATAATGAAATTAGTATCCATATGTAGTTTTAAGATTGATTTGATGATTTTTTGAAAAAAAAAAAAAAAAAACTCCATCTTTGAGTTTTAAAACTCCAGGTATTTGATTAAACATATCTACCGCAAATCTTTCAACTTCATAACTGGAGAGAAAATCTATGTGTAGTCAATTTATATTTTTTGTTTAAAACCTTTTACTACTAACTTTGTTGCCATTGGGTTCTTATTTGAGCAGATACTCCTACTTATTCTGCAATGCCTTCTTCAAATCCAGTAATTGAGTTAATACCCAAATTCTATTCTTCTTGAGTGAATCTAATTCATTATGCAATACTAACTCTCACTTAACAGATCTTTAACTAGCATTGTTTTTGAAAAAAATTATGGTTCACAAGTGAGTCAAAAGCAAAAAAAATGGAATGACAGAGAATATCTCTTTATATAGATGTTCTACTAGATTTTCTTCAAGTGGATTTAGGTATATATGATTCTTGTCTTGGTTTCTTATCAAAATCTACAACTAACAGTTTAAGGATTCCTAACTAGAACACTCTTAAAAATCCCCCTCCAAATTAATCTCTCTAGTGTCCATCGTTTGTTTCTTTACACTAAATTCTACAACAAATCTGTTCTTGTACAACGTGTTTTCATTGAATGTAATATCAATGGTTGTTATTATTTTTCCATTTTATTCATTCCAAAATCAATGGCCAAAATAATCGAGACAATATCCAATAAAAAAAAAAAAACATTTCTTAGCTTTTGCATTAAGCTTATCTCTATTTTCAAAATTTATGTGAATATTCGAAACATCATCGAAAATTTTCAAATGCGAGAGATTCACTTTATTTTATTTCCAACCCATTTTTAGTTTGATAACTTGAAATCGAATGAAATTGAAGTTCCTCTATTGATCATACATGCTGATGTGTTAATTGCATCTACCTAAATGGCTTTGGTAATCAAGCATGCATCCTCATACTTCTTACAGGCTCGTTTAGATTTTTGTTCATTTTCTCAACAATTCCATTTCGCCATAGTTTGTTGGGAGCTGCTCTTGTCATTCTAATGCAATTCTCTACACAAAATTAGTTTAACTCTTTTCTATCATACTCGCCACCATTGTCAAACCTTAAACATTTAATCTTCAGGCTAGTCTCGTTCTCTACTTTAGCTTTCTATTTCTTTAAAATAGACACACATCATATTTATTTTTTTAGTAAATAAACACATACCTTCTTGGTTAGAGTTGTCAATCAACATGACACGGTAGCACGAACCTCCAAGGGAATGCATAGGGGTTGCCCCCTAAATATCTATGTGCACCAACTCTAATTATCCTATCTTTGATTCTCTCTCAATCTTCAAAAAACTTACACATTTCTGCTTGCCTAGAGCATAATCCTCACATAGAACAATATCTATGGAATTCAAATCAAGTAGTTTTCTCTTTGATGTTAATACTTTCACCCCCTTTTTCACTCATGTGTCCAAATATGCGGTGCTACAATTTGGGATTAGCTTCCAACTCAGCAGCCGTTGCTGTTTCTCTACTACTTTCGTCATGTATGATGTTCCTGACTTTGTTTCCCGTACTACAACTATAGCACCTTTAACAATTTTCCACAGGTTACCTCAAAAAAGATCCCTATATATTGTGCTATCTAATTGGCCTATAGAGATCAAAGTTCTTTCAAGGCTAGGAACACATTTGACATCTTGCAACTTCCATTGATACGTATTATCGATCTTTATGTGAACATTACCCTTCCCCATAATATTCAAAGGTTCATCATCAGGAAGATAAACCTTGCCAAATTTTTAAGCAATAAATTGTGTATTTATCTTTGTACAAAGTGGAGTGAAATGATACACCTAAATCTAAATTTTAAGACCCAATTAGACTGTCAATGCTCTAAATTAAGGCATCATTGTCAAGCATCTCTTCAATAGTTGCATTCATAGATTTCTCCTTCTCTTGATTTCAATTTTGATGCTATATTTTTTTCTTTTAGGCTTTACAATCTCACCAAGATGGTCTTTCTTTTCTCAATTCTAGTAAATTATTTCACCACAATATCTAGATTTGCTTGTTCCTCTAGATTTTGATCTACCACGGTACTAGTTCCATCCTTGTTGATTGCTTCTCCCTCTACCTTTGGTATTTAAGGCAATAGTCAGATATTCACCCGACTCTCTTTTACAAATATTCTTGCTAAGAATCAAATCTCAGATTTCTTGAAGCTTCAACTTTTTCTGACCAAATAAACTACTCACTGTAGTCACAGTTGCACTCCAACTTTCAAGTAGAAAAGATAACAAAATTAAAACTTTTACCTTGTCATCATTTTTTTTTTCAATGAACTCAACTGAGTCATGACCGCATTAAATAGCTGATGTGATTTATAAGAGAAAAACCTTTGTTCATTTTCAAATTGAACAAAATGACGTATCAAATATACATTGTTTGACTTCTCATACATATTTGACAAAAGCCCTCATCAATTCCAGAGTGCGGGACACCTGGAGTGCCGTAACTTTTTTTACACTTAAGTGCCATAACTTTAAAATGGTACACTTAAGTGCCATCATCGGAGTAAAATGGGACACTTAAGTGCCACTCCGGCAAAAATCCGGCCAAATGGCTGACGTGGCAATTTTCCGGCGAGTTTAGTCCAAAACGGCGTCGTTTTGCACGCTAACGTGGCGGAGAAAACGCAAAAACGACGCCGTTTCGTGTTTACGTGTAAATAATAATATAAAAATTAATTAAATTATAAACTATTCAAAAAATTTAAAAAAAAAAATAAGAAAAATTTTAAAAAATTTAAAAATTTTAAAAAATTTAAAAATTAAGAAAAATTTAAAAGTTTTAAAAAATTAAGAAAAAAAAAAAAAAAAAGGGGATTGGTGGGGGAGGTCGAACGGGCGGGAGGGCTGAGCCCTCGCCGCGCCGCCTCCCGCCGTCGCCGGGAAGGGCCGGCGACGGAGGGGAGGGTCGGCCGGGGTCGCCGGTCCCCGGCCGACCGACGGCGAGGGCTGCGAGCCCTCGCCGGATCGCGGCGAGGGCCGCGACCCTCACCCCAAATCTGGGCGAGGGCTCGCGGGCCCTGCCGCCGGTCGGCCGGCCTCGTCGGCCCTTGGCCAAGGCCCGGCGAGGCCGGCCGACCCTCCCCACTCCGTCGCCGGCCCTTCACGGCGGCGGCGGGGGCGGCGAGGGCCCGCGAGCCCTCGCCGGATCTGGGTGAGGGTCGCGGCCCGCGCCCAATCTGGGGCGACGGAGTGGGGAGGGTCGGCCGGCCTCGCCGGGCCACGGCCGGGGGCCGGCGAGGCCGGCCGACCGGCGGCGGCGAGGGCCCGCGAGCCCTCGCCCGGATTTGGGGCGAGGGTCGCGGCCCTCGCCGCGATCCGGCGAGGGCTCGCGCCCTCGCCGTCGGCGGCCGAGGGCCGGCGACCCCGGCCAACCCTCCCCCTCCGTCGCCGGCCCTTCCCGGCGACGGTGGGGAGGCGGCGGCGGCGAGGGCTCGCCCTCGCCCGCCCGTTCGACCTCCCCCACTTTTTTTATTTTTAATTTTTTTTAGTTTTTAAAATTTCTAAAATTTTCTTTTTTAAAAAAAAAAATTTTAAAATTTTTAAAATTTTCTTTTTTTTTTTTTTTTTTTATTTTTATGCTGATTTGGAGCTCCGGCGAGCCACGTAGGTAAAAAATAATAATAAAATATTGCCACGTAGGATTTCCGGCAAGGGTCGCCGGAGGTGGCACTTAAGTGTCCCACTCGAAAAAAAAAAGTGGCACTTAAGTGTACCGTTTTGAAGTTATGGCACTTAAGTGTCCCGGCGTGCCAAGTTATGGCACTTGTGCTGGAGTTTTGCCTCAATTCCATCATTGTCTTCTTGTTGGCGACGTGAAAGGCAATGTTTTGCACCAAAGTTAGATGAATCCCACCTACAGTTTACCAATCTAAAAATTTTCAATCCCCTTGCTTTATCGAATCTAATTTCTCTCCTAATAGAGGTTGATGCAAAATTCCTCAAAAACAATAGATCCTCAATCTGCATCTTTTAGAAACCAAAGTCCTTGCTATCAAGCTAATCAATCTTCACCTTCCTTTGGTCTATATTGCCTACTTCCACTATTTCACCAAGCCCGGCTCTAATACTAGTTGTTAAGAATGCAAATCATTGAAGAAAGAATAGAGAAGACTTGAATTTTTACATGGAAACTCATTCAAAATCAGAAAGGTAAAAGGCATGATGTCGCATTAAGTAATCTCTTCATTATCTGTATTACTATCAATTTTCAAAGTTACAAGTTTTAGGGTCACAACTACAAAGATATCACCCGAATAAATAACTGGAGTTTAGAACATGTATAGTTATGATGAAAATTACATGTTTGCCATGAACAGTAGTATTATGTTCTCTGTTTAATATGAAATTTACATGTATGCTATTAATAGTGAAAAATTCTTGCTTTTAATATTAGTCTTCTCTATTAGATTCTACAACTCCATTAGTCAGCAACCATGACATGGTAGGACGTTAGAGATGGGGCAGAATGACGGCCGCGAGTATCACGATAGACAAAAAAGAAGAGATGGGGTGCAGCCAATTTTGGTATTTTTCTTTTTATTTTCTTTTATGTTTTAGAGTCATGCGTGATTAATATTCAAGCATATATCCCATCAATCAAAACTCTCTGGAAATTTGTTCAACTCAAGGATCAAGGGGGGGATGGGGATAGGGACGCGTAAGTTTCGAGAGTGGGTTGCGGCTCACGCCCGCAAAGAGGCGGGCGCGAGTCTGCGAGTGAGTGTAGAGTAGGAATAAGCGTAGGAGGATCAAAAAAAAAAAAAAAAAAAAGGACCAAGGAGAACAAAGCGAATGACGAAAAAGAAAACACAAGTCGTGGACGACACGTGAGGTTGCCCTCTGGCTCCCTTACTCCCGTCCTCGTCCTGCGAAAGGACCACATTTCCATCAAACTAGGTGTCTACTCATTATCTTGTTCTATTCTCATTTAAGGATTCGTGTGTTGGGAAGAAAATTAATTTTCCACTTTCGATGCTTGATAACAAAAAACTAATCAATTTACCAAAAAATATATTCTATGAACTAAAAATTAGTTTAGATCCAGAGAAAATAATTTTTCTTTTTAATAAGAAAGAAAATGCTTTCTCTAATCCATCAAATAAATAAAAATTACTAATTTTCCTTAAATATGATTTTTGTACAAAATAATTTTCCTTATCAGTGAAATAAACACATCGCGAGTGTTGTCTTTCTATTTTTCCCACCATGTGAGGGTGAAGGTCAGCAGTTTCGATCAACCAATCCAACACAAAGTGTGAAATCACGACTCATTACATGTGTAAATGTAGTTGTCAAGCCTTTTCATTTTCCATCACTCCAAGTTGGGGGAATATCATATGTTTCTGAATTTAAATCGACATGAGGGTGGCTTTTCTCGAAAAATATATCTCTATTAACGTGGAAAACGTGCTCACTCCGAGGTTTTCTCTCAAGCTCGAAATCCTTCCAATTCTTGGAAAGGGAAAGTCAGAAACTTCAACTTCTTGCTCCCACTGTTCATACACAGCATTCTGAAACCATAATTTTTTTAAGGGTCGCTTTCAAGAACTTCTGATACGTGAACGGATTTGCATGATTCTCGCATTTCTCGTGTAATATCATGTTCCACGAACTTCACATGTTCACAGTACGCTTTTTTGCAAGCATTTGATCTTTGATTTTGACAAGTGACGACATTATTAATGTTACCGAGGCGAAATTTGCCACCTTAACAACGTTTGCATTTTTTTATTACGTTGCCACTGAAGTTTTGCACTTTATTCGATGCTTTTCCTTTGATCTTTGCCACCAAAGAGTAAAATTCACCTTCTTTTTTTTATCGATATAAGTGAAATTAGTTAATGAAATAATCATTTAATGAAAAATATATTCATTATCGACAATAATTTGTACCTAAATATTTTTGTAAACGATGAAAACGTTTTTCGTTCATTCATTTTTATGAACAATATAAACAACTATTTTTAGGAAAATCATTACATTCAAAACAAATTAAAAAATCATCGCATTTGACCTTCTAATCAAACATTCATCATATTATAATATCATTTTATAGCCAATTGAGATACTATGACTCCTACCAAAAAGCCTACACCCCTCAATCTTTATTGGTGACATGGTCATCTCCATAGCTAATAATACCAAATATTAAGAGTGAGCAGTTATAGGTTCTATATAGGTTCTATCTAGAACTTAGAATCTACCCGTTGTAATAAGTTCCTCATTTTTTTAACATATGGAACTTACTCTGCATATACTTTGAAACCTAGAATTTATCTCGTCACAAGTTCTAGGATCTATCTAAGTTACATCCATATTATTAATTGAACGATTACAGTGAATTATCACATTTAATAACCACCACTTGTTACTACAATTCACCTACTATAACTTTTAACAAAGTAAAAGTCTTAATCATAAAATGGAAGCTTAAACTAGTGGTTTCAAATTATACATTCATTATCAAATGCTAGAAAAGACTGTAAGATTGCATGAAGACATAGATCAAGAAAAACACAAATACTTGTTCTAGATTCCAAGTTATAGGTTTTGAATTCCATTAACCTAAAACCTAAACCTATCTATCAAAATAGGTTCTTCAATCTTTTCAACTTGTAACCTACTATGTATACCTTGAAATCTAGAATTAGACAGATTTCCATTGATCCGATTCTCATATTTCATATTTTACTCTAGAACTATACTCACCCCTATCAAATATTATTTTCTAAAACTTATTTTTCAACTTTCTGACGCTTGAATGATGAAAAATCAATTGATCTACTAATAACGAGTTTAGATCGGAATAGAAAATAAAAAAACAACTTTCTTTTTTGATAGGAAAAAAGTAATTTTTTCTAAACTATCGAACAATTTTCCTTAAAAAATGATTTTCATCAAAGATATTTTCCCTCGTCAGGAAGTTATCAATGAAACAAGTGCACCCTAATAGTCATTTCCTATTCTCCCCACCACCTAAGGTAAAAAGGTTAGCAGTTTTCAATCAACAGGTCCAACACAAAGTGCCAAATCACTACAGAGTGCATGTTACAAATCTAGTTGGCAAGCCTTTTCATTTTCCGTCACTTCAAGTTTCTCTTGGAGGAATCTCATCCGTTTCTAACTTCGAATCGACATGAGAGTCGCTTTTGTCCAGAAAAAAAAAAAAAAAATCTTCCTATCGACGTGGAAACGTGCTCACTCCGAGGTTCTTCCTCAGGCTCGAAACCTTTCAATTCTCGAGGAGGGAAATTCGGAAACTTCGACTTCTTGTTCTTTCGAATCCCTTATCTTTTGACGGGTTGCTTTCGGGAACACCTGACACGTTCATGGATCGGCGTGATTCTCGAATTTCTTGTGTAATGTCACGTTCCACGCGCCGCACATGTTCACAGCACGTTCTTCTGCTAGCACACTGTCTTTGATTCTTTTTTTTTTTTTTTTTTTTTTTTTGAACGAGACTGTCTTTGATTCTGACAAGCAAAATTGAGTGCCCGCGAGTTGATTTTGATTTTTTATTGTTGTCTGTCACGTTCGACAGTGATATGTGCGGTCCCATTCAACCATAATATCCCATCAATCAAAGCTAATAAGATTATGTTTCGTAAGAGGCCAATTCCTCGTTATTTCTATTTTTCAATTCCTCTAGAAAAATGAATAAAAATCTATTTGATGATGTTAATTTATCTTTTGGTTCCTTAGAACAGATCAGTAGTCAAGAAATAAAAAGTTAAAAAAATTATTTTTTTATTTTTGAGAATAATTTCTAAAACAAGTCATTTTTTTTTTCTCCTCTAACTAGTCATTGGGCTTGACGATAGTCGGCAACGTCGCTAGACCCTCGCTGAGGCTCCTCGAGGCTTAGTGATTGGCTAGAGAAGAAAGAAGAAGAGAGGAAAAAAAAAAAAAAAAAAAGAAAAAATCTAAAAAATTATTAAATTTTTATAAAAATTTTAAGTCACAAAAAAATTTAAGAGTCATATTGAATACAATTATGTTATTTTTCTCTTCTAGAAAGAGATACTTTGTGTAGTTATCAAATACATTTGAATGCTTAGAAACTCATTTAAAGAACAAAATCAAGAATACTATTTTTGAAGATAAATTATTCATACAAATAGACTGATTATCAGATACATTCTGAGTAAAAATTTATTCTCCCCCAAGATTGAAAAAAAAACGTGGCCAATGAACTAAAGGAAAAGTCCCCAACTCGTGAATAACATGTGATGTTGCTCTCTAGCCTTGCCAACTCCTATCCTTTTCCTAGACGCGCTGCAAAAAGGGACAGCCATTCCCATCAGACTTCGGTTGCTTCATTTATGTTTTGTTCCCATGCGAGTGTTGTCTCCAATTTTTCCCCAACGCGAAAGGTTTCCATCGATAACTCCAGCACAAAGTGCCAAATCACCGACTGCATGAAAAACGGAGTCGACAAGGAAGAAGGACGTTGCAAGCCTGAGTCGTGGGAAAATGGGAACATGTTGTCTTGACTTGAGTGAGAATCACGGAGCCGGTCATGAAAACAAGATACCTCCGTAAGCATGAAGCAGGGAATGTATCCCCTCCTTTTTCGCAAACTCCTAACCCTCGACCGGCCAAATGTACAGTACCTCGCAGAGATATTACTCCTTTGATTGTATCGTGATCGAGTGCATTTTATAATGATCTGTATGTAAATTATATTAGCATGCAAGAACTTTTTATATTTTCAATCAGTGGCTGAACTCTATTATTTTGAAATCCAAGCATTTAACGCACGATGTGCTCGATAAAACACAGGGAAAGTTCCATCTCTGTGGGTTGCAAGGGCAGCACTCATATTCATCTTTAGCTAAGTTTACATGCAGATGTTTCCATTTTCACGACTCGCCTGCTAAGGACCTATATGACTAGAGTAATCTGTAATGAATGAAAGAAACCACACCGCATTTTTCTTTTTCTTTTTTTGTCTTCTAATATGGTCCCGAGAATTTGTCTTCTAATTTAAGATGGAACCAAATAATATTACCCCTTTTTTTCACAGAAAAAAGTGGATGGGGGAGAGGCAACTAATACTACCAACCCCTTCTTGGCGTTATTGAGAGTTCCACATTTGTCAAGATTCGAATTGAATCATAACTACTTTACCTCACATAAGATCTGAAGGTTAGAGGTTGGTAATTGACCATCGCATCCCATTTAAGACTAGGCCACTGACCTCGGCAAAACACTGCACCTCTTATAAGAATGATGTCGCTTCTATTTCTTGAAGCTCATGGAATAACCTTACTTTCTCTTCTTTTCTTTTTTTCCAAAGCTTTTTATTGGAAGAGAATTTTAGCCTCATGAATGACACGTCTATTTAAAAATTCTTATAATGTGTTCATTTAAATTAAAATTACTAGAAAAAAATATAAGTGATTCTCATCAAAAAGATTTTATAACATTTCAATAATATATCACATTTTTATTTAATAGCTTAAACTTTTAAAATAATTGGTAGTGGCCCCACAAAAATAAACACGGTACAAAAAGGTTCCTAGCTCAACACTTCAATCTAAAGCCAAAGTCCAATTTATGCTTATTGATACTTAAATTTTGGCAAACCATTTAATAATTCATTACATAGAAAACTGGATTGGCATTGAATGGGTCTAAACAGGAGGTTCTGAGCTTCATTGAATTAGTTGGGTTAAGGCCATAAAGTGAAAATAAGAGCAAGCCCGTTAGTCCCTCACGCGGCTGAAATTAGCATACGGGACCAAATTGGAAAAAAAAAATTAATTTATTAAGACAAATTTGGAGGATTATTATGCATTATATTGTTGAAAGGAGGTTTTCTAATCTTGAGAATATCATATAGTCCAAACTAGGAAACAAATATATCCTTAGTTCTTGCAAGAAGCCCTAAACCTAGCCTCTATAAAGGATTGTTCTATTGAGATTAAAATAGGTTGAACACATTAGAGAGGCTGGACAACAAAAAAGAGACAGGCACATAATAGAAAAACCCACACGTAGTGGACGTTTCTCTCCAAGCGGTTCCTGCCCTCCATGAATATCACTGCTGCTGCTTCTTGCCTATCATTGTTCTCCGCTGCCGGACTCGTCCGTCTTCGCACCTCCACTTCGCTTGCTATCACGCCTCGTCGCGGGAATCGCTGCCAGCCTCCTTGCGCCATGCCCAAGCTCCTGCAGCACTTCGACGCTTCAGCTGCACAGATACAATAGCCTCGACAATGACAGAAGCTCCGGCGATCATTGTCAGCCTCCTTGCGTCATGCCCAAGCTCCTGCCTCTGCGCTTGCAGCCTTGCCGAGTTATCTCGAAGCCACAACAATAGTCCTCAGCCTCCCCATGACTTGCTATTATTCTCCATCGTCAAGCAGTAGCACTGTCGAGCATCAGTCCTCTCCGACATAGTCCCAACCACCCTGTCGATGTTCCTACAGTCCTCTATGCACCGCAACCTCACCCAATATGTCAATTAAATTGACAAAACGCACTGGACAACCTTCAGCGTAATTGGAATATGCTAGTGCAATTGGAAGTCTAATGCATATTATACATTGCACTAGATCAAAAATAGTCTTAAATGTTGTAAATTGTCCAAATTTACTAGTAATCCTAGTACTGTACATTGGAAGGTCATAATAAAAATTCTTGATAACTTAAAGAAAACAAGATTTTTTTTTTTTTTTTTGGTAAGGTAAGTAATATATTGACTTTTAACCACAAACTATATAGCAGGGGGTTCTTAGCACCAAAAAACTTACACTCGTAATGACAGACATGTCAAAACGAGTGGAAGGGTGTCGAGAAAAGGGAAACAAAAATAACCAAACAACGGCAACCAAACAGCCAAACAAGAAGCAAATGTGATAGTATTAGAAGGATATTCGGATGTTAATTGGATAACTAGCACAATTAATAACAAGTTGACATCTATATCAATTTTCAAGCTTGCAAATGTTTTAGTCTCTTGGGCATCAAAGAAGCAAATGTGATAGTTCATTCAACCATGAAATCTAAATTTATAACAATATCAACGGCTAGTAAAGAGGCTGAATGGCTAGGAGTTTCCTATTGGATATAAAGTTGTAGCCATAACTAATGACAACCTTATCTTCACGTTACGATAGTGAGGCAACAAATTCTAATACATACAATAAAATATACAATGGAAAATCTAGATATGTTAGGGTGCAACATGAGTATGTTCGACAATTATTACTGATGGAGTCATTTCAATAATTTATGTTCAAACAAATATTAATTTGGTTGATTCATTCACTAACGGACTTTTGAGAGGTTTAGTTGGTAAATATTACCAAAGGAATGGGTCTGAAACCAATTGATAATAATCAAGTATAATGGAAGCCCAACTTTGCCAATTTCTAATGAAATTGTCAAAGTTGAATGGGTAACAATAAGCTAATGTATAGTGACAATGATCGAGTACTACAGCACAAGATTAGTACTTATAGAAAGTTAAGATGATGAGTGTAAGAAAGCACTCTTAATGAAATTCAAGTTTTAGCAAGGCAAGGTTAAGGTAATAAGTTAGGAGCTTCACCTATATGAACATAAGAAGTGGTGCCGCTTCTAACAAAAGTTAGATAAACTTTTGTAAATGTTCATAAATCCAAGAGGCAGCACAAGACCATGAAAGTGCTAAAGCATGTGAAATTTCTAATTGAATGAGTGTAGATTCAGATGTGTGATAATTTGACTTACAAATGAATTATGGTTTAAAATTTTATCTACCATTGATTTTTTTAAATGAAATTGTTTACATTGATTAAAGGTTCAAATCTTAATAGATACCTTCTTGTATGTATGAATTTATGTCAATTAGTATAAATAACAAATTAAGTGTGGGATTTTTTAAATAGTTTGTTATCTATAAATAATCAAGAAAAGATATCAAATTGAATATGAAAAGAAGTGATTATTGGCATGAAAAGAAGTGATAGTTGATCATGCAACGTGGTGATGCTTCCGATAAAATATCTAATCTTAGGAGATGCGGTGTTTGGTTATTCGCAAAGGACCAAATAACATATTATTCGTAACAACTTTCTCTTCTTCATAACTCTCTCTTTTTCACAATATTCTTTATAATTCTCTCTTCTTCTCTTTTTTTCACACAAGTTTGACACCGCATTCAAGACGAAATTTTACAAGAAAAATTAAGTAATTCTCAAACTTGTTTCTTTATGACTTTGATATATATCTTCGACATATATTTGCTTAAACCCGGCAATAACAATAATGATGGCAAATAATATCTTAAATATAGTGATCAGTATCATACATCAAGTCATCAAAGAACTATAAACTATTGCTCGTACCTCTATTATCAATCAAATTTTATTAACAATCCCTTGAATTCTACTTTCATACTGAGTAGTCGCCTTGAATTTTATGTTATAGTAATGTCGTATCTATACTAAAATCTTACGATCCACATGGTGCGCAGTAAACTAATAAAATGCGAAGTAGATAATGGCCATGCATGAATGAGAGGTTCTTCGGCAAACGTACGTGAGTTGGATTACCATAAAGAAAACTTACGTCCAAGGCAGATGCAATGTACTGACTCCAGTTTAAAACTTCATTGGACTTTTTATATTTCATCTATTTCTATTATAACTGCATTTTTTTTTTTTTGATACCCAGAGAACCCCGTACAGCCGGTAGCCGGTGGGTAAACCCTAAGGCGACACTAGCGGAGGACCCATCACCCCGACGTCACACTTAAGTCACCAAGCAACTTCACCAGCTCTCTTGCGTTGCAAGGGCTTCGAACCTCTCACCTCTCTCGCAAAAGATCACAGAGGCCTACCCAGCAGAGCCGCCACGGCCGGTGGTTATAACTGCATTTTTTTATTGCTTCTTGCGCAGCCAAATTCGGAGAATATTGCAGATAGGGCATAATCAATCTGTGACCTTTTGGATTTTTTTAATTTTTGTACGACTTTGTCCCATCTTCCGGCTTAACCACGAGTTCGTAGATGCTTCGCCCAGTTAATGAGACAAGAAGCACCCCTACATCACATCAACTCGAAGTAGTGTTGTTCTCTTCCTAAAAACAACAAAACACACGCACAAAAAAAGAAAAAGAAAAAAGGTGTTTATCATAGCACATTTGCTTAATAATATCATATTACTTCCGTGTCTCCACATTATTATTCATTCATCTAAAATCATTCATGCAATTAAGGGCAATTATAAAATTCTTAACTGACATATCAATCAGTGAAATTTGTTAAAACCCTAATCCAAGCAAGGAAACGGTACAAGAATATATTTAATCAATATTGTCTCTAATTTCTCTTTTATTGACTTTGTTTTTCCTTCTTCTTTTTTGGGGGGCGGGGGGGTTCCTAGTTCGATAAGCCCTTTTCTATTTGAAAGATAGCAAGTGCTTTCAAATTATGTATGAGGTGGAGAGATAGAAAAAGAGTAAATAAGGTATATGGTGCTATTCCTGCGTGGGATTTGAATTCTTCGAGGTCAAGAGCTTTATCCGCGCTATTCCTAAGCGAGATTTGAATTCTTTAAAGTCAAGAGCTGTATTCAAACAGCATCTTCTGAGGAAACGAGATCAAAGATGCTCTTGAAGTGGTAGTATCCTAGCAGCAATATGCGCGAACCACGAACTCCACAATCCGACAATAGAGAGAAGCAGCACGCGTATGTAGAGCCAAAATGGCATCGATTCCTCTTTTAGTATGTCACAAAATTAGTTACCGTGCATTTAAGGCCGGATCAAAGTGACATCTCTCGAGGAAAAATGGATGGAGAAAATCCACCTCCTCGATTTGTCTTGATATATCCTGGACCGGAGTATGTAACTTGTCGCTACGATGATTATTTAGGAGTTAATTTTCGAGAAGCCGTTCATCGAGCTCTCTAGAAACATGACGTGAGTTGAGATACGTTAAAGGATGGAGTACCCGTTATTCCTTATGCAGTGATATGCTCAATTCGATGTTCTTCCAACGCGTCCATACAAATTAAATTATTTTGGTCGAAGTTTTGTCCGGTCATGCCTCAATATTTTAAGAGGGCTCGATGATTATTAGGTATTTTTTTATGACACGGCGTGATTGTGAAATTAGCACAAGGCTCTGTTATCGTGATTTGACTCGTCATATGTGTGCATGTCCCTTCCAATTTGAGGTGATGCCTTTTTTCTAATTGCTATTTCTGCCATGGAGAGGTTAGATGATTTCTTGGTATTGACCTAATTATTTTTCCTTCTATTAAGTTCATGTATTACGCCCTTAAGTTAATAAAGAACGAGAAAAATTGAGTTTAACGATAGGCATTAAGATCTCCAAATTTAGGAGGTAAAGTTATATCTATAAAAATTTCCCTATCCAAATGAGGACATATCAGCATATTTAGGGTCTGTTTAGTAATGCTTCTATTCCGAGAAATAATTTCTTTTCAAAAATAGCATTTTTCTATTTTCATTTCTCTAAACAATTTCTCAATAAAAGAATATGTTTGGTAACTATACAAAATTTCTATTATCAAGATGAAAAAAGAATATAAATGTGTCTGGTATGATTCACAAATTTTTTTGTAATATAGATTTTTTTTAAAATTTGTTCTTATTCTTTCTTACCATCGCCAGCTGTCGCCGCTACCAATCATTGACCTCCGACTGCCGCCAACTATTGCCACCTGCCGCCAAGCCCCATCAATCCGCAATGTCAGCTGTAGCAATCGGTGGCGGTGGGCAACGAGTGGCATCGTCATCAGCGGTAGGAGTGAGCAACGTTGGTCACAACAGTCGGTGGTGGTGGGCGGCGGGCGGCGGCGTCGGCTATCATCGGCAACAAGGGTCGGCGGCGAGCAACAACGATCAGCAACAGCCGGAGGTCGATGGTTGGTGGCAGCAACGATCAATCATTGGTCGGCCAGCCGATGGCAATGGCAACGGTTGTCAGTTGGCCGGTGGCAGCGCGCGCGTCGTAGTCATCGGCGGTGGGGCGGTGACAACAACGGCAGCAATAGGCGACGAGAGGGAGGTAGAGGCGACAAATAAGAAGAAAAGAAGAAAAATAAGAAAGAAAAGAGAAAATAACTCATTTCTAGAAATTGTTCCCATGAATAATAAGTTATTTTTTCCTTACAAAAAAAAATAATAAGTTATTTTTTTACTTCTTATTTTTGTTCCAAATCTATTTCTCAACCACTTTTCTATGCCAGGAAATAGAAAAATTAATTGACGTTACCAAACAGATTTCTATTATTTTTTTCGTTTCAAGAAACAAAAGAACATAAATTGAGAGAAACAGAAATGTTACCAAATAGGGTCTTACTATCCAAAATCTGTTATATCCTTTCTACCCTTTTTCCTTTGGTTTTCCTTTGTAAAAATTTTTCTATTCCTCTTTCGTCCTTTTCTTCTTTCCAACAATCCCAACTCACGTGCATACGACCAGCATCTGCGTACCTCTAGTCGTGACGCAAACCCACACACACAGAGGACGGTGCAAGCTTATCTCGATGGCGGCTGTTTAGGAGGTGGGTGATGACGAGCCTGCTGGAGGCAGCGGTCGCAAGCTGCCAAGGTGTGATGCGCGATGGTGAAGACGGGTGGGGACGGAGGAGGAGGGAGAGAAAATGGAGAAGTCGAGATTATGAGTTGATTTTTGTATGTGCTGTGAATCTCATATTTCCATATCGAAAACATATATACTTCGGGACATGTTTTGCGATATGGCAGGATATAAGTCTCTCGATTCTCCGAATAATACGTTGATTATTGAAATAGAGATAAATTGAAACTAAAAATGATCTTACCCTTCTAAATTTAGAGATCCCAATCTCTATTAGCAGTGTCATAATGTCATGTTTCCCTCGTGAATGGAATCGACCCCCCTCGATAGTGTTTTAATTTTTTTTTCTCTGGGCCCGAAGAGTCAAAGATCTCTTCTGATCTGATGGTCCTACTGTCGGCATGCTGCGCATGTTCCAGTTTTAGTTTTATTAATTGCGTTTGTCGAGGCAATCTTATCTTCTCCGCCGCGGAGGCCCGAGCCATTGTATTCAATTTATGATTTCATGCGCGTTTTTCTAACCAAAATAATGGGTTTCATGTGGAAATTCTCGGTTTTATTTTTCCCTATAAATTCAATGCCATAGATGATGAGCATGAGCAGTGTGTCTAATTTATGAGAAGAGCAACAGGTGAGTCCATCCATTTGAACAGGAATCAGGTCACTAGATCGACTAGAACTGACATTGGATAGTGCTTACTCTCAAACTCTCTGTTTACACAGTAGTAATACTTTTTGTTTTAATCACGAAAAGCAAGTTGACATATCAATTGGTTTTATCTAACTTCAAAATGTTACCTGGATTAGTAAAACCCGTTTTTGTACTTACTCTTGCTCGGTGGTCTTTTTGCAGTTGCCAATGTCTCCATGTTAAGTGATGGCTGATTTACCCGATATGAACTTGTCACGGGGTCCGAAAATAAAACATTATGTCACTAAATCTACCCTTGATTGAAATTTGATACAAGGCTGTGCTCAAATAAGTAGATTGAACCCAATATCGAGTGTAACTTTAAGACATGACTCCTTTACTCCTTAAGGTGCGCTCATTGGTGTCTCGACAAATTTCGACCATCGATGCATATCTCACTTGCATTCACCAATGGTCGAAATTGATCGAGAAATGAAAAGAACTGGGGTAGAGGATCTTCATACTTAATTTTGTTACCCAGGCTAATTCACAAAACTTGCATAAAATTGTTTAGCTCTGGGTTTGTTCTTTGTTGAGAGTCAACTCGGGTTGGGCCAGACCTTTTCTATTTTCCAGCCCATTCATTCGGGCTTGGTGGGCCAAGAAATTCGTCAGGCTCACGGATAGGTCAAATTGATGCCTACAATGCTATTATAACCTCAAATGAGAATTTCCTTTCTTTTCTTTTCTTTTTTTTTCGCCATTTCCTTTTATTGAGACGGTTGTTTTGAGTCTTTGTGCTTGTAATATGAAAAAAAAAAAAAAATTAAATCAAATGAAAACAAAGTAAAATTCTAATAAAACCTGAACACTACGAGGAAGAGTTGATTGAAGGGTGTAATTAAACTAAGTTGGATCGATACGGTACCAAGTAGAACTTGACTCGACTCTACTCGCATATTCCGAGCTCAAAACTTGTCTTGAGCTCAGTTATGTCCTGAAGCTTAACACGAATAAAAAAAAGTCTAAACACTCAGGCTTGACTCAATTCTAATAAGAATTATATATTAAATCGAGCTTGACTTTAATAAGCTTGAACTTTTTCCGAAAATTAATTACCAGGTAATTCAAGAATCTCACGTTTTCTTAATTTGATTTCAAATTGTGAACTATCGTCCTTTTCTTTTTACTTTACCGGAATTTAATTCTTATTTTTTTGAAATGGACCAACCCTTCTTTTGCTAATTTTCTTCTACAAGCAACGCGCGTCCTCTCTTTCTATTGGAAATGGACGAGAGTCAAAGGACCAAAGTCAGACTTACCGAAATTCAGGCCGACTGAGTTGGAAATTATGCAGAATTACCCAATTTGGCGTTGATCCCCTGCTTTCTTCTCTAAATTTTGGATTTTCTTCTAATTTTTCATGAAAATGTATGGATGGTTTATTTCCTGTTGAGTTTCTGACCAACAAAACTGTTCTTATCGTATGATGTATTGCACTAATTTTAAGTTTCAACCGTCAACTTTGATTCTGCCCAAACCTATCTCTATTTAATAAACGAGAGACAAAACCATATTTCCAATGTAGTCAGGATAATAAGGAGAAGGATTTTTTTCTTTTAATCTCTAACACTTTCCAGACGATAGGATCAGTTCTTTTTTTTTTTTTTTTTCTAGGTACTAAATATATGAAATATAAATATTTTGTCTTTAAAAAAAAATTATTACTCCTTTTCTTTTGGCCACCAAATTTTCATTACATCTCTAAAACACAAATGCTAAAAAGAAAATCATAACCAATTAGTCTTTTTAAGCATGTCATAATGAATTGCTTTGAGTGAGATAGAAATCTAATAGGATTGAAGAATGTTGGGGTGTGGTTCATATTCCCCATTGATAGGAAGGCACGAGGGTCTCATTTCTTAGTGAGCAAGCAGGGTTCTAGGGGCCGCCCCAGTGGAGGCTTGGGGAGCAGCACGCCCGGCCACCAAAGGGCTTTTATGATTTAAACCCTTGCTTTATCGATAGCTTGGGTTTGAGCCCATGAATAACTACTGTCGCTCCGCCTATATATAATCTCTTTATGTTGTAATTAAAAGTTGTAACAGAGATGTAAGATGTGCTAATTGTAGTGGAAAAATCTATTCAATGTAACTTTAGTTTAAGGATGAATCGTGATAAACATTGTGTCTCAATTTCCCTTTCTCACATTTACTCTCTATATCGTTGTGTTTGTATGCCTAATCCTAACAAAGATGACATGTTTACTTGAGAAGAACCAAAATACGACGAATTACTAAAAGTGGATGTTAGCATCATTAGCGAACCTAATGAGGAGGTGCCCCCCCAACAAAAAAAAAAAGAAGAAGAAAGTCCCCTATATTTAAAGTTAAATAGACCTGTCTAAATGGTCTTATACCAAATAGGTCATATATGGATCACTTCAATTTTGTAGAGCCTTCCTTAAATTGGTTTAAAATTTTAAATGTTAAAATAAATGGTTCTAAATGGGTTGAGTTTACAACCCGTTTCCAACCAAAGGCACACTCTCTCCCTCTCCAGCTTTACAATGTTTTTTTTTTTTTTAAATATAATTTTTTTTTTCTTTTTTCTTCTTCCTTCTTCCATCTTCCTCCAACAATCGGTGACCAATTAGGCAAGGGACAAGCCACCGGTCTCGGGCAAGCTCGAGGTCGCCGATCGGGCGAGGCTAAGGCCTCGCTAACTTCGAGCAATGCTCAAGCTCACCAGTCTTGAGTGAGCTCAACCTTGTCGACTGAAGAAGAAGGAAAAAAGAAAATTAAAAAGTCAATTTAAAAAAATTAAAAAACTAATTAAAAAACTAATTTATTTACAAACATGAAAAAAAATATTGTTATTTTCTAGGAAAACATTTTCCAATAAGCAAACGAAACCTCAATTATTTTTAAAAAATTATAAAAATTGTCCACTAAATTTGAATTACATGAAAATATTTTAGCAATAATGCTTTTTAAAAAAAATCATAAGAAAAAAAATCTCTTAAATTTGCTTAAATAGGTCGAGTCGGCTATAGGTTGGGTTAGGTATGGGTCAAGAAATTTACATTATAAATGGGTCATAAACGGATTAAATGAGCCAATTTGAGTCAGATTATTTATAACCGGACCTAAACACAACCCAACTCACCTATTTAACAAGTCTAAAATTAAGTTATACACAATGAGTTAATAAAATTACTTATTTAACTCCCCCTAAACTTGAATTCTAGTTAGTATGACATGACAAGACATGATGCATTATACTCAGCTTGCTACTAACATGAATTGACACATTTTTGTTGCAAGCTAAAGTTACTACAATTGATGCTAATATGACATGGATTGCAAATTTATGGAATTTGAACATGCAAAAGTTGCAAGTCCTAGATTAAAATATATGTATGTATGTTTGTATGTATGTATAAGTATAGGGATGTATGCAATAGAAATTCTAAAACCTGCAAAAGGTGTAATCGAGCCCTAGAACTTATTAGACTAGTATAATTGAGTCATTCCATTAACTCCGTCTGACTTAGTGAATGGAAAATGTCGATGTGATTTTTTTAAATATTTTATCTCTCTTACATAGCGATGACATGGCTAAAACACGAAACATAAGACTAAAACAACGTTGTTTTGGTCTAAATATGATTTCTAATACAAATTTTATTTAAATAAAATAAAAAATAAGTTAAAATTTTTATTTAAAGAAGAAGAAGAAGAAGGCGGTGAAGGTTGCCCTCGCCATCATCGCTACCCCACCATCACCAAGAAGGGGCAATGATTGTGGGAAAATGGTCGGCGAGGATTGTCGGGCTTGCAAGTCCTCGCCTACATCGGGGGAGGGTTGTGGCCCTCCTCCAAATCAGGCGAGGGTTCAAGCCAAGATCGTTGGCCCTCGCCCAATCCTGGCCAAGGTTTGCTACTTGACGAGGGTCATTAGCCCCTGGCCGGGGCTTGGCAACAATGGAGCGGTGGTGGCGACGAGGTCATTGCCATGTAGGAGGGAGAAAATTGTGCTTTGGACCAAAACGATGTCATTTTAGCCATGTCATCATCGCGCGCGCTCGAGAGAGAGAGAGAGAATATTTAAAAAACCACGCTAACATTTTTTGTCAGCCAAGTCAGATGAAGTTAATGAAAAGACTTGATTGCATTTTTTACAAGTTTTAGAATTTGATTGTACTTTCATAATAAGTTTAAAGACTTCTAGTTAACATATCTTACTTTTGGAAAATCCGGATAAAATTCATGGTAAGATAAAATTTATCTTCTCCTGCATTTGCTACATGTTCAAGACGAGGGGTGTGCAAAATACCTGGGAACCGCCCCGACCGCCCGGAACCGGACCGGAACAGCCCGAGAATCGGCGGTTCTCGAGGGAACCGGTCCGGTTCCCGATTCCGTGGGCGGATCCACCCGCCCGCCCACCCGGACCAAACCGGCACTTTTTAATATTAAAAAAAATAAAATAAAAGAAAGAAACCCTAAGTTCACGTCTGTCTCTGACTCTCTTCCTCTACGGTTTCATCATCTTCGATTCTCTCTCTCTCTCTGTCTCTTCCTCAATCTCTTCTCTTTGTCTTCGATTCCTCCCCTTGCGTCGACACCGCCGCCGCCGCTCCTCCTCCGCCGCCGTCCACCCCCTCGAGCCGGTCGCCACCCGCCACGGCCCACTTTGCTCCTCCGCCTCTCGCTGCGTCGCCCCCTCGCCGTTGTCCGCCCACTCGCTCGCCTCTTCCTCTTCGATTCCTTCCCGAGTGTCGACGCCGCCGCTGTTGCTCCTCCTCCGCTGCTGTTCGCTCCCTCGCGCCGGTCGCCACTCGCCACGGCCCGCCGCTCCTCCTGCCTCTGCTGTCCACCCCTCGCTCGAGTCAATACCCGGAACCGCCGGAATCGGACCGGAACCACCCAAAATCGGGGTTCTCGAGGGAACCGGTCCGGTTCCCTGTTCCAATTTTTGGGAATCGGTGGGAACCGGTCCGGTTCCCGGTTCCCGTGGGCGAATCCACCCGCCCACCCACCCGGACCGGACCGGCACTTTTTAATATTAAAAAATAATAATAAAAGAAAGAAACCCTAAGTTCGCGTCTCGTCTCGACTCTCTTCCTCTCTGCGGTTTCATCATCTTCGATTCTCTCTCTCTCTCTGTCTCTTCCTCAATCTCTTCTCTTTGTCTTCGATTCCTCCCCTTGCGTCGACGCCACCGCCGCCGCTCCTCCTCCGCCGCTGTCCACCCCCTCAAGCCGGTCGCCACCCGCCACAGCCGCTGCTCCTCCGCCTCTGCCGTCGCCACCTCGCCGTTGTCCGCCCACTCGCTCGCCTCTTCCTCTTCGATTCCTCCCCGAGCGTCGCCGCCGCCGCTCTCCTCCTCCGCCGCCGTTCGCCCCCTCGCGCCGGTCGCCACTCGCCACGCCCGCCGCTCCTCCTCTGCCTCTCTTTGTTCACCCCCTCGCTCGCTCTTTGTCTTCGATTCCTTCCCGAGCGTCGATGCCGCCGCCACTGCTCCTCCGCTGTCGCTGCTCCTCCGCCACCGCTGCTCCTCCTCCGCTGCTGTTCGCCCCTCGCGCCGGTCGCCACCCGCCACAGCCGCTTATCCTCTGCCTCTGCTGTTCGCCCCCTCGCTCAGTCTCTTTGTCTTCGATTCCTCCCAAGCATCGACGCCACTGCTGTTGCTCCTCTGCCGCCGATGCTCCTCCGCCGCCCGCTCCTCCACCGCCGCTGCTCCTCCTCCGCCGCTATTCGCCCCCTCGCGCCGGTCGCCACCCGCCACAGTTGTTAGCCACTGCTCCTTTGCCTCTGCTGTCCGTCCCTTCACTCAGTCTCTGTCTTCGATTCCTCCCCGAGCGTCGACGCCGCCGCCATTGCTCCTCCGCTGCTGCTGCTCCTCCACTGCCAATATCGGTTCCATGGATCCACCCGGGAACCGGACCGGATCGGCGGTCCAGTTCCCGGGTGGATCCATGCAACGAACGGGTGGATCCCGGTTCCAATTTTTCGGAACCGATCCTTAGAGGGCAGTTCCCGGTTCTAGGTCGGGAACCGCCCGCCCGGACCATGCACACCCCTATTCAAGACAAGATAAAGTTAGATATAAGAGGAATATAAACCGAATAAAATTATCTCATGGAAGTGGTAAGATAGAGGTTGATAGGATTTATAACATCCATAATATAAAAGTTATTTTTCTCTAATAACAAACTTCTTAGATTAACAAAATCAAAATTATATTTCAAGATAAATAACATTTGAATTCTAATATAAGAAATTCAAGATAACAAAAAATAACAATTTATATTTTTATTTATATATTCGAATTTAATTATATTTTATAATATAAATTCAATATATAAATAAAAATATGTATTTTAGGTATTTTATTATTTTAGGTATATTAGTATAGTTTACTATTTAATAAAATTTTATTAGAAAATGATGGAAGGGAAAGAAATAAATAAAAAGAAATTAATTAAAAAAGAAGTAAATAAAATAAAAACAGAAATAAAAATAAAAATAGACAAGAGTGTCGAGAGAGATTTTCACCATCTTTATTTTTAAAATTTTTTATTCATTTATATTAATATGTTATTTATATCAAACAATGTATATGACATGATATGAACGTATCCGATTCTATTATTATAACCACCAAGTAATTGACATATATAGTAAAATCTCTTAATTTCATATCTTATCTTATTCAGTCGTATTCTGATTAGAAATCCGGACAAGCAAATGTACCTATAAGTATTTGAGCAAAGTAAAACAAATAAAAGGAAAACTGAAAAATAGCCCAGTCGACTTGGACCTTCGGATCATCGAGTCGGCCCATACATCATTCGCTCCGCTCCACATAACCCTAATAAAAACCTTTCCATGTCATCAACGGTAACTCCATAACGAGGCAGCAGCAACGGTCGAGTCTGAGATTCAAAATTCGAACGCATCTGGATAACCCAAGAAAAAGGCCAAACGTCATAAAAGTGAAGGCGCCTCCAAATCTCCTCTCCCTTTCCTGGTCCATCCTTCTTGAAAAACGCAGCAGCCAGCACCGATCCCTGAATACTGCTCCTGGGTTTTTGCCTTTCTTTCGATGGAAGACGCCGGGTTCGACGATCTCGGCAAATGCCCGGAGACCCTCGATTCGAGGCCCCCTGCTTTCGACTGGGACGAGGTCGAACGTCTGGAGAAAGAAGACCAAGGTTCTTCGTTGAAGGGTGAGGACGGCGATGGTGGTTTGATAGATTCCATGCTCTGCGACCCCGGGTCGAGACTGATTCGAAGTGGGTTCGTGAAGCCGACATGTCCAGGTTAGTGAATTCTCCGCGTTCCGGCGTTTGATTCGGGAAATTTTTGGAATGACGCAAAGATTGAGTCATTTCTCCGTTTCGGTTGATGGCCAGTCGTTCTTTAAGGTCTTTTTTTCTTTTGGGTCCTGTTTTGGCTTATGTGCACATAAAGGAGATACGTTAGGCTGTTTACACTCTTAGGATCCTAGCTCTTTCCCAATAAGCCTCGAAGAACGTATGCTTTGAAGAACGTATGACTGGCTGTAATAACTGTAGCTCATTTAAGTTCAGCCATGGTTAATTTTAGATTTGAGAACTGATTATGAACAGATCACAAGAACAAGTACACACACGTACATTCATATGTATATGGTAGCATTGTGTATGTTTAGCGTTAGTAATTCATGTCGGCGTGTGATTATGTTCCTAGATCGTGTCAATTCATCTTGCTACATTAAGTTTTCTAACCAGCCAAATGATCGACTCGCGATAAAAACTAGTTAACTCTTGTCAATGTAGGGGTTAAGATTATCATGCCAAGTCAAATTCGAGCTTCTCTTTATGTTTCGTGTTTGGCCTCTTGTCATGTAATATGGGTTGAGTAAAGGTGGGCATCTTTAAATGAAGTAGAGCCAAGCATCTTTTTGTTAAGATGGTGATATTGCTCTTTGTATATATTTTCTATCAAACCTTAAGTGAAATAGAATGAATTGATAGAATTAGCTTGATTAATTTTTTTTATCTGGTTTGGAGCCGGTGAATCAGCAATATGTGTATTTTCTGGTGTTATGTTGATGCATCACATAACTTTTAGCAATGCTTACTATTTAGATAGATGGATGTCATTTCACTTTTTCTTTAAGGGTTTCATAAGATGAATATTTTAGATGATGAGTAGATAAGGGAAGAGCAATTTTATGCTGAATGGGGCCGCCTAACATGCTTCTTTATGTTGTAAAGGTCATTAAGCAGTTAGAATTTATTTTATTATGCACAGTGAACTCCAAGCGTGAAACTTTTGTTTGTCTTCTAAAACTGTGCTGAAACTCTACAGTCCATGGTTTCAAGGTGATTTTTCAGATAGTTTAAGAAACCTCAGTTATCCAGGTTTATTCTAGCTCAGACAAAAATATCAGTAGAATTTTTGACGTGTGGTTACTGAAGTTTACATATAGCGTACAGACCAACACAATCACCTTATCTTGCGAGCTGATTTGGATCTTAACCAATATGAATGTTCAAGGAATGATCTCTAGCCATCATGGAGAAATAAAGAACATCGGATATTAACTTGAGAAGAGAAGGTAGAAACAAGCTGCCACCTGTGCAGAATGGGTTATCACTTATCCATATGCACTTCCGCATGCTAATTGTCTTAAATAAATCAGATAATCACAGCTCACTCAAGTTAATAGGATTGTATGGAGAGGATCATGAAATAATCTTTTGTGCGTCTTACATGATATCTTGATTTAGGCGGCTGCAAGTTAAAGTTTACTTTTGAGGCTCACATTGCCTGTAAAATAGAGATTGTGTTCGGTGTAAACACTATGTGCTCTCTCCGCATGCTATATATTCTGATTGACGCCATTTAGTTTGGTCTGCATCGATTTCCGAGCATATCTCAAGTGGTCTGTCATCATAGTCCTATTTGTTCTTAACAAATGTCTAGGTTCAGTGCCAACTTGTGTGTTCAATATGGTCGCTAGATCAAGTTAGGAAGACAGAAGAGAGCACTCATGTTGAGATTGCAACATTTGGACTAGACTTCGAGAGGCATAGCTACCTAGCAATCCCTTTGTACTTGGTTCAAAATTTCCACTGTTTAATGTTACTCATAGTTCATTTTGATATGCTTTAGTTGCTGTCTCAAAATGGGCCATTTTGTTTTATGTTGCTTTGATTAGAGGAATATGTGATGTTTCTAAATGCCGGAGGTGAGGCTTCAAATCAAGTAGATTCCTTCATGAAGTTTCATGATGATGCTTTCTACGAAGGAGGCGATGCTTTGCGAACCAATGAAATCATAGTGGATGCTGGTGATTATCCATTTGTTTATCAATCAGCACGATTTGGAAATTTTAGTTACAGCATCAATAATTTTCATCCTGGAGACTATTTCATTGACCTTCATTTCGTGGAAATTATATTCACCAATGGACCCAAGGGCATGAGGGTTTTCAATGTATTCATGCAGGAAGATAAGGTAAGAACTTTTGCGCCCACCATCTGTTTTAACCTTATTTTTTTCCTCCTGAGAAATGCATTTGAAGTATATGCTTTTCCTTAATTGCAGGTGCTTTCTGATTTTGACATCTTCAGTATTGTTGGAGCCAATAAGGCATTGCAACTAGTTGATTTTAGGGTGTCTGTAAAGGAGGACGGCATAATTGCAATAAAATTTGAAGGGGTTAATGGAAGCCCATTGGTAAGTGGGATTTGCATTAGGAAAGTGCCGGAGGTGTTAGGTAATATTTTCTTTGATCCATCTGGACAGTATTGATTTTATTTTTGACTATATCAACCTCATAGGGTTATTCACGGTTATAATTTGCATCCAGGTACTCGGAGGACTTGTGAATGCGTCAAGTGCAATAATTGCTCAGCTGAGATAGAGATTCCTCTAGAACAGGTGATACTTTAATTAATTTGGAATAGTCAAATTTTCCTCAAAAAAATTTGTGTCATCTGCTCTCAGAAATTTGGTTATTTGTGCAGAAGAAGATTATGCAAACAAAGTTAACAGCCAAGTTTGAAAGGGAGATTAAAGATCTTTCCGTGCAGAACGAGCACAAAACGAATGAATGTTATCAGGCTTGGATGTCACTAGCCACAGCAAATGAGCAGTTGGAGAAGGTCAAGATGGAACTTGACATAAGGACATTTGAGAAGCGTAGTTTGGGTAAGTTCCTATCGGAGCTTGATTATGAGGAAAATATGATAGTCTAATACTGGAAGATGGCGAAAGACAATGCACACAGTTCTTGATTCTTGTGTTTTATTTTATGACTGATCTGAAGAATGTCTATGCTCTTGATATTTTATATGAGATAACCTAGCATATTGCTAGAAAATGAAATATTTGGTAAGGACGGCCTTTGACATCAATCTTTCTTTCTCCCCTGTTTAATTTGATGCATATGTTTAAATAGTTTGTTTATCCATTGTGGGGAGACATTTATGGTTCTTTGTTTTATTCTCCCATTAGACCAAGTTGTTGAAAAACAAGATGAGAATTTGAGGAACTTATCCAGCAAGTACGAGCATGATAAGCAGTTTTGGGTTTTGGCGGTTCATGACCTAGACAAGAAACACAGTTCTTGATTCTTGTGTTTTATTTTATGACTGATCTGAAGAATGTCTATGCTCTTGATATTTTATATGAGATAACCTAGCATATTGCTAGAAAATGAAATATTTGGTAAGGACGGCCTTTGACATCAATCTTTCTTTCTCCCCTGTTTAATTTGATGCATATGTTTAAATAGTTTGTTTATCCATTGTGGGGAGACATTTATGGTTCTTTGTTTTATTCTCCCATTAGACCAAGTTGTTGAAAAAAAAGATGAGAATTTGAGGAACTTATCCAGCAAGTATGAGCATGATAAGCAGTTTTGGGTTTTGGCGGTTCATGACCTAGACAAGAAACTAAAGGTAGTTAATTGAATTATAAAATATGTAATTTGCCAGCATTTACTGGTCAATTTATTGGACATTCTTAAACTGGTTAATCGGTTGGCTATGTAGATCATGAAGAGAGAGCACTCTCAGCTTTCTCAAGAGGCACATGAATGTGCTGATTCAATTCCTGATTTGAACAACATGGTCTCTGGAGTCCAAGCTCTAGGTATGTTTGAAAAACACTGTCTATTTTTCCATTAGCAGTGACATAATGTGTTCTCCTGAATTATGGAAGCACTTTGCAGTTGCACAGTGTGAAGATCTCAAAATGAAGTACGGTGAAGAACAAACAAAGAGAAGGAAACTTTATAACCAGCTTCAGGAGACAAAAGGTGTTGGAAACATTTTGTACTTTGTACATTTCCTAGAAATATATCTAAAAGTTGGGTAAATTATCAGGAAATATCAGGGTGTTTTGTCGTTGTCGTCCATTAAGTAAGGAGGAGGTAATAGCCGGATGTGCCACCATTGTGGACTTTGACGCTGCGAAAGATGGAGATCTTGGCATTTTGACAGGCGGTGCCACTAGAAAGACTTTCAGATTTGACAGAGTTTATACACCAAAAGATGACCAAGGTACATTTCTTTTCATTGTCTTTGTGATTTGCAATGCTTACACCACAATAGAGGATAAACAAGTAATGAGACTAATTTTCTCCGTGACAGTCGATGTCTTTGCGGATGCTTCACCATTGGTACTCTCTGTGTTGGATGGCTACAATGTTTGCATATTTGCTTATGGGCAAACAGGAACAGGGAAGACATTTACAATGGAGGGCACCGAACAAAACCGAGGAGTCAACTTCCGGACTCTAGAGCAACTGTTTAGAACTGCTGAGGAAAGGAGTGACACATTTGTCTATAATATATCCGTTAGTGTTCTTGAAGTGTACAATGAGCAGATAAGAGACTTATTGGCTACAGCTCCAACATCCAAAAAGTATAGTCTATTTTCCCATGTGCAGTATCTAAATAGAATAAGAATTTACCTTCTTTTTGAAGTGAAAAAAATCCCAATTTTGAGTATTAGGTTATTTCTTTTTCGGGTGAAATGGAACTTTGGTTTCCACTCCACATGCAATTGCCTCTTGCAAAAGTCTAGGTGATATCTCATCAATGATAATCGTTTACACATGTCTTTCCAGATTGGAGATAAAACAAGCATCCGAGGGATTTCACAATGTTCCTGGGATTATAGAAGCCAAAGTTGAGAGTATTAAGGAAGTCTGGAATGTACTGCGGACTGGAAGCAGTGCCAGGGCTGTTGGATCTAACAACGTGAATGAGCATAGTAGTCGATCTCACTGGTATGGAACTGTCATTTGAGATTTTTAATGCACGGCATTTATGTGACTTTCTTCCTCACCGCCAACTAAAATTGCCTAACATGCTCCTTGTTTTAGCATGCTCTGCATAATGGTAAAATCAAAGAACTTGATTAGTGGAGAGTGCACAAGGAGCAAGCTCTGGCTTGTAGATTTGGCTGGTAGTGAGAGGCTGGCAAAGACTGACGCGCAAGGAGAACGGCTCAAAGAAGCTCAAAACATCAACAGATCTCTTTCAGCTTTAGGAGATGTCATTTCTGCTTTGGCAAATAAATCCAGTCATATCCCTTACAGGTCCCATCTCGTTTTGAATTGGTTTGATACTTCTCTATTCAATGCTATATGTGGTTCTAATAGTATTGGGAATTGGTTCTAGGAACTCCAAGTTGACACACTTGCTTCAAGATTCACTAGGTAACTTTGACAGCTTTCTCTCCCAACCCCAAACAAAAAGACTCCTTTATTGGACTATGCCTGTACTCTTCTTCTGTAATAGCGCCTCTTGATGAGAGTGTTGTACATATATATGGCAGGTGGCGACTCCAAAACTCTGATGTTTGTGCAAATTAGCCCATCAGATAAGGACTCAAGCGAGACTCTGAGTTCATTGAATTTCGCAACTCGGGTTCGAGGGATTGAGCTGGGTCCTGCTAAGAAGCAAATTGATCCTAATGAGCTTCAAAAGATGAAAGGAATGGTAATCTTTTGAAAATTTAGCTAGAATTTCTTATTATTTGTGGTACTTCACTAGACTTATCAGGGACAAACAACAAGTGATATATGGTTACACAAGACTTCATTGAATGTTACCTCCTTCACTCTTGTCCTACTATAACCGTAGACCTCCTAAATGTGTTACTCATAGTCTTCATACATTTTTTTCTGAAAGCTTGACAAAGCGAGGCAAGAGTCCAGATCCAAAGAAGAATCTCTGAGGAAGCTAGAGGAGAACCTACAAAGCATAGAGAATAAAGCCAGAAGCAAAGATCAGACTTACAAAGTTCAACAAGAGAGAATCAAAGAACTAGAAGATCAACTTCAGCTAAAATTAGCCTTGCAAAATCAGTCGGAGAAACAAGTCCTACAACTATCAGATAAATTGAAGGGAAGGGAAGAAACATTATCTGCTCTCCAACAAAAGGTTGCTCTCTAACTTAGTAATTTACCGCTTTTATGTTTCATTTAACTTAAATATATTTTGATTAATTTATTCTTTGTGAAGGTCAAAGAGCTTGAGACCAAACTTAGAGAACGAGAACAATCAGAATCTACGATATTGCAACAAAAGGTTCAGATTATTTTCTTATTGTACAATAGGAGAAGCTTTGTGGGTTTTGGATAAACTTGGGGTCATATGGAGCATTATGAAATGACAATATACATTCTAAAGTCCAGAAAACCAATTACATTTCATTACCACTTCATTTAAAATGGTCATGTTTAATCAATATCTAAGGACCTCTACATTTTTTAGCAGGTCAAGAATCTTGAAAGCAAACTAAAGGAGCAAAAGCAGGAGTCTGAGCATTATGGGCTTATGCTTCAAGAGAAGGTTAGCAGTTTATGTATTATTGAGAAGTGCAAAATCTCTCTCTCTCTCTCTCTCGGCCTTTTAGTCATATTTTTTTTTTCTTTTCCTGCTCCTTGCTCCAGATAACAGAACTGCAGAGAAAATTGAAAGAGCAAGAAGATAATTCAGAATCATTGGTGCTCCATCAGAAGGTAATTGATTATAATTGATTTAAAACGAAGTTCACAGTCAGTTCTGGGGCCTCATATCATATACTACTTTCGGATCCAATAAATTATATTTTGTACATGTCCATTTTTCACTTAGTTTAGGTGGTATATGCATGTCTTTCTCAGAAAAGGTTTTACCATTACAATCCCCCGATGTTGTGAATATCTCTTAAAGTGCCCACTAGATCCTGGGCAGCCATATCATCAAGAGAACATTATTTGTTGAATTCTGAATCTTAAAATTAAAGACAGATTGTGAAAACTTTATATTTGTTTGGTATAGCCTCTCCAGAACATTTTCAAGAATCTTACCAATTGAAATTGGATTATTGTCTAATCGGTTGTACTATTTTGCTACCAACTGTTAGCAGTACATGTTAACATCACAAGGAAAATTGATTTAACTCTTTGGTCTCCCCTGAGGAAAACGTGAATCTTCAAATAGTGACTAATTATTTGTCCCCTTTTTGGGAGGGATGCAGATCAAAGAGCTTGAGGAGAAGCTGAGGCAAAAGGAGCAAGAGATGCAGGGTAACCTGACTCAGGATTATGCTGATGGGATAAGGGCAACACCAACAATTGGGAAAATGGGCTCAAACGATGGAAATTTGGGTGAAATTGAGGCTCGTATCTTGAGAAGCACGAATTCAGTGCATCGCCCGGTT
The DNA here is from genome assembly GCA_014182725.1 of Eucalyptus brandiana. Taxonomy (NCBI): domain Eukaryota; kingdom Viridiplantae; phylum Streptophyta; class Magnoliopsida; order Myrtales; family Myrtaceae; genus Eucalyptus; species Eucalyptus brandiana. The sequence goes on from CM024676.1 coordinate 9,034,616, forward strand.
AGTCAGGGTTCTCTTTATGACCGAACTAGGAAAAGAAATTCTAGAAGTGGAGAGACCGAGAACTTTCTACCAAATGCTTCAAGCGACAAGAGAGGTAGAAAATCTGACCCGCCTAAAATCACCAAGGTAACAAGACCAGTGAAGCCGGCTACAAATGCCCAAGGACCCTTTACCAGTACTACCAGGAGATTTAGCAGAGACCAAGTTCCAGGTCAAAAAGAGAAGGATAACAAGAAAAAGATCTGGTCAAGATGAACTCCACTTGTATTAGTGTGTGATCCAACAATTGTACTACTTTTCTTGGGTTGCTTTTGAATATGTATAAAATGTATACTAACTACTCTGTTTAGTCTTTTAGCGTGTGAACTGGAAGCAAATATTAGCTGAAGAGATGAGCCATTTGTATAGATTCATTTGCTTATAATATTCAAGTACTCGCTCTTGCTGGATTAACTATAATATGGCTTAAGCAAACAGGCCATGCTGGTCGAAAGACAGGAACCACAAGAATTTCCAAATGCTAGTTCTGTTTGCTTCTCCGGGTGCATCTTGTCTTTCACAAGTTAATCATGTTTAACTTTCGACAGATCTTTATCATAAGTTCGTTAATGAAGTTTCTTCTTCGTTGAACATGATTTGTATTATCTGTGTCTTGACATCTTACTCCTGTTTTTCTTCCCTTCTAACAAGAATCCCCCCGGTTTAACAGTGAACAATGCCGGGCTTCTGTCTTTTCACTAAAAAATACTGCTTAGCGTTAGATATGCTTTTGGTCATGCATCCGACTATATTCGGGCTATTGCGCTGCTAGATAATTCCGTATAGCTTCAAATTAACACGGTGCATTTTAAACTAATTAGCGCAGGATGGGTAGATAATATTGTGCTATGGAGGGCTCTTGGACGAGTTTATCTATAGTGGTACATGAGATAAGGTAAAAATGATGTGATCTGAATGTATATCAGAATTCACATTATGCATGCATGGACTCTTGCTAGGTGAATAAATCTTTCCACAACCTGATATCATGACACACTCTAAAACGGTTGTGGGCGACGGTCAAAATAACCAATGTTTTACTAGTGATGAGATAAGTAAGTTTGCCTACACGGACGGTGATAACTTTTTAAAAATTTTCAGAGTATAATCGTTCTACTTACCACTTCTTCTACTCTTCAATAACCAAAAGTAGACAAGAAAAAAATATATATAGGAAAAACACTTGACAGGCTTACTTTATGTTAAGTACATGGGATAGATCAAAAAAACAAAATCTAATTGTTCTGGTAATGTTTCTTATTTTCTTGCTGGTGGTGATTTCTTTTGCCCCCAAACAGGTTGGATGAGTAAAACTTATCAATGAATCAAATTTGGGGAAACAAAATTGATTGAAGAGCTCCTATCCTTTGGCATCATTTAAAGCCCTTTGCAGTTTACATGATCCAAAGAACATGGCGAGTATTTACATTGTTGGCCACATTTTACTGCGTGCTTTAAGAGTTTTTGGAATTGTGAAATCAAAACCTAATTCTAAAATACCCATAGAAAAAACTTAGCCAACTCCATTTACTTTGGAGAGTATCTAAAATTTAAGATTCTTGTTCTACTCATCCCGAGAATCTCCAACATAAATTTCCATGCGATAAATCGAACTCCCCAAATTATTATTACCTAGACTCATGTTACCATCGAAAAATCGACAAACATAAACTTCATCAACATATGACTTATAGCATAAGTCGATTAAAATTTCTTTCACTGAATCAATTTGAATGACTTTTTATATTTTGATTTTCCCATCTAGCAATCCCCGTACTTTAATTTTATTTCCGTGAAATATCTAGAACTTTCTTCAATATTCTTATATTGAAATGCATATTCGCAGTGTTTTTTTTTATTTTATAATTATCCAAATTTAAACAATAATGACAGAAAAGCAAAAGCTGACTAGTTGACTAAAGTCTAAAGTTACAATGAACGCGGCTCTCTGCTTAGTGTTTGCACATACTAATTTGTCTTTTCAGACAGATTTCTTTGGTCATATATATGAGAATAAGATACTGGCAGGTTCCTACAATGACGCATGAAGGAAAGAATTGAGCATAAATGACAACATACAACATTATCTATACAAGTGGATTCAATTCTACTACAAAACTTCAGGTGACCCCTAAGAAATTGAACTTCTAAAGTGGCTAATTTACACAGTCTACGCCAAAACTGAACTGTGTAAAAAGAAAAGTGACAAAAATATTAGGCAAAATGAGGAGCCGTCATAAAAGGATCAGCACAAATTTGACCTCTTCTCTCCCGCCCACATTGTGGAAACGACGATCAATTAGAGATCTTCAATCAGGGATATATGCAGATAGATATTGTCCATCTATCATTTCAAGTGTTTAACAACGAATCTGCTGACCCTTGTAGATAGTATCAACCAGGGTATGATCCCAACCTGCAATTACATGAAATAAAGTTCAAAATAATCAACATTTCAAACCAATTGGCTTGTAAGAACCACCAGCTATTCTACAAAAAAGCACCAATTGTAAAACACTCATTCCTCTTTTTACTTTTGCATCAGTATGCTCAATGCTACTTTTATTTATTATCTGCTCAACCAACATTAACAGTACCAACTTTTAAAAAGGATGGCATAAAGAATGCGCATCTTATCTTAAGCAGCAAGCAATGCATATACTTGTAAACATATCATATTTCTTCGACCTTCCAAAAAAATACAGAACGCAAGTAAGTCCATGCAAACATGTGAAAATACAGTCCACCTGCTACCAGGTGGAACCGGTGGCCAGGTCATATTAGCATTGTCTCTAGCCCAAAATATCAAAGAACCCTTCTTCTGGTTTTTGGTCCATGATCTGTAAGGAGTATAGTATGACAAGTGTGCTAGGAAATACTAAATAAAATTGGGCATACCATGACATTGCCACCTAAATGGCTTCCAGCTCCCCATGATAATAGTCTTCCTGAAATAGAAGCAAATAAATCAAGTAAATATTGATTGAAAAGTAGTAAGCACTGAGTTAAAAAATATTTACGACTATGCATCCTCTAAAAAATATCTAGTTGAGGTCTGAGACAGATATAAGGGCATTCAAGTACAAGCAGCAACTGGAAATGCACTATGAAGCTTTCACATTTTTCAGGTCACGACATAGAATTACCAAATGGTTGAACAAGCTGCTGAGATATCATAGCAATAGGAGCCTTCCAAAACCAGCAAATCAGCACAAAATACATAAAAACCTACAGAAGACAACCACATATATCAACATTGATGACAAAACAGTAGGACAATTATTCTGAACGATGCTATAATTCTCCACCTTTGTTAAAAACAGCACTCTCAAATACAAATCATAGGAGTTCTTGATCTCTTTGCTGCGTGATTCTTGAACTGCAAGTCATAAGAAGTTATGAATACACTTCCCAGTATAAAGCAAAGAATAAAACAATATTTCTAGTGATCAAGAATTGCAATCTGAGAAGCTGCCCAAATGATCTCTAAGGAATAAGGGCAGAATTAAGCTCCAGAATGGTAATCGGATTACAGAGCACAATCTAGTCCAAAAAACTCCAGTTTTGATTCCAAGGCTAATCCACCCAATGTACACTAGAACATTAAAAGTGCCAGAACTTGATGGCAATGCTAAGCTAATCATCATTTAGAACCAAATAATATGACATTTCTTGAGGGAGGGAGGGAGAGAGAGCATGAAGGGGGAGTACTACATGAGCTGGTAAGTCAAGTACAGAATGAGTCTTGTCTACAAAACAGAGCGACCTCAGATTTCTTGATTCTGGCAAAGCTTCTAGAACTAGATAATAAGCATTCTTCTATAGTCAGAAAAGCTAAAAGGACACCCCACTAAAACCTCAAGTTCTCCAAGAACACTGAAAGTTTATTCATTTAAATCTCCCAAAAACAAACCCATGTGCAACAAGCCAAATGACTTGAAGATGAAGCAGCTGAACTTAACACTGAAAGCAAGAACAAAAAGTAACTATATCACTCTATCGTGATGCAACTATACAATAGGATCATTTGTGCAGAGGAGAAAGATAAGAGAACGTATCCACTTCACTCTAGAAATATACTACCTCAAGATGCAACCAAAATTTAGAAAACAAAAATGTAAGAAAAGTTTAGACTGCTTGATGAATAGAAAATCTTCTAGTCCTCAAGCAACCAACATTCAAGACAAACAACCATCATATTAAGTCTCATTATGTATAACATACTTTTTGCCAGTTCCTTCTCCTTAGCAGTTGCCAATCTCCTAAGTTTTGCAGCTTGTGCAAACGTTGACGGCCTGTAACCAGTGATAAATCATGTCATTTACTGCAGAAATTACATGCTAAATATAACGCAAAGACCCACGGCATCCAATTCCCAGAAAGAAAATGGCTAACAAAAAGAAGTTGACCGCTTTTGCATAAAAAATTACAAGAATACAAATGAACAATTATCAGACAGCGATCATACACGTAAAGAGCCACAAACATATGAAGGAAGTTCCTTTACCAGAAAAAAACAAATGAAGGAAGTCCTACACTTCCCTTTCTATATCAAAAATGTCCACATGAGTAAGATAAAACATGTTGGTGCGGTGGCCTACAAGCACCGAAGCTATTTCTCTGACAATCCAGAAGGCACCAATCACAAATATGCACCTACTAATCTGAAGGGGAAAAAAAAAAGGAGCGTGACCCACAAATATTCTTTCCAAAGGGACTACGCAGCATTGGATAAACACCTCGAAGAACTCGACAGCTTCATTTCTCTTCAAGAAGAGATGATCAATCGAGCAAGGAAAGAGTAATTCGAGAAAGAAAGATCACAATTTCACAACACATTCGCAATCAGAAGCGAAAACCCACATCACATCGATCGATCGCGACCAAGAAAAACCGGCAAAAAAACCAAACGTCGACGGGAATCACTCACTGCGACAACGTGCTCGCCTCTTTCAAGAGCTCCCTAATCTCTCCGCGCATCTGCACCTCCATCGCGCTCATCGATCCTCCCTGAAAACAGAACAAAAAAAAAAACACGTCGATCAAAACCCATCGATCCCCTCGTCATCAATTCTTCCGTGGGTCCAGAGGGGGCGCTCGGATCTCAACGCGAGCGGCTCCAGCCCGGAGGATCCGTCGGAGCGCCGGAGGAGGGGCGACCTCTTTGTACCTTCTTCAAGCGGTCGAGCCACCACGAGAGGACGTGGAAGGCCATGACGACGGCGAAGACGAGGGGAGCGGCGACGGAGCCCCGGCGTTCTAGGGTTTCTTCCGCCATTGCAGTAGCTTTCTGCAGAGGAATTTGGGGTCGAATTGTGAAGAAATTTCTTGAAATTGAAGAATCTTTTTCAGTCCTGAAAATCGTCGGTCGCAATTTCTTTTGAAATGTATTTTTTTTTTTTTTTTTGGGGATCAAATTTTGAAATGTATTTCATTAGAAGAGATTACCCACTTAATTTAAAATTTAAGTAAAATTAAAAAAAAAAAACGAACTTATGTAAGTGAAAATACAAAAAAGAGTCATAAATGAATTATATTTATAAAGTTAAAAAACTATCATGTGGCATTGTGAACATTTTCCAAGATACGAATAAATTAAAGTAGCCTGATAGGGCACTAACGCCCAAGGCGATGGTGGGACAAAGCCTGACTATCGCAAAGTGGTAATTAAGAATATGATTATTTTCGCCATTGATTGGTTTTTAAGAAAATGCAAATAAGATGATTTGAACTTAGGTTTTTAGTGAAAGAAATGAGCACACTGTAATTTAAGAAATTTGTTGAATTGTGTTTGGTAGCATGAATACAGTTTTTAGTAATTGTGCAATATATCCTATTAAACGCTTCGCATCATGTCACGGGGATAAATTTGGATTAGCCTTAGATAAAATATAACAAACAAGCCATTCTAGAAAAAAAAGAAATGAAAAGATTTAGGCTTAAGAGACCCGAGCTCGTGTCTTACTTAACATTGTTGCGAAAGCCTAGATAAGAATTCGGGTCGGTTTGGGTTTTAGGTTGCTGGATTGGTTCTAGAGGTTACTAAGTTATGAAATCATGTTGTAAAGAAACTTTAAGTTATCATAGAATTGTAGATTATATGAAAGTGAATTTGCAGTTACAAGTTGATTAGAGCAAAATTCTAAAGTTCGTTACTGACTATTGGATCAAATATGATAGTGTGTCTTGTTATCAATCTTCGCCCATCTCTGGCCATCTTTCGGGCAATAGGTGAGTTTACCTTTTAATTGTCTCCAGCTAGCTTTCCAATGACTCCAAACCTAATTTGAATAAACATTAGTAGAAATAAACCATTCAATACTTGGTGAGTGAAAATTGATAACATGGATGCCAGCTATCTTCTATAACACGGCCAATGTTAATATGAACAATTTTTAGTATTTTCTTTTTTTCATTTTCTTCTCTTTTCCTTCTTTTCCTTTTTCTCTTTTCCTTTTTCCGCTTAGGACTTTATGGACAATTTCCCCTTCCTAAAAGTTATGGCACTGAAATAATAATAAAAAATTATGATACTCAAATGAGTGTAGATATAACAAGTACGAGATCCTTTTTTTCATCGTAATATAGTTATCCAATGAAGCAAGAGTTGGCCTGAGAGACTGCAAACAAAGAGTTCCGCCTTCGAAAGACTCACAGTAATAAAAAGAATCTAGTAAATTGGACTCCCCTAAATGCTCTCTAATTCTTAATCTTTGGAAATGGACCATACTTCATTAATTCAGTGTGCAAGTATACATGGAGAGAATATAGCATGTTCAAAGGGATTGCCTTCCAAGAACATATGGTGGCAAGTGATTGTATGGTACTTAGATCATGTAGGCCAATATTATCTCAATCATTAATTATGCCCAATAAGTGAAGTGTTCAGTGGTGTCGCCTGGAGGTGAGAGTCGAGAGGGTGGCCGATGATTTGTCGGCCTGTGGCTGCCCTGTCGTGGCTGTTCATGGAGGCCGTCGGCAAGGCGTCCTGTTCTGGGGATGGTCCTCGGCGGCGAGGGGAGGATAGAAAGGGTGACAAAAGGGTATAAGGGGGAGCAGGGGCACAATTGGTTTGATGAGCTCTGAGCTTGATTTATGGGCTTGGCTCGTTTGTTGAGACTCGGGCTCGTTTTTTTTTTTTCTTTTTTTTTTCGGATTTTGGGTTTTGACTTGGATGGGCTTGGACTGAGTTCTGGGTGATTTTCAGATTTTGGGTTTAATGGGTCTAACTGAAGTGGGCATGGACTTGGTCTTGTTGCGGCTTAATTGGGCTTGATTCCTGTGAGCCCAATCCATTATCTAAGATGTTGTGTCCATGAACCCAGCTCGAGAGACTGGCGTGCGGCCCATCGGAGTAGGCTAAAGGGCCCAGCTTGCGTCCCTATTTTCAGATAAAAAATTAATTTTAAAAATTTTAAAAATTTTAAAAATTAAAAAAATCGAAAATTATTATTTTTAGGAAAAAAAAATTTTAATTAGTTTTTGAGTAATTTTCTCTTGAAATGTGTGAAAATCCTTGATAAAAGATATTGAACTCAAAATTGTAGAAGGTCATTATGATGTTGTTTGTTCTTAGAAACAAATGTTAGGTTTTTGTATTTACACATTTTTATTTCGATTATTACTTAAATGTGCAATACATTGATTGCCATTTTCCTTTAGTTTGATAGTGATTAAGCCTTAGGACTTGTAATTAGCGAGAAGGCTGCCTGAATATGTTGGTGATTCAACAAAATTAGGCTATCGAAAAGGGCATTAGTTAATTAATTATTGTAATTAAGTCATCAATTCTAGATTTTCTAATTCCATAGGAAATAACATATACTCACATGTCTCAGTTGGAGGTTAGTGGCAACTTTTCTTTTGAAAACTTTCATAATGTCAATTTGATTTAACATCGAATATCCTAACGTTGCACGAGATAAGAATTTGGGAGAGTCCATGCCTAAACAAATGCCTTAGGCTCATTAATTAGCTAATACCTCTAAACTTATGTCTTTTCCCCTCCAAACGGAAAAAAAAAAATAGGTCGCAATAGCAGTTTGCACGTAGTTGGTTGGATTTGAATGGGTGACTCTAAGTTTATGAAGAGGAGATCTCTTGAAGTCCAACCAACGCCAGCTCTAGGGATTAAAGCTTATGCATTTTATTGGGCTCCGTCCACTCTTTGATAGGATGAAAACTTCTCGCTAGAATGACCTTACATTTTCACCGAATATTCTATTCTTGACGATGATCGATGGTTTTAGATGGCCTGTAACGAGTTGTGCCTAGCATTGTTGCGGGTCGGACTTAGCCCATTTTGTACTTCATGCCGGTCTGGCCCGTCGAATATCGTGCAAAGGTCATGGTTTTGGGCCGCTGACCAATGATTTTTTTTTTTTTTGGACGTGCTGACTAGTGATTAGTAGCCCCATGGTTGCTGATCACTTTTAATAGTCCTTGGGCTATTGGCGATTGCTCACATATGTTCAAAGCCATGAAAGACATGCACTTCAACATACACAAAACTTAATAGTTTATGAGCCTGTTTGGTTCGAACTTTGGGGAAATGCGCTTGAGAATGCAAATACTTTTAAGATAAATGGGTTTTTCCGAAATCTTGAGGCATTTTTGGTAAACTATAACTAAAATGTCTTTAGAGAAATGCAAGACTGTTTGGTAAACATATATTTGAAAAGCCCTTTAGTGTGACCAAATTAAGTTTTTTAGTTTTAGTATTTTTCAAATTGCAAAAAAGAAACAATGACTATATAACCTTTTACATTTTCATGTTGAGAATAATGTAAAAGATATATATTAATAAATTTATTTAAAAATTATATTAAAAGAAATTGATTATAGATTAGATGCAAAGCTCAACTTTTAGCATAAGGTTCTTTTAGGTTTGTTTTCAACTTTGTATAATTTTTTTAATTATTGTAGTATTAATCATCTTCGTTAATTAATAATTATTCTAGTATATTGATAAAAAGTTGGGCTATTGATTGTCAAAAGATAAAAATGACAAAAAAAAAAAAAAAAAAAAGAAGGTGAACCCAACATTTGCAAAGGGTTTTTATTATTTTTTAAAAAAATAAAATAAAATCTAATGAAATTCCGTTGCCGATCAACGGCGATTGGGATGTGGGGAAGATGATCGGTTTAAAAAAAAAAAAAAGAAGTTAACGGATGAATAGTAGTAGTGAACTTGCATTTCCGAAATGCTAAAAGCCCAAAGCAGGTCCTCACTTGTTTTAGGTTTTCAGCATTTCAAAGGCCAGTATTTGGCCAATGACACCTCCAAATGCTGAACCAAATACCTAAATTTTTTTCCCAATGGGCTTTCGAGGCTGAAAGCCCTTTGGGAATGCTGAACCAAACGGGGCCTATGTTTGATAGAAAAGATAAAATTATCTTATCTTGCATTTCTTTTATACTTAAAATAGGATAAAGTCGAATATAAGAGAGATATAACTGACATAAAATTATTTCATGGGGAGGTAGGAAAAAAATGAATAGATTTTTAATATTCATGACATAAACGTAAACCTTCCTGGCTAGCCCAAGACCCCAATACCATAACCTCCCACTTCAAATACTTTAGCAACAAGATGGTTCGAACCCTCAACCTCTACTATGAGGGAGAGAATTCACACCAATTGCGACGCCCGTAGTTGGGTGACATAAAATTTATTATTCTCGAATAACAACTTCTTAAATTTAATAAAGTTAAAATAATATTTGAATTCTAACATTTTAAAAAATTCAAAATAACAAAAAAATAGGATTAATACTACTAAAAAACTCAAACTAGTATACCTATAACAAATTTACTCAAAACTAATTTTCTACCATCTAAAAACCCTAAATTGGTACACTCCTATCAAATTCACTATTTTCGTTAAATTTTATTGTTAGATTGTTAAGTTGGATGATATATGACAATTTACGGGTGTATGAGTTTGACCATATACTTTTCACAAGTGTACAATTTGTGATTTTTCCCCAATTTAGCGAAAATTAACGAAGGGTAAATTGTCATAATATATTAGTTTTGAATTTTGTTGATAAAAAAATTAGCTTAGGGTAAATTTGTCACACTTGTACCGATTTTAAGTTTTTTCTAATAAAAAATTAGTTCATGATAAATTTGTCATAAATGTATTGGTTTGGGATTTTTATGGTATGAAATAAAAATAATAATAACAATTTCGGCTTTTATTTATTTGTATTTTTATTTATATATTTAAATTTCTTTCATCTTATAATATAAATTCATTATATATTAATGTATATATTTATTATATATTTAGGTATTTTAGGTATATTAGTATAATCTACTATTTAATAAAATTTTATTAGAGAATAACGGAAGGGCAAAAAAGAAATAAAAAATAAAAGAATTAAGAAACAAAAATGAAGCAGGCAAGAGTATTATAAGAGATTCTTATTATCTCTATATGTGCAATTTTTAGGTTTATTTATTTTTGCGACTCACTAAATATTGGATAGGGATATAGGAAAATCCTTGAATTTTATATCCTACCTTATTATAACTAAATATCCAAATGACCAAATGAAATCATAGTCTTTTCCTCTGTTCTTCTTTTTTTATTTTTTGGGGGTCTATAGTCTTCTGCTCTGTTCCATAGTAATCCTTTAAACAAAAGTGCGCCAAGTTTATTAATCACAAAAGTTGGCCTAATCCCACGTCGGCAAGTATTCGTAGCAATTATGGGATACGAAGATCAAGTCGCATGAAGGTCACATCGACACGACAGAGCAGATGCTAGTACATCAGAGTGCATCATCCACATGATTTCACCTATGTATTCTGCTTGATCGCAGACGCCGAAGCGTGGACGCACATGGTTGGCGGTGGCGGCCGACTTGCTGGGCCAGTTAAGAAAAGCCTCCTCTCGAGAAGTCACGCTGCTTCGAGGAGTAGCCTAGGGTTTCCCTGGATCTCTCGGTCATGAGCTTCTTGCATGCGAACAGTTGCAGAGGACAGCTCGACAAGACACAAAGCTGTTCCACAAAAGTTTTCTTCCAGTGACCTCCTTCACGTTAATCACGCCCCAGCCCTCCATGTTCATCTCTCTCTCTCTCTCTCTCTCTCTCTCTCTCCACGCAAAAGTCCAAGAGTCCAAGTAAATGTGGCAGTGAAAAAAGGAGGAGGGCACGAGTATAATGCATGTGCCTGCGCGATGACGGTCTGTTCGCACGTTAAATTAGATGGCCGGAAGAAACAGACAAAAGGCCTTAGAATATGACCAGTGCATCTCACGATTCTTGAAGGAATTATTTGGAACGAAAAGAAAAAGGTACCTTTTCAGCGCATGCTTATGCATCGGGGCATTTATTCATTATATTTGAGGAAGAGCACCAGCCTAGAGCATGTGTATGTGATTAAATTGAATTCATATTTGTGGGGAGCTTGTCTCGGAAGAACACTTTTTAAGACCTACAAATGGTGCTATTAGGATTTTTGAGAATTGACCCTTACTTAAGGGTGTGTTTGATAAAATTTCTATTATCGAAATAATTTCTATTTAGAAATAATTTTTTTTGTATTTCTATTCTTTGGATTAATTTTTGAGTAGAATAAAATATTTGATAACTACACAAAATTTACATTCACATAATAATAATAATAATAATAATAATAATAATAATAATAATAATAATAATAATAATAATAATAATAATAAAAAAGAACAAAAATGCATTTGGTATGACTTTAAAATTTCTATTCCCAATTTTTTCATTAATTATAAAAATGTCAATGGAAACTTAACAATTTATTTTTGGATAAAGTTAGGCTTTTGTAAGGACTTAATTAATTAAGATATTCTAAGATGCCCTCGAAAAATGCAACGTAATAATTAGTTGGAGATGAATGACTATAAATGACAACAGTGTTCTACTGGTTTATAGCTCACAATATTAGGAGGCTAACATAAAATCTTTGAGTATTACAATAAATAGGTGCATAGACCTAGAGTTTCTCTAAAAGAAACAATATTAAAACATCCATGTAGTGAAGCCTTAAGAGCTTATTTAATTTTGAATCCAATTTTCATTAAAAGATTTTCATATTTTTTTAAAATGTTAAACTACTTCTAACATAGAATTAACACTAAAATCTAGTAAAACTATTGAAAATCTAATTTCTAAAGTTTACCCTAAATTTCTGGATTTTTTATTTATTTATTTTTATTCCAAAAAAGGGGGACTCGGATTGGGTTAGGAGGTCGGACCTTGTGTCGATTGTGTAAAGATGAGCATTAAGTTATGTTGAGCTCATTTCTCTAAAAATGACACTGTTTCTCCTTTTGTTCCTCAAAACAAAAAAGTATATATTTTTTATATTTATTTTTGTTTCAAATATATTCCCTAGCCATTGATCAATTTCGGAGAATAGAAAAATTAGTTGATATTACCAAACGGATTTTTTTTCCCTTTTTCGGGGAACAAAAGAATAGAAAAATAGAAAAACATGATGGTTACCAAACAGAATGTAAGTCGCATGAAATAGTATAATCTCTCATGTTGGTTTGAATTTTTTCAAAATATTGTATATTGTGATAACTTTTGCATAGATTGTGTTTAACTCACTTATCAATAGGTGCAATGAAGTTAGTTTTACAAAAATCTAGAATGCCTACTTTAATCCATACATCTTGGGATGCTTGGCAATCTCGAAAGACGTGTAAGATATCCTTTCGAATGTTTTTACAAAGAGAAATTCTTTAATTAATTGTGGAAAAGAGAATTATGTAATTTTTGCATCTTTTTTAATAGTGAGTACATGAGGTATTTATAAGTTTTTTAAAAGACTACCTAAAATATAAGATGTTATGATAACATTCATAATCAATTGAGGATATGCATAATTAAGAGAGAGATATATGCACCAAGAGAAATGGAGATTGAAGGCAGATATAGAGATCTCCTAGATGTATTTAACATCTTCCCTTAAACTCAAGGTCATATAGAATGTAGCCGATTGGAGTTTAGAGAAAATATTTATAAAAAAAAAAAAAAAACACCTTGATGGATGTGCATTAGTGGAGATATCACTAGTCTGTCAACTGATGGTAGAGAAATTCGACAGAACCAATTCGACAAGTTACATGAACCGATTTAGTCTATCAAAAATAGAACTGGCTAATGTGTGTAGGCTATGCAACAACACGTTGACGTGGCCGCATTGCAGGCTACACGACAACAAGCTAATGTGTCTACTATGTAGGGTAAGTGACAACAGGTTGTCGTGATTACAGTGCGAGCTATGCAACAACAGATTGATGTGGCTGCATTGTAGGCTACACATTGTGGCTCTGTGACAAGCTACTCAATAATAGGCTAATGTGGGAGGAGATTGGATAATAAGCTGATGTTGCAGGAGACGCGACAACATCCTAAAGTGGCTACTTGATGTGGTTGCTAACATCACAATTGGATGAGACGAACAATGTTGAATATCAACCTCGACAGAGGGATATTGGTAGTAATTGAAAAAGGTAATGACAGGATATGCCAAGTGTACTCCAAGTGTGCATCAGGCATGATGTACACCCAATGAACTCAAAATTTCCTCAGAATTGCCTAACTCTGATGCCAAGATAAGAATATTTGGAAGAGATAATTGTTTGATTTCTATATATTCCATTATGAAGAGTACATGAATTATTTATAGCATTTACAAGACGATGATCTAAAGTAACAAGATATTACAATATTAGTTATAATTAGTTAGGAATGTGGACAATCAAAGAACAAGTATGCACGATTCATAAGATATAAAAGAATCTCTTAAATATGTCTCTAAGAAGTTGCAAGTCTTCTATGATTAATAAGCCAAAGAAAGGCTTGGATTTTTATATGATTTTGATCTTATGAAAGTTTATTATATCGTATCATATTCAAATTTTCTAGTAATGTACTATGTGTTTTTCTTGTATCATATAAATGAGTCCACTTTATATATTCCCTTCTCTAAAGGGAAAAAGGGGGCCTTGACATAGATTTTAGATCAGGAGGAGCTTCACTATTCTTCTTGGCGGGCCATATTATGGAACTTGTTGAGACATTTCATGTCATGTCACCACGTTTACATTTGTGTTAGTAGATAAGTTTCATATGATCTCAAATTAGGATGACGCACTGTAAAGTCATGTTTTACGTTGGTGTTTGGTGAGCTGCAACCAAAATAGATAATGTTGTACCACGGCAGACCTAGGAAAGACAAAATTCAAGAAATTGATCTGTAAAGCTGAGCTAGCACTGTAAAGGGAATCACATCCTGTGGATCATAAAGCTGGATTAGGAGCACAACAGATGGTAGGGAGCAAGATGAGACATGGACATCATCTTTCTATTTTGTAAGTTCTGCTCATCCAGTGCAAAGTCTTGACGGTGGTTGGCCTGCTGAATGTTTCTGAGAGATGCTAATTGCAGAGAGGCCAAGTTAATAAGTCCTGTATTTCCGGATACTGTTGTTCTTTTTCCTATTTATTGGGTGTATGAGCAATCATTAAATCCTGTTACTAGTCCAAGTACAGAGGCATAGGACGAGACTTTCACAAGTGGGAACTTTTCACACCTTTGATAAACTCATAAAAGGGAAAAATAAATTATACTTGCTTTATTTTCACTTCTTATAACTTTAGGCACATCTTAAAATTTTAATCATTCAAAATTGCCCTCACTGGGACCTCATCAATGGTAAGATTGATGAAAGAGAAAAAAAATATCTACTTTTAATATAAATCAATCAATCTAAGATTTTTATCGAAACTTACATAAATTGTTGCTTCTTCTTCTTTTGTGTTCAAATCAGAGAAGTTTCCAACAAGTTTGTTTCTTTTTTAAAAGAACTGCTAAGATTGAGCATTTCGATATTCTCAAATAACTTTGGACATACTTAAAATTTAAATGGCCCAAAATAGCCCTCACTAAGACATCAAGGGTGGTAATATTGACAAAAGAGGAAAAATATACCTCTAATGGGGATGAATAAATATAATGATTTTTATCAACCTTTTTTAAACCCATGTTTCTTCTTGTTTTGCGTTCAAATCTGAAAAAGTTCACATCTTCCTTTGTTTTTACAAGAATCATCTAAAATTAGAGCATTTAAGATATGTTAATTAATAAAGATTACAAATAAGGTTCAAACTCACTACAAAAAGAAAAATTATAGTAATCAATTTGAGCATGTGGTAAGTGGAGGAGAGGAAATGAATTTTGTATAAAAACTAGTAAAAATGGCATAAAGTGGTGGAATCAAACATCATTGTATTAATTACTACAAACGGCCTTATATTTTCTTAACAATTTAAGGTTTTTGCATTTAAAGAAACGATTTTTTATCCTTTCAATCTGTGAGTTTGATTAATTAATTCTCTTAAGGTTATTTTCATCAACTCAATTAGTAAGGGAGAACCACTGGGGGTTCGCCCCAGTGGCCACTCTTCCAACATGGAAGGGGGAGGTGAGGGGTTCAAATCTCCACCTTCACAGGAGGGGATGGGGATAGGGACGCGTAAGTTTGAGAGTGGGTTGCGACTCCCACGCTCTGCAAGAGGCAGGGCACAAGTCTGCGAGTGAGTGTAGAGTAGGAATAGAATAGGACTGACCAAAAAAAAAAAAATTAGTAAGGGAGCGTTGTAATCATTAAGCGTGTGAAAATAGTGCTAGCCTTTAATTGATATGGGTCAATATGTCTTTTGCTCTCTCTCCCTTCATAAAAAACGTATAAAGGGATTGGGGTCACTTTTGCTGGAATGTGTGTGTGTGTGTGTGTGTGTGTGTGTGTGTGTGTGTGTGTGTGTGAAAGTCACATATTAAGAAGGGCCATTACTACAAAAAATCCAAAACGGATACAATTATGACAAATTTATCCCAAAGCAATTTTTTGACAATAAAAAACCCTAAACTAATATACTTGTGATAAATTTATCCCAAATGACTACAAAAAACTCCAAACTAGTACATTTGTGACAAATATACCCTTCATTAAATTTGATTAAAATCACTAAAAATCATAAAACCAGTACAACTATGACAACTGTGATAAACAGAGAGTAAAATCTGAAACTAGTACATTAGTTAACTGTCACGTGTCATCGAACTCAGCAATTTGACAATAAAATTTAACGGCAACTAACAAATGATAAATTTATCACAAGTGTACCAGTTTGTGGTAAATTTGTCAAAAGTATACCGATTTGAGATTTTTGATGATTAAAAAATTTATTTGGGATAAATTTGTCATAAGTATACCGATTATGGTTTTTCATGATATTAGCCCTATTGAGAATGTATGGAAGAATTGTATGGCAACCATTGAAAATTCTTTAGATTAGATTTTTTGTTTTTTCCTTTTAGGTTCCGCTCGTTTGGTTTGCAAAAAATGTGACATTTGTGGAAAATATTTTTTGAGGAAGTCATTTCCTAAGAAAATAACAATATTTTCCGATGTTCGACTAAAACCTGAAAATGAAGTGGTTTGGTAAGGAAACTATTTTCCTTTGTGCATTTCTTTGAAAAATTATATAACTTTATCTTTTAAAATCTATTTTAATTATTTTTTCTTTTTTCTTTTCTTCTTCTTCTTCTTCTTTCTCGGTTGGTTGCCCGCCATCGTGATGGCCGACGACCGGCCATAGGCGAGCTTGAGCCTCATTGGCCTATGGTGAGGCTCCGCTTGGCCTCGCTTGAGCTTGCTCAAGGCCATCCGGTAAGCTCAACCTCGACAGATTTGGTGAGCTAGATGGGGCTCGAGCCTTGCCCGAGGTCCCCATAGGTTGGCGAGGCTCAAGCCTCACCTAGCTTGCCACTCTGGAAAGGCCCGAGTTCGCCTATGGTTGGTTGCTGAGGCCAGTGACTAACCGAAAAGAAGGGAAAAAAAAAAGGAAGAAAAGGAAAGGAAAAGAAAATAAAAGAAAAGGATTTTAAAATAGAAATTAAAAATAAGTAAAAATTTGATTTAAAAAAAATAGAAAAAGGTGTTTGGTGAAAAACAAGTGTCTTGTTTAGAATTGTAAGAAAGAGGATGGAAAATGTTTTCTGCTTCATAAAAAATGAAAAACATTTCTCCTCATTTTAGAATATTTTTTTTTTTTTGTTGATGGAAAACATTTTCCTAGATTAGTTCATTTTCCGTGAAACGAAGGCTAGAAAATACAAAAAATGTTTTCTTAGAAGTTATTTTCTATAAAAAAAAAAATGGAGTGTTAAATAGGTGTTTAGTCTATGGCCTCTTAACATGTATTTAGAATCGTCTACCTCATCTATAGCATGGGCTGCTTCTTCAAATTAGTCCTTCTAGACATTTCACAAATTTCGCCGAATGGTCTGTTCACCTTCTGCAAATAGGTTTTTCCAAGAAAATTGACGTCCTGATGTTCTACAAGTTGTTTATATTCTACTGGTCTATCCAAGCTTTAACTTACCTCGTTCTACAGGTTGTTCACCTTTTATAAAGGTCTTTCCAGACTTAACACATCTTCCATCCAGTAGCTTGTTCTCCTTCTATAGAGCCTTTCCATGCTATTAAACTTCCTATTGATGACACTATTTGCATATGACTTGAGTATATAAAAAGCCGTCCTACATATTTAAATACACAAATTAGTAATCCTTGATAATTTTGCATCTTCAAAACATCGAGGTTTTTCTCAATAATTTCTCATTTAGTAAGTATTCACAAGTATTATTCAGTAAAACCCCATTAGTAGATGCACATACTTATTCGAACCCTACTAGAGTTTAGGATGCTTCCAAGATTTGCCTAAAATGTAAACTTGAAACCTAAACTGTTCAATAGATCATTCACAAATATAATCTAACATGTCTAGTAAAAATCGCCATTTCAAGCCTGAAATCATTTTATTGCTACATTTGGAATTTTACAATGGTTAATAGTAATTTGCTGTAATCTTATTTTGTATGATTCTTTAGATTCTCTCATTGGAGATATACAATGCAAAAGTTTTGAATATATCATCATGTTTGCAAATTTAATACGGTTCATTATGTATTTAATCAGAGATATTTATTCACAAAGAAAGTACTACTTCAGCTTGCAGATGTCGATAGCTTTAGAAGCCGCGTTTATGATCTTTTTATGTCGAAACTTATAAAATAAACATGGGACGGATTTGGGAAATAACAAATAATTAACGGGATGAGTTTGGAAAGAGGGTAAAACATCCCAAACCTGTCTTGTTTTCCATCCCTAATCTCTTATGCACACGACAGCCATAGACAAAGAAAGGTGCTATGCCAGCTATAAGGAGAGAGATTTTATTAATCGACCAAGAGTGGCAGCAAACATACTACGTCTTTCAAAGCTCAACTTTGAATCGAAAGTTATGGTAGCAAAAAATATGAGATCGTGCGTGTTCTGGCAAATTTTTGCAGTCTCATGATGAGTCGTCGCTAAGTCAATAGTTACAGAGCTTCTTACATGATAAAGGACATGAAAACTTGACTTGTCCTGGTGTATCCTATTTGCATCCTCAAGTACTATTATTATGAACATGGCCGACCTCAGTCTCTCTCTCTCTCTCTCTCCTTTTAATTTTCAAAGGATTGAGGCATGATTCACGAATTATAAAAGCTCAGGAATGATTGCATGCCTTTACTCTAACAACAATCATGGGACTCAACAGTTCCCGCATGAATAGTTAAAAGTAAGGAACAAAAGGTGACCAAAAAGAGATTAATTACAAAAAGCAATCCCTTTCCTTGGGTCTTTTCACTTGTGCCCTCAACAGAAACTTGTAATGGAATCGAAACCCAGAAAAGATAAAGAGAAGAATTAAACAGAAGTTGTAATCAGATGCGCGAGGGCTCAGTCCCCAAAGAACGAGCTCAATGCTCTCTCTCTCTCTCTCTCTCTCTCACGCATATCCATTTAAAACGTTGACAAGTCTTTCATTGAATACACTTTCAAACCATCACTTTTCCAGACACTACCGGATCGCACCACACTGAAACTAATTATTGCTATAGAGAGAGGGAGAGAGAGGGAGGGGCTATATAGCCTTTATAGGTGAAAGGTGAGGAGACCAGAGGCACCAGATGTACTATTCTGCTTGTTCCATATATAGACCCTGATCAGATGCTTATTATGACCAGACAGAGAGAGAGAGAGGGAGGGAGAGAGAGATCTGATTCTGCATCCATATGTATATTTTGCCGACGAAGAGCATGGAAGAACTCAAAGATGTGTTCAAGTGTTGCTACAGACATGCTTTAGTCAGTCCAAAAAATTAAAAAATCTCATCACAGATTCCAAAGCGATGGTGGGGAGGACCGAATTAGAGATCTACCAGTCTTCGTCTTCAAAAAGGAATCATGAAAAAGGAAAGCGGTGCATTGCAATTGCATGCATGACTACTTTTTTTATTCGGTCCCATAATGTCATGTAAAGTGAAACATCATGTTCCATTTGCAATAGGACTATGGGTTAATAAATAATCGGTAAATTGTGGTACAGTTTTTGAATTTGAACTCTGTCATTGCATGCACACATTGTTCAACTTTTGTCGTCTAATAAGATAGTAGATTTCACTGTACTAATATGATATCTTATGTATCAAATTCTCGAACTTTATTAAGAAAGTCCAACACATATGGTAATTCATTTGAATGTCGGTTTCCTTGAGAAGAGAGATAGCATATGTCGAGATCAATCAAATGCTCAAGCAGATATAAGAAACCGATATTCCAACGGAAACGATATATTCCCCATTTCCACTTGGTAAATTATATAGAGAAGAAGAATGAAACGGAAATTAACGTTTCATACGTAAGCAGGCAACTCAAGCATAAACGAAGGAAAAAAAATTAAAAACTATATAATATAACCATGAACCTCTCTACACAGCATCGGTTACAAATTAGAAAAAAAAACGCTAAAACCTAATGATTAGCATCTTGACAATCACACAGTTAATACAACAGGAAATAATTAAAAGCATGCTATTTCTGTTTCTCTCTTCTTTTTGGCTACTGTTACATGTGGATTTCGTTTGAACCCAACGAGTTAAACACGAGAACAGACATGTAAAAAAACCCAACAGCAACATTCGGAGATAGATTAAATGATTCTAATCAATTTCTTTGTTTCTGAGGCTATCTTTTATAGCTTTTAAATTATGAAAACCCTTGAAAGACTTACTCTTTTTCTTAATATTCTGCGTCTCTCTAACATCCTCAGCTAGGGCAAAGCAGTGTATTGAAACCCTTGACCCGGTCCTTTGCTGTTCCAGTTGCCGGCGTTGTTGTTGTTGTTGTTGTTGTCGTTCCCGTTACTGCTGCTGTTGGTTGGGCTCGGCGTTGTAACTGATGCGTACGCATTCCCGAAGAACCACTCGGTCACTGACGATCCTTCCTTTCTCGAGCTACCGGCAGCGTCCAGATTCTGGAACAAGACAGGCTGTCGCAAGTTCTGCGACTGATCCTCGAAAGGGGCGGTGGCGACGTTGATCGATGAGGCGGCAACGTCGCCGCCGTTGTTGGCCTTGGGATTATGGTTGTTGTTATTGTCGCCGCTGAACAGCATAGCCAGCCGCTGCTGCTGCAGCTTCCAGTGCAGATCCTGGTTGATCGAGCTCAGCGACTCGATGGACGATGCAAGATTGCTGTCGACCTTCATCGAACCGCCTGGCTCGTGAGGTGCACCGGAAGCACCAAACCCCGGAGCAGCCGCGATGAAGGGAGGGAGCGCGTGATAATTGTTGAACCCAAGAATAGTGCCGCTGGGACCCGCCATCTGGTCTAGAGAGAAACAAGTGGGAGCACTAGTAGGAGCAGCGGCGGCCGTTTCGATGGCCGATGCATCTGAAAAAGAAGAGAACTGGCCGTAAATTCCGGGGGCTGGAGGGTTGTGATTCTGAACCGCCTTAGAGAAATTAGAAAGCCCGCCGAGCTGGAAATCCACGGCCGGGGACAAGCCGTGGAAGAGCTTGAAGCCGCCGAGCTCTGGGTGGGGTGGGGCCGCAGCCATGGAGTAGTACTCCTTAGGGTCGGCCGCCCCGCCGGGGAAGAGCCTGGACGAGGCGGAGGAGGGCTTAAGCTTCTTGTTCTTGCGGCAGCCGCCGCCGATCGGGACGTTGCGGAGGGCGCCGTTCCTGGTCCAGTAGCGGCGGCAGGTCTTGCAGAAGTGGCGGGGCTGGGTGAGGCTGTAGTTGTTGTAGTAGCAGAACTTGGTGTTGGACGAGTCGCACCTCGGGCACTTCAAGGCTTGCTCCGGCTGCTTCCCCGACGACGAGGACGACGCCGCCTTGCGGGAGCCGGAGCTCGGGGCGGCCTCTTCCTTTCCCGCCATCGGCGGTGGCTTCGGCGGGGCGGTACCGGGTGGAGTCATTTAGTTCTGTAGAAGGAGAGAGAGGGAGAGAGGGAGAGAGAATTTAGTGAGGGAGGATGAAGGATGAGTTGGGTTTCCCTTGGGAGAGGGAAAGAGGGAGGGAATTGAATGGTTTCATGGATGGAGTTAGTGGGAAATTGGTGGAAGAGGAGGAGGAGGAGGAGGAGGAGGAAGACGATGAGCGCCTGTGAACTTCATCAAAGAGAGAGGGTCGTCTCCTTGGTGGCATATGATTAAAGCAAGACTAGAAATAGAAAATGGGTGTTCAATATGTATATAAATATTTATATATTGGACAAATTTAAGAAAAGCAGGGTGATCGATCTGAAACTGACTTCGCAGCGTAAAGGGATCTGCGACTAGCTTTAATAATTGGGGCTCTTTGGATTGCATAGACCAAATATTAAACCAAAGCAGGACAAAAAGTGAAGGGGGATCTAATTTGCATTAGAGCATTTTTTTTTCTTTTTTATTTATTGATTTTCATCCATTGCTTCCTTCCATGGTGAGGTGTCATTTAATTCTGAGTCACCGGTCAAAAGCTTATTTCTAGTAAATCGTATTCATCAAAAGCAAAGATGACCTCATTTATATAAACTTTTCCATTTTTCAAACGGAAAAATGAAATTACTTGTGTAGTAAAATATGGTTGTTATCGGTAACATCATCTTTTTTTTTTTTTTTTTTTTTGGGAGGGGGGGTTGGTATACGGCGTTTTATCAATAGTACAGTGAGTCTATTGGTCAAAATGATTTGTTCACAGTAAAATTTACTCGTTCATGGTTAATTTTGTAAAAAATCAGGAGAATGACACTAAAAGTTGTGCATTTAAGCGTCACTATTTTAAGAAAATGATAACTTAAGTGCCTACTTCAATCTAGGTCACCGGAACTCCGATGTTGTCATATTTTATTAATTTTTTAGTCTTGTGCAGCTGGCCGACATGTCCAATAGCATATAACCTCTAAACGATACATATAAAAGTTGTAAATAATAATCGTTTGAGTGCTAAATTTTGTTTAAAGTGATCATTTCAGTATTAGTCATTGTTAAAAAGTGATCATTTCAGCGTCTAACATGCCATGTGGACTAGATTTTTTGAATAATATGCCAATAATATAAAATTTTTATTATAAAAGCTAGGGTGTAATTTCTTGTTGTTGGCACTTAAACGATCTTTTTTTTTTTTTTGATTTAGCACTTAAATGATTCGGTAAAAACTTTTAGCACTAAAGTGAGTGCCATATATAACTTTTGGCACTTTTAGTGTTATTCTAAGTGTAAAAAAACATATATTCGTAATACATTTTATTTGTTTGATTTACCACTACTTACAGTAAACATAACCAATTCTTGTAAGTGTAATTTGTGATTTTGTAAAAGCAAGTTGCTAGGTAAATAGAGATTCTTGGTAAATACAAGTTGTTTGTGGTAGTTGCACTTTTCATAAAAGCATGTCCTTTTAGGTAAATGCAACATGATCTTGGTAAATACTTGTTATTCATAGATATAGGCGTTTGTCTGTGGTACAATTACTTCTTCTTGATAAATATTGAAAATATTTACCTTGAATAAATGAGATTTATCAAATATGGTTTAGTAATTAACATAAAAAGTTTGCCACTACTTCTTGTAAACATAACTTGTTGTGGGTGAATGCAAACTATTGTCAATAAAGGACTAAAATGATGAAAAACTTCAAATTGGTACATTTGTGACAAACTTATCTTAAACTAATTTTTGGATGACCCAAAACCTTAAATTGGTAAGCTTGTGACAAATTTACCCCAAACCAATATGGATTTCTACATAGACTTGGCATGTCAATTAAGTTACTAGCATATGTCGTCCAACTTAGTGAATTCACAGTAAAATCTGACAAAAGCTAGAATGATCAATATTTCATGAGTGTACTAATTTGGATTTTTGGTGATCAAAATTAGTCTATGGTAAATTCATCACAAGTATACCAATTTATATTTTTGGTAATCTAAAAATTAATTTGGAGTAAATTTGTCGCAAACATACTAGTTTTAGATTTTTTTTTTGGTATTAACTTGTCAATAAATGCAAGTTATTCTAGGTAAAAAGTTGTTGCTCTTGGTAAATACAAATTATTCGGGGAAATTGCAAGTTTTTACAAAAGTAGGTTGAATGCTAAATGCATCTTGATTTTGGTAAATACTAGTTGTTCCTCTTGAACATAAGTTGCTTGTGGAAAAAATTTACTTATTCTTGACAAATTAACCTTGGGAAAAGAACGAATAAGTGTTAATGAATTTAAATTTGTTACAACTGATAGGTTGTCTCACCAAAAGTGAGTTCTTTTTTTTTTTTTGCGAACAATAAACATATTTGTTGTATATTAAATTATTTACCAAGTGAAGGATTGTTTTACCACGAGGTTCGGTTGACCGAGAGTGCAACTCGGTTGATCAAACCTGAAAAATAGACAACCGGTTCATTAGGTAAAAGAATGGAAGGTCTAGAAAACACAAATTTTTTAAGGGAAAAAAATAAAGAAGATACGTGAATTTTTAAGTGAAAACCCTTTCAAAATCATAAAAGGAAAAATCAGGTGTGACACTAGGCAATCTCTTCACTATGAATATTATTATTAAAGTTATAAGCTTTAGGGTTACAACTACAAAAAAAATTGCCACAATAACAAGAGTTTAAGGCATATATAGTTATGATGGAAATTATATATATGCCATTGACAACAATTAAAAAAAAAAAAAACTCTAGTATCTATTTTTATATGAAAATTACATATATGCCATTAGTATTAAAAGCTTTCAGTTTTAACGTTACTTTCCTCTATCAAACTCCATAATTCCATCAATCTCCCACTTGGAGGTTGATCTTCAAAGCAGTAATAGTTTTTTCATAGTCTTCATTTCTCTGTAATCCAAACTGTCCTTTGTGGTGGCCCCTTTATCAATAATCATGGAGGTCAATTGAGTCAATGCATAGCATTAATTTCTCAATGGTGATAGCCTTTATTAACATATTTGCTGGATTTTTTTGTACCAATAATCATCTTCAATGGTAATGTCTGATCATCTATCTACTAACGAATATGATGATACTTTCATTCAATGTGCTTTGTCCTTTAATGAAATAACGGATTTTTTGCAAGACAAATATTACTTTGACTATCATTGAAAAGAACATTGCTATTTTGTTCCTTACCTATCTCATTCAGAAAAATTATCAACCATATCATCTCCTTACTAATTTTAGATATAGCAACATATTCTGATTCAATGGCTAAGAAAAACACATTTTTAAAGTCTATACATCCAACTAATTATGGTGCCACCTAAGGTAAAAACATTACTTGAAATACTCTTCCTATTGTCTAAGTCATTATCAAGATCTGCATCCACAAGGCCTTGTAAAATTACACTGTTTTAGTGGCATCTCTAAAGTGCCTCTCAGGTATCTTAATAATCACCTTATAATTTCCTAATGCTTTATTTATAGATTAGCCATGTATCTACTCACAACTCTCACTACTGAAGTTACGTCTAGTTTAGTATATACCATAGCATATATCAAACTACCGACACATAATGCATAAAGCACATTAGCCATATACTCCTACTCTTCATCTGTCTTTGGGGCTGCTTCTTCGAGTACCTTTGGGGTTTGCATTTTGAACTTTGAATTCATCAAACACCTCTTCAATGTTATTTTCTTGGGATAACTTTAGAATTCTTTCAAATCTATCTCGCGTGATACTTATCTCAGGAATCTAATTTATTGCTCCCAAGTCCTTCATGTCAAACATTTTTTTACACTCATTGCTTTAGTATGTCGATCTCCCTCATTTTAAATCTTGCAATGAACATATTATTCACATACAACAACAAAATAATATAGCAGTTATCAAATTTGTTGGAGTAACAATAGTGATCTATTTCACTTTTAGTGAACCTGTTATTGCACATAAATGTGCCAAATTTCTTATATTATTGTTTATGAGCCTATTTCAAGCCACAAAGACTTTTCTTCAATTTGCAGACATAATTTTCTTTTTCCAAGAACCTGAACACTTTATAGTTGTACTATGTAGATATCCTCCTCTAAATTACCATGGAGGAATGCAATCTTTACATCTAACTACTCTAGATGTAAATTCTTAGTAGTAACAATACTTAACACTAGCTCAATAGTAGTCAAGTTCATAACTAAAGAGATAATTTTTGTATAGCCAATTTTTTTTTTTTGGGAGAACCTTATATTACTAACCTTGCTTTATATCTCTTGCTACCATAAAGTTCTTCTTTGACTCAATATATCCACTTGATATGCAATGCTTTCTTCCCATCTAGTAAATGACTTAACACCCAAGTTTTATTCTTCTAGAGTTAATTCAACTTATTTTAACTCCCACTTAATAGAATCTTTAACCTAAACTATTTCCAAAAAAATTTGTGGTTCACCAGCGTTAGTCGAAAGCAAATAATGCAATGATGGAGAATCCCTTTATATAAGTTTAGACGTTCTACTATATCTTCTTAAAGTGAGTTAAAGTCATGTGATTCTTGTTTTCATTTTTTTATCCGAGTCTACAATAACAGTTTCGAGATTTCTAACCAGAACACTCTTAGAAACGCCCTCTAATATAATCTTTAGAGTCTTTGCCATTTGTTTCTTGACTCTAAATTCTACAATAGGTCTATCCTTGTACTATATGTTTTCATTGAATGTAATATTAGTAGTTTCTATTATTTTCCAATTTGTTCATCCCAGAACTGATAGCCAAAATAATTAGAACCATATTGAATGAAAGAACATTTTTTAACTTTTGTATCAAGCTTATCTCTATTTTTAGAATTTATGCGGACATATGAAACATAGCTTAAAACTTTTAGATTCGAGAGATTCACCTTATTTCCACTCTGTTATTCTTCTAGTAGCTTGAAATCAAGTGGAACTTAAAGTCCTCTGTTGATCAGATTGGTTATTGTGTTAATTGCATTTGCTCAAAATGTATTGGGTAAACATGCTCGCATCTTCATACTTCTTAAACGCTCATTGAGAGTTTTGTTTAATCCTCTCAATAACTCTTTTTTTTTTTTTTTTTTTTTGCAGTCTATTGGGAATAGTTCTTGTCATCCTAATTCCGTTCTCTATACAAAATTGCTTAAAATCTTTGCTATCATACTCACCACCAATATCAAACCTTACACATTTAATCTTGCCTAGAACGCAATATTCACATAGATAAAAAGCTATGTATGTTAGATCCAGTAGTTTTTTCTTTTATAACTAACATCTTCATCCTTGATCATATTTCTCTTAAGTCTTGAACACATTTGACATTAGACAATTTCCATTGGTTCTCATTAGTAGTTTTTATGCCTTTGTCAAAATACTCAAAGGTTCATTGTCAGTAAGACTAACCCTTTCAAACTTCCAATAACAAAAATCGTACATTGATTCTTTGCACAAAGTAGAGCAAAATGGCGCATTTGAGTCTAGTATCCAAGATTCAATCGGAATGCCAATGGTCATAATTAAAGCATAATTGTCAAGCATCTCTTTGAGAGTTGATTCACAGACTTTTTTCCTCTTGATTTCGATCTCGGTACTAAATTTTCTTCTTTGAAGCCCTTCAATCTTGTCTCAAATGGCCCTTCTTTTTGAATCTCAACAAATCATTTTATCACGAGGTCTCAATTTGCTTCTCCCTTTGAGTTTGATCTTCCAAGTATTGGTTCCACCCTCATTGATTGCAACTCCATCTACTTTTGGTATTTAAGATGAAACCCAAAAATTCACCCAACTTTATTTTGTGAATGTCCTCGTTAAGAATTAAACTCAGATATCTTGAAGCTTTAATTTTTCTAAACATATGAACTATTCACCACACACAATTGCACTCCATCGTTCAACAGAAAAAGATAACCAAATTAATATTTTTACCTCATTGTCGAATTTGATATCCACCAAACTTAACCGAGTCGTAATCATGTTAAATCTGTTGATATGATCTTTCATAGAAGCATCTTTGTCCATTTTCAGATAGAAAAAATGACACATTATTTCATACAATAGGTCTCTTGCACGTGTTGAACCATTCCTTCATCAAATCCGATGTTATTTTCTTGTTGGCATGTTGAAGGCAACATTCCGCACCATTGTGAGATGAATTACACTAAGAGCTTGCCGATATAATGATTCCCACTCTCCTGGCTTGATCGAATTTGATTTCTCTCTCGATAGAGGCTAATGCAAATTCTTCTAATACAACAAATCCTTGATTTGTATCTTTCAAAAACCAAAGTCTTCACCATCGAATAGATCGACCTTCACCTTTCATTAGGCCATAATCGTTTCTCCCACTATTTCGTCAAATCAAGCTTTGATGCCAATTATTAGGAACCCAAATTTTTCAAGAGAAAAAATAGAGAAGAGGACGAGTGAATTTTTATGTGGAAAGCCCTTTCAAAATTTAAAGGCAAAAAAAAAAAAAGCCATGATGTCACACTAGGTAATCTCTTCACTATTAGTGCCAGTATTAGAGTTACAAGCTTCAGGATTACGACTACAAATAATATTGTCCAATTTATAGTAAGAGTCAAGGATATAAATTATTATGATGAAAATTACATGCATGTCATTAACAATAGTATAAAAACTCTATTATTTGCTTTTACATGAAAATTACATATACACCATTCGCAATAAAAGCTCCCGGCTCTAATACTTTCATCTATTAAACTCCACAATTCCATCACTTTTGTCATTTTATTGAAAGGTCAAAGATTCAACCTCATCATGAGGTGGTCGAACTCTAGAATGCCTCTTCATCTATCCTTTTCTGTTCTTTTTTTAATCGAAAGAGGTTTGTGGTTACTAGCCCAGGAAATAGATTTATAAAATAAATTATAACAGTTTTTAGAAAGCTAGCTCACCTCTAATTAAATGGAGGTGACAATACATGTCGTATCGTGTCAAGCGTCGAAATACGGCCATCATACTAATATGGCTAATCATGACACATATAATCAATGTATCAAACTGTCTCAAAACTAATATGACACACCTAAAAAAGCAAGTTACATAATATGACATGAATAACATGATGTCAAATGTTAACATGATGCAATATTCTAACTTGTTTACTATGTTGATCAGTGTACACAATTAACTTGTAAAACACATTTACACACAATAACTCGTGTTAACACATATTTGGACACACATGAGGAAATTCACTTACATTAATTTAAATTATATGTTTGAGTGAGTATTTCTTTATGTTTAGTGACTTTTGTATCCCTAAACATGTTTTTACGTTATCATTATTCTTTTTGAGATATCTGTTATTTTTGTAGACTTCCCAAAGATAAAAAGAAGTGTTTGAATATCAGTATCAAGCATGTTAAACATGTGTCTAATTTTGTCATGCTGGAACAAATGAAACTATTAAACATATACCACCGGCTGCGGTGGCTCCGCTGGTTAAGTCTTCCCCACCGTGGGGGGACCCACCGACCCCTTCTAGGAGGGAGAGGGTTTGACTCTCCGCGGAGACGCTTGGCGTCTTTACCCGTTCCACGGGGGTGGTGGGTCCTCTCGTGAGGCCCCAGGATTTACCTCCCGTCACCTCGGGCCTACCGATGCTGTCTGTGTTGGTACAGTGCACGAATTCCCTAGGTCATCAAAAAAAAAAACTATTAAACATATCGATTTTTGTTGGCTGCTAGTGTTGCTACTTGCAATAATCACATGATAAGCTTATTATTTCCTCTAGTAGTAAGACTCCTCCTGCGCTCACTCTCTCTCTCTCTCTCTCGATCTCTCTCTCTCTCTCGATCTTAGATTTGTTACTTCTTAGTTGTGGGCTCATTCCTAAGGTGATATAATTGGCTATCTTCATGGCATACCATCACGTTAATAATTTCTGGCAATTTCACGAGAAAATCTAAAAATAAATTGGCAAAGTTTAAATATCTAAAACTAAATTGATATTCATATAGTAAGTTTATGATTAATTGAGCAAT
Organism: Eucalyptus brandiana; assembly: GCA_014182725.1. Taxonomy (NCBI): domain Eukaryota; kingdom Viridiplantae; phylum Streptophyta; class Magnoliopsida; order Myrtales; family Myrtaceae; genus Eucalyptus; species Eucalyptus brandiana. Next base: position 9,064,043 of record CM024676.1, read on the forward strand.
TTTTCAGACTTTGTAAGGTATAAATAGCCAAACCCACCTCCCCAAATCGAATTAATTTTCCTTCATATATAAGAAGAAGACAACGGAGCACGACGACACAGCGTGGATGGATGCAATAACATCACTTCCATAGGCATGGAAATAAGACCCTAGCGCAACAGAGATCCCGAATGACGTATCCAGAGAAGGTTAAGAAAAAGATAAATTGAAAATGTAAAGACCGAGTTTCTGAAGTGATGGGATGTGATGTGATGTAGTATAAGGTAACGTGAGAACTGAAAGCACAGAAGCAGCAGGCGCAGTAGTTGGTACGTTTGTCCAGCAGGAGGAGAGAGAAAGAACTCACAGAAGCAGCGAGAGCCAGCAGCAGTATCAGTAGTAGTGGGGGTAGGGTTTAAAGCAAAAGCAGAAGCAGAGAACAGAGGCAGGCGCAACGGGGGGCCAGCAGAATCTGCAAAGGCTCGGTCACTGCCAGTTTGGCAGGGCAGGCTTTGTCTATTCATCCTGTCTCATGTCCTTCTTGCCTCCCCGCCCAGACCATTTGATTTCCTGGTCTTGCTGTCCTTCCAACACTAAGTCCGGCTTTTTGTCATTTTGCGTTCCATTCACCTTCACCCTCACCTTGTAAGTTAATCTCCAAAACAAAACCGTCGAATACACCTATAAATCCTGTGACGACGGAACCGGTCACAGACTCAAGATGCGAAATAGATTCGTAGGAAATTTATTACAAAATAAAATTTGGCATGAAATTCCACTTCTATAATGCAATCAAATTTGATAATCTCAATTGGAATGAAAATTGCACTTATAGATAGAAGAAGCATTCAGATCTTGATACCCCAAAGGAAGGTTTGAACAGTCTCATCTTTTGCGAGTCCTGGATTTATATTCAACCTCCCATGTGCATGCCTTAGATCGTCATTCCATTACATGTTATTATTTCTTCTTTAGGTCTTCACTTATCTCACGACATAATAAGTCGTAACTTAATTTAGTATTGAAGCAAATATCGTGCTAACATTTGAATTACTAATTTGGCTATGGTTATTAAAAGACATGGTAGTTCATTGTAGCAATTGCATGCTATACTATGACAACCAAGGTGTTATTCAAATATCACATAATCACGTTTTCCTTAAAAGTGCCAAGCATATGGAAATTGACTATAGATCACTTTGTGTGATACTGTGCACTCCATGCTATAATTTGTCTTGCTTTTAATTCATCTACTAATAAGACTACTAAAATCTTTACCAAACACTTCCTCTAGGTGTTTATTAGATTTTTTTTCCTCCAAAACACCAATTAACTGCTTCAACGTCACTTTGACTTTGAGGAGGGTGCTAGGCATAATTAGGAGATTATGCATATTGTTCTTGATTGTGTACATCCCCTTCTCACTTGTTTACATATCTGCTTGATTGATTATTCTTGATATTCTAAATTATGATAGGATGATTTACATATCTCGTTAACTTAAATAGTCACATTGTGCAGTTTATAAATATGTACTATATATTACGTTATGGAATATATAGAGAATATATAGAAGTTACTCGTTTGCACACTTTATCTACAAATACATAGATTTAAACACAACTAAGTCTCGAGTACTTCAGCTGTCTCTTATTGCCATCTTCAGATAGTTAATACTTGGGTATGATGTAATGTTGTTGGGGTAGTGGGAATTTCCAGTCGAAGGACTGGAGTTGACCCGTTTAAATTTCACTATTTGCGTTAACATTGTTCTAGGTCCGAGCCTGCACAAATTAAAAGTGTGTACTTAACCGGCTAATAAAGCTTATGGAATGAGTTATGATTCTCTAGATAGCTAGATTTTTACCGTGCCCCCGAAACATTTAAAAAATAATGTCCCTTGAGTAAAGCTCAATCTCACCAGGCAGTCCACGAGTACAACTTCAAAATAATAATAATAATAATAATAATAATAATAAAAGAATTGCAGAATAAAAAGGGTCGCGGTTGTCTTTGTCACATTTATGATGCTTGTTTGGACTATAGGGAACAGAACCGACCATGCAGAGTTAAATAAGCAATTGGTGAGTCTGAAATAAGCAAACCAAAGGTCACGTTCTCTACATAAACAAATAATTTAAATGTTTTTGACACATGGAGTACCCTCAAGACACATGGCGTATACATCTCTTTAAGTAAGTAGATTAAATGGTCTGAAAGTTTTTGACCATATACAAAGTGTGGTATATTCTTTTTGGGCTAAATACAAATACATTTAAAAAATATAAGAGTAAATTTAACAAATCTTTTCTTACTCTAGTTGATAGGAACTACTGAGGTTTTTCTTTGGCCAATACATCAATTAATGACTATGACTTGGAGAACCACCGAGAAGGTTGGTCGAGTGGTCTGGAATTTGATTTGCAAGTGGAGGATCACAAATTCGCCTCCCTAATCTATAGTCGGTATAAAGAAATCATAGTCAACCTAATGTATCGTTGGTTCTGAGTTCCCCACTTGGTCGTAATTATGACTTTGGAAAAAACTCAAGACCCTCGGCGATCTTCTCCCACGTACATTATGTATGTATAGATATTTCTATATATTTATATACATGCACTTATTAAATACTCGAAGAATCCTTCCCTCTAAATGGGAAAGGTTCCTACGTATAGACGTGCCAATCCCAAAGTCAATGTCAGCGAAGTCGACGTGGACTTGGACAATAATATGAATTGAATGCAGAAGGCATTAATCTGAGAAAACAATTTGTTTATCGCGCGAACACTGATGTAATTTTTGACCAAATTCGGGTTGGCGGGGCCCTCGGAAATGTGGGCCACCCGTAATTTTGTTTTCTTTTAAGGGAAGGATTCTCGAAAGCCGAACCTTTGCAAGGATGGAGACCCTCTTTATTTAGGTGGTGAAATTTATCTCCCCATAATGGCCCAATAGGTTATCCATTTCAATGGATACAGGCCGGGACAAATATGCCAAAAAGTCATAAATCTATTTCATTGGCAATAATGCAGTCCTAAATTTTTTAATTGAATCAATTCAATTCTAAACTTTTTTATATTGATATCAATTTAGTCCATCCGATCAATTTTAGCCTACCAATATTGACATGGACACCAGTTGGTGTTGGTCATCCGATCAATGCCGATAAGGTAGTTTTTTAATATATATATTCCCTTTCTTTTTTTCTTTCTTTCTTCTTAGACTTTCCTTGTGGAACCTCGCTGGCCATTGGTGAGGGTGCCCTCACTCATAGCCTTGGATGAGGCCAGCGAGCCTCGCTAGAGTCTTATTGGCCATTGTGGGGAAAGTCTTTGGAGGGAGAAGAGAAAAAATAAAAAGAAAAAAATTAATAAAAAATTCGAAAAAATTAAAAAATTACCATGCCAGCATTGGCCAAGTGACCAGTATTAGTTGGTGTTTACATCAGTACCGACTAGTCAAAATTGACCAGATAAACTGCATTTGTATTAATAAAAAAAAATTTAGAATTGAATTGGTCCAATTGAAAATTTTATGGCTGAATTGATATTAATGTAATAGGTTTAGTACTTTTTTGGTACTTTTCCTTAGCTCGACCACTTGATAGTCAATGAGAAAAATGTCCTTGGAGGCAGCGGAGACGGTGGCGACAATAGCAATGGGGTTGGAGAAGCTCAAGTCATTATAATAGATGTGATCAGTGGGCAAAGAGTAGTTGGGATTGCAAATTAGACTTAATGTATTGCTCAAACTTGCCCCCGACATTAAATCTACAGATAAATGTTAGGGCCCAAGCAGGTTAACATTACCAAGCTCGCCCATATGCCTCTTGAGCCTTTTGGATATGAGCAGGCAACCTGCTACTTGATTACTTATGGTTCCTAAGGTGAGGGTAGTGGTGGCTTAATCGACGGTTGTCGTGGTGGTCGAGATTTCAGTATTTATTTATTTATTTATTTTTGTGTTTAAGATTTAGGGTGTGCGCGTGCTCGTGGGTGCATGCAAGCATGTTTATTTTTATGAAGTGAATGGTATGTTAGTGAATTAGCGTAATTCAAATTTGAATTGGCACCTCGATGGAAGGGCCTTGATTTAAGGGCGCGTTTGGTAATGATTCTATTCTCGGGACTAGATTTTGACTAGAAATAATCATTTTTTATTCTGTTCCCGGGAAAAATTTCTAAGCATTTTATGCCGTTTGGTAACTGTCCAAAATTTATGATTCTGAAATAGAATTGCGTTTAGTATCGTGCTCATTGATTTTGTTCCAAATTCAATTTCTTTTAATTTTTAAATAATTTTTTTTCCTTGTTTTTCTTTTCTTTTTTTCCTTTCTCTCTCATGTTCTTCTTCTTCTGGTGGCCAGTCGCCGGTCTGGCGATCGGCTAGACAAGGGCCGGCGACCTCACCGGAGCGTCGCCAACCCTTGTCGGCCGAGCCTCACTGGCAGTTGGGCAAGGCTCGCCTAGCCTTGCCAGTGGCTAGGCCGGCTTCGCCGGGGTTGGAAGAGCCTTGTCGGGGCTGGGCGAGGCCCGCTTGGCCATCGGTGAGGCTCACCTAGCCCCGTCGAGGCTCGGCCTCGCCAGTCATGAGGCTTGCCCAGCCCTTCGGCGAGCTTGCAGGTGGCCAGGCGAGCCTCCGGTGAGCTCGCCTGTGGCTAAGCTTGCCTCTAGCGAGCTTGTCGGACTGGTTATCGGCAATGGTGGCGGACGGCAAGGACCGGAGGCGATGGCGGCAGGTGGCGGCGGATGGCGGCGGACGGCAACTGCGGGATGGCGGTCTATGAAGAAGAAGAAAAGAGAAGAAGAAGAGAAAATGGAAGAAGAAGAATTGGTTTTGATTCTTAGATTTGTTCCAAGAATAAAAATCAACTTTTTTTTTTATTCTTAATTCTGTTCCAAATCTACTTCCGGGAACAAAAAAATAGAATTTTGTTCTCGGGAACAAAATTTTTACCAAATGCGATTATGTTCCCAAATTGATTCCAGAAACAAAAAATAAGAATCATGCACTATTTGGATGGTTACCAAACAATGCCTAAATGATCAAATCAGTAACAATCGAACCGGATCTCAACATGCATAGTGCCCGTGGCATCTTTCGAAAGCCGCACCTTTTTTAAATCTGTCACAATCCTAAAGAGAACAAATCCACTTAAAGATTGTTGTTAAAAGATTCTAGTTCAATAAGCAAAATTATCCAAAAATTCTAAACTTATTTTACTTATATCAATTCAGTCATAAATCTTTTAATTTGGCCAATTTAGTTCTAAAAATATGATTTGCTAATTTATTCATTCTAGAAAATTGCTGACATAATGGTCGAGTCAATGCTGGCTATTTATGTTGGCCATTCTATATGACATAATCGGTACTAACGTGGACAATATATATTTTTAAATTTTTTTAAATTTTTTCTTCTTTTCTCTTATTTTTTTTCTTAACCCTAAATCGGCAAGGTCACGATCCTTGTCGACCATAGGCAAGGGTGTTGGCCTTTGCCTAGATCCATGCAAGGGCATGTCGACCAACGGGCGAGAGTGTGAATACCCTTGTGGCCCTCAAGGCTATGGTGCTCTCGCCCAGACTAGGCAATGCTTACCAACCCTTGCCTACGGCCAGGGTAAAAAACAAGGAAAGGAAGAATAAAAGAAGAAAAAAATAATAAAAAAATTCAAAGTATTTAAAGAATTGTCATTGTTAGTGTTGGTTGTTTCACGTAAAATATCTAGGACAAAAAAAAATTGAAAATTATCAATGTTAGCACTTACCATGTCATATAGGATGATCATCACTGATTAGATCACTAGGTCAGTGATTTTCCAACTAGAATTTATTGGATTGACTAAATTGATAAATTATCAATAGGTTTATAACTAAATTAATATAACTGAAATGTTTAAATGTCAGAAATTTTAGAATTAGATAAATCGAAAGGTTTATGATTGAATTAGTATAAGTGTAATATATTTAGAGGTTTTTTTTTTTTTTTTTTTTTTTTTGGGTAATTTCTCCCACGTGACCCCCATTTTCACAAGTACACATAGCCCTCGCTTTCGTCCCATCTTCGAGATAAGACAGATAAGGGGGAGAAGGGAGGAACGCGTGAGGGAAGGAGGAGGAGGAGGAGGGGGTGGCCGGATTCCCGTGAGACCAGAACCGAAGAGCAAACGTCACGGCCCCTCCCCATCTCGTGTCGTTCGCACCACCTCTCCCCCACCCACCCTAGTCGCAGCATTTAACCACGCCCTCCATTGATGGGGATCGCCTTCCATCGTTCACGAACCTCCGGAAAGCCTTGAGTCAGTAGACACATCACGTTCCATAACTTGGTCCCATATGGACCACAAAATTTGGTTTCAATTTTTATCTTTTAATTTCTGGGCGCAACAAGTTAACATGTCACGACATGGGTTCTAAAAGCGTACCCTCTTCAAGATTCGATCGGATTCTCTCTTTATTTTGTTTCCGATGAAAGGTCGTTGCATTTTCTTAAAAAACAACCAGGGAGTTCAGTAAGTGGGCCGCTGAACATAGTACATCGGACAGGGCTTGAGGGGGCTGGAGAACTGACTACAAAGAATGGTTTTTCGAACCCTAATTGTCTCTCTTGAGCAAAGGGCTATTTGGAGATCTGGGTACCTAATAAGCAGATCTTGGCACTCCTTGGTAAGAACACGCTCATCCCAAGCCAGGTGCTCTGAGCCCAACGGTGTACTTATCAAAGTTTAACTATTTGACTCGAGACTCAACCCTGTTTAGGTCGTGCATGGGAAAATCTTTGGTTTTCCAAGAAAGCAAGGGTTTTTGCTTGAGACGCTGATATCACCCTGACAAATCGAGCAAATCGTTCGATAAACTTCCTAGAGGATCGGGACACATGCACAAGAAGGCGCCAAGCAATTCGAAAAAAAGAAATCAATCATTATATATCCAAATTAGAATCACCAAAAATTTGTTTGTAATTATTAAGCTCAATTAGAAATGAAAAATTCAAAATATTACAGGGGAAGTGGTGACTGGTGATCATCTAGGTCGTGTGAAAAGCTTGGTCTATTCGCGTATAGCCAAAGCAAACATAGGATTCTGACGTCAGCAAAAGTTGACCTGAGAAAGCCCACAATTGTTGACTAGACCTTAAACGTCGAGCGGTAGCCAACTAATGATAGAAATTCAAGGTTAAATCCTCCTGCAAGCTTATCAAGTCATGTACATAAAATGGATCGTCAAAACCCCGTTCCGCCACTATTGTCAATTGTTCTAGAGTTTCTTCTAAATCTTCGAGCTGTAGCCAGTTTATGTACCTGACTTGATAAGCTTGCAAAAGGATTTAACCTTGAATTTCTATCATTAGTTGGCTTCTTATTTTCCCACTGGAGTTTGAAACATGCATCTGAAGAATTGCTGGGAGTAAGATCGGGGAAAAAGTTTAACGAAGACTATTTTTGACCCTAATATTTGTCCTTGGAATAAAGAAGCTCTCTACCTTTTTTTTTTCTTCAAAATAGGATTGGTATCAATAAAAGAAGGCAAATGATTTGAGATTCTAGGGATCCAAGGGTGATTTTCAACCTCAATTGACTTCCCATCCCCTATATGATATGGATTGCACTATTTTAGTATTTCTCTAATACATATAATTGCCTTCTATAGTGCAGATGCCAATGCCTTAATCTTGTGGTTCCAGAAATTGGAACTTCGTAGGTATTTCCTTTCAAGGACACAAACCCATAATTTGTCTCTATTGTGGACTGTTCCCCAACCGAGCTTAAGAAGCAAATCATTATTGAATTCCCTGGATTGTCAAAACCCCGTTCCGCCACTTTTCTTGCTTTTAACAAAAATTCCCAATATTTAGGTGGAAGTACCTATTTTTCTATGATGGAACATCCCACCAGAATTTTCTGGTGGGGGAGTCAAGTCTGTCACACGTGTTTTTTGGCAGCCAACTAGATAGCATGGACTGGTGTGCTTTATACAATGAACTATTATCAAGGCACAGTGCTTCTAGATTTGTCTTTTTCAAGTGAAGCTCTTTCATATAAACTTTTTCATGCCCACATAAACACTAACGATTTTTTAGCACTATTTTGGATGGATAAAGTTTCTTTAAAAGTAATCTATCACTCTTCGAATATGCTTGACTCCATTTGTATTGACTTGGATTCTGGCATCACTATGCGTCTCACCTGCTTACACGCTCCAACAAGGTATCATCTCCGACAGCACCGATGGACAGCATTAAGACAAATCAGTAACTTCAACACTCTACCTTGGCTTTGCACAGGGGATTATAATGAAGTATTGTATCCATGGGAGAAAGTAGGGAAGTGTCCTGCTGAGCCTCACCGAATGTTTTCTTTTCGCAATCTATTCAATGATTGTTATCTAATGGATCTGGGCAACAAAAGTTGTGCTTTTACATGGACTAATAACCGAAACGGCGAAGATATTGTAAAGGAAAGATTAGACAGAATGTTTTGCACAAAGGAATGGAGATTGACTTACCCTCTTGTTGAAGTGTTGGCTCTACCAGCCCTCGGATTTGATCACAGCCCTCTTCTTTTATATACTGAAGCGATACCAAGCTGTAAAAGGAGAAAATCTTTCTATTTTGAAGCTTATTGGCTTCAAGATATGGAGTGCTGTTCAACAATTGCTGCTTCTTGGGCGACTTATCAACTTGGAGAGATGATGCTCCCCCAAAAGCTGAAAGCTGTCTCTGCCGCTCTATCAAAATGGAGCCTATCCAAATTTAGTAATGCCAAATATTAGCTTCATTACCTCAAGAATCAGCTTCAGTTTCTGACAAATCAGCCTCATATTCACTCTGATACAAATGTGTTATCTGACTTGAAAGAGAAAATACACAACTTCTGGCAGTAGGAGGAAAAATTTTGGGCAATGCGATCCCGAGTTAATTGGCTTAAATGGGGGGACATGAACACAAAGTTTTTTCATGCCACCACGGTTCAAAGACGACAACACAACAAGATAAGAATGTTGTAGGATGATCAACAAAATTGGATACGCGACCCGAATGATCTCAAAGAGATGACCTCTAGTTACTTTAAGCATTTGTATTCTTCAGCAGGGTATAGAGATTATGGCCTAACGTTAACTCTTTGCAAACCAATGGTGACAGCGGAGATTAACGATAATCTAACAGCAGAAGTTACTTGTGAGGAGGTCCAGACAGCCGTCTTCCAATTAGGAGAAACAAAAGCATCGGGTCCAGACGGCTTGAATGGTCAATTCTACCACGCACATTGGGACATACTAAAAGAAGATATAGTATCAATTGTGCAACAATTCTTTCAAACATGGATTTTGTTACCTGAGTACAATCACACTTCTATTTCCCTGATCCCAAAGGTCCCTCATCTAGAAAGTTTGGACCAATTCCGCCCTATCAGCCTCTGCAATTTTATTTATAAGGTGATTTCCAAGATCCTACCTAACCGTCTTAAATTTTGGCTACCATATTTGATAGCGCCAAAACAAACTGCATTCGTTGGTGGTTGGCAAATCCAGGATAATATTATTGTGGTTCAGGAGATACTCCATCAAATCAGAACTAGGAAACAAAAAAAGAACTTTCAGGCCATGCTTAAATTAGACATGCAGAAGGCTTATGACCGGGCAGAATGGAATTTCCTCAAAGATTATCTCCTAAAGCTTGGATTCCATACCCAATGGGTTCACTGGATATTGCAATGCGTTTCTACGGTTTCTTACAGTGTTAAATTCAATGGCGAATCTTTACCCTACTTTCATCCTACTAGAGGTCTGAGACAAGGCGACTCTTTATCACCGTACCTGTTCATCCCGATAGCTAATGCCTTAACAACTCTTATCAACAACGCAGTGGACATGGGAAATCTTAAAGGTATTAAGCTAAACCGATGGTGTCCCACCCTCTCCCACTTATTTTTCGTAGATGATGCCATTTTTTTCCTTGATGCGAAGCTTACTGAATGTCATAATTTAGCTAATGTCCTAAATGAATATTGCTTAGTTACAGGACAAGCTATTAATAGAAACAAATCAGGTCTATTTTGTAGCACAGATTGTCTTATCAACTTGAAAGAAAATCTTGCCAGAGAACTTAGAGTTCCTATATTAAACAAAACTGGCAAATATCTTGGCATACCTTCAGACTGGGGGAAATCTAAATGAGAAATGTTTGCATGGATTATGGGTCGAGTGCATTCAAAGCTAGAAGGTTGGAAGGAGAAGCTTATTTCAAAAAGAGGCAAGGAGGTCCTTCTTAAAACCGTTGTGCAAGCAATATCTCAATATGCAATGTCGATTTTTAAAATCTCTGCTGCAATTTGTAAAGCAATAGAACAAAAAATAGCTAGATTCTGGTGGCAATCAAATTACAGCAAGCAAGGCATACATAGGAAGAACTGGGAATGCATTAAGAGTAGGAAAGACGAAGGGGGTTTAGGATTTCGCGATCTTATGGTATTTAACAGAGCTTTACTGGGCAAACAAGCTTGGCGTCTAGCTCAAGAACCTACTTCACTGTGCAGCAGAGTACTTAAGGGTTTGTACTTTCATTCTTAGGATTTCTGGCATGCCACTAAAGGCACTAGACCCTCTTGAGGTTGGCAGAGCATATTGATAGGTCGGGAATCTATTGCAGATAAGGTTTTATGGTCTGTTGGTGACGGAACAAAAATAAAAATTCGAGAAGATAGATGGTTGGCTAGCGGTGTAATTGAAGGTCCTGCTCCTAGAAATGAACCAGAAAAAGTTGCAGGTTTTATATCTACATAATACAACGCATGGAACACAACACTTTTGCACCAGAGTTTTTATTGCCAAACAGTTGAAGAAATTTTATCTATCCCTATCCAACCTCAATTTGCACAAGACAGACTAATATGGAGAGGAACGCAGAATAGGCATTTTACAGTGAAGAACTGTTACAATCAGATTAGAGCTCAGCAAACAAGCAACATTAACAATTAGGCCTCTTCATCTTTTTCAGCCGCCTCGCAAACTATGGAACGCGATCTGGAAACTGAATACTATGCCTAAACTGAGATCATTCCTTTGGTCTGTCTGCAACAATGCTTTGGCGACTAGAGAAAATCTATATAAGTGACACATCTTGACAGACCCGACTTGCTACTTGTGTGCAAATCAGGTACTCGAGACCCCAGAACATGTTTTTTGTTATGTCCTTGGACACATAATGTTTGGTTGCATCTAGAAATCGATATCAAGAGTCATACAGTAGGTGTGCATCGAATAGAAAAGCTGGTTACTTGCATATATTGACAAAAAGAGTGGCTCACCAGATCTCAAAACTATTACATCCATCCTCTGGCAAATCTGGAAAGCCCGGAACAATTTCTTGTTTCGTCAGCAGCATCCAAACGTCGAGCGAGTTGTCCAATTGGTGATAGCAGATGCCTGATCCAGCTGTCTTTTCAATACGCAAATGCAGAGGCGTGTTTCAAAACAGAGAATACCAAATCAGAGATGGCGTCCACCAGAACAAGGAGTCCTAAAAATTAACATCGACGCGGCTTACCACTCCCATTACAGCGATGCCTCGGTGGCTTGTGTGTGCAAAGACTCCTTTGGCCTCTTGATCAATGGATTTGCACGATCTGTCCGTGCCTCCTCGGCCCTGCAAGCTGAGGCGATCGGCCTTAATCTCACCCTGCATTTTCTACTTCAGAGTGGGTGAGAACTGGATAAACTTGTTGTGGAATCTGATTGTTTGACCATTACGGATGCCATCCACAACCCTGCCCAGCGGCCGTAGGAACTCAAATCCCTTTTTGATGAAACTTTGGCGTTGATGCTTTGGTGCCCTAATCTCCAAATCGCTCACTACAATAGGGAAGCTAAAGCTACTGCAGATCGGGCCTCCCTTCTTCCTCCTAATTGGGTTCTTCATCCTCCTTTTCTGCAGGATATTTTGTATTCTAAACTTATACCTAATGTAACTTCTACACTGAGAATTTAATATATGTGCTGTTTCAGACCCAAAAAAAAAAAAAAAAAAAAAAAAAAAGCTTTGATATGTCTTTGAAGAGAAAAACTAAGGACATTTTAAGCTTCAAGTTTTGATATATCTATGAACAATTAGTGTCAATGCATTGCTTCTAAGCTCTCATTTGTTGCTCAATGGCTTAACGAAGACCCTTTTGGGGTTGAAACTGCCTATCGGTCTCTCGTGGATGAGTAAAGCATAATAAGCTATAGAAATACACTTGTTTGTGAGCTCGAAAAATGGTCTGACAATCCTAGGCTCAACTATTTTACAATATAATCTATCACAGGCTTTTGACATATCAACCTTGACTCTCTTGAAAGACCTCCCCTTTTATTTCTTCCTTACATAGTCTATGATTTCCTGTGCAATTACAGAATTCAGCCCTAGAGGAGTGTGATCAAAATTTACTATCTGCAAGTGGAGAACCCCTACCTCAGGGAATGCTTCTCACCACGATGTCAAACCAATTGCTCTATCAAGTCTTTTACAAACACTTGCAAAACCTATTCTTTCATTTCCCCGAGTATAAGATTTACGTTTGAATCCAAGTTCGACACAACCCAATTGATTCATAAAATCCACAGAGAAATGAGGGGATGGAATGGAATTGAGTGTTGCTATTAAGTCCTGATGGCGTTGCTGGCAGATACCAAAATTCTCCTTTCTCCACTTTTTAAGAGCAATCTCTATCAATTTTAGCTTCCTGTGCCATACATTCATTTGGTTATCCTTCGATTGGGCATCTCGATTTATCATCAAGGGAATTCGAATTCAGCCAAATAGGAGTGGGATCAAAATTCACTTCCGGCAATTGGACAAGCCTTACTTCAGGGAATATTTCACACCACAATGTCAAACAAATTACTCTATCAAGTCTTTTACGAACACTTGCAAAACCGGCTCTTTCATTTCCCCGGGCATAAGGTTTACCTTTTGAAGCCAAGATCAACAAAACCCAATTGATTCATAAAATCCACGGAGAAAAGATGGGATGGGCCGGTCCCCTTTTACTTGACGCTTCTAAGCACTTGTAGTCTCATCAAAGTCTCCAATGCCAGCCCAATCCTCTCTCAAATTTCGAAACTGAGCCGTGAAATCTTCCCAGAGCGCGCTCCTAAGAGCAAAATAAGGAGGTGCGTGTACCAAAGAAAGCCACAACGCGTGGTCAGGATTTTCTCTGTTATAGACCTCCGTATTACTGCCGATCCGCCCTCAGTGTTTTGTGCGGGAATGGAGGAACGCTAGTAAAATCAGTCCTTGTCCGAACAGTCTCCATCCATTTAGCTTTACATATTGTCTCCAACGGGAAAACAGTATCCGAATCACAGGAGCGACATTTACTTTTCAATTCTCTCCCTGTCAAATCTCCAACAACACCTCGACAGTTTCAGGCTGTCATATTGATGGCGCCTCAGTGCACCGTTCAGACTTCCTTTTCACTAATCCAGTCGACCACTACCCTACCCAACAGACCTTGATCTCCTCAGGAAACCGCGGATCGATCCAAAAGACACTACAGCAACAACTAAAACAAATCCTTGAAACCCAGAAGAGGAGACGTGGAAGCACAAAGTCGTGGGTGGTGGAGACGATGGAGGACTGGAGGCACAGTAGACGAGGTGGGAATACTCTTGTATCGAAATTGAGAGATGAAGCTCCTATGGAAGGGAGAGATCCATGCGCAAAACATGTTAAGCGCAAAAGGAGACGTCATTCGACGGCCATTTTTAAAGATGCTACCGTCGGTCACGTACTAGAATTAGATCGATTACCCTCATTTCACCTATCCTCGAATAATTGCACCAAAGCAAACGAACTCCAGACTTGTTTAGTTCAGATGACGAGTTATCATTTTCTCTGTGAATCATTCCTATTCGCTTGTTTTCTTCTTTAAACAATGGATAGGGTAGTTTGCTTCTGGTGACAAACATATGAATCTTCTGGGAGGTTCTGGTAGAAGTTATAAGTTCTGCAAGCTGCAAGACTAGTTTGTTCTACCATGTGTGGGTCTTAATAAGATGTGTAATCAGTAAAGGGTGTCAGATGCCGCACGGTTGAGGAGCATTAATAAGAGCAACTACTTGTACTAAAAGATGTAAGTTACCTAACACATCTACGATACAAACAAGGACGGGGATCCTCCACCGGAAACTTGTAACAGGACTTTTAGCCCCGGCTGCCTCGCCCGACCCGCGAGAACTTAGTAGGTTCGCTGCCGACAAACCCTTCGCTACTGGGTGAATGGTGCTTATAGATCTAGCTATTGATATATTGCAGGGACCTGGCCTTAAATGGAGCCAGTGAATATCGTACAAGCCAGTTGACACTATGGCACATCTTTAAGAACTTCATTTTTCCCCCATAGGGTAGCGCAATTGACTTTTCCTTTAGAGCTGAGGGCTCCTAGCTGAACGTTAATAGAAGTTAGTTTTCATTTTAGGATTCATTCGTAGTCCAGAATGAAAAGGGATATTAACATCGCTAAGTATATGGAGTTCTGTTTTTTGTTTTTTATTTTTATTTTTGTCAAAGTACTTGAACTTTTTGGATTTTATTCAATCTAAAGCCTCAATTAGATTGATGGATAAAAACTGGTTAATGTGACACTAACATAATTGGGTATTTATAATAAGGCAATCAATGCGTCAATGCAACATCGGCAAAAACGCCACATCAGCTCTGTCCTCAATGATTTTTTTTTCAAAAAAATTATTTCTCGCCCATAAAAATATATATTTGACACAGATCTTACATTGAGCCTAAGTCAAAGGGTTCGGGTTCTTAATTGAACAAAAAACAGTTTAGGCACTTAATTAATAAAAATACAAATACTCACATATTTGCGGTGTCATTAACAAAAAAAAATAAAACTTCGCAGGGAGGTAAATTGTGCAATACTCATTTGACTAACCTGAGTTTAGCTTTGTAGAGTAGTTAGAGCTGCGACAGGATTCCAAAAGCACCATGGACCTCTGTAAATCTGGATCCGAGCTTCTCTTCAATATTCTGCCTTATCTATTCATTGTCCACATTTACGAAGGAATGTGTCTATTGTAATACTTGCATGGGCAGTGCGCAAAAACTAGTTTCAATTCAACCAATCGACTTCCTTTCTGGTTGCTATTTTAGGACCTAACACCATACGCTTCGAGGAAAAAGCGGTCATAAGACCAAAACTCGAGATGAGGAACCTGAATTGAATACGTCAGGTGACCAAGAAGGCGTATTAGGAACTTGGAACTGCGCAAGCAAGCGGGGTGTAGAACCAAAATGTGCATCTTCCACACACTCCAAAGTTCAAAACAGGAACGTTCTCACTTACTAATGGATTCTTACTGCAGAGAATTACACACATACGGACCATCATGCATGTTCAATGATGTTCAATGCACCTGCCAAAATATAATCTTCCTGAATATGCTTCAAGATCTGTGACAACCAAACTGAGCCAGACATTCGGCCTTAATCTCCCAGCCAAATATTTATTTGGACACCAAAATTTTTACTTGACACCATCATAGGAAATCTAATCAGAGTCTTTGGAGCCTCACGCTTCTTTTAAGGTGTTGCCGATATCTATCACAAACCGGTACTTGACATCATTCTTGGCAAGGCGATCCATTGCTGTGTTCACATAGTCAATAGAAATGACCTCAATATCAGCGGTAATCTTGTGCTTTGCTGCAAAATCAATCATCTCTTGAGTTTCCTGTATTCCACCAATGCAACTCCCAGCCACAATCTTCCTCCCTGAAACCCCGATCGAGTAGTATAATTATCAGTTTGTGTTTAGCTAAACAAAAAGTTTGCCACTTTTACAACAATGTATAGGCTGTATCAGTTGATTCAACATTATTGTTGCAGCAAAGGAAGAGAATGGAGATTCTTACCAAAGATCAATGGGAAAACGGGTAACTCGAGAGGCCGATCAGGAGCTCCAACGAGAACAAGCTTTCCATTCTGTTTGAGCAAGCCAATCAAAGGCAATATCGGGTGCACAGCCGAAACCGTGTCGATTATACCATCCATTGTGCCCATTGCAGCCTATTGACCAAAACAGTTCCAACACAAACTCAAATCACAGAACATACTACAAATGAGAAACCAGACTTGTTTTTTATGCCGAACCCATCCCTAGTCTCTGACGCAGCGATATTACTTGATAAAGTGTCCAAAGAATTAGGTTATTTGTTACCTCACCAGCTTAGAATATGCTAACTTAAACTATGTTCCTCGTCGTTACCAAGGAAAGAAGGAAAGAAGCAATAGCAGTACTTCAATCCAGAGATCACCTGAACTTGATTGGTGTCGCTGCTAATAAGGAATGCATCGGCGCCGAGACGCTGGAGCGCTTCCTCCCTCTTCCCGGGAGAGGAGCTGATCACGGTCACCTTGACCCCCATCGCCTTCGCAAATTTCACTGCAACATGGCCCAGTCCACCGAGACCCACCAGGCCCAAGTGGATCCCTGGGCGGTCGAGCCCAAAGAACTTCATTGGGCTATAAACAGTGATCCCAGCACAAAGCAAAGGAGCGCCGGCATCGAGAGGCATGTTTTGCGGGAATTTGATGGCGAAGTGCTCATCCACCACCATCATGTTGGAGTATCCTCCGTGGGTCATCGTCCCATCATGGTACATGGCACCATAAGTCAGAATCATTTTGGGGCAGTAATTCTCGAGTTGGTCGTGGCAACTATCGCAGGAGCCGCACGATCCCACCAGGCAACCCACTCCCACTTTGTCTCCCACCTTGAACTTCTCCACCTTGCTCCCAACCTCAACAACTTCGCCCACAATCTCGTGCCTGCATTTCATATAGATTAAGATATATACAAAGTACAAACAAATCAAAAGCTTAAAGTTGTAAGATATGTTCAATATTTGTAAGGCTTTGTGATCGCTGTGCATTTGGTGTTTAACATGATACGTCTAATTAAAGCTTGTCATGCGTCTCGCGTAGATTGAGTTTAACGGGTGGAAGATGAAATGCAGAAGTTGGACTCATCGGTGACCTCATTGTTGAATAGGGGGATGAAGAAGATCCATAACTTCGTCTTAGCAAGAGAAACTAGTTCTTCCATTGTTGTCGCTTTGCTTCTCTACTAAATAATCCAATCAGTGGAACAAAAACCAAATTGAAGGGTAGTAGTGGGTTTTGACCGGCTAATTGAGCGTGGTACTGACTTTTAAAACCATTTCCAATAATGCCAATTTTTTTCATGACTTTTGAGAGCTAAAATTGTTTTATTTCTTTTATATTTTCATTAGAACTGATTTTCAATAAAAGCAGGGACATGTCTGCTGAACAGCAGCAGGTGAGAATTAGGCATGTGGTCAGGGAAGCAAATCAATGTGTAGAAAACCTAGCGAAGATGGGATCTACCTTGAGAGACTCAGAGTAGGTGTTGGCCTTGATTTAAACGGTGTTATTTTGAGCATGTTTCTACTGTAATGGAAAAATCAACACCTCCTCATTAAACTTTTAAGGAAAAATTTTAAATAGGGTCATGAAGTGCTTTTATTTATTTATTCAAATAAAAGTGTGAAATAGACTTAATTTCAAATAAGAGTGGCCAGTCAATCTCATATAATGGCCTGAAATGGTCATTATAGTTTCAAATAAAGATTTAACCTCATCGGTCACCAGTTGGATAGATATTCCAGCAGTTAAGGGGCATTTTACTCAAAAAAAAAATTTAATTCTAAATTATTTTTTCTCCTCTTTTCTCTTTTATTTTATTTTTATTTCTAGCATGCACTGATGAGGGCTCGACAACCCTTTGCTAGCCATTGGCAAAGGCTTGCAAGCCTTCATCGGTCATTGGCGAGGGCCAGCCTTGCTTGAGGTCAATGATGGCAGCCTAGCCCAAGGCAAGACCATCCCTCACTAGTTGTTGGCGAGACGACCCTCACCCAAACCTCTCTGGTGCTCCACCATCGCTTGAGACTAGCCACCAGCGAAGAAGACAACTGGAAAAAAGGATAAAAGGAAAGAAAAAATCCAAAAAAAGGTAGATGACAAAAATGCCCTTGATCAATTGGAAAATTAGGCATTTCTTTGAAATTGAATAACCACTTTAGGCCCTTATCTAAAACAAAAGTCATTTTAGACTCTTATTTGATAAAATTAGAGTACTGCATACTCTATTTTGAGAAAATAAGAGTACTTCATGTTTTTATTTGGAATTTTCCCAACTTTTATTGAAGGCTTTACTCTTTTGTTGCTGACAATTATTAACTAGTCATATTATAAAGTTGGGTTTCATAGTTAGGATTTAAGCTCGACTAAGGTTAGACTAATCCTATCTAACGTTTGCTGAAGTACCCAGTTAGAATAAGAAAACTTTTTAAAGAAAAATATAGTAAAGAGAGACAGGACGCCCCTCCGACTGTCGATGCCAGTCCTTTCCCTGTTGTTGCGCATCATTGGCGCATCCGAGGATGCTGATGGCAGAGCCATTGGCAGAGCAGCCACCGCGTGATGGTTGCCACAGACAGCCAGGCCCCCCATAATGGTCGACAGGTCGAGGTACTCATTGGCTCATTACATGGTGGTCAGCTCATTACATGGTGGTCACCCGGTCTCTCTCTCTCTCTCTCTCTCTCTCTCTCTCATACGTTGATACGAGACGACAAACCGCCCCATGGGTCATTGTCCTAAGCGCAACATGCAGTGGCCGCACTCCCCAAAAGAGCACCGCCGATCGTGCCTCTCCTTAGGCATCCACCAAAGTGGTGCTCCCTTTCCTTCCCATCTATATGCTGTCTCCCCTCTCTCTCTTCCCTGATTTTTCTATCACATGGCAGATGACCATCGACCTTTTTTAGGTTTTAACTACACAAATGGAAAGAAGAAAAAGACGACCGCCCCAGCGGAGGTCCCTGTGGGAAAGGTTAGGGGTGAGCGGTTCCAGGTTCCGGTTCGTTAGTCTGGAACCCCCTGGAACCTCTGCCGCAGTGCGGGTTCCTCAAAATGAGGAACCTGGAGCCTACCCGTGGGAGCAGAGGCACTGAACCTACCCCGTCGCGGGTTCCCAGGGGTCGGTTCCCAGGGTTCCAACAGGGTTCCTTTTTTTTTTTTTTTTTTTTATTTTCATATTTGAACTATAACATATGCACACGTTACCCAAAAAAACTATAACGCACGCGCACGATACAAAAAAAAACTATAACGTACGCGCACGTTACCAAAAAAAAAAAAACTATAACATATTCGCACGTTATCAAAAAAAAAAAAAAATATAACGTATGCGCACGTTACTGAAAAAAAACTATAACGTGCACGCACGTTACTAAAAAAAAAAATTTAACGTATGCGCACGTTACCAAAAAAAAAACTATAATGTACGTGTATACTACACGGTAACTTCCCATTGACATGTTATCTTGATACATTAATTTAGCACTACACAACAATAATAGAATATAATTAGAAATTTCAAAACAAATAGCAAATTAGAAAGTAGAAAAAAATACCACTAGAACAAGAATGTCTAGAGGTACAAGTTTTGAAAACAATTTCGATTAAACCCTTAAATGAACTCAGAAAATTCTGAAATTTGGACACGTTGTATTTAAGACCTAGAGGTACAAGTTTCATGAAATCATAGTCCAATTCGTTCTGGATTAAAAGATAAAATCGATTTACTTTTCCTATTCTCTACTTGCACAGTTTTTGAAATTTTTTTTTTTTTTTTTTTTTTTTTGTTAAATAGGCAAATGAACTACAAAAATTACGAAATTTAAATATGTTGTAGGGAAGACATGAAGAGAGATATTTCATGCAGAACACATTTCCAAAAGAACCTCATACAAAATGATATAGTCCACGCATTGCAACTTACAAGATCCGAACACATCAGATTGCACAGTTTTAGAAACATTTCTGATTAAATACCCAAATGAGCTTCAAAAATTATGAAATTCGACTATGTGATAGCCAAGACCATAAGGTAGATACTTCATGAAAACATCGAAGTCAAATTCGTCCTAGATAATTAAATATGGACAGTTAAAATTCCTGTTCGTAGTACCGTAATTCCAGATCTAACCATCTCCAAAGGACCACGATTTCACCTACCTATTCTTGTTTTTTTTCTCTAAATTTTTTATATGTGGTACCTCAAGATGTCCTTTACAACTTTTGTTAAGAAACCGAAGTGAAATTTCGACAAAAAGGTTGCCTTACAGTCCATGCATTCATCAAGGGTCGGTCCCAAAATCTCCAGATCCAGTCTTTCCAAAGAATAACGATTTCACCCACTTATACTTGTTTTTTTTTGTCCCAAATTTGAGTATGTTATACTCCAAGAAGTCCTTTACAACTTTCATTTAGAGGCCAAAGCCAAACTTCAACTAGAACATCACATACAAGTCACTAAAACATCCAAGGTCGAAACTTTTTCTCGCCCTAAGAATGCGGGTTCCGGTTCCGGTTCCGAAACAGGTTCCGGTTCCGAAACCGGTTCCGGTTCCGGTTCCAGGACCGGTTCCGGTTCCTAGAAAAAAGGAACCGGAACCGGAACCGGTCCCCCTTGGAACCGGGAACCGAACCGGACCCTCCTCCGGTTCGGTTCCGGTTCCCGGGTAACCCGGGAACCGCACTCAGCCCTAGGAAAGGCCACTGTCGTCAAGGAAGGCAGCGGCCGCCCCTCAGTGGCACCACCGTCCATTCATTTGCCCTTTTTTATTTTCCTGGTTGTCGTCCTCTTCCAAGGCCCACCAAGAACTCGATCCAGAGTTTGCTACTCCATATCGTTCTTATCAATGTCCTTGAGCCTCGCCCCATTAACCGAGAGGATGACGACGGCCGTTTGGTCGGCCAGTTTTGTGGTCACGATTTCCCCCCCGCGCCCGACTTTCAAGGCAACAAAAGCTAACGCTGAACGCTTCTCAGAAAAACGAGTGGAAAGCGCTTCCCGCCTGTCACTTCAAGTACAAAGTAGATGGGCCCTCACATGATCGTGCAAATAAGTAGATAAATAGTTACGAGGATGTGAACACGAGACGATTCCGACTGCATTCATTGTACCTTGGAAATAACGAAGGGTTATCGACGTATGACATGAAAGCTATTGCCAATAGGACGATCACACCATTTTTGGCCATCTCAACTAAGCTGGCAACGTACGCCAAAAAAAAAAAAAAAAAACTAAGCTGGCGACGTTTCAGAGTTATGAAAGCCACCAACTCATGGCCCCTCTTTCACTCTTCAATTTTTATCATAGTGGACAGATTTCATTCGAATCTGAAACCTACTCTATTATTAATAACTTTCCAACTTTGGATCCTAAAACCTACTCTATTACTTGGAATTGATTACTAAACTTATTCTATTTTTCTGATTTGATTCCAAAGTAAACTTGAGAAACCATTTTTTTTTAAAATTTTTTACAGTAAAAAAATGAGCTACATAAATCCCTAGATACTAAAAACAAAAACTTATAAGATGATAAACGATAAAAAGTTCATAGAATCATAGAAAAATTTAAGGGAAGATGAAAGACTGGTAAGGAATTTTAAGGAAGAACAAAGGACAAAGGAGTGCCGGGGTTAGAATTTATGAGAAAAAAATTAAAGTTTTGGCTCTTTAACTTATAAAATCAATTCTAAACCTATTCTCGGACCAATTCTAATAGGAATCAATTCTTGTATCTGTTTTTCAAGCAGTCCAATTTGATTCTCAGACAGCACTAGTATAGTTGCACATCCTTAATTGCGATATGCTTAAGACTTTTTTTGTTGTTGTAATTTTTCCTCATTTTAACTATGTATTCAATGACAATATGCGCGATATGCAGGTTAAAACGCATAGTTAGAACATAAATGGTCGTCATATGCCATGAGATCAATACAGTAAATCAAGTTGGACTGATCGAAAGAATCCGACCAGTCTCTACGATCTTGATAGAGTCTTCAGGAGCGAATAACGCAACAGTTACCCAGAAGCAAAGGCTGCCCATCTTTTCGTGTGCGCGTGTTTATTTTAATGTTTTAATTCGTCGCAATAGGCCTAAGAACCTACGTGACTAAATTTCAATTAAATAAAGATTTATATTTGTCAACACGGTACTTTCAGCCGAAGAAAAATAATAATTTAAGGTACGAGGAGCAGCGCAAAACAAAAGAGGAGATTTAAGAAAAGGGAAGTAGGATTACCCGGGAACAAGAGGATAAGTCGAGAATCCCCACTCGTTCCTCAAGCTGTGGAGGTCACTGTGGCAGATTCCGCAGAAAAACACCTTGAACTTCACGTCTTTCTCTCCCGCTGTCCTGGATTTGAGATCGAACAAGCACGCAAACAATCAAAATCGATTGATCACCAGCAGTTCTTGTCAAAGCTATCTGGAAGACGAGTGAACTGCGGCGATTCCACCATGTGAGAATGACCAATCGAGGAAGAGAAAACATGGGAAAGGGAAAAGACCTGCGGGAGAATTTGAAGGGAGAGAGGAGGCCGGAGGGGTCTCTCGCAGCCCAGCCGAAAGCCGCCTGCGGGTGCTCTTGCTCCGGCGACTTCGCCATTTTTTCCCCTATGTAATGCAAGGGTTTTCCCTTCTTCCTGTTTTCTCGTAAAAAAGGGTCACGAGAAGGAAAATGCCGTGGGGATGGAAGAGTAAATGCTTGCTCTGTTCGGAGATTATATAAGGGGACGTTGGGAGAAGGACAACACTATACACCCGAATTCCGCTTTGCACGCTATTCCATAAAAATATCTTTGACAGGGAGGTAACTAAATGCCCAGAAATTTCACAATCTTTTAAATTGAATGCTCTGCAATATCATTAACAGGGAGGTAAATAAATGCCCAGAAATTTCACAATCTTTCAAATTGAATGCTCTGCAATTTCATCTGTCATGTTCAGTCAAGAGTCTAATCGGGTAAGGCCGCGAAAATAAGCACCGTGCTCGAGCTTGGCTCGGCTTAGGTAGTGCATGGTAACGCTCCTGTTTCTCCCACTTACGTTCTTTTGTTCGCCGGACAAAAAAAAAAAAACCTGCATTTGGTAAAAACATTTGTTAACAACGATTTCTCAATTTTTTGTTCCGTTTTGTTCAGGAATAGTTTTGAGAAGCAAAAAAAAGTTCTTCTTGTTCTAGAACAATTTCTAGAAATGAAACCGATTTTCTTTTTAATTTTATTTTCTTGCCACGACTACCGTCAATCGCCCGAAGCCACCGCCCATCGCCACCGCCGCCGGTCGCTGCCGGTCGCCGGTTGCCGTCGCCGGTCGCCGGTCGCCGCTGCCGTTGCACGACCGCTGGCCGCCGACCGTCACCGCCGATGGGCTTCCGGCCGCGGTCGGCGGTGACGGCCGGTGGCCCGACGATGTGCGGCGGCGGCGGCTGGCGGGCGGCGGCGGCGGCGATCCGTCGGCAAAAATAGAAATGAATAAATATAAAAAAGAAATTGTTGCGTTACCAAACGCATTTCTATTCTTTTTCTATTCCAGGGGTAGAAATTTTGTATCGTTACCAAACGGGTTCTTTTACTCAGAAATTGTTCCCCAGAGCAGAAATAGAAAAGAACTATTTCTGAAAAAAAACTCTTCCCGGGAATAGAAGCGTTGTCATGCGCAGCCTTATAAGCTTGATGCTTGAAACTTGGCTTCAGCTTGAGCAAGTAGCGTTAGTATAGATGTGTGAATTAGTTAGAAAAATCTCATATTGAATAATTGGTATGGTACGAAGAAATTAAAATTTCTTATTTAGGCTCATAACGGGAAAAGCGTCAAAAAAGTCCTAAACTTTTTTTATTTGTGCTAATGTAGTCCTAAACCTTTTTTTGGTGCCAATTAAGTCCTAAACTTTTTTACGTTGCGTCAATTCTGTCATTTCAAGTCAATTTTGGCCGAATTTTGCTGACCGGAGGCCGACTGACGGCGCGTGGGCTCCATCGACACGACGTGAATAACTTTTAATAATATTTTAATATTTTTGAATTTTATTTTTTATTTTTTATTTTTTTCTTTTCCTCTTCTTCCTCTAGTTGGTCGCCAAGGTTCGGCGACTAGCCGGAGCGAAGGCCGGCGAGGTCGAGGTCGACCTCGCCGGCCACCTTGCCCGGGCCACAAGGGCGGCCTCGCGCTCGGCGACAAGGTTTGCCCATGGCTGGTGAGGCCACCCTCGAGGCCTGGGCGGCGAGGCTCGCTCTCGCCGGATCTGGCAAGGGTCGAGCCTCACCCATGGCTCGGGGTTTGGCGAGGATAGTAAGGTGACGGTGTCGGGGGGTGGAGGCGACTGCGGGAGCGATGGGGCAACGACGGCGAGTCCTCCGTCCTCCAGATCTGACCCTTTCCCTTCTCTCCCTAGGTTCGCTCGCCCTCACCGGCCATGGGCGAGGCTCAACCCTTGCCAGATTTGGCGAGGGCGAGCCTCGCCGCCCGGCCTCGAGGGTGGCCTCACGGCCCCAGGTGGGCGAGGCTCGCCCTAGCCAGATCCAGGGAGGGCGAGCCTCGCCACCGAGTGCGAGGCTGCCCTCGTGGCCACCGGCGAGGTGGCCGACGAGGTCGACCTCGACCTCGGCCGGCCATTGCCTCTGGTTGGTCACTGAGGTCTGGCGATCGGCTAGAGGAAGAAGAGGAAAAGAAAAAAAAAAAAAAAAAAAAAAAAAGAAAAAAAAAAAAAAAAGAAAAAAATTCAAAAATATTAAAATATTATTAAAAGTTGTCCATGTCAGCACCAATGAAGCCATGTTAGCCGGCCGGCGTCCAATCAGCAAAATCCGGTCAAAATTGGCCGGAAATGACTAAATTGACACAACGTAAAAAAGTTTAGAACTTAATTGGCACCAAAAAAAGGTTTATGACTAAATTGGCACAAATGCAAAAGGTTTAGAATTTTTTTGGCACTTTTCCCGGTCCATGACTCATTAATTTAAGTTATCAAGTGAAGGTAAATCCAACTAAATATATTGACAAACTTGAAATTAGACTTCCTCTTGGTTTTCTCTACAAATGAAGGTATCAAATTTTTGTTGCGCGCTCCAATAAGTGATATTAGGGCCACGTGTTCCGGTATTTGATGAATGTCTCAATGAAGGAATTTGGTGATCAAGTAGCAATGCTTGTCTGATGGCAAACTTCATAGTTCGGTCCGGAGAAAGATATTGGGGATAGAGTTGGGTGTTGATGAAGATCTAAGTTGAGATATCTTGATGCAAAATGATACATTGATTAACGAGGAGCAAACTTAACACAAAGCTCACACATAAGAGAGAGATTACTAGGATGCACGTGTGAATTGTATTAGAATTAGGATACATGCGTGAATTGTGGAGCAATTGATAAATTGTAGTGAAGAAAAATAAAATGATCAACTTGTATGATACTCTACTTGATGTGTTATCTTCATACTGACTTGTAGAAGATTCTACATGGTAATCATTCTGATTTTTTTCCTATTGATTTGTTACTTCAATATGCAGTTGAGACTTGGGCTTCCCCTTGGCCTCCTCTGTAGGTGAATGTATCGAATTTCTATTTACATGCTTCTAATAAGAATTCCTGTTCAAGTTTGACTTCAATGAAAGGTCTAAATTATTGGAGCCAGAATTGATCCGACTCGATTATGATGGAGTTATGAATGTGACTTCAAGCCGAGCATCGGCACTCGCCAAAATAATACTCGGGTGACTCAGGCTTGAGCTCAACTCAAAGTCTGGCGAGTCGACCTTGAACACCGAGTGAAAGCTAATCTATCTCGTCACGGCTCAACTAATTCTGTCCTTGCCCCTACCCCCAATGTCAATTGATCCACCGACAGTGAAACTAATTGACAAAAAGAACTGACTCATCCGCGAGCCAAGTAAGCTAATCTATCTCATCATGATTCGCTCCGTGAATGAAAGCAGCGACATGGGTAGGTTCGCTGCAAAAGAGGAGTCGCCATCCACATTTCTCATATGCTAGTTTAAGGGGTTAGTGTTGCGAGGTGGGTAATTGAAACCGCAAGTGAAGAACTCTCGAGAGACTTCCTGTTTCAGTCGCACGTGAATCCAAAGGAGAAAGATAACTTTCGGTCAAGAATCAAAATAAGCTCATATTATATCGTAAGATATGTTGAGAATTGTCTGGATTTTCCTCTTTATCAAGCGCAAGTTGTTAACTTTGATGAAAGGAACGAGGAGGGAAAGCCAACCTATCTCCTTCTCATTGGACGGCGGCGATTGACCCTATTTCAAAAGTTGAAGGCGGCAACCACCGCGGTGACTTTTAGATACAAAGATATGAGGAGCCTTTTCGGGGAACAGAGGGCCAGAGCAGAAAGAAGAGATAGACAGCAGTCTATACAGCTCAAGTAGAGAGAGAGAGAGTTTTGCTTTTTACAAGTGCGAGTGTCTCTCTGTAAGTATTGGTTGGAGTGTTTCAAGCTGTGGTGAAAGAAAGTAGACTATAATAATTGTGTGAGATAATATTGGAGTGTTATACTGTAGTTGATATAACGAGTGTTGTTCGAGTTTTCTACTATTATTCTATCGTACATCACCATAAAGCTTTTGCTTAACCTAAAAGTGGTATCAGGCTGCGCAATTTATTCTCCATACCAAAAATCGTCCTCAAGCTTCCTGTGTGCTAGCCAATCCCAAACCAGCTATCAAAGGACGAAAAGAATCCTCCAACAGTAGGCTTTGCCATTCTCCAGATGCTCGATGCCCTTTTTTGCCAATTGCTTGCCAATTGCCAAAAGTTTTAGAGGGAAACAGATTCCTTATAGAACCTTGCTGCATAAAGCGTTAGGAAAGGAAGCTATTCTCCACCATTGCTTAGAAAGCATAGCTCTGATGAAGAACAGAGACTCTCGATTATGCACTAAGATATTCGCGTAAAATAAGACAAACCAAAACTTCACATGAGAGGGTAGCATTATTTAATTGTGGTGGCTTTTGTATTAAGCTAAGATAGATCCAGGTTATGCTTATAACCATATGAAGTTGTTTCACCGCAAAGGGCAAAAAATCTAACGGTAAGGATGAAATTGATGGATTTTTTTGAAAGGGGTTCTTTGTAGGTTTTGGATAGATATGTAAATCGCTTTGAAATTAAAGGAAATTTAAAG
The DNA here is from genome assembly GCA_014182725.1 of Eucalyptus brandiana. Classification (NCBI taxonomy): domain Eukaryota; kingdom Viridiplantae; phylum Streptophyta; class Magnoliopsida; order Myrtales; family Myrtaceae; genus Eucalyptus; species Eucalyptus brandiana. The sequence continues at coordinate 9,091,099 of CM024676.1, forward strand.
TCTACGGGAATGATAAAATTGCAAGAATTCAAAGGTAATGGAAGAGTAAATCTGTGGAAATACAAAGGGATAATTTAAGATGCGAAGAACTTGAGTTTTGATATTGATTGTGTGCGCAAAAAATTACAATGTTGCATTTATATCCCATTAAAAACCATCATTTGCAAACAATTTTAATTTCAAATTTATAAATGAATTCCTAGCGCTATTTGCATTTATTCATAAACACTTCTTGAGAGAGAAAAAAATATAAAAAAAATTAATAAATCTATCATTTTTTTTTTTTTTGTAATCGAGGACTCTGCCACATGCCCCTCGTGCCCGAATGGCTCCTGAGGACTAGGTCCCTATACTTTGGGGAAGACTAGCACATCAACCCATCGTCATGGCCCCCCACTTAAATCGCTAGTAACGTAGGGTTTCGAACTCTCGACCTCAGCGATGAGGGAGGGACTCTCAACCAACTACGCTACCCACGGATGGGAATAAATCTATCATATTTGTACCAATTTAATCATAAATTTTATATCTATTGAGTTTCAAATCATTTGATAATTTGTTAATATAATTCATTGGTCAAATATCACTAACATTGATACCGGTCATCTTATGTGGTACGGCCGCATTGACGTACTAACATTGATACCGGTCATCTTATGTGGTACAGCCGCATTGACGTAAATGATTTTTAAATTTTTTTTTAATATTTTTATTTTTTTTCCTTTTCTTTCCTTTCTTTTTTTTCGTTCCCAATTATGGGTTAGCCAGGTCATAGGTCGACCCTCTTCGGCCACAGGCGAGGTATGGCAAGAGCCTCTGTGCCCTCACTAGCCACATAAGAGGACCGCAATGCCCTCGCCAGTTAAAGGTTATAAAATTAGAAAAACAAGGGAAAGAAAAGAAAATAATAAAATATAAAAAATTCAGAAAAATACTAAAAAATGTAAAATTCATTTGTTTTGGCGCCTGCCATGTAAGATAATTAGAGTCATATAAGCAATTTTCAACCAAAATTAATTAGAGGGACTATATTAATAAATTGTCAAAATGTTTAGAGTTGATTTAATTTAATATGTTTAGAACTTTTGTTTTGGTATTTTTCTCCCTCTCGAGATCTTAGGCATGATCCTTCATGCTCAGATAATGGTTCTCCATAAGGACTTACAACTTCTGTGATCATTCAGACGACCACCATAATTATGTGCTCGTTTGGATTCATTTTCTGTCTTTGAGCTCCAACACTTGGCAAAATGTGCAATGACTAGCTGTCGACGACTCTTGATGCTGATTAATTTACTTGTGAGTCGCCGATTTTTTAAGTTGTCAATTATTTGGTCATTATTGACTTCTATTTTGATCAAATCCTGAACTCATTGATTAAATTATCACTTATCGATAATAATCAAAAGTTAGTTACTTTTTTTTTTTCAACATATTTCCTCTTCAAAAAGAATTTCATGGATTATCAATTATTTGATTCTTTTAAATATTTTGGAGTTATCCTTAACCCCAGAACTCTTTTCTTGAAAGAAACCCTAAAACTTGAAGAGACGTGCATTTAGCGTTTACGCAGTTGACTTTTGACTGTTGTTATGTCGCTTTTTTTCTACCGCTTCATCTTAGAAATTGCCACATCACACCAGCGTGAGCACTTTTCTAAGTAGGTCCATGACGAACGTACCTTGCCTTGAGCACGCTCGTGAAGAAAAGAATAATCACAGTTTGAAGCATGCTCTTGTAACGGGGAAAATCAAAGAACAATCGACTGTTCAAGCACGAGGCCGGGGTTCGCTCCGTAAATTGCGGTAGCCAACACCTTTGCTTATAAGAAAAACAAATTAATTTGGGAAATTATAAATGGTTTTACGAATGAAATTTGATGATTTCTTACTGAATAGAAATTTTAAATATATTTGTTTTTTGGCTTGCGCTATTTCCACCCTATTATTGACTTATGGCAACTCCTTATCACATTTTTTGATTACATTATCCTTTGCCAATCCAACTCTTGTTTTAAGATTATTTTTACCTTTTTTCGTCATTTTGTTTTGTTTCGGTTTTAGTGAAAGACAAAATTACTCATATCTCTTTTAAAAATCTTGTTAATTTTTGCACCTTAGCCATTTCTTCCTATCCTATTACATTTTTGCACTTATTCTGTTAATTATTAACTTCATTTCCCTAGATAATCTTCATGATCATGAATTTTTTTACTTTGATTTTCGGTACAAATTTATGAGAATTTACTCAAAGATTGAATAATGCATTATACACAATTTACTCATCTTTTGTTATATTGTTTTTTGTAATGCAGTCATTATGAAAGACAATATTGAAGAGGGCTCAAATTGCTCAAATGTATCTATTGATGATGAAACTACGAATGGAGAATGATAGTTAATCATGCCAACATGTACATTTGGAGCTTCTCGCACTATAACATTGAAATTTATCCTCAATATGTATTGTTTTAAAAGAATAATGACTCTCTTATTGATGTAATTAAAAACTTTAACTATCTAATTCAGGTAAGATACCTTCTTTGGGAGAGTGACATATCTTAGGAAAGCCAAGCAGTTAATGGACCATATCTTTTGTTTAGTTGCATGTTCAACTGCATATGCAACTTGATATTATTGCAGGACATTTATATTGTAAGGATAATTTTCTTTTCATTGATGATTCTAAGAAAATTTTGATGCATTTAGAATTAACAAAAAAAAAAAATGTCTACAAATGACCCTTTTTTTTTTTTTTTTTTTTTTGTCAAGGTCTACAAATGACTTGAATGGATGTTTGAAATATTTTATCTACTTAACTTTGTCGTACTTTTAACTTTTTAAAAGTAAACTTTAAAACGTCATGCAATGATGGCATGAAAAATAATTGAAAATTGGACTATTAGATTCACTTAATAAAATGAAAGTAGAGCAATTAAAACATACATACTACAACGTAATGACATATATTCAAGTTATAATTAAATGAAATGCGTATTAAAACAGGTTGATAGTTCTTTTTACTCTGATTTGTGCTTAAGTTATTTTTTAAATGATAGTTTCCTAGTTAAAAAAAAGAAGATAATATACAACTCATTAACATAATAATTAGCTTTTTTGGTCAAAACATAATAATTAGTTACTTATCTAATTAATAAACTATTTTCCCCCTAAGTTGTTGTACTCTTTATGCTCTATAATACTTACATTTTCAACAAAAACAGGTTGATAGTTCTTATTCTTACCCACATCTCTTTCAAACAACTTTTTTTTTTCACCCTAACAGATTAATTCTTTCACTCATTACATTTCAACGTTTCATTCGTGTTTGTCTTCTTTAGAACTTACTCTCCACTATAATAATTTGTGTAGGCACTATTCATATATTAGAGTAAAGAAATTTTAATTTCATTTGCAAATTGTTTACTTCATTTCCGTAAATTACCCTCATGATCGCGAATTTTCGACTTTGAATTTTGGTACAAAATTTATGAGAATTTGCTCAAAGATTGAATATTGTGGTTGGTATGTGCATTATACATAATTTACTCAAAGATTATCCTTTTTCTTGTGCTTAAATTATTTTTTAATTAATTGTTTCCTAATATAAAAAATATAAAAGTCATTTGCAAAATAATTGTCTGTTTTCCATATACAAATAATTAGGTAATATTTATAAAAATAAACTTCTTTTCAAAAAAAGAGATGCACCAAATTTGTTCCAAAATGAAAAAGAGAAGGAAAAAAAAAACCAAAAAAGAAGAAATGAAGGTAAGTGTTAGTCTTAAATCAAGAGTGGGCCCCACATTTAATATTAATAAATATTATTTGAGATGGGCATGGTTAGTTTATCTCGAGTAAAAATAAAACAAATGAAAAAAAAAAGTAAAAAAAAAAATCTTGAATCTAGAGTGGAGCCCGCGGGGGTTAGTGTTGTCAATTTAATATAAAAATGAGTGTTAGGAGCCAATAGGGGGGAAATAAAGCAGGAGATTTTTTTTTTTTTCGGAGATACCAATTTGCTACAAATGGAGAAAGGAAAAAAACAAAAAAAAGAAAAAAACAAGGCAAGAAATAATTTTAAATCAAGAGTGGACCTCACATCTAACCTTAAAATGAAATTATAGAAAAAGAAAAAAAGAAAAAAGGTAAGAAATCATTTTAAATAAAAAGTCACAAGGGAAAATGTAGTTAATTCAATATGATAAAGAGTGTCAGAAGTCAAAAAGAGAGTGGAAATAGCACTCGCCTTTTTTGTTATAGATATATATATATCATTTAAAGCCCAAATAAATGAAAAATGTCGTGCGCATAGCACACGATCAGCAACTGTTGCTGATGCGTGCATGCACTGTTATGTTATATATATATTTTGGTGCTGGAGGAACCGCCTCAGCTAGTAGCTGAACCCAGGTGCCTTAAGCGGGAGAATCCACCACCCCCGTAGCACATTTAAGATGCCAAGTAACTCCCCAACCCCCTTGCGTTGCAAGGGCTTTGAACCTCTTCCCTCGTAGAGGATCACTGAAGCCTACCCAGTGGAGCTACCACGGCCGATGGTATTTTTTATTTTTATCTTTTATAAAACATAAGAGTGCACGACCAACATGTGTGCATTTTGGGCACATTAATATGTGTTCACTTTCGATGTGCGTGGGCATCATATATGTGCATTATATGCACGTACACCCATGACCAAAGCCCGACACCATTCGATTGCTTTGATTGCAAACATATATGCAATATTATCATTCTCATTTAACGTTATTTGGAATTGATTATGGTGTGTGACATCTTTGAATTCATTATTGAATTGGTAATAAAACTTACATTAACACATTAGTACTTCCAAAAGAATTGATTATTGTGATTAGCCTCTGTTGCGACCAAATTTTCGAGTGTGAACCACCTAGGGTTTGGCTAATGGATTGTTAAGCCTAGACTTAACTCGAACTCTCCTAAGCCCATACCAATTCGCGACTTAGGTTCAAGTTCTTAACATGCAAATGATTTTTAACTAAGAGTCGCCACTAATCTATTTTTTGGTAGGTCGATTAGAAACCCAAGTAAAGTAACGGGATTTTTACTTTATTCCTATAAACCAGAGATTCTAGATACGGGGATTTGGTTACATTAAATTTTTCTAATACCATTTCGGTACCATTCTTTTATTTAAAAAATGCTTTTGTAGGCAACTTAAATTGATTTTAAATCTATTTCCCTAACATGTGATGTGATCATGCGGGTGCGTAAACCGCCAAGTTAACACCCAAGTAAATCAATAAATAAATTGCAGGACTTACTTTATAGCAATGAAAGCATCTGCGTTGTTAGATCATAATTCACATCAACAGTCCTATATATGATTTCTAATTAACACACAATTTCTTTTTTGTTTTCACTTAATTAATGGAAATCATGCAATATGCAATGCAATAACTAAATGACCTAATTCTAATGACATGTAATTTCTAATTGAATGGACCTAGTAACAATTACTAAATAGCATGCATTTCATGAATCTAATCCTATGACATTTTTCTTTTTCTTTTTACTTAAAAAGAATGCAATTTATCCTAGAAAATAAAACTATTTTATTCTAAGACATTTTTTTTTTGTATTTTTCATGAAATTCGGAATTAGAAAAATGTGAAAATTATCTAACTAGATTAAGATTTTATTCAATTTGCATTAGGAATTAGGTTAAGCCAAACCCTAATTTAAACTAAAATATTATCTTAACTTAGCAATCTTTAACTTAAGATGTAGTCTATCTAAAAAAATTAATCTAAACTTAAAATGAAACATGCAATTTTATCCTAATATGCAATGACGTACAAATGATGCCCTAATTTTACAAGACATATGCATGCTGATTTTTTGTTGTTTTTTTTTTTTTTATTAATTTCGAAATTAAAAAATTGCCACATGCAACTTAAATTAAAGAAAAAACTAACATCCTAAATGAATGCATTTTTTTGGATTTTTCATTTTTTCACAAATTCGAAATAAATAAATTTCCTATTCTAAACATGCAAGATAACCCTAAAACGATGAATACTCTAAAACGAACCTAATCTAACTCAGATTTTTTTGGATTTTTCCTTTCTTTTACGGGAGCAATCAAAATAAGACATCAAGAACAACACGGCAACAAATTAGGCAATACATCATCCATGTCCATTTTGGAAATAAATTGACGAATCGTATCTCGCACATGAGATCGGATTGGCCAATTTCAAATAAAATCGCGAATCGTATCTCGAGTGTGAGATTGGATTAACGATTTTTTCGTGTGATTGTGAGTCGTATTTCGAGCGTGAAATCAGACTGCTGTGAAATTTGGAAAATTTCCTAATTCATGATGGATCAAGAGATCTTTTGGATATGTCAATATCGATCAAACATTCAAAGAAAGATTGTGATATTACGAATTAGGCAACGAGATATATGAAAATCAAATTGATCGAGAGTCTTACCTAATTCATGATATCACGCAGGTGACCCTCAAATTCGGATGGATGATGGGTCACGGAAATCACGGTGAGGAAGGCCGGCGATCAGTAGCATGCATGGTTGCTCGGTAATCGTCGGACGTGTTCCACAAGACCGAGTATTTGGAATTCTGTTTGAGAACTTCAGCTTCTTTTCACTTTGCTATCAAGCTTCACCTTTTGCAAGTTCACATTGTGCGCCCACTATTCTTTCACTCGCAATTTGGTGTCTTTTGTTTGACCAAGTCTCAAGCTCCACTCAATCTCTTGAAGACCTCATCATATCCTCCCTTGGCCGTCCAAAACGTGCGTTGCCGACGATATCTCAATTGCAGGTTTGTAGATAGCCAGGGATGTGCGGACTACGATTGTGAGAGTTACGTAACCTGCAAGGGAAACAAAGAAACAAAACTTGCCAAATCTAAATTGCGAGTCGACTGGTGGAACACGTTGAGGCACAGCAAGCTGCCATTGCCGACCGTCGAGCGAGGACTGGACCACCACAAGGAACCGAGAGCAACTTTGTAATAAAGACAGGTGCAGTAAGTTGTTTGCATTACTGGACCTCACGATGACTAAGCGGGCTACCGAGAAGTTGCTGTATTTTCACCAAAAATTCTTTGGGCGCCAGGTTGGTCAAAAGTGTTATAGACGCAAGGCTCAGCGACCCATAAGGCGTCAGGGACTGGTCGTCGCTAGATGGACCGCTCCGTGATGATTGAACTGGCGGATCTAAAGTGGGGCTAGGAACCGGGGTAGCTCGCCAAGTTGCAGCGATGGTGATGAGCTCTCGGAATGCCGATGAGGATTCCCTGGACTTGATCGCGGGTCCGGCATGAAGAAAGGCTCGGTTGCCTTTCTTTCTCTTGACTTGAATCCGTAGCCTCCTTTTGGCATTTCCTTCGTATTGTGGCCAGGAAAAGCTTCAATTAGTTGAACTTGACAGTGAGTGGGTGTCTGACTAGATCGGCAAACCACACTCACGAGAACGGCCACCAATGTCACCGCTGCATCACCCTCTTCAGTTATGAAGGGCTCTCGCCATCTTTCTTCCCTGGCTACCCCTCACGTATATCGCTCTCCTCTTTGTGTGGCCGGGTGTTCGCACATATGTGGCCCTGTTTGAAAACCCTACGTGTTTTTCTTTATATAAGCCATGAATTAGGGTTTTAATTTTTCCAAATTCATATCCGTGAAGATTTCTTTTCCGCATGTAATGTTACTTTTTATTTTCCACATCTCCTGAATATTCTCTACTAATTTTATCGCCTAAAGATAAGATTGCAACCTGATTTTCTTAAATTCCAAAAATCCATCGTAATATTATTTCAAATCTCAATTTATGTAATTTTTGTCATTAAAAGAAAATGGGCTCGGGCCAATTTGCTTGTTTCGTGGGCTTAGTCCGACCTACCAAATTAAAGCTTAGAACTACTAATTCGTACCCATCTGCCACCGGTCCAACAAATAAACGCAAAAAATGCAAATTAAAAATAAATGCACCTAAATCTATATGCTATGCAATTAATATTTTTTTAGGGATAAAATTAACCCATAATTTTCTATGCAATAAATGAATGACCGAATCGCTAAAATTTAAGTGTTAACAACCTCCAAGTTTTACAAGCCATGATTGAAATCTAGTAATATGTTATGGCTATCTAGACAGTGTGAATGCTTTAAGAACATAATGAAACTTTCAATTTCGGCTATAATGTAATTCAATCCCTCTATCTTAATAAGTCCCAATTAAACAAAGACCATGGAATATTTGCAAGCAACCAATTTGATCATATGCACAAACTTGATTGACATGCATTTTATGTGAGGCATAAATTATTCATTCTCGGTTACAACATGAACTGAGGATTTCGATGTGGTGTAGTAATCAGATCGCATATGAAATCAATATTGCAACTTGCATGTAACAAGGATTCCATTTTGGGCACACGTGTAATTTCGTATGTGAATGAACTATGACCATCAAGTATAAAGAATGATCAACAAACTGGCAATATGCATTTTCCCCATATTTAGGAATAAAAAATAAAAATAGATCGAGTTGATCAAGAAGTGAAATTAAAAAAAAAATCTTATATATATGTATGTGTGTATATATATAAATTATTATCGACCCATTACATCATTAATTGACTAAATGAAAAAGCACGAGAGTTTTACTGGTAAGGCGTTTTGGCCACAAGTCATGTGAGATTATCGTTAACCCTTACAATGCCAAAGTGCAGAAGAGAAAGTTTAGAGCCACACAAGTTTGACCAAACGCGCATTGGAGGCTTGATTTGTGACATCCTGAATTTCCAGTTTTGTTTTCAATTGAATGAATTGGGCTTTTCATCGATGTGCCTATAGTTCTATTCTCTGAGTTGATCACTCACAAGATAACTAGTCTATTTGGTGAAGTTGTTCAAAATTTTTAATGCAATAAACTTGAGAATTCGACCAGAAATCAATTGCTCGACCATGCTAGTCTGCAAGGGTCATTATGGCACGGTTAAAAATCGATTAGAGATCAGAGATAGGTCAGTTCGATTGAGATACGTGATCAAAGTGTCGGTATTTCACCTGATTGCAAAGTTCTCGTCGATCGGCACTAGACCGATTTTTTTGTCATTTTGGTACCTTGTGTCTACATTTGAAATCTCAAGATTTTCATGACAACCTAGAGTCGTCAATGTGTCGAAGATGTACAATGTGGCTTGAAAATAATCAACCACGGATCAATTGCACTAAAAATTTCTTAAAGTTACCAGGTAGGCTAGGTCATGCTAAAATCGTGCCAGATTGAAATTAATTATGAATTTGAACCCGATTAGTTCTATTATGTCATGATTTATTTTAGGGCCGTCAACTCATACTCCGAAGATTTTTCTACAAACCGAGATTTTTGGTGAAAATTCAAAGTAGGGCTGTTTTTGACTGGAAAAATCAGATGACCGTTTTTGATAGCATTTTTGGGATGCAAGTTGGTTTTTTGGTGAGGAAAAATGTTAATTTGGTCGAGGACACATTGGTTGGATTTATGAGGACCGAATTGAATTCAATTGAAAAGGAATTGGGTTCAATTTGGGGGAAAAATGTGCAAAATTCGTAGGCCCCTTGATGCACAATCTTTGGACCACTTGGTGAAGCTTCTAAGAGAAGTCTTGGTCTACAAAGTGGCTGAGGAAGACAGCCAAGGCTGGTGGGGCCTTGCCAAGGGACCAAATGGATGGGAAGAAGGCTTTAGAAGCCAGGGAGGGACCTTCCAAGTTGCAGCTAGCCCCTTCTTCTTCAACAGAGCCTCCTTTCTCCATTAAAAGTGTTTTTGAGCTTCCAAAGTTGTAGATAAATCGAGCAAGTCCCCCTTTGCCATCATAAATCGCCGCTGAGCCGCTAGGACAACTCGCTCGCTGTCGCACTGCCCGCGAGCTCTGCACGCCAGCCTGCTCGCGTCCTGCTTGTCCCACCTGTTTCATCGTCGTGCCACTCCGCCCAAGCCTCCTCAGGTCGTGTCGAGCTTCCTAGACCACCGTCGAGGTCGCCGGAGTAGTTGTCGTCACTCGTCATCGTCTGCTGCAGTCTCGTCTGCCAACCTCGCCGTTTCCAGCCCAAGCCAGCCTCCATTCCAACTCTCTTGGCCTAAGGACATAGCCGAAAGCCCTCAGCCCAGATGTGACCCGTCAGGCCCGTTTCAGACCTCTTCCAAGCCTTGCTTGGCTTCGCCGCTAGGAGATTTGTCGCTTGTCTCCGTGCTGCTGTCGTTGTGGACTCACCGGACCGCAAAATCGGTGAGTTTACTTGCTAAACTTTGCTTATGGAGTTAATGATGCTTAAGGGTTGATTAGTTTAGGCTAAGTATGGTTTAGGTGGTTAATTAGAACGGATTAACGATTTAATTATTCGTTTATGGATATTAGGTGGTTAGAACGGCTTAATTAGGAACTAGATAGATCGTGCTATTTATCTAGATGGGTTCAGGAATTTTCCGGGCCCGTTTCGGTATTTAATTAGGCATTTCCGGCCTAAGTTTTTATTTCTGGCATTTAATTATATTTATTTAATTATTTATTATTTTTCGGAAATTATATTGAGATGTCGGTGATCAGAATTTCATGCTGATTGCAATGATATGCTTGGTTTATTTAATTGAGTGCTAGTTTGTGCAAATTGAGTTGAATTGGTGATTTTGGTTAATTATTCCAAAATTGTGGAATTTCGGTATTTTAATTAGAAAATACTATGTGTTAGTTTTTAATGCCGAAAATATCTTTGTGCACTATATAAATGATGGGATTTTGGAAGAGAAAGATATAGCATTATTGCATGTCAGCTTGTGAGAGCCCTTTTGCACGTTAGCTTGTGAGAGTAGTATACCGTATCAGCCTATGTGCTTGGATGCATCAGCTTGTGAGAGAAGTATACATTATATCAGCTTATGAGAGCGTTATTGCACGTCAGCTTGTGAGAGCAGTATATTGTATCAGCCTATGTGCTTAGATATGTTAGCTTGTGAGAGTAGTACACATTATATCAGCTTGTGAGAGCATTATTGCACGTCAGCTTATGAGAGCAGTATATTATATCAGCCTATGAGCTTGATATATCAGCTTGTGAGAGCTATGACCATCTATATCAGCTTGTGTGAGCAGTGATTGTATCAATTGAATTGATAGATGGTGTTGAATTTATAGATGGTACAAATTGATAGATGGTTTTGATGATATCGAATTGAGTGAATCAATTGATTGATGGTTTGGATTAAATTGGTTGGTTGAGTATATGAATCATACTAACTTAAAGAAGGAACTGAGGCGAGGTAAGTCTTTTGTCTTGTGTGTGCATAGACTGCCTTTAGGCGTATTTCCTTCCTAGTTGGAGTTTAGGGGGTGAACTTGCTAAGATATTGTCTCACCCCGTCGTGGGCTCAACCTTTTCAAGTCCTTAGATGGCTACTCCTCTAGAGCGTTTGAAAGTGCTAGTATAAACACCTAGAGGGGCGTAAATATTTAAAGAAGTTTTTGCAAGACTTAATAACTTAATTCGACTTCTATGAGAATAATAGAATGAAGATATAAAAGACTGTAAACAGTTATATAAAGCTACAAATTAAAGTAAAGAGTTTAGGGAAAGAGAATTAAAACGCAAGGTTTATAGTGGTTCGGTTTAGACCAAGCCTATGTCCACTCTCCTACACTGACAGCTCACTGGCTGGATTCCACTATGAACTAAAAAAGAGATTTTTACAGTCTCACGTCCTTGATTCCATAGTGTAGAGACCCCACTACACTTCCTCAGGGTCTGACAAGTATTTAGTCTCTCTTTTGAGTACAACTTAAACTCAGCGAGTGAATTAGCAAAGAACTAGGAGCTTCAGACTTTGGAATTTTTCTTTCACGCACACACTCGAATAACTTGAATGTCTTCCTTATATACTCCTCCATGCCATTATAACCGTTGGCACATTCCAAAGGAGTTCTTCCAATCTACCTGTTAGATAGAATCAACTAGGGAGATCTCGAGTTATTTAAGGAATGTAATGATAGCCCACTAATTTTGCTCGCCTATACAATCAGGATCTAGGTTTCCATAAGTAGAACCTTCCAAGTATATTTCGCCAATCAACAGATCTAATTATTCAAATTGATTTCAATAAGAATAATTGATCATGAGATGCTATCTTCAACTGTGAGATCTTCTTCAACTGTACGAATCAAATCCTTAAAGATATACTTGCATTTGGATAAATCTTCTTCATTTGATAAATCTTTTCTTTGTCGGTCTGGAAACTATCAATGAGGATAGACTTTAAATCTTGAGTCTAGAGGTCTTCAGAATTTGACGATAGAGTTTGCAAGTCTTTAGATTAGACTAATGGGAATGTTTTGTCAACTTCAAAATAGATAATGAAGTTTTCTCCAACAGCGTTTTGGCCGGCCCATGAGGGTTACCGAGTGGGTTTTTAGTTACCCCGATCTCGGAAGTCATTGGGTCTATGAATTTGTAGTGACCACCGTTTGGGTTGAAGAGGACCTATCTCACAGGTACCTCGTCGATTCAGAGTGTGGTTTCGCTATGGATCCAATGGATTCAAGGTGGGTCCCTTTAGGAGTTTTGAAATCTCCGCTGTGGTAATTGATGCTACTCTAGACAAGGATGCAGCTGACCCTCCTCATGGTGTGGTGGAGAACCCGAAACCCTTGGAGCTTGTGGAGACCGAAAAATCGGCAAATGAGTCTGACTAGCTGGTCTTAGGACAGCTTCGTTTTGAGAACCGATCTCTTGTAGGCCTTTCTATTTGAGTAGAATTTTGAATATAGACTAGTATTGTAAATAAACTAGTTAGCTGTGTATAAATGTGTGTTGTGGTTGTGAAATTGTAGTCCTGCTTTTCTATCTCATTTTTGTATTGTCTGGGGATTTATTTATATGCTTTTGTAGGCGCATTAAAATAAATGGGTCGGCGACGTGTCTTGGGACGTTGCGATTTAATCAACTACCGAGGGATGGACATACGCTCGAGGATCGGGGCAAGCTTAATGACGGTTCTAATCAAATTGTTCTTGATCCTTACTTCAAATCCCTCATGTCCCCCAATCTTCACACCCGTTTTTCCTCGTCAATAGCAATGCGTTCTTTCCATTCACCAAGACTATTCTAGAATTTCTCCAGTTGAGGAAAAAGTGGTAGCTTTAGGGCTTTTCCCATATGTAAAATTAAGTTCTTTCATTGGTACTTAGATTATAACCTAATATAAACCATATCTAGGAACAAGCTCTAATTAATTTAGGATGCGTATGATAACGTTTCTATTCTTAGAAATAATTTCTGTTAAGAGATAATTTTTTTTCTATTTCTGTTTCTTGAATAAGTTTCCGAGTATAAGAAAGCGTTTGTTAGTTGTACAAAATTTTTATTTCTGGAATATAAACGCATTTGGTATAATCCCCAAATATTTTTGTGAATTAAAATTTCTTTTAATTTTTAAATAATTTTATTACATTTTTCTCTTTTTTCTTTTCCTTTTTCCTCCTCTTCTTCTTCTCCTTCTTCCGTTGGCCAACGACCATGTTGGAGTGTCACCAGTCCCCCATGAGGCTTGACCTCCCTCGCAAGCCTCGCCGGGCCACTTGCCATGACTAGGTGACACTGCCCTTGCAATGGCTTGACAGCTGGACAAGGCTCAACCTTGCCCAACCAAGGAAAGGTCGAGTTCGCCCAACTACTAGTGAGGCTTGACCTTGCTAGATTTGGGTGAGGCTCGGGGTGACCTTGTTTGGCCTCGTCTGGCCGGTCACCAACCATCGCCGAGGCTGGCGATCGGCTAGGGGAAGAAGAGAAGGAAGAGAAAAAGAAAGAAAAGAAAAGAAAAACATTGGGCTTGATTCTTGAGTTGTTCTTGGGAACAAAGAATTTTTTTTTTATTATAATTTTTTTTATTATTTGTTTCTATTCCAAATCTATTCTCGAGAATAAATTTATTCTTGGAAACAAAAACCTACACAAACGGAGTTCTGCTTCGAGAAAAAAGAAAAACAACAGTGTTATTACATGCGCCTTTAACCTCATAATTTTCTTGTTTGGACTTGAGCTTAGAGCCTAGTTTGACAGGTTCTTTACTTAACTTATGGTCATCTTTAACTAATTGCTTCTTTCTTCTCGTCAGACCTTATCAATCACCCTTGTGGATCATCTAGCTATTGCTGATCTTTTTCATTATGACCCCCAGGCTTATGACATTGAGCTTGGCTAATGTAAAATTTTGGAGAAATGGTGCAAATGGTCTTTGAACTTTGGCTCAATGTGCAATTTCATTTCTCAACTTTTAATTGTGCTCCCTAAATTTTAACCTAATGTATAATTTTGGGCCCTAAACTTTTAACTTATTTGGTGTGATCGTTGCACTTTTTTTGTAGATGTTCAATTTAGTCACTAGACTATACGGAAATGTTCAATATTTATCATTCCATTAATTCAAATTAACATAATTTGCTAATTTGGCTTCCAATCATGTATGTTTGAACAATTGAAAAAAAGTTATATGTGGATTATCCAAATAAAAATATAATAATTTTTTTAATTTTTTCAATATGGAGAAATGATTAGTGATGTATTTGATGATGTGAATTATTATATCATTATTTGAGCTTGAATATCTTACATCAATAACCCACATGTGATGTTATATATATATATATATATATACTTTCAAACCTATGGAATTGGAAGCCAAAACAACAAATTCCGTAAACTTGAATTAATGGAAGGATGTGATTCGATATTTTCATATAGTGTAAGGACTATAATTAACATTTACCAAAAGTTTAGGGGTCGCATAGAACAAATTAAAAATTTAAGGATGACATTGCACATTGATTTAAAATCTGTAGACTATTAGTGTAATTACCCTGAATTTTTTGTTGGTCTAACCAGCAATGAGCTTCCTTGGGGTCTATTTATCAAGGAACTTTATGGAGATTCTAGTGATGTTCCCTTGAAGAGCACATAGCTTTTCTTTTGCGTTGGCTTTTTCAGTTTATCTTTCGTCGTGCTTCAATAAAAATTTCCAGGGAGTTTGTCAACTTAGCTCACTTTATCTCATAAGGAAATCTCGTGGCATTATGTTGATTTTTCTATCTTTTTGGTATCCTATGTTCGTATTTGGAACCTCAAGATTTTTACAACCACTGAGAGTTGCTAATGTGTTGAAGATGTATGTTGTGGCTTGAAAATAATTAACCACGGGTCAATTGCACTAAAAATTTCTAAAAACTACCTGATAGATTAGGTCATGCTAAAATTGCGCCAGATTGAAATTAACCTCGAATTTAAACCTAATTTCAAAAATTGAATGTTCTACTATGTCACAAGTCATTTTTGGAACGTCAACTCATCATTCGAAGATTTTTTCTACAAATCGAGATTTTTGGCAAAATTTCAAAGTGATGCCATTTTTGTTCGCAAAATTTAGGGGACCATTTTTTATCGCGTTTTTGAGATGCAAGTTGGTTTATTGGTGTGGAAAATTGTCAATTTGATTGAGGACGCGTTGGTGGAATTTATAGGAGTCGAATTGATTTAATTCAAGTGGGAATTGAAGTGACATTGGAAGAAACCAAGTGCAAATTCATAGCCACCCATGCCCTCAACTTTTAGACCATCTCCAAGACTTCCTAAGCAAGCTAATGCTCTACAATTTGTTGAGGAAGATAGCCAGCAAGGGTGAGCCATGGTCAAGGGGACAAAGAGGTGAGGTTGGAGTCAATTGGGACCCTTCAAGCTTTGTTGTCCCCCTCCTTCTCCATTCCAGTCAGTTTCCTCCATTTCCAGAGCAGAGAGAGAGCTTCAAAGACTAGTAAAACCAAGCTCAGCCCCTCCCCTTGCCCGTCAATGCCCACCGAAGCCTGGATAGCTGCCGCACGCCGCTTGCTCACGTCGTGCGTCCCCCACGCGCGTCTTCACGCCCAGCTAGCCATTCTCGCGCCTCCAACTGTGCTTCGCAAGTCCAGCAGCTTGACAGGCCATCATATGTCGCCGTCGTGGTCGCTAGTAGCCTGGTCATTGTCCCTGCCCACTCGTCCAAGCCGCCAATCCTCCTTCTTGGCTATTTCCAGCCCAACGAACCTTCGAAGCAGCTCCTTTGGCCCAGCAATAGAACCGAAGCCCTTAGGTCAGCTGTACACCATTTGACCCGCTTTGGACCGCTTCCAGACCTCGAAAGGTGCTGCCGCTTCGGAGTTTATCGATCATCTCTGCCTCACCATCCTCGTGAACTCATTGGATTTCAAAACCAGTGAGTTTACTCACTAATCTCCACTTAGGGAGTTAATTATGCTTAAGGGTTGATTAGTTTAGGTTAAGCTTAGATTATGTGGTTAGTTAGAACGGATTAGCAATTTAATCATTCGATATTGCATGTTAGGTGGCTAGAGTAGTGTAATTACCAAGTAGATAAGTTGTATTATTTATCTAGATAGGTTCATAAATTTTTCGAGTTCGTTTTGGTATTTAATTAGGCTTTTTCAGCCTAATTTGCATTTATTGGTATTTATTAATTAATTTTGGTAATTCTTTAATTAATTATCATTTTCTGGAAATTAGACCGAGGTAGGCGATGATCGGAATTTTGTGTTGATTGCAATGGTATTATTGGTTTATTTAATTGAGTGCTGGTTTGTGCAAATTGAGTGAGATTTGAAATTTTGGAAAATTATCCCAAAATTGAGTGTTTTCGGTATTTAATTAGGAAATATTGTGCGTCGATTTACAACGCAAAAAATGTGTTTGTGGACTACAATAAATGGTGGGAATTTTAAAAAGGAAAATATTGTATTTTGGCGAAGGCTGACCATGTACCCACATAAGATTATTTTTATTAGGTATGATAAAAGTGTTGAAATTGTTGGTTGATCAGAATGGTATACTATACCAGCTTGCGAGTTTTGATATGTTAGCTTAGAGTGAGCAGTATACCCTAAGTATCGCACAGCTTTGGTGAGCATATTAAGTATCGCACAGCTTCGGTGAGCATTAGCAGTGTAATATATCAGCTTGCGGACTTTGATATGTCAGCTTAGAGTGAGCAGTATACTTTGTTATTAGCTTTTGGTGAGCTATACTATCTATCTTCAGTTTACAGTGAGTAGTCCTTGATATGATCGAACTTTATATATAGTATTGAATAGGTTGACCGAGAAATAGTCTAAATGGTATGGAGTCAAATGAGTCGACTGATCGAGGTTTGATTTGAATTGAAATGATTGAATGATTTTATAAATTGTACCGACTTGCAAGAAGGAATTGAAGCAAAGGTAAGTCATCTGGCTTGTGCTTGTACTTAGGTAGCCTTTGGGCGTATTTCCTTCCTAGTCGGAGCTGGTGAATTTGCTGAGACGTCGTCTCACCTCGTTGTGGGATAACTTTTATAGGTCCCTAGATAATTGTATCTCCCAAACGTTTTGGCCAATCGAAGAAGGTCACTGAACAGCACTCTCAGATTCTCCTCCCTGAGAGCCAATGAGCCTGGGTCTACGAACTTATGAGATCTGTCTGGGTTGATGCGAGTCTACCCCATAAGGTATCCCATAAATTCAGATCGTGGTATCGTCACGGGCAAAATGGAACCAGAGAAGGCCCCCTTTCAGAGTTTGAGATTCTTAGGTCAGTACTAGAGATCGCTTTTGGCTAGGGCACGGCTGATCCGCCTGGTGGTTCGGTGGTAGACCCAGATCTTTCGAATCCAAAGTCCCCGGAGTATTCTGTTGAAGACTCGAATGCTTAGAGGATCTATAGCCTCTACCCCCCCTTTTTTTATGGACCTTGTATATATTGGCTAGTATTGTATTTGACTAGGTTTGATATGTATATAAGTGTGTTGTGGTTTGAAAAATTTGTGGCCTTGCTTTTCTATCACATCTTGTTGTTGTTTGGGGATTTATTTATTCGCTTCTGCATGCATATTAAAATGAATGAGTCGGCGATGAGCCCTAGGACATCACTATTTAATCGACTATCGAGGGATGGGCACGCGCTTGGAGGATTGGGGCGTGACAATCACTTCCAACCTAACCACTCTATCGGACTTTTTGGGACCCTAGTTAACCCCCTAGGCATCCTACTTGGGAGAATATAGGAAACACATGATATCCTAGGAATCCCTCCTGACATCCATTCTAGGCCATCATTGGAGAATTCTGCCACACAGGCCTTAATACTACATCGGTAACCAAATCACATATCGCCACGGGTTGCCATCCGTAGCCTCGTACTCATCCACCATCACATGCATCATGCATATGATATGACATTTAATTCAATCAATTTCATGCATAGGTTATGTCATACAACCATTATAATAACTTGATAATTCATGTATAACTAAACAGCCAGAAATTACAGATTCTACCACTATAATTTGAAATTTCGAAATCATCATCAAATGATGTCACATTGCAGTGAACCATATCTTATTGGAAAGCTCAGAATGTTCTGGCTATTTCTTCAGAAGATATCATTTCAAAATTCTCATGTTTTCCTTTAGTAAATGACCCATTTTCAAAACTGGTCAGAACAGAGCAGTTTTGCCTGATTTTGGAAATTATTATGATTAAAATAGTAAAATATTTCCAAAAATTCCAAATTTCGGATATGTTATAGGAAAGATATGAAAAAAAATTTCATGAGAACATCATATCAGAATCGACATGAAACCATATTGTTTATTTGCTTGAATTTGGAGTAGAACAGAGCCTCAAAACAGATTAGGTAACCCCTCAGAAATAAGTTTCCACAGAACTCAAACCACCTTCAAGAATTTCCAAATTTTAGTAGGTTCTAGAAAAAATAGTTTTAAACAACTTTTGTGAAGAAAGCTCATAAGATTCTGGATAGAAAAATATGTGGAAAATCTAAGAACAGTAAAGGTCGCACTCGCAGCAGTACTGGGTAGTGAAAACCTGAAGAGAAGCGTGACCATTAGGCCACCCAAATTGACATAGAAAAATTTGAAATTTAATAATGCTATAAATCAATATGTCAGGGAAAAAATTGAAGAAGGAAGTTTCTCAAGATCTGGTCTGGAAAAATAGCAGCAAAAATGGAAAGACAGAAACGTACAATGAATACTAGTTTCCTGGGCTCAAAACAAGAACAAGAAATCAAACCTTTTTGCCATCCTACGAACTCACACTCATCAAAACATCCCACTAGAAGCTAGAATAGCCATGCAAGTCATCATTCATGTCCATTTCACATCCACAAGTCATTGACAACACATGCAAGGCACAATCTCGGCATATTACTCACCGAGAAGACCATCCCCGGCTATATCAGCCACATGCAAGGTAAAAAAAAATCATTAGAGAACCAACATGCATCACGTCAAAAGGACTCAAGCCTCTCTTTCATGCCTCGACTAGAGTTGTTCCTCGGTGGATCTCATCAGCTTGCTTGCTCAAAAAGGGAGGAAAAGACACAAAACAAGGCATGCACAACAACAAACATCCAACATAGCTCAACCAAGAAAAAAAAAAACCAAGAGAAAGAGAGATCAAAAGATTTAGTAATGAGTCTCATCTCCTTGCCTTGAAGTTGAGCTTCTCTTTTGGTGAGATTTTGAGCAAGAAAATGGCAATCAAGGAGAAGGAATAGAGAGGAGGTGATTCGGGGGAGTTACAGTCGATCGAGAGAGAGAGGAGAGGAAATGAGTGAGAGTTTTTGAGCTGAGAGAGAGAGAGAGAGAGAGAGAGAGAGAGAGAGAGAGAGAGAGGTTGAAGGATATAAGAGAGGGAGGAGGCATCATTTTGACTTGTTCAATACTCAATTTGCATGAAAATTTAGTGGCCTTGCCTTATTCATGCATAATTACATGCATTTAACCTTTTAATGGCGCGAGAGGGTCTCTCGAAAATTCTCTCTATGAAATGTAGAGTGCTTCTACCTTCATGGTAGTTTCTTCTTCCAATATTTCCAGTCTTTTACATAATCTCTCGAAGCTCATCTAGCTGGTTATCTTCACCCATAGTTGCGAATTTGCTAATCTCCCACTGGAACACTCCTCAATCTCCATCTGACCCAATCTTTCCATCCCCTGCTCTTACGCCCTTTTCCCAGCCTTTCTCTTGTATTGCATGTGGCATCCCAAAATTTCATGACAACCCCTGGATATACCATGAACCATGATTAGGTAATGGAAGTGCCGTTTGAGTTGACGAATTTCAATTAATTTAAGGCCGAGCATTGTAAAGGATGATTGCTTGGATGGAGATGTATCTTCAAGTGACCCAAGGATTTATTAAAGTGCAAATTGATATAGAAATCTTATTCTTGGTGGTGCACTTTATAAGTAGAATTTTATTGATTTAAATTATAAAGTTTTGTGGGCTTATAAGTTGAAATTAGAAGTTTATTTAAATAAGGGTTAAATGGAATAGGAATAGGAGAGGGTGGGCTGATTTTTTTTAGGCCCAAAAGCCCGTCCAACCAGCCCATGCCAGCCCCTTGGTCAACCGGCCCATGAAGGCCCAAAACTGGCCCAAACCTTGAAGCCCATAAGCCTTGCATGCGAGCTGCCAAGTGGCATGGAGGTTGCGCAATGTGTGGCTGCCCCCATTGGCCATCTTGGGCGGCCACATGCAGCTGCAATGATTAAAGGAAAGGGAAATAAAAGGGAGAGTGACCGGTTATGGGGGCGGCTGTTGTCCAAGTGAGAGAGAGGGAGAGAGCTGCCGAGAGAGAGTGAGGAACCGAGAGAGAGGAGGAAGAAGCCGACCGTCCGTCCGCCCGTCCGTCACCCGTCGTCGTGCGTTCGCCGTCCATGTGCCGTTGTTTGCTCGGTATAAAGGCAAGTTGGGATCCATATTCTGCTCTTGCATGTGTGTTTGAAATGGTGGTAAATCTCGGATGTTTAGGGTGTGAGAAACCGAAGCTAGTGTGTGTTGTTCTTGAAAAAGTATTCTGTTTTCGACGACTGTGCCGCCTGACCCCGAACGTTATAGAGGCTTGCATGTGGGTTTTTAGTTGGATTTTGGCTTTGACTTCTTCACAAAAATTATAGAAAACATCTCAAAGTATAACATACTAAAATTTGAGATAAAATGGTTGAGTTTTGTGGGGTGAAACCCTCCCTCTACGAAAAGGCTAGATCTGAAACTGTTTCCTCGACCTCTTGGTGGTTTTGTGTGTTTCATGTCACTTTTTACTAAGAATTTCACTTCTACTTCTTCACAAAAGTTGTAGAGAATATCCTGATAATTAACATACTCAAATTTGAGGTAAAAATAGTAAGTGTAGCCTAGTGAAATGATTTTCTTTTGAAGACGGTAGATCTGGAAGTATGGTACTGGACTCCCGAGACTTCGTGGACTAAATGGTGACTATCCTTTGAGAATCTCACCTAGGTCCCTTAACGAAAGTTGTAGTGAACCTCTTGAAGCAAAACATATCAAAAATTCAGAGGAAATGAAGGAAGATAAGTAAGTGAAACCTTGATTTTTCGGAGACCGCTAAACTGGACTGTTCGGTACTAGGAACAGGAGCTTCGACCGTCTATAGTAAATTATCTAGGACGAATCTGGCCTTGATGTCTTCATGAAAAATATATCTTGGAGTCTCGACTATAACCTGGTAAAATTTCATAATTTTTGGGGGTCATTCGGGTATTTTAATTGAAATATTTCAAGAACTGCACAATCTGATTTTATCCGAATTTTGCATGCTGTATTGTGTGAGCTATATCTTCTTGTGTGAAGCTCTTTTGGGCATGTGTTCTTCATGGAATTGCTACCTTTATGTCTTTCCTATCACATGTTTTGATTTCATGATTTTTGAAGATCATATGGATATTTAATTTACATGTTTTCCGAAATTGTGCAAGCTGGAATTTGCTAAAGCTCAAAAGTCATGATGTATGGATCCTTCTAAGTTGTATGGACCCCATGAATTGTATCGTCATAAGTGATTGTATCTTGCTGCATATATGATCATGATTGGAAATACATATAAGAATCAAATGCTGAAAATGATTTTTGTTTGCCATCATATCATATGCCATGTTGAAATTGAGCCATAATTGTGAATATGAACTATGATAAATGAGAAGGCTGTCGGAGGTGTGAGCCGACGATGCCCCAGGAGTGTCGGGATGCCTGGCTAGGGAGTGTAAATGCCGGATGCCCGGTGGCCTAGTGGCGTAATTCCGGAGGGTCCTCGGGAGTTTCGAGATGCTCGGTGGTATACGGTACGTAATTCCAGGGGGAATGCTTGGTGGTATGGCGGTACGTAATTCATGAAGCCCCGGAAGTGTGTGCCGGGGGGATTCCTTGTGATGCTAGTTGGGATACGAGATGCTCGGAGGTGTGTGCCGGATGCTCGGTTGTATTTTGAATACATGCCCGGAGGTTCCTAGCGATGTCAGGTTGGGTGCGAGCGATAAATGAGGAATGCAAACATTGGTTCCTGGGAAGAAAAATGATGAGATCCTTATGAAAGATAAATATTGAAATTGAATCATGTGCATGAGTGTATGCATATGGCATGATGCATGATCTGCTTATGAAAGTAACTTGATGTTATTTGACATTGAGAATGTGATCATGAAGGCTTGAATGGATCTCATGGGGATGTATACACGATAGCATGGATGATATGAATCATGCGCACGGATGTGCACATATAGCATGGTGGTATATGCACATATGGCATGATGGTACATGTATGACATGATGATGGTGAGTGCATGGATGTATATGCACCTATGGCATGATGGTACATGTATGACATGATGATGGTGAATGCATGGATGTATGTGCACCTATGGCATAATAGTAAATGTATGACATGATGGTGAAGGTTATATGATGATGTATGTACATGTGGTGTGATGACATATGCATGGCTTCAAGTTAAGTTATGCATGGATGCATGAATGACATGTGTTATGCTATGATTGTTATGATTGTATTGTGTGATGCATTGAGTGGTTTATTGGGTCCTTTACTTGCTGAGTGGCTATACTCACCCCTTTAGGGACCAACATTTCAGACTAGATAAGATACCTCTACTGCCACTGCCATTGGTAGATGGATCGGGTGGTTGGATATGACCGCGAGGAGGAGGATAGCAAAGGAAGACTTTTGGACGCCGACACTGATCGATAGACTTTAAGTATACGACTGTTGAAAGAGATGTCAGTCATCTTTTGAAGTATAGCCAAGTATAGAAAACATTGGCATTTTGATGTATCGATGAATGATATCCATCTGGTTTAAGTAAATAAAAGTGTACAGCTTTTACCTATAAACGTTTAGTTGGTGTGTATCGTTTTTTGAATATAGGGAAGGGAGTTGTTGGATGTGCTTCCGTATATGAATTGCGCAAGGGACCTATAAAAAAAAAATGTAAACCCCCATGGTTGTATGGACCCGCTGCAATTGAAATGGTATCAAAGTGATATGTGATTAGGGAAAGAAGAAAGGTAAGCGGACTGTGGCAACCCGAATGGTTCGGGGGCCGTCGAGGGGTGCCACATTGCATGTCACAATCGGCTTGATTGACGGACGCCCTTTCTTTTGGCTTCCCTTTTTCCTTCTCGTCTGGTCGCTGAAATGGGGATGGCGCTGTGTTATCTATCTCTTAAGCTATTGGGTCTTTTTTGCTAAGGGTTTCTACCAAGGTTTGTTCGGTCTCTGCTCCAAAATGGACCGCTCAATTGCTGACGATGAAGCTCGCCTAGTGGCCCTATGCAATCAAATGGGTCGCCTGTGGTCGGAACAGCAAGTTGAGGTCTGGGACAAGGTAGTCCCTAGCGACAAAATTGAGGAATGTCGGTTAGTTTTGGTAGGTAAGATTCTCAACAATCCTTCAGTTAACTTTAAAGCATTCCAAAATACTATGAAATGGGCCTGGCGAACTGAACTAGTGGAAATCTCACAAGGTGAATCTGGTCTATACATAGTAAAGTTTAAATCTAAGGAAGTAAAACAGAGAGTTCTAGAGAATGGACCTTGGTTATTTGCTAGCCATTAGTTCATATTAAAGCCTCGGATAGCGAACACGCTGCTGCATTGCTATGACTTTAACACCTGCGCATTTTGGGTCCAAGTTTTTGGTTTGCCATTGGAACGCTGCACTGAAACCATGATCAGTAAGGCTGCAGCTCATATAGACAGGGTGACAGATGTGAAAATAAAGAATAAAGATGGTTCTACGCTTCGAGCAAGGAGGGCTTGGGTAGAATTGAACCTTCAAGAGCCGCTAAAAACAGGGGCTTCAATTCAGTAATCATCCCTGTTCCGGTTTCTAATCCTGCTGAACCTGAAATCCAAGTACAAAAAAAATAAAGGCAAACAGACTATGGGGGCTTTGGTGTGTGATCAAATCATCATAGCTGCAACACCTATTAAGTGGCAACCTTTGGTGGAGGAATCGTCACCAATTCTTACTGTTCAGGATAAACTTCCTGACAATCAGCATCACACAACGGTTAACAACATTACAGCAGGTTCTATTCAGTCAAAGAAGGTTAAAAACTCACGTCTCAATGCAAGATCAGGCCCTATTAAGAAGGCAAAACGGCTCATTAATCATGAAGTTCAAAATCAACTCCAAGAGAAGCTTGATGAATCCGCTTTATAGGAGACTCCCATCTTTGAGGCAGATGCTCCTGCATGTTGGGCCCTGGTGGTTGGCCCTAAAAAGCCACCAGGTGAACAATGAGAATAGTAAGTTGGAACTGTTAGGGGTTGGGCAACCCCCTGACAGTTCAAGTGCTTAGGGTCTTAGTGACCCAGAAAAGGCCCAATATTCTATTCTTGATGGAAACGAAAAATCAGGAACATAAGCTCATCTACCTTCAAAGGAAACTCAGATTCTCAGCAAGCTATATTGAAAATCCAGTAGGATTGGCAGGAGGTTTATCACTCTTTTGGACTGATAGAGTGGCTTTGAAAGTGACTTATCACTCTTCAGATATGCTTGACTCGATTTGTACTGACCTGGATTTTGGCATCACTATGCGTCTCACCTGCTTACATGCTCCGGCAAGTTATCATCTCCGACAAAACCTGTGGACAACATTAAGGCAAATTAGTAACTTCAACACCCTACCTTGGCTATGCACAGGCAATTTTAACAAAGTACTGTATCCATGGGAGAAGGTAGGGAAGCGTCCTGCCAAGCCTCATCGCATGTATTCTTTCTGCGATCTACTCAATGATTGTTATCTAATGGATCTGGGCAACAAAGGCTGCACCTTTACATGGACTAATAACCGTAACAACGAAGACATTGTAAAGGAAAGATTAGATAGAATGCTTTGCACAAAGGAATGGAGATTAACTTACCCTCTTACTAAAGTGTTGGCTTTACCAGCCCTCGAATCTGATCACAACCCTCTTCTTTTGTATACTGAAGCAACACAAAGTTATAAAAAGCAAAAATCTTTCTACTTTGAAGCTTTACTGGCTACAAGATATGGAGTGTCGTTCAAAAATTGCTATTTCTTGGGCATCTTATCAACTTGGAGAGGTGACACTCCCCCAAAAGCTAAAAGCTATCTCTGCTGCTCTATCAAAATGAAGCCGATCCAAATTCAGCAATGCCAAACATCAGCTTCATTCCCTCAAGAATCAGTTTCAAGTTCTGACAAATCAGCCTCATGGTCATTCTGATATAGCTGTGTTATCTGACCTAAAAGAGAAAATACACATGTTATGGCAGCAGGAGGAAAAATTTTGGGCAAATGCGATCCCGAATTAATTGGCTTAGATGGGGGAACAGGAACACAAAATTTTTTCATGCCACCACAGTTCAAAGAAGACAACACAACAAGATCAGCATGTTGCAGGATGATCAACAAAATTGGGTACGCGACCCGAATCATCTCAAAGAGATGACCTCTAGTTTCTTCATGAATTTATATTCTTCTGCAGGGTATAGAGACTACAGCCCAACATTGACTATTTGCAAGCAAGTGGTGACAACGGAGATAAATGATAATCTTATAGCAGAAGTTACCTGTGAGGAAGTCCAAACCGCGGTCTTCTAATTAGGAGAAACAAAAGCACCGGGTCCAGACGGGTTGAATGGTCAGTTCTATCAAGCACATTGGGACATATTACAAGAAGATATATTCTTAGCCGTGCAACAATTCTTTCAAACAGGGGTTTTGCTACCTGAGTACAATTGCACTTCTATTTCTCTGATCCCAAAAATCCCTCACTTAGAAAGATTGGACCAATACTGCCTTATCAGCCTTTGCAACTTTATTTATAAAGTGATTTCCAAGATCCTGGCCAATCGTCTCAAACCTTGGCTACCAGAACTGATAACACCATAACAAAGTGCATTCGTTGGTGGTCGGCAAATCCAAGATAATATTATTGTGGTTCAGGAGGTACTCTATCAAATCAGAACAAGGAAAAGAAAAAAGAACTTTTAGGCTGTGCTTAAACTAGACATGCAAAAGGCTTATGATCGGGTAGAATGGGATTTCCTCAAAGACTACCTCCTAAAGCTTGGATTCCATACCCAATGGGTTCACTGGATCTTGCAATGCGTTACTACGGTTTCTTTCAGTGTTAAATTCAACAACGAATCTTTACCCTATTTTCATCCAACTAGAGGTTTGAGACAAGGTGACCCTTTATCATCGTAAATGTTCATCCTGATGGCTAATGTCTTAACAACTCTTATCAATAATGTAGCGGACATGGGAAATGTTAAAGGTATTAAGCTAAATCGATGGTGTCCCACCCTATCTCATTTATTTTTTGCAGATGATGCCATTTTCTTCCTAGATGCGAAGATTACTGAATGTCAGAATTTAGCTAGTATGCTGAATGAATATTGCTTAGCTACAGGACAAGCTATTAATAGAAACAAATCAGGTCTATTTTTTACTACAGATTGTCCTATTAGCTTGAAAGAGAATCTTGCTAGAGAACTTAGAGTCCCTATATTGAACAAAATTGGCAAGTATCTTGGCATACCTTCAGACTGGGGGAAATCTAAACGAGAAATGTTTGCATTGATTATGGGTCGAGTAAATTCAAAGCTAGAAGGTTGGAAGGAGAAGCTTATTTCAAAAGGCGGTAAGGAAGTCTTACTTAAAACGGTTGTGCAAGCAATTCCTCAATATGCAATGTCGATCTTTAAAATCCCTGCTACAATTTGTAAAACAATAGAACGGAAGATAGCTAGATTCTGGTGGCAAGCAAATTATAGCAAGCAAGGCATACACTAGAAGAACTGGGAGTCTATTAAGAGCAGGAAAGATGAAGGGGGTTTAGGATTTCGTGATCTTTTGGCATTCAACAGAGCATTACTAGGAAAACAAGTTTGGCGATTGGCTCAACAACCTACTTCACTGTACAGCAGAATACTTAAAGGTTTTTACTTTCACTCTCAGGATTTCTAGCATGCCACTGAAGGTACTAGACCTTCTTGGGGTTGGCAGAGCATATTGATAGGCCGGGACTCTATTGCAAACAAGATATTATGGTCTGTTGGTGACGGAACAAAAATAAAAATACGGAAGGATAAATGGTTGGCTAGGGGTGTAATTGGAGGCCTTGCTTCTAGAGACGAACTAGAAAAAGTTGCAGGCTTTATAATTCCAGAACATAACGCATGGAACACAAACTTTTGCGCTAGAGTTTTGATAGTCAAACAGTTGAAGAAATTCTATCTATCTCTATCCGACCTCAGTTCACGCAAGACAAACTAATCTGGAGAGGAACGCAGAATGGGCATTTTACAGTGAAGAGTTGTTACAATAAGATTAGAGCTCAACAAACAAGCAACATCAACAATCAAGGCTCTTCATCTTTTCAGCCGCCTCGCAAATTATGGAACGCAATTTGGAAACTAAACACTATGCCTAAACTAAGATCATTCCTTTGGTCAGTCTGCAACAACGCACTGGCGACTAGAGAAAATTTATACAAGCGACACATCATATTAGACCCGACTTGCTGTATGTGTACTAATCAGGTACCCGAGACACCAAAACATCTTTTCTTGTTATGTCCATGGACACTAGATGTTTGGTTGCATTCAGAAATCGATATCAAGCATCATCCTACAGGTGTGCATCGAATAGAAAGCTGGTTGGTTGATATTATTGACAAAAAGAATGGCTTACTAGATCTGGAAACAACTACGTCCATCCTCTGGCAAATTTGAAAAGCCTGGAATAACTTCATATTCTGTCAGCAGCGTCCCAACATCGAGCAGGTTGTGCAATCAACGATAGCAGATGCTCGATCCAGTCGTCGTTTCAATGCGATGATGCAAAGGCACGGGTCAAAACGGAGAGTAACAAATCAGAGATGGCATCCACCAGACCAAGGAGTCCTAAAAATCAACATAGATACGGCTTACCTATCCCATTGCAGCGATGCCTCGGTGGCCCGTGTGTGTAGAGACTCCTTTGGCATCTTGATTGATGGATTTGCGCGATTTTTCCCCGCCTCCTCAGCCCTGCAAGCTGAGGTGATCGGCCTTAATCTCACCCTGCATTTTCTGCTTCAGAGAGGGCAAGGACTGGATCAACTTGTTGTGGAATCCGATTGCTTGACCCTTGTGGACGCCATCAACAACCCTGCCCTAATGCCGTGGGAGCTCAGATCCCTCTTTGACGAAATTATGGAGTTGATGCTTCGGTGCCCCTAATCTCCGAATCACTCATTGCAATAGGGAAGCGAATTATGTTGTGGACCGGGCCGCGAAGGCCCATCGGGCCTCTCTTCTTCCTCCTAATTGGGTGCTCCATCCTCCTCCTTTTCTGCAGGATCTTTTGTATTCCGAACTTCTATCTGGTGTAACTTCAAGGCTAAGCGTTTAATATATGTGCTGTTTTAGACCAAAAAAAAAAAAAAAAAAAACCTTTTAATGGCAACAATGAAATTTTGGAGCTAAAAATGGGTGTGATGGCCGGCCATGGTGTAATTAGGGCTTAATGGTGGCTTATGTTATTCTAATTTAATCATGCATAATATAATATAAGGCATATTTAGGGTATAGTGGCCATATTAATTCAATTGGCCATAATATTTCTACTTATCACAAGAATATAATCAAAACTATATTCTACAATTGTCTGATGAATTTTTCCAATGTTCGTGGACCCAAATATGCCGAGTGAATTTTCAAAGGTGTCTCGAGAGATTTATGTTTCCAACTCGACCATCACCAACCTTAATCTTTACTTAATTATTGCTAAATAGGTGGCAAAATTCTAGATGTCACAGGATGTCTAGACTTCATAAGTGTATGTCTCTCTCAACTACTAGAATAGCTTCTAAAGCATAGTATATTGCTATATCTAAAACTAGCAAAATGATGATTTGGTTGATTTTTTTTTTTTTTTTTTTGAAAAAAAAAAAGATAGGTAGGGAGCAGAATAATAGTGTTTTTTAGTAATGGTTATAGTGCTATTTGTCTTGCAAAAAATCCGATATTTTATTCAATGGCAAAGCACATTGAGTTGAGATATCATCATATTCGTCAACTGATAGATTATAGGACATTGTCAATAAAGAAGATTATTAGTGTAGAAAATACAGTAAATATGCTAACCAAGGTTTTCACCAGTGAGAAAATGATACTATGCATTGCCTTAGTTGGCTTTCATGGTTAGTGAAGAGGGGATGCCGCACCAAGAGAATTTGGGTTATAAAGATGAGCGAAGACTATTAAAGAATAATGTTGTTTTGAAGATCAACGTCCAAGTGGGAGATTAATGGAGTTGTGTAGTTTGATAGAGAAAAGTAATATTAAAGCTCAAAGCTTGTACTGTTAATGCATACGTGTAATTTGTATCATAACTATACATAATTTAGACTCTTGTTATGTGTTGAGGCAATATTTTTTGTGGTTATAACCATGGTAACTTTAATATTGATATTGATAGTAAAATGATTGCCTAGTGCAACATTGTGATTTTTCCATTTTTAATTTTAAGAGAGTTTTCCCCTTAAAAGTTCGCGTGTCTTTTCCTTTATTTTTTCTCTTCAAGGATTCTCATTTCTAACAATACAGACTTTTGGCACGTAGCAAAAAGGGCATCAGAGAATCATGCGAATGGGACTTTCTACTAGGAGCAGAGATACCTTTTGTCCCTTTGTTCGGTGGAGGGTGAGGAATGGAGAGCAGAATCGATTTAGAGAAGACAACTGACTTCAGGAGGGTCTTTTTCTATGGACCTGTTAAAGAAGATGATCCTGAGTTTAATTATGAATTAATTGATCAGGTGCATAACGATTCTGAGGATGGTATTGCAGTAGAACTTTAAGCTGTTCCTCTTATAATATTCAACCTGGATACCTATTAAAAAAGGAGGAAAAGCATGTTCTCGATATATCATGGCCAAAATATGTTAATAATATGTTTACAATACACTGATTTTTTTAAATGAAATAACTGAGCTTTTATAAAAAAAATGAAAAATGAAAACTAAAACGCAAAGAGGGTGGCCCTGAAACTAGTATATGAAAAGGGTGAATGGAAAATATTCAATCTTATTATGTTCGAGCAGGAGGTCGAGTTATATTTATCACTTCATCATAAGCGATCGAGTAAAGTCCTGCTCGAATATCTTGGTTTATCATTGAAGTCAAACTTAAACAAGCTTTCAGTACTCGCTCAATCTTAAGTCAAGTTTTGAGCAGCGAGTTTGTGAGCCAAGTTGAGCTCGAGCTTGATTTTTTTTTTTTTTTCCAAATTGGTCATGCCCTTAAGTGGAATTGGCAGATGAAACCGCAAAACATGCAACCGATTTTCATGATTTTAATCAATCATGTTGAAAGATTATGAATTTGAGTTTGATCACTTACTCATCAGTGTGGAGATTTGTATTATATTTATAGTATGTACATGAGCGGGAAAATCACAATTGAAAAGAAAGATAAGAATCTACAATATTATCATAAATTGTGGAAGATTTACTCTATCAACAAGATTGTTGCAGATTCTGGAGGATGCTCTATCTTGGGAGATTTGCTCACAAATCGTGGAAGATTGACTCTATCAATGGGATTGTTACATAATGTGATGCTTTGTCTTGGGAGACTTGCTCTATTACACCCTCTCAAGCGAAATGGTGATGGAGTCACTGTGATCTTGTCACGTAAAATCATAAATCAGGATTTGGATAAAGGCTTTGTCATGACATTAGCTGTTTGCACGTCGAACTTCCAATTGCTTTTGATTAATTAAATCATGAACAAAATGATAGTCAATTTCCATGTACTTGGTTTGTGCATGAAAGATGGGATTTGCAGCTAGATAGATTGCCCCTATATGACTCCTAATTCAAAATTAAAATAAAGAAAGAACTTTGCTGGAGGATTTTTGACAGAACAAATAGGGCTCAATAAAACTATTTAGGTTATGACATAAGAATGCATTGCACAACAATCCACAGTTTCTTTTTTTCTTTTTTTCCTAGTAAAGGAAAAAAATAAGAAAAGAAAGAATAATAATATAATAATAAAAAATGACACTTTGATTCTATAGAATGAAATTCCATATCATAAAAATGGAAAGATCCCTTCTTCTGATTGTTGTTTCAATAATCAATAATAAGCATTTTTGTTTTCAAACAAATCTTTTTATCTATGATTTGGAATGGAACAAAAAATGGCCCGGCTAGGTACTGGCCAGGCCAGGCCATGAAAAGAAAAAAAGCTCTTTTGGAAGAAGAGGTATTCTTGCTTTTTTATTTTTTATTTATTTGAAATATCTCTTTAGAACCTTTTCTTTATCTAAATGGGATTGCTTATAAAATTAGTATATATTAAAGTTGTATATATTAATAGAGTAAAAAATAAAATAAAGAGAGATAATGAAAAAAAAAAAAAGCCTTACTTTTTGTGTAATGTAAGATAGTAATTATCCTTTTTCAATTAGGAAAGATGGCTGAGTGGACGAAAGCATCGGATTGCTAATCCGTTGTACGAGTTTTTCATACTGAGGGTTCGAATCCCTCTCTTTCCGTTTCCGTTGATGACTTGTTATTTTATTTATTTATTTTTTCAAAACCTTTCCTTTGTTTTTGTTTTTTTTTTATTTCATATAATAAATAAGGATGTACAATAGATAAAATCCTAAGTAAAATAGATAAAATCCTAAATAAGAACATTGAAAAATTAAGCAAGTAAAAAGAAAGGCCTTTTTATTCTTCACGTCCAGGATTACGTCCTGGATCATTAGATAGGAATCCAAAGAACAAGTGGTGACTGGTGGAGAATGTATTAAAGATTTCGGAGTTGTAAAAGCCATAGTAATTCAGTGGCTGCATTAGCCACCCCTTTGTGTTCCGATTCAATGTTGGACCAAGCAATGGTAGGTTGGTTTTTTAGAACTCCAAGAAACGAAGTTAGGACCAAAATAAATGCAATAGCCACTAGTAGACTTTTGGTCATAAAGGCAACCGACCTAGTCATTATCTGTAAATGCAATGAAGGTCGGTTGGTGCCTAGGCTTCAAGGTAATTCCATGAGGAATAGTAGCTTTGAGATAGCGCAAAATCTGTTTGATGGCTAACCAATGATCCATTGTTGGACAATGCATAAATTGGCACACTTTATTGACAGCAAAGGATAGATCTGGCCTAGTAAGAGTGAGGTATTGCAGTGCCTCGACCATACTCTAGTATGTGGATGCATCGATCAGTGGTTCATTACTTTTGCTTTGACGACTTAGAAGCCAAGGGAGCTATAGGCGATGAGCAAGGTTTTGCATTGACCATGCCTATAAGAATGAGAAGGGTAGTGGCAAACTTGGATTGAGTGAGAGATAGCCTAGTAGAGGATCTATGGGCTTTAATGCCAAGAAAGTAGAATAGCTATCCCAAATCAACAATTGCCAACAAAGTGCCAAGTTGAGTGACTAATTTGATAATGGAGAAGGTAGAACTCCCAATAAAGATAATATCATCAACATAAATGAGAAGAAGTAGAATGTGGTTAGATCTACGCTAAATGAATAATGAAGAATCAGCACTGAAGGCCACAAACCTGATAGGTTATAGATATGAACTTAGTTGAGAAGACCAAGCTCTTCGAGCTAGTTTTAGCCCATATAGAGCTTTCCAAAGATGACATACATGGCCGGGATAATGTGAATTAACAAATCCTTAGGGCTGCTTCATGTGGACTTCTCCTTTAATGATTCCATTGAGAAATGCAATCTTGATGTCCAATTGGTGTAGAGATAGTTATTTGTAATAGCTAAGAAGAGCCAACTCAAATTGCTGTCGGTTTGACAACTAGACTGAAAGTTTCATCATAGTCTAAGCCAACTTGTTGAGTAAAGCCCTTATAACGAGTCGTGCTTTGTATCTATTAGTGGAGTCATTGGCCTTGGTTTTTAGTCAATAAATCCACTTGCAGTTGACCACATTCATAGAAAAGTGTCATGTTGAATGAGAGCATTAAATTCACTAGCCATAGCTTGTTGCTAGTTAGGATCTTTGTTTGTAATGGAAAAATAGGTGAGTTCACTTGGTGTCAAGTCTGAGTGAAAAAAAATACGTGCTTTATGGAGAGAAAAACTTTTGGTTTACGAATGTTACTTTTTAGACAACTGACCATTGGATGGGCAGAAATTGGTAGTTGATATTAAGAAGATAGTTAGGGTGGAGCTTTTGGAGAAGAAGATCCACATGAAAATTGTGGAAGTAGAGGATTGTTGAAGTGGTGATGAGGAATTGCCCATGATATTAGATGGATGTAATGGAATTGATATGGAATATACGTTAATAGAACTTGAAGGGAGAGAGAAGGCTGGAGGCGTCTATCGCAGCCCAGCCAAAAGCCTCCTATGGGTGTTCTTGCTCTGGCGACTTCACCATCTTTCCTCTGATGCAATGCGAGAGTTTCTGTCTTTTCCCTATTTTCGCGGAAAATGGGCTTGGAGAAGGAAAATGCTGTGGTGGTGGCGGGTAGTGCACCTTTTGAGAGATTATATTGAACAAATTCAGGGGACTGGAGAAATACTTAGCGCCTGGACTCTCTGTCCCGGTTTTGGCCTATTGCTCGGCATACTTGATGAAGAAAAAATTATCAACATAAGCGAGATAGATGCCTAGGAAAATTATAGTTTGATACCATGAAAGATTAATATTTGAATTTGATCGGACATTTATCAGTGTGGAGTTTTGTATTATATTTATAGTATTTACACGAGCGGGACAATCACAATTGAAAAGATTTTACAAAACATAAGAATCTATAATATTATCACAGATTGCAGAAGATTTACTCAATCAACAGAATTGCACAAATTATGGAAGAACGACTCTATTAATGGGATTGGTGCAGATTGTAGAACATGCTCAATCTTGCGAGATTTATTCATCTTTTAATATAGTGTCTCATCTCTTTGGAGACATCCCATAAAATTTCTATTCCCGTATATTTACAAGATAAGACTATAATTTTTCTGCGCAACTGTCTTGCTTATGTTAATAATTTTTTCTTCATCGAATATGCCGAACAAAAGGCCAAAACCGGGGGAGAAAGTCGAGGGGCTAAGTATTTCCCCAGTCTCCTGAATTTCTTCTATATAATCTCTCAAAAGGGGCACTAATTTCCCCCCGCCACCACCACCGCATTTTCCTTCTCCAAGCACCTTTTCCGGGAAAATAGGGAAAAGACAAACTCTCGCATCGTATCAGAGGAAAGATGGTGAAGTCGCCGGAGCAAGAACACCCAGAGGAGGCTCTTGGCTGGGCTGCGATAGACGCCTCTGGCCTTCTCTCTCCCTTCAAGTTCTCCCGCAGGTTATTTCCTTTTCATTCTCATACGGTGGAATCTCCATACTCTATTTTATTCTGTAGATAGCTTTAATTTAAACACAGAGTGGTGATCATCGATTTGCTTTGTGCGTATCGTTTCGATTCGAACATAGGGCGACTGGAGACAAAGACGTGAAGTTCAGAGTGTTGTTCTGCGGGATCTGCCACACCGACCTCCACAGCGTGAGGAATGACTGGGGATTTTCCGCCTATCCTCTTGTTCCTGGGTAATCATCTTTGCTCTTTCCTAATCACCCTTCTCCATTGCCCCTTTTTCTTTTCCTGGTGATTTCAAGGTTTCGCGAAATTAGAAAGACTCAATCATAATGAGCTATGGCAAAAGAATCTGGACACTTTTGCGACTGCCCAATCGAGCTCCAACAATGGCACCATCGGGTCACATTAGTCCACCCAGCGATGCTTATGGAACAAGTGTTAGGGGCCAACTATCGAATGAAAACCCCCTATCGCCTTTCATTTAGATTTTTGTTTGATTGATCGACTTATTTCAAGTTACGATTAGAATAAGCAAAACCACGAGGGAAGAACTAGTTCCTCTTGCTGAGATGGAGTTGATGGTGTTTCTTCATTACCCTATTCAACGGCGAGATCACTTATTGAGTCCAGCTTCTGTAGTTCGTCTTCAACTGTTAATCAAGTTGATGCCCTTAGACATGCAACGAGCTTTAATTAGACATAATGCGTAACAATTTTAAACTTTTGATTTGTTTGTACTTTATATGTATCTTAACCTGTTTCATATGCAGGCACGAGATTGTGGGCGAAGTCGTGGAGGTCGGAAACCAGGTGGGGAAGTTCAAGGTGGGAGACAAAGTGGGAGTTGGTTGCTTGGTCGGATCGTGCGCCTTCTGCGATTGCTGCCACGACCATCTCGAGAATTACTGCCCCAAAGCGATATGGACCTATGGTGCCATATACTTCGATGGGACGATGACCTACGGAGGATACTCCAACATGATGGTGGTGGATGAGCACTTCGCCATCAAATTCCCGCAAAACATGCCTCTCGATGCAGGCGCCCCTTTGCTTTGTGCCGGCATCACTGTTTACAGCCCAATAAAGTTCTTTGGGCTCGACCGGCCGGGGGACCACTTGGGCGTGGTGGGTCTCGGTGGATTGGGCCATGTAGCTGTCAAATTCGCAAAGGCGATGGGGGTTAAGGTGACCGTGATCAGCTCGTCCCCCGGCAAGAGGGAGGAAGCGCTCCAGCGTCTTGGCGCTGATGCGTTCCTTGTTAGCAGTGACACCGATCAAGTTCAGGTGATTTCTGGAGCGAAGTATTGCTCTTGCTCGTTCTTTTTTTTTTTTTTTTTTTTTTTGGTGACAATGAGGAACTCTGTTTAAGTGAGCGTATTCTAAGTTCGTGAAACAACCAATAAAAAAAAAGTCCAGTTCGCTCTGTGGTATATTATGTGATCTGAGTTAGCGTGGGACCTTTTTTCTATCAATAGGCTGCGATGGGAACAATGGATGGTATAATCGATACAGTTTCGGCAGTGCACCCGGTACTGCCCTTGATTGGTTTGCTCAAGCATAATGGAAAACTTGTCCTTGTTGGCGCTCCCAATCAGCCTCTTGAGTTACCCATCTTCCCGTTGCTCTCCGGTAAGAATCTCTGTTGCTCTCCTCTGCGGCAAGAATAATGTTGAATCCACTAATACAACCGACATAATACAATAGAAGTGCCAAATGTCTTGTTTGGCTATACACAAACTCATAAATTATTTTACTCAAACCTCGTGGTTTCAGGGAGGAAGATTGTGGCTGGAAGTTGCATTGGCGGAGTAAAGGAAACTCAGGAGATGATTGATTTTGCCGCTAAGCACAACATAACTGCTGATATCGAGGTCGTTCCGATCGACTATTTGAACACAGCAATGGACCGCCTTGCCAAGGGTGATGTCAAGTATCGGTTTGTGATAGACATTGGCAACACCTTAAAAGAAGCGTGAGGTTCCCAAAGGCTCTGATTAGATTGCCTATGATGATGTCAATTAAAATCTTGGGAGTTCAAATAAACTTTGATCAAGAGATTTTCTGGTGGAATGCTTACCTAAATTTGTTTTGTGGGGATGAAAAAAAATCCAAGATTGATAAGATGTGTTATGGCCTGAATTTTGCCTGACTAATTAATTAGTTGAGACGAATTTTACAAGTATAGATGATTTAATTTAATAGATGAAATTAGGATACAAGGCAATTAAATTATGCCTTATATGATTATTATATGCACCTAAGTCTTACTATAGTACCTAATTTAATATCTAATATGCATGGAATGACACGTTCGGCCACCTAGGCCTTATTTAATATCTAATAAGCCATGCAAAAATGGCTGATATTGCAAAAATAGGCCTAAATAGCCTAAATTAGATGCAACGATGAAGAATATAGTTCTTGCCATAAGAATTCATGCAAGAAGTGTCTTCCACAAGCCAAATCTCCCCCTAAGTCAGCAGCCCCCTCTGCCTCTTCTTCTTCATTTTTCTTCTCTTCCTCTCTCATCTCTCTCTCTCTCTCTCTCTTTCTCCCCCCCCCAAAAAAAAAAAAAAAAAAAACAAGCTCGCTTTCCCTCTCTCTTTTTCCTCTCACCCACGAGCTCTCTCCTCTCCTTCTCGTTCCTTTCTTCTCGCCAAGATTTACCAACACACTCTGTACATTCTCAAGCTCACTGTGGACCTAGAAGCAGGAAACCCTTTGATCTTTTTGGGGCTTGATTTTGTAAAATAGGGATGATTGTTGCTATTCTTGGTGTTTGTTTGTGTTTAAAGCTTTGCATGTGATGATGAGAGATGCCTGCTGAGATGCTGTTGTTGGGATTCAAAGGAAAGATGGACATGCATGTTGGTTTTGTAGCTCGATGTGGATTTCGCACTCGTCCTTAGCTTGTAGGAGCTTTCTATGATCCATGATTGAAGATATATGTTGCATGTAGTCTAACATGTCTAGTTTTAGTGTATTCTTAGGCTGTGAACTTGTGTGGTTTGAATTTACAATCAATCTAAAGCTTTAGTGTGGATTTCTAGAAATTGGAATTGCTGGACCTCTTTGGCTTTTTAATTTTGTGAAGTTTCATGTGATTTGGAATTGAGGAGACTTTTTCCGTGAAAGTTGTACTAGACATCTTAAAGTATAACATACTTTAATTTTGAAATTTTCTGAGGTGATATGGCTGGTACGATGGACTTCTCTTTTACCATGTTTGACTTGTCCACTGCAGTAGGAACCGTGACCCGGTTGATTTCCTGAATTTTTATAAAATTTTTCTTTTAGATTTTTGGACTTACTTCCTTAGAGTCGTATAGGACATCCTTACATATAACATATCCAAATTTCAAAATTTTTTGATGCGTTTTGGGCTGGGAGACGAGTATATTTTGAAGAACGGTTGCTCTGTTCCGGCGAACCAGATTTTCTTAATATTTTGTGAATTACATTTCTTTATACAAAATGTTGTGGACTTAGTGCCCTCATGAAAAATGTTTTTTTTTTATAACATATTAAAATTTTATAATTTTTCGAGTTCATTTACTATGGTTTAGACTTCGATTTATTTGATTGCACAAATCTGGTTGTCTACTTTTGCTCCAAATTTTGTTAAATTCTATAGGAAGATGATAGAATCTTGAATTGTGGTCTACTCATGATAGAAATTACATTCATTTGGCTACCCACCGGTGTATATTTGGTTTTAATCTAATACCATTTGCTTGTGAAAATTGAGCTAAAAACGTGAGGGCAGAATTTGGATTTTTCTGTATACTCTGTTTTGAGTGTATACTTATGTCAATAATTGGTTGTGGTAACCTAGTGCTTGTCCCGGTGTCACGTGCATCGCATGAGGTACAATCTATGGTGTATGATTGCCATGTCATTGCATATGTATGATGTACTTGCAATGCATGAGATGGCATTGGATTATGTGATGCCCAAGGCTAACGGAACTTGGATTCCCAACGATGGCCTAGAGTGGATGTTAGAGGTGTATGTGACATCTTGAATTTCAGGGTTTGTTTTCAATTGAATAAGTTGGGTTTTTCATCGACGCACCTATAGTTCTTTTCTCTGAGTTGGCCACTCACAAGATAACTAGTATATCAGGTGAAGCCGTTAAGGAATTTGAATGCAATAGACTTGAGAATTCGACAAGGAATCGATTGTTCGCCCATGCTAATCTACAAGGGTCATTACAGCACTGTCAAAATCGATCAAAGACTAGAGATAAGTCGATTTGACAAAGGTATGTGATTAGTGTGTGGGTGATTTCGCCTAATTGCAAAATTTCTGTCGAACGGCATTAGACAAATTTTTCTGTCATTTCTGTACCTTGTGTCCGTATTTGAATTCTTGAGATTTTCACGACAATTGAAAGTCGCCAATGTGTCAAAGATGCACAATGTGGCTAAAAAATAATCGACCACGGGTCAAATGCTCTAAAAATTCCTAAAAGCTAGTTGGTAGGTTATGTCACGCTAAAATCGCATCAAATTGAAATTAATCACGAAATTGAATTTGGTTTCGGGAATCAAACATTCAAGCATGTCACAATTCATTTATAGGACGTCATATCGTCTTTTGGAAAAATTTCGTCGAGTTCGGGATTTTTCGGAAAAATCGGATTTCAGATAAATCGGAAAAATGAATGAAATTCGGATGGGTGAGGGAATTGGCCATTTTTGTTGTCCAAAGTTGATTATTTGGGGATTTATCTTGCTAAAAAGTATTAGGGGACCAAGCTTTAATTGAGTTAGATATTTTAGTTTGACTTTCAAGGCTTTGGTTCCTTCTCTCCCTTATCTGTTCTCCCTTCTTCGAGCGTCTGCCTCCCTTGATGCTACTGTTTCATGCTTTCATTTTATTTCTCCTATCTTGGACGAGTTGCTTCTGCTTTCCTTGATTTCTTTCGAAAGAACCCAGCATCCACGAATCGAAACCACCACTTCATCTCACCATCCCATGCGAAGTTAGCCACTAGCTCTTTCTTCACTCGGTTCCATTTGTTGCTAGCATCATCCACATATCTTCCTTCCACCGAAGCAACCCACAATCGACCCCCTCGTTGCTTGAACTTCAATTTCATTTTTCTCTCCTCCACGTCCGCACACCACTCCACCAAATAACCCCTGCAGCCGTTTGTCTTCATCTCCATTTCACTGCCCCCAAACCTTCGACCGATAGCCCTGCTCCATTCCCATGCAGCAACCCCACCAATCCTCCTTCGTTGGCTCTCCGCACATTTGGCCTAGCCCCAAGTCCAGAACTGAGCAGCCCATTTGTAGACTTCATGAGCTTTTTTCAGCTCGGTTTAAGCTCGATTGGCGTCGCCGTAAGCCGAAGTTTCGGCTGCCGTCACGTCGCCGTCATGGTGAACCAGTTTTCGCGCTAAACTGGTGAGTTTATGCTCTAAACTCTAATTAGTAAGCTAATGACATTTAATGGGTGTTTAGATTATATTAAGATTAGATTATGTTGATATTAGCTTGTTTAATTAATTTGGGTTAGTTAGATTAGTGAATTAGGTGGTTAGAACTTGTAATTAGTTAGTTTATTGTGTGGCATTGTAGTTAGAATGATTAGGATAATTAATTAGGACAATAGATGGTTAGATTAGCAATTTCTAGCCTAAGTATGCATTTATTGATTTAATTTGCATTATTTAATTAATTCTAGTATTTATTTAATTATTAATTTTTTTCTGAAAATTAGATCGGGATAG
Organism: Eucalyptus brandiana; assembly: GCA_014182725.1. NCBI lineage: Eukaryota > Viridiplantae > Streptophyta > Magnoliopsida > Myrtales > Myrtaceae > Eucalyptus > Eucalyptus brandiana. The sequence continues at coordinate 9,131,623 of CM024676.1, forward strand.
CCGATGATCGAAATTTCGTGCTGATTACAATGGTATGTTCAGTTTATGCAACTGGGTGTTATTTTGTGCAAATTGAGTGCTGATTGGAATTTTGGTCAATTATCCCAAAGTTTGTGAATTTCAATGTTTATTCAAAAAATCTCGAGTGTCGGATTTTGACATCGAAAATGGTTTTAAATATTATATCCAATAGTGAGATTTGAAAAGGAAGAGTATCAATTTTTTTAGTGTGAATTAACTGTGTACCCAAACACGACTATTTTACCGCGTATTTCTAATACGAAGAAAACAGGCCAAGGTCGTTATCTTAATTGAGGCATGTGATTGCAAAGCACAATATCATTGGTCGGAATTGAATGATCGTGTGCTGGTTAAGAGAACCTATCCCTAGTGTGTGTCAGTGGACATTACCCCTATATAAGATGGCTCTAGTCAAGAGAAGCCGGTCGCAATAGATTCTAGACCGAAGTTCCTTCGGGAATGCCGTAAGGAATGCCGTCCCCAATGAGTGTTGGAGGATGTAGCCGTGCTCAAAGGAGTGAGATGAAGCTTGGCTATGCTAGAGAACTAATGTGTGTCGGGTAAAACTGCTTGTGCGGATAGTATTAATCAATTGGAACGCATGATTGATTGAGATAGATGCGCTGGATTATGGGACAAAATTGTGTGGCATGGAATCGGATATGTCATAACGATTTAGCCTTATAATCAGGACCCCTGTGCTTATTTGAAATTTGAATGTTGCGTTCCAGTTGATGAGCTTATTTGCTGCTCATGTTTTCGTGGTTGTCTATGATATGAATTATGCTAACTTGCAAGAAGGATCTGAGATGAGGTAAGTCTCTGTGGTTATATGGTTCTATGGTTAGGACGACTCTAGATATATTACCCTCTTAATCGGGGTTTAGAGCATGAACTTGCTGAGATTTATATCTCACCCCATCGTGGGCTCAATTCTTTCCAGGGCCGTAGAGTGGAGGATCTTGAGCCAAGCTGAGGGGATCTGAAGTATAGGTCAAATATGACAACTTCTTTTGAGAGTCGGTCTTTTGAATTCTTTTGGTCATAAACTTTTGTACATGACTCAGTGTGTATATAAAAACATGTTTTGATTGTAAATCTATTGTCATGCTTTTCTATCCCGAGGTGATTATTGTCAAGGGATTTGTTATTCGCTTCCACATGTGCAATAAAATGAAAGGATCGGCGACTCATCTTAGGAAGTCGCAAATTTTATCGACTATCTAGAGATGGGCACGCGCTCGAGGTTCAGGGCATGACTTCCTCATTTAAGTGGTTTCAGAGCTAGTCCGTAGTTGGAGTGATAAGGTGTGATGGGTTCTTGAGATAGTTAGTGGGAATGACCTTTATTTTATGCTGATGCATATGAGTGATAGCCGATTGGTAGATTGTTTTGTGAGAGTCACTCAAATTCTAATCTAGTATTGGAATTGGAAAAATAGGTTTCTATAAAGATCCTGTAGTATGAGTGATCAGGAGCAGATGACTCCTATAAAGCAAACCATTGGACTTATGACTCGGGGTAAGATGCCGACTAGGGTCGGTACCTGAGGAGGTTGTGGTAGAGCACCAGTTCAGGCTAGTGCTAGTGGAGTAGCACTGCCTCCTGTTGGTGCTAGGGTAGCAACCCTTGGTGATCCCAAGATTGAAGGGATCATGCAAGCGCTTGAAATTATGGGAGCACAGATGGGGCAATAGGCCTAGAATCAAGTTGCCGCCACTACTACTTCAACCACCGTTACAGCCGCCGCTACCGCAGCCGCCACTACTGTCGCTAATGCTGCCACTGATGCTGCTGCTACTGCCACATCCATTACCGTACCTACCGAAGTTCCACCTGGGATTGTAGTTGTTGAGAGAGAAAGACCGATGCACAAGCTCGTGGAGCAGTTTTTAAAGTTGAACCTGCCGAGGTTCACTGGCGCAGGAGATCCCGAGGCTGCAACCCTCTGGATCCAAGAATTGGAAAAGGCCTTTGCACTGCTAATGTGCACCGATGCAGAATAGTGGAGGGCCACCAGAGGAATAGTGTTCTCGGAAGCTGTGGTCCCGGAGTGGAACGCCTTTGTCAAAGTGTTCAACGGCAAGTATTTCTCTGACAATGCCAAAGAATTGAAGATGGTGGAATTTCAGCGCCTTCGCCAAGATACCATTACTATGGACCAGTACGAAGTGAAGTTCGCTAAGCTATCGCAGTACGCCCCTAGATTGGTCAAAGATCCGGTAGATCGAGCCAAAAGATTCAGAGATGGGCTCAGACCAGAACTGAGGAGTCCGCTGGTGCCATTCAATTTAAAGGATTACAATGACCTGTATGAACGGGCCCAAGTGATAGAGAGAGATTAGAATGAACAGGCTGTTGCATCTGGGTCGTGGTTTGATTCGAACAAAGATAGGAATAGGTTTGGGAATAGACCTATGCCTGGAGGAAGGCATCCCATTCCGTCCATCAGGAATGGTGGGATAGGAAAGTTAGCGCAAAGATAGAATGGCGTGTGTCATTTCTGCAGAAAACGACACGGGTTAGCCCCGTGCCATTTTAGGATGGGTACGTGTTATGAATGTGGCCAGCAGGGTCACATAGCCAGAAATTGTCACAGGAAGCAGATGGGACAACAACATTTACTGCCACCGCCACCGATGGATCAATACCAAGGATTTTCGCCACCGAATGCACAGCGAGGTGGATTGATCAGACCTCCAACTCAAGGGAGAACGTATGCTATCACTAGAGGACAGGTTGAAAATGTGCCTGATGTGATTACAGGTACTATTTCGCCGAACAACCATGTTGCTTACACTTTATTTGACCCTGGTACAACTCATTCGTTTATAGCTGAGCAATTTGTTAAGCTGGTAAGATTGATTCCTAAGTTATTGGAGTCAGTGGTTAGCATATCTATATCATTAAAGAATAAGATGTTAGCTACAATGGGTTGTCCTAGTTGCAAGTTAGTGATTAGTGAGCGAGAGGGGAAGATGGATTTGATAGTCCTAGCCATGTATGATTTTGATGTGATAATTGACATGGACTAGCTCACCAAGTAACGAGTTAAGATGAACTGTTATCATAAAGCGATTCAGTTTAACCCGTTAGAGAGTGAAAGTTTCGAGTTTATTGAGAGTCGAGGAGGACCATCGATTACCTTGATCTCGTTGCTTAAGGCAACCCGTTTGTTAGATAGGGGTTGCCAAGGTTACTTAACAACTGTTGTGGATACGACAGTTGAAGAGTTGAAGATTGAAGACATAACAGTGGTTCAGGAATTTCCAGATGCGTTTCCGAAAGAATTGCCAAGTCTACTGTCAGAAAGGGAGATAGAGTTTGTGATTGAGTTAGCCCTAAGGGCAGAGCCAATTTCTAAGGCTTCTTACCAGATGGCATTCTCAAAGTTGAAGGAACTGAAGGTGTAGATGCAGGAGTTGTTGGATAAGGGATTCATACGTCTCAGTGCATCACCTTGGGGAGCACCGGTTCTATTCGTAAAGAAGAAAGATGGATCGTTGCGCCTTTGCATCGACTATCGTCAACTCAATCAGGTGACGATCAAGAACAAGTATCCGCTACCGAGGATTGACGACTTATTTGACCAACTATAATGAGTGTCAATATTTTCTAAGATCGACCTAAGGACAGGGTATCATCAGCAGTGGAATAGAAAGGAGGACATACCGAAGTTAGCATTTCGTACTCGATATGGCCATTATGAGTTCATGGTAATGCCGTTTGTTTGAAGAATGCCCCATCTGCTTTCATGGATTTGATGAACCGAGTGTCCAAGGAATATTTAGATTAGTTCATGATTGTGTTCATCGACGATATCCTGGTGTACTCAAAAAGTTTTGAGGGACACGAAAGGCATTTGAGGATGGTACTCTAGACCTTGAGGAATCATGAGCTATACGCGAACTTTAGCAAATGCAAGTTTTGGTTGACTCGTGTGGCATTCCTAGGCCACGTGATTTTAGGCGAAGGAATCTCCGTTGACCCATCCAAGATCGAAGTAGTGATTAACTGGCTAAGACCAACTACAGTGATAGAGATTATAAGCTTTCTAGATTTAGCAAGGTACTACCGCTGGTTCGTGGAAGGATTTTTAGCCTTAACTTCGTCTTTGACTCGACTATTGAAGAAAGAAGAGAAATATGTGTGGACAGACAAGTGTGAGCGTAGTTTCCAAGAACTTAAGTAGAAGCTAACTATTGCACCTGTGCTGACCATACCATCCGGTCCTAGAGAATACAAGATCTATAGTGATACGTCGTTTAGAAGACTTGGTTGCATGTTAATTTAACATGGCAGGGTTATTGCATATTCGTCCCGTCAGTTGAGACCTCATGAGCTGAATTACTTGACGCATGACTTAGAACTCGCAGCAATAATTTTTGTTTTGAAGATTTGGAGACATTATTTGTATGGAGAAAGATTCTGGATTTTCACAGACCATCAAAGTTTCAAGTATCTATTCTCTCAGAAGACGTTGAATATGAGACAGTGTCACTCGATGGAATTCCTGAAGGACTATGATTGTGACAATCCATATCACCTTGGAAAAGCTAATAAAGTCGCAGATGCGTTAAGTCGGAAGTCTTTAGTTGCGCATATGATGGTTAAGGAATGTATTTTACTAGAGAGAGCTCGAGATTTGGTTTTCAAGTTTGAGTTAGACCACATTTCGAATCTTATGGCCACCTTTAAAATTGAGCCAGAAGTGCAGATCAGAATCAAGACGCTTCAGTCGACAGACCCAGAGATTCAGAAGATCCTACAAGAGGATACCGAAAAGAGAAATGCTAACTTAGGGAGATCTTATCAAAAGTTCATCGTAGCAGTTACAGTATTCATCCTAATAGTACAAAAACGTATCAAAATTTGCGTCAACACTATTGGTGGTCCAGTATGAAGGCGGACATCTCCAAGCATGTCACCAAAGTGTCTGACGTGTCAGCAAGTAAAGGCATAACATTGTAAGCTAGGAGGACTTCTATAACCTCTCGAGATTCTCGAGTAGAAATGGGAATACATCACAATGGATTTTGTGACGGGCTTATCGAGGAGTCAGAGAGATAATGATTCTATTTGGGTAGTGGTCGACAAACTGACGAAGTCAGCTCACTTTATTACAGTACGAAAGGACCTTAATTTGGACAGGCACACAGAGTTGTATGTGCATCAGATTGTTCGTCTGTATGGAGTGCCGGTGACGATTACCTTAGAATGAGACCCGAGGTTTACAATTGCTTTTTGGAAAAGTTTGCAGACTGCCTTAGGAATGAAGTTGTAGTATAATATGACCTATCATCCTCAGACAGATGACCAATCTAAGAGGACGATTCAAACACTTGAAGACATGCTGTGAGCTTGCGTATTGGATTTCAAGGGAAGCTGGGAGGAACAGCTTCACTTTGTCGAGTTTGCCTACAACAACAGCTAACAACAGAGTATTCAAATGGCACCGTTTGAAGCATTGTATGGCAAAGCGTGCAGAATACTAGTTTGTTGGGATGAGGTCAGAGAACGAAAGATCACAGGCCTAGAGTTGGTTCAGCAGTTAGTAGATGTAGTTGCCATTATCAGGGACAAATTAAAGACCGCTCATAGTTGCTAGAAAAGCTACGCCGATAAGCATCGAAGACCATTGGAATTCCAAGTTGGTGATCATGTCTTTCTGAAGGTGTCACCAATGAGGGGTACTTCACGCTTCGGCAAGAAGGGAAAACTGAGTTTGAGATACGTAGGTTCCTTTGAGATTTTGGAAAGAATCGGGACTCTAGCGTATCGTCTTGCATTACCGCCAAAGTTGGTACAAGTGCATAACATCTTTCACGTGTCGATGTTGAGAAAGTATAAGCCTGACCTGACCCATGTGCTAAACTTTGAAAAGTTAGATGTGGACGACATAGTGTTGTACGTGGAAAGACCGGTTCAGATTATGTATTATAAAGAACAGATTCTGCGCACTAAGACCATTCCATTGGTTAAAGTGGTATGGCAACACCACGGCATAGAAAGAGCAACTTGGGAAAGTGAAGATTCGATGAGACAACAATACCCCCACTTTTTTTGTTTAAAGTTTGTAATGGTTTAAATTTCGAGGACGAAATTTTTATAAGAGGGAAAGAGTTGTGATATCCTGAATTTCAGGGTCTGTTTTCAATCGAATAAGTTGGGCTTTTCATCGACGCGCCTACAATTCTTTTCTTTGAGTTGGCCACTCACGAGATAACTAATCTATTCGGTGAAGCCGTTAAGAAATCTGAACGCAATAGACTTGAGATTCGACATGGAATCAACTATTCGACCATGCTAATCTGCAATGGTTATTACAGCACCGTCAAAATCAATTAGAGACCAAAGATAGGTCGATTTGATAAAGATATGTGATTACTGTATGGGTGATTCCACATAATTACAAAATTTCTGTCAAACGACAATAAACCGATTTTTCTATCATTTCTGTACCCCGTGTTTGTATTTGAAATCTCGATATTTTCACAAAAATCGAGAGTCGCCAATGTGTCAAAAATCCACAATATGGCTCGAAAATAATCGATCACGAGTCAAATGCACTAAAAATTCCTAAAAGCTACCTGGTAAGTTAGGTCACGCTAAAATCGCGTCAAACTGAAATTAACCACGAAATTGAATTCGGTTTCGGGAATCGGACGTTCTTGCATGTCACAATTCATTTATAGGATGTCATCTCGTCTTTTGGAAAAATTTCGTTGAGTCCGAGATTTTTTGGAAAAATTGGATTTCAGATAAATCGGAAAAATGAATGAAATTCGGATGGGTGAGGGAATTGGCCATTTTTGCTGTCCAAAGTTGATTATTTGGGGATTTATCTTGCTAGAAAGTATTAGGGGACCAAGCTTTAATTGAGTTAGATATTTTAGTTTGACTTTCAAGGCTTTGGTTCCCTCTCTCCCTTATTCGTTCTCCATTCTTCATCGAGCGTCAGCCTCCCCCGACGCTATTGTTTCCTGCTTTCCTTTTATTTCTCCTATCTTGGACAAGCTGCTTCTGCTTTCCTTGATTTTTTTTTAAAGAACCCAGCATCCACTAACCAAAACCACCGCTTCATCTCACCATCCCATGCGAAGTCAGCCGCCAGCTCTTTCTTCATGCGGTTCCATTTGCTGCTAGCATCGTCCACTTATCTTCCTTCCACCGAAGCAGCCCATGATCGACCCCCTCGTTGCTTTTGCTTCAATTTTATTTTTCTCTCCTCCACATCCACACACCACTCCACTAAATAACCCCTATAGCCGTTTGTCTTCATATCCATTTCACTGCCCCCAAACCTTCGACTGACAGCCTTGCTCCATTCCTCGTGCAGCAACCCCACCAATCCTCCTTCGCTGGCTCTCTACACATTCGGCCAGCCCCAAGTCCAGAACCGAGCAGCCCATTTGCAAACTTCGTGGGCTTTTTCGGCCCGATCAAAGCTCCATTGGCGCCGCCGTAAGCCCAAGTTTCGACCACCGTCGCACTGCTGTCACGATGAACGAGTTTTCGCACTAAACCGGTGAGTTTATGCACTAAATTCTAATTAGTAGGCTAATGACGTTTAAGGGGTGTTTAGATTATATTAAGAATATATTAGGGTTGATATTAGCTTGTTTAATTAATTTAGGATAGTTATATTAGTGAATTAGGTGGTTAGAACTTGTAATTAGTTAGTTTATTGTGTGGCATTGTACTTAGAATGATTAGGATAATTCAATTAGGTCAATAGGTGGTTAGATTAGCAATTTCTAGCCTAAGTATGCATTTATTGATTTAATTTGCATTATTTAATTAATTTTGGTATTTATTTAATTATTAATTATTTTCTAGAAATTAGACCGGGATAGTCGGTAACCAAAATTTCATGCTAATTACTATGGTATATTCAATTTATGCAATTGGGTGTTATTTTGTGCAAATTGAGTGCTAATTGGAATTTTGGTCAATTATCCCAAAATTTGTAAATTTTGATATTTATTTAGAAAATCCAAGGTGTCGGGTTTTGACACCGAAAATTGTTTTAATATTATATCCATTAGTGGGATTTGAAAATGAAGAATATCAATTTTTCTAGTGTGAATTAACTGTGTATCCACCCACACATATACGTTGGTGATTCTTCCATTTCCAACGCCACTTGGTCTTTCCACTTTTGACTTGTCAGCTACACAACTATTGAATCCCAACTCATTCCACAAGCAATTCCTTCTTTGGTCTAGCCAACTATTGAATCCCAACTCATTCCACAAGCAATTCCTTCTTTGGTCTAGCCATTTCCATGTCACTCGACAAGTTCTCCAATTTTGGAAAAAGCACAAGGATCAACATCTCACTTTGAGTTGGTGTAGGTCGCCTTCCCCCTTTCGCCCCTCCAAAGGTTGTGGCTTCATACTCTCAGCTACAAGTTGCTCAAATTCCTTTCATCCATGAGTTCTATCATGGAGATGCCCTAGTCTCTGTTAAACCAAAAATCATTGGTACTACCAATGGATATTTGAAGTCAATGATGATGATTGACTTGGTTCTCATATTGATCATGGCATTTGCACCATTAAAGAATTCCAAACCCAAAAAAAAATCAAATTTGACAAGTAGAATTACCTTGATAGAGAATTTTCCTTTCAAATCACCTATTTGTGGTTCCACATCCCGAGCAATGCCAACAGTCATTTCATTATCCGAGTTAACCGCCTTGAACTAATGTTCAGTTGGTTTCACTCGAAGTCTGAAATTATTCACCACTTCGCTTAACAATAACATGTTTAATGGACCTGTGTCAACCAAGGTATAGAGTTTGGTGTTACAAACCTTTGACTTCCACAAATGGCAAAGTTGCACTTGGAGGCTTCTTGGGCAATGCTTAAGTCTTTATAGAGTTGAGAATCTTTATGATTCCAAGCTGCATTTCTCTTTTCTCCTGCTTTGCATTCCTCTTTCTTAATGGTGGGCAATGTTGTGAGTTTGTTCCTCTTTGGACAATCTCGGGACCAATGGGGACCATTGCAAAGAAGCAAAGGGATATTGTGGCTTCTTCTCCCTTTCTCTGTGGGAGTCACCTCGGGGTTGGTTTCACTTTTTGTTGGGTAGTTTGGAAGAGCCTTCTCCCCCTGCTCTTTCCCATTGATCTCTTGGATCACGGGTAACTCTACCTTCTTTGTCTATGTCATGGTGGTGATCCATTTTCCACGCATTTCATATGGACTTGGAAGATTCAAGTTTGATGAAGTCAGCAAGACAGTTAGTTATGGTGAGTGCCTTTGAGATACTTCGAATATCTCATCTTTTAGGGAGAAGTATATCAAAAGTGCCTTAACTTCTATATAGCGCTTACTTTAATGCCACAACTTTTCGTCGACTCACTTAAGTGCCACTTAAAAAATAATAATAATAATTGATCACTTAAGTACTAACTCTGATCTAAGTTATTGAAAATCTGACGTGTCAATATTTTATTAAATTCTCAATCCTATATGGCTTTTCGGCGTGCCTAGCGAGCATATAATCTCTAAACAACATCGTGTAGCAAGGTAAAAAAAGTGATCACTTAAGTGGCAGTCATTATAAAAAAAAAAAAATGATCACTTCAATGCTAATTGTTGTTAAAAGTGATCACTTCAATGCAAAAAAAAAACTCCTACACAACGTCGTATTGCAAGTTAAGAAGTGATGACTTTAGTGTCAATCATTGTAAAAAAAAAAAATTATTACTTCAATGCTAATCATTGTTAAAAAGTGATCACCTTAGTGCCAAAAAAAGCCACATAATTTCTCTAGCCAGAATTTTTTGCCAAAAGTACTGAAGTGATCATTTTTCTTTGGTTTTGGCACTTAAGTAAGCCGGTGAAAAGTTGTGGAACTAAAATGAGTGTACACAAGTTAAAGCACTTCTGGTGTACTTCTCCCTCATCTTTTAAGCTCGAGTTGGGCCCAAGGCTTCAAACCATCCATAAATGCCCCAAGAGGTTCCTCCCCTCCTAAGTTGGAAATTTGGAGTTTGAATTCAAAGAATTCCTATATGTACCTCTAGATCATGCCTTTTGTTCAAGGCGCTAGAGTTTGCTATGGCCTCTTGTTGGGCGAACTCAAGGAAGAAATTATCCCAAAATTCTTTGACAAAACAATCCCACGTGTTGATGGGATCAGCATCTCACTTGGTCTCATCAAACCTATCACACCAACAAAGCATGACATAATCAATTATGAACATAGTGATGGTTCTTACATTGGCCATCTCATCTTGAATGTCAACAGCACCAAAGTATAATTCCATGCTCCAAATGAAGTGGTCCAGTTCTTTAGTAGATCAATTGTCATTTAACTCCTTGGGTTTTGACACATCCACATTGCATCCCACTTGAACGGGTACGGACCATTCATAATACTAGTCTTGAACATAGTTGTGAGCTCTTGTACCTCTAACTTCAAACCTAGGACTTCTAACTTCAAAGCCTCAATTGTTGCTTTGAGGAATTCGTCCTTTAAGTGCAAGGGGTCATGGATTTATCCACAATGGTTGTAATTTTGAGGTGAAGCGTCTCTTTGACCTCGTCAATTCACACTTTCATCTCATCGATTATGTCCACAAACTCTATCAGGGAGCGTTCATTCTAACAAACCTTTCCTCGAGAGCAGGCATGGCATCCATTGGAACAGCCCTCTTATTGGCTCTATCGCAAGTCTCCTATGGGATGATCTTTTCTTGGGGAGCCTTACCACCAATAGCAACATAGGCTATTTCTTGGTTTGACATTCTCTATACTACTCGTTGTGCTCCTCAATCTCTTTGAACAAACTGACTTCTACTAGCTCTGATACCACTTGTCACCACCAATACTTGAGATTGAGATGTGGCAACTTATGCTTCCTTTGGTTTGTTGGGTCACCTAAGCTAAGCTTTTTTTCCAAGGATCGATTACTCACTTACTAACTCCTGGATTGTAGAGAGAGAAAGTGTTTAGAGAGAAAAGTTTTGGGAGAAAATCTACTTCCATTGCTCAAATGTTTGGTGTTACAAATGAGAGAAAGAACACCCCTATTTAAACACAAGGCCTTTCAATTATTATTGCTCAAGCTACTATTATTCCTATTAAATATAAAATTATCATCCACCTTGTGAAATAAAAGGAATATCTTGAATGCAAATATATATTTTACCTATCATTCTTAGGAGTGTTTTAGAATTCTCATGAAAATCGTAGAGTCCAAGACACTTAAAGTCCCGGTCGTATGGGGCCGTCTCTTCGATTGTTGGATCTTGAAACTTCTAGTCCATGACACTATGATCTTCTTGGATATTGGGCTAACGCCTGATGCAAGCCTTTAGGCTGCTCCAAGCACGTAGCCCATTCACGTAATTATGCGGCCCTAGCGTGCTGGCCCGAACGCACAGCTCATGGGCCCGTCACCCATGTGTGGGCATGTGTATGGATTGTTCTGGTACTTCTCTATTTTTCCACCGCGATCAATACATTTGTGTGCTTTAAACATGGCAAAGAAAATCGCGGGAAGTATTAAAATGTTCGACAAAGAGAACATTAATCATGGAAATATCTCTTGAAGCTTGTTTGCACGAATCAACTCAGTTGTTATGTTAGTAAGATCATAGACGGGTTTCATGGATCCTACAATCACAAAATTTAAATGCAAATCTTGTCAGACATGGGATACATCGTCTTGACCTTTTAACCAAATGCACATTTAAAAATGACCTATGAATCTCTAGACTCAAAAGTGCATAAAACTTTTTTGGCGTGGAAAAATTCTAGAAATGCAATCCCCATTTTTGGAAGCACTGCTGGATGCCTAACTCCTAAATAATCTAAAATACGAGGATGTAACATTTAATAAATAAATATTTTTCGAAGGAAAACAATTTCCAAATTTTCAAAAGCATTTTCTGACCTTCAGAAAAATATTTAGATGTCTACACCTGCAAAAACATCCGATACTTTATGAAACAAATGTTCGCCTAGATATCAACTGGAGTTAGCATGAAACTAGAAAGATGAAAGGAAAAATTAATGTAAGGAACCGGGAATAAAGTATTTAAGCAGCAGTACAGGCACAACTCACCTATGCCATGTCAATATTCAAAATCGACTGGTAAGGCTGAATAAAGGAAGGAGGATATAGGGTTGGAGACTCTGTTGAGCTTTGACAAAGCCATACTTCCTAAGCCATCTTGGGTTGTAGCTTCCTGTCCTAATAATAATACTTTATGCAACAAGGAATACACACTCTTGGCGCGTAGCGAAACGGGCATCGAGCATCCTAGTAATGGGAATATCTAATGTGGGCGGAGATACCTTTTAAATCTTCTGTTTAGGTGGAAGGTGGGGAATGGAGAGCAGAATCGATCTAGGGGGTTTGGTTTTATGGACGGTGTTAAAGAAGATTATCCTAGGTTCATATCTGAATTTATGAATCAGGCAGGAGGGTCTTTTTCTATGGACGGTGTTAAAGAAGATGATCCTGAGTTCTTTTCTGAATTAATTAATCAGGTGCACAACGATTTTGAGGATGGTATGGCAGTAGAAATTCAAGATGTTCCTCTCAGTCAACATCGGACGACCGACACCTCAACCTGGATACCTTAAATAAATGGAGTTTCTTAGGAAAAGTATGTTGTCAATATTGTCATGTCCAAAATATATGTTTAAAATGCATTGACTTTTTTTAAAATGAAATAACTGAGCTTTCATTAAAAAAAAATGTATATATATAAAATAAAATAAGCAAAGAGGGTGCCCCTGAAACTAGTATATGAAATGTGTGAATGGAAAATATTTAATTTTATCATGCTCGAAAGCTGGAGGCCGAATTATATTTACGATCTCATTACAAGCCATCGAGTAAAGTTCAGCTCAAGTATCTTGATTTTTCATCGAAGTCAAACTTGAACAAACTTTTAGTATTCGCTCAATCTCAAGCAAAGTTTCGAGCGGTGAGTTTGGGAGCCGAGTCAAGCTCGATCTTGAAATTATTTTCCTGCCCAAATCAATTACGCCCTTAAATGGAATTGCAGATGAAACTATAAAGCATGCGATCAATTTTCATGATTTCAATCCACCCTATAATTTGTTATAATAAAGCGAAAAAAGAGAAATTATGTATATTTATGTGTATATAATATTGATGATACAATAGCTTATTTATAGATTGTTCTAGATAACTATCTAAAGTAATAAAATATTACAAAATCAAATAAAATCAACTAGAATCAATCGGGGAGGATCACTGTCTCTAACATCCCCCCTCAAACTCAATACGACTTAGAAGAAGTCAACTAGAGTTTGGAGAAAAGATCTTTAAAATGCCTAGGTAGATGTGCCTTAGTGAAAGCATTAGCCATCTGATCAAATGATGAGGTGGTAACAAGACAAAAGCACCACAAAGCACATGAGAGTGTATAAAATGACAGTCTATTTCAATGTACTTAATATGCTCATGCAAAACATCATTAAGGGATAATTGGATAGCACTCTAGTTATCGTAATGAATGATAATTCCACCACGATGATGAATTTAGTGTCTTCTAATAACCATTGCAACTATAGTAATTCCGAATTTGCACAAGAGCATGATATTCTGCTTCTGTACTCAATCGAGTGACACTAGTCTATTTCTTGCTTTGCCAATAAAAAAGGGACTTTCCTAAGAAGAAGCAATAGTCTATAGTATAGCAACAATCAAGGGGATCACTAGCCCAATCAGCATCAGAACAAGCCATCAACTCTAAGGTTGAATTAGCAAAATAGTAAAGACCATGAAATAAGGTACTCCTGACATAGCAAAGAATTCAAAGAACAGCAGCAAAGTGAGTCGTTCGCAACATGGTCATGAATTGACTTACAATATGAGCAGCATAAGCAATGTCAAGATGAGTATCAGTGAGGTATACCAAACTGCTAACCAACCGTCGATATAGTGTAGCGTTTGGAAAATGAGTCCTATCTTTTTCATCAAATTTGGCATTATTTTCGATGGGAGTAACAGCAGTCTTGTTATTAGTAAGTCCGGTCCAAGAAAGAAGATCAATGGCATATTTCATTTGAGAAAGATAATAGCCAAAGGAATCTAAAGCAACCTCCAATCTAGAAAATAACTGAGCTGCCCGAGATATTTCATTTCAAACTATTGACTCAAATACTACTATAATTTTGTAATTCCATTATGATTATCGCAAGTAATAACTATGTCATCCACATATAACCATCGCATAATACTCCCACAAGATGTCCATTGAACAAAGAGAGCATTACCATAGGGGTTGGACATAAATCCAAGGTGTTCCATGGTAGAACTAAACTTGGAATACCATATAGATGAGCCTTCTTCAGTCCACATAATGCTTGGTGTAGTCGATGCACTTTACTAGGAGTATGAATGTATCCAAGAGGTGGCTCCATATATAGTTCTTCAATGAGATCCCCATTAAAGAATGCATTTTTTACATCCATTTGAAACAGAGGTGATCGTTTAGTAGCAATGATAGTAAGGAGGCTACAAACAAAAGTAAGATGTGCAACTAGAGCAAACATCTCATCATAGCCAATGCCATATTCCTAAGTAAAGCCTTTTGCTACTAGCTTAGCTTTGTAGTGTTCCATTGAACCATTTAACTTGGTTTTGATGTTTTACACCCATTTACAACCTATAGCCGACTTTTCAAGAGGCAAATCAACAAAATCCCAAGGATGAGATTTTTCTAGTGCTTGCAACTCATCCGCCATTACTTGCTACCAAAGAGGATTATTATGAGCTTCTCTATATGTACGAGGCTCTTGAAAAGAGGCAATTGTAGAATGATAGTGAAATTCACGAAGCCGAACAAAAGGTTGACTTACACCGGTGGAACAACGAACAGAAGAAGATAGAATATCCAAGGGTGATGAATCTGCAGATGGCACGTACATAGCAAGAGCTATCGAAATACCTACATCAAGATAAGGAAATGACAATTCCAAAGAGGAAGATGCAAGGATGTCATCTTTAGGAAATAGATTGACAGAAGGATTGGTGAAAAAGCAAACAGTTGGAACAGTAGGAGAGGATGCAAAAGGACATAGAGGTGAGACCATCTTATGTTCCCAGAAAGTAACATGAGAAGACACGCGAAGTCGATTGGAGAAAGGATCCCAACTTCTATACCCTTTATACTCAACACCAAATCCAATGATATAACATGGACAAGCACGAGGTTCTAACTTCATGTTTTCATTTGGGAGAAGATGTACAAAATATGTACCTCCAAAGACTCAAAGTATACTGTAATTAGGAACACTATCATACAAGCGCTCGTAAAAAAAAATGTTGCCTATAGTAGGTGATGGAATATGATTGATAGTATATACAGCAATATGACCAGCCTCCCCTCAAAACTATTCTAGACAAGATGCTTAGATTAGAAGAGGGCATATAATATTTAAGATATTCCTATATTTACATTATACTTGACCATTTCTTTGGGAAGTTCCTAGACAAGAACAATGAATGGCAATACCATTCCGAGAAAAAATTCTAATAGACTCTATCCCTATATTCCACGGCATTATCGGTACAAAAAACTTTAATATCTCAAGAAAATTGTGTTTTAATCAAGGAAAAAAAATTACCATAGATATGAGTAAGTTCATATTGATTTTTCATAAGATAAAGCCATGAATAACAATAATAATCATCCACAAAAATCACAAAATAACGAGATCCTCCCATAGTGGGAGTAGAGATGGTCCCCAAATATCCGATTGAATTAGATCGAAAGGAGCACAAGAGACAGATTCACTAATATTGAACGGTAAGCATGATGTTTTCCCAACTTACAAGGTAAATAATCAAAAGTTTTATTTTCAAAGGTACCAAGATGACCACCTAAAAGCAAAGGGCTTAATCTAGAAAAATAAGAATGACCAAACAAGAATGCCAAATTTCATATGAGACCGTGGCACCACAACCAATGAAGGATTTGTTAAGCTTTAACAGAACAAGCTCAAACAAACATCCCACTTTATGATGTATCCCAACTGTCTATCTCATCCATGGACCTTACACATGACAACCATTCGAAGAGAAATGAACACCAAAACCAAGCTCACATAGCTAAACAATATATACTAAGTTTAATGAGAGTTTGGGAACCATATATGTATCGGGCAATGACAATTTGGACGTTGCAACATTCCCTAGATAACTAACTATCATCTGTGAGTTATCAGCTATGTGAATAATAAGTGTTTGTTGAGTGTATGTTTTTGAATTGAATAAATTGGAATTGGAGGTCACGTGATCACAACAGACAGAATCAAAAAACCATGAATTAGGAGTACTTAGGGCAATTGACAGAACAAAATGGCTAGAAGTATTAGTTTCTTGAATTATGGAACGAACTATGGACTGAAGATCATCTAATGATATTGTGACAAACGAACTATTAGAGGAATCCTCTATCGCAACAGCAACAATGGATGGGTGGCATGCAAGCAAACCTTTGAACCATGATCGACTATTCGTTCTTGTAGGTTGTTTAGATTGTAGCTAGTAATAATTTGATGCACGATGACTGGGTCGACGACAAGGCTTGCACCATGAGTAGGAACTAGAAGTGGCAAGCATTACATTTGTAGGAGTGGAGACTAATGGAGTAGAATAGTGAATATCGGGTGTGGATTGAACCACCGATATGATTTACCCGCGTCTGATTATGGGACGAAATTTGTGTGACACGGATTGAGAAGTGTCATAACGATTTGGTCTTATAATTGGGACTCTTGTGAATTGCTTGATTGAATGATTGATCAATTGTGTCGATTCAATTGATTGATTGATTGACCAAGGTTGAATGAGACGTTCCAAATACTCGAGTGTTGTTACCGCACTTATGTGATATATGAATTATAATAATATGCAAGAGAGAACTGAGGCGAGGTAAGCCTTCTGTATTGTGTACATAGACTACCTCTAGGCGTATTTCCTTCCTAGTTGGGGTTTAGAGGGTGAACTTGCTGAGACATTGTCTCACCCCGTCGTAGGCTTAACTTTTCAGGTCCCTAGTGTGAAGAACTCGAAACTTGAAGCAGAAGGGTCAAGAGCATGGGTGGCTCAAAAGTTCTTTTTGGAGATAGACCTCATGTACTTAGACCCTAGAATTGGCATCTGTTTGTAAACCAGATTGTTTATAAAAGCTGTGTTGATTAATTTGAAATTTGTTGTCCTACTTTTCTATCCCACATTTGTTGTGATTAGGGGATTAGCAATTTGTTTCCGCATGTGCATAAAAATGAATGGGTTAGCGACGCGTCCTCGGACGTCGCAATTTTTATCGACCACCGTGGGATGGGCACGCCCTCGAGGTTCGAGGCGTGACACCTCCTAATGGTGCTGTGGAGAACCTGGTGCCCCCAGAGCTTGTGGAGTTCGAAGGGTTGGTGAACGCGTCCAACTAGGGGGTCGTAGGACAGTTTCCTTTTTTAGGGCTAATCTTTTTGGTAGACAAACTAGTCTTGTATATAAACCTAGTTTGTGTATAAAAGCCTGTTTTGGTTGTGAATTTGTTATCCTGCTTTTATATCACATGTTATTTGCTGTCAGGGGTTTTGTTTCGCTTCCGTATATGCAATAAAATAAATGGGTCAGTGACGCATCCTATGACGTTGCAAATTTATCGACCACAGAGAGATGTGCGTGCGCTCAAAACTCCGGGTGTGACAACCTATTTTAGGTAATTTGTTTGGAAAATTCCAAGTAATGACTTCAAAAAATTCACTCACGAGTGACAGAATTGGTGGACCTATCACGTGGTGGTGCGTGGTGATGCATGCAGAGCCTGTTGGTGATGAATTTTCTGAGTCTGACTCGTTTAAGGTAGGCAAGTCAAATAACGGTGTTTAATTTTCGAAATAAGCAACAAAACTATCTAGGCAGCAATCAAGCACTACAGTTCGGTGATTAATGGATACTGACGTAGCTACGACAATGTTGCTATAACACTGTGGCCCCTTTTTCAAACAAAACTTGGCTCTAATATCACGTTGTAATAAAGTGGAAAAAAGAATTTGTGTGTATTTCTATGTATATAATACTAATGATACAAAAGCCTATTTAGAGGAGGTTCTAGAAAACTATCTAAAGTAATAAAATATTATAATATCAAATAAAGTCAATTGGAATCGATAAGGAAGGTCACTATCTCTAACATCATTCATGAAAGTATCTTTTAACAGGTGTGTTGTCTCTTCAGTGACATCCGATGAAATTTCTATTCACAAGTATATTTTAAGACTGATTATCTCACGAGATAAGATTTTGATTTATATGGACATTTGTCTCGCTTACGTTGATAATCTTTTCTTCGTCGAGAATGCTGAGCTAAGTGTTTACCCAGTCCCTTTGACTTTCTTCTATATAATCTCTAAAAAGTCGAACGGACTCCTCGCCACCACCGCAGTATTTTCCTTCTTCAAACCCTTTTCCCGGGAAAACAGGGAAGAGAAAAGATGATGAAGTCGCCAGAGCAAGAACACCCGGAGGAGGCTCTTGGCTGGGCTGCGAGAGACGCCTCTGGCCTTCTCTCTCCCTTCAAGTTCTCCCGCAGGTTATTTCCCTTTCCATTCCCAGACGGTGGAATCTCCATAGTCTACTTTATAGATTATCTTCGAGGGGACAAAAAAGGTGGTGATCATTTATTTGCTTTTGACATATTGTTTCGATCCGAAATTAGGGCGACTGCAGAGAAAGACGAGAAGCTCAAAGTGCTATTCTGCGGGATCTGCCACACCGACCTCCACTGCGTGAGGAATGACTGGGGATTTTCTACCTATCCTCTTGTTCCTGGGTAACCGCCTTTTCCCTTTCCGGGTCACCTTTTTCCTTTGCTCTTTTTCTTTTCATGGTAATTTCGAGGTGTCGCGAGACAGAAAGACTCCATCACGATGATCTAGTGGTAAAAAAACTGGCCAATTTCACGAATCCCCAGTCGAGCTCCGACAATGGCGTCATCCGGTTACATTATTCTACTCAACGGCATTTACAGAACAATTGTTAGGGGCCAATTATCCAATGAAAACCCACCATCACCTTTCATCTAGATTTGGGCTAATATTATGAAGAACCTCAAATTGATACACCTATAATAAATTTATTATCTATTAGTTTTCGTTAAATTTTTAAGTTGCATAACACGTGACAGGTGATAGAAATACTAATTTGGGGTTTAACTCTCCGTTTGTCACAAATATATCAATTTATGATTTTCGCAATATTAATCCAAGTTAACAAAAATTAACAAATGATAAATTTATCTCAAATGTATCAATTTAAGAATTTTAGTGGTCACAAAATTAATTTTTAGTAAATTTATCATAAGTGTACCGGTTTAGGATTTTTCATAATATTAATTACAAGTAAGTGGCTCTAAATTCCATACAAGTTCCACCTAAAATCTTGAACTTACCTGCTAGAATAGGTTCTTCGTTTTTTTGGAACCTGTAATATACTCTACATTCCTTGGAACGCGGAACCTATCCTATCACAAATTCCAAAGTCGGTTCTAAGGTCTACCTAAGTTCTACCTATATTATTAATTAAACAATTACAATGAATCATCACCTTTAATGAGCACAATTTGCTACCATAATCCACTTACCACAACTTTTATTTAGACACACGAAATATATTAAACATTAATAAGTTAAAAGTCTCAGTTATAAAATAGAACGTAGAACCCGCCATGCATACCTTGGAATTGGTATGATTCTTAAGTTATAGGTTTTACACTGAAACCATAATCACCCCTAGTATTAACCTTTTAGATTTTTGATTGATCAATGGAATTATTTCAAATTACGATTAGAATAAGCAAAGCGGCCACAATAGAAGAACCAGTTTCTGTTGTTAAGATGGAGTTTTTCTGCATCAGCGAGTTCACTCACGTGTCCAACTTCCGAAGTTCATCTTCAACTGTTAAATTCAATCAAGGCGATGCCTCTAGACGCACAACGAGCTTTAACCAGACATAACATGTAGAATCCCAACTGCACATCGATCACAAGCTCTTACAAATATCGAACATATCTAAAACTTTTAGCTGTTAATTTGTCTAAACTTCATGTAAATCTTGACCTATTTGATATGCAGCCACGAGATCGCCGGCGAAGTCGTGGAGGTCGGAAGCAAGGTGGAGAAGTTGAAGGTGGGAGACAAAGTGGGAGTGGGTTGCTTGGTCGGATCGTGTGGCTCCTGCGATAGTTGCCACGACCATCTCGAGAATTACTGCCCCAAAATGATTCTGACTTATGGTGCCACGTACCATGATGGGACGATGACCTACGGAGGATACTCTAACATGATGGTGGTGGATGAGCACTTCGCCATCAAATTCCCACAGAACATGCCACTCGACGCCGGCGCTCCTCTGCTTTGTGCGGGCATCACTGTTTACAGCCCAATGAGGTTCTTCGGGCTCGACCGCCCAGGGGACCACTTGGGCGTGGTGGTCTCGGTGGATTGGGCCATGTAGCCGTGAAATTCGGAAAGGCGATGGGGGTCAAGGTGACCGTGATCAGCTCCTCCCCCGGCAAGAGGGAGGAAGCGCTCCAGCGTCTTGGTGCCGATGCATTCCTTGTTAGCAGCAACATCAATCAACTTGAGGTGATTTCTGGATCGAAGCATCGCTATTTCTTGTTTTTTCTTTTCTTTTTTTGGTGAAGACGAGGAACTCAGTTTAAGTGAGCGTATTCTAATTTCGTGAAAATTATGTGATTTGAGTTTGTGTCGGAACTTCTTTTTGTTAACAGGCTGCTAAGGGAACGATGGATGGTATAATCGACACGGCTTCGGCTGTGCACTTGATATCGCCCTTAATTGATTTGCTTAAAAATAATGGTAAACTTGTCATCGTCGGTGCTCCTGATCGGCCTCTTGAGTTACCTGTCTTGTCCTTGCTCACCAGGAAGAATCTCTGACGTTCTCCTTAGCCGCAAAAGAAAAAAAAGTTGAATGAACTAACAAACCGATTTAATGTCATAGAAGTGCCCAATATCTTGTTTAGCTAAAGGAAAATTGATAAATTAATTTACTCAATTGTTTGTGGTTTTAGTGAGGAAGATTGTGGCGGGGAGTTGCATTGGTGGATTGAAGGAAACTCAGGAGATGATTGATTTTGCTGCAAAGCACAACATAACTACTGATATCGAGGTCATTCCGATTGACTATTTGAACACGGCAATGGACCGCCTTGCCAAGGGTGATGTCAAGTATCGGTTTGTGATAGATATTGGCAACACCTTAAAAGAAGCATGAGGTTCCCGAAGGCTCTTGAGTAGATTGCTTATGATGACGTCGTGTAAAAACTTTGGGGTTCAAATAAAACTTTGATCGAGAGAGTTTGATCGAGAGAGTTTCACGTGGAATGCCTACCTAAATTTGTTTTGTTGGAAAAAAAAATTACAAGATTGATAAGATGAGTTCGTTAAGTAGCCCGATTATCAAATAAATAAAAGATATGTTTACGCGAAAATAAATGGATACATAATCTCGACCGCTACTCTTAAGATTATGATTAAATAATGGACATACCGAAATAACCGATGAAACATACGGATAACCCGTCCTCTCTCTTCCTTTGGATCAACACATTAAAATTTCGTCGGAATTGCGATGTTAAGAAAAGGGATTAGAGAGATAAATTGATTTTTCTTCCGGATTCAACAATGGCCTCATCTTCCACGCATTCAAGTAATTTTTTTTTACACAACCAAAAAAAGTAATTTTTTGTTGTTTTTTCCCATGAGATGTGAGAAGAAACTAAATGCATTTAAATGGTTTTTATGTTGTATTCTTTTTTATGAAATGATTTGAATAAGAAAATGCTAAATCTGAATACTGCAAATATAAAAAAGTGTGATGAGACATCGAAATCGTTTAAACTCCCGCTAGGAAATAATGATGGCGAAACCGGAGTGGGCGTCTCAGCCACTGCTGCGTGAGTTTGGAGACTGATAGCGTTATCAGTCGCCAACTTGGTTGTGGGCTCTTCTTACCCAGGCCCGTGGGATTTGCGGGCTGTTATAAAAGGATTGCAGGGAGAGGTTGGAGGTGTGCAGTTTCAAGATCAATCCAGACTGCAGATCCTACTCGTTGAAATAATTGGTCCCTCAATTTTCAAAACCTATCTAGGTTTCAAGGTCAATTAAAAGATCTACTCGCAAACCTATCAGTTTTCTTCTTTTGTTTTTTTCATTTTACACATCCACAATAATAATAATAATAATAATAATAATAATAATAATAATAATATACCTTACCAAAAAATATATATAATATAATTAAAAGGGATAAGATACATAGAAGTTCTAAAACTTGTTAGGAAAATATAATTAAATCCTAAAACTTGTAAAAAGTACAATCAAATCATAAAACTTATTGAAATAGTTGATAGAGTCGTAAAGTTAACACTATCAATCTTACTAATGAAAAAATACCGACGTGGCGCCGACATAGAATTTTAAATGATTTTTTATTTTCCACCTGACTTTTTAAAATAATTTTTTATTCAATTTCAAAAATATATATTTATTTAAAAACTAAAATTCATTTAAAAAAAAAACTGTTAAAAAAAGAAGTGGTTGTTCCAGCTGTGACGTAAACATCAGCGACTTTGGACCCAAAGTCGGCCTCAAATTGTGCGTTCCAGCTTCAGATGAGCAGGTACTCGTCGTTTTTGCGAAGCCATGTGCGCTTGACGGCCCTACTCTAAACGAGCACTCTTGTCTGGTTCGGTGCTAGCCTCTAAAACTACACTTCCCGACGGCTTTTCTTCCTCTCCTTTTCACACATTTAAGACCGAGGTGTCAATGCACTGTCCTCCAAAATTTGGATCAAATCGGTGATCGACGAGCGCGCCATTGTCGTTTCTGTACAATTGCGCAACCCGCCCTATACTACCCGAGAAATGCCTCTAATGCTTTTGTCCGTCTGAGCCAAAAACGAGCACTCCGCTTTCTCTCCCTTTCCCCAGTCATTGGCTTTATCTCCTCAACCCTCTCTGTCTCTCTCGATCCCGGCCAACTATCTTAATTTCATCCATACATTGGCTGAGATTAAGCTCTCAAATCTTCCTTTTTTTTTCATTACTCATTTACTTTCCCTAGCCTAGGAATCTTCAGGAGTTTTCCGTAAACGCGGCATCGTTCGATCCGAAAGAGAATCGAACCACATCATGACATTCCTTTCTCGGGTCCGTGAGAGAGAAACAGCGGAGATCAAGAGGGAAAGACGGACCGAGTTTTACATGAGTACCTCAGACTGAACTAGGATTTCGTTAAGAGTCTTTTTACACAACCATGTTCACTCGAGATTCTCGTTTAAGTTCAGCGCAAAAGGGAAAAAAGACAAACAGATTCGAATCAGGTCGGGTCACGTAACAAAGTTAGTAAAAGTTCGGGATCTCTCTCAAATCCATGAAGAGCATGAAATCCTCAAACCAAAATGTTCTTAATTTCTAAATGCGAATGCAGAACTAATTCCGACATTATCATGTGATTCCGATCCCCAATTTTTCGTGAAATGTGAACGAAACCTTTCGAACGAAATTTTTAGATGTCTGACATTTTGGAGAGTGTTAAGGGGTGGGGGTGTTCTATTTGAGAACAGGGCTTTTGGGTATCTCTTTTTCTTTCGTCCTTCCCTCATTCTCCTTCTCAGCATTCCTCCCAGAATGAGTGTCCATTTACAAATCTACGTTTCCAATTCCAAGTATAGATTGAGACTCAGGGCCATATCTCCCTCAGCATTTAGTCGCATTAGCTTTATAGACTTCATGAAAATTTGAAGATAGGCTCTCACAAAGCAGAGAGAAGCTCACTGCCAGTTTGGCTTGAAACTATTTTATTTCCTTGAAAGAATTAGTTCTGGATACACACATAACTCTAGCCTATCCTGTCTGTTTAGTACCTTGGCAAAATTAAGATGTTTACAATCAAGTTGATGTCGAGTCAACTTCACGAAATCTATCTCGAGGTGATGAGTAATTCTGTGTCGATTTATCTGGATCTCAATTCTGAAATCCAAGATCCATGAGGACAATGAATTTGATCATTGTGGGGGAAGCCGAGAGCTATTCTAAAATAGATTTATTATGATCAAATATTCAAATTCCACAGCTCTTAAGCTAATAAATGCTCAATGTTATAACCCAATATGTGAGAAACCAATATTGACGCTTCCCTTTCTGCTAGTACTTTGTAACTTGTAAGACTATATCTATTCACAACTCTGGAGGCCCTTCGAGTCGAATGTAATCGTACATGACTCCCTGATAAGGGTTTATGGCCCAGGCCTGAGTCAAAAAGATTGTGTTGCTTCCCCTGCGAAGTTGCGAGCTTGGCACCGGAATGCTGTACAACCAGTATAAACCATGAATGCCATGTCTCGCTATTGCATTGTCCTGTCCGATTCTCCCTGTGGTGAAGAGCGGGGGCTCCATGGTCGGGTCGTTGAACCGTACCTAAGGATCATCAGTAACTCTTATAATCTGCATTTGACAAATCCCGAAACAGGGAATGTGGTTGCTGGTTTGAACAATATTCATCCATGATGTAGTTGAACAACCTCGATCTAGCTCATATGAACTGTTCAATATAATGTTCTACATGATGTGCCTGTACCTGCAAGTCAGATTCAGTAACAGATGCCAAGGCCAGTTGCAGGACGTAACTGGCTGTCTTTTTCACTGTCTCGAGTTCAAACACAATCTGCCATGTCGTTGCTGCGAATGTGTAATTATATAAATTCCTGCACTTAGAGAGAAGCTTAATCAACAAAGAAGAAATCGAGCAAGTTGTGTAGCGGACAGAGAGGAGACGACACATACCTAGTGACCTGTGCAAAGAACCAATCTTTACTATAATCATCGACGCCGACATGGAAGACAAGATCGCTTCTGGGGTATACGTCTGCATATCGCTCCCATAAGCCATATTGCCTAAATCTGCTCAACTTAACAAGATCAACTCGAGATACTAACCGGTATATGAGTGGCTATTGGCTAAGAAACACAAAGTTTGTGCTTTATTGAGGCAAACCTGTATTGTCTGTTGTTAGCATACAAATTATTCATGAGGGTTGGGTAAGGTTCGGGCACAAAGAACTCAGAAGCCGTACGGTCGGGGACGCCAATCTCCCATAGAGTAGGGCCGTGTCTCGGCGGCTCGTAGACGAGCATCCCCAAGTTGATCACAGAACCTGCATTTTGAAACTGTATTTAGTCCATTTCCCTATTGACAATGTATGCTAAAGTGATGTCCCTGTTCATGGAATTGCAATTTCAGACAAAAGTTGCAGAGTTTGGTTTCAATAAACAGAAGCAGAACTTCATACCTGGTGTGATAGTGACAATGCCTTTATACTTGTAATCTCCGATAGTACCAGGAACCCATCCATATAAATTATATTCACCGGCTCGAATGTTGTTGATTACGAAATTTCCCTTCCTGTCTGCTCGATGCCAAAACTGATAACCCTGGAAATCAAACGACATTTACAAAAGAAAAATCAAATTCAATCATTTTTCTCCCAGGCCGAATTGAAACTACTGATAAGTATGACTCATCGCGCGCTAATTTCAGCTTATGAAAATAAAAGCCAGCGGCTTTACCAACCTTGTTCTCTCTTTGCCACGACCCGACCTTTCCCGGAGATGCTAGGCCGACATAGGCAAATTCCCCCCACAGGTCTCTCTTACTTACATATCTGGAAAAAAAGGAAAGAAAACGAAGGAGCACAGGAAAATTAAAATGACGTGATCACGTGAACATGTTTTATCATCATACGGCGGTCTATCTTACACGATAACTTCACACGTACCAGGTCCACCGATGTGAACTTTGATCACACTTTATCGCAAAAAAAGCAAACGAAGACATGAGACTAGTCCAGATTTCATCATGAGAGAAAGAGCCTTCGGTTATGGAGCTACTTAGGTACCTGTCGCGAACAAGTAACTGGCCAACGACCATTCCTCGCTCCTTCGAAGAAGGGAAGTCCTCCGACTCGGCGAAACCGTAAGGCCAGGTCTTTGATTCCATATACATCTAACAATCATCAAACCCGACAATGACGAAAGAATTACCAATTGTTGGTCATAGCCTAGATAGAAGACCGACTAATCGAAATTGAGCAGAGGAGAGGAAACGGTATATGCAGAAAACCTGCTCTTTGGCATTTTCCCAGAGAGTGCTCGTGTCTTCCTCCGGGGGAACTGAGTTGAGATAGATCAGAACAGGGCCAAAGACCTTCTTCCAGGGCCGTCCACCCTTGAACTTCATGCCCACTTCTTTCCCAGCATAGTGGGTGCTCACGAACATCTGCACTGTTTCCTCTTGAGTACTTGAGCACAAATTTTTGTACTTTAACAAGAACAAACCAAGAAAATCTGGGGTCCTAAGCGTATCACAATGTCTGCTCATTTCTCCATTGATAGTTCAATGAATCTTTGACAGAACTCACCATTGCCATCGTGTCAAGATCAAGCAAATTCAGAAAAAAGACAAAATTGTAGAGAAGTCTCACGGAGAGGGTGATTGGGCCGACGTGGGAAGTGAGGTCCTGCTTGACGGGCCCGGCAGTGCGGAACTCGTTGCTGGGCGTGATCAACCAGAAGCCCACCGGCGGGTCGCCGCAGATCCAGCCGTGCACCCTGTTGTTCTGGTTCTCGCATGAGTACTGGTACTTGTCGTCCACCTGCAGCGCCGGTCGCCGGAACCCACTTGTCACGTGACTTGCAGATAAATTGCCATAAAGTTTAAAAACCCTAAGTAAAGAAAACTGGTGCTCAGGGTAATTTCAATAATTTTTTGACATTCTTACGGTTTAATATCGTGCGGCACGATATTGACTATCAATTGTCGGATGGCACTATTTGATAGAAAGAATCAAGTAATTGATGGATCTCAATCGTAAAATGACATCACAGACCGTAAAATATTTTACCTTAAAAATTCACTTTATTTCTTTTAGATGTTTGTGTATAGATATTAATTTTCAATTCACTCCATTTCAGAACAATAAAATGTCCAAAAAAAAAAATTTTACCCCAGTAAGTAGAAAGAGATAACATGCATATAAAGTCCATATAAACCCGGGAAATAAGAGATTAGGATAAATTTAGTTTAGAGCGTAACGAGATTTGTTCTGGATGGCATTCGAAACTTTTAAGGTTACCTCTCCTCTGAGTTCCGGGTTGATTGGATCGGTTAAGAGAACCGCTTCTGGGTAGGCCAGTGGCTGGCCTGTGATCCGGTCCTGCGGCATCGGCATGACTCTCTGCCTATCATTCGACAAAGCCATGAAATGAAACCTGAACAACAAAATCGAAGTCCCAAGTAATTAGCATGTAACAACACATAGAAACTAAATCACATTGAAGTGCAATTCCAGAAAAGGGAAATGACGAGAACAATTACGAACTTATACTCCATTACTTTTTGTTCTGGAGCCTGTAAACGATCCTGACTTGATCCATTTCGATGTCCGGCAATCCTCTCGGTCGCTCGAAAATGCCGTAAGCATAAAATCCCGAGGTTCCACGCCGCACTATGTACCTGCGGAGTTCCAGTTATCGTTACCTATCATTGGTTAAGTAGAGCTCAATGTTCAAACGCCATAATCTTTATGCTCTGGTCGGAAGCTCCGATCACACCTCTTGTCGATGTGCAGCGGGACGACGGTGTGGTTGGCCGAGGGGCTCCATTTTCTGACAAACGACATCTCTATTTGTTCTTCATTTTGTGTCACGACCCTGTATATTGTTCCATGTATCCTGCCATTAATCAGTCGCATAATGTGAGAATCGGCAAAAAGAACTCGATTAAAGAACTGGATCTTCACTTGCTTGGAGAATCAACATTCACCTGTCGTATTTGATCGGTTGTCCGGGCCAGTTCCAAATAACATCCCAGTACCTAAAATTGCCAAACAAGATCCCGTTTTCTTTGAAATCGCAGATCACCCAAAAACGCGACGAAACTGGCAAATTAAGAGCTAGATTGGGCATTAATACAATACATACCCTCTGTTGTTTTCTTCATTGAGGCCTTCGAGCAAGTTGTGGATGCCATTGTACCGAATGCCTATGACATCTCCATCTGGAATCGATAGGGTTACTTGGACAAGCCCATTGTCTATCACAACCTGAAATATAATCAAGAAGAAATCTTAGAACCTGAAATTTTAGATAGTTAAATTACATAACTGTGTTATCATGTACCAAATTTGCCTCGTAAAACCTAGAGAGTAATCTTGATTATGCTTTAACTAATGGGTAATTAAACAAATTCTGAGCCTAATAATTGTCGAATTGAGAGCAGCAGGTGAAGCCTAGTTACCTGCCCCGGGTCGTGCAAACTGAGCTGGACCCCAAGAGAGGACTTGGGTTTTCTGCCCCCAAGAGAAGACCGAAAGAGAAGGCAAACTTTTAGTCAATACCATTACCCCAAAAAATGAAAAAACAAAAAAGTCGTGTAGTAATTATTTGTATCGTTGAAAGACAGGGACCACATGAGCACATGATCTGCTTTTTTGACTTGCCCAATGGGCTCTTTCCAAGCTATATGGTCTACTTTTTTCACTTTTTCTAATTATGTTTTTGCAGACAGGGGCCTGTGAAAAGTATTTATCTTGATTGATTAGAATAATATTTAATGGAAAAGAGCACCGGTATGGGGTTGTGCTCGGACAAGAATCTCTCGTGAAACACTTCAGATGGTACGAAACCACTGTGTCGAAATGGAAAACAGGAAAAAAGACAAAAGCAATGGGGTTCATGTGAAATGAAGTGAAGTGAAAGGGCGAAATCTCACTGGGAAGCATTGCTCGGATTCTCTGCAATTACTTTATTGCACTGTACGAACTTCACGGGCATGCGCGGATGAAAAGAAAAGCATTACATGATTTTGCTGCTGTGGCCTCACAGCCACAGAACGACCTAAGACAGCAGTACCTCCCTCCCCTCCCTCTTTCTCTCTCTGGACCGTGTCTGATGCGGGAGCTTTCTCCCATGGTTGTCGCGCATTTATCAAATAATTACAGTTTGAGAGAGAGAGAGAGAGAGAGAGAGGGAGAGAAGAATCTAACTGGGTCGACGCAGGACGGACAATGCAGCACCACAGCAGCAGCAGATGAACCGTCGCGGCTCCCCGCCGCCGGCCGCCGGGGCCGAGCGGCCTCCATTGTGGCCGCCAGTAGCTCATCTTCTTCACACCAGCCACGAGAAAATAACCCAACCACGCTAGAAGAAATAGATAGAAGGAGATGAGGGAGGGCCCAAAGGCGGGTTACCAGGAATCAAGAAAGTGTGTGGACCTAGTTCTTGGCATTTCACCTCGACAGAGCATCGGAAACCGATGCGGGCACGCGCGACAGAAGGACTTCCCGTCAATTTCCCTTAACCGGACAAGGAAGAGAGGGAGAGGACATGTGCAATTTATGATGGTGGCGCTTCGTTTTCATGGGAATTGTAATCGACAAACATTAATGGCCTCCACAGCCGTAGTACAGATAGAGAAAAAGAGCAGCGCAAAACGCTAACAAGTGAGAAAGCGATTCCTATATAAGTTGACGAGGAGTAAAGCTTCTCCTGAGCGAGGGTAGATTCGTCCTCCCCCGCAAGAGTATCACATGGGCTGAAGAGGGACAAAACCTCCAACCTCGTAGGTTTTTCGTAGGTTCTTTCTTGGCATTGAGTTCGAATGGAAGGATTCCAGGTGATTTATGCCGATGCCTTTGGCGAATTTGATAATCTTTAGCCCCGTGAATCGAATAAATAGTCGAGATATAGTCCTTAAGACAGTCAGATGCTACATTTTCTTTATGTTATCAGCTCGTTTTGCGGGGTGTTGTTCATCATTTTCTTATAGTGGTTGGTCGGCCTCGCTTTTCTTCCTACTCTTAATTGTCCACTACAGCTCTTTCTGCTTCCATTGGTAGTTCTTTAATAAGTGTTGATGTTAGGTGGCATCAAAGGCCCGTTTGACATGGTTTTTTCCATGCAGGCTTAGTGAGAACGATCGCTACGGTTTTTAACAACGACGTACTTGGAAAATTGCACACCATTGGAACATTACCAAGTCTCCGAAACTTGAGAATCTCTTATTATTAAGAGGAATAAGGCGAACTCTCACGTCTTACTTAAACTCCTAATCGGCCTAGTTCAAGTTGGTGGAGGCTTGTAAAGTCAAAATAAACGAAACGACTAATGAGAAAATCAAATTGCAACTAGGGATTGGCGTGCAAGAGGGATCATTCGCATCCAATTAGCAATTCATCGAACTCTGTTTTGGGAGCCGACCGCACTCAATTCTGTGTTGCTACCTTACCTACTCCACAAATTACAACGACTTTACAGCTTGGCATAATTACAACAGTACAAAACTGATGCTGAAATTTATTAAAGAGAACCCCTTCTTTGCACCCCCCACCCCCTTGATTTCGCTAATAATTGGTTTATCCATGGCAATTAAATAATTGAGGAGGAGGCAGTGCCCGTCATCTTCACGAATCGGCCAAAAAGCAGAGTATGCCCTTTTCTTTTTGTGAGCAAAAAGAAAGGATTTTTTATCCTATGAAAGAGCTAAAGACAAAGTATACGCCATTATAAAACTTGCAATTGCTCAAGCAAAAGAGAAACTACGATTGGCAAGGGAGCGAGGGGACCCTAGTCGGCAGGAGCGTGCAAATATAGACTAGCTTTGCACTTTGCAGGAGAGTTTTATCTCAATTGGTATGTAGCAAGAGAGAATTAATAAGACTAAGACTTAGCACATTGAAAGAGGAAGTCTAGATCTTCAGCGAAATATTCGCCACCTTTTAAGAGGTTAACCCCTAAGAAAAGTTAATAGATTACTAAAGCAAAGACTTAACCCATAGTAATCATAGGGGAGTTGTCACTAATCTTTTTTCTCTATTTTGAAAAATATTATGGAAGCATTGTCGGTCAATTTTAAGCCTAAAGCCACTAATAGGCAATGGTGATCATGTAGGTACGTAAGTAATAATTTAACACTAAATAATCAAAACTTATAGATAAATTGCTAGACATGGGACAATAACCTCAATGCATTAAGCAAAACATGACTTTGTTATGATAATGCCCCAAGCATTCTGCAAGATTGTTAATTTAAAAACAAATGTATGCGTCACCTAAACATGATTTCTAGAAGCATAGACATTTGATTATTTTTGTGTGTTTCTTCTTTTTATAAAATTAAACTATACGCAATGCATGAGCTATGATTTTAATCTAGCTTACGTCCGTATGATCCTTATTTAACTAATGACATGTGACCTAAACTTACATGCCGCCCCTGCAACCGAAATCTAACAACGGACAAAAGAATTAGTCTAATTTGCCATACAATCTAATTTATATGAGCCTAAGTGTGTAATCACTAAATGACATGGATATTACGACATAAAAATGATGACATAGCGATTTGACAACGTGGTAGAGATGATATGGTAATGCAACTAATAATATATGATATATGCATGTTATTTTTTATTTCTCTTATAGTTAAAATAGGAAATTACCTAAAATATGTGATTGGCTAATTTAAAATAGGAAATAATTTATAATAAACCATATTTTGAAGGTAATTAATCATGCAATTATATAATAGAAAAGTTTACTAAATTAATAACATGCATTATATAAACCCACGTAATTAAATATTCACCGCATCCAAAATTGGAAATCAAGCTTATCGGAGATCCAATCTTAGGTCTCAAAGATTGAAATTCCAATTATCACAAATAAGCATGACTCAAAAATAATATGAAATTTCCTATTTGGGTGAGTCCAGTAATCTCACATCAAATCTAATTAGAATCAAATAATCCAAATTAGTTAAATAAATATTCAAATTGGACTTTGTTAAAGAGATTGCCTAAATTGGACTTTGATCCGATGATGATCTACAGGAAAGTTTGACAACAATGGCCGTGAAGGGTAGGTGGCGATATCGTGGTGAGGGACCATGCGC
This sequence comes from Eucalyptus brandiana, assembly GCA_014182725.1. Lineage (NCBI taxonomy): Eukaryota > Viridiplantae > Streptophyta > Magnoliopsida > Myrtales > Myrtaceae > Eucalyptus > Eucalyptus brandiana. The sequence continues at coordinate 9,163,684 of CM024676.1, forward strand.
TCCATAAATTTTGTGCATGATTTAACGGTTGACAAATGTGTACTCGTCAATTTTATAAAACTATGCCCTAGAATTTTTTTCGCTACCAAGGAAGGAGGCTAATGTCAATTTGGTCCTAAACATTTTGTCTAATGCCAATTCAATCTTAAATCTTTTAACCTAGTGACAATTCAGTCTTTCCAGCTAATTTTGGCCCAGTATTGTTAACGTGGACATCGCTCAACTAACATGGCAGAGTTAATATTGACGTAGACAATTCTAAAAAATATTTTAATTTTTTTGAATTATTTTTCGTTTTCTTTTTTTTCTTTTCTTTTTTTTCCTTCTCCTCCTTCTTCCTCTAGATGACAAAGTTGACCTAGTCGACCTTTGGTAGGGCTCGAGCCCTTGTAGGCATGACCTTGCTGGCCCTCACCTTTGGCCGATCACCTTCGACAAATGGTTCGAGGAAGGAGGAGGAGAAATGAAAAAAAAAATATTATTAAAAATTGTCCAGTCAATGCCGGCCATGTCAAATTAGCTAATCGGCATCCATGTTAGTAATATCCGGCAAAAATTAGTTAAAATAATTGAATTGGCACTAGATCAAAAGATTTAGAACTAAATTAGTAAATTGGCACCAATAAAAAATTTATGACTAAATTGTGAACAGAAATCAGAGCTAAATATTGCTCAATTTGTACACGCCTAGACAAGGTGGACCCGAGAGAGACACTTGTCTTATAGAGAATCATGCTATTATAGAAGTAGGAAGATACCTCATGCATCTACAACAACAGGTAGCACTAAAATGTGGAGAAATAAGTCAATTATCATAGTATGTTTTTTCAATTTCCCACATGTATATTCGAAAGAATGTAAAGATCTAAATGACAATTTTGACGGGAAAGATAGATAATTGGGATCAAAGACAAGCAATTAGGATTCTAGAGGCGAATTTTACTAGCGGGAATGTAATCAATCTCCAAACTCCTTGACCCGCAATGTATTTAGACTTGAGTAGAATGTAAAGATATTTCAAGTCCGATGTCATTGACGACTCAAGCTTAATTCCACTTCCCTCTCGTCCTCAGTTCTGGCTTAAATTAAAGTTCCCACTCTTATTCTTCCACAAATAATAAAGTTTCATGGACGACTGTTTATGGAGTGTGATAACTAGGATTCCGAACCAAACTATAAGTAATTAAGCTTTCTTTATTTTGTAGAAAATGAATTATTTGAAAATATTTTCTTAAAAATGATTATTTGTATTACTTATGTTTTAAATAAACGAAAAATATTTTCATCATCCATAAAAATGTAATAAAGATATTTTTTATTAGCTAGTCATTTCAAGTACTACAAAAAATTATTTTTTAAATTATTTATTTTTCATGAATCAATCGGAAGAGAAGGCATCTCTGGATACAAGGATATCTCATCAGACTCTCAAGTACTATGACAAAAAGTTTACACAGTACTATCTAGAGGATCACTAATTGGCCGTTCATATAGGTGGTTGAATTTAAAAGATATTAAGGCAAGGCATGAGCTAGTAGGAACGCAGGTACAAAGGTACAAATTAACTATAACTCTCTAATGAATGAATGAATTTTCCTGAGCAAATCCTTTTACTATATATAGATTGCTATTTTTTGAATTTGATGTGTGTCGTGCATACATTTGTTTACATTGTCACGTGAAAGAAAAGAATAGGGTTCCAGGATTATTGCTATTTTGCTTAGCCAATTTTGTTTCGCTTGTCAGGACCTGAATTTGTGGAATATTTAAAGTTTCATATGAGGTTGATGTTGCCATAATTCTAGTGAAGTCAGAGACTAAGGTATCATAACTCATTTGTTTCACGGAAAATCAATATATTCATAAATATTTTTCAAAAAACTATTGGATGTATTACTCGCAAAAATAAATAAACGGAAAATATTTTCATTATCAAAGAGAATATTTAGGCATGGACTATTATTGATAAAAATGGAAATATTTTTTGAATTATTTATATTGTGTGAAATAAAATGCACAAAACTCAATTTCTTGACCCAACAAACATAGATATAGAAATAAAAAGCTCAACTTATTATTATTTAAAAAAAAAAAAAAAAAAAAGAGAGAGAGGAATGAGGGCAACTGCAAAATAGTCCAAGCATGTGGCACTCACCGCCGGAGTCCGGACAAAAGGGGGCGACGGAAAGGAGCAGCTTTAACTTTCATGTGACCTTGGATTATCTTGTGGGATAAGCAAAGCACATCTCAGAAATTCAGAATCCCAGCGAGCACGTCCCGTGACATTTGCTTCGCCATCTTTCCATGGATTCTTCCGACTCGGAGTAAAGAAATATTCTCTCCCGACACATTTCCCAACGTCGCTGTTGTTCACGAGAAGAAGGTTTTGTATGGACAGACGCGTGAAAGGGTGTGGTGGATATTGGATAAAAGCAATTGCAACGGCCTTGCAATGTCCTGCTGATTGGCTTCCTAATCTTGAAATTCTTAAACGTTTGGAAATTATATTCTTTTCATTGCCACCTAGAGAGTTTCTTCATGTGTTTATTAGGTTGTAAAATAGGGGTAGTAGATTTATGATGTTAAACTTTTGTATTCAAGTTCGACCATTTTTCATTAAAAAAAGAAAAAGAAAAGTAAATGTACTCAATTCTTTTTTAAAGAGACCCAGCATGGATCTCACAAATTCTCGAAATATGATTGACTTGATCTAATAGACTTATGATTTGTTTGGTAAAAGCAAAAGCTCAAGCACTATATATTGAATTGTGTAATAGTTGAAAATAGAAACAAAAGGCTGTTTGATAATAACTGAAATATGTTTTTCCCAATTTTTGTTCTTTTGTTCCCTGGAACAAAAAAAGAATATAAATATGTTTTGTAAAATTTTTGTTCCTGGGAACAATTTTCTCTATTTTTTTTTTAATTCTCGGAAACAATTTTGGAATAGAAATAAGAAACAAAAAAAAGTAGCCTCTACCTCGCTTGTGGTGGCCTAACTAGATAAGAGCTTCCATGAAGTCTACCCAGGACGGAGGAGTTCGAATCCTGCAGGACGCACAGAATCTTAAGCGCAACGTTGGGGTGATGGGTCTTTCGCTAGCGTTGCCCCATGGTTTACCCACCGGCTGCCAGCTATATGATTCCCTGGATATAAAAAAAAAAGTAGCTTGTTGTTCCCAGGAACAGTTTCTAGAAATAAGCTAATATTCTTTTTTATTTTTCTTTTGTTCCTCTCTCTTGTCGCGGCCACCTCCAACTGCCCAAAGCCACCGTTGGCCGCCGGCCACCGCCATCCGCCGTTGCCACTATCCACCGGCTGCTGCCACCGCCGTCCGCCAACCACCGGCGGTCAACGGTCGGTGATCCATAAGCAAGAATAAAAAAAGAAACTGTTTCGTACCAAACGCATTTCTAAATTTTGTGTAGTTACCAAATATCTTATTTTACTCAGAAATTGTTCTCCAGAATAGAAATAGAAAAACTATTTAAAAAAAAAACGGCTCTCCTGCCAAGAAGCGTTATCATGTGCACTCTAAATGACTGGATAAATCCTCCCAAAACTATGTGCGAGCTTGGCTTTTCTTAGGAAACTTTGCCAGCACGCTTAAGTCTCTTTTCGGTACACGTCCTTGCGCCAATAAAATAATCTTGGGAACACGATTCCTCCAAAAAGTTGGAGAAATCCATTGAAGGTAAGGAAACTAGAACTGAACTTTAACCACTAAAAAGCATAGGGAAATAGTTGTCAATTCGGCATTGCACACGCAAAAAATTCACATAGGATTTTAATGTTTTGTAGAATATCGTCTATTTATTAAAATCCAACTTCACCGTGGCCTTTTGTGCAATATGTTGGAAATTTGAAAATCGATGATAGAAACCCTAAAATTATTTTGATGATTACATAACATTATTAAAGTATTTAATGAATGCTTTGAGTAGATGCAGAAAAGTATTGCATGTTTACCCCATGCCAAGGTTAGGGCATACCACAAGTTTAGAAGGTTTAGAGTTGATTTATAGGCATACCACAAATCTAGAAGGTTTTGAAATGAATTTACATATTGCTTATCAAAGGGGACTACCAGCAGCATGACTCGAGCCTAGTTGAGTCAGCCCATTTTAGCATCATGAGTCGGGTCTTAGATATATCTTATATCAACATAATAATCATGAGCTGAGTCTTCTACACCATTAACATATGTCTTGTTTACTTCTAAAGAATATTCGGGGTATATTGAAGTCGATTGTCCAAAGAGTCCAAGGGCTTATTTGGTAATATGTCAAATAGTGACTAATTCTATTCTTTCATTCTTGCGAAATTAAAAAAAGAAAAAAAAAAGAAAAACAAATCCGTTTGATAACTTTTTTTGTTCCTAGAAATAGATTTAAAACAAAATCAAAAAGTAGAAAAAATTGTTTATTTGTTCCCAGGAATAACTCCAAAATCAAGCCAAAATATGTTCTCTCTCTCTTTTTCCTCTTTTTTTTTTTTCTTTTGTCTTCTTCTTCCTCTAAATTCGCCGCAAAAATATAATAAAATAATATAATGAAATTATTAAAAAAAAAATTAAAAGAAATTTTAAAAATATGATAAAATTATAACATAAAATTATATTTTAAAATATAATAAAATTAGATAATAAAATTATATTAAAATATGAAAAAATAATTAAATAAAATAAAATAATAAATTTACAAAAAAATTAAAAGAGAAAAATATAATAAAAAGTAATATAAAATTAAAAGAATTTTAAGTCACAAAAAAGCTAAGGATCATACTAAACGTATTTCTATTCCAAGAATAGAAAATTTGAATAGTTACGAAATGTCTTTAAATGCTCATAAATTCATTTAGGAAACATAATAAAAAAGAATCATTTTTTTATACAAATTATTTCCAAAAACAGAATAATTATCAAACGCGCCCTAAACATATTTCATTTTTTCTAATTCAGTTCTATGCTTTTTTATTTTGTCAACTGAATCTATTAGGCCAATTTTGGCCGGACTGACTTGGAAGCTAGCCGTCAACATAGCACAACCAGCATTAGACCTCTCTCTCTCTCTCTCTCTCTCTCTCTCTCTCTCCAGCAAGGGTCTAGCACTTACACCACCTACCCCACTAGGCGAGGGCAGTGTAGTCCTCACTAGCCATTTGACATAAGAGGATAAACTACAGCATATGTGTGAATTTGCAAATACACATTCATACTCATTAACTCGAATTTATGATTATCACCCTAGTAGAAATTTTTTTTTCTAAAATGACCACTTCTATCACTTGAAATAATTAATCAATAAGAAATATTTTCATTGTTAATAATAATATATATCTAAACATTTTTGTGGATGATGAAAAATTCGTTCAATTCATTTTTATAAGTGATACAAGTCATCATTTTTGAATTTTTTTTTAAATTATTTATTTTTGCGAAATAAACGGAGCTTAAACCTTCTTTAAACATTTGTTATTATTTTACATGCACTAGGGTGAGTGTGAGAAAAAAGCAGGGATTTTTATTTTAAGTGTTCGCAGAAGCTGTTTGTTTCGCAAACAGAGGGAATTGTGACGTATAAATCCATTGTGGGATGAATGGAAGGTGTGAAAGCTCCGAAACTTTTGTGGGGCATTTGCAAAAAGAAAGGGTTGATTCTGTCGTAGGGTAACGACAGAGAAACAAGTCTTGGAGAAGGTGAACTGCACTGGAAATAGGTTAACACGTGTAGGTTGCTAGAACTGGGAGAGTAGAGTTGGCAGAAGGAAAGTCAAACTACTATAAAATCTACTCTACCTCCTGATATTCTCAATCCCTATCTCTTCTATTATTGTACTTACCCGTTTGAGATTGTCTTTATTGTTGCGTTTACACAGTTTATAGAATATTCAAAGTTTACAGTTTGTAAAAACTCTAAAAATTTGCACTTGCGAAATTTGAAAAATCGGACATTATTACCAATTCACTCCCTTTTAGTTGCTATATTGGAACCTAAAATAAGAAACTAAGACTGCGTTTGGTTCAACATTTGTAAGGGGCTTTGAGTCAAATGCAAATGCTAAAAGCCTAAAACTACTTATAAAAATGTAATTGTGTTTAGTAAATTTTTTTGCAAATAGACTTTGAGTTGAATGTGCGTTTGGTAAAAAAAACTTTCGTAATGGGTTTTAATGAGTATAATATATGTTTGTGTGTGTGTATATATATCTTTTTTTTTTTTTTGAAAATTGAACTAAACCTTTCGCCAGACTGACGAAGGGCTACGGCCACCGACAAACTAGATCTGGCGCCGACGGCCGTCAGTTGAGGTCGCTCGAGGTCAAGGGACCTTCGATGGCCCTCGGCTGGGTCGCGCGACCCTCACTGGAGGTCGCTCGACCTCGGGGGACCTTAGTCGACAACTGTCAGTGCCAGATCTAGCTCACCGGTGACCGTAACTCTTCCCTGGTCCAGGTAAGGGCTACCTCCTTTTTCAATTAAAAAAAAAAAATTCAGGGGTAAATTGGAAATATGAAGAATTAGTTAAGGTAGTTTTGGAAGGGAAAAAATAATTTCAGTATTTTGAAGGCAAATTGAAAGCTGAAAGCTAACTTTAAAGTTAAACCAAACGGCCTAACATTTTCCCACTTTCAGCTCGAAAGTCCTCCCTAAATCTTTGAACAAACGCAGCCTAAGCATCTTCCCCGACGCACGTTTAGCCATCTTGAGCTTCTTTCCCTCTCGTCTTCGTGGCCGCCTCCTTTTCGCATTTATGTTTTTACCCCATGGCTTTGTGCCGTTGGCCCCATAATCTCTGTCTGGAGTTCATTGCCCTCTCTTCCTCTCTCCCTGGAGTTCTCCACTTTCTTCATCCCCCTTTCTGGTTCAACCCTCGTGGCCCCACTGTGGACCTTGTTGCTATAATCGTAGCCCCACTTCTAGTGCGGAAGCATCGCGTTTGGTGGAACAACTCATATGTACAACAAAATTTCATCGATTGATCCGCTCAAGTCTTAATGATGCAAGCAAAAACAAGTTTCGGTGACAACTTGATTTAATGGATTTGAAAGTTGAAGTTGCCAATTTACCAACTATTTGTCGACGTCAAGGTTGTTACTCCACTACCTAATAATTGAAGACTGTTATGGATTTTCGTCACTGACAATAACCTTTGAAAGGTCTAATCCTAATTATTACGCATATGAACCTAGCTAAATGCATTTACTTCTACTTAATATGCATCTTAATACTACTGATGATTTCAAATCTCAATTGTCTAAGTCATAAGAGTATTGTTAGTTACAATTCTTAATTTCTATGAGTTATACGTGTGTTGACAATTCAATAATCATAATTACATAATAGTGTAAGAGTCATAGATTCTAAGTAATTTTCATTCGCTTAGTTAAGTCCTTTGTAAATAGAGGTGCAATTTACAATAGAAGACTTAAATATGACGAATACATAAGATTTTCCTGAAGTGAGTGAATATATATGTTTGGTTCTTTATCAAATTCCACTGGTGTTGAATAAAAAATTATTTAAGCCATGATAGTAAACTTTATCTATCCCGAACTCTTTTATCATGATAAACTAAATCATCAGCTGGTGGTGCGTTTTATTATGCCATGGCGGTAACCTTGATTAACCTCTTGGCTCACAACTTTCTTGGGATTTCATTGTGTCTCTCTCAGCGGCGCAAATATTTATTATGCCTTCTTTTTCGGTTTACTGATAGTTTTTTCCTCTTTACTTTTTGCCCTCTTTGCCCCGAAAATCATTGTCGCACTCACAGCCGGTGCGCGCCAATTCACGCACACCTCTCCTCACGCGACGAGTCCCCCCCGACACGGCAAACGAAAGTCAGCCCCACCGAAAAAGCGAGCTCGTAAATTTTGACTTGCCAACATGGTAAATAAATTTTGACTCGCCAACATGGTAAATAAGAAGAATTTCTGCCGCGAAAGGTCTAAAGAAAAGATATGTGAATCATTAGTGGATCGTACACGGGTAGGGAAAATTAGGATCTATTTGGTCACGTATTAGATAATGTCTAATTCTATTTTTTTCTTCAAAAAGAAAATAGAAATCTGTTTGACACCTATTTTGCTCCTGCAAATAAATTTGGAATAAAATAAAGAAGTATAAAAAATTTACGTTTTTATTCTTGAAATTAATTTTAGAATCAAGTCATATCACTTTTTTTTTTATATTCTCTTTTATTCTTTCTTTTTCTCTCATTTTCTCCGCTTCTTCCTCTAGCCAATCACTGACCATCACTATAGCTGGTGACCAGCTAGAGGAAGAAAATGAGGAGAAGGAAAAAGATAAAATATAAAATTATTAAAAGGTTAAAAGAAATTATAAGTCACAAAAAATTTAAGGATTTTCCCAAATGTATTTTTATTTAGAGAATATAAATTTTGGGTAGTTATCAAACGCATTTAAATACTAAAATACTTATTTACATAATGGAAAAAAAATTATTTTTCAACATAATTTGTTCTCAGAAAGAGAATGCTTACCAAATGCACTCTTAGTTTCTAACTTGCAAACGAATTTATCTTCGTCTCCTGTACATATGAAGTCAAAGTTCTTGAACAAAGGGAGCTCTAAAGGTTTGAAACCTTATTCTAATCATCGTTCAGGGTATGATCAATAATTCAAATATCAAAATATATTTTTCGAAGGGGCGCTTGATAAGTACCTATTGTATTCATAAAAAAAAAATACTCAAAAAGAAATACTTATTTCCTTTTTTCACTCATACACATTTGTTTAAAACCTTTCCATTAAACACTCTTCCATACATTTAGCCTAGAAAACGAATTTCTGAATCACTCAATCCCATCACGCATTGAACTCTATCTTCATCATTTGCCTCTTGCTGCATGTTAAAGTTTTGGAAAATTGTGCAAAGAGTTTAAAACCTATTATATTTTTGACAATTGAATCATAAATTTTTTCGCGTTTGTCAATCCGGTCAAATTTAATTGGAAATCATTAACATGAAAGCCGGCCATTTCACGAGGTACGACCGACGTTGACGTGGACATTTTTAATAATATTTTTATTTTTAATTTTTAATTTTCATTTTTACTTTCTTTTTTTTCTAATCATAAGCCAACAATCCTCACCTAATTTGGGTGAGGGTGCCGTTGCCCTCACCTGGCTTGGGCGAGGGCCTTTGTGCCCTTGTTGGCCATAGGCGAGGTAATAGGGCAAGCAAGGGTTGTGACTCCTTTGCTTAGATCTAGGCAAGGGTTGACACTCTCGCCTATGGGCATAGAGGCCCTTGCTCATGATCGACGAGCGTAAAGGTGCCCTCACCCAAACTAGTTGAGGATCACTAGCCCTCACCTATGGGTAGCAACCTCCCTAGCCTAAGGTTAAAAAAAAAGTAAAAAAAAAAATATTAAAAATTTTATCCACATCAAAGTCGGTTATATCACATAAGATGGCTAGTAATTACATTAATCGATTTCTAGTTAAAATTAATTGAATGGATTCATTTGATAAAATGTGTGAAAGATTATAACTTAATTGCCAAAATTAAAAAAATTAGAACTAAATTGACAAAGTACAATATATTTAGAACTTTTTGAACAATTTTCTCCCAAAGCTATGCTATCATGGCTACCACTTTGGCGGTATTGTTGGAAGATATCCGGCGATTGCTCATGATATTCAAAGGAAGATTTGATCTGATTACGATTGTACAGATATCAATTAAAGATTAGATTTAGATTTATATTGATTCATAGGATCCTTAACTTCCATTTATTGTGTACATCTTGTATTATATCTACAAAAGGCTGTACATTAGAGATTATTGAAGAGAAAATACAAAAAATTCTTTTCCTTCATTTACGATTTCCCTGCGATCTTCAACTTCTTTCATGGTATCAAAGCGGTGAAGCTCCTAACTTAGCTTCCATTCATCTATCTCGACCTCTACCAAGGATCTCCAACCCTACGTAGAAGGATCAACTCTTCAGCAAAGGATTTTTTTTATCATGACTCATAACTTACCTTCAGCCTTCGGCGAGCATTCACAAGAGACAAATCCATCGCAAACTCCAGAGAACCAGGATGCGTCTCTTTCTGTTAACGTCACCAGACCTCAAGAACAAATCACTTGGGCCCAAGATATCCAATCTCTTCTAGCTCAAACAAGTCTGGGGCAACCCATCTCAAGCCAACCCATTCCGGGCCACCTCATGATGGGCCATCCTTACTAGTGGCTGCCATTTTAGATGCAGCCCAACCCATGGTTGTATGGGCCAAGCCCAAGTGCATCATCGCCAAGGATTCAGGCCAACAAATTTCCCTTCAACCTGATGGCAGCCCACCAACCAAGAATGGGGCAAGCTCGACCATCGAGTCGGATCCAGCAAATATGGGGCAGTTGATAGTATCAAACTAACCGGGTATTGGAATAAATCCATACCTAGCCCTTTTCAATGTGGGTTATGGGACCGGGTTGAGTAATCCGGGTATGGGAACAAATCCCCATGCGGGATTCTCACTTGGACTTCTACCGTATCCAGTGGTGGCCTTCACCGGATGGCCAGAACCCGGTGACCCCCTGTTCGTTTCCACTACCGACGGACCAAAACTGCAGCCGATCAACCAACAGCCGACTGGGCTAGAAAATTATCTCAGGTGGTCATAGGAGTTTCGGCGCGCCTTAATAATGAAGGACAAAGACAGATTCCTCGACGGAACCGTTCCAATTCCTCTTGATGAACGCCTAGCCCGACACTAGAGGAAGTGTAATCAACTCGTTCATACCTAGATTGAAAATTGCATATCCCCATAAGTCACGACCGGACTTCCACCAATAGAGGACGCTAAAAATATGTGGGAGAACATCAAAGAGATGTACGGTAAACTAGACCAAGCGAAGATCCTTAACCTCATGCAGGAACTTAGCGAGCTCAAGCAAGGGAACATGATAGTCATGGCTTGCTTCAACAAGCTATCGTCATTGTGGAATGACCTCGAAGCGGCCGAAGAAAAACTTGAGGGACCATAATCAACAATCAAACAATACATATCTATCAAAGACAAGGAGAAAGCCACTTGCTTTCTGTTGATTTTAAACAAGTCTTATCTTACCTTTCGTTCGTAGATCCTCACTATGGATCCAGTGCCACCAATCGGACGGATTTTCCAACTGGCTATACAAGAGGAGAGCCAGTGGCTCGTGTCACCGGAACATGCAAAAAGCCACGAAAACATAGCCCTTGCAACTCGTGGTGAACGGCAAGATGGGGCTAACAAAACCCTAAATCGAGAAAGGGAGAAAGGGGGCACGCTAGGGTTCGGCGGAGGAGGAGACGCACGTTTCCTTAAAAAGGAAGGAACGAACCGCCTAGATCGAGCACGAGGATTGGACGGCTTGTAGGGTTCGAAGTTATCAGTGAATCAGACGGCGGACAGGAGTCCGCGATCAAAGGAATGGACGATTAGATTTTCGCCATGCCATCAAGGAATTTTGGGCAAAATTTCAAAGGAACGGGTAAATTGTTTTGTGAATATTGCAAACGCTCTAACCATATGATTGACAGCTATTGGAAATTGCATGGAAAACCATAAGAAAAAGGAAAAAAAAAAAATCGGCAACTTATCAAGTCAGTGGACCCATTGGCCAAAATGCTGATCAACCCATCACTTATGGACAATATCAACAGCTGATGCAAGCACTGCAAAAATTGGACACTTCCAACAAAGAAGGGAGTTTTTTAGGTATCAAACATTGCTTGATTAATTCCATATCAAGGAAGGCATGGATTATTGATTCGGGGGCAAGCGATCATCTTCTATGTGACAAATGATTTTTCTCGAGTATAAATGAAGGATTGAATTTCCCTATTTTTATACAATTACCCAATGGAAATATCACTCACGTCAGTGTGACAGGAACAGTCAATCTCAATCCTCAGATTACTCTTCAAAATGTCCTTTATGTCCCAAAATTCCAATTTAATCTTACTTATGTGTCAAGAGTTTGCAGAGAAAATTCATGTCAGGTATACTTTGATGCTGACACCCATTTCTTTCAGGCTCTTTCAACTGGCAAACTGATGGGCTAGGGTTGCCTTTCTGAAGGACTATTTTTCTGGTCAAGTTTTCCCAATAATTTTGATTTATCTTGCACTTCCTTGAATAAACCATCTTTATGTAATTTGAGCACCCATGACAAAAATTTCATTATGCATTTGAGATTGGGTTACAGTGCCTCCTTTCCTTGTCCTCAATGTCCCATATGTCCTCTTGTAAAATAGTCTTGTATGCCCTTTTCCATTTGGTAGCTCCCGTGCTAATGAAATTTTTTCATTGATCCATGTGGATATTTGGGGACCTTACCATACGGTAAATCATGATGGATCTCATTACTTCCTTACAATAGTAGATGATTATTCTCATGCGACATGGATTTTTTTGATGCAGTGTAAAAGTCAAGCTCACTCTCATTTAAAAACATTCATTGCACTATCTAAGAATCAGTTTAGAAAATCCATTTAGCGGATCCGTACTGATAATGGGGGAGAATTCTTCAGCCATAATTGCTCCTCACTTTTTTCATCTCTTGGCATCCAACATGAGAGCTCATGCATCTATATGCCACAACAAAATGCAGTGGTTGAACACAAGCATCACCACCTTTTGGAAGTCACACGTGCTTTAAATTTTTAGGCATTAGTTCTGGAAAATTATTGGGGAGATTGTGTCATCATAGCAGCTTATTTAATCAACCGCATGCCCACTCGGATACTCATTGGGTGAACGCCTTTTGAACTACTATTTGGGAAGAAACCGGAGCTGAAACATCTCAAAGTTTTTGGATGTCTATGTTATGTCACAACAGTAGGTCCTTGTGACAAGTTGAGTCCCCGCACTCGACGTTGCATATTTATGGGATATCCCAATCTACAAAAGGGGTATCGGGTTCTTGAGATATCCACAAAGGAATTCTTGGTTAGTAGAGACGTTATCTTCACGAGAACATCTTTCCATTCAGTGAGAAGACATCTCCAGATGAAGACTCAGGGATAATATCCAATCCTTGTGGTTTCTTATCTGATGAGGCATTACCTCGAGATTCTAGTTATGTACCACTAGTACGATCGAGGAATGTTCCTTCTGCTCCTACTTTTATTCCAACAACAACACCAACTTCAGATGAGAATTCGATCTCAAAAACTATTTTGGGGAACAGACTAAAAGACCCCATTGCTAATGAGGAAATCCAGGATACCTTGTTAACACCCTCCAGTGAGACAATCCCTTCTCCTCCGAGAGTCGATCCTCCAAGATGTTCTGGTCGGGCTACATGACCTCCAACTTGGATCAAAGATTATGTATGTGCCACTCTCAATTCACTGGGTATTTAATATCCAATCTCATCCTATGTTTCCTTTCATAGATTATCACCGAAACATAGATGTTGCATTAGTCACCTATCAGAAGACAAGGAACCATCTAGCTATGATGAGGCGTCTACTGATCCATGATGGCAAAAGGTAATGGAGGCAAAACTACAGGTGCTGATTGATAATCAAACATGGGATCTTGTCTCGTTGCCACCTAATTGTAAACCGATTGGTTGCAAATGGGTGTACAAGATTAAATATCGTGTTGATGGCTCCATTGAATGGTACAAGGCACGATTAGTGCCCAAGGGCTTCACCCAATGAGAAGGCTTTGACTATCACGAGACATTATCTCTGGTAGCAAAAGATGTCACAGTCCGTTCCTTCTTAGCAGTTGCTGCAATTAATGACTGGCCTCTACATCAAATGGACGTGCACAATGCCTTCCTTCACAGTGATCTAGACGAAAAAAAATCTATATGAATATTCCTTAGGGCTTACGGAGATAGGGGGAGTCGTCTCCACAAATCCCTTTATGGGTTGAAACAAGCATCTAGGCAGTGGTACACAAAATTTGCAAATGCTCTTATCACAGCAAGCTTCAAGCAGTCCAAACATGACTATGCTTTATTCACATGGACTAAAGGTATATTATCTATTTATTTGATAATATATGTCGATGACATTCTTGTTATGAGAAATGATAAAGTTGCCATAGAAAGTTTCAAGAAATATTTGCACGCCACTTTCCACATTAAAGACTTAGGAGCACCTAAATATTTTCTTGGAATTGATATTGCCCGATCTGAACAAGGGATTTCCCTTAGTCAATGGAAGTTTATATTGGAGATCATATCAGAAGTAGGTTTATCAGGATGCAGGCCAACTGTCATTCCCATCGAGCAGAATACTAAGCTAACTACTGTAGATTATGATAAGAGCATATCTCAAAATGATGATCCCATGCTCAAAGATCCATCAGGCTATCAAAGACTCGTTAGGAAACTCATATATTTGACTATGACTAGGCTTGATATTTCCTATATGGTACAAACACTTAGCCAGTTCATGCACAATCCAAAGCAATCCCATATGGATGCTACCTTGAAAGTCGTGAATTATTTAAAGAAGTGTCCAGGACTTGGGATACTCCTATCCAAGAAATGCAACATGGAAATGACAACATACTGTGATGCAGACTATGCAACTTGTCCCATGAGTCGAATATCGATCACTGGATATTGCATTAAATTGGGAGAATCACTACTCTCATGAAAGACCAATAAACAACCCACTGTGTCTTTATCTTTAGCCAAAGTAGAGTATCGAGCTATGGCTAAAACCACCTACCAAATAGTGTGGATGTGAGGTCTACTTAAAGATCTCGGAGTACAAGTGCAAGGGACAACGAAGCTATTTTGTGACAATGATGCAGCTCTCAAATATGTAGCAAATCCTATAGTGCACGAGAGAACCAAGCATATAGAAATGGATTATCACTTTACATGAGAAAAAATTCAAAAAGGAGTAATTGAGACAAGAGGAATTGGGACGACAAAACATCCAGCAGACATCTTCACCAAACCCTTGTGTCAAAAACAACACGCATATCTATTAAGTAAGCTAAGTGTCTTAGACATCTACAAGCCACTAGCTTGAGGGGGGGTGTTGGAAGATATGCGGCGATTGCTCGTGATATTCAAAGGAAGCTTTGAATTGATTACGATTGTACACATATCAATTAAAGATTAGATTTAGATTTAGATTGATTCATAGGATCCTTTACTTCCATCCATTGTGTGCATCTTGTATTATATTTACAAGTTGCTGTACATTAGAGATTATTGAAGAGAAAATACAAAAAAATTATTTTCCTTCATTTATGATTTCCCTGCAATCTTCAACTTCTTTCAGGTATGATTGAATCACTTGCATCCATCTCTTATTAAATCTCATGGATTTGTACTTTCATACATGGTTAAGCACTTTCTCAATGGATCATATGATCTAATATCATATTATTGTTAACTCACTCATCCATCCAAATATTGTGCTCGCTTGAACCCATTCAGAGATCTGTAACATTAAGGGTGATTAGTTCCCAATCTGGTCCAGTTCCACCTAGGAATCAAGAACTAGACTAGGAGGATCGATTCCCAATTTTTAGGACCGAGGACTTGACTGGACAATCCTAGGACTGCGAACTAGACTGGACCAACCGGTTTTGTCCCATAGAGTCGATTACTTACCCAAAAAAAAAAAAAATTAAAAAATTAAAAAAAAAAATACTAGATTTGTTACTATTTTTAATTATTTAGGGTTTATTGCTATTTTTAAGAAATTAAAAAATATATTCTTAAATAAAAGAGTCAATCTGATTCAGTTCGGTGTCCCCAAGAATTGAGACTGGATCGACAATCACTGGTCCCATTTCTATGGAATTAGGAATCGGACTGATCCTTCCGGAAACCAGATCACATCAGCCGGTTTGGTCCAATCCGGGCGATTCTCAATTTAGGTGGTTGAACATGCTCACTCCTATACAACATCCGGTTCAACGAGATTGAGGAGCAATTGTCGAAGCAAGAGATAAGATGTGACTCTTGAGAGGCTTTTAGCATGGCTTAGGGGACAACACCAAACACTTTAAGCTAAAAAATATCGGTAATTGTAAAAGAGATAAGGATTGAGAATATCAAGAAGTAGATTTAGCATGAGAAACTTAAATTTTTAGGTGAGAAAACATCTCTAATTGTAAATCAAATGACAAATCCGTGGGGCTCCAAACGCAATGGGGTAAAGAAGATAATATAGAGCTGAGCTTAGAAAGCCACGGTCGTACCGTCAAACGTGGGTGGCGTGCTCGTCTCGGTCGGCTCGACTACACGGAACCCCTGATCAGTCCTACCGGCGAAGAAGGGATGGAGAAGGACGAGTCGCCAGAGTCAACGGCTACGGTTGCGGTCAACTTCGGGAGGTCAATCATAGTACCCAGCGTGCAGGAGCTGGCGAGGAAGCCCATCGTCAACCTCCCGCCCCGATACGTGCGCTGCTCCGATGATGAGGACCCTGTCTCCGGCGATGCTTCTGAGTCCGTCCCCGTCGTCGACGTTCAACGCTTGGCTCGCGGAGATCCGGTCGAGCTGGAGAAATTGCAATTCGCTTGCAAAGACTGGGGATTCTTCCAGGTACACCAGAATTCTCCTTCGTTTCTTTTTAAATTTTATTTTTCTATTGATGGTAAGACACAGGTGCGTATGTGTGTATGTATGGATGTATGTGTAATATGCTGTAGAAGTTGATAAGTTGATGTGACATAAAAGAAGTAGGAAGAAAAGTAATTTAGAAAGAAGGGGTAAGTCTCTCCAGGAAGAGTCTTGAGACCTTGTAAATGGTCATAGGCATTTAGTCAATGAGATGCTGTCTAAGCTCACATTGGATAAAGAGGGCCGGAAAAGGAGGAAACCCGTTTTTCCAAGTCTGTTGGATGATTGATGATTGCAGATTCAGTGTTAGAACTACATCTGACCTGAACATATATCACTAATCCAGAGGAGTCAGCCAATTTAAGATGTACAACAAATTAGGATATTCACTTGTTAACGATTGTTTCACTGCATGGCAGGGAATTATTAGTTCTATAGTTATTAGCTCATAGTAGGGATTGAGCTACCAAACTGCTCTACCCTGTGATGAAGATAAGAATTTTTGCATTCGACCTTAGAGTGGAATTTAGAATTACGATGCTCATTTCTGTTTGGATGTCCTTCTTGAGTACTTCACTAATTTGTGCATGGTTAAGCATAGGTTGTAAATCATGGAGTTAGCGTGCTGTTGCTGGAGGAATTCAAACGGGAAATCAAGAGTTTCTTCGACCTTCCTTATGAAGAAAAGCAAAAGCTGTGGCAGCAACCGGAGAACCATGAAGGGTTTGGGCAGCTCTTCGTGGTGTCGGAGGAGCAGAAGCTAGACTGGTCGGACATGTTCTACATAACCACCCTGCCACTTGGTCTGCGGAAGGCCGATCTATTTGAGAAGCTCCCTGAGAATCTCAGGTAGAGTCTCGTGCTTGGCCTGCTGTGCATGGCGCATGTGGTTTTTGCATAATGACGATGATGATGAGCAGAAAATTTATTTGACAGGGATGTTGAATTGAGTGACTGAGTGCCAATATGAAGCACCTACTGTGAATCCTTTTAGTTGTGCTGAAATAACTGCTAATTCAGCTAAGTCCGTCTGATATATACATTTGTGGCTGTTGTTGCTACAGGAACAAGTTAGAAGAGTATTCGTTGGAAGTGAAAAAGTTAGCCCTATTGATCTTAGGTCACATGGCGAGAGCTCTGAAGATGGAAGCCGAGGAGATCAGAGAAATGTTCGGTGACGGTGTTCAATCCATGAGGATGAATTACTATCCTCCATGTCCAGAGCCAGACATGACCATTGGTTTCACTCCTCACTCTGATAATGTTGCACTGACGATCCTTTTTCAGCTCAATGAAACAGTAGGCTTGCAAATCAAAAGGGAAGGGAGATGGGTACCCGTAAAACCGCTTCATAATGCCTTTGTTGTCAACATTGGTGACATTATGGAGGTAATAATGTTTTTTCTCTTCTGGCATGGTGTATTTTAGAGTTATATCTGGAAAATGGGAAGCAGAAACAGAGAAGCTATGATCCTGGTGTGGTAGCTCAGTTGAGAGTTCAACTAGGAAGAGCTTAAAATGATGCATTTTTTGTTTTGTCTTCTTATACATGTGCAATAATGTTTAAGTAGCATTGCTAAAACCTGAAGATTGAAAAGGTTTTATATCTGTGGACATCAGTAAACATAGTATGTGGCATGTGCTAATCATGAGTGTGAGTTGTACAACTATACGGTCAATGGCGCAGAGGAAATACTGTTTGAAATTGTAAAATAATGACATATGATTGTTGTAGTCAGCTATTGTTTATTTTGCTGCCATTTAACACTTTCTTCAGTATATGTACTATAATAGAGAGAGTGTTTCTCCGTCTGCTATGTTGGCTTTGCATTCTTTTATTGTTTTTACCACTATGATGACTGCTTTCATTGTCTGTCGCACACACTACAAGCTGACGGATAGTTCAGGTACCAATGAAAGTATAAATAATGGTTTAGGACTGCTGTTTTTACGCTCTTCTAAATGCCACTTGACAAGGTCTTGATGGAAGTTCATAGGAGTTGCTCATATTGTTGCTTAGCAGATGCTGTTCCCTGCTCATTCTGTCATGTACTTCAAGATAAGCCGTTGAGTTTGTAATAGAAATGTCACTGTTTAGACTCATTTTATCATCGTTGCGACGGACAAAGTCACAGAGAGTATGGAAAACACCAAAGTCCGTGTGTTATTTTTAAGTGGTTTCAGTGTGGTTCCCACATGTAATTGAAACTTTGGTGATCTGGCGACTACTGCCTCAGGTTACAAGAACATACACATATTCGGCTATGGATTACCCTTCAAATGAATCTGCTAACCTTTGTCTCTTTGGTTCCTTCATGCAGATTTTCAGCAATGGCATATATCGGAGCATTGAGCATCGGGCCACCGTGAATTCCACTACAGAGAGGCTCTCTGTAGCCACATTTTACAGTTGCAGGCTAAATACTGTCTTGGGACCAGCACGTAGCCTTATTAGCAGTGATAACCCCGCCATATTCCGGCGAGTCCCTTTGGAGGCATATTTCAAGGAATTTTTCAGTCGGAAATTGAACGGAAAGTCATACCTGGATTTCATGAGAATTGCCGGTGCATTGTAGGATATTGTGCATTGGAGATGCTGAGCAGAGAGTACCTGAAGTTCCTGACGTTGAAGCAGCCATCTTGAAGTCCAGGATTGTAGAGAATTTGTGGATTGGTTATAGGTTTCTTAGCATATCGACGACTTTGCATTTGCAATGAAAGGAAGATTTGATAACAGCTCAAGTTATATCAAGTATAGTGAACTCAAGTATGTCGTTCGTACGTATGTATGATAGGCAGTATATTTTAGGTTGCCCCAAATGAAATTTTACTTGACTGTAAAAGTTGATATGTTTTTTTTTTTTTTTTTTAATGACCGTGGAACCGCCTTGCTGCCAACAGCAGCTACTCATAAAAGTTGATATGTTCATGTCAGCATAAAATGAAAATCAATTTCTAATCACTAGAATATGAAATAAAATGTAATTTGAAAAAAGGGTAAGTCCCTCCGGGAAGTCTTGAGGCCTTGTAAATGATCATAGGCATGTAGTCACTGAGATACTGTTTTAGCTCCCATAAAGATTAGGTAGATCCCAAGTTAGAAGGAGGTTCGGAAAAGGAAGAATCCCGTTATCCAGGTCTGTTGGATCATTGATGATTACAGCTTCAGTATTAGAATTACATCTGACTTTCCAGTGTGAGCATGTATCACCAATCCAATGAAGTCCTCCAGTCTAAGATTTACATGAAATTAGGATATTCGCTTGTTAACGATCATTTCCCCGTGTGGCTGAGAACTTTAGCATTGACCTTAGTATGAAATTTAGAATTGACATGCTCAATTAAGTTTGTATGTCCTTCTTGAGTAATTCACTAATTTGTCCATGGTTAACCATAGATCATAAACCAGGGAGTTAGTCTGCCGTTGCTGTAGGAATTCAAACTGGCAATCGAGAGTTTCTTCAACCTTCCTTATGAAAATAAGCAAAAGCTGTGGCAGCAACCGGAAAACCACCAAGGATTTGTGCAGCTGTTTGTGGTGTCAGAGGAGCAGGAGCTAGACTGGTCAGACATGTTCTAAATAACCACCCTGCTGCTTGGTCTGCTGAAGGCCGATCTATTCAAGAAGCTCCCTAAGAATCTGAGGGAGAGTCTCATGATCGCCTGGCTGTGCATGGCATATGATGAGGAGGACTAACGCAGAAAATTTATTTTAAAGGGATGTCGAAGAGAGTGACTGCGAGTGCCATTCTGAAGCAATTGATGTGATTTCTTTAATTGTTGTGTCGGAATAACTGCTGCTTCTGATAAGTCGTACATACATTTGCAGCTGCTGTTGCTGCAGGACAAGTTAGAAGTGTATTTGTTGCAAGTGGAAAAGCTAGCCCTGTCAATCTGAGGGCACATGGCGTGAGCTCTGAAGATTGATGCCTGGAAATGAGGGAGCTGTTCAGCGACAGTGTTCAATCTATGAGGATGAATTACTATCCTCCATGTGCAGAGCCAGACATGGCTGCCGGTTTCACTCCTCACTCCAATGCTGATGCACCGATGATCCTTTTTCAGCTCAACGAAACGGAAGGCTTGCAGATTATGAAGGAAGGAAGATGGGTACCTGTAAAACTGCTTCATAATGCTTTTGTTTTCAACATTGGCGACATTATGGAAGTAGTAACGTTTTTCTTTCTTCTGCACTGTGTTTTTGAGAGTTATATTTGGGCACTGGGAAGAAGCAGACTCTCATAAGTTTTGTCCTGGTGAGATAGCTTAGTTGAAAACACAATTAGGAAAAGCTTAAAATGATCTTTTTGTGTTCAGCTTTAAAGTTGTAAATCGGTAGCATTTGCCAAGATCTGTAGATTTAAAAGGTTTTTCATATCTGGGGACGTCAGCAAATATTGTATGGAGCATGTGGTAATGATAGGTACAAAATGTACAACCATACAGCCGATAGTGTGGTGGAAATACTGTTTGAAATTGTAAAATAGTGAAGTACAAAGAAGATGAGCCTGTCGGAGTTGGTTAATGTTTTATTTTGCTGTCATTCAGCACTTTCTTCAGTATATGCACTGTCAGAGAGCAAGTGTTCGTCCCTCTGTTATCTTGGCTCTGCATTCTTTTATTTTTTACACTATGATGACTGTCTTCGTGCTCCGTCACACATTCTACTAGCTGACTGGTAGTTCTTGTATTTTGGTTTAGTACTGCTGTTTTTAAGCTGTTCCGCAGGCCACACAAACAAGGTGTTGATGGAAATGGATAAGAGTTGCTCATTTTCTTGCTTAGCCAATATCGTTCGGTGCTCATTCTGCCATGTAATTCAAGATAGGCCATTGAATTCGTGATAAATATCAGGTTAGAAATGTCACTGAATAGACTGATTTTATCATCAACGTGATGGACAAAGTCAGAGAGTACATAACTTGTTTCTTAGCATGCAACGGCTTTGGACTTCTTGGGCTGCTTAAAATTGCAGTCACTTTCATATTCATTGGTGATGCCTGGGAGCTTCAGGTCCTTTGCGCTGCGCGGTTGCTGGCGTCAAGGATGGCGTCTGCTTCAATTTTGGCAAGGGACAAAAGAGTCAAACGCCCTGACTTGGGTATTTTAGTTGCAATTTAAATTGATCACAACCACTCAATTTTTCTCCTAATCTTATCCGATAGCGTCCTTTAGTTTTTGGTCAAATATCCGATTGTCCTTGAGATAGCAAATCTTGATGAGAAAGCAACAATTTCTTTTTCTGACCATTATTTTAGGAAGGATCTTGTATACCGGAGAAATTTTTCAGCTTCGAAGGCATTGAGTTCTCATGTTATGCAGGATCAATGCTTGGAAATTGATTTTTGAAACTAAATATGCTTAACAAGTGTCAAGATGCTCATTAATGATGAATTTATAAAATTTGCTCTAACCCTTGTCCGAAAATTCCTACACTAATTTATAGTACGAAGAAATGAATGTGATAAATATCACTGGTGGCAATCCTAGTCAAATTATTAAAGTGGTGAACGAAAGGCCCGAATTGTACTTTTTGTGTTCATAATTTTCACTAAGTGATTCTATTAGGATTTAATTAATAAATAATTGCCCTTGGATCTGTTTTCTTTAGAGCGGTTATGAAACATGTATCACCACATTGGTTGTTAACGAAAGCTAATACACTCCAAGATTTCATATCAGAGGAAGGATAGATTGGAAATTTATTGAGTCTGAGTCCTATATGGTGTCTAGTTATTTTTGGTGAACGTTTTAGTGGGTTCAAAATATTTTCCTAACTAAACAATGTTAAAAACAGACATTAAGGCTGCGTTTGTTTTCGTTTCTTTTTCTGTTTTTAAACAACTTTTTTTTTTTCTTCGCAACAAAAAAAGGAATGTAAACGCGTTTGTTTGCGTTTTTGTTGCTCCAAAACTATTTTTTTTTTCGAAAAACATTTGGAATGCAAATAAGAAAAAAAAAAAAAAAAGTTATTTCTTGTTTTTGGAACAAAATTTAGAAACACTTCTCTCTTTTTTCTTCTTCTTTTCTTCTTCTTCTTTTTTCTTTCTTTTTTCTTTGGTTGGTCGCCGGCCTCGGCCATGGCCGGCGAGGGTCGGCGACCGGCCATCGAGGGCCGGCGACCTCGCCGGAGCGTCACCCCCCGGCGAGGCCAGCCTCGCCCGGCCGGCCGCGAGGCTCGGCTTCGTCGGGCCACCGCTGTGTCGACACATGGCGGTGACCCGGCCGGCCGAGCCTCGCCGGCCGCTGGGTGAGGTCGGCCTCGCGCCAGGCTAGGTGAGCTCGATCTCGCCCAGATTCGGCGAGGCCGAGCTCGCCCGGCCGACGAGCCTTGCCGGGGGCCGCCACCTCGCCGTGGCTGGGCGAGGCCACCGGCCAAAAGAAGAAAAAAAAAAAAAAGGAAAAATAAATAAGAAAATAAGAAAAATAAGAAAGAAAATAGAAAAAATAAAATAAAAATATTAAAAAATTAAAAGAAATAAAAGAAATAAAAAAAATTATACAAATTTACCAAACGTGTTTCGTTTCATTTTTTATTCTCGAACAAGTTTACCAAACGCGTTTTTTGTTCAAAAATTATTCCCTGCAACGTAAAACACTTTTTTCTATTTCTCGTTTCCCTAACAATTTTTAAACGAAATGTTACTTCAAACGCGCCCTAAGAGTGCATTTGATAATCATTTTATTTTCGGGAACAATTTTTGTGTAAAAGTGATTTTTTTTTATTTTGTTTATTGACGAGTTTCTACGTATTAGAAGGCATTTGATAATTGTTCAAAATTTTTATTCCTAAGATAGAAATGCATTTGATAAAATCTCAAATTCTTTTGTGAATTAGAATTTTTTTAAATTTTTTTTAATACTTTAATTATACTTTTCTCTTTTTCCTTTTTCTTTTTCTATCCCTCTTCTTCTTCTCTAGCTAGTCGCCGGCCACAGCAATGGCCGACGATTAGTTAGGCAAGGTTGAGCCTTGCTGGTGGCCAAGTGAGCTCGCCCAGCCACCGACAAGGTTGAGCCTCCCTAGGCCTCGCCGGCGAGGCTCCGGCAAGCTCGTCGCCATCAATGTGGCCGACGACCGGCAATGAGCAAGAAAACGAGAAAAGGAAAGAAAAGAAAAAAAAAAAAAAAAGAAAAAAAAAAGAAAATTTAGCTTGATTCCGAATTGTTCTCGGAAATAAAGAAATAATTTTTTTTTTACTTTTTGATTCTGTTTTAATTTATACCTAGGAACAAATTTATTCTTAGAAACAAAAAAAGTTACTAAATGAATTTATGTTCTTTTTTTTTTTTCGTGGAACAAAAGAATAGAATTAGATATTATTTGGCCAATTAACAAGAGATTGTGAGGGTGCATTTGGTAATCATTATGTTCCCGAAAGTAATTTTTACTCATAAATGATTTTTTTTTTAATTCTACTCTTTAAACGAGTTTTTGAACATTTGAAGATATTTGATAATTATCCAAATTTTCTATTCTTGAGATAGAAATGCATTTGGTACAATTCTCAAATTTTTTTGTAACTTAGAATTTCTTTTATTTTTTTTAATAATTTTATTACATTTTTCTCTTTTCTCTCTTGTTTCTTATCTTTTTTCTTTTTTCTCTCCTCTTCTTCTTCCTCTAGACGATCACTAGCCATGGCAATGGTTGACGACTTGCTAGATGAGATTTGGCAAGGTTGCTGGCCTCGAGGGAGCCTCGCCTAGCCACCAGCGAGGCTTGACCTCACCCAAATTTGGCGATGCTGACCTTGTACCTATTGGGCAAGTTCTAGCCTTGCCGACTAAGCCTTGCCTAGCTGATAGGAAATCGGCCTTGCTCTTGCCTAGCAAGGCTCTAGCGAGGTGTCGGATCTCGTCTAGTTGATCACCGACTATCATTGTGGTTGGTGACCGGCTAGAGGATGAAGAAGAGAAAAGGAAAGAAAATGTTTTATAGATCTATTGAAATCTTCTATGTTTATTTTTTCTCTATGTACAGGACCTTGATCTGAAGACATAAGTGACATAGAACTAGCGGAAGATGTTGATCTTCTTAATAAATCTATTTTAATAAGTTTGTTTTCACGTTTCCTAGGCTACCAACTAGAACTGACCAACAGACTTACTACCCTATTGGGTTTTACTGCTCGAACCACTACTGATTTAACACGCCTCACTTAGGGAAGGTTCGAGCCAAATTTGACAAACCTATAAAAAGAAGAAGACGAAGTATTAAGATAACTAATATATCCCCCTTGGCACTAATACCAGATAGTGTGAATATTAGTACGAGCACCTAGAGGGGGTGAATAGGTGTAAAAACAAATTTTGCAAAATATAGTGTAGAAATTTACTTTTAACTTGAGTCTAGTTAATAGTAGATTTTAAAGAGGAAATTAGACTCTAACAATCAAATAAAGTTACGAGCAAAGTAAATGAGTTTAGGGAAGATAATAAGAACACAGTGGTTCGGCTTAATCCAAGCCTACGTCCATTCTCCCGCATTGACAGCCCATCAGCTGGATTTCATTATAAATAAAAAAAAGTTGTTACAGTATCACGTCCTTGATTTTACAGTATAGAGACTCTGCTACACTTTCTCAAGGTCTTACAAATGTATAAACTCTCTTTTGAGTACAAGTTTACGCTCAACAATTGAATTAGTAAAGAACAAGGAGCTTCAGACTTTGGAATTTCTCTATCGCGCACACACTTGAATAACTAGAGTGACTTCCTTATATACTCCTCCATGCCTTCATAACCATTGGCATCTTTCAAAGGAGTTATTCCAATCTACTTGTTGGACAGAATCAATTAGGAAGATCTTAAATTACTTAAGGAATGTGACGATAGCCCACCAATCCTACTCGTCCATACAATCTGGATCTAGGTTTCTATAAGTAGAACCTTCTAAGTATGTTTCGCCATTCAACAGATCCAAATTACTCGAATTAAATTCAAAACGAATAATAGATCTTGAGATGCTATCTCCAGCCGTGAGATCTTCTTAAGCCGCTTGAATCAAATCCTTAAAGAGATACTCGATTTTGGATTAGTCTTATTTGATGGTCTAGAAACTGTCAATGAGGACAGACTTTAAATCTTGAGTCTGGCGGTTTGGCGATCTTTAGACTTTGACGAAAGAGTCTGTAAGTCTTCAAACTAGACTGATGGAAACGTTTTGGTAGCTTCAAAACAAATAAGAAAGTTTTTTCCAACAATTTCCCCCTGTTGATGGTAACAAAACTTTTCTGCAGATTTGGATAATTTTGATCTGTAAGCAAATAATGATATCTCATAAAAGATAAATGGATTAAGATAAAGATAATATCAAATCTGTATCCACAGAAAATAAGTTAGTCATGTAAAAAAGAACTATCTTTACCATGAGAATATCAATAGTGCTTAAGATACTGTCAGCATTAGACGATCAATCCAAACCAAAACATACAGTTCAAACTAGTCACAACCAAACAACCAAACAAAAGTAAAGTCAAATAATAAAGTCAAGTAAAGTCAAATCTGCACCAACTTCTCCCCCTTTTTGTTAGTATTAAAAAGGTACAGATGAAACGAGAATTTGGATAAAATTAAGATTGTTTTGGAACGCAAACAAGCTGGAAATCTCCAATCGACTTGACAGTCTTTTCCAGCTTTCTAGATCCTCCTTTAGTTGCGTTATTTCTTCACCCTTGGCAGTTGCTTGAATTTGGAGGTTAAGAGCCTGAACTTAATTGTGCAAAGAAACTGAAGAGGCTTGACTGGCATTCTGCATATTCTGAACTTCGCATCCCAGGGCATAAATCCGACCTCGCATCTCCATAAGAACATCAAGCAATCTTCGAAAGTCTGCTGAGTTGTCAGTTTGAGTGCTTGCTTCAGCATGATCAGTTTGAGGAGTATTGGCAAATGATGACATTTCAGCATGAGCACCCAGATTTATGAAGCTTCATGACCTTCTTCAGGGAATTAAGAGGCATATAGATCTTCTGGGTCGGCAGGAGAACAACTAACATCTTCACTAGTAAAAGAAATTGAAGAGGTACCTCTTTTCTCAGCAGCTCCCCCTGTTTCAGTGCCTTCGGGTGGAGAAAAGTACTCTTCATGCTCTGTCTCTTCTTCAGTGACATGATGATCTTGTTCTCCTCTTTCCTCTTCTTCTCCAGTTCTTTCTTCCTCTGCTTTTTTCCTCATTGATTCCCTCTCTTCACTCCTCTGCTCTGTTTCTTCTCTGTCTTGATCCTTTCTCTCCTCTGTCTCTGGAACAAAACTCTGTAAGTTTCTTAATGCAAGAGCGGAAATGGTGGCATCTTCCTCATCTTCTTCATCCTGCAAGATGAGTGCTCTTCTTTTCTTGGATGGAGCTATCATGGGCTCCTTCCCTTTCCGTTTTGCAGTCATAGAGACTTAGTGAGTCTTGATAGGGGATTTCTCCTTAAATCGCTCCAAAGCCTTGTTCAGCTCATTCAGACGCATTTTTGAAACCATCTTTAGTCCCACCACCATTTGATCACAAGTTCGAACACACATAATTTTGGAAGGCTGAATATTAAAATGTCTAAATAACTGAGTAACAAGTGCTGAATAAGAAAGTTGGCCCTTGTCCTTCACCATCGATTTGTATATGTGAAACACGATAGTGTGTGGCAAAGAGAACTTCTTGTCAGCATTGATAGCATACATCAACTTTGCTTCTGAATTGGAGACGTTAGTCTTCAAAGTCGATTTGGGTACAAGACAATTGATCACAATCTTGTGAAGTAAGACATTTGAGGCATTCATCCTCAAGTATGAAATTAGACCTTCTGCCATTCCATCTCGAACAAGCTTTACAGTCGCACGACCAATAGACACACTAATTGATTGAAACACCCCTCTCTTTACTCCAATCACATCAGCCAAAGTGTCTATATCAACTATATAGTCCTGGTCTCTAACACTGAAAGAAAATCTATTCGCATCCAAAAAACTTAGATTGGAATATAAATACCCAGTAAGTTCTGGATGAGCCACTGTTGTCTCAGAGCAAAATCGTTCAAGTTGAAGTAAAGTAAATTTCTCTCATAACTTCACATTCAGAGTCGAGAAAATCAAAGTCCACACTTCTTGGGTTCATCACCCCTCGCTTCAACAACTTAGAGTAAAATCACTTGTGTTCCTCCGAACGAAACAGATCTATCCTTTTGCTTCGAATATTCGCAGCAACACCCATTCTAGGCTTAAAATGAGTGAACATCTTTTCATCACAATTTCCATCAGGTTCATTAAGTCCTCCAACACGTAAATCACTTAAGATATTCGCAAAAGCTCTTTCTGCTGAGCTCGCAAGAGCAAATCCCAAACGTTCCATCGTTCGCAAAAAGTGGGTTTCATTTATGTACCCCTTTTCTTTCAAAAATGCACCAATAAAGTTCAATGGAGAACCTCCATTCTTCAAGGCAGAGTAGAGTTTGAAGGTAAAAACAGGCTTTAGAGTTCTTACAGGTTTAGCATCCTCAATAATTTCTTCCTTCGCTTGTTATTGAACATCCTGTGGTCTAGCCCAAGGAGAATGACGCGGTTGAGAATGTTGTGGATTTTGCTGATGCCTTGGAGATTCTTCCTCCTTGGTGAGGTCAAAATGTGTAGGACCCTCACGCATATGCTATGGTCCCCTGTTTGCGATCCTTGATGACTTTCTTTGGGAAGACATTTTCATTGTCTTTGAGAGATTCTAAACTCGATTCGTGAGAAAGATGAAAACTTTGAGAATTAAACTAGAGGGTAAAAGTAAGAAAGTGACGTTCTGTGCTTCTAGGGTTTGTGAAGAAGATGACCGGTATATAAGGCAATTGAAACGAGGTATACGGATCGTCGTAAAAAGAAAAATAGAAAATGCATTTTCAAAAAATAACTGCCTTTTTGAAAATAGATAATTGTCATTTCAAAAGATAACTTCTTTTTCGAAAAGGAATGATTGCTATAATTACAAAAACTTGGGAAGATAACACCAATCAATTACAGATTAATAGACAAACGTACCTTTTTGAGTTTTTATTCGAAAGATAAATTTCTAGAACTGAAATAACTTACAGTCGTAATTTTTAATCTTCTGAGTCTAAGTATCTTTAGACTTTTTATCCCTGAGTCTTAACTTCTTCAGACTTTAAGATATTAAGTTTGGATCGAATAGACTCAAATTGACTTTTCTCCAGTGGCTTTGTAAAAATATCCGTCAATTGATTCTTTGAGTCTATGAATTGAATCAAAACTTCTCCATTTTGAACATGATTTCTAATAAAATGATGTCGAATCTCTATATGCTTTACTCTTGAATGAAAAATTGGATTCTTGGTAAGATTAATCGCGCTGATGTTGTCACATTTTATCTCAGTGCATGAGTCTTCAATTCCAAAGTCTCTTAGCTGTTGTTTTATCCACAAGATTTGAGAACAACTTCCAAGAGTCACATACTCTGCTTCTGCTGTTGAAAAAGTTACAGTACTTTACTTCCTTGAAAACCAAGATATTGTTCTATTACCAAGCAATTGACAAGTGCCCGAGGTGCTCTTTCTATCAACTGTGCATCCTGCTAGGTCTGCGTCTGAGTATCCAAGGAGGGTAAATTCTCATTCTTTAGGATACCAGAAACCCAAATTAGAGATTGTTGCAACGTATTTGATGATGCGTTTCGCAGCACTTAGATAAGATTCTTTGGGATCTGATTGAACTCTGGTACAAATGCAAACACTAAACAAAATGTCAAGTCTATATACAGTAAAATAAAGAAGTGAACTAATGATACTCCTGTATAGCTTCTGGTCAATTTTCTTTCCTCCTTCATCTTTATCCAGCTTCGAAGAACTTAACATTGATATATCAGTCTTTTTACAATTCTACAAACCAAACTTTTTAACAAGTTTTTTAGCATATTTTTCTTGGTGAATGAAAGTTCCTTCCTTCAATTGTTTTACTTGTAGTCCGAGAAAGAATGATAGTTCACCCATCATGCTCATCTCAAATTCATCTTACATAGACTTAGAAAATTTCTTACATAAACTTTTGTTAAGTGATCAAAAAATAATATCATCAACATAGATTTGAACAAGTAAAAAGTTTTTTCTTTCTCTTTTAATAAACAAGGTAGTGTTTACTTTACCTTTAACAAAACCATTTTAGATTAAAAATTTACTTAACCTGTTGTACCAATCTCGAGGTGCTTGCTTTAAACCATATATCATCTTTTTCAGTCTGAATACAGAGTTTGGTTTCTTTGGGTCTTCAAAATCGAGAGGTTATTCCACATAGACTTCTTCTTGGATAAATCCATTCAGGAATGCGCTTTTGACGTCCATTTGAAATAACCCGAAATTCTTATAACAAGCAAAAGCAAGTAATAATCTAATTGCTTCTAATCTTGCTACTGGTGCGTAAATTTCATTATAGTCTATCCATTGTTCTTGCGTATATCCTTTGGCCACGAGTCTTGCTTTGTTCCTTATAACTTTTTCTTTCTCGTATATCTTGTTCCAGAAAACCCATTTAGCTCCAATAATAAATTTACCTTTTGGTTTAGGAGTCAATTCCCAGACATCGTTAATACTGAATTGCCTGAGTTCTTCTTGCATAGCTTCAATCCAGCTTTCATCAGTTAAAGCTTCTTCTATACTATTGGGTTTTATTTCAGAAATAAGAGCCATAGCACTAGACTCTTCATGCCTTTTGGATCTTGTACGAATTCCTTCATCAATGTTGCCAATAATGAGTTCTTTGAAATGACTTGACTTGTGCTTCCAGTTGCTAGTTGGTCTGACAGACTGCTTATCTTTTTCTTCATTTGATTGTTCAATGACCATTCGTTGTTGACCTTCTGAAGTATGAGCTGCTTCTGGGGATTTAGACTTTGTAGAGTTTGGAGTAGGTTCAGATTTTTCAAGTTGAGTCTGGATCGATTGATTTTGTATACGGTCTTGAAATTTGACATTCATTGATTTCTCCACAGATTGAGTCTTTTTGTTATAAACTCCGTAAGCTTTGTTGATGGTTGAATATCCAAGGAAGATGCCTTCGTATAATTTTTCTTCAAACTTACTAGTTCAATGATTTGCATTTTTCAATATAAAATATTTGCATCCAAACACATGAAAATAGAAAACAATTGGCTTCTTTCCTTTGAACAACTCATAGGGAGTTTTCTCCAGAATAGGCCTTAAGAAGACTCTATTAATAATATAACATGCTGTAGAAACTGCTTCAGCCCAAAAATGAGAAGAAATGTTGCTTTCAATTAAAAGAGTTCTAGCTATTTCTTGCAACGATCTATTCTTCCTTTCCACAACTCCATTATGTTCTAGAATGTATGGAGATGAGAACACATGCTAAAAACTAGATTCATCACAGAATTTGGCAAAATCTTGATTTTCAAACTCACCTCCATGGTCTGTCCCGTATACTAGAAATAACATACCCTTTTTCATTCTATACTTTCTTAGCAAACTTTATGAAATAAGAAAAAGTTTCAAATCTATTTACCAAAAAATATACCCAAGTAAATCGTGAATAATCATCCACTTCATAAAACTGAAGAGTGCCAACCAATTCGTCAACGGAAAGTGGCATGATCCTTTGTGTCTCCCTTATTGAGGTTTTTACGTGATTCCAATCTTTGGAAAGTCCACACAACAGTTTGTTAACCTTTATGAGTCTAGAGATTGGTTGACCTTGATACTCAAAACCATTTGTGATTTCTGTAAAACGACTAAACATGTCAGTGATAGATTCTCCTGGTTTCATCTTGAAGGTTTCATATTGACCGAGCAGAATATTGATTCTGGTTTATTTCACTCGATCGGTTCCTTCATAGGTGATGTGCAGCCTATCCCAAACTTCTTTAATTGTTTCACAAGAAGATATTCTATTATATTCAGTAGGAGATAATGCACAATATAAGGAATAAATTGTTTTTGCATTAAGAGCTTGTCTCTTGGTGATCTTTTCTTGAGTCATATCGTTGGACTCAACGGCTTCTTTTCCCCTTTCTAAGACTGTTGTAGTTTTAGGAATGATTCATTTGTCTACCACATCCCATTTAAGATGATCTTTTGATCTTAGAAATGCCTTCATCTTATTTTTCCATATACTGTATTCCTTCCCATCAAAATAAGGCGATCTGGTGTTGTTTTGCCCTTCAATCAAACCTGGAGCCAACATACTAGTCATGGATCGTTAACTCTGAAGTAAAAACACTTCAATTTAAATGAGTACACAGGCTCTGATATCAATGGTGAATGCTAATACGGGCACCTAGAGGGGGTGAATAGGTGCAAAATCAACTTTTGCAAAATATAGTGTAGAAATTTACTTTTAACTTGAGTCCAGTTAACAGTAGACTTTGAAGAGGAAATTAGACTCTAACAATCAAATAGAGTTACGAGCAAAGTAAATGAGTTTGGGGAAGAGAATAAGAACACAAGGTTTATAGTGGTTCGGCTTAATCCAAGCCTACGTCCACTCTCCCGCACTAATAGCCCATCGGCTGGATTTTACTATGAATCAAAAGAATCGTTACAGTATCACGTCCTTGATTTCACAGTGTAGAGATTGCTACACTTCCTCAAGGTCTCGAAAATGTATAAACTCTCTTTTGAGTACAAGTTTACGCTCAACAATTGAATCAGCAAAGAGTAAGGAGCTTTAGACTTTGAAATTTCTCTATCGTGCACACACTTGAATAACTAGAGCGTCTTCCTTATATACTCCTCAATGCCTTTATAACCGTTGGCACATTCCAAAGGAGTTCTTCCAATTTACTCGTTAGACAGAATCAATTAGGGAGATCTTGAGTTACTTAAGGAATGTGACGATAACCCACCAATCTTGATTGCCTATATAATCAGGATCTAGGTTTTCATAAGTAGAACCTTCCAAGTATGCTTTGCAATTCAATGGATCCAAATTACCCGAATTAAATTCAAAAAGAATAATAGATCTTGAGATGTTATCTCCAACCGTGAGATCTTCTTAAGCCGCTCGAATCAAATCCTTAAAGAGATACTCGATTCTGGATAAGTCTTCTTCAATGGTTTAGAAACTATCAATGAGAGCAAACTTTAAATCTTGAGTCTGGTAGTCTGGCAATCCTCAGACTTTGACGAAAGAGTCTGCAAGTCTTCAGACTAGACTAATGAAAACATTTTTGTTAGCTTCAAAACAAATAAGGAAGTTTTCTCCAACAGATAGAACTCAGGATCTTGGGCTCTAATAAAGAGATAAGAAATGAACATAGAGTGATTTCAAGTAAGTACATAAAAAATGGAATAGTGAAGTATGATTAAATTAAATGAGCAATATAAATGTATGAGAAGAATACTAAGTAAATGATATAAATTATGAACTATGACCCTCCACGGGGCTGGTAGTTCGCATGCAAGTGGGGAACTGTGAAAAGTAATTGAAAGTAATTGACAAATGTGATCTCACGTAAGGGCAGTGGTCCACACACGCATAGCGATTTCACTAATATGCCTAAAAAAGGAAAATAAAATGTGACCTTATAAGGGTGGTAGTTTGCATTCGAGTAGAGATAAATCTTCGATCGCTTGTACTGATTTCCAATCACTTGTATTATCCATTTTCAATTAGTATTTCTCACTTATTAATGTAACTGACCAAGTTTTGGTTGGCCTTATTGCTTCATATTCTTAACTTTCCCTTTCATTTATGCTTAAGTGGGATTTCTACTCAAGTGTGGACTACCGCCCTTGTAAAAGGTCATATTTTCTTTTCCTTTCTTATGCATATCAATGGGATCTCTACTCAAGTGCAAACTATCACCTCTGAGTGAGATGACATTGTTAATTACTTTCAACTACTTCTCACAATACGCCACTTGCATGTGGACTACTGTCCTTATGGAGGGTCATTGTTCATAGTTTGTATCATCTACTTAGTATTCTTCTTATACATTTATATTGTTCATTTAATTTAATCACACATCACTATTCCAATAACCAATATAAATATAGATAAGCAAAAATACCAATTCAAATGAATAAGTTTAATTGATAGTTGTTAATTCATTAATCATTATAGATGAGATTAACAAAAACATAGAGTAAGGGAGGTAGAAAAATAGATCAATTAATCATTTGTAATGTCTACCTATCCCTTAATTTCGAATCAAGTGATTCATTAGATAATTCTTGAGTAGACTAATATTAAAATAATAAATATAGTAAGAAATTCGAATCCATATAGAACAAAATTTGAAAATCATTTATCTTTTCTTTTGATCTTTTTTTTTAATCGTATCGAATCTATTTTTCGATTTTAGAATAAAGAGTGACCTTATAACAATAACACCTTTTTTTCTTGTCATTTGAGATATTATGTGAATGAATCTACTCCTGAATTTAATGAGTAAAAATGAAAATAAATAAAGTAAATATATATATATATATATATATATATATTGGTTTCTAAATCACCCATTAGCTTTTTATAGTTTACCGATCTAATAAAGATGGCATAGCATAAAACATATTATGTTCTATAATTCCGCCAACCATATATTGGTGGTAATGATGCCCCGTGTGTCAGGATGCCCTCAAGAGTCGAGATGTTTTATGTGTCAGGATGCCTCGGAGTTGAGATACCTCATATTAGGATGTCTCGGGAGTGGTCGAGAGAAGTAATGAATATAAAGCATTTTATGGGCATTTATGACAATATATGGCCACACATGTTTTTTGGTAATAATCGAGCCTCGTAAAATGTTTTGTCATCGTCTTGTATTGAATGAATGTTCTCATGTAATATTGTTATTGATTTCCATCGACATATCATGATAAGAAATATGAGGTATGTATTCTTGTACTCGTCATACATAGTATCTTTATATTGCCTTGAACTTATAGCTGTTTACTAGTACCAAGTCGAGTTGTGAGATTGGTCTCCCACCTTAAACTTATAGATATTATATATTGAGCTTGGCTCACTTATTTTTTAAACATGTAGGATGGATTTTCTCTGCCACCATAATTTTTTGGAGTTCATATGCATCTCAAGTATGTTTATGAAGATGTATTTGCACATAATTCAACTATAGTGTCGCGACCAAAATTTCGGATGAACCACCTAAGGTTTGGCCAATGGATTACTAAGCTTAAACTTAGCTCAGGCTCTCCCAAGTCCATACCAATTCGTGACTTGGTTCAAGTTCTTAATGATTTTCAATCAGAGTCAACACTAATCTATTTTCGATAGGTCAATTAGAAACCCAAGTAAAGTAATTTACTCTTATGAATCAGAGATTGTGAGTTCAGGGGCTTGGTTACATTAGATTTTTCTAACGCCCTTTCGGTATCTTTTTCTTTTATTTTGAAAAAAAAAATGTTTGACAAGCAGCTTAAATTGATTTTAATTTAATTCCCTAACATGTGAGGTGTTCATATAGGTGTACAAACCACCAATTTAACATCCAAGAAAAGCAATGAATAAATTACAGGACTTACCTTGTAGTAACGAAAGCATTTGCAAGGTTAATTCATAATTCACATCAAAAGCCCTAGGGTTTTTATCAACACGCAATCACTCAATTTTTTTTTATGAATTTTCTCTTCTTTTTTTTTAAAAAAATAAAATAAAATCTAATCTATATGCAATGCAATATAACGAAATGATCTAATTTTAATGACGGGCAATTTTTAACTAAATGGACCTAGAGACAATAGCATTTCATGAACCTAATTCTAGATGACATGCACATAGTGTTTTTTTTTTTTTTTTTTTTTTTTTTTGTGTTTTCTTAATGAATGAGATCAATTTTTTCTAAGATGATTTTTTGGTATTTTTCATGAAATTCGAAATTAGAAAATTGCTATAAAAAAAAAGGTCTATCGATATTTGATATCATCCAATTTATATTAGGAATTAGGTTAAGCCAAACTCTAATTTAAATTAGAATGTTATCATAATTTAGAAATCCCTAAGTTCAATCTACCTTAAACATCTAAACCTATAATAAATTAGAAAATATTATCTAGAATTAAACTATATGTAATTTTATCCTAATATGCAATGACGTGCAAAAAGAATGCATTAATTCTAATTCTTTTCTTTTTATTTTCTCTTTTTAATAAAAATTAGAAATTAAAATTGTCAAATAATTAAACATGCAATTTAAATTAATGAAACGAAAATCTAACATCCTAACTTTATGTTTTTGATATTTTTTATTTCAAAAAATTCAGAATAAGTAAAATGCTTAGTCTACAAATTAGCCTAAAGTATGCGATATCTAACTCAAACATATTTCAGGATAAAGCAATCAAGATAAGATAAGCACCAAGCTATTCAGAATCTTCAAAGATATTATATGTTGTTCAAATCAATGAATAATATCTAAATCAAACTTGATTTTCTCGCTAATAAAATTGATAAATTGATCAAAATATTTGTCCTATAGATGGAGTAAAAAATCCATATGCGGTTGCAAATTAGGTGGTCCGTCGAGATTTTCAATTATGAATGGAGAAATATTTTAAATAAAGAAAGCAAGATACAAAAAATAAAACAAGATAAAATAAATCTGCCTAATAAAATAAAGTAAATCCACCTAATTTGAGTTTTTTCTTTTTTTCCAAAGGCAGCCGGTTCGGAGCTCCGGCGAGGGGGAGACGCCGGCGAGGGACTCCGGCGAGGAGGCTCGGAACGGAGGTGGCCGGCAGCAGGGGGGTCGCTCGGGCGTGAGGTGCGGTGCGCGGACTGCTGCGGGCGACGGGGCTGTGCTGGCCGCCGGATCTGATGGCGGCGTCGTGGACCGGCGAGGGTTGGAGGTGAGGCGGAGCGCGGCGAGGACTGGCGTCGGCTTACGGGGTCGCGAGCAGCAGCGGCGTCGCGGACCGGCGCGGGCTGGAGGCGAGGCGGAGCTGGCGTCGTGCTTGGGACTGGCTACCGGACGCAGCGACCGGCACGGGGGACGAGTGGGGCAGCTGGTGTGGCGGCCGGCACTGGGATTCGGCGACCGCGGAGGAAGCGGGACGCAGCGCGGCGCGAGCTCGCGGGTGAGGGGGATCCCCGGCGACTGGCGGGACGCCGACAGAGCGGCGGTGGCGGAGCGATAGCGGCGGAGGCGCGTTGGTGGCTGGCGGAGGCGGTGCCGGCGCAGTGGCCGGTGCGGGTGCAGGGCCGGCACGGACAGGCGTTCAGCAGGGCACAACGCCGGCCGCGCGAGGAAGACGACACTGTAGCTTTTCTCTCTCTTTTTCTTTTTCTTTTTCACTCTCACCTGTCCAGTCACACCCCTTTTTCTCTGCTGTCGTGCTCTCTGCCCCCTGTTTCTTCGACCAAGGCGGACGCGAGTTGACCTTTTCTCTCCAAAAGAAATTTTGCCTTTTCGAATTTCCACTCACTAAACCCTAGGAACTCCTCACGTATTTGCTCTCAAATTTTTCGAATTCTTCCCCCTTTGTCCGTACGCGCATAACACCTTTTATAGGCGAAAAATTTAGATTTTTGTGTCATATTTTATTTCCAATTTTGCTTGTACATAATCCCCTCAATATATTGTTTGAAATATATGCACCCACGCGATATTCTTTTTTGTATTTTTCAAATATTTCACCCGAAAATTTCCTTTTTGCCCAAAAATATGTCCATCGGTGTATATTACCTGAATATGTGAAAAATTTCACGTTATATTAACACTCACCGTCGGTCCAATAAAATAAAATAAAATAGAATAGAATAATGTAAAATAAAATAAATGTTTCTAAACTATATGTTATGCAATTATAATTTTTTTGGGGTAAAAATTAACCCATTTTTAATGCAAAAATTTAGGTGTCAACACATAGTATATACTAAGTGTAGTTTAGTGGTATGGATTAATGAAGGTGTATTGGGGTGGATTTATCATTTATTTGTTGCCTAGCACTTCAATATCGTTGGGAGTAGGTTGGACCAATTAGGGACTTCGATGGTCCTCCTAGTTTCGATGACGATGGTGTGTCCATGGGCGAATTTGTTGATCCGTTGTATAGTAGCATGGCTTTGTGTAGGCAATTTTTGGTTGTACCCGACTTTCTTCCTAGAATTAATGCATTGTATTATGGTTATTATTGGTACTTGTGCTAATACTTGGTGGAGGGCTATAAAGGAAAAAACCGTATGCACAACTCATTCAACTTGTGTGATTTCTTATGGGGGTGTTTCGAAAATTCCATAGTGCTTCCACGTGCTAATGATAAATATAAATTATAAATAAAAAATGTTGTGGGGCATCATATATTAGATATGAGCAATTATATAGTGAATTTGATATACATATGAAATTGAATTTGGATCGTCAAATCTAGTCAAACTCATGTAAGGTCAATCTTTCTTTCTTTTGATGGGTCAAATTTTATCCTCCTTTCAATCTAACTAGTCGATCTAACCAAAGTACTTTTATGCTTAAAAAGTCATTAATCCTATTGTCCTAGACATTAGAACTTTTAAACTTTCTTTCAAACCTTTTGGACACTCTTGTTTTATCCTCTACTGCTCACTAACTAAGCCATGTCCATTGTAAAGCTCTTTCTTGGTGTCTTTCTTTAAGTGTTGTTCAAGAGGTTGGTCTCTTGCAAGTTGCTCAACTTTGCGTAGCAGGAGAGGATTGATAAGTTGCTTAAGAGATGTGAGAAGATGTTAATCAGTATCAACTAGGTGCTGGATGATACAAAAGACAAGCAATTGACCAATGATCTGGGGTTGAAGTTCTGGCTTGAAGATCTCAGGAACTAGGCCTATGACATCAAGGCCTTTCTTGATGAGTTCACCATAGAATCTACAGAAAAAACAAGTCCAATGCAGAACCTAGCATTTGTGTTCAACCACAAAATGAGATCCAAGATAGAGGAGAAGGATGGGAGATTACAGGACATCATAGCTCGGAAAGATAGTTTGAGACTAAGAGAGAATAATGGGAAGTGATCACTATACCATTGACCGGATAAGTTGCTTCCTACTACGAACTTGCCTGAGCATTGTTTTGTTGGTACAGAAGATGAAAAAATGGAGATCCTTGAGTTACTAGCTAAAGAAGAATACGATAAATTATGTGTAAATCTAAAAGTAATTCCCATACTAGGGATGGGGATTGGAAGATAGCTCTACCTCAACAAGTTACAATGATGCTAGAGTTATCGGCTATTTCAACGTGAAAGCATGGGTTTGCATTTCCAATGATTTTGACATGCTCACTATTACAAAAGAAATCTTAGAGATAACCAACAACCGTTCCTAGGAAGGTAAGGACTTGAATTAGTTTCAACATAAGCTCAAGAAAAACCTTTCAAGGATCGTTTTAGATTATGTTTGGAGAGAGAATTATGGAAATTGGACTACCCTCATTAAGCCTTTTCAACTGGGAGGGAAAGGAACCGAGATTATTGTCACGACTTGTAACCTCCAAGTTGCTTCCTTAGCCAAGGCTTCGCCATGTACTCTCAAAGAGTTGTCACAAGATGCTTGTTTGACTTTGTCCCCATTTCATGCTCTTAGAGTTAGAAATTTGGATCATCATTCGAATCTTGAAGTATTAGGTCGGAAAATAGCAGAAAATTAGAAAGGGTTGCCATTAGCCATGAAGACAATGATTGGGCTGCTATGTGGTAAAGTTAGTCCCATGAATGGGAAGCTATATTGAATAGCAAAATTTGGGACCTACCAAAAAGAAAGAAACAAAATCCTTCTTGCTTTAAAACTTAGCTATCTCCATTTCCCTTCCAATTTGAGGAAATATTTCACTTACTATACTATCAAAGACTATGAAATTGTATGGAATGAGTTGATTACTAGTGGATTGCAGAGTGCTTGTTGAAGGGAAAAGAAGGAAAGAATTGTAAAATGCAAGTTTGAATTATTTCAATGAGCTAGTGTCTAGATTGTTATTTCAAAAATTGAGTAGCAATGGATCACAATTCTTGATGTATGATCTTGTGAATGACCTAGCAAAGCTAGTTGCAGGTGCAACCTATTTTAGCTCGAGGGAGTTTGAGTTTGAGGGTGATCGATCAAATGTATCTTTAGCTGGTTATGCCTCATTCATTTCCAATGTTCACATTGCTCCAGAAAGATTCAAAATATATTATGGAATGAATGAATTTGGGAGCTTCATATTCTTACGGAAGCAATCTAGGCATTATCATAGGTCCTTTCTGTCCAAAATGCTATGTGATTTGTTGTTAGGGTTAAAGGAGTTGAGAGTGCTTTCATTAAGTCACTATAATATCAATGAGATATCAAATTGCATTGGCAAACCAAGGGCATCTAATGTCATGCCTCGAACCTCGAGCACGCGCATATCCCTTAGTGGTCGATAAATTTGCGACATCCCAAAACGCGTCGCCGACCCATTCATTTTATTGCATATGCGGAAGCGTATAATAAAACAATCCCCAGACAACACAAATATGGGATAGAAAAGGGTAGGACAACAAATTAAACCAAACACACTTTTATAGACAAAAAAGGTCAGCCTACAAAGCTATATACACAAAAGTCAAGGTCTCAAAAAGAAGTCCCTAGTTGACTCTACCCCAGACCTTATCTACTTGGGCTCCGGGTCTACCACGACACTGTCAGGTGAGTCAGCTATCCCCTCGCTCGTAGCAGCGTTGACCACAATGGCGGGGACGTCAAAATCCTCCAAGGGACCTTCCTGGACCCCCATTAGGCTCATGATGGAACCACACCCTAAGTCGATAAGATACCAATTGTGGTAGGCCCTCATCAACCAAAATAATGGTCATGATGAGCTCATGGAGCCAGGGACTCCTAGGGACAAGGATGTCGGTGCTCTGCTCAGTATACCCCCACGGCTGTCCAAAATAAACCAGTCTCGCCTCCATCTAAGGACCTATAAAGAAGAAACCCACGATGGGGTGAGACAATATCTTAGTGAGTTCACGTCCTAAACCTCGATTATGAAGGAAATATGCCTAGAGTTAGTCTAATCTCACATCATACAAGACTCACCTCGCCTCAGTTCCTTCCTGCACGTCAATATAATTCATATCACATATAATTGCAACAAGTGCACTCATCAATTAGAACGTCTCAATTTATATCTCAAACAATCACAGGGGTCCCGATTATAAGACCAAATTGTTATGACACGTCCCATTCCGTGCCACACAATTTTGTCCCATAATCAGACGCGTTTATCTCAATTATTCGCGTGTTCCAATTGATTACTGCCCCCATAAGCACAGCCTACCTGACGCACATCGGTCTTCTAGCGTAATCGGGCATCGTCTCATCCTTTTTTTTTTTTTCGGTCGAAATCGTCTCATCCCTTGAGTACGACAACGTCTACCTCTAGACGGCATTCCACATAGGATTATCGGTCCAGCTTCTACTGCGATTGGTATCCGTTGTAAGGGGCATTCCACATAAGAGCATTGTCTACCCGACGCACATTGGGTGACAGGTTCTCATAGCCATCACACATACACCAAGTTTTGGCCAAGGACATTATGCTTTGCACTTAAATGTCTCAATTAAGATGATGTGCTTGGCCTATTTTCTTCGTATTAAAAACACTCGAAAAATAATCGTGCGTGAGTACACAGTCAGATTGAATCTCGAAAGTTGATATCATTCCTTTTAAAAATCTCACTATTTGATATAGTACTTAAAAACATTTTCGGTGTCAAAACCCGACATTCGGTATTTTCTAATTAAATACTAAAATTTCACGCTTTTGAAATAATTAAACAAAAATCACAATCACCACTCAATTGCACAAATTATCATTCAATTGCATAAACTAATTACACCACAAAGAATCGGCACGAAAAAAATATTAATTAATTAAATAAATAGCAAAATTAATTACATAAATACCTAATTAAGCTAAATATGCTAATCTAACCACCTAATTGGACCTAGAAAAATAATGCAATATACTAATTAAATAGTACAATCTAATTAACCCTTAATTAATCTAATCTAACCACCTAATAAGCCTAATTAAGCAACTAAACCACTAATTAATCTAAACTAACCACCTAATCTAATATTAGGCTAAGCTAATTATTCCCTAAGTATAATTAACTCCCTAAGCAAGGTTTAGCAAATAAACTCACCATATTAACGAGTTGGTGAGTTCACAATGATGGCGACGCGGAGGCGAGCGGAACACAGGCCTACGATGACACCTAACGAGGTCCGGAAGAGGCCGAAAAAGGCTCACAAAGTCTCAGACCTTGCTGAAACTTCGGCTTTTGATTACTAGCCGAAGGAGCTAGCCGGGGGCTTGGTCAGCGCTAAAACGGGCACGGCGGGACAGCGGCGTGAGCAGGGGTTGATGGCAGCTTGGACGGGCGGCTAGGCGAGCTCGACGGGCTGGATGGAGGCCTGGCGGACGGCGAATGACAGCTTGGACGTGCAGTGCAATGGCTGGAGTTGCGCGAGTGACGAGTAGAGCTCGGGCGGCAGCGGCTGCTCAGATGGCGGGCAGTCGACGGCTATAAGGCTCAAACGAGCTACTGCTGGTCTCCTCTAGTTCTTTGCTGGTTTTTCTTCTTCAAAGACAGCAACAATGGAGAAAGGAGAGGCAAGAAGGAAGAAGAATAAGTGCTACAGCTAGAGGGGGGACAAATGCCTTAATAGTCTTCACAAAATATCAAGAACACTCATCACTTGGGCCCCACCACCTTCAGCCATATCCA
Source organism: Eucalyptus brandiana (assembly GCA_014182725.1). NCBI lineage: Eukaryota > Viridiplantae > Streptophyta > Magnoliopsida > Myrtales > Myrtaceae > Eucalyptus > Eucalyptus brandiana. Next base: position 9,205,929 of record CM024676.1, read on the forward strand.
CAGCAACCCTTAGCCCTCCAATCTTCCTCCACAAGCCACCAAAGTGGTCCAAATGTTGTAGACCACCACGGCATACGAATTTCAACATTTTCCCTCCAATTTCAACTCAAATCCTCTCCAATTGGACTCAATTCCAAAGCCAAAATGTCATGGTAGATGCCCACCTCAAATTCCACATTTTCCTTACCAAGTGATCCAACTTGATGGCCAAAAGTGCGCTAAAAAACAGGCCTCCAAATTTACTGGTCCAATTTCGCCAAACTTTGAATTTTCGCCAAAAATTCGGACTTGTCAAAAATTCTTTAGAGGATGAGTTGACGTTTCTAAAATAAATCGTGACATGACAACATTTTCAATTTCTAAAATCAGGTTTAGCTTCATGGTTAATTTTAACCAGACGTAATTTTAGCGTGACCTAACCTACTGGGTAGCTTTTAGAAATTTTTAGTGCAATTGACCCGTGGTCGATTATTTTCGAGCCACATTGTGCATCTTTGACTCATTGGCGACTCTCGGTTATCGTGAAAATCTCGAGGTTTCAAATATGGGCATAGGGTACAAAAACGATAGAAAAATTGGTTTAGTGCCATTCGACGAGAATTTTGCAATTAGGTGGAATCACCCACACTTTAATCACATGCCTATATTGAATCAACTTATCTCTAGTTTCTTATCGATTTTAACGGTGTCATATTGACCCTTGCAGATTAACACAGTCAAGTCGTCGATTTCTGATCAAATTCTCAAGTCTGTTGCATTTAAATTCCTTAACGGCTTCACCTGATAGATTAGTTATCTTGTGAGTGGCCAACTCAGAGAAAAAGACTATAGACACGTTGATGAAAAACCCATTTCATTTAATCGAAAGAAGGGTTGAAAATTAGGATATCACACTTAAGGTTTTTTTTTATCTATCGTGTACTAATATAGAAACACTTCCAAATTCAATTGTTGAATTGTACAACCTAAAGGCTTTGATGTTGTGGCCTGTCACAACCTTATCAAATTACCTAAGAGTATGAAAAGCAAACAAAGTCAAACACTTGGAGCCCAAGAGTGATAATGCTATATATAGGTAATTTGGTGGGTCTTGAGATGTTGTCCAAGTTTGTAGTGGGAACCAAAAATGGGTCAAGGTTGAAGGACGTAAAAAACATGAAGAACCTTGTAGGGGAATTGTGCATCTCAAATTTGCATAAGGTTCAAGAAACTGGAGATGCCAAGGATTCCAATTTACTCAAGAAGGAGTGAACATTTTGAAAATCTCCAGATTGAAGATCTTTAATCAAAGGTCGTTGACTTTCTTCATCCTCACAAAAACCTTGAAAATCTAGTGATATCCTACTATGGTGGCCTAGAATTCTCATCGTGATTAGGAAGTCCCTTATTTGTTAACATAGTGCATTTATATTTACATGGATGTCATAGGGCCAAAATATTACATCACTTGGGCAGCTATCTTTGCTAAACAAACTGTACATTGAAGGCCTAAATTCAACATGTACGATAGGCATTGAATTTTAGGGAATCTAAAAGTCTATTTCCATCCTTAATAACTTTGGTATTGAAGTATATGCCATTGTGGGAGGACTGGTCTCATTGCGTTGATAGTGAAGAGGTAGGAGTTTTATCCCCCTGTCTTAAGCATCATAACATTATGCATTGTCCTATGTTGATTGGAAAATTCCTAGTCGACTAAGCTCCCTCACAAAGCTCGAAATGAACTCCTATCCTAGTATGTTTGCCTCGCCATTTATCATTAGCCTTCCATCTCTCAATAAATAAAACTTTGGAGATTGTAATGAGGGGGTGCTGAGGAGTTTGGTTAATCTAACATCTTTAATCGCTCTTGTCATAAAAGATGTTGCTAAACTAACTTGCTTAAATTCTATGTTTACATGCCCCTTGATCAAGATGCAGAAGTTGGAGAGAAGATGTGAAAAGCTAATATGCTTGTGGCAAGATAGAGATGTAATTCAAAGTCTTGCCCGCCTAAAGAACTTACTTGTCAAAAGTTGTCTTAAATTCATCTATTTTATGGCTGGAGAAGAAGATATAGAGATCCCATCAACCTCGAGACTATTGACTTGAAGCATTGCTTTAATAGAGAAGCTTCCGAGCAAGATGCATGCTCTCTACTCTCTTAGATGCTTGATGGCCGATAACTGTCCAAAACATGTGTCCTTCTCCGAAACAAGAATACCAACATTAATGATATCATTAACTATTAGTAAAATTATTCCAAAAGTCCTACACTTATTATACGTAAACCAATTTAGTCATAAACCTTTCAATTGACCAATTTAGTCCTAAACCCTTTGATAATTTGTTAATTTTATCATAAACCTTTCAATTGTGTCCTTAATCTTTTGATGGTTTGTTAATTTTGTCTTGAACTTTTTAATGATTGGCCGGTGTAATCCCACTAGCCAAAAATTTAAATAATAGGTTTATAACTAAAATGGTAAATCATCAGAAGGTTTATGATTAAAGTTGTAAATCATCAAAAGGTTGAGATCTAAATCGATGCAATTGAAAAGGTTTAAGTTGAATTGATTGTCGTACAATAGGTTTGGAACTTTTTGGACAATCATGTCATTAACTATTAAAGACTGAAAGATGTTGCAATCTTTACCCATAGGATTAAGTACTCGTCTTGATGAACCAAGTAGCAATAGCAATAATAACCATGGTGACATGACGTCTTATCTGTAAGAATTAATAATCGCATGTGCGATTCTCTACCAACCTCTGCATTCAACGAGGGTAGATTTTTACCTATGACCCTCAAGAGATCTAAAATTTTGAATTGCAAAGGAGTGAAGTCGATCACAGATATTAATCTAGACTGTCTTAAGTTGCTTCAAGGGATTATCCTGTGGAAGTGCAAGAATATGAGAAAGTTACCCTGGTGCTTGCATACTCTGTCTCTATCTTACTTTCTTATAATTGGTCAACTGTCCTGCTCTAGAGTTGGTGTGTTTCCTCCTCTTCCTCCTAGTATCTTGAGCTTTTTTCTTTATGGTTATTCGAAGATAAAATCATTATCTAATCAATTGCATCAATTCACATGTCATCATGATTTGGAAATTTCAAATTGTGAGAGTATTATGTATTTTCCTGGTGGAGGATTGCCTCCCAAACTACAAAGACTTGTGGTAAGGAGATGTGAAAATATGAATTAGTTGGTGAGCAAGTGAGTTGTCCCCTCACCTCCCTTCAATCCCTGTCAATGGACAATAGCGCGAGTGGGAGAGGAGGAGGATCTTGCTTCTTCTCCCTTCTTATTTGCTCCATCTCGATATCCAAAATTTGCAGATGGAAAGATTGTCCAGCAATCTGCCCCCTCTCTTCACATCTTATAAATATAAAGATGCTCGAAGTCATAGGACTTGCCTCGAGATGGCCTCCCTCCCTCCCTCCCTCCCTAGGAAAACTCTAGATCGAAGGATGGGGATTTCTCAAGGAGCAATGCTCAAAACTAAGCAGTTGCTATTAGCACCTCATCCATGAAATCAGAAAAGCCCTCATAATTGAAAATATGTCTTAATTTTAAACTTGTAGGTTTTCTAGTTTGACTAGGTTTCCATAAAGGGATTTTCTATTTTGGATCCAATTGAGATGGTTCTAGTTCAGCGTTAGTGAGCTAAGCAGCTTTTGACGATAATAATCACTTGTGCGGCAATGCCCACTAATTGGAAATCAATAAATCTTGTTGTAAACTTTGTGAATTCAAATTATTTTTAGAGAAATTATGAGGGCTAAACACCGTATGACTCATTGATGTAACTGGGGTCTGAGAAATATTAAATGTTTGAGTGACTCGAGTGTGGTTATAATTTATATTGTATCAATTGATTTATAGTGATATTCATTGTTGTTTTTCCCACGAAGTAGGTCCCACTGATTTAAAACGTAAATCTGGTGTTGCTTTCCCATGAATTATGCCTCGATTCTTTTGGTTCTCCGCTGAAAATGAACCAGGAACTAAGCAATCCATGTAATTAATCGAATAATGCCTGAGATGGATCTGAATAAAGTCCCAAACGTGCTTCCCAATTAATTTAGCACTGCCCGAATAAAGAATGAAATTGTCGGGTGGAGAAGGAAACACATATGTAAGAACATCATTATCCATGACAATAACATGGGTTATGTTTGAAAAAACAAAGGGACACTTGCAAGGGATCAGGCAACCAAGTTAAAAGAATAAGTCCACTTTACATTACTGCATTCAAACTACAAGCTCTTCATAGACATGCAACTATGTCCAGAATAAAAAGAAAGAATTAACAGGAAGGATTCAAAAAACAACCCTTACATTCCAAGCTTTTCATCTTTCACTCCAAAACAAAAAAGAAAAAAAAAAAGGTAAGTAAAACGCCAATAGAAACCAGAAGCCTAAACTAGTCTGCTCCGTTATGACTCAATAGAGCTTTTCCAGATCCACCTGTCTGAGTAGATGAATAAGTAGAGCCGCTGGCAAGAGAAGACTGAGTTCTATCCGATTCCGTGAGCCCCGGCGATGTGTACGAGAACTTCAGCATATCCATCGGGGGCGCGTAATACATCGGCACTGGCAACTTTGATGGGAGGCTCGGCAAGGGAGCTTCGAAATTGAGGACATTTATCACCTGCTTTATCGGCGGCCTTAGGCTGTAATCCGGGTGGCAGCACCATAGTCCTACCACCATGAGGCACTCCATTTGACGCTCGTCGAACTCCATGTTCAACCCCGGATCGGCTGCTTCAACCACTCGGCCTCTTCCGTACAGATCCCACACCCACTCCACCAGCCTCACCTTGCTTGGCTCCACCCTCAGCTCCACCGGCTTCCTGCCACATGCTATCTCGAGCGCCACCACACCAAAGCTGTACACATCCGATTCCTTACTGGCCTTTCCAGTTGTCACGCATTCTGGGGCCAAGTACCCCATCGTGCCTGCCAAGACAGTGGTTTGAGAGCCCATGTCATGGTCCACGAGCCGCGCAAGCCCGAAGTCACCCAGCTTCGTGTTGAAGTTGGAGTCCAGCATCACGTTGCTCGACTTCACGTCCCGGTGCACCACACACTGCTCCCACTCCTCGTGGAGGTAGAGTAAGGCTGAGGCCAGGCCGAGGGCTATTTTGTACCTTGCAGCCCAAGTCAGGTGGGTTTTGCCTCCGAAAAGGTGCGAATCGAGGCTTCCGTTGGGCAAGAACTCGTAAACTAGAAGGAGCTCGCCTTCTTCATGGCACCAACCTATGAGTTGTACCAAGTTCCGATGCCGTAGCCGGCTGATGATCTTCACTTCCGACACATACTCCTTCTTGCCCTGCTTCGATCCCCTGGACACCCTCTTGACCGCAATCTCCATGTTCGATTCAGTCAATAAACCTTTATAAACTCCTCCAAATCCACCCTCTCCCAGCTTACCTTTTTCGGCGAAATCATTGGTTGCACGGGCAAGATCACGGTATGTGAACCTCTTCGGTCCAGCTCCCTTCTCGAATTCACCGTCAATTGAGATGTCGACCATTGAAACTCCTTTACTACGCCGAGATTTCTTCCTCCAAAAGAGGAACCAACCAATTCCTAGTACACATGCTACCAGACCAGAACCTAGGACTATGCCGAGGACCAAGCCAAGGCTTCTTTTCTTTTTGCCATCCTCCAAGGTTGAACTAAATGACCAGGAAAGGATGTTATGAATCTCGACGAACTGACCAGTCGAGGCAGAGAAGCCAATTCTGACCTGTTCCGGAAGAATTTTCCTCAGATCGACGATGTACGAGAGGCTTGAGTTGTTGTTAAAGATGGGGTTATTGGCATAAGTAAGGAAGACGCTCAAGTTAAAGCTTGTGGAGTCGTAGCTGACCCAAGCATTGGCTGTGGATCCATTCTTGATGCTGCTCTTCCAGGACACGTTCGCGACCGAGACGATGGAGTTGATGTTGATGCCCACATGGTCCGGGCTTGGGTCCCACGAGTTCATGAAGCTGTCGAACTCGACAGCCACGATCTGGTTTGCAGACGTGTCCTTGGCCGTGCCTGGCTCGAACAGGGCAAGATAGCCGCCGCTTGAGTTGGCGGGGATAACGGCATCGAACGGCGCGATGTAGAAGGAAATGCCGTCCCCGTAGTAAGTGTCGCTCGTGGCCTTGATCACGAAGCTGAACTGGGCCCTGAAGTCGGTCAGCCTCCCCGTCTTGGAGTCCCACAGGCGGACCGGCTTGTCGTAGGAGGCCCGCCCGATGCTGTTCTGGAGGTTGTCGTCCTGCTGGTTCTTCGTCAGCTGGATCGCCCCACTCGACGTGAACGCATCGCCCTCGAACGTCAAGTTGCCGGTGTTGGGCTGGAATCCGGAGAAGTTGAAGGAGACCGAATGGGCACGACCGATGAGCAAGAGCAAGAACGTTAGGAATTGGATTGCAAGGCATGAGAGATTGGCCATTAGAGATCGAGAGGAGATGGATCGAAGGAAGTGAAAACTGGTTATGTATAAGCTATTAGGAGCGGTTGAACTATATTGTTGTCGTAACCCTGGAAATCGTGCTACTCCCCATCATTTACCAAGTCAAATAAATATTTGTTTCTGCTGGTCTGACCGACCGGATCAAAAAGGGAAGAAATGCTTAATTAGATTAATGTCTGCTGATTGGTCAGAATGAACATAGGGGAGCACATTCGGTCCCCAACAATGTTTTGGTCCGTCTTTCTAGATGGCCAATAATTAATTACCTTAGACATAATCGACTATTGAAGAATCGTGAATAGTGACGAAAACCCCAGGACATGGTCCAATTGGCCAAAGCTCATGTCCCATCGCTCCGAAGATGCTCCATTGGTGTTGCCGGGTCAGCCGAGAACTGCAACACAGAAATGTAGATTATTTTGCCGGCCCCCTATTATTTAAAATTTTCCTTTATTAGTTTTTTAATTGAGTGGAGTTGGTCTTGTTTCATGTGAATATAGTTGAAAAAATAGAAAAATCGAAGATCCACGGGCGTCCTCTTGCGTATGTCGGGCTGGTTCAAGACCAACCCGGTCACGGCCGGCCTAGGCCATTTCTTAGGAAGAAATTGTCCCACTTGCGTGTGGGTGCAAACTTGAAGAGCATGATTCTTTGTCGTCGTCACTGAGCGTGCTTGATAGTTTCAAATCGTCGTGAGGATTATCAAGGAAAAAGACGATTGGAATTTGCTACGGTTTTGTTCTGTTCTCATTTGGTTTAAGTTTAATAAACAAAAAATCATCGCCTTGGCGACCTAAAAAATTAATTGTTTTCTCTAGTTATTAGCAAAACATTTGTTCCGTTGTCGTTTAAATTAACAGGATATGCCAAAGAGGGTGGATTAATCATGGGCGGATAACCTATTGCGCCATTTGACACGTGTTGTATGTTAGATTTAGCTCTCAAGTGGCGACGCTTCATAACCTACCGACAAGTAAGGATGAGCACGGTTCAATTTGATGCGGCTTGGATGGAAAACCGAACTGAAGGGAACTACTACAGTTCGAATAATTAAGAAACTGAGTTGAACTAAACAAGGGTTTAGAATCCAAGTGAATTTTTTAACTTGGCTCGGTTTGAAATTGATCTGAACTAAAAATTTCATTCTGTAAAGGATCAATTTAGCACAGAAGATGATCGAAGTACCTAATCACGTCAACAATAGATTCACGATGTAAAGGGTCGATTGAATTTTCATAGATTAATTTCAAATTGGCAGGGAGAGAGAACCTTGAACAAAGCTTTTGAGCATCATTGAAGAATAGCTAAACCTTTGGTGAAGATGCTGAGAGTCCGTGAAGAAGTGCGAACCTTGAAGAAGTGCTTGAGCGTTCATGGCAAGAGACTTGTTACGTTTGGGAATGTCGCAACCTATCACTTAGAGTTTGGCTAATGAATTACTAAGCCTAAACTTAACTCAGGCTCTCCCAAGCACATACCAATTTACGACTTAGGTTCAAGTTATAAACATGCAAATAACATTTTTCAATTAGGAGTCGCAACTAATCTATTTTTTGTGGGTCGATTAGAAATCAAGTAAAGTAATATGAGATATACTTTAGGTTCGTAGATTGTGGGTTTGGAGACTTGATTATGCTAGATTTCTCTAACGCAATTTCGGTACCTTTCTCTTTTATTTCGAAAAAATGTTTTGCAAGTAGCCTGAGTTGATTTTAATTTACTTTCCTAACATATCAGATGATCATGCGGATGCGTAAACCACAAATTTAACACTCAAATAAAGTAATAAATAAATTATGGGACTTACCTCAACATCTGCAATCTAGGTTGTACTGACACGCGACACGGACACACGACATGACACGACACGTCATTTCTCAAAAATAGAAAATTCTGACACGCTGGGACACATTGTATATTAAATAAATATTTTTATTTTTAATTAATTTGATTCAACTTTATAAATAAATAATTAATTAGAAAACCTACAATGAATTTACACTAATCATTCAACATGCAGCACTTTTATTTTTCGAAATTACTTTTTAATTTCATTTAATAATTTTTTCGATTAAATAAAAAGTCCCCTCCCCTGGTCCACCGCCCCCACTTGGGACACAGCATTGTATATTAAATGAATATTTTTATTTTTAATTAATTTGATTCAACTTTATAAATAAATAATTAATTAAAAAAACCTACAATGAATTTACACTAATCATTCAACATGCAGCACTTTTATTTTTCGAAATTACTTTTTAATTTCATTTAATAATTTTTTCGATTAAATAAAAGTCCCCTTGGGGTCCACCGCCCCCCAAACACCCCCCAACAAACTCCCTTTCTCCCTCGTCTCTTTCCCCACCCCCAAATCTTTTCACTTTTTTTTTTTTCCCTCCCCTACCATCGGACAGGTTATTAGCCGTCGCTTCCCCCTCCCTCCTATCACTTTTCCCTCCTTCCAAAATGCCAAGTCCCTTTTTTATTCTTTTATTTTCCTTCTCAAAACCCTAGCAGCCCCTTCTTCTCCTCCTCCTCCTCGCTGCACGACACCTATCTTCGAAAGCATCAAAGACTCAATCAAGAAAAGCACCAGCATTCGCCAAAGGAGCGGAAAAGAGAGTAACCCAGAAAAAATTTCAATGAAAAGGGATCGGAAAAGAAGGCGGCCTGTCCCTGTGCGCCGAGAGGTTGCACACTGTTGCGAACTCCTCCTCCTCCCCCCTACCACTGCCCCACTTGATGACGCCGCCCTCCCCCATGTGCACCTCCCTCGTGAAGTTCCTCCTCACGACCCTCGCCTCGGTCTCCTCTGGTCGTCTCTCGCCGTCGCGGGCTTGCCTTCACTCGCGGCCTCATCTTTGCTTTGGACATGCGTATCGAAACGTGTCGACAAAAGTTGACCACGTGTTGACAAATCCAACACGCGGTCAACGCGTATCCGAGCGTGTCGACGTGTCTGACACACAACGTGTCCGACACGCTTCAACATGTGTCGGACATGACATGGAAGCACGTGTAACGTGTCCATACAACATAGTTTGCAATGTTAGATCAGAATTCATATCAACAGTCCTAGATATGATTTCTAATTAACACACAATCACTCAATCTTTTTCAAGATTTTCTTTTATTTAAATGAAGCCTAGAAATTACGTGCAATGCAATGCAATTACGTACAAAATTAGTTTAACTAAAATGACATGCAATATGCAACCTAACATACGAACTATATGTTACACGATATTCATTAAATGACCTAATCTAGTGATAGGAAAAGATTAATGCAACTATCCTAGCATTTACACATTTAGATGACGAGCAATAGATGGCATAATTCTACATGACATGTGCATAATAATTTTTATGTTTTCTTTTATTTTTAATCAAATTTCGAAATTAAAATTACTCAATAATTAAACATGCAATTTAAATTAATGAAAGGAAAAACTAACATCCTAAATTAATGTTTTTTGGGATTTTTATTTCAAAAATTTGAATTAAATAAATTTCCTATTCTAAACATGTAAAATAACCATAAAACAAGCAATATTCTAACATGAACGTAATCCAACTCAAATATTTTTTTTTCTTGGGTTTTCTTTAAAAAGGAAGCAAAATCAATCCAAGCAAAGGCATAAATAAAACAATAAGGCAGCAAGTCAAGCAAGACATGATCGATACCCATTGATGAATCGTATCTCGCACATAAGATTGAATTGGCCAATTTTTTAATGAAATTGCGAATCATATCTCGGGTGGGAGATTGGATTGGCGATTTTTCCGTGTGATTACAAGTCATATTTTGGGCGTGAAATCAGACTGTCAATTATATGCACATTGTGAAATTAAGAAAATTTCCCAATTTAGAAGGCTACTTGAGATTTCGAATATGACTATATATCATGAACTTCGATCATGTGTATCGAAATTTTTAAATAAGGAAACAGAATATTTGAAAATTAAAATAGACAAAAATTTTACCTAATCCAAATATTGGCTTCCAAATTTGGACTTCAAACGGTGGCTCGTGAATCACGATGGAGGCTCGGTGTGGCTCACAGCTAGGGTGGCACGGGCGTTGGCTTGGCTGAAGGAGTGTTGTTTTCGGGCTTGACGAGTGCCAGCATTTGGAGCTCCAGCGAGGGGGCAGCAAGCTCGTGGCGAGGGGATCGAGCTGCTGGCATGGCGGTTGTCACGGCTGCAGGTGTAGGGATTGGCGGGCGTCGGCGACAGCAACGGTTGGTGTTGCAGTAGGGGGCGGAGACCAACTCGGCAGTGGGCTGCTACGTGGCGATGGCACGGCGAGGGAGGTTCGGACAGCTGCAGGTCATGCACACATAGGAGCAACGGTGACAGGGGGTCAGTGTTCCAGCGCGACAAAGCGGGCAATGGTGGAGGCAGTCTTGCTAGGGTGCAAACGCGGTGACCGGTAGAGGGCGAGCTGCTGCGGGGCCGGCGGGGGTGCTCACAAGTTGCGGCAACATCGCGGGGGACGAGCAGTGGCAGAGGCGCAGTGGTCGATGTGAGGGTTCGTGGGTTGCTAGCAAAGTAGCAATAACTGGCAGCTCGGCTGCCGGCGTTGGGTTGTAGGCTAAGTAGCACGGACACCCAACACGGACACGTGACACGACACGACACGACACGACACGTCATTTCTAAAAAATAAAGAATTCTGGTACGTTGTGACACGTTATATATTAAATGAATATTTTTATTTTTAATTAATTTGATTCAAATTCATAAATAATTAATTAATTAAAAAAGAGCCTACAATTAATTTACACTAATAATATTAATAAGTTAATTCATTGAAAATTCGAAAAACATATTCATAGTTAATGTGTATCATTGTTTGGAAACGTATTTTTAACTTTAACAAAAGTTATTGATGAAACTAATGATTAATAAGAAATTAGAATCAATTTATTTAAATAAATCCATGATCTTCTACAAATGACCAAAATTTATCATTATTCAAAATTCAGTACTTTTATTTTTCAAAATTATTTAATGTCATTTATTTATTTTTCCGTTTAAAAAAAATGTCCCTACACTCCCACTCTCTACTTTCCCTTGTCCATCCCCCCGCCCCCAATTTATCACACTTTTATTTCCCTCCCCACCACCTCACAGTGACAAATAAGTTGTCACTTCCCCTCCCCCAAAATTAAAACTCATACCATCAGATCTCTTTTATTTTTTAAGTTTTCTTATCAAAAACCCTAGTCTGCCATCATTTTTCTCCTCCTCCTTGCCGCTTGCCGCACGACTCCCTTCCCTCTCCTCTTCCTCTCAATCCTTCTCCTCCTCCTCCTCCTCTCCCCACGACTCCCTTCCTCTATGCACGACCCTCTTCCTCTCCTCTTCCTCTTGATCCTTCTCCTCCTCCTCGCCGCACGACCACCTTCCTCTCCTCTTCCGTCTCTCGCCGTTGCGGGCTCGTCGTCGTTCACAGCCTCACCGCGGGCTCTCCATCGCTCGTAGCTCATCTATGCTCCCTCGCCTCTCGCCGTCGCTCGCAGCTCATCTCTGCTCCCTCACCCTCGCCTTCACCCTCCATCTTCCGGACACGCGTGTCAAAACGTGTTTGACCACGTGTCGAAAAATCCGACACGCGTTGACCGCGTGTCCAATTGTGTCCGAGCATGTTAACGTGTTCCGACACGTGTCAAACATAGAAGCATGGGTAATGTGTCCATGCTTCATAGGTTGCAGGCGGCGGGTGCAAGGGGGAGGCGACCGGCGCTATGCAAAAGAAGGAGACTTCTTTTTCTTTTTCTTTTTTTTTGTATTTTTTTGTTTTTTGTTTTTTGTTTTTTGTTTTTCACTCTCAGCTGTCTACTCTCTCACGTCTCTTCTCTTTGCAGCCCCTCTCTGCACACCTTTTGAAAAGCAAAACTCCCCCTTCTCCTGTTGACTTTGACCCTAAACAAAAGAACTCTAAAAAAACGAAAATAGAAAACCCCCCTGCCGTACGCGCACAACACCTTTAATAGGGGAGGAGATTAGATTTTTGTATCATATTTTATTTCCTTTTTTTTTTCATCTACCCTTATTAGATTCAAATCTCCTTTCTCAATCAACTTTTGCTCGCACATAGCCTCCTAATTATACCGTCGAGATATATGCACTCACGAGCAATATTTTTTTTTATATTTTTCTAATATTTCATCCGAAACTTTCCTTTCTGTCAAAAAAAAAAAAATCACTTAGTGTATATTGCCTGAATATATAAAAAAATCCCTCGGTGTATATTACCTGAATATATAAAAAATCTCCCGTCATATCATTGAGTATTGAAAAAATTAACGCTCATCTATCATCAGTCGGTCAAATGCGAATGAAAAAAAATGCTCTTAAAACTATATGTTATGCAATTTAATTCTAATATTTTTGTTTAGGGGTTAATCCCTAATTTTTAATGTGATAAATGACTAAATGGGTTACCAAAATTTAAGTGTCAATAGGGAATACGATTTCCTCCATTCAGTCGGGAATTTTTTTAATAGTTTTTTATGAGGGCGTTTTCTTTTACTATAAATGATTTTTTGTTAATTAATTATCTTTTAGTGAACCAAACACATAAAAATCTTGCAAGCTAATTCGTGAAAAGCTCTTTTAGTGAAACAAAGGTCAATATGTGTATGTAGACCAATGATGTTAACACCTAAAAAGTTTCGACATTTTCTGAAAGCCTTTATATCATGTCGGATATTCTAATACATGTAAGAAACTCTCCAACATTTTTCGACTTTTTCTGACACTCGCTTAATACGTATCAGAAAATTCGATACCTAATCAACTCTCTCGACACTCTCCAACACGTAAGTCAGGAAGTCTGACAAGCGAGTTCGGAATTCCAATATGTGATTCCGAAACGCATAGAGTCGATTTTAAAAAAATTCAGTAAATGAATGGTCAAAATGTAAATATGTAAGAAAATAAAAAAAAATAAACGGGGAAAGAAAAAAAAAACCTAACATTTTCTTCTCTTCCGACTTTCACTTCCGATGACACATAATTCACCCTCGAGTTTATTCTTTCTCTTTTCTTTTGACACACTCTCATTGATTGTTTTTTTCCCTCTAAGTTTTATGGATTATTAGAGATGAGTTGAATTTGTCAAGTTGAAACAATAAATTATATTAATAAATTATGGATTAATGTTTTTAATGTAAATTCATTCTAAGCTCTTTTTTATTATTTATTTATTTAAATCAAATCAATTTGATTAAAATAATCATAAAAATGGTAATTTATATTGTATATATAAAAATATATATTTAATATACAATAGTCCCAACGTGTCAGAATTTTGTATTTTTTTGCGAAACAACGTATCGGTGTGTCATATTGTGTCATGTCGTATCGCGTGTTGATATTAGTGCTACTTAGGTTAACACACCATTAGGAAATTAGTTAGGTAACAAATTTATGAAAGGTTGCCTCTTCCGTGGTGCAATCCTTCCTTGTGAATATTTTGATGCCCTATCTCACTTCAATCCTTTGAGAGAAATGTCAGGCTCTTGACCTAAAAGATTATAGGCACAAATCGTTGCATCTATTCTTCACAACCGTTGGTTCAGATCTATGCTACTATTTTGCATGCCAAGTTCAAAAATCATGCTTTGCATCTTGGAATAACCGCATCTTTATAGTTTTCGAATCCTGTCTATTACCACAAGAGAACACCATCTATAAAGTTTTGCTCAATATTATGTAGAATGTTTGTCCATTCACCTTTTCAATTTATGAACAAAGGAAAAACTCAAAATCTACTATCTTATAACTTAATTTTTCAGTATTCCAACATAATGAAAACTATTTATCCATACTTGTTATATTTGTCGAAAGATGATTCCTACTCTTAGCAATAAGTTTGGTAATGTCAATTGTAATGAGGAACATCAGAAAATAGAGACTAACATTCGCAATCACTTTATTATGTTCTCATTTGATGAAATAGTACACATAAACCATAATTACCTTGGAAGGCTTGAGAATTTTTCTGGCTAACCATTTTAGCTAGGCAAGTCAATGATCATGCGATCTAAACAAGTACACAAATAGATTACAGCTACAAAAACTACCAGGCTCAGAAAACATAAAGGCCCAATGCAAGACCAACAGAACTTCACACATAATACCATAAAGGCCCAGTACAAGATCAACAATACCGAAGGCCATCAGGCCCAACACAAAAGGCATAAGGGCCCATCAGGCTTCCACGAGAAAATATATGAGGTTATGGATGAAATAGTCCTTGCTATATAGATATCTATTGAAAATAACCGTATTAAGTTATTGCATATGATGATATTAATCTTAATGGGATTTTTCAATCAGATTGGGCCTGTAAAAGTAGGAATCGCGGATTAATACTTGATTTTAATTTGACAATTTCCATAAGATTCTGGATAAATATATGATGAAAGAAATTAAGCTTTCGTATAAAAATAGTAGAGGACTAATTTTGTAACTAAAACAAGTACAATTACTGATATTGAACATTTCTAAAATGCACGAGGATCAAAAGTATAATTTCCTGGGAAACTTGCATGTAAGCGTCACCTGCCTATTTGCCAGAGTTGACTCGGTGTATGGCAGCCACATTTGGATGGAAAAATTCAACTTTATCCTTAAATTGTTTCCGAAGATAAGTTGGCAAAAAAATAGTACATGGATTGAAAATGAATTAGGATAATAGTATGTGAATATTTTTTGTGATTTTTCTGTAACTTAATTAAACAAAAACACACAAATTGACACAACCAACCCTGGCAGCCCCATCCCCTCTCTCTTCTCTCACTTCTTTCTCTCCCTAGTCACCTTTGCTAAACTACCGCTGCCTTTGCGCAGTCGCCGCACCGTGGTCATCCACCACCACCACCTCGTCCCTTAGCCGGCCACCACCATTCAGCCATAGCCAACCACCACTTGGCCGCCACTCACCACCACTTAGCCACCGTGGGACATCTCTCTGCCACTCTCCCCCAGTCCCTGAGGGGGTCATCACTTCTGGTCAAGGCCGTTCTAAGGTCGTTAATGACCTTGGGTTGGCTGCAATCTACGGCGTTGCATGCACGTTCACGCGCAGACCGAGAGAGAGAAAGAGAGAGACAGAGACAGAGGTCTAAGGAATAGGGACATCGGGGATTGATGGTGGCAACGGTGTGGCAAGGCCTGTGGTATAGATGACAACATAGCGAAACTGTCAGGCGGTGGCCATGGCCAGAGGCGGCGCCTTCTGCTACACCTTGCGATCAGCTAGAATCCTTCTTCAACCGCACGCAGAAAACGATGTGCATAGACATGCCTGCGCAAAGTGTGCGCTAACTCACTAGTTACTGTCCGAATCTTAAACGACTTACATAAGTAATCCACTCGGCCAACTCACTTGCCAACTCTATATATGTTGTTCTAAGAGTAATCTTCTACATGTTCCTCGTATGTTTTCCTCTGTATTATTGTAAAAATAGCTCACGGAATAATTGCAATCTAAGAAAAAGGATTATGTGTGTCTGTCAAAGGAGGACATGTCGAGATGTGGATCTTCTAGCCTAGCTCCTTGTCACGTTGGCCGTGCTACGTATGCAGAGCAATTTCTAACACCGCCATTCTCACGTCAAGCTAATCGTAGTGTTAGCAGATTTTGCAATGCACTTCATCTTCAGCATCGACATTCCAGGTTCCCCTTCATCCTAGCCGCTGCTGGGTTCCAAATCCCCACGAGCTTCATCAGTGGACGTTTTCAGACTGTTCAACACAAGTAAACAATAACAATGATCTTTCCCCTCAAAACCAGATAGTTGTTCTCAGCTTTGGCTCGTAGGCAAATCTCTAATGGGATCCTCCATTAGAGATCTGGAAAGGCTCTAAACACATTCATGATCTTCCTCCCATTAGAGATCTGGAAAGGCTCTCAACACATTCAAGATCTTCCTCTCATTTCTTCCATCATCCATCTCATTTGGGCGTTGGAGTGTTAAGCCGGGGCCTCTTTCCGGACATCTTCTCACCTTCCTCTCTCTCCAAGCAGGAGAAGGGCCAGGGCAAGGCTCAAACACGATGCGGATAATAGTATCCTTTTGTTACTTTTCGTTTATCAGATAGCTTTTTTCGTTTATCAGATAGCTTTCTGCTACACTAACCGCATATGCGCTATCTATCTCCTCATTGAGATTATGAATCCTACTTCAGTCCCTCCGATCAATTTCCTTCATATTGCAAACAGGCTTCATCTTCTTTAGCCAAGTCAATCGAAATTAATTACCGAAACAACATTATCCATAAATGTCACTCTGACCAATTTATCAGGGATTGTTATAGCAATAGAACTCTAAGCAGAATTGATGTTCAATACTCGATGCCGCAAATATAGAGGGTTCAAACAGTTTATTGAAATTGCATAAAAGCAGGAAGTGCCAAGACAAGATCTTCTTCATCCATTGAGTTTCAGAACATGAAGTATTCACTTCACTTTATAAACACAAAACTGCTCAGATTATCGACAACCCTAGCTGACTCGTTCAAACCTGCTAGCAGATCCATACTCGCATCGCCACCGTCCTTCGTCGAAATTCTGGGAGTAGCTAATGGCATCGTAGTGGAACGACACCGGCTTCGACCTGTAGATGCACATGCCGTCGGTGACTATCCTCTTGAGAAGATGCCGCCATTTCCATCTTGACCTCCGGCCTCTGCTGTCGCGGCTCGACAGGCGATGGTACTCCGTCTCGTCACGAAGAGGAAAGCAAGACGGCGACATGCACCGAGCAAAGCGCGACAGTGGCGACGACGGCAGCGACGACGAAACTCTCTCCATTTGAAACTCCAGACCCGGAATTCTCGGGGTTTCGGTTTTTCTCTCACCAGGTGTGGAGGACAAGATGAATGAGAGGGAGCAGATGCTATGGGCGCGGGCTGTCCCTGTTAATAATTGTATGACATCAATCATGGGGGGAACTCCCCTGCTCTCTTCAGTTTTCTCTGCCTTTTACGTTTGCTTTTTAATTTAGTGGGCCCCAACATAGGCCGGGATAGAATAATTCTTCACAAAGATTAAGTTCAATCCATTAAGGAAACCCTTTTTATAACCAAGCCAAACAAACTAGTTTTGTCTCACTTTTTAGTGGTTTTCCCAAATTGCCAACACACTAAATAATAAAAACGTACAAAGGATATAACTAAAATTTGGGTAAATGACACAAAATATCGTTAAACTTTAGCCCCATGCGTAATGTGATCCATAAACTTTAAATTTATTCAATGCGGTCCCTGAAATTTAGCTTAGTGTTCAGTGTCGTCTCTGAACTTTTAATTTATTCAATGTGGTTCTTAAACTTTTGATAGTATTCAATTTAGTCCATAAAATGTATGAATATGTTCAATTTTGTTCATGAACTTGAATTTATAGAAAAAATAATATCAAACATTTTCATATAGTTCATTGATTAAATTGAACATATATCAAAAGTTCAATGACTTTATTGAACAAATTAAAAGATTAGGAATGACATTATGCATTAGCTTAAAGTTTAAAGATCACATTAAATAGATTTAAAATTCATGGATCATAGTACACATCTAAACAAAGTCCAAAGATTATTTGCTATCACTTTCTCTTAAAATTTCTACCCCCCCCAATATGTAATCACTCATTTTCTTTTTATTCATAGCTATCAGACTTGAGGCGAGTGTGTGTTATGAAAGTACATAGAAATCTCTTCAAAATAAGGTGTCAATTGCACAGGTACCTATTATGATTTGATTTGATTATATAAGTGTGTGAATATGATATTGCGATCCCTCGAATATGAACTCCTTATAATCCGACCTTTTATAGTCAAATTCGAATTATAGCCATTAAACTTTTTATTATTCGTGTGCTAATGTATTTCGTGACCCCTCATTTACATCAAACTTGGGTGACGTGATTCTTGTTCTTGACGACAACTGTCAGTGTGGACCGCACACGTTAGATACGAATTTTTGTTGTTATACGGTTCACTCAATCCCATGCAATATAAAAACATCATATTGAAGATTCTATCCAAGAGGACCGAAAGCGCACGAAAGGGTGAGTCTTTGGGTTAAAACATATGCTTTTAATCAGGGCTAAACTGCAAAATAAAGATACATCAAATTCAAAGCGATGAGAAATTCTTGAACATTTAAAAAAAAAAAAAAAGGAAATGCCTAAATAGTTTCTCTAAAGTAAGCAAAATTTAAGTTGATATTCATAAAAATCTTAACATGGTATTCCATGATATAATTACTCTAAAATAATTTCCAACTCCCCAAAACTTTCAAACTTGTATCTTGTAATACACTTACCTAAAACAAATTTCCATTTGAAGGAAAATTCTAAACTGGTACTCACAACCCAAATTTACCTTCCTTTAATAGCTTGGGATTTGATGTGAAGGGTAAATTTGTGTCAAGGTTTGAGATATTTTGCGATTAAAAATTAATTTAGGGAAGATGTGTCATGATATACTAGTTTGAGATTGCTTTTATGAGACGAAAATTAGTCGCAGCAAATATGTCCAGAATTATTAATTTGGAATTTTGAATGGTATTCACCTGAAATTTTATACTTAAAATCAATGAAGTTGTTCATCCTAACGAGAATGTTGCTAACAAGCAATTGCACCATCTCATCTTACTTGGTTGTTCACGCTCTGTGCGAGAATATATATTAAGATGATCTAATGAGTAAACGCTAAACAACATGGATTGAACCGTTGCCAGCAATTTGGTGGAGCTTCATGCATGGATAACCTAATCTCAACAGCAATATATATAAAAGCTTTGAATGACTATTTTCATCGAGGAAAAGATAGAATAGGAGGAGATAAGCATATGGAAAGGAAAACCAAATGAAATGGGATGGATTGAAAAGAAATATAAATTAATATCATCAAGGACTCTAAAATTAATTTTGAGACGAAAATTTGAATGCCAAAAAGCTAAGGATAGTATTGGGATAAACATGTCATGAAATGCTAGTTGACGATTTTTTGTGAAATGAAAATTAATTTATGATATGTTATGATATATTGGTTTAAAATTGTTAATCGTATAGATCTTGGAAAGCTAAAAACAAAGGAAGCTTTATTTAGTGGAGACAATATGGCAGTGAAGAGGGAATATTTGCAGGCTCGCATGTGAATTTGGTACAACCACATGTGGACCGGCCATACCCACCACAGTGCTAGAGGGTTAACTTGAAAATTGTCCGCTTCCTTCCCCTTGTCTTCATTTGAAAAGCAAATTATTTAAATAGATAAATAAAATAAAATAAAAATTCAATCGGTCAAGAAATTTTATTGAGCTTTCCCTTTCATTCCCCATCGATGTACCGCATTGGTCCTAGAGTAAAGTCCGTAAATGAAAGCTGAGGTAGTTGCACCCACCAATCGTTCGTCGCATGATACTTAGCGTAATTTTTATCAAATATATCCGAGACATTACTATAAAATTTAGATACGTCGGCCTGCTTATATTAGGTATGGAAAATATTTAATCACTCCTTCCACACTCTAAATTCTCGTGCATCTTGGACTCGACAGATTTGCTCTCTGGGACATTTAGGCCCAATTAATTCGAAAGTCAAAACGGGCAGACCTAAACAAACGATTTTCTCTTTTGGGCCCCGGTTCACAAACCTTGCCTAGTCCGGGTTTGATTTATTTTATTTTAAAAGTGTAGGAATGGTTAAGGAAAATCCTCTATTTTTTTGAGGTGGTAGGGGTTTAGCCCCGGAATGCCAATTGATACACAAAATCCCCTAACAACTACCGACCTTTCCTTTCCTTTTTTTTTTTTTTTGGTTAAAATGTGCAATGTATATGATTTATTAAAGGCAAAAAAGTGGATTTTCATTTCACTTTTTGAATTTTTTTCACCCTAACTGCAATAAAATAATAGAAAGCGAACAAAGCAATAAAATTTTGGAAAAAAAAATGAAAGAAAAAGGATAAAACTAAATCAACCAATATATCGATAATAGGAAAAGGCAAATACCATTAATAAGAGAAAACAAATTTGTTAAAATATAATAAAATAGCCCATTTGTTAGAGCTAAATAAATTCTGAAAAAAAGAAGGAAAATTAAAGCTCCATTCCTATCATGGAAAGTAATTTCCAATAAAACGTTTCCTAGATTTTCGGTATTCATTTCACGGAAAATGAACTAATTGAAGAAAACATTTTTCAAATCTTCAAAATTGGAAAAAATGTTTTCCACTTTTAATAACTGCTTCCACCTCACTTTCTTTCACCAAACACATTTTTCTTTTGTTTTTATGTTTTTCTTTTTTAAGATTGAGTTTTTAATTTTCTTCTTCTTCTTCCTTGGTCTTGACCGGTCATTGACTATGATGATGACCAGCAATTGACCATCGGAAAGCTTCGACCTCACCCCAGGTTGGCGATGCTCGAGCTCGCTAGATTTCGATGAGGTTGGGCCTTGCTAGCTTGTGGTGAGGCTCTGCTTGCTTGATTTGGCGAAGCTGAGCTCACCCAAGGTTGGCAAGCTTGGGGTTCGCCATAAGTCGACAAGGCTTGACCTCACCGGATTCTGGTGAGCTTGAGCCTCGCTAGTATTGGGCAAAGCCAGAGCTCACCAATGGTCGGTGGCTAGTCATCGCCATAGTTGGTGGGCGACCGGCCAAGCCCAAGGGAGAAGAAGAAGAAGAAGAAGAAGAAAAAAGAAAGAAAAGAAAAGGTCAAGGAAGAAGAAGAAGAAGAAAGGAAAAAAAAATTGAAAATTTGATTTTAAAAAATAAAATAAATTAAATTCTTGAAAGTGAGTATATGGAGGAAAATATTTTTCCAACCCAAACAGCGGAAAATATTGTCCATTTCATTTTTAAATTTCAAGAAAAAATTATTATTTTTCTGAAAAAAGACTTCCTGAAAAACAATTTCTGAAAATGTCATATTTTTTGTAAAACAAATGTAGCCTAAGAAAAAGGGAAAAGATCTTAAGGTTGGAGGACAAAAAACTGATTACTCCATAAATATTTTAAATGGTTAGGAAGGGTAACGATGGACGTGGTCCTGCATTAGCATGGAAGCCCAGGGCATGCTAACTGGTTCACTTGCGTAAATCAGCTGTTGTGGCCACTCTCTTCTGATAACTACTTAGCATCTCATTGCTTGTCCATTATTAAAGGGGATGGAACAAAATAAAAGCAAAAGCAGCACATGTTGTATTTGTAACTGCGATATTCTTAAATTAACTCATAAATTTCGTTGTGTAATTTGGTTCATTCTTGCCCCCTTCACCACCCCTTCACCATCCTAGAAAGCTAAGAGGAGCCACTCCTTGGCTGAACCCCTGGGCCCAATGACCACTTTCCGCTCTTGTTGAATCGAGTTGTTGCAGTAACTGTGGTCAAATAAATCTGTTTCTATGAGTCCTCTACTGTTATTCTAATTGTGCTGTTCTATGATGTATTTGTAGCTCGAACTGAGCATCTTGGCTTCTTTTCGAATTAACTCAGTATGTTGCTTGCTTGCCCATATTTGGGAGTCTACTCACGTTTGGTCAAAGAAGGGGTCTAGTTCTGATTCTAATGTATGTATATCAGTCTGCTGTTTTCACTGCTGATAATATGGGCAAGGAACTATGGCAAGAGTGCAATAGAAATTGAAGTTCACAATCATTGAATGTGCTTATTGTGTCAAAAAGGTACCGATTTTTCCACCGATATCAATATGCAACTAGGCTAAAAGTTTCCAAATCAATTGCCAATCGAGATGTGAAGTGGAACATCTGTTCTGATTAGTAAAACCCGAGTTCTTCACAAGTTCGCATTACCACTGAGACCATTAAGACATGCTATATGCTCAAAACAGCCACGTGATTGAAGAGGAATGTGTTACATCACATACGAAATCAAGGCTGAAATTGCAACAGATGAACTACTGCCCTTGCATGATAATCGTTTAATTGCAGAAGATGGACTATGTCACTAGACTGGGCTGTTTCTGGGAATTCTTTCAATTGTAATGCTTCATCAACTGATCATACGCAACTCATCACCATAACAGAAAGAATAAACATCTCTGTCCAGTCGAAGCCCAAGGAAATGCAGGTATATAACTTGAGTCTCTCAGCTATCATGTCTTCGCAGTGCAATAAATAGTATGCATCACATGCAACGAGAGAGAGTGTTTCGAATTTCCATCTTTACAGGATCCTTTTCAGTTTTAGATAGGGAGATCATGATACAGACTTTCTTGACATTGAAATTCCATTCGGTAGCAGCAGTTCTTCCTCATAATCAATTTAGGACCATACTTACAACACATGATTTCTCTCCTTCAGTTCTTGTACTTCATTGTTGCCTTTTCGAACCCAATTGTAGGGAATTGCTTTGCATACTCCTCAACATCATGGCGAAGTTTAGCAATCCCTGATTGGAAGTGAGGCGAAGACTGCATTGTGGATAGGAAGTCCTTCAACTTTGTTCCTGTTAGACAAAATTTTCCAGCATTCAACAATGAATAGACAATGGAATAAGTTAAAGGAAAAAGGCTTGAACCAAAAAGAGCAAGCAGTAGAGAAAAAGCATTAAGCATGCTTGATTGCAAGAGGTGGTTTGAACCAAGTATAGTTAGCAGAGAGAAAAATGAATTTGATAGAACCATTAACCTTTGGTTTCGGCCTTGATTTTCACTGCCAAACCCACGGCAGCATCAAAGAACTCAGCTACTTTCACGAAGTCCTCTTCGATAAATCCTCTCGAAGTAAGAGCAGGGGTACCTGAGTTAGATGAAGTTCATAAGTAACCAACATATAGACCCTACACCTAAAAGCACAATTAGTCCATAAGAAGCCTCTACCCATTCTAATGCCACCAGGAACCATGGCAGATACATCTCCCGGAACAGTGTTTTTGTTGGCAGCAATATGAACAGATTCCATCACCTTCTCAACTCTGGAGCCATCAATTCCCTGCAGAGATAAGAAAGAAAAAAGGTGACAAATTAATTCCTTTTTTGATGGGTAATGGGTCGTACGAAAGAAGTTCCTCTCTTAGATGAACTAGAATGTTTGTGTAAGTTCTTCAAACCATATCAATAGCAGGTTCATAGAAAGGAGAGAATGTGAAGTTCCTGCATTACCTTATTCTTCAAATTCACTAAAACCAGATGATTTTCAGTTCCCCCAGAAACAAGTTCGTAGCCCTTTTCAGTGAGTGTCTGCACATGAAGTAATTAGTGGAAGATTATAACAAAGAAGTGGCCAAGATGCAGAAGAAAACTATCTCCTCTGATTGAACGATAATAGACATAAGTAACACTAAAAGGTCAAGAACGACCATTTGCTCAAAGCCATTGATCAAGTCAAAGGGCATTAAGGGATACCTGTGCAAACTTTGCACAGTTACTGAGAACCTGCTCTTGATAGGCTCTGTATTCTGGAGTTGTAGCCTACAATTACAAAAGGTCATTATACTTTTTGAGATCTCAAGGAGGATATGAATCAACAGTCTGAAAAAGCATATACAAATCTATCAAATTGTTTACCATAGACAATGCTGTTCTACAGCTTTTTGGATCTTTTAGCAAGCTTAGCCTTCAAATTTTAAGAGTTAAATGAACTTCAAGGTGAGTCAAATTACATCATGTCTCTTAATATATCTAGCAAAGCCGATCACAAGATAAACTTGAGCTTCTCTAGAACCATCTACTTTGCAACAAAGAAGAAAAATAAATGAATAGAACTATAGCAATGAATGACCAAGACTGGAAAGTGTTACTTAACCAAACAGGACCTAGACACTGACCAATGAAATATCTAGTTAAGTCAGCTAGAAGCAAGGATTCCTGCCCATAGCTGAAGGGATTCCAAGATGAGACATAGTTTTCTAGCTGTGATCAGATCATTTCAATGACTACCGAGATCAACATGAGTTGCACTCTCACAGAAAACAAACTGCAATTGATGTTACTTGGGCAATGTAATCCCCTCACAGCAGAGATCTGGTCAGAAAAGCGCACCTGCTTCAATGCAACAGCCAAACCAGTTATAGTGTGGTTGTGTGGTCCTCCTTGAAGACCAGGAAAGACGGCCTGATTGATTTTGTCTTCAAAGTCATACAACACCTGCCCATAAATCAAGATTTAGTACACTGCTTTACATGAGAAGAGAGTCTCATCTGTCTTCACCTTTGTGGCAAAGGGGAGAGCAAAAGTAGGATTTGAAAGGTAGACAAAATGGCTGAGGAAAACAAATAGCCTGAAGGGTCTACAAACCTCTTTCCCTTGCTTGTTGATCTCTTTTACACCCTTCCTGAAGAAGATCATGGCTCCACGTGGACCACGAAGTGACTTGTGAGTTGTGGTCGTAACAACATCGGCATATTCAAAGGGTGATGGAACCACACCAGCAGCAACTAAGCCACTGATATGTGCCATATCTGCTAACAGGACAGCCTTTTGCTTGTCACATACCTGTTGCATACATCAGGAACCTTACATTGGATTTCCAGATTACAAGGTAAGGTTCATTCCCGTCTTTGAACAGTAACTGAACTTAATTGCTAAAAGAAAAAGCCTTTTGAGGTTACCTTACGAATACGAGCATAATCATAGAGACGTGCATAAGCACTGGCACCAGCCACAATTAGTTTTGGCCTGAAGAGTGTGGCACTTTTTTCCATCTGCAATGTTGAAGTGAGAAACAAAGTGAAACCATCAAGAGATTACAGAGCATTGATGATTCATACTACAATATACTTTAAGCCACTCTGGATATTCCTAAATAACATTCTGGCTACAGGTAAGAATATTAAATTTCAGCTAGAATTAGTTCCAAAGAATCACAGTTTTAAACACCCATTGTAAACACAACCCGTTACACTGAAGACTATAGATGTTTCTGCCATGTTAATTGCATAGAGCGATGATTTTCCATGATGGATTAAGATCTCTCCTCCTAATGACTAGAATCCTAGAGAGTTTCAACAAGACCTACCTGGTCGTAATCAATGTAGCCCGTGCTCTCATTCAATCTATATGGCATAGTCTCGAAAAATATGGACACTGCAGATATTTTTTTAGTATCAGTCTGCAAAAGAACAGAAAAATGTATTAGAATCTCCATATCAAGATCAACAACTTCCATCAATTAAGAATGTAAGGTGCATTGTCATAAGTTGTATAATGATTTCCCAGGGTAGGTGATAGTATAATAGCCCAGATCAAACTAGATACTGCATTTATCAGCTGGATATGCATCTCTCATCTTCTTCTGTACAGAATTAAAGCATTTGACATTGAGATTGTTAACTAATGTTTTATCATCTACTAATATATCCAAAAACATGGGGAGCATGAATGAACAAGCTTCAAGAACACGGACCCAATGATCAATGGATGTTTCCATAAATTAAATGAGAAATCAAAAGAATTTCTGAAATGTTCAGAAAATATCCCATTACAAGATCGCCAAATCAGATGGAACATCAAATGCTTCGTGAATAGAAGAATCGAGCGTTCACATCAGCAGAGAAAAATAGATAACCAAAGGAATTGCTTATTTTTGATAGCCTCTGACCAAAGATGATATGATCACCTCTCCCTAACAAATATGAAGGACTGTGCAATTACAGTAATTCTCTGCTGAAAAAATCCGACTCTCTCATTCCAATTCAGTTGAATTTTGAGCTAAGCAATGAAACCTCTTCTATGAAAAGAATAGGCATCAATACTTGCCCCTGTGATTGATGCTGCACAATTTACTACTTGGATTGACCAAGAGGCAGAGATCCTTTAAAGCAAGAAAATCTGACCACTGAAACAGCCTGAAATAAGACTCTCTGATGCACACCAGTTGGACACAACTGCATTATATCAGTAATTGCTGTGGATACGATTCCACTCAATTTCTTCACCTCGCAACAGGAGGAGTTTCTAGTAGAGAACTATGATGTACGCCATCTCTAGTGAAGAAGAAGCAACTTTTATGGATAAAGTAAAAAGCTCTTCTGACAAACAGATTCACAAAAAAGTAAAAAGCTCTTGATTGCAACATGAAGCACCTGATAGCCATGAGAAAGATGTCCCCCATGAGGAAGATCGAGTGCCATAATCCTGTCGTGAGGTTTTAGAAGTGCAGTATATACTTGGAAATTGGCAGGAGACCCAGATAGAGACTGCACATTGACTGCAATACAAAAGGATACTTAGAAATCTGCTGGTAATACGCAGATTCTGGCAAGCATATCAAATAATTTTGCAAATTGGTGAATGGAAATTAGTTCCTAACTGAACCATTAACTAAACTGATTTCCCTTTGCTTGTCATATTTGAGTGGAGAATTAAATACAAAGTTCTGAACCAAATGCATTCGACAACATTATCATATATTGTGTACTGAGTGGTGACAGGCCCCAACTACCAAGACATGAATATGATTAGAAATTCAAAGGTGAAAAAGGTTGAGTCTGACATATAAACATTGAACTTCCAGATGTAAGGAAACAGATGAGAATGAGAATGGCAGAAGAACAAGCAAAGAGAACGCAGAAGTTACTGCAGTAGCAGTGAAAGTATCATATAAGCTACCTCCCCACTTGGAGGGATCCAACCGGAATGCTTCCAAAGCACGCTTCTGGCATAAGGATTCGGCCATATCAATATACCTGAACAAACAGACTGCCAGTTTCACCACCAATCAAATTTTACCAGGTTAAGAATAAATACCAGGACGATGGAATTGAGTGAGCAGAAACCACAGCGGCGAATAAGTGCAAAGTTCTTTTACAAGATATGCATATTTTGAAAGTGCTCAAACATACTCATTTCCTCCGTAATATCTCGCACCGGGATATCCTTCACTATATTTGTTTGTCATTACCGATCCAACAGCTTGCATCACCGAGACAGAAGTGAAATTCTCTGATGGAATTAGCTCCAGCCCCTTGGTAAGCACAAAAACCCCGACATAACCATTAGTAAGCGATCATCGGAAATCAGATATGATTGATGACAGAGAAGGATTTAATCGTCATGACAAAATGGAGCTATATCCACAATCATTTTCATTCTCCATTACGCATAGAATGAGAAACTCAAGAATCGTTCCTCCTCCAGTAAAAGAAAAAGGATAGATGGACCCTGCAATTTGTTGCATGATTTTGCTTGCACCAGTCAAATAACGAGCAAAGTAGCTGCTATTCACACAGAACTCTTGAAAATGTTATTGGCCTAACAGTGAAACTAATTGGAAACAAAGTTCACTCGCCAATGAACGGATGAGTATCAACACAGCAATATGAGAAGCTTTGTGAGGACAAAAAACAGAGAGCCTGGTGATACCTTCCATTGCCTGGCTTTCTCGAGTTCAATGATGTCAGCAACCTCAGGATCAACGGCCTCGAGCGGAGCGTTAAGCTGCTTCGGCCACTGCAAACACATACCGTGCATGAGGGACATACATGAATTCAAAGGAACGAAAGTAGAATCATTTCAAAGCCAAACAAGCGACGACTTATACGGCGACCGCTGCGAACAGCTCACACCCATATCGTCAAAACATAAGCAAGTTGGATGGAGGACTCTATGAACGTGAGGACGCTTACAGTGACGCCATTTTTCTCCTTCTCGTAGACGGCTTCATTCGGCAAAGACGCCTGCAAGAACCGAGCGGGAGAACAAAAATCAGAACAGGTCGATGCTTACTTAAGCCGAAGGAGAAGAAGAAGAAGAAGGGGAAGAGAAGGAAGGGAGGGAGGAGAAGGGAAGGGAATGGGGGACCATGTAGCAGACGGAGCCACCGCCATTGATGAGAGGACGGAGGGGCTTCTCGATGGAGGAGGAGAGGCGTCGGAGCGCCATTGCCATGGCCATCCTTGCTCTTCTTGGTGTGGTTGACGAGAGAAGTGCGTGAGTTTCCTGTTTAAGGGTATGGCTGACTTAGATTGAGCAAATTGGTGGTTGAAGGGAGCCGTTTGAAAGGAAAAAAAAAAGCAGAAAAAAAGAGTAAAAAATGAAAAGAAATGAGAGGGAGGATTTTAGTTTTGGAGTGATTTGTTGGTGTATGTGTGTCTTTTGGGTTGGTTGGTGTGTGATCTCTTACAGGCCACACATAGATAAGAGATGGATTTGTGGACCCCACCAACTATTTTTGTAAATTTTATCTGCTTAACTAGTCCACCTCTGCTATTAACTAAAATTGGATTGGAACACCAATCAAAAGATAACACGAAATGAAAAAATAAAGAAGCAAAGATTAATGCGGTGAAAAATCTTAAATTACTTTTTTTCCTAAAAAAATGTCCAAACTGATATCATTATTCACACACAAAAAAAAAAATCACTTCACAAAAAATCCTAATGTTGTAATTCTTTGTAAAAATGCTTATGTATAAACATATGTAGATTTTCCACTTTGAAACTGACGTTCTCCATGTCAAATTCATCTTGCCCTTGTCTATCACGTGTACTGATATGTATACATAAAAGGATATAGGACGGGATGCTAATGGAATGTAGATTTGGGTTAAGGGTACCACTTTTAAGATTTTTTGTGAGATCAAAGTTAGTTTGGAGAATGTATCATGAGGTAACTATTTGAGATTTTTAATTATAATGACCTTAAAATTATTACTCTAGAGATCCTAGTTTTACATTCAGAATCCATTAAACCTTTCAATAGGTTCCATTAAATATTAATTTATATTCAAAAAGTACATTCAAGATATTACGGTGAGTAGTACAATTATTGCCAACTAAGGCTACGTTTGGTCGTCCGGATAATAATCAGGATAGGATATGATAAAATAGGATATTAAATCATTTGGATAATAAAGGCGGACATATCTAATCCTATCAAGTATTTGGTACACTTTAGGATAAGATTAAAAAATAAATATGATATTCATTTAAATTAAAAAATTAAAAAATAGAAAATTCAATCAATTAAAGGCCATGGAAAAACCCTAGATTTAGGAATTGTGGCCACCTCCGCAATGGCCACCATTGAAAACAACAAGTGATAGCTTCTCTTTTTGTTAAGTTCTTTATTTCCTTAAAAAAAAAATCTTTTCCAATCTGGGCTTATCCCACCCCTCCCCCAGATTTTTTATCCAGCGTTTTATCCGAATATATCCAGGTTTGTCCGATCCGGTGGACATTCCCAAACATCGAATAGGATAACAAATTATCCTATCCGGATTCAAATTTGGACTACCAAACGCAGCCTAAGTGGCAATCTTCACTGGGATGGATTGCATCAATGAAAAGCTTTTGAATTTGATTAAATTTTGTCTATAAGATTTAGACTTGTTTTGAGAACAATGAATAATTTGAAAAATATATTTTTTTAAATGATTAATATATATTAATAACAATTTATATCTAAATATTTTCCTAAAATGTGAAAATATTTTTCTTAATTTATTTTTGTAATCGATACAAGACGATCATTTTTAGAAAAATATTTTCCAAATCATTTATTTTATATAAATCAAACAAAGCCCGGAGCTCTTCAAGAGCGAATTCCCTGGAAATTAAAGAATTCCCTGAAAAATTAAAGTCAGTTTTTGTTTGCTCAAGAAATTTCGTTCAGGAATTTTAGATGAAGGGTACTATGGTTGGTAACTAGACATTCTAAGTATCATTTTTAGTGCCCCTGTTATGTTATATGTTATCTATTTCCTCCTCTTTATCTTCTAAACATATGACCTATATTCTATGCCCAATAAAAAGGTGCCACGTCATTTTGTAAATATTTTTTCCAATTTTTATAGATCATTCTTTACAGCTTAACCGGCAATATTCACTCTCTAATCTCTCTCAATTATCAACAATGACACTTCAAAGGGTGCAATTGTTGATTAGAAATTGGTCCGACGTGTTTGGATGTATTTTTAGTTTTTTTTTTCTTTAGTTAATCTAAATTTTGTGACGGATATTTTTTTTTCCCTTGATCCAAAACATCTAATAAACTTGTCTTCGGAAATTAGTTTTTTTTTTTTAACTAGGAGCTACAAATAGAGAAAACCGAAATAGTGTGGAGAAATTAACATCATCTATTTTTCTTTTATCTGTTCAAAATTTCTTCATCCTTAATTAATATTGGG
Organism: Eucalyptus brandiana; assembly: GCA_014182725.1. Classification (NCBI taxonomy): domain Eukaryota; kingdom Viridiplantae; phylum Streptophyta; class Magnoliopsida; order Myrtales; family Myrtaceae; genus Eucalyptus; species Eucalyptus brandiana. The sequence continues at coordinate 9,236,491 of CM024676.1, forward strand.
GAAAAAAAGAAAAAAGAAAATATGGGCAAACAAGCAAATCGGACCATACAAGCTCTATCTAAAACTGCCTCGATTCTACACCACAAAAGGAGGGGTGGAAAGGATATGTCTTGATAGGAGTGCGGCGCTTTGTGAGACGAATTTGGCCACCGAAGCCTTGGGACAATTCGTGTCGATTGGACTCGGTCACTTTCTCAGATGTCGCTCCCGTTTTGGTATGTTCATCCTGAAATCTTTAATTTTTCGATCTGGCAAAGATGAATCCGAACCCGATGACTCGCCAAAAGCTACCCTGAAAACGTAGGGTATGTTGAATGGACTTATTTTCGACTTGTAAAAAGACGAGATCAACCTGATCCAAACTCGAAAATTTTCTTGTTGGGTCATTTCGGCGCCTGATCCCGCCTCTACCCGACTTTCCCTGTGGTCATAGCGCTTTTAAGGTGCTTCTATGACCAACTTGGGACGGGTCCCGCCTCGGCTGACCCCCCCCACCCCAGGGGTGGTCCCTTCATTGGCGGTAGCCCGCCTTGTTCCTTGGGTTTTGGAATCCCTGGTCCCCTGGATAAACCTAGTGCCGTGGTTAACCTCACATGGGATTGAGGGAGCAGTTTAAGGACCTGCTCGGGTCCACAGGTCAATTTGATTTGAGCTCTGAGAAGTAAGTAATGTTTTTTCCTTTTGTTAATGCTTGAATCATAGATGAAATATTACAATAACCAAAATTACACAATAGTTAGTCTTGCTGACAAAAATATCTGTAACATCCTAGAGGAATATATAACTTGCTCTTTATTGCATGGATAATCAAAATAATTTGAATGATATTCATACTTGCTAAGTGATGTCAATTTTTGTTGGGTACAATGGACATTCTAGCTAATTTGATCCAAAAGACTCATTGTAAACCGGGAATATTCATAGTTTTTAATGCACTCATGTTTATTTTAATTAACATAGAGATATAGTGGATTAATAAGCTGGGTAGGTTTGCTATGCCTAGAGATAGGATAGTAAATAGGTTAGGAAATTATGCTATTACATGTTTGATATCGTTCTTGTATTCACAACAATATGAAATTCATATCTAGTGGTTATGGTGAAATCGGATGCTATAACATATTTATCTAATTGATTTACTGCATTTAGTCTACAAATTTCGTTTTTTAATTTATTCTTAATTTATTTTGATATGTTAGATAAATTTCAGAATTAGTCTATTTTAGTATTTAATTGGTTTATTAATCATCGATCTCCGTGGGACGATACTTTTTCTTATCATTATATTACTTGTTCGATACGTGCACTTGCATTTAGAATTTCACGAATAAGTTTTTGGCGCCGTTGCCGGGGATCATTTGTTTAATACTAATTAATATTGATACCGGATAATTCTAAGTTTAATCTAGCTTTTGTTTTGTTTTATTTTTCAGGGTATACATCGGTTTATGACACTTAGCCAACAAGGGGAACTTGTTGAGCTTAGTCGAGAAATTGAGCGTACATTCAAAAGGTGACTGAGAGAACAGAGAAATCACACTAAGAAGATGGCAGATGGTGATAATGAAAATCCACGTAGACTCTTAAGAGATTATGCTGCGCCAACAATTCAAGGCACCACATCAATTATCAGAAGACTTGCAATTCAAGCAAACAACTTTAAGATCAAGCCGTCACTCATTCAGATGCTTTAACAATCAGTGCAATTCAGTGGGTTACCAAGCGATGATCCAAACGCTCACATCGATGCTTTTCTTGAAATTTGTAATATCATTAAATATAATGGAGTTGCAGATGATGCTATTAGATTGAGATTATTTCCATTCTCTCTTAGAGACAAAGCTAAGAGTTGGCTTTCTTCTCTTCCTGCAAGATCAATTACTATATGGAATGATATGGCTCAAAAATTTCTTGGTAAGTTCTTTCCACCTGCAAAGTCTGCGAAGATGCGTAACGATATTACTAATTTTATGCAGACGGATAATGAATCATTATATGAAGCATGGGAAAGATTCAAAGAATTTCCTAGGAGATGCCCACATCACGGACTACCCGTATGGATGCAGGTACAAACTTTTTATAATGGCTCTAGTGCAAATCTCCGTTCTATGATTGATGCAGCTGCAGGGGGACTTTAAATAATAAAACACTAGAAGAAGCCTACAATCTATTAGAGGAGATGGTGTCCAAGAGTTATCAGTGGCCTACTGAGAGAATACCAATGCGAAAAGTTAGTGGAGTTCATAAAGTAGATGCTTTTGCTGCAATTGCTGCACAATTTAAAACACTCAACAAAAAGCTTGATAATATGAGTGTTTCAGCCATGAAAATTTACAATTTGACATGTGATTTTTGTGGTGGAGGACATGTTAGCACAGAGTGTCAAGTAGATAATATTTTTAAACAATCTCATGAAAATTTTAACTTTGTTAGGAATTATAATAGGTCGCAGAATAATTCCTACTCCAACACATACAATCCGGGATTGCGCAATCATCCAAATTTTTCATGGAACAATCAGAATGTGACGAGACCACAAGGATTCAAACAATCAGAAGAGACAAAGTTAAATTTGGAAGACATAGTCACCAAACTTGCTAACACAACTCATGACTTCATCAAAAGCATGGATGTGAGATTTCAAAATCAAGAGGCTTCAATCAGAAATTTGGAGATGCAAATGGGTCAGTTAGCAAGTATGATGTCAGGAAGACAACATGATTTTTTGCCGAGCAACACAGAGAAAAATCCAATTGAAAACATAAAGGCTATTACCCTGAGAAGTGGTAAACAAGTGAGAGAAGAAGAGATTTTCAAAGACAAGGAAGAGGTGGTCAATAAACAATCAAAGGAGACAAGCAAGAGTAAACTTTTTCCAGATAATCCCAAGCTATATGTGCCGCCAATTCCATTCCCTCAGTGACTCCAGCAGCACAAAATAGATAAGCAATTTTCTAAATTTCTTGATGTATTTAAAAAATTGCATATTAACATTCCTTTTGCAGATGCTTTAGCGCAAATGCCTAGTTATGCAAAATTTTTGAAGGAGATTTTGGCAAACAAAAGGAAACTGGAGGATTATGAAACTATGAAGTTAAATGAGGAGTGTTCAGCCATCCTACAAAACAAATTACCTCCAAAATTAAAAGATCTAAGGAGTTTTACTATTCATTGCACTATTGGGGATTCTTACTTTGAAAAAGCATTATGTGATTTAGGTGTAAGTATTAATCTGATGCCTTATTTTGTTTTCAAGAAATTAGGATTGGGTGAGGTAAAAGCAACAACAATGTCACTTCAACTGGCTGATCGATCAATTAAATATCCGAGAGGTATTGTGGAAGAAGTTTTGGTAAAAGTTGACAAATTTATCTTTCCTGCAGATTTCATAGTTCTTGACATGGAGGAAGATTTTGAGGTACCACTTATCTTAGGTCGACCTTTTCTAGCAACAGGAAGAGCTCTTATTGATGTACAACAAGGGAAATTGATCCTTAGGGTTTAAGATGATCTTGTTTCATTTAATGTTTTTAAAGCAATGAAATATCCATCTGATGATAATTCTTGTTTTAGAGTTGAGACAGTTGACAAGTTGGTGAATAAGGTTTTTTAGGAAAATAGTTTTGAAGATCCACTTGAAGCATGTCTGATTCAACCAATGGACAAGGATATTTAGAATGAGTAGATAAAGGAGTACGCAAATTTCATGGAGGCAATTCCACCATATTCAAGGCAAAAGGCAATTAAATTTGAGGAGTTGGGACAACACATAACAAAGCCTAAACCATCAATTGAAGAGCCTCCAATTCTTGAACTCAAACCCTTACATTCTCATTTGAAATATGCTTATTTAGATGCAGTTTCTTCTTTACTGGTAATATCTTCTTTTTTGACAGATTTGATGGAGGAACAATATAAACCCACTATCTAACCTCAGGGTGTTTGAAAACCTATTTTGAAGGTGGTTACAACAAGCAAAAGACCACATTTGAACTTCATCCTCTAGATTAGCGACATCCGAGATAGTTTGGCTGACAACTATAAAGCAAACGCTTCTTGGGAGGCAACCCAAGCATTTTAATTATGTTATTTATTTATTTATTGTTAAGTTTATGTTTTTAAAAGAAAAAAAAATATTAACTTTTCTCTGTTTTATCCAGGTTAAATTTTAGAGAGCACTTTTCAAGAGTTTAATCATCAAGATCATCTATAGACTTATCCTAGGGAAGTTTTCTTCTTCCTATTCTATTTTTCGCATTGAGGACACTGCTTCATTCAAGTTTGGGGGGGAGACAAATTTTTTGGATAATTTTTTTTTTTTTTTCATAATTGCATTCTTGGTTGTGAATTTTTGCGATTCTTAGAAAAATTTAAATTTTATTTAAACTTGCAATTGATGTGTGAGTTAATCTTAATTCTGATTATGTTGATCCATTTACCGAGCACTAAAAGTCCTTAATTTTTGAATTGTGTGTCAATCTAGAGAACATTCATGTGAAGTATGTGATTTTCTTAAATTTCACCCAAAAACTAAATCTAACTGAGAAAATGATTTATGCAGTTTTTTGATCGATTGAGCCTTTCAAGCTACCCTGTTTATTTATCCCTAGTCACCCCTTTGAGCCTTAATTATTACCCAATTTTTCATTGGCACCCATATATATTTAGCCTAGCCGTTATCAAATTATATCATTTTCTCATGCCCTATGAACACATTGATTTTCTTTTGGGATAAAAAATTATTTAAGCTTGATAGAAATTTGGGAGGAATGATGGAGTATGAAAAAAAAAAAAAAAAAAAGGAAGTGATTGCAGTGGTTGTTTGGGGTGTATTGTCAAAATAAAAAAAAAAATTGTTTTTATGGTTCTCTATCCAACTTTCAATTGAGTGAGCCTTTTGTATACTCAATGGGTTGGAAATTTTCATGTTATATTAGGAGGGACTTTGGGAGAAACTCCACCATAAAACAATTCAAAAGAGAGAGAGAGAGAGAGAGAGAGAGAGAGAGAGAGAGAGAGAGAAGGAAAGAAAAAAAAAAAGAATGATGATATATGGCGGCAGAAAAATTATCTTGAAGGAGTGAAATTGGACAGTGACATTGGCTCTAATTAGATCCTAGAAATCAACGTGTTGATGGGTGATTTGAGCTTAAAATTCCTATTATCTCACATTTAGCCCAGCCTTACATTACAACCCGAGAAAAGTCCTATTGATTTTTGGTTGGATAATTAGCTTACATTAGTGGAGAGAGGAATGAAAAGCAAACCTATAAGATTTGGTCATAATTATTGAGAATTTTTGAGAGATTGCATGTTAATGTGAATTTATTTGGATTGCATATAATTCGAAAAAGATTAGGACTCTCACACACACACTTGGATCATATAGTTAGAATTGGTATTAACTTATAAATTGATTTCAATGTTTGGATGAAATTTGTGTTTTTCTTTGAATTGTGAATATGAGCAATTATGGAAAGATGTCATGGAGAAGGTTGTTAGGTTGAGTATGTGTTATGTCTTACTTTTGCTTGAGGACTACCAAAATGTTAAGTTTGGGGGTTTGATAACTCTATAAAAATAGAGTTATTTTACCTATTTTAGGCAACAATTAATGCATTATCTACGAGAAAATATTTGGATTTCCTTTTGATTATTTGAATTTTCCTTGTTTATGCAGAATAATGAGATATGGAGAGGATAAGGAAAAGAATGGCAACTATCAAGAATTCAAATAAAAGCAGCAATGGAAGATTGATATCAAATCAGGAAATTCTTGATTTTATTTCCTAATGTTATCTGCAAGCGTTGCGAGATAAATATTTTAGATCTCCTATAAATATGAAAGAGAGAGAGAGTAGCTAGGTTTTGGGAGTGTTAGATCGTTTTTTCATTCTTCTAAGAATTTTTCAAGTATTTTGAAGAGAAGACAAAAGTGGTGACAGAATTCTTACTCTTTGATTCAAGATGCTGGGTTTGATTTATATTTTTATTTTTTCTTCTACTATATTCTAATTTTCTTTTGTTAGGGCTACGATGTAGCCTAACCATGATGATGTGAATTTCATGATTTTTATGTTTTACAATTGATTTCATTCATGTGAGTTATATATTATTGTGTTTAATGCTTTTGAGTGACTGGCCACCACTTGAATGATTTGATGTGCATGTTTGAGACTGAGAAGTGATAATATGCAATTGCTCATTATAATGTATAACCATGAATTAAACGTGGATAGAAATATACCGCGTTATTTGTGTAGCTTTCGGTGATAAGGTGATCCAAAAGACTCATTGTAAACCGGGAATATTCATAGTTTTTAATGCACTCATGTTTATTTTAATTCACATAGAGATATAGTGGATTAATAAGCTGAGTAGATTTGCTATGCCTAGAGATAGGATAGTAAATAGGTTAGAAAATTCTGATATTACATGTTTGATATTGTTCTTGTATTCACAACAATATGAAATTCATATCTAGTGGTTATGGTGAAATCGGATGCTATAACATATTTATCTAATCGACTTACTGCATTTAGTCTACAAATTTCGTTTTTTAATTTATTCTTAATTATATTTTAATCTGTTAGATACATTTTAGAATTAGTCTATTTTAGTATTTAATTGGTTTATTAATCATCGATCTCCGTGGGACTATACTTTTTCTCATCATTATATTACTTGTTCGACATGTGCACTTGCGTTTAGAATTTCACGAACACAGCTCTGTCTCTGTAAAGATTTGAACTCTATGGTGTTTCAAGAGCTCTCCTCCATTTCGTTTGAAGTTTTTCTCTTTCCTTCTCCTCCTCCACTTATGCAAGACTAAAGCACCAACAGTTGTGGAGAAGACCAGAATAATCGCTACCAAAGAACATATTTAACTAGATTAATGATATTTCAACCAAAAAAAAAAAGACTAGATTAATGATATAGGTGTGTGATCCTTATACGGTCCACACAGTTCTTAAAAAGAAATCAATTTCAAACGCACAATCCATTTAATCCTCTTTTACGTAATCCACATCCATGACCATTAATTTGAATAATTGGTCAACCTTTCAAATTTAACGACCAATTTGACAATGATAGAATTGTTTCCCTAAACAAAAGGATTATACATATTATGTATCAAGTAACAATCTTTATGAAAATCCTTATTTAAAATTTGATGCGCGTCATTATAAACAGAATAAGGATGTGTTTGGTAATCATTTTGTTTTTGGGAACAATTTCCGCTTAGAAATGATTCTTTTTTATTATGTTCTCGATAATAATTCCTAAGTATCTGAAAGCATTTAGTAAGCTCGTCCAAAATTTTTATTCTCAGAATAAAAATGTGTTTGGTAGGACTCTTAAATTTTGTTTATTTCTTTTATTTTTTAATACTTTTATTATATTTTTCTTATTTTTCTCTGGTTATTTTTTACTTTTTGTGGATTGCGACCGGTTGAGTGAGGTCCAGCAAGCTCTTGGAGGCTCGCCTGGCCACCACGAGCCTTGGCCTCACGATGCGTCGGCCTTGCAGTGACTAGGCGAGCCTTGCTAGGCCACCGGCGAGGCTCGACCTCGCCTAGGCAACTTGAGGTCAGTCTTGCCAAGCCAAGGTGAGGTTGACCTCATGCTACTTGGGAGAGGTCAAGCCTTGCCAGTGGCTAGGCAAGGCTCATTGGGCTGGGTGAGGCTCGCGGTGGGTAGGCAAGCCTCTAGCAAGCTCGCCAGACCGTGCCCTGGCCTGACGAGGCTCCGGCGAGCTTGCTAGACATCACCCAATCGGTTGCTGGTGATAGCAGCACTGGCTGGTGACCGGCCGAGAGGAAGAAGAAAAGAGCAAGAGAAAAGAAGAAAATAAAAGAGAAGAAAGAACAATATGTTGGGCTTGATTCTGGTATTTTTTTGGGAACAAAGAAGCTATTTTTTTTAATTTTTTATTTCTCAATTCTTTTCTAAATCCATTCTTGGGAACAAAAAAATTTACCAAATTAATTTATATTTATTTTTTTGTTCCCAGGAACATAAAAATAGAATCAATCACTATTGGACAGGTTAACAAATAGACCCTAAGTGATCAATTGAAATCAATTCGAGTAGATATTAGCAACCGACCGAAGAAAAAAAAGTCCATATTATTGGCGTCTTCTATTACTCCTCCCAATGCCTTTCCTTGATTATAATGAAGAAGGTTTTAATAATAAAACAAAAAAGAACGAGGAAGCATTCACCTCACATTGTTTTAGCTTTTTTCATTTACAAATGATATGAAAATTTAGTGAATTTTTTAATCACTTACGCATGAACGTCATCGAAGTTCATATATAGTTAGGTTCGCATGTGGTAATCTATGTATATTATAGACTTGTTAAATGGGTGGGTCTGGTTGGATTGAAATTGGTCCAACCCAAATTGACCTATTTAATTCATTTTTACCTTTTTCCATGCAATACAAATCTAGTGACTCATATCTATTCCCGACCCGTACATGACCTAACCCACATTGCTGAAACACTTCTATATTTAACCAAATTAAAAAAAAAAAAAATTATGCCCAAACTAAGGTGAAAGTATAGAGTGAGCGAGTGCAGGAGGATTGAGTGAGGGCAAAAGAGTGTCATAGAAGTGGGTCGGGTCTAGATATGTTTTAAATCTATTTAACACATAATTAAATCTATTTCTGATTGGGAAAATTGTCTGAAAAGTCCTAAGCTTATTACATTTTTTGTCAATTTAGTTCTAAACCTTTCAATTATGCCAATTAAATTATTAATCTTTTCATATTTTACTAATTGAGTCTATTTGGCTATTTTTAGCCTAAAATCGCTGATGTGAACATTAACTATCTTACATGATACAAAGATTGATATGAACAATTTTTATAATTTTTTATAATTTTCTAAAAATTTTATTTAATTTTTATTATTTTCTTCTTCTTTTATTTCCAAGCCTAGTGAGGGTTTTCAACCATTTGCGAAGGTCGTGGCCCTCACCTAGATCTTGCAAGGGCCACGACCCCCTTGCCGGTTGCGAGCAAAGGTCATGGCCCTCATCTAGACTTGGTGAGGGCTTTGCAGCCCTTGCCCAATGGTCGACGACCCTTCTCGTCAATTGACCCTCGCTGTCAACGAACCCTCGCCAAAATTGATAGGGGAAAAAAAAAAGCAAAGAAAGAAAGAAATAAAAAATAAAAAAAATCAATTTTTTTTAAATTATAAAAATTGTTAATGTCAACGCTGTTTATACTATGTTAGTGATTCCAAGTGAAAAATGGCCGAATGGACTCAATTGGTAAAACGTTAAAATATTTAAGATTCAAATGACATAATTGAAAGGTTTGTGATTGAATTGGTGAAAGTGCAATAGATTTAAGATTTTTTTGGACAATTTCCCCCCAAGCTTTAGGTATGGATCCTTCCTTTTTTGCAGCTTATTATCCAAATTTTGACATTTAACTATATATATTTTTAACTTCAATAACGTTAAATATGTAAGATAGATGAGAACATGTGCTTTTATACCCCGGAAAAACTAATACATCCACCATCAAATTTCAATTAAATCATGGATTATTTTACCATACTCTTCAGCCTAATCGCAAATTGCACAAGCAATGTTGGATCTGTTTTGTGTCCAATGGCTACACTCTGTTTACTCTAAAAAACTCTTGTCTGATTCAACTATTTTCTTTTTTTTCTTTACTTTGTCCGTTTCTCCCTTTTAATAGATAATCAATTGAAGATTTTGTGAACCATTCACGGGAGGATACCTAAAGGGGACAAGTTTTACCCAAATCCGAACTCAACCAAGATGTGCAAGTCTGAATAATAATTACTGTAAAAGGATTTGGCCAAAAAAAAGAAGCCCCAACCCAGTCCATAGGTGTGATCGTTGAAGGTGAGTTGAATTTCATGAATTCTGGCAAAAGCAGAGCTTCATCAATCTATAAGGTCATCCTTCTGCGCAAGTTCACCAAGCAATGGCGTTTGCCCTTCTTGTCCAGCTAGTGCTTTAGGCCCATTATTACTTCAGCAACTCACAAAATGTTAGAAGGAAGAAATTCTCGAAATTTATACCATTATTAGGAGTTTTTTCCTCTTGAAATCAGAAGCTGTAGTTGTTCGTTTTAGCCCAAAATTTTAGGTTTTGTCAGACTGGGAATTTTGACTTTGATATGCTGTGGATTCTCCCATGAACGTTGTTTCCAAGTGTTAACTTTAGAAAAACGGGAAAAAAGCGAAGGGGATAAAGACATTATAAATATCATAACTTTCGTATGACATTCACTTGAATATCATAACCTTTTTTTCGATCACTTCAGTCTCATAACTTTTAAAAATCGTTCACTTGAGTGGCATAACTTTCAGTCAATCACTTAAGTGCAAAAGAATTTGAAAACGTTCATCCAAGTGCCGGAAATCCAACATAGCATAGCACTTATTGTAAACATTTTTAAAAAAGTTATGACACTAAGGTACTCAAGTAAATGATTTTTAAAAGTTGTGACACTCAAGTGAGTGTCGCATATAAGTTATAACATTTAAGTGATCGAAAGAAAAAGGCATAGTACCCAGGTGTCGACGTATGAAAGTTATGATATTTATAGTGTCATTTTTTCTAAATAAGAAGGTACAAGAAAAACAAATGAAAGAGGTAATCAGCGTCAGCCTAGGCTTGAATAGGGGATATGCGGCAGCTTTTGGCTCACTACTTCTGTCCGCTTGTGGCTCCCTACTTGTGTTACCGGGGATTACACCTTCTAGGTACGGTATAATAATCAATAAAACATATAGGTCAAACGTGCTGCAAAATCAAGAATGAATCAATAGAATATGAATCATCCATTGTATGATGAGCGGATATACATGGAATTACCTGGAACAAGTATGATCCAAAGGGAAATTTGGCAACCGACTGAAGCATTGCCGTGCATTCCAAATGGACAATGGCATTTGTAACTCCCGGGCGTATTCTTGCACTTTCCTTGACATAGGAATAGGAATGATGGGTCCTCGCACTCATTGATGTCTACATTATTGATGTCTACATTATGAAGAAGAGAAATTGAACTGATGTCTTAGTTCATGGCGAAAACAAATCAAACAAATCTGTGCATGGATTATTAAACAGATAATGCTATCCCATTTAGGTTTCGGTTATAAAACTGTGAACTATGTCTACTCCCCCTTAAGACAACTCTTCTTTCTCTACTCTCCCTTAAAACATCTCTTCTTTCTCTACTCTCCGTCTCTCTCTACATCAAATCCGACCTCAACAATGGCATTGTTCTTTGCCATCGATGGAGATCGACATTACCTTGAACTCTGTATACAAGACCCATTCAGGGCACACAAGCTAGGAAAGGATCCAGCGTACGAAACTCGCATAAATCGAGCTTTTGCAATAATACATGAACTCTAAGTTGCAAGAGCCAAGCAAGGGATTGTATATGGTCATTGGGGGGGGATGACGACTGAGCCTAGGTAGGAGGAGGTTGATCTTTACATACATACAATAAATTATAAATATGAGCTATTATTCTAGGAGTGATGTGGATGTGCTAGTATTCATATGTATTACTAAATATGATGGACTTGTTAGATCTAACTCTTTAAATGCATCATAACATGCATACCACGTTCAATATATGTGTATATAGGAGAGGAGGTATAACGATTTGAGAGAGAAGGAAAAATTGTCTCCGTAACATGGGAATAGAGTTGCTAGATGATGATGTTAGTAGGGCGGTGGCAACTGTCTTGACTTATTATAATAGGTAAAAATTTGGAATTGGAGGAAATATTTTTGCCAAACCCAAATTTACTCGACCGGGTTTATTATAATCATTGATCATGTCGGTTCCACGTGAATTCCATAGGATCAATTGCAGAGATGGATTTGAATCTAGAAAAGATTCCCCGATTTTATATAAGCCTTATATTAGAATTATATCACAGGACACATCAAATAAATATCACGTGGCAGGACACATCAAATAAATGAGAAAAACGTACTTTCTCCATTTTCCCCCTATCACCTTTTACTCAACCCAACATTCGCTCCACCCCCTTTACGGTCCAGCCACGCTACAAACGTTGCAATCATTGTGACCACCGCATTGCATCCCTGCCACTCTCGACATTGACGTTCAGATGAGATGGGATGCCGACCCCACTCCCATGAATCAATGCTTCTATAAATCTTGTGAAACCATTACTAATTATTCTAAAATCTTAAACTATTAAAAAATGTATAATTTATTATTTAAATAATTTAATACTCCCCCTCACACTTAATTTGGTTTTTTTAAAAGTCCTAAGTGCAAAAATTTAATTAGAGAGATAAATGGGATTAGGAAATATTCGAACTAAAGACACTAAATTTCTAATATCAAGTGAGACTTTATGAAACCATCGTCAATTATTCTAAAAGTTTAAGTTTGTAAAAAGAATATATACTTTATTATTTATATATTCTAACAACCTCATCGCTCTTGGTGAAAGGTGGATGCAATTTTGAGTCAGTTCGTTTAAAAATATCACATTTCCAAAAATATTTTCAAGGAAGCCATTTTTCAAGAAAATGACTATATTTTCTCATATTTGGCTGAAACATGAAATTTTAGTGGAGAATATTTTTCACTACTCGTTATCCGATTTGATTTTTTGGGAAAAATTACCAAAAAAATTGAATTTTAATATTTTTAATTAACAAAAAAGATTAATTTTTTTTTACATTTTTTAAAAATTATTTGTAATTAATTTTATTTTAAAGAATCGAATTTTTATTATTTTTAATTTTTCTTTTTATTTTCCTTCTTCTTCCTCCTCCTTCCTCCTCCTTCCTTTGCCATTGCATGCCTCATGATGGCTGGTTGCTTGACAGTCAACAAAGACGTAGATTGCCAAATCCAACGAGCTTAAGCTCCACCGATCTAGGCGAGATTGAGCTCTGCCAAGGCCGGCAAGCTCCCAGCTTGCTAGAGCTCAACGAACCTCTAACAAGCTTGGGTGAGGCTGGAGCCCCATCCAACTCGTCGGGCTCGGGCAAGCTTGGCTTCGCCAAATCAGGCGAGAATGAGCCTTACCACAGGTCGGCAAGGCTCGACCTCGTCAAAATTTGGCGAGCTCAAGCCACACTAACCTGGAGTGAGGCTCAAGCTGGTTCACAACATGTCGCCGACCGCTGCCATGGTCGACGACCGGTTAAGGCCAAGGAAGAAGATGAAAATGAAAGAAAGAAAAAAAAAAAAAGGAAAAAAAAAAAGTTAAAAACTTGATTTTTTAATAAAATAAAAAGAAAAAAGAAAACATTAAAATAAAAAGAAAATGTGTTTGGTGAAAGAAAGTAATGTGTAATAAGTTATGGAAAATATTTTTCACTTTTAAAAAATAAAAAACATTTTTCTCACTTTTGAATGTGTTTTTTTCAATAGTGGAAAATATTTTCCTTGATTAATTCATTTTTCATGAAACCAATGCTGAAAAATCATAAAATATCTTTTAAAAAGTTTTTTTTTTGTGAAACAAATATAACTTTTATCTTCGCCAATCGCGCAAGCAAATTTCATCTCCTTCGTTGCGGAGGAGATGGTACCAAGGACTTGAGGTAGAATTCAGACTCATGAAGACCGAGAGAGAGAGAGAGAGAGAGAGAGAGAGAGAGAGAGAGAGGGGGGGAGAGGGGTCGTTCCTTGTAGGGGTGGTGGCACTTAATGTCATCACCAAAGTGGAGGTACTGTTGCCAGTGGAGGATAGGGAGGGTGTTTCGGTAGAGAGAGAGAGACGAGAGAGCGGGCTGTGGTGGTCTGACGGCGAGTGAAGGCTGACGGCTGGCTCGCCTTGGCTGTTGGGCGGATGACCGTGGCAGCGTCAATGGCGTGAGGTGCAAGCAGAGGAGTGAGAGGAAGAGGCTGAGGAGAGAGAGAAGGGGTAGCGAAAATCAAATGGGAGCTAATTAAATGGGTAAAATTAGATTGAATCGATACATGGATATAGTATTCTCTATTCAGCTCTTTGGATGGTGATTAATTAATTAGTTATCCACACAATTCTTTCGAGTGCCATAATGCATGAGGAGTCATGTATGTTAATTACCTGAACACCCGTTATAGGGATTCCCCATGTACCCTGCCCTGCAAGGGCAGCGGTAACCCCGTCCGCTGTCAATACAGTGTGTGTTTGGACCGCAGGCGTAGCTTGACGAATATAGCATGGCCTGTGTGCAAGTCAAGTTCGGGTCGATCACCCAGTCCAGAGCAATGACCGTGAAGTTGACCGAGATGTCGAGTATCGGACTACTATTCCCTTGGGCAATCAGTAGTTGAGTATCGTTTTTTGCTCTGGGGAGGAGGACGTTTATGGTCGAGTCAAGGAGCGAGAGGTTTTTAATCTCAAGACTCCCCAACAGAAGAAGAGGCTCTGTTCCTGTGGTGTTGCAGTGGAGCAAAAAATATGCGGACCTTGCACATGGGGGTTCGAGCCCGAACGGATAAGGTACGGCCATATACCCACAGCTTTGGGCGCACCGAGAGCCGCATGGTCGAAAGCACCAGGCCAGAGCCAACTTTAGAAGCCAAACCACCACCTTCATTTCCAATGAACTACTCTCTCTCTCTCTCTCTCGCCCTCCCTTTCTGGGATCTTTGTGCTTCTGTCCTCGTACACAGAGTGGGTTCGAGTGTGAGCCGTTCACGCCGACCCCTTACAATCACATCGACGAATTGGTGTACATTAGTAAAGGGCGGTAGGGCTAATTGTGTCAATAGAACGAATTTGACGGACCCCATTGTATATATTGAGCAATGCAAGATATAATGAAAACACAATATACAAAGTTTTTTTTTTTTTTTTTTTTAATCGAACCACCAGTGCAAAAGAAGGTTTACACATTAAGGGGAACACACCTTTGCTCTGTCCTGTATCTAAGAAGAAACAAGCATATATAGTAATGAGAAATTCTAAGTATACAAAGAAGTCCTACTAAAACTTTTTCACTAAGTGATATGACAAGTTTCAATTTAGCATTCAAACAAGTTGGATCCATTCTTTGAATGCCTGGCTTGTTTAAGAAACCAACGAGAAATTGCCACATCATTTACAGTAAAATTTTAGAGTATGAAGGGGAATGTTATAACATGACACATCAAATTTACGCATACTTTACAGGTGTTATGGAGTTCATTAACTTCTATGATGAAATTTAAACAATTTATTGGAGTTATGTCTAAGATGGCCGTAGAATTCTAAACTCGTACAAAAAGAAAATAATAAAGAAAAATTTTGTACAGTTCTTTTTTGTGGCCATCAAGGGTATAACATCACAAATTAATCAATTTTATGCAAAATTGAAAAATCACATAGATCTTTTGATCATATTCATTTTACAATTTTTCATAACGTAAGATTTGAAATTCAATCATAAAATTGATACTAAAGAAAATAGTCAAGTTAATCTACGACATTAAATCAAAACAAATAAATTGCTTCATTCTTAGGTATCTAAATTGTGATTGTTTTCTTCTTTTTTGTATATTCCTCGTTTTCATTGTGGCTAACTTGTTGCATAGGTTCGATTGTGCCATGACATAGGATTATCGTGACTGTACTTTCCTTTTCGTGGTGAGCTGACAGTAATGGGCTCGCTCAAATAGAAAATGGCGTTAGGTGTGTGGAACTCTCATGGTAATGCTCCAAGGGAGTCACCAATGCTAGTTGCCCTTTTCTCCCATTTTACCATTCACATAAGTTAATATTATCACAGTAATGCTATTATGATGTAGAATAATAAGTTTTATTTGTACAAGTATCCTTGTTGTAAAGGTACATAATTGCAAGATGAGAAATGCTATATCGGAGAGTATAGAGTAATGAGAGTATATACAGTTAGTGTAAACAAAATTTTACATAAGCGGCCACATACATTATTGATTTCAAAGAGTGGGTAGTATAATCTTCAAATCAAAGACGTATGATACGGCTTATACAAAATTTCTTTTATGCTGGTGGTGAATGATCTATTTCTCAAAAAATGCTGTAGAGAAGTATGCTTGCTAGTTTAGGTAATATGTAATTGCTAGATATTAAAAGAAGGCAAAATTTATCTTCGGTCTCGCGCTTTCAGCAATTAATCAAACAGAAGAATGTACAATGCCACATTATTTTGTGATGTGATTTGTGACAGATAAATTGTTAACACGGTTTTTAATGGCTTAGGTTTTCTTGGAATAACGATTAATTTACCATGGTCTTAGAGCACAGTGACTTATATTCTCCCCCTCAATTTTCATGCTATTATTCTCATATTCTGTAAGGTCTTTCCACTTATTAATTATCTAGTAAGAAAACAATCACGTGACAACTACATATAAAGTTGCTTGAAAATTTTGTAGTTGTGGCATTCTTATTGGATTTTTCTCGTGAGTACACAGTTGGAGAGAAGACACGTTAGATATTGCCCTAAATAAACATATGAAATCTTGTTAGTGAGTTCTTAAGAGCAAGGCTGAAGTATACTTGATGGAAAAAGGATTTGATTTATAAATATTATATACTCCTATTATGAAAAAAATATCAATGTTAAAAATTATTGATATATTTTTTTGTTGGATTACTTAGTAAACGTCATAAGAATGACGCCTTCTTAATATGTGAAAGTTTATATAATTGAATTGTATGCTAGTGCTATCTAAATCTCTAATCTCTTAGCAATTACTTTGTGTAGTAATTCAAATCACTTATAGGAGAAAACCATTATTATTATTATTTTTTAGTCGATCTTACTATATTCCTACTCTAATTTTCACTCTCAAACTTTTGCTCTATCTCCTTACAAAGTGTGGTGAAGCTAAATTGTTTTCATCCAAACTCCCTTGAGAAGGTGGGGATTCCATCCCCTGCCTCCTCATTTCCATGTGGGAAAAGTAGTCCTCCAGGCAAACCCTAATAGTTAGAGAAAACCATTCTTAGGCAGTGATTGTAACATCGATTTTATTTCAATTTGTTCAATTCATATTAAATTAAACGGCAATAGACTTAGTATCACAACCTAGAAAACCATGAATGCAGTCCAAAAATAGATATTGTTTTTTTTCTTAATACAAAGAATTCAAACTACTCAACTTAAATAAATATCACAAATGCATACAATTTGCCTGTTCACATGTATCTAAAAAAGCCATATCTACAAAGAAGCTGATACGGTTATTTTGAATGTGAGACGCTATGATGAAATTTGTCATATACAAATTAAACTTTTTATCATTTACAAGGTAATTTGAGGTTTTAAAACAAAATGATACCACTAAGACGAAAGTTGTCTAACAAATTATTTTGATCATTGAGTCCTCTTTCAGCTAGTCATTTTTCATATTACCGATTGCGCATCTCTATCAGGACGAAACTAAAGTAATGTCTTTCACGACAAAAGTGAAACATAGGAATGCACCTTTTTATCATCCTTCCAGGAGAACCTTTGTTTTCCAGTTGGCCTGACCCCGCGCCCAAACATCGGCAACATGCTCCGCATGTAAATGAGTCCAGTCGATCTCTAATGTTGATTTATGTGGGCTCCATCTAGGACAGACGCCATCTAACTGCTGACATTAATTGGGATTTCGTGCATCCGATTCATCCAAGTGCGGATGGGATGCGCACTGAAACCTCTGGGACCAACGCCTAGTGGCTGATCGCATGATGCCTTGTACGGGAAGACTTAGCGATGGCGCACGAAGACTTGCTAGTCGTCTCAAAGTCTTCCGAAGAACTCGACAAAATGCGAAGAGAAAAAGTAAAGAAAAGAGATTGAGGGATTCTCAAGAAAAGAGCCATGATTACTTTTACATAGGATTATCTTTATTCTTTTCGACTCTGAAAACCATTATATTCTAAAAGAAGTTACTTTTCGCATCTCGGATGAATGATAAAGATAATAACATTCTAATGTTTGAAAAGAAAAAACTCCTTATATGTATATTAACAAATATCGTGTACTCTCGATAAAGACTCAACATGTTACCATGACCATATTTAGAGTCACACAAAGATGTATTAAAATCATCAAAAATAATCTTGTAATAATCTCAAGAATTTTCTAACAACATGCGGTAGTATTTGATTAAATGAGATAAGCATCCAAAAGTCCATTTGTAATGATAGTTCCAGACAAAGTGGAAAAAATTGAAAAAGAGACTTGGTTGATGGTCATTAAAGTATAGTTAAATACATCATTAATTACTAGAAAGATGGATAGTCTTGTCATAGGACAATGTAAAGAATAACTTTATTATCATCGTATTATAGGAGCTAAAAATAGGATCTCTCTTAAACTTTAACCACCTAATTTATGGGGAAATATTAAATATAATTTCAATCTCATAATGACTATATTCTCTTACAAAATTACTTACGAAACGCATTTCTTTATTGGCAAAAATTTTTCATGCAGCTAAGACCAATGGACTAGATTCGTCATTACTGTTGATCATGTAAACCATACAAATGAGTCTTGCATGATCAATGGCTCCAATTGCATTGGATCGATGGACCGGGCAAGAGATTATTTATTTACCGCAATGTTTTAGTTGGAAAATTGAACCTCATGTTTGAGTTTTGAAAAATCAATGCCCCCTTGTTATGGAAAATGATTTGATTACACCTTTTGGTTACTTAACAAGTGTCATGAGGAGACACCTTCTTAATTTCTGAAAATAATTGTGGTGCATGAAAGTGCAATCTAAATCACTACAAAAGAATCTCTAAATTATTAGTGATACTTTGTGTGTTAATTAAGATCACTAGTGAGATAAGGCCCTGCTTAGGTAGTGAATAAATTAACGGCCGTATTTTAGATGTTGTGGCTGCAGTAGGAGATGCACCCCCTCCCAAACGTCCCATCTGGGTCGGGCATGAGCACATAGGCGTTGCAGCCAGCTTGTTCCGTGTGTCAGAAAATCTGTACGGTAGATATCGAGATAGAATGATGCCCGTTTTGCTTAGGCCCTGTTTGGTAACTATCTAAACATGGCTAGATTCTGATTCTTCATTCCCAGAATTAGTTTCGGCCCAGAATCACGTTTGGTAAAAAATTTGTTCCCGGAACAAATTTATTTCCAGAATTAGTTTTGGACAAGAATTTAGAATAAAAAAAAATGTGATTCTTGATTCTGAATCAGAAAAAAGAATCACAAAAGTGGCTCTCTCTCTCTCCTCAGCGTACGCTCTCCTGCTCCACGTTCTCTCTGTGCGAACGAGCCCTTTCTTTTTCTTCTCTTTTGCTCCACGTTGTCTCTGGTTCGTTCTTCTCTGGTTCGTTCTCTCCACAACAACGGCGACGGCGACTGCTGCTTCTTCATCGTTGAAGCTGCTCGTTCAAGGTGAGTTCCCTTCACTCACAGGTAGCGTCATTGTCGGCTGATCTAGGTGACGGTTTGCATATTCCTCACCGTCGTTCGTCGTCTGCAACGGTTGGCAGGAGCGCCACCGAGCTCCAGTCGGCGGGCGCGAGCGCCGATCTGGCCAAGGAGTCGCTCGGCGAGCGACCCCCAGGCCCGAATCGGCGAGCGCCAGCGCCGATCTGGCCGAGGAGTCGCTCGCCGAGCGACCCCCAGGCCCGAATCGGCGAGCGCCAGCGCCGATCTGGCCGAGGAGTCGCGCGCAATTGCGCATTCGTTTTGACCGGCGGCGGATTCGCGGGGCGGGAGCCCGGCTTTCGGTTTCCGATCCGTTTCTCTGCCTTTTTTGCCCCTCCCTTCTCGTCGCGTGTTTGATATTTAGATTCGAGCGGCCGGAGTTAGGTATTATCGGAGGCGGAAGAGCAGAGTCTTTGCGATTCTCCTCGTTAATTCGTGATCGGCAGATTTTGGCGGTGGCGGTGAATAATTCGTCCGATTTCTTGTTCTCTCTCTTTCTCTCTTTTTTTGGTCCCCTTCGCTTGAGCTTTTTCTATTCGTGCGGGTGAACTGGTCGTGTCGGAGCGGCGTGATGTGTTAGGGATTTTTCCGATTTTTTCTTGGCTTCTATCGGTGTAATTATGGAATGCGCGTAATGAATGTGTGCTGCTGCATTTGGTGGGTCACTATATTCTAGGTTTAGCTAGAAATAGCTCAAGTTTTCTGGTCTGTACCCTCTGTCGGGCGTTTTGTTATTTTAATTCATCCGTGATTGTTGCAGAAATTTTTGTAGATTGTTGGATTATATGTGTTCAAGATGTCAGTTTCGGTGACAGGGAAGAGATTGAAACGATTACTTAGATGGCTCTTGCATGTTTATTTGATGATGCTCTTAGTTTTCTTTGAGCAATTCTGGCTGTCTGGATGGAAGAATTGTAGACAGTATTTACTTCCTTGATTAGAACTTTTCCTGGATCGTAGGATGGGCTGGACTCTGTAATCGAGACGCATTGCTAATATGACCGGCATCTGTGAAAACATGACAATGTCTTGGTTATTGACTGGGCTTTTGTGAAAACATTTATCTCACATTTGTGAAAGCTGACCGGTCATATTAGCTGGACTCCACCATAAACCTTTCACGTTCACCTCGCACTTTTTCACATACACATTGGGAATCATCTCTATCTTTCACTTTTGCCTTGAACGCATAAGACCACTCATATTAACGGCATTTGTGGTGATATGTGAAGTCACCTGCAAAAAGCGTTTGTTATTGACGGGGCGAAGAGGAACTGAACTCATAAATATTAAATGGTAATCCCAGAGGCGTCCAGGCCGTCCAGGCATCAAAATTTTGTGTGGGGTTGTTCAGGATTTGGTAGTCATGGCTGAACCTCACTCTAGCCTCATGGGGGATTTGATGTTTTAGACTATAGAGTGTAGTCAGAGCTGTTGGGGTATTGTTGAGATGAAGGCTGGCCTCTCTGATAATTTCTTCGAGGGCTTAACTGCATGTTCATACCTTTTTTTTTGTGTAAGTTATGCAAATAGCTGCTGTTTTCATCAGTTTAAAGTGTTGGCTAATTAATGTCCCTTCCTCATACCTTTTTTTAAGGATGAAAGGCATGGAGAGAGTGCTGTTATGGTCCAATATGTGAATGATATAGCTCCGAGCTCGCGATTTCTGCTTGGTTTTCTGTTTGTCAATGCTGTGAATGGCATATAGAGTTGCTGAATTAGGAAAAACAAACTGAGGAGGAGAGAAAAATTGTACTAGTTCATACTCTACTGATAATTTCTCACCAAGTTCTTATTTTTTTGCATTTTTTTCTGAAGTTAACATGGTTATTTGGATTATCCGCCCCGCCTGAAATTCTTTTCTTCTATTAGGATCTTTTACAGAAAAGGCTGCAAGAGTTTGAAGCCACTTTGAAGCCACTTTGAAGCCACTAGAGAAAAGGAGGTTGTGGATGATACATCAAATGAGCAAGCAATGGAGATAAACATACTTCGGAAAAGCATCGCAAATCAAATGGCAAGAGATTACAATATGCCAGAGATTCCATAACTTTATGTTTCCGACTTTCGTAATATTGTTATTAATTATTGACTTATCAAAGCCAATATTTCAAAGTTGAACAATGGACTAAGTTACTTCAGTATTCATTTATGGATAAGTTGTAGTGATGAGTTTCTCATTAAAGTCTTCTTTTTGTTTCAAAGAGGGTGTTCGGTTTTGGAGAAGGGAATATATATATAGAGCGAGCAAGAGAGAGAGAGAGAAGAATCTTGGTTAAATTAAAATTAACATCCATCCATATTAAATTCAAAATGGATTAGATATTTAATCATAGAAATGTAAATATTTATTGAAAATAAGAAATCACCATGATAAAAAAAAAATCTTATTTAAATATAAATAATATTGAAATTCCAATAAGAAAAAAATTAAAATAACAACAATTTTCGTTTTTATTTTTATTTATTTTTTTATTTCTATATTTTATTTTAATTTCCTCCTATTCTAAAATATATATTTGCTATATATAGAATACATATTTAATTTTTCTTTATAATTTAGTATTTATATTTATTACATATTTTAGGTATATTAGTATAATTTATACTATGGTTTATTATTAACTATTTAATAAAAATTGATTAGTTAATATTTTTATTACTTAGTATAAATATAATTAATCAATGAGGGGTTTATGAGAATTCAATATCAAATTTATATTTATCTAAAAAGGAATTAAAAAAAGAATTGGAATAGAAATTTTATGCGATTCTAAACGCATTTACTTCTTTTTCTATTCTAGAATCGAAATTTTGTACAGATGCAAAACGCGTTCTTTTCGCTTCGTAATCGGTTAATGAGATAAAAAGAATCAATTCCCGATCGAATCGCCTCCCTAATGTAATCGTTACCAAACGCGCCCTTAATGTCTGGTGCTTGGCCATCCGGGTTGTAACAGGCGTATCCTTTACGGACACTGATGGCCATGGTTGCATCCTCAACCGAGATATTGCGTATCGGACAAATGCCCCCGTAGGCACGAAGTAGTCGTGTATGGTTCCCTTCAGTGGTGCAACTGAGGAAAAAATCTTGGGACCTCGCGCACTTGAGTTCGAGCCCGAACGGATAAGGTACGTCCACGTCCCCGCACTTGGTTACGCACTCTACAGCTGCAGTGGGAGCGCCGCCTTGTCGCAACCACCAGGCCACAGCCACCGATGAGCTGTTCCCAGCAACCAATTATAGGCACATCAAAGAATTGGTGAAATTCAGTACGATAATAAAGGGCGGAAGGGCTACTTTTATCAGTAGAACATATTGGAGGGACCCGATTGCATATACGAAGAAATACAGTACAGAATAAAGAAACCAATATACGAAGGATTTTTATTCAATTGCCGGTGCAAAAGGCAGTATAATGAAGACCAATATAATTACATGAAGGGTAATTTGCCCTTAGTCGTTGTCCTAGTGAAAAGGATGGTCATAGTATACTGAAGACCAATATAATTACATGACTATGATATTGAGGCTGCGAACCAAACTTTGCTCTATCTTGCATCTAAAAAGAAACAAGCGTGTATAGTATAAGAAATTCAAAATGTATAAAGAAATCCTACTAAAACTTTCATAATAAGTGATAGGAAAGTTTCAGTTGAGCGTTTAAACAAGTGGGATCCATTTTTTGAGTGTCCGACTTGTTTAAGAAATAACAAAAGATAGACATATTATTTATTACAAAAATGTTAATATGATTTCTTAGTACATATAGCATTACTCATATAGAAATAGTTTTGTCAAGAAATGCAAGACGAAGTAAAATGAACAATACAAATTATTAGGGCTGAGCGCGGTTCCCGGGTTACCGGAACCGGAACCGAACCGGAGGAGGGTCCGGTTCGGTTCCCGGTTCCAAGGGGGACCGGTTCCGGTTCCGGTTCCTTTTTTCTAGGAACCGGGAGTTCCGGTTCCGGAACCGGTCCTGAACCGAACCGGACCAGTTTCGAACCGGAACCTGTTTCGAACCGGAACCGAACCGGAACCGGTTACTTAGGGCAGAAAAAGCTCGACCTTGGATGTTTTAGTGACTTGTATGTGATGTTCTAGTTGAAGTTTGGCTTTGGCCTCTAAATGAAAGTTGTAAAGGACTTCTTGGAGTATAACATACTCAAATTTGGGACAAAACAAACAAGTATAAGTGGGTGAAATCGTTATTCTTTGGAAAGACTGGATCTGGAGATTTTGGGACCGACCCTTGATGAATGCATGGACTGTAAGGCAACCTTTTTGTCGAAATTTCACTTCGGTTTCTTAACAAAAGTTGTAAAGGACATCCTGAGGTACCACATATCAAAAATTTAGAGAAAAAAAAAACAAGAATAGGTAGGTGAAATCGTGGTCCTTTGGAGATGGTTAGATCTGGAATTACGGTACTACGAACAGGAATTTTAACCGTCCATATTTAATTATCTAGGACGAATTTGACTTCGATGTTTTCATGAAGTATCTACCTTATGGTCTTGGCTATCACATAGTCGAATTTCATAATTTTTGAAGCTCATTTGGGTATTTAATCAGAAATGTTTCTAAAACTGTGCAATCTGATGTGTTCGGATCTTGTAAGTTGCAATGCGTGGACTATATCATTTTGTATGAGGTTCTTTTGGAAATGTGTTCTGCATGAAATATCTCTCTTCATGTCTTCCCTACAACATATTTAAATTTCGTAATTTTTGTAGTTCATTTGCCTATTTAACCAAAAAAATTTCAAAAACTGTGCAAGTAGAGAATAGGAAAAGTAAATCGATTTTATCTTTTAATCCAGAACGAATTGGACTATGATTTCTTCATGAAACTTGTACCTCTAGGTCTTAAATACAACGTGTCCAAATTTCAGAATTTTCTGAGTTCATTTAAGGGTTTAATCGAAATTGTTTTCAAAACTTGTACCTCTAGACATTCTTGTTCTAGTGGTATTTTATTTTACTTTCTAATTTGCTATTTGTTTTGAAATTTCTAATTATATTCTATTATTGTTGTGTAGTGCTAAATTAATGTATCAAGATAACATGTCAATGGGAAGTTACCGTGTAGTATACACGTACATTATAGTTTTTTTTTTTTTTTTTTTGGTAACGTGCGCATACGTTAAATTTTTTTTTTTAGTAACGTGCGTGCACGTTATAGTTTTTTTTTTTTGAACGTGCGCATATGTTATATTTTTTTGATAACGTGCGCATATGTTATAGTTTTTTTTTTTTTTTGGTAACGTGCGCGTACGTTATAGTTTTTTTGTATCGTGCGCGTGCGTTATAGTTTTTTTGGGTAACGTGTGCATATGTTATAGTTCAAATATGAAAATAACAAAAAAAAAAAAAAAAGGAACCTGTTGGAACCTGGAACCGACCCTGGAACCTGTGACAGGGTAGGTTCCAGGTTCTCGGTTCCCACGGGTGGTTCCGGTTCCTCATTTTGAGGAACCCGTACTCCGGGTAGGTTCCAGTTCCGACGGAACCGAACCGGAACCTGGAACCGCTCACCCCTACAAATTATGACCATTTGGGTAAGAATTACTACTTAGTAGTTTTAGACCTCTCGAGACACATTGATGACAACTTCAAAACTTTCAAGTTACTTCTCAACCTCAAGAAACCTTAATTCCTTTGTTGCATATGTTCGACTATGCCATGATATTGGATTATCCTGATTATACTCTCATTATATTGTGGTAAGCTTATGGTGATAGGTGCGCTCAAATTAGCAATATTTCAAAGGGCACATTATATTGTGCGTATAAAATTCTTATGGTTAATGCTTAGAGGGAGTCATCACTGCTGGATGCCCTTTCCTCCTGCTTTATTTGTCAAATAATATTATCGCAGTAATGCTATCGTGATGTACAATAATACTAATTTTTTTTATGCACAAGTATCCTAGTTGAAGGGATACACAATTGCAAGATAAGAAATGCTATATTGGATAAAATACAGAGTAATTATAGTATATACAGTCAATGTAAACAAAATCTAATACAAGCAATCGCATACCCCATGGATTTTAAAGAGTTGGTAGTTATAATCCTTAAATTGAAAATGAATGAAGCTGCTTATGTAAATTTTCCTTTATATTGAAGTGTATTATATTGGCTATGTCTGACATGTTTTTTTGGAAAAGATATAGCGAACCATGCTTGCTAGATTTTTTTTTTTTTTTTTTTGGGTCAAAACTATGCTTGTTAGATAATGTAGCACGTAATTGCTGGATAATTAAATGAAGGCCCACTTTGTCCTGGTTCTCATACTTTCAGCAATTATCGTCCCCAATAATGTATGATGCCGTATAATTTTATGAAGTAATTTTTGATAAATAAATTGTTGGCACTTTAATAGTAGTTTAAATAAATCGGAAAAACGGTGAGTTTAATATGGTCTCAGAAGACTAGTCAATGGTTTAAAACCCGACACTCCCTCTCCATTCTCATGCCTGTCATTCCTATTATTCTCATATTCTGTCATTTTTTCTGCTCATTAATTATCTAGTAGGAAAATAAGCACGTGTCAACTACATACAAAATTGCTTGTATAGAGAAAATTTTGTAATTGTGGGGTTCTTATGGATTTTTATGGTGAGTTCCCGGTTGCAGAGAAGACGTTTAGACGTGGCCCTAAATAAACATATTAAATATTGTTAATGAGTTCTCAAGAGCAATAAAGCACACTTTATTGAAAAGGATTTAATTTTGAGTGTTGATACTCATACTACGGTAAAAAGTCAGTGTTAAAATTTATCAATATATTTTTTTTGCTTGGTTACTTAAAAAGTGTCATAAGGGGACACCTTCTTAATATGTGAGAACTTATATGATAGCAAATGAAGGTGCAATATAAGTCTCTAAATTATTAGTCAAGTATGCCTAGTAATTACGATCACCTATAAGAGAAGACCCTTCTAAGGCCGTGAATAGAACAACTGTCGTATTTTAATTTTGATTGAAATTAAATTAAAAGGGTAATTGACTTGCTTCATGTTGGAGAAAATTTCTTTACTTGTTTTGAAGTTGATAAAACGTTTCCATTAGTTTAGTCTGAAAACTTGCAGACTCTTTCGTTAAAGTCTGAAGACCGCCAGACTCAAAATTTAAAGTCTGTTCTCATTAATAGTTTCTAGTCCGACGAAAAAGACTTATCTAAACTCAAGTATTTCTTTAAGATTTTGATTTGAGCAGCTAAAGAAGTTCTCACGGCTGGAGATAGCATCTCAAGATCTTTTATTTGTTTTGAATTTAATTCGAGTAATTTGGATCCGTTAATTGGCGAAGTATACTTGGAAGGTTATACTTATGGAAACCTAAATCCTGATTGTATGGGCGAGCATGATTGGTGGGCTATCTCACATTCCTTAAGTAACTCGAGATGTCCCTAATTGATTATGTCCAATGGGTAGATTGGAAAAACTATTTTGGAAGGTGCTAACGGTTATAAAGGCATGGAGGAGTATATAAGGAAGAAACTCTAGTTATTCGAGTGTGTGCGTGATAGATAAATTCCAAAGTCTAAAACTCCTTGTTCTTTGCTGATTCACTTGTTGAGCATAAATTTGTACTCAAAAGAGAGTTTAGATTTTTGTGAGGCCTTGTGGAAGTGTAGCAGAGTTTCTACACTATGAAATCAAGGACATGATACTATAACGACTCTTTTGATTCATAGTGAAATCCAGCCGGTGGGCTGTCATTGC
This sequence comes from Eucalyptus brandiana, assembly GCA_014182725.1. Lineage (NCBI taxonomy): Eukaryota > Viridiplantae > Streptophyta > Magnoliopsida > Myrtales > Myrtaceae > Eucalyptus > Eucalyptus brandiana. The sequence continues at coordinate 9,263,628 of CM024676.1, forward strand.
GGGAGAGTGGATGTAGGCTTAGATTAAGCCGAACCACTATAAACCTTGTATTCTTATTCTCTTTCCTGAACTCTTTTATTTTGTTTGTAACTCTATTTAATTGTTAAAGTCTGATTTCATCTGCAAAGTCTATTGTCAACCAGACTCAGGTTAAAAGTAAATTTTTACACTATATTTTCCAAAATTTGTTTTCGCACCTATTCACCTCCCTTTAAGTACTCGTACTAACACTTTCAATTGGTATCAGAGCTTGTGTATTCATTTAAATTGAAGTTTTTTTTTTTTTTTACTTCAAAGTTAAAGATCCATGGCTAGTATGTTGGTTCTAGGTTTGGTTGAAGGGCAAAGCGACACCAGACCGCCTTATTTTGATGGAAATGAATACAGCATATAGAAATATAAGATGAAAACATTCCTAAGATCGAAAGATCTTCTGAAATGGGATGTAGTAGACAAAAGAATCATTCCTAAAGCTACGACAGTCTCAGAAAGGGGAAAGAAGTTGCAAGCACTCAAACTGAAAATTCAAGGGATCTTAGAAGATTGCTTGATGTTCTTATGGAGATGAGAGGTTAGATTTATGCTTTGTGATGCAAATTTTAGAATATGCAAAAAACTAATTAAGCCTCTTCAGTTTCATTGCTCAATCAAGTTCAGGCCCTTAATCTTCAAGTTTGAACAACTGCCAAGGGTGAGGAAGTAGCGCAACTGAAGGAGGATCTGAGAAAGCTAGAGGAAACTGTCGATGGGAGATTTCTAGCTTGTTCGCATTCTCAAACAATCTTAATTTTATCCAAATTCTCGTTTTCGTCTTTACCTTTTTAATGCTGACAAAAAGGGGGAGAAGTTGGTACAGATTTTATTTGACATACACATGATTCTCAATGTCTAACTGAGAAGGTTTTGTGAGATTAAGAGGGTGTTTACCTATTGTAGTCTTGTATTGGCATTGTATCCTTTTAATCTCGGCTTTATCTAAAGAAATTCAGGAAAAGAAAAGCAACCTCTACATCGTAATCTCTCATTCAAGTGTCACGGCCCGAAAGTTAGCATGTCCAAGAGGTTTCCATGGCACGGGCGTGACACGTGATGACCCTCGACTCATGTTCCCGAGACGTATAGTATTCTCCTAGGGGCGAAGCGCGTCTGTATTTGTACGCATACGTTATAAATGCGAGTAGCTGGTAGTTGGCCATAAATGCATATAGCTAGTAGTTGGCTATGAATGCTCGTGGTTGGTAGATGGGGAGGTGCAATCTCCACCGTTAGATCTAAGGGAGATCTAACGGATAGGGTTTGCCTTATACTTGTATATAAAGGGTGTCCTCCCTCATTGTATTCTCATTCACAACATATATGAAAATCCGAGCTTCTCTCTCATCAAGTGTTTCTCTCTCTAAAAGTTCGTTGTGAGTCGAGTGTTGAAAGGCTGCTCGAGGGTAAAACCTTGAGGCCGCACGGGTGAATCGAGAGTTGATCGATCGGCCCGTGACACAAGGCTGTATCTTTCTTAACATCATCCTAAAATGTCCTGTGGTGGCTCAGGTTCGATGGTCAGATTATGTGTACACTAAAACTTTAAAACATGTACAACAATTTATAATCACAAAACGTTTTATTTTGATGAAATTAAAATTGATCGCTAACATTTAAACAAGACAAAAAAGCGTAAGTCCACAAAAGCAATCCTTAGTGGAGTTGTTAAGCTATTGCGACCTCCCTTTTCCAACGCCTTTACGCACAGGCCCGTGTGGAGGCTAATGGTTCGCTAAGTCTATTAGGCTTAGCTCGGGCTCTCCCAAGCCCATCAATTCATGATTTATGGCTTGAGTTTTTGACCTGCAAGCCAATTTTAAATAAGAGTTACTACTAAATTGATTTGGGGTATATGTCGATTAGAAATCCAAATGAAATATATCAAGAAAAGTACTTCACTTCTATGCAACCAAAGAAATTAAGATCGGTGACTAGATTACATTAATTAATCACCAATTCTCTTATGGTACCTAATCTTGTTTAAACATCAAGTAAAGCATTTATGCAGCATTTTATACAAACCATGAATTCTAGAATTCAATTCCTAGCTAGATTAAGGAAGTAGAAGTCCATGCATCCTATGGGCACAATTGGATAGGTCAATATTTGCTTCCAAGAACATAAACGCGTTTTTTTTTTTTTTTTAAAAAGGTTTTTCAAGGGTTTTCCATGCATTTATGGAGAAAACTAATCAAAAACTATATATTTTTGGGGCTTTTTCTACTTTTGGAAAGTAAAAAATATTTTTGGATTTTTCTGATTTTTGGAGAATAAAATTTTTTTATTTAATTTTTATGATATTTTATTTTTATTAAAATATTATTATTAATATAAAAATATATTATTATAAAAAACAATCCGGGTTGGATTCCCGGGTTGGGACCGACCTAGCTCGTCAGCCATTGGCCTAGATGGGCCTGAAGTGCGAGCCCAATCGAAGATTCCTCTCTTTTCTTTAAAAACATTCCAAGCCCATAAATTTCTTTTTAAAATAAAAATAGGGCCACAACCTTGCAAAGCCCACGTGTGTCTGGCACGAATCGGCTAGAACTCTACCCGACTGAGACCCACGCGCCCGACCCGATTTTCAGTTGCCGATCTGGCTCTCGGTTGCGGCTGAGAGCGTGCCTGACCTGAGACGCGAGGGGCGGGGGCGACGGCGAGTAGCAAGTTGCTCAGCCAGTTCAGGCCAAGATGTAGGGCGCCGTGGCTAGGGTTTTGAGGTGCGACACCAATGGGGGCGAGCAATGGCAGGGACGACGGCGGATAGGGGGCGACGCCTATGGTCAAGGGCGGCCTCGTTAGTGGCTGAATGGCAGTGGCGTCGGGCAAGCGTTACACGCGGCGGCAGGGCTCCATCCCACTGCTCTCTCTCTCTCTCTCGACCTGGCTAGTTGAGACGGTGACGTTGGCACTTGGGCGTCGCCCTGGCAAGCCCAAACTATGGGCTTGGTCCTTGGCCGAGCCATAACTACACAGCAGGCGTCCTTGCCTCCGACGTCCCTGACCGAATGAGCCACAACGACAGCGGCAAAGGGACACCCAAAACAAAGAAAAGAAAAGCCGAGCAAGACATGAAGGGGAAGAAGAAAGGTTTGGCCGGCGGTGACGCAGGCACTGCGGTCTCGCTCGGGAGGCTTCTCTCCTTGAATATCTCTCTCTCTCGGCCCCAATTTCTTCCTCCTCCACCCTCAAATCTCGCTCGCTCACACAGGTCCCTCTCGGATCTCAGGCTCTCTCTCTCTCCTCGACCTCCGCTAGATCTGCCTCTCTCTTCCTTCCCTCTCGGACTTGCTCACTCCCAAGGCTCCCTAAAATGTCTCTCAGGAGGAGTCCTCCGAGCTCGCTCCTCCAATCTCTGCGTGTGTTTTGGCCTCCGTCGGAAGCCCTATTTGTAGGCCGAGGGCCTGGTCGACGGAGGCCTCGGCTGCTGATCCTTGGCGTGCCAACTAGCCTCCCCCTTGGAAAAGAATAGGTGTGAATGGGCCCTCGGTTCGCGTGGGTGAAAAAGAAGAAGAAGGGGCTAGGCGTAAAAGCGCAGCCTCTGTGGGCTACTTTTAAAAAAAAAAAAATGTAATTGATTTATCCGAAAATAGGGTAAAAAAGACTAATTATTGTGGATCTTTCTTCATAATAATTATGATAATAATTAGGATGGAAAATAAAATAGGAAATAAAACTTAATTGATAAAAATAAAAATTAAGACTAGGTGATATGAAAATAATTTTTGTTAGGGTCAAATTGGTCTCTAATTTTCTATGCAATTTTTATCCTAAATACTTTGCCAAATTTAGGCGTCAATAGATTCCGAGGAGATTTTCATGTTATAGTCAAATTTCTCATTTAAACTCATCAAAAATTCGGATTAAGCAAAAAAAGAAAAAAGCGTAGCAACTCCGAATAAGCACAAAGCTTGCAATCCTCTCGGCTTCACTGAAAATCACATCTCCTTCTCTCACACAAGTAATCAAAACTACACCACAATGAAAATCAAAAGCTCCATCATTTGCTCCAGTAAGGACCTAAAACGCCCAACAAATATGAACAGCTCAATTTTTCCCGATTGCGATACTAGAGGTCTTATCTTATTACCAGTAGAAGTGCAATTTATTTGTTACTCTTCGTGAGTTTCCAATTGATGACGTGAAAGGGAGAGGTGCGCAATTCCTTTTGTAATTTGATAAGTAAAATCGATTATTGTTCTCATTCATGGCCCATGAACCTATATCATCTCAATATTGAATAGATTTTGTTAAAAAGTATTCCTCTAATTAAGTAACTAAATAAGGAAATTTTACAATTTTTAATGTACTAATTGACATCATAAAATGAACTCATTTAGTATACATTAGATTCTTATAGTTTAAAAATCAATAAATTATTGCAATAAGTAAATCTCAAACCATGACAGAACATAAAGTTACAATTCTACATGTAGACTATTGCGCAAGTTAATGCGTAAACCATATGCACTGTATGTATGCATTGGTGTAGCTTCATATTATCTGTTGGACTAATTTAAGGTATAAAGGTCCTATAAATGTTTTTCTTTCATAAGCTATCTTTTTTTATCATAAAAATTTGGATATAGTAATAGTGATGGGTTGTTAAAAAAGTTTCGCCGTCTGTGTATCGGAAATTTTTCCATCGCTTATATACTTCTTATTTATTCGAGCGACACCTAAGGCAAGTTATTAGCGAGAGAAATCTTTGAAAATAGTTACTTACACTTCTGGAAATAATGCAATATGAACCATCCTAATATAGGGTTTTGTAGGAAAACCTTCGGAATCGACATGGCTGAGTGGATCCAGGATCTGTAGTAAAAGTCAAGGACTAGGTTCTAGTTTCTAAAAATTCGAAATGGTGAGTATAAATTTTTTTCCACGGAAAAAGGTCATATGCACAAGGTCCCCATCCTTTATTGTTTACCTATTTAGGGTTACGTTACATAAAGATACAAGATGCCCTATAAAATGTCTTTAAAAAGACATATGTAGCAACAGATATTATAATTTTATTTGTTATTTATGATTTTATATCATTTCTTTCACAAAATCATGATTAAAAAACGATCCATACAGCAATATTGTGAGATGTAAAGCATAAATTCACATGTACTTTACTAATTTTAATATAAACGTCCATCCTACTAATTCATAATTATTTGTTGTTCATGTAAATGGAATAGCTGACGGAAATGCAATAATTTTTATTTATGAAAAAAATTATAAATATGGAGTTCCTGACACAAATGTAACGAACTTTACATATATAATTGCAGATATCCCATTCTTTTTTCCTTATAATTTGACAGTATAATCCAACATCTTACTAGCCCTAATTTGCTAGGATTTGTGCTAAGATTGACCGTGGCATCCAGTATTGAATCAAATGATTTTCTTATAAACAACAAGTCACAAGCTATTTGACGCATCCATAATCAATGTAAAAAGACAGATAAATGGAAAAGTTCGCTCGGATATGTCTATTTTTCTAATTTGGCGTAGAGGTTTGCTGATCTGCCCAAAATCACAAATCAATTTTCTTCTTGAGCCTAATCTATCGAGTTAGGTCTTCCTAGGCCCAATCAATTCTATATTGAAAATTGGATAGATAGGATATGCATATGATTCACTTGCACACATTTAGGCTGCATATATCATTCGGCTTGCCTCTTAATTAGGTATCAAGCACAATGTCTTTGATAAATATACATGGATACATATAATGATGAAGGGCTTCAATACATGTAGAAGTACATATGTTGCACCTATACCATGACAACTCCATCATGAGAGTACCTCTTCATGAAATTAGAGCCAATCCAGTTGCTCCCAATCCCAAATTGGGTCTTCCAAACTTGCCATCTCCCATTGATGTGAACTTCCTGCATTGGCCGCTACTGCTTCTGATGATGATGCATCTGCACATCCACCACCTTCGTGCCCGCCTTCGCTGCTAGCAGTGTTGTCGCTACCTTGGATTGTTGTCTCTCTAGCCACCGCTTCCAGTCGCCGACGATCAAATGCTCGAGACCTCCCGGACACCACATACACTCGGCACAATGCGAATTCACGCCTTAGCTGTAAGTACATTATTTCCAGAAAATCAAACACAGAGAAAAATGTTTATTACATTTTTCTGTGAAAGTCCAAGTAAGAACTAAAGTAGAGACGGAAATTTAATATTCTGCAACTGCACGGCACCGATAAAGTACATAACAGAAAACCAGTACAAGAAAGATTATTCAAAATCAAAATTAGATAACCTAGGTATCATGCACGCGAAGTTATTTTATCCTTTCTATGTTTGAAAAAGTTGAAATAAAGGTCCGAATTTCTTGATACGATCACCTTAGGAATGGAAATATTACTGCTCGTAGAATCGAGATTGGTCGGCGAGAGTTCAATGGTCCTGTACTCGTTCAATTTCCAGTGGGTCTTTCTTCCTGTGGGAGGTTTTCCCATGTAGAAAATCATTGACTTCTTCACGCCGATCACCTTGTTGTCCGACGAGTAGACGTAGCCGGGAGACCCGGTGGCTTTCCAGTAGCCGGTGGCCATGCTCCGGCTGGGCCGCCCTCCTCTCGCCTCCCTCTCCTGCAGGGGCGCGAAGAAGAACCACTGCTCTCTGTCTTCTCTGCACAGCTCTCCCGCAAGCTCTGCAACACAAATTCATCAAAGAAAATGTAGGGAAAAGAAAGTTCACTGGTAATGGGCATTTGTAATTTTCAAGAACCCATTTTAAGTGCACAGTTCAATCAATGTAGGGGATGTGAAAGAATCGCATGCATGCGCGCGGACTGTGTCTTACGTGGGAGATTCCATGGCTCAGTGTCGAAAATGTCGAGGACAGGGATGACACGATGAAGCTCATCTTGCTTAAGGCCACCAAGTTGGTTATGCAAATAGAACGAAATGAGCTCCTCCTCAGTTGGATAGAACCTGAAACCTGTCGGGTACTTCTCCATATCTGGTTGTTTTGGGTCCTAAGGTTTCGAGATGGATCGGTAGATAAAGATTCTGTGTTGTTGAACACTACGATGAGGTAAAGCTTTAGTTGGGCGCTGATTTGAGTTAGCAATTCAATTACGTATATATAGGGATCGCGAGCAGGAGGAGAGTGTGTTGAGATGATCTAGGGTTTCTGAAGGAAAGAATGCAGGAGGGAGGAGACCAAAACGAGTGAAGTGACGACGTGTCAATTGCGTCCACTTGCACATGATAACATCAACGCGTTTGTGTCAAGGATTAGACATGAAGTGACAAGAGAAACGAGAAGTGGCCGGCGCTTCACCGCCTCGGTTCTTCCACGACGGTTGTAGCTGTCAAAAGGGAGGCATTGGCCTCGGGTACTGATACTCTCAGAATACTTATTCGATATAATTTAATAAGGAATATTTGGTTTTTCAAAATGATGATTACAAATAACTTGAGAGAACGTATTATATTAAATACAGTAATTTTTTTCTTATTTGGTTGATTAACAAGCTTATTAAGTATGCTATCTCTAATCACTGGGTTTGCCCCACTGGCTACCTTTCCAACATGAAAGGGGGAGGTTGGGGGTTCGAATCCCCGCCTTTTTAAAGGGGTTGGGGTGGGGACGATTAAGTTTCAGAAGTGGGTTTCGACTCCCACACCCTGTAATGAGGCATGGTAAAAGCCTGAGAGTGAGTGTTAGAATATGAATAGAGTAGGACCGACTAAAAAAAAATATGCTCTCTCTTAATTTTTATTTATTTATTTTAGCACAATTGCTTTTTAATTAAAATATACTTTTAGATTGATTTAATAGCTAATTTGATGTGCGACACTACCATTTGTTTTGCTTTTCTGTGTCCACATGGAGGTTTACTAAAATTGTCTCGGTTCTTATGAACCCAATTCATAAAAAACCCTACTTTTTGGCATCAACAAAAAGATACATGGTTAGATCCATTGAATCAAAATGCATAAGTGATGTGACTTACCCATGTGAACTAGATGTACTATTGTCACAATTTGTCATACTAGGTCAAGCTAGCGACATATCAAAAGTGATAGATTTTTGTTTTATCTTGGATCCACAAAAGAAGATTCACACCTAAGAATGTTTCACGTTGGGATGATTATAATGATCACATAAGTCTATATAATCTTTTTTGAATCGAAGGAGAACATGATCTCAAGCAGCCATTCTTCTTGAAAATTAAGTTACTTCAATCGGCCTAGAAGCATCTCTTCAAATCTCGAATTGAGGCATCGATTTGTCCCTCTATGCATAGAATCCTTGACCAATGTCAATTGCAGCTTCAAAAGAAGGAAACTGTTTGTACTACATCACCGAGTTTTGCTTAAACACATCTAGGGTTGTTAGTTGTTACAATACTAAATCAAATCGTCAAAAGTTTTTTTCATTACCACTAAGCGAAGCGTCACCCATCGCTGTCATGCTAGCGGTTCCAAGCTGAATACCATGCAATCTCAACATATCTAGTGCTGAAAAGATTTACTTGAAGCATCGTGGATGGTGGTAGTTTGCTCTAGATCAATACGCTTTTAGTTTACTTCCAAGTCAGCTAAAGGAAAACAATAAATCAAACTAAAGTAACGTATAATTTGGTTTGAACGGAGGAAATTCTACATCTAGATTAAGATTAACATGTATTGTTAGTCAATTTTCCCGAAGGAAACTTCCGAAATGTTTCTTGCCCAGCCCACCGGAACTGAAGCATGTGAATTTCTCTCTAAACTGAAAACTAAAGGCAGAATTAGAACCGACAGCATTTATTTCATTTAGTTTACCTTTCTTGTGGTCATTTGACTTCCATTGATTGACTAGCAAACCATTTGAGATCCATCATTTTCTAAACTTCTTAAGAAAGCCGCTATGCACTCAAACTTGAGAACTTCCTCAGTTTTTACTTTATCCTTCATTTCTTTTCACCATTCCATAATACATAGCTTTCGGTGCCTCCAACATCACCAAGGTCAAGAAATTGTTTGACTAACCATTATTATTGGGTGACATAGTGCATGATAATCGAATGAAATGTTCCATCTAAATAAAACACTCTCATTTGTCTCAATAAATCTTACTGACTCTTTTTTTGTTTCAATATAATAGGGCTTGAGATATAAATGAAAAAAAGAGTAATTGCTTATAATATGCATGCATCATAAGATTTAGATTAAGTAAAAAAAGGTAAAATTGTAAAAATCAATCCAGATACATCCAATAGATTTACTAAAACTGTGAAAAAAGCAAAAGGGAAAAAAAAGGAACAAAGAAAGATGCACTTACATTTTTCTCTTGGATCCATACACCATGATTTTCTCACCAAGCAGCAAGCAAGGCGGGGACCCCCAGATTAGAATTACTGTTTATCATGATTAACTACTGCAAACATTCCATACTTTCTATGATTCCTTTCTTGCTCTGTTTTTCTTGCCACGGATGATTAAAATTCAAACTTCCACGTTCTTAGACCGAAAAAAAAGAAATAAAAATTTCCACTTTCGGTGTATGTCTTCATCATGATTTCATTGGCAGGCATGTCGATGATATTTGTGACATGTTAACCGGGTCTACATCAACCCCAAATAGCGCTCAGTGCCTCGTACAAATAATATTCTACAATTTTTTTTTGGTAAGCAAGAAAATTCAACCATTTCATGCTACTCATCTCCAAAAATCACCATTCGATAATAGAAAAGGAAAAACAATACGAACATTAAAAATTGCAATTGGGAATTAAGAGATATATGGTCATGACGGACACTCGTGCATTCTTTTTCTTGTTCGGACAACATAAATGCTTATGTTGTTCTTGTTGTTAAAATATCTGCATTATTTATTTATGGGATTTTCTCTATATGTACTTGATTCTCTTCTATCTATCAGTTTAAAATATTGGGTTGGCCATTATTATATAATAGAAAAGTCGGATTTTATCTAGTTTATTTCACTAGTGTGGCCACCCAATGGACATTTTAACAGTCCTTGCACAAAATTCAAATGACTAACTTGAGGAAGTAATCAAATATAAGTAACATATTCTTTGGTCAAATATCAGGATTTCCTTTGAAAATCCCCGGGGAAGACAGTGGAAAGAAGAAATGAGGAATCTTTAGATTTGTTCTTGAACTTGGAGAAAAAAGGGGATCATGCTCTAATTTGCTATTCTTGATGGCCCATCTTTTATGGTGAAGAGCATGTTATGACACAAATCCAACAAGTGATGTTCAACACTTAAAGCACTTTAGGTTAAGATTTGCATTTTCCTTTTGGCAATTTCATTATCATCCTTCAAGTTCGTTCAATATTATTTTTGATAGATCTAATTTAAATGCAAATATGGGACGGAGACTCTTAAGTGAATTGACGCCTTGTTTTGACCTTTCATTAAAAACAGAGTTACTCAAGGAACGAGAATCATACCACCATAATTTTCATGTCTGCAAAATTGAATTCCAAGATATTCTATTATCACTCTTGTTTGTCAGCTAATTTGATTTCAAATCAAATCAAACGAGACTTGAAGTAGAAAGAGAAATTAGGAAAAGTTGTCATCGTCAACCTGAGATAGTACGAGTAACTAACTCAGGTGAAAATGCTCAAGAGTGATTAATACTATTCAATGGGATCAATTACACGCTCGAAATCAAATGTGGTCAACGTTCGCACCTAATCATTCAACAAAGACCATACTTGGCTTTAGTGGGGGTGGCGTCTGTGGTCCCCCTCAACTTTGAAATCTGAATCGATCCTGAAGACCTTTTGAAAAGACAATTGTGGTCGGAGTTCTAATTTGACTAATTGGAATTGGTTCCGACTAGAAAAAAATAGGATAACCCTCGTTGACGAAGACCACTGTGCTTGCAGCCATTTGGGAAAGTACACATGTATATGCTTTGGGAGGTATAGGTTACTTGTATCACAGTTCTATTATATCTCTCGACATTCATATTTATTGGTTCATTCCATAGTCTAAGCAATACCCACATTTTAATTTCCTTCATTTTAATCATTTTTTTTTTTGATAACTGAGAAATCCGCCCGAGTCCCCTTGCGGGGTCAGAAGGCCCGCCAGTGCCCGATGGCACCTTAGGACCGATGCCTATAACTTGAGGGAGACTAGCACAGGACCCCAATTTTAAGCATATTATTGATTTGATCAGATGCTTGAAATAGTTGTCACCTTGTCGGCATGTTACTGACACTGCTTGTATGGAGAGAACACATCTTATTGCGACCTTGGTAGCTTATGAATTCACCTAGGACCACTCGGGTCAAATAGGCCAAAAGAGCTCATTTGGGTGAGATCTAGCTCGATTTGGGCATGCCTATAATATGTCAAAAACTATCAAAAGCTATACATAAAAAATTCATTACAAAATATAAAAAAGCTAAAAAAGGAAACCCAAGGAAGGTAAGCATCTCTTCTAACTCTCTCAATGTGTGCAATCCTATCCTTTTGCTATCGATAATCAATTAATTTGTCACATTGTTGACTTTGCATTGTTCTACTAACATAATTTACGGGGATAGTTTGAATAATTAGATAATACTTTATAGACGAAAAGAATCACATTTGAAATTAATATAAAATGATATAAGGTGGTAATCTTAAAAACTATATGATAAAATTAACTTAGACATAACATGTAGAGGATCAACGAGTGTGGTAGCCTAGTGATAAAAAAGTTGCATTGTCTTTTATGAAGTTACAAAATCGAGTCATGTCGTGAGTGAACCACCAGCCAACTTATGTCTTGGGCATTTTCTAGTTCTGGGGATATTGGAGCTAGTGATTGACTCATCAATCTCAAGCATTCATGTTGTATAGCTAAGGTTTAAACTGAACATTGCACCACAAGGGGAATGCGTAGAAGTGGTAGTCGAGTTTTATTGCTCCTCCTCTATGACATGTTTTCTTGTGTGAAGAGATATTCAATAAAGTCAACATCAAATAATATGGAGCAATAATTATGGCAAGATCGAGAAAGTGAAAGGAATAAGACAAAAATTTTAAAGTAAATTGAAAGAAAACATTTGAAAAGTTATGAACATGACTATTTCAATGTAAACATTATTCGATTGTTTTTTTTTATCAACCTGATTTTTGTGACACAATTTAAATTGTCATCATTAAAAATATCCTGTGAGTAAATTGTAATTCTCTTAAAAAAGAATCTGAAAAGAAAATGAGATGGCATAGCCACTTCATCCGGCGCAGCCATTATTGATGATAACCCTAGCTTAGCTATAACGAGTAAGCGTAACCAATCAGTCTTGTAGAAGAGATAGGCGAGTTTTATTGCTCCTCTTTGACTTGTATTTATGACATGTTTGCTTGTGTGAAGAGATACTCAATAAAGTCAACATCAAATAATATGGAGTGACAATTATGACAAGATCAAGAAAGTGAGATGAGTATGGAAAATTTTTAAAGTAAATTTGAAAGAAAACATTTGAATAGTTTATGAACATGACTATTCCAGTGTAAACATTATTCGATGGTTGTCTTATCAATCTAATTTTTGTGAGACAATTCAAAATTTTATTCATTAAAAATATTATGCGAGTAAATTATAATTCTCTTGAATAGAATTTGCAAAGAAAATGAGATGGCATAGCCACTTCATTTGGTGCAGCCATTATTGATGATAACCCTAGCTTAGCTGTATTGAGTGAGCGTAACCGATCAATCTGTTATCCATCTTATATGTGTCACTATCGACTTCCACATTTAAATCTCGGAACTCTACTTTCTTATGTGCCGATTTCTCCATATTCATTGTCTAATGCGACTGCCTTGTAAGATACTATGATGACTAGGCTTTGTGTAGCATTGACACTCTTTGGGAGTCTTTGTATCGTGTCCGACACTCTGACACGTATTTGACATGTTCTGACATGTCCCGACAGGCTCTGACACGTGGCCAACGAGTATCGGAAAATCCTACACGTGGTCAACTCTCTCCAACACACTTCGACACATGAGTCCGGAATTTCAACACGCAATTCTGACACGCATGGGATCAATTTTAAAAATTTTCAATACTCACAAATTTAAATATACAAAAAAAAGGAAAAAAAAAAAGAGGGAGGGATAGTGGCTAGGCGTTGCTACCGTTGCCACTGTCGGAGGAGGTCAGTGACCTTGTCGCCCATAGGTGACAAGGGGGGGCCCTCGTCGGGCTACGCGATGCCTTGGCTGAGGCTCGGGCGAGGCTTGCCTAGATCTAGGCGACGTCATGCCCTTGCTCGAACCCAGCGAAGGTCGCCGACCCTCGCTTGGGGCCAGTGAGGCCTTGCTTGGGGCTAGGGAGGCTCGCTGGCCACAAGCGAGGGTCGGCGTCGCCCAAATCTGGCCATCCTTGTTGCCCCTAGCCAATGTGTTCTAGGTGAGCCTCGCTCGGGCCTCGCTTAGGCTGGCGAGGGTTGCCCTCCCTCCGCCACCTAGGGTAGGTGAGGTCATCGGCCCCCTCCAACGGTGGTTGGGCACGTCGCTGATGGGGGTAGTGGTAGTGGCAATGGCGTGCCTAGACACAACCCTACCTCTTTTCATTTATTTATTTTTAGTTTTTTTTGGGAATTATTTTAGTTTTTTTAAAAGTCTTTTACTATGAAAGAAGTGATAAAAAATGCTATATATGATAAATAAATAAAATTTAAAGATATCATTTCAGTATTTTTCTTTAAACAATGTTTTTTTCCCTCTAAATTTTATGTATTATTATAACAAATTAAAATAATGAATGATATAAACAAATGTTGAATTTATATTTTTAGTGTAAATTAATTTTATGCTCTTTTTATTATTATTTATGTATTTATATATAAAATTATATTTAATATATAACGTGTCAGAATGTGTCGGAATTCTCTATTTTTAAGAAATGATGTGTCGGAGTGTCATATTATATCGTGTCGTATGTCGCGTGTCCGTGTCAATGCTATATAGTGACGAGATATAGGCTCAAATGCATACAATGATTGGGGCTTCTACGGATTTGACCGAAAATATATGGGTTGTGTCGATGTTCGTGTACCTTTTCTTCATTTTATATTATTTGAATTTGTCCGAACTTTGTCTAGGTAGTTGAGAATTACCTTCAATTCGGACACGCGAAGATTTCCTCGGTTTTCAGCTTACGGTCGGCGTTCGCCCTTCCTATTCTTCACGTCCTTCCAAGGATGAAAACAGCGAAACACCCTTTTCAAGAGCGTTGCTGGTTGAAGACAATTGAGAGTCATTCATTGAGCCCACCAAAAACCCTAAAAAGTCTCGGACATCAATCACTTCAATAAATGAGCCGTGTTCGCTGGTCCTGTCCCCATGGGTTTTGCCTTCTGTCCCCATGGGTTTTGCCTTCAAAGCCTTGACTAATGGTTCAACGTAATACGCGTTCGGAACAACAGGGATTTGCAATTTTACATCGTTTTAGGCAGACTCCAAGCTTGTACGTCATGTGAATCACGAAGCTTCAGTTGCCGACAGCTAGTAAGGAGGGGCTTTAGCCGCATATAAAGACTGACCGATTCCAAATGCTTCCGCATCCCAGCAATGTCTCAGATATCCCACAGATTAAGATGGATATATGCAACAAAAGAGAGAGACATTTAAGGAGGAGGGAGAATATTCAACATGCATCTGGTGAACGCTCGCGTCACATTTGACAGCATAAGATGTCGTGGTTGAATAAGAAGAGTTTCAGGGCATCAACATCGATCAATCCACAAAGAGCACTGTACTGTGTTGCAAGAAACAGCTTCGATTCACACAGCCAGCACCATTACTACTAATCCGATCCAAAGGTACGGTTTCGGAATCTCCATGTGCAAAGTGAACATCCCAACTTCCTAGAACATGCATCTGACTAGTTGGGCAAGGCGTACCCGACCAATAAATGGAATATCATGCCTCGCCCTGCTCCCATTCCACCGCCCTTCCACCCTATCTTAACTAGTTACTTTGAATTTCATTCCCATTACGAAGATGGTACCAAGTGAATTTGTCGCTTGTGGATCCACGATTATTTCTAGTTCGACAAGCATTGTCCAAAAATAACATGACACTGGCTGTTGGCAAAGAAACCGACAATTGAGAAGGGCTAAGAGAAAGGTGTGGTCCATTTAACTAAAAATATGGGTGTCTAAAATAGTCATCCGAATTAGTTGACTGTTAATTTGCATTATGCTGTTAAATTCAATTCAGTATTTGTTAGGTCAATTGTTAATCTCCTGAATCGCAAGTGAATTTGTCGCTTGTGGATATACAATTCTCTACGTACATATCAATTCAAGTGATTCTTTTTCTTTTTCTTTTTTGGTAGGTGTACCTATAATCTAATGTAAATCTTGTCGCGTTTTAGTCTGCAGGTTATATTTTGATATTAACAAAATAATTGAATATACGCTTTGTACTTTACAATTAAAGACTAAATAAAATGACAAATTTGTAATTTGCATTTGAGTGTAATCATTATGTTAATTAGAGAGAGACTTTATGGTCGAGATAAAGAGATGAATCAACATGAAAATGCACGCGTAAAGGATATCAATGATCACGATAAAAGGATGTACAATCCACTAAAAAATGCAACGGAATTCTGAACATCATGCAGCTATCTTAATGGCCCCATCGACAGGGCATTGACAAATTTGACGTGTAATCTGCATTTTGGGAGCAGATCATAGATCAAAGATTTGAAAGCAGCCTCTTTAAAAGTTACCGTCCACTAAAGATAGAATGACAGTAACTAGTAAGCTACCACATGATATGAACAATTAACAACGTGAACCCTAGCACATGGCTACAACGTGAATGTAACAGGACAAATTTACCTACAAAAGCAACTTAAATCAGAAATGCTTCAGTTATGAGTACGCGCAATGGTATCAGCAGTTGCATATCCGAAAGAAGGGATAAAAAGGCAAAGCAAAACTGGGGCGACGACATCACCGATGTGCTGTTGCTTTAGGTAAGCTATCTCCTGCCCAGTCATGACGATGTTCATTTGTATTACTCAAGCATCACTTGAAATTAAAGTCACCTCTGTGTGGTCAACAAACACTATCCTACACAAAGAAAAAGAGTCCATGAACGCCGCAGAGGTAATTGTCCATCGGAGAAAGTACATCGTACATTGTATTTGTTGACCTTTAAAGGCGTAATAACATGGTCAACCAACCAATAAAGTGTTCTCGCTTTCATGATTCATTGCATTTGTTGCCATTCTACGTCCGAAATTGCAATGACCAAAGACATTTGATTGGTTACATGGTATTATTGTTACACGTAACAAAAAAAATTCTGGGCTTCATTCCACGAAAAGCAAGAAAAGTGAAATCAACTGGATGAGAGCATCACAAATCAGAAAATTATGTTGAACCGATGTAATCAAAAGGACAAGCTACCACAGAACGAAAGCCAAACAAAAGTATTAACACCGTCGCCAAAAACAGGACAAATCTCTTCAACATCCTATCATAACAAGAAATTGTGCTGAAAGGTAGCAAGACTAAGAGCAATCTCGCTCTATGGGGTCAAATGTCAATAAGACAAATAAAATCTTGATTGTTATTCACATGAGTGTTGACACCTAATTAGTCTTTTTACTTAGGATTTAATTGCATAGAAAATTAGAAGTATATATATTTTTTTGGTAAGGTAGAAAATTAGGAGTTAGTCATTAAAAAAAAAAAGAAGAAGTAACGCAAAAAAAAAGTTTTCATTAAAAGGTATAGAGAAATTGCATTGCATATTAACATTAGGAATATTTGCATCACTAATGGTAATTTTTAAATTTTTCCCAAAAAAAAGAAAAAAAAGGAAAAAGAAAGATCGGATGGGGCGGAGTGAGGGGCTGGGCTTGCCCGCTATTGACAGTTGATTTTTAGTCGACCCGTCCAAAAAAGTTAAAAATCGAGATTTGGGTTTTGATTGAGACTAAGCCCGTTTCTCGACAAAAAAAATATTATTTCTCATTTCTTTCTTTTGCATTGCCCTTTTTAAGAAATTTCAAAATCATTTTTAAGAAAAATTCGAAAAGTCAAACATTTGACTTTCGAGTTGACTTTGTAGTCAACTCTTTGATCAAAAGTCAACATTGGGTCAAAAATTGACCTTTTACCCAAAAAGATGCCATTTAGCTTTAACTTCACTTTTGTCAAACCAATTTCTCAAAAACTCAAAGATTTGACCAAAAAAAACAACATTTTAGGAAAAGTCAGCTAAATGGTTGACTTTTGGTCATACCTTTGACAAAAAAAATTGAAAAAAAAAAAAAAATGTACAAATACATTTATTTTAATGTCGATTTGACTTTTGTGTTGAAAATTTTACGAAAATTGATTAAGAACCTTGTTTTCCGAATTTTTGGTTTCGGGTCTTAAATTGGTCAAAAATCAAATTACTTTCGATATAGTTATAATTAGGTATAGTTCATTCTTTAACATTTGGTTTAGAAACTATTTGAAATCCACTCATGCATTCAATTTGGTGATATATTAAGTCAAAATGCAAATTGCCGTTTTGAGCCCTAATTAGGGGACCACAATTGATCCTTTATAACTTGTAAACGAACAATTATTTCTCACTCATCTCCTTAAGATAAATGCAAATTCGAAATTGATTTTGAGAAATTCACACCAGTATTTATCAATTTAAAGAAGTTTATTCTTCCAAGCATAAGAAAGTCAAGCAATTAAGCAATTAAAGGTAAGAGCTACTGCCGCCTCCTACGAAGAGTGTGACCTTTTTTCCAATATTGATATGCATATTCCATAAAAAAAAAAAAAACTTTTTATTTTTAATTAATTCTTTATAATTCACCGGCTGATCATTATTTGATTTAAAGAATCATCCCATCTCAATTGAAAACGCAAATACCTTTTTAGGAAAGAATCAAGCTCTGCTTCCATGTTGCTCTTATATTGTTTTTTCTTTCTACGTTTTTTCATGTCGGAGCTTGCATAATCTTCTCCAATATTTTTTTCTTGGTTTGAGAGAAGTGATCCAAGATTTGCTTGATTTTGTGAATTTGATTTAAGATTATCTTGAATTGCAGGTTCTTTAATTTCGACAAAAGACCCACACCCAAGTTCCATAGCCTTAGGTTATCCGATCTTATCCATTGTTCAATTTTTTTTTTTTTTTTGAATAGGACAGTATTAAAGATCTCATCGAAAACTTACAGCAGCTTGCCAAACAAAGGCTAAGAGAAAAAAGAGAAGGGGTATTACTGGCATAAAATCTACGATTGGATTCAAAAAAGCGTAGGCCTCAGGCAATTTGGCTAAGAAAAAACTACTTGAATAAAGGGTGGAATGAAGACAGATACAGATCAAACTAAAGATATTAAGCATAACAAACATTTTTTTTTTTCTTGGACTTGGAGATAATTGTATTTTGATTGAGTTATTGTTATTGATAATTGATATTCCTCCAAAAAGATATCAAAACGGATCACTAATCCAACACCAAATTAATATTTGGAGGAATCTTTGGAGGACTCTTCTGACCAAACAAAAAATATGGAATTGTCAGCAAAGTTGTTTCTTTTCTTCTTTTCTAAAAATCCAAAGAATTCTACTTACTTTATACATTATATATTACATAGGCCATCGATTCATCATTGGCTAAATAAAAAAAAAAAGAGGGTGATCCTTTTTCGAATAAAGGTTTCAAATAATTTCATCGACATGAGTGTTCTCTATCGAAGAAAAAATTTCAATTATTCGTTTTGAAACCCTTATGTTTTAAAATAACATAGTAGTAAAAAGAATACCATGCTACATTTAAGCTTCAAATAATTTAGCTTTAACCATATTAATGGTCCCACATTATTGGTTAATCGAGAATCAAAGTGTATTTGCCAATGAATCACGAAATGTTATGGTTCTTAAATATTATTTATTAATTTATTCAGAAGTAATTCACGGGATCATGCATCTTTTACTTTTTACTAGTTATAATGAAAAAAAGTGCAGCTGATTTAGTCCAGCCAATTCTTGAAATAAACAACTCGCACACACTCCCTTTCCAAAAAGGATCAATACACCAAGGACTACACTTAGATTTATTGGATTTGTTGCTAAAATATCGGTATTAAATCTGAAACTCTCGGCCGATGGCCAGTGACCGAAGGAAATGAAAGAATCAGTTACATTTTTCATACAATCTCCTCTTATAGATGAATTTAAAAAAAAAAAAACGAATAGAGTTTGTTGACAAATTGCCAAAAACTATAAATTTGTATCAAATTTGAACTAATAACTAATTCCAACTTGGAAGTATTGAAAAAACTCATATAAGCACAAAATCTCAAATATCCTTAATCATGAGACATATAATTATCACTATAAAAAAGAATCAGTAGTAATTAATATTAACATAACAGAAGTAAGTGGATCTATTAAGTGACCGAACTCTAAAGAAAAATCATTATTAATGGTCCGAGACCATACATATTGATAGATAAAACTTCTATTTATTTGTTGAATAGATAGATAGACCGAAAGTATCATAACTATACTTAACAAGAAAATACTAGGAAAAGCCCACATATGGCAAAGATTTTTTGTTGCCGTTGGAAAAAGTAGAAGTCCCACTCCTATTAACATAGGAATTGGAAGTGGAATGAAGGGGATAATCCATGAATATTGATATGTATATTCCATAAAAAAAAAATTATTTTTAATTAATTCTTTATAATTCACTGGCTGATCATTCTTTGATTTTTTTAAAGAATCATCCCATCTCAATTGAAAACATAAATACCTTTTTAGAAAAAAAATCAAGCTCTACTTCCGTGTTGCTCTTATATTATTTTTTCTTTCTACGTTTTTTCATATTGGAGCTTGCATAATCTTCTCCAATATCTTTTTCTTGGTTTGAGAGAAGTGATCCAAGACTTGCTTGATTTTGTGCATCTGATTCAAAATTATCTTGAATTGCGAATTCTTTAATTTTGACAAAAGACTCACACCCAAGTTCCATAGCCTTGGGTTATCCGATCTTATCCATTGTTTCAATTTTTTTTTTTTCCGAATAAATCATGTCTAGGATAGTGAGTATTGATACTAGGTATCAAAAAACGAAAAACAAAGTAATAAATAGAAATAAATAACGAAATAGTGGATTCCATCGTTTCTATGGTTATGTCTTAAACGGTGAGGTCCTCTATATATACCGGAGTCCCTTACTTCATTTAATCAATGCTATTAGCAAGTTGTACAGTTTACATTCTTCGGCTCTACCTATGAATTATCTAGTAATAGGTCTTTCACAACGAGATCTACCTATACAGTAACGGTATTTAATTATGAAAATTGGATGGGGTAGCTGACCCTCTTAGTTCGTGTTGTATTTTATTAATTAATACGTCCATGATGGGGTGCGATTGGCATGCACCATTTCGCCTTGATATGCTGCGATGAAAGGGTATGAAGGAAGTTGTATAAAGGGCTCCCTGAAGACAACTGTTGGACTAGTTGGACGAACGTACGTTCAGAAAGTTTTTTTCCTTTCTCTCCCCTTTCCATCAAGGCGTTCCATTCCTTCTTTACGAGAACAGTTTGCATTTACATTGTGGAAATCGGGTGCTTTCCTCATGATCGCATCCAGACCAACGTGAGATAGTTTGATTCGTGATTCATCTGGAATTCAACGTTCGTTCCGGGGTTAATTGCTGTTTGCGCATCGAAATCAGGTAAGTCGTTTTCCGCCGACTTGAATTCCAATATTGGTATTAGAGCCCAATCGCGATTTCTACCTTGTTTTTCATTGAGTTTTCTCATTTACCATTTGATATCAAGATCAAGAGATTGTATCCTAAACTGTTTTGATATTTATTGGTCGGAATTGCAATCTAAAAACTCAAAATCGAACCGAAGCAAAGAACGGATTCGGGGTCATGTGCATTCATGTGGTTTTGGCCATTTTTTGAAATATTTTTTCGGCCAAAATAAATTTTCAAATATACAGGGTAAAAGTACTCATCGAGATGAGTCCGTCGATGGGTTGAGCACCGCCGAAGGATGCCGGACGCGCCCACATGCGCAGCCAGAGGCCGCTACGCGTGGGTGCCATGTGCCTGAAGTGCTGGGAAAGCCAGCGCTGTGCAAGACGTGTCGATCAGCGAACCGGCAAGTGCGCCTCACGCGCTGATTAGCGAACTGGCCCGTGATGACGTCACTGTGACGTCACCCAACGGTCGGTAACCATTGGGATGATGTCATCGATGACGTCACTGCCGGCAGCAGTTGGCCGGCCGGTCATCGGCCGGCGACCCGACCCGACCCGAGATCCAACCCGACCGTTGACCGGTCAATGGTTGGACTGGTCAATCGGTCAACCAGTTCGACAGTTAAACCAGTTGGACTGGTTGGACCGGCCAGGAGCCATTTGGCTGGCTAGCGTGTGCGCCACACACGCCGCGCACTCAGGCGGTGCGTGGGGGCGCGTGTGACGTTCGATTGGAGCATGGTTAGCGGCGTTTGGTTCGTATGAGTGCTTTCTACACTGTGGTATATTTATTTTTGATATTTTAATTTTATAAATGTATAAAATTGTGTACAAAACCCAATGCACGCGTATTTTAAGGTTCAAATGTATAATTTATTTATTTGTAACTTGTATTTTCTTGTGGTTTAGGAAATACAGTAGCTAGCTTGTGTGCAAATGATGTCATATATGCTGTGTAGAGCTTGGTTCGATGATATCATGTATATAGTTTAGGATTAATACCCAAAAAAATCCCAAATTGGTACACTTATGATAAATTTACCCCAAACTATTTTTTCGACAACCAAAAACTCAAAACTGATATACTTTTGACAAATTTGCCCCAAACTGGTGCACTTGTGACAAATTTACCATCTATCAGTTTTCGTTAAACTTTATTGTCAAATTATTAAATTAAATGACACGTGACAGTTGACTGGTATAATTTTACGCTCCGTTTGTCATGGTTTACAACTTTTGTGATTTTTTTTTGTGGTATTAATTCAATTTAGCGGAGAGTATATTTGTCACAAATTTACCAGGTTTGGGGTTTTTGCTGTTGAATAAATTATTTAAGGGTAAATTTGTCATAAATGTACCATTTTAGGATTTTTTTTTTTATAGTTAGTCGGGATAAATTTGTTACAGGTATACCAGTTTGGAGTTTTTCATGGTAAAAAAAATAGTTTGGGATAAATTTGTCATAGGTGTACCCGTTTTGAGTTTTTCAGGGTATTAACCCTATAGTTTAATATACTTGCAATTTTCTAGTTGCTAAAAATTTTGAATAATGGTTGGAAATCCATTACATGTTGAATTGCGATTTTGATTAATAGTTGAAGCATGATTGTTGTTTGTACGTTGGTTCATATCATGCTATGTTTTTGTGTTAATGGAAAAATGTAGAAATTACATAAGGTCATGTAATTATTTTTCTTAGTGGGAGTTCATAGGTTGGTAGAATTTGAGAGAGTTTTCACCTAGAACTTAAAATTTGCGTAAATTAAACGAATTAATGATAATAGAACAATTGTACATAGAAGTTGATTGGGAACATAGTGAACTTTTACCTCTGTGTCTTTTGTTGAATTATCATTAATTTAGTTTGTCTTTGCTACAAATTAAATATGTGTGTTACTCTGTAAATGTGCTAGTATTGATTATGCGTTTATTATGTCAATGTGTTATAACAATTGATTATGGTTTCGGCATCCAAGACTATTGTGGCTGACCTCAATAAGGGTGAGAAGCTGAACAATGACAATTATGATATTTGGTACCGAAGGGTTCAGTACATCCTTGAGGAGTAAGAGGTTTTGGAAACCCTCAACCATACCATGGATGAACCTAAGCATGAAACTTTAGCTCAACACAGGAGAGATCTAGAAGCTTATCAAGCTTGGAAAAAGAAAAATAACATTGCTTACATCAAGTTGCTGAGCTGTATGCAAGATGACCTCATGTGTGAGTTTGAAAGTTATGAAAAAACTCAAGTTATGTGGGTTGCCTCGAAAGATAAGTTTGGGGGTACATCTGCCACTAAGCTAAGAGGACTCATCATCAAGTTTGACATATTCCAAAAGCGCCCAAATGTAACGATGAGGCAGTATCTTCGAGAGATGTCAAACATGATTCATAAGTTGAAGTCGGCAGGTCACTCCCTTACTAATGAACAATAAGTTCAGGCTATTATAAGGTCTTTTCTCGACAATTGGGAGCATAAAAAGATCAATATGACGCATAATGAGAATATTGTCATTTTTGATGATATTGCGTGTCATTTGGAATTAGAGGATGAACGTTTAGTGGCTGCGAGATCCTCTACCTATGCTTGTGTTGCTGAATCAAGTTCATGCAAAATTTCGGGTTTCAAGCGCAAGAGGAATCTTTAGTTTAACAACAAAGGGAAGAAGATTGATTAGGCACCAAAAAGGGGTAAGACCTTTGACGCAAGAAGCGTGGTGAGAAGAAGGACAAGGTCAAGATGGAGTGCTACAATCGTGGCAAGATGTGTCACTTTGCTCATGAATGCATTGAGTCGAAAAATGTACCCTATTACTCCATTACTTTGAGTAATGCTTTTATTTCTAGTACTATAATATTTACTGAATCTCATCTAATGTAGACTGTAGACTTAGGAGCAACAAACCACGTAGTTAGAGACCAAGAAGTATTTGTGGAGTATCGTCAGATACAGCCTGGATGAAGATGGATATATGTTGGGAATAACTCAAGAGTTGAAGTGAAGGGTATTGGCACATGTAAATTAATCTTACATGATGGTTGAAACTTATTCCTTCATGATGTCATTTATGCTCCAGATATTTGACGAAACTTGGTCTCTGTAGTTGTTCTCTTAGCTTAGGTTATGTATTGAATTTCTATGGTGATTATGTTGACAGTTTGTATGGAATAGTTTATTATGGTTCGGGTTATATATCGAATGGTTTTATGGTGTTAGACATTGACTATGATTAGTATAATATTAATGTCAAGAGTTATTTTTCTTTAATTGCATTTTCTAGTAATGTTGAAATTGATGCAAGTACTTGACATGCTAGATTAGGTCACATTGGATAGCAAAGAATGCAAAGATTAGCTAGAGAAAGCCTTTTAGGGTCACTCACTAATGTTGATCTACCCATATGTGAACATTGTCTAGCAGGAAAAGCAACTAGAAAACCATTCGGTAAATGGACTAGAGCCGAATTTTCATTGCATCTCATACATTCTGACATTTGTAGTCCTTTGAATGTGAGGGTGAGGCATAGAGTCTCATATTTCATCACTTTCATAGATGATTTCACACGTTTCAGTTATGTCTTTCTGATCTCCCATAAGTTAGAAGCATTAGACGGCTTTAAACGATATATAGCGATGGTAGAAAATCAGCTAAACAAAACAATAAAGGCATTGAGAACCAATCGTGGACACAAGTATCTATCGGGGCAATTCAAGACTCTTTGTGATGAAAATAGAATTATACAACAATTGACTATTCCTGGTACTCCACAACAAAATGGGGTAGCTGAGAGAAGGAATATAACCCTATTGAAAATGGTTAGGTCTATGATTGCGTAAGCAAATTTACCTATATCTTATTGGGGAGATGCGTTATTGACTGCTGCCTATATACTTAACCGAGTGCCCTCAAAATTGGTCATTTCCACCCCTTAAGAATTATGGACTGGTAGGAAATCAGACTTGAGTAGTTTACGTCTATGGGGATGTGCAACTTATATTTATGATTCTTCCCATAAATATGGAAAATTATGATCTAGAGGGAATAAATGTATCTTTATAAGATATTTTGAACACTCAAAAGGGTACGTGTTCATAGGTGAACAAGCTGATGGAAGTGTGACCGAAATGGAGTCACGAGATGTCACGTTCTTAGAGAATGATTTTCCTAGTAGAGGTGAGATTAATAAGGACTTCCAATTATATGAGATGGAAGATCCTAATAACACACCCACTAATATTGTAGAGGGAAATGAAGATTTACCCTAACATGCAAGACCTAGTGGAAGTGCTGCATCGCTTGAAGAATTGAATTCAAGAAAAATTCAATTGTGTAAAAGTAATCGTAAAAGTATTCACCGTCGTCGTTTTGAGATTGAAGGAGAAGTATTTATGATTGCTCAGAATGACGATACCAAGCGTAAGACTGTTCAAGAAGCTCTCTCATCCTCTGATAAGGAAGAATGAAGAAAAGTTTTGGAAGATGAAATGGAGTCAATGGGGGCAAATCATGTTTGGGACTTGGTTGATCTACCACCCAATCGTAAGGCCATTGGAAACAAATGGGTCTTTAAGATTAAACGAATGACGAATAGATCAATTGAAAAGTATAAGGCTCACCTTGTGGCTAAAGGTTATACAAGATGGTATAGACTGTGAGGAAACATTTTCACCAGTTGTAAGGTTTGCCTCAATACGTCTTATTCTAGCTATCGTTGCACATTTGGACCTTGAATTACATCAGATGGATGTAAAGACGGCATTTCTCAATGGAAAACTAAATGAGGAAATTTATATGAAACAACCAATATGTTTCATAGCTAAAGGTTAAAAGCATAAATTTTGCAAGCTTCATCGCTCAATATATGGCCTTAAGCAATCATCTAGACAATGGTATCTTTGTTTTCATAGAGCAATAATAACTTTTGGTTTCACGATGATCGAAGAAGATCATTGTGTATATGTCAAGCGGTCCCAAGATAAATTTGTGATTTTATCACTTTTTGTGGATGATATTTTATTAGCTGGAAATGACAAGATTTTGGTTATCACCATAAAAAAATGATTGTCCTCCAATTTTGAGATGAAGGACATGTGAGAAGCTGCTTATATATTAGGAGTTAAGATCGAAAGAGATCGATCAAGGAAACTCCTTACTTTATCACAAGAGTCTTATATTATGAAGATTCTTAAACGTTTTAATATGCATCACTGTAATCCCATTGATACCCCTATCATGTAAGGTGAAAGCCTAAGTACTAAGATGTGTCTTAAGACTCTAGAAGAAATTAAAGCAATGGAAACTGTTCCTTACGCTAGTGTAGTCGGAAGTTTGATAGATGCTATGATGTGTATTTAACCCGACATATGTTATGCCGTGGGATTGGTGAACCGATATCAATCAAATCTCGGTCAAGCACACTGGAAAGCAGTGAAGAGGATTCTGAGATACTTGAAGGGCACCATGGACTATCGACTTTGTTACCAAGGGAATGATTTACGCCTATTAGGCTATTTAGATGCCGATTTGGGTGGAGACCTGGATGAACGTAAATCAACTTTTGGATATGCGTTCTTGCTCAATGGATGTGAGATTTCTTAAAATAGCAAGAAACAGACATGCACGGCCTTATCTACGATGGAGGCAGAATTTATTGCATGCTTTGCCACAGTGCAAGAAGTAGTATGGCTAAAATGTTTCTTAGAAAATTTAGCCACTGTCACTGAGGTTCCAAGACCGATGATAGTTTATTGAGATAGTCAAGTAGCCATTGCCTATGTGAAGGATCCCAAGTACCATTGAAGGACGAAGCACATTGACATAAAAAACAACTTCATAAGAGATATAATAGCGCAAAAAGAAATGATCCTACAATATATTTCAACCAATAAAATGGTTGCCGATCCATTTACGAAGGCTATTCCTAGAGACATATTCTTGACCCACAAGATGTCACTAGGATTGCGTAGAATGTGATATGTGTTATTGTAAATGATTATTGGTTTATGTATTTGTGAACATATGTATTGTACTTGTTCTTTACCAAAAAAAAAATATATGTATTGTACTTGTTTGTTTATTAGTGACTTGATGTTTTTATCAATAAATACGAATACAATATGAAACTAGCACTACACACATATATTATTGAAAAGTATGTCAGCAGGTAATGATTGGCTCACTCACACGAGCAATCACCTCAAGTGCTTTAGATAGCACGTTGAGATGAGACGCTATGTACAAATAAATGCTAAAGAGCAAGTCTGGTATATAAAATATGTTGCCTTGATTGGAGTTAAGATGAGGTCTATGATTTGTTTATAACAAGACTGAACATGATAGTCCCACAATCATGTATGCCTGAAAGATGCCGGATGCGAGTACTTAATTGGGCGCTATAGAAAGTGAGTTGATATAGCACTCGGGCTCAACATGAGTACGTGAGAAGCACGTGACTATGTTTAGGTTAAGATCCGTATAGTGGATATTTTTGATAAATGACATACGTTCTTATAGAATAAGTAATCCACTATAGCATATAATTCATACTACATGTGCATTGTACGACCAATAAGGGAAGATGAGTAAAATTATCCTAATTTACTCATCGTGTGAGCCTTTGAGGTAATTTATAATTTACCTCATTATGTGCCCTATGTTACTTCTGACTATGTTCTTGAAGTGAAAGATCAATGTTGTTACTTTATCATGTTATCGACGGTCATGAATAGATATGGCCTTATGGGACGTGTCTAGGAAAGCAATTGTTCTGAAATGGAGAGAGACATGAGTGCGAAGGAAGACTATTGTTGTTTTACATCTATCACATGTATTTACTGGTCGACCAATTATATTGCCTTATGTGGTTGCGAATATAATTGTAAAAACATTGTGTGTTTTTTAGGATAGTCAATATAGCCTTTAAGGGATAGGTATACTTGGATTAATGTAACAAAATATGTATGGGGCACTATGAGACATCAATTGTTTATTTCTTTTCGGGGTTGTAACCATTATGTCATCCCTAACAGGTGCATAATTTGAGCTTCCAAGTGTATGTGTACTCACTGGTTGCATGGCTTATTTGTCAGTATGAATTGTTGTGTAAAGTTGATGAATGTTGAACATCTTATATTCTTGAAAGAGAGCTATCAAGCCCATCATGTTCGAGTGGGAGATGTTGTATTTTATTAATTAATACGTCCATGATGGGGTGCGATTGGCACGCATCATTTCGCCTTAATATGCTACGATGATAGGGTATGAATGGAATTGTATAAAAGGCTCCCTGAAGACAACCGTTGGACTGGTTGGACGAACGTACGTTCAGAAAGTTTTCTTCCTTTCTCTCCCATTTCCATCAAGGTGTTCCATTCCTTCTTTACAAGAACAGTTTGCATTTACGCCATGGAAATCGGGTGCTTTCCTTGTGATCGCATCCAGACCAACGTGAGATAGTTTTATTCGTGATTCATCCGCAATTCAACGTTCATTCCGGGGTTAATTGCTGTTTGCACATTGGAATCAGGTAAGTCGTCTTCCGTCGATTTGAATTCCAACAGTTCGTTTTTGCAAGAGTACATGCATAAGATTTTGGATGATTCGGTAATGGAAATATTATTCCATTAGTTGAATTCAGAGTTGTTAGTTACTTCATCTGGATGAATCTTAGTGATGGAATAAATTAAGTCATAATTCATTGGATGAATGTATCATTAACTTTTTTTTTTTTTTTTGAGGAACTTATCATGAATCCAATGATTTTTGCCGCTTTTGTTATTGCTGCTGGGTTAGCTGTCGGGCTTGCTTTTATTTGACCTAAAGTTGGTTAAGGTACTGTTGTGGGCCAAGTTGTAGAAGGTATTGCAAGACAACCCAACGCGGAGGGAAAAATACCAGGTACTTTATTGCTTAGTCTGGCTTTTATGGAAGCGTTAACAATTTAAAGAGGCATCATCTTGTTTCGATGATTTACTTCACAGGCGAGGTCTCTCATTCAAGTCCAGGATGGTCCACTTATGCCAAGGAAAAGAAAATTCGATTATTTTTATGAATTTGATATTGGAAATTTGCAATCTAGAAATTCATTTTGGACAATTGAACCTTCTCAAACCGTTTCTTCTTAAGAACACATGATTTTGCACTTATCGACAAATATAACCTCTTTCATTATTTTAAGTGGTTATTCTATTTTGGATAATGAAGAACTTGTTATTCTTAACTCTCGAGTTCAACATCTCTTATGTCAATGGACACCGGAGGGATATTGAATGAATTGAATTGTGATATGGATGAAATATAATGAAATAGAGCCACTTTGAGGTTCCCTATGAAATGAGGCATGTAATGAAGCCACTATGAAGAAGTTTCGGGAGTTACGAAGGAAACTTCAAGCTCATATTGGTTATGAGTTGAGAATGGTAATTGAACTCTATGAGATCGAATCTCCTGTTGTTCCTTAGTAGCTCAGTGGTAGAGCGATTAACTGTTAACTAATTGGTCGTAGGTTAAATGAATCAAATCTCCCCAAGTGGGATTTGATTTCTTCCTTGGCCCACCAAAGCTCTTGCAAGAAGAGGAAGCCATTGTCCATCACTTCGCCAACCTGTTCGAAGATAGTTTGGTTAACACCACTGGTGAAGATGAAGAGCCTGCAAATCCTGCTGTGTAAGGGATGTTTCTAGTTTCTGCATTTCATTTTAGTTGTATTCCATTCATTTCTCTTCTGCGAGGGAATTCCATTTGTTTACACTTGTAATAATTTGGATCATAAACTCTATGATCCAGGTGATATACGTTGTAATGCAGTTTTTGCATATCAATAAAATTCTCATTTTGTTAATAGATGTGTGAGGTATCCCAAACCAGACCAATGATAATGCTTTAAGGCTTGGGTCTCCGTATGATCTATAGTTTCAAAATGTTTTGATGGAACATGGATGTTTGAAGACATGAGAGTGAGTTCCTAATAATTTTTTCAAAAATCGAAATTCGAAAACAAGTTTTTTCATGGCATTTGCATGCATTACATTAATTTATATTTATATACTAACCATTTTTTATTGCATCTCAGGTATGACAGTTCACATCATGATAGTCATTTGCATGGCTTAGATTCGCATTGAAGAGACTTTGGTGAACTCGATTATTTCGACTTAGAGAATGAGGATGACCCTCGAGTTATTGAAAGGGAATGGCTCAGACATGAAGAGTCCAAACCTCCTACCATCGAGCAACCAATCACAATGAACTTTGGAGATTCAGATAACCCCAAAGAAATCAAGATTGGGGCAAGTTTCTCTCAAATGGATGTTGATGAATTAATTGGACTTTTGATGGAATGTCAAGATATTTTTTCTTGGTTGTATACTGACAAGCGGGGTTTAAATCCCAAGATAATAGAACACACATTACTACTCGATACTAATATTCCGTCCAAGAAGCAAAAGCTCAGAAGAACAAAACCTAAGTTGTCTAAAAAGATTGAAGAAGAAGTCATGAAGCTCCTAAATATTGGTTTTATTGAAGTCACCCATTATATTGATTGGATTGCTAATACAGTCTCAGTTATGAAGAAGAATGGATGGGTCCAAGTCTGCGTTGATTACCGTGACTTGAATAAGGTAGGCCGTAAGGATAATTTTCCTTTGCTACACATTGATGTCTTAGTTGACAGTACTGCTGGTCTCGAACTATTCTCCTTCAAGGATGGATTTTCTGGTTATAACTAAATCTAGATGAAAGAGGAAGACAAGATTAAAACATCTTACATCACTCCATGGGGAATATTTTGCTACAAAGTTATGTCTTTTGACTTGAAGAACGCAAGGGAAACATGTTAAAGAGCCAAGGTGGCACTATTCCATGACATGATGCATAAGGAGATTGGAGTCTATGTCGATGACATGGTTGCAAAATCAAGACAAGGTCAAGACCATGTTGAAGTCTTAAGAAAATTATCTAATCGATTGAGGAAGTTTAAGCTGAGGCTTAACCCCACAAAATGCATATTTAGGGCAAAGTCTGGGAAATATCTTGGATTTGTGGTCAGTAACAAGGGTATTGAGACTGATCCTTCTAAAGTAAATGCCATATGCGAGCTAAAACCTCTTTCTACTGTTAAGGAAATTTGAAACCTATTGGGAAGATTGAATTATGTTGCGAGATTCATCTCCTAATTGTCAGAAGCTACTAAGCCATTCTTTAAGCTGTTAAAGAAGAACGCAAAGGTCAACTGGGATGAAGAATGTCAAAAATCCTTTGAAGACCTTAAGCAATATATTTCGTAATCTCCTGTACTAGTACCATTTGTCCAAGGCGTGCCTCTAGTCTTGTATCTCACCATTCATGAAGAGTTTTTAGGAGTCATATTGGCACAAAAAGGACCAAATGATGGAATAGAATGTGCCATGTACTACCTCAATAAGAAGTTTACTACATTCAAGATCCGATATCCCGAAGTGGAAAAAACCTGTGTAGCATTGATTTGGGTCTTACATTGACTGAGGTAATATACTTTTCACCGCCATATCCTACTAGTGACTGAGAATGACCCAATTAAATATCTTTTGAAGAAGCCTGCATTGGTTGGAAAGCTCGCTAAATGGAATTCAAAGCATGGCATAAAAGTCCATAAAATGACGAGTCATAGCTGATATGTTAGTTGAAAATCTTGAAAAGTCTTATTACTGGGATGAAGTTGATGAAATGATTTATCTGATCTCGCATGATAAATGAACCATGTATTTTGATGGTGCTGTTAATTTTTCTGATTCCAGCATTAGGGCAATTTTAATATCCCCAAAAGGTTAACATTACCTAGTAGCTGCAAAGTTGGTATTCCCTTATACCAACAATATTTCTGAATATGAAGCTTGTATCTTTGGTTTGTAGTTGGCCATTGATATGAAAGTTAGAAAGCTTCAAGTTTATGGTGATTCTACACTCATCATCTGTCAGATGGGAGAAATGAATACTCGAGACGTAAAGTTAATTCCTTACCATGAATATCTCAAAGACCTGGTCAAGGAATTTGACGAAATATCTTTTGATTATCTACCAAGATCATAAAATCAATTTGATGATACCCTAGCAATCTTTTCATCAATGTTGTAATTAATCGATGGTTTGAACATTGATCATTTGCAAATTGATGTCTTGAAGAAGCCTATTTATTGCCTGATGATTGGAGAAAAATCTGATAGTCAACCCTAGTATTATGACATCATGAATTCCCTTCGAGGAGATAAATTTCCCCAAGGAAGTCAAACCAATGATCGAAAATACCTGATAAAGTTAGCATTTAAATTCTTCTTTAGTGTAGGAACCCTTTATAAAAGTTCTTTCGATTTAGTTTTACCGAAGTGTGTGGACGCACAAGAAGCCAAACTACTGATGAAAGAGATACATGAAGGAGAGTGCGGCCCTCATATGAATGGCCATCTCCTAGGAAGAAAAATCATCAGGCTTGGTTACTATTGGTTGACCATGGAAGCCGATTGTATTCAACATATGAGGTGCTATCACCAATGCCAAGTCTATGGAGACAAAAACGCTCCTCCTAATGAATTGCATCAAATGTCCGAGTCCTGGCCTTTCTCGATGTGGGGCATCGGCATCATCGGACCAATTAATCCTAAAGCATCGAATGGATACTGTTTTATCTTAATGGCTATTGATTACTTCACCAAATGGATTGAAGTCAATTCTTATGCCCACGCACCGTAAAAAGCCTTGTAAGGTTCATCCATCATGATATCATTGCTCGATATGGAGTACCTAAAGCGATCATTACAAACAATGGATCAAACTTGAACAACAAAATAGTGGATGGATTACTTAGAGAATTCCACATTCACCACTTACATTCTTCTCCTTACCGCCCACAAATGAATTGAACTGTGGAAGCGACAAATAAGAACATTAAGAAAATTTTAGCCAAAATGGCTGAAAATTATCGTGATTGGCATGATCGATTGCTATATGCTTTGCTTGATTACCGAGCTTCAATTCGCACTTCAACTGGGGCAACATCATTCTCATTGTTCTATAGGATGGTGGTTGTGCTACCCATGGGATTGTAAATTCTTTCACTGAAAGTACTTTCTCAAGTCAAGCTCTTTGAAGTTGAATAGGTTCAACAAAGGTTTGAACAACTCAATATGATTGATGAAAAGATGGCAAAAGCCCTATACCATAGACAAAGCTATCATAAGAGAGTAGCCAAGTCGTTCAATCGTAAGGTCAGGCCAAGACATTTTGAGATCAATGATCTCTTCTTGAGAAAGGTTCCACCTATCATTCTAGATCCTTGTAGGAAGTTTACTTAGAACTACGAAGGCCCGTTTATTGTAACAAAAGTGCTACCTAGCGGAGTACTGAGTCTTATAGAAATGGATGGTCAAGAATTACCAAGGCCAGTAAATGCTAATGCAACTTTTGGATTGAATCCGAGCCACTTTAAGATATTTGCATCATGCATTTCATGCATACACATCACATCCACATGTTCATTTTGTAGGATCTATGAAGAAGATTCTATTTATCCACAGGAAATTGATCTCAGGAATGGAAAATCTCCAAAAAGTGACCATTTTCTTAAAAGATTAGAAGTAGCCCTATCCCTTAGAATGCCAAAAGAGTTAGTTGAAACTCTAGAAGTGAACCCCTGTGTTGAGCAAAACCTGTTTTGTTCATAAATTTTATTCAACCTTGTTTCCAAAAGTCACCCTAGTAGGGTCAAAGGAACATGTTCTTTCAAAAAAAAAAAATTGATACATTCTCATTCCCTAAGGAGTGGAATTTAGCCAAAATGTGTTTTGAAAAACCCAAAAAGGATTGGTAAATATGCCAAGTGATAGTGCCTAAAATGATGAGAGGTAACCCTTTGCCAAACACGTCCTTATACACTATTTGAGAGAATTGAGTGAGAAGAACCATATCTTGGGGCATAGTAAATACATGGTTTGAGATGATAGATGCATTTCTTTTTAATCCCAAACACTATTGATATCTCTTGCAAGCCACTTTAAGCCAAATAGGGAGCATTTCCAAAATAACCCTGTTAAGAACAACCCCACATTGGGGCAAAATAGCGGGTATTGGTTGAACATTATGAAGCAAAAGATCGAGAAAGATTTTATTGCTTTCACTTGCATCAATCTTTTTGTATTAGCTTCAAGTGATTTCTTATCGAAGCTTGAGGCATTCCGAAGTGACGAAGAGCATTCCGTTCACTACCCTAAATACAATTATTCTTTTCTTAGCCAATTTGAGTCCTATACAATTCTTTTGTAACTCTAAGTGATGATTATCTCCCCACACTGAGATAAGGCATGTGATTTACTAACAAAATTGAGAATGTTGGTTATGTTTGTAAATACCACTCAAGAGTCCTAGATGCTCAAAAGAGAGTGAAAACTAGGGGGTATGAAAAAGCAGTATGCCTAATAAAAATAAGATCAATGCCCATGAAAAATGCAAAGAAAAACAAAAATGCAAAGAAAAGCAAAATCAATAGTCATGCAAAAGACCATTTAAAAAACAAAAGAAAAGCTTTGCAAAATATGTATTGCAAGTAATGTCATTAGAAAAGAGAGCAAAGCTCTCATGTCTCAAGACAAATAGTCAAAAGGACTCTTGAGATAAGTTAAATTTCAAGAGTCAGATTTCTAAAAAGTTGTGTAATGCTAATGATGTCAAGATAATCACTCACTTTAAACCCCTTGATATCTGAAGATTTTTCAAGCCTTTTTAAGCCTCATCTGAACCAACATTACAATCCCTATCCGAAGTCTCTTCTGATTGGGATGGTTCAAGTTGAAATAAGAATCTCACATGGGAGTTACCGCTAGAAGGAGTGTAAGCAATCCTATCTTATTTTATCTTTGAGGTTCTTGACTTGTAAACTTGATGAGGATATTGTTTGAATATTTGCTTCTTGACCTCAAAGTGCATACCCTTTGTATAAACCCATGACCAAGCCATTATTACGGTCCTTTTAAAAGACCTTTTGATCAATGAATTGTATTCACTGTAAATGTTTCTGAAAGCCTTAGACATAGGTTGAGTGAGATCTCTCTAGTGAGATTTAAGTAGTTTTCCCACATTAATGATTGGGAATAAAAACCCTTTTTGAGAGCTAGTGTGAAAGATCCTTTTGATTGGGCTATTCCACTTGGCATATTTGACTTAACCCTTAGGTGGTTAATCAAATTTCATTTTGTTAAAATCCTCTCCAAAGGGATTTGACAATTGGTATCGTTTATCAAGATATGCTTGCAAGATTGGTTCTCAAGCAATCTCGAAACCCCGTGTTTCCAATCTTTGGTAATCCTAAATCATACCCTTGTTTCTGGTTTAAAATCAAGTTTTTGGTAATCCTAACTGTCACACCATGAACCTCGAGTGCATACACATCCCTCGGTGGTCGATAAAATTGTGACATTCCCAGGACGCATCTCCGACCCATTCATTTTAAATGCGCATGTGGAAGCGAAATGAACAATCTCTAGACAACAACCGACATGTGATAGAAAAGTAGGACAATCAAATAACAAAAGCCAACTTTATAAACACATCGAGTTCATATACAGAAGGGTCTAAAACAAAAAAGGATCTACTGAGCTAACCCTACCCCGGACCCTCTGACTTGGGATTCAGGTTCACTACGACATCGTCAGGGATGTCAATGTCAAGTGGGTTAGCTACCTCCTCACCCTCAACGACAGGTCCGTTGAAACCATCCTTGGGACCTTCCTGCTCCCCGTTAGGCCCATGAAGAAATCATGCCTTGAATTGATGAGGTACCAACTAGGGTAGGCCCTCATCGACCAAGATCGTGGTCACAATGAGCTCATGGGTCCAAGGACTCCCAAGGATAGGGAAGACGGTACTCTGTTCACTATACCCTCGTGGCTTCCCAAAACGAACCGGACGAGCTACCATCTAGGAACCTGTAAAAAGTTAAACTACAACGGGGTGAGACAATGTCTTAGCGAGTTCATGTCCTAAATCCCGATTAAGAAGATAATACACTTAGAGGCAGCATAACCACACAACCAATGAGATTTACCTCGCCTCAATTCCTTCATGCACGTTAGTACAGTTCATATAACAGATATATGCAGTAATGGCACTTAGTAGTTGGAACGCCTCAACTTATATCTCAAACAATCACGGGGGTCCCGATTATATCGTTATGAAATGTCACATTCCG
Source organism: Eucalyptus brandiana (assembly GCA_014182725.1). NCBI lineage: Eukaryota > Viridiplantae > Streptophyta > Magnoliopsida > Myrtales > Myrtaceae > Eucalyptus > Eucalyptus brandiana. The sequence continues at coordinate 9,299,623 of CM024676.1, forward strand.
TGTCACACGATTTTGTCCCATAATCAGGCGCAGTGATTTCACTCAATCATGCGTTCCAATTGATTACGGCCCCATGGGCACGGCCTACTCCACATTCGGCGGTCTTCCAACATAGCCAGATGTCGTCTTGCCCCATCAAGCATGGTAACGTCTACCTAGAGACGGCATTCCCGAAGGAGCATCGGTCTAGCCTCTACTGCGATTGGCATCTGTTGACAAGGGGTATTCTCAAAGGAGCATCGTCCACCTGACCTTCATCGGATGATGGGTTCTCATAACCATCACACATACATCCAATCCCGACCAAGGACATCGTGCATTGCACTCAAATGTTTCAATTAAAATAATGTGCTTGGCCTATTTTTTTCGTATTAAAAACACTCGGTAAAATAATCGTCTGTGGATACACAGTCAGATTGAACCATAAAAAGCAATATCATTCATTTTAAAAATCCCACAATTTTATATAGTACCTAAAAATATTTTTGGCGTAAAAAACCGACACCCAGTATTTTCTAATTAAATACAAAAAATCCACAATTTTGAAATAATAAATTAAAAATCACAATCATCACTCAATTGCATAATCTAATCATCAATTGCACAAAATAATTACACCACGACAATCAGCACAAAATTCTAATGACCGGCTATCCCGGTATAATTTACGAAAATAATTAAATAATTAACTAAATTACAAAAATAATTAAATAAATGCCTAATTAAGCTAAATACACTAATCTAACCACCTAATTGGACCTAACTAAATAATGCACTAAGCTTAATAAATCATACAATCTAATTAACCCATAACTAAACTAATCTAACCACATAATTAGCTTAATTAACTAACTAAACCACTAATTACTCTAATCTAATCACCTAATCCAATCTTTGTCTAAACTAAACATCTCCTAAGCATAATTAATCCCATAAGCAAGGTTTAGTAAGTAAACTCACCGGATTTGCGAGCCAATGAGTTCATGATGACAGTGACATAGAGGCGAGTGAAACTCGAGCCTAGAGTGATGCCAAAAGAGGTCCAAAAGGGGCTCGAAAAAAAGCCTCAACCCGAAGCTGAAACTTCAATTATGATTTGGGCCAAATCGAAGAGAGGAGAGGGGCCGGAACGGTCAGACTAGCGCAGGAACAGGCAAGGCGAGCGAGCGGAGCTACTGGCAGCTCAGGTGGTGATGGCAACTTCTAGGCGGAGCTACGACAGTGGCCAAGGGCTTCGGGATGCCGGACTAGTGTGCGAGCAACGGTGATCGATTTGATTGGCCATCAGTGGGGATGGCCGGTTTAGCTCCTTTCCTGCCAGTTCTTGACCTATGGCGACCGGTTCCAAGATCCTTTTGATGTTAATTTCACTTTTGCACCTTTAATTTCTTAAATTTTACGAATTGATCCTCAAATTTCGTCAAATTGCAATTTAACCTATTATTGAATATTTTAACAAAATTCTCAATTTTGGCTCGGGTTTTCGCAAATCAAACCCATTGGATAGATTACCCAACACCTTGAGATCATGATCCAACCTTCAAAATCAAATTTTAATCGTTGGATTGAAATTTTGACCATCGGATTGAACCGTCGAACAAATTGGATAGTTTAGGGGTAGCATATAAGCTCATTTTCTCTCCATTTTTTAGAGGAGCTCATTTGGCACAAAATCTACTCTCTCTCCTTAGACCATTCTATTTCTTTCCCTCTGCTTTTCCCACCCATTTCTTCCTACTCTCTCTCTCTCTCTCTCTCTCTCTCTCTCTCTCTCTCCCTATTTACTCGCCAATTCACTTGAATCTACTGATCGACCCCATATCGGAGAATTGTAGGCTACTGCTAGCCCCCGTGGTGATCTACATCTTCTCCTCATCTTAATCGGAGTTGCAACGAGGACAGATGGTGCTTAGCTCCCTTTGATCTGCCCTCCTTAGCTATAAGGAGCAAGACTGGCGTCGGAACCAGTTTTTGGTTTCGACTGATTCATCATTCGAGATTGGCATCTAGCGGTCATCTTTGAAGTCCCTAGCCTATTCTGATTTGTCCTCAAGTTTGTGCTCGACATCCAGGTGATTGGAGGTCCGTTGATTGGTAATTGGAAGGCCTTCAACATTCGTGTCTATCTCAACATCCTCAAATCTGTCCAACTCGGATCGGTTACTTGGCAAATCAATCCGGTGGCTAGCATTGTTTCCACAGCTGTTGGATGTTATCTTATCCAATTCCCAACGAGGTCTTCAACTAAGCTGTGGTTGGAGTCTTGTCCCTTGGTCGCTAGACGGCTTCGGTTACCTTTATTCTCATCGACGATTGAAGATTGGTCTATTTTGGATCTCGATGCAACCCCTAGACATTCTACACTATTCTACTCACAATCTTTGATGAGCTTAATTTGATCGATTGCGATCAAAATCGACACAAACGCGTAAAAGGTAATAATCTCGATCTCGAACCCCGTGAAGCGAGACTGGATTAACCGATCAGGGCTAGGGTTCAATTTTAGGTTAGTATACTATGTTAGATGTTGGATTAATGGATTTGGATGATAATTTGCTATAATTGATTATTCTTAAATGATGAACTTGAATGATTGATTTAATTTGGTCTTAAATTTGCATTTTCGTATCCTTGAATTGACCTATTGTTTTGGTTGATACGAGGTTCGAAATGAACTTATTTGGGTTCAAGTCTTTCAAGATTTTGATAATACACATCACAAACTTCAAATCGATAGGTTGCATGCCCCAATCGAGTACCATTTGACCTTCGAAAAACACCTTTAAAGATGAGTGATTCTGTAGTAGTTTAGGTTAGTTTTCAATTCTGTTCCTATTCCGCCTTCTGTCTTTTATATTTTTGTGCTACTTTTTGTGTTGATTTTTGAAGGAATATTCCATCATGAAAGTTGTTTGTTATGGTGTGGTATATGTTATGTATTTTTTTTTTCAGAATATTTAGACATGATTAGCTAGGTCAAAATCACTCAAATAACTCCGCTTAGCCCTATCCCCTTCAGGGGTATCTAAGCTTAGGTCGGTCCGCTCTATGTTCATTAATGACATTGCCATTTTTGTATTGATCTCTATATTAATTTTTGGAGAAACTTTCCTTCATGAAAGTTGCTTGTAATTGTGTGGAGAATGTTTTATAATTTTTTCAAAATTTTTGAATATGTTTAACTAGGTCGAATTCGCCTAGATCCAAACATAGGACATTTTGCTCTACACTATTCCAGATTGTGGTTTAGTGAAATTGAATCCATAAATAAGTTTGTTTGGTCTTAAATCCTTATGAAATATGAAAGACATGCTATATGTATTCAATTGATGCATGATTTGCAAAGTATTAATGTTGTCTAGTATGTCAATTGCATGAGTTAATGTGAAAAGATGTTGCATCAATATATAGCTTGGATATGTACCTCTATTTTGTTATTTTTTTCTATGACTCATATAATTACATTTTGCAAAGTATGTGAGACTCTTCATAGGATTTTTGCATATTTTGGGATGGCTGAAATCATGCCCGTTCTGTGGAATTAATGCTGAAATGAAACATTACCGTGTATACACCTTGCCATATTTATTTAAGTCATCTAAAGACCAAATTTTGCTAGATACCTTTAAATTCGATATTCACAACTGACCTCCTCTCTCGAGGTGTGTCGCTCATGTGAGTACGGGCCGCGACACTCCGCTTGTGACATCCTAGGTTTTCGATTCTGCTTTTAATTTAATAAATCAAGCATTTCATCGATGCGCCTATAGTGTTATTCTTAGAGTTGATCACTCGTGAGATAACTAGACTATCTAGAGAAGTCATTAAGGATTTTAAGGCAAATAGACTTGAGAATTTGACCAGGAATCGGCTGCTCGACCGTGTTCATCTGCCAAGATCATTACGGCATAGTTAAAAAGCGATTAGAGATCAGAGATAGGTCGGTTTGGCTGAGATGCGTGGTTAAACGTGGGTGATTCCACTAAATTGCAAAATTCTTTTTGATCAGCACTAGATTGATTTTTCTATCGTATTAGTATCATGTGTTTGTATTTAAAACCTTGAGATTTTCACGACAACCGAGAGTTGCCAATGGGTAGAAGGGGTTCATTGTGGCTCAAAGAAAATTGAGCATGGGTCATTTGTATTAAAAAGTTCTGAAAGCTACCCGGTAGCCTAGGTCACGCTAAACATGCGTTGGAGTGAAATTAACCGTGAATTTGAATCCGATTTCAGAAATTGAAAGTTCTGTCATGTCACAAATCATTTTAGGAATGTCGACTCAGCCTCCAAAGATTTTTCTGCAAACCGAGACTTTTTAGGAAAAAGTCGTCTTAGGGCCGTTTTTGTACATAAAAAGTCAGGGACCGTTTTTTTTTTTTCGCATATTTAGGATGTAAGTAGGGTCAATTGGTGAGGAAAAATACTAATTGGATCAATGAGGTGTTGATTGATTTTATAGAGGCCGGATTGTGTTGAATTAAGAGGGAGTTGGTGTCCAATTGAGGGAGAAATCCATGAAATTCGTAGCTCCCCCTTGCCTAGGACTTTTGGATCATTTCAAAGGTTGTGAAGTGAGCCTTGGTGGCTGATTGTGGTTCATGTATGGCTAAGGATTTGTCAAGGGGACCATTAGAGAGAAAATAAGGCTTGGTGGCCCCCCTTTGTCCCCTTATCCCTTCCTCTCCCCCTCAAGCTGGTCGGCCACATCCATTTCCCCTCATCCTTGCCATTTTCGAACACCACAACAGCTGAAGAAGAGTTGCCGAAGCTAGCCCTTGCCGATGGACCGTTCATCACCCATAATGCCACCACCACTCGTCGCGCCTTAGTCGCGTCCAGCGACATTGCTCCACCTCCCTCTCGCCTATTCTAACGTCCCATGAGTTATCCCAAGCAACTTAGGCCGCTGTGAGCTGCCTCGGACCACCGTCAAAGCCTGGAACCACCCCTCCAAGCCGCTGCTGCCTCTGTCGGTCCACCACTGCCCTTGCCTCACCGAACTAGCCTTTGCTTTTTTCTTTTGCAGGCCAAAACAGAGAGCAAATCAGTGGGTTTCTAGCAAAAGTCTTGGCCCATTTTGAGGTTGTTCCCAACCCCGAAAGCTAGGCCCGCTTTGGAGAAAGTTGTTCCCTACGGCGTTCCTATCGATTTGAACCGACCAGATCGCGAAACAAGTGAGTTTAACTCACTAATCATAGCTTAGTAGGTTAATTATGTTTATGGGTTGATTAGTTTAGGCTAAGATGGATTAGATGGTTAGACTAGACTAGATTAATAATTTAATTAATTGTCAATGCATGTTAGGTGGATAGTTTAGTGCAATTAGAACCTAGATAAGCTCTAGTATTTATCTAGAGTGGTTCAAGAATTTTTCAGGACTATCTCGACTTCCAATTAGGCTTTATTGGGCCTAAGTTGTAGTTATTGCATTTATTTATTAATTTTGGTAATTAATTAATTAATTATTTTCCGAAAATTAGATTGGGATAGTCGGTGACCGGAATTTCATGTTGATTACTATGGTTCTATCTATTTATTTATTTGAGTACCGGATTGAGAAAATTGAGTGTGATTGGTGAATGTGGGGAAATATCCAAAAATTGAGAAATGTTGGTATTTGAGTGGGAAATAACCATGAGAGGTTGTGAGTGGACCTAGAAAGCCGCCAAAATATGGTTGTGCCAGTTGAGCCGAGATTTGCCACCGAATTTGGAATCGATTGTGCCCAATCGGGCCGTGATTTGCCACCTGATAGAGGTAGCACCCTTTTGAGCTGTGATTTACCACCTAATAGAAGCCATGCCCATCAAGCTGTGATTTGCCACTTGATAGAGGTTGTGCCCATTGGCCGTGATTATCACCTAAGATAGGTTGTGTCTTTGAGACCGCGAATTATAGCTGATAATTTTATAGACTCTGCTCGTTGAGCCGTGGGTAAGATTTGAGATTGAATAATTGAGATGATCGGGGGTGGTCTTGATGACATGTAATTGACTAAGTCGATTGATCGATGGTTCAATCTGTTTGATTGGATGATGTGATTATTAGTATTTATGAATTGAACTGACTTGTAGGAAGGAATTGAGGCCAAGGTAAGTTCTTTGACGCCTAGTTCTTCCTAATCGGGTCTTAGGAGGTAGAACTCGCCGAGACGTCATCTCACCTCGTTGTTTGACAACATTTTAGGTCCATAGATGGCAGCACCTCTAGCTTCTCCCGAGCATTTTGGTATACTAGAGGTTATCATATTCCGATACACCACCATCCTGAAGGATTGTAATATGTACTGGTAAAATCCGTCGTCAAGGTTGATGTGGGTGAACCCCAAAAGGTGCCCTATAAATACCGGTCGTGGTATCGCCACACAATGATAGACGAAGGGTGGGCCCTATACCGGAATTTGATGTACCTTTGTATGTTTTGGAGGTTGCGTTCGGGAAGGGGACAGCAGATCTTAAGGGTGGATCAGTGGTGGATGCAAAAGATCCCAAGCTCAAGGGTGATTCTGACTCTCTGGTGTACTTAGCCGTAGGCTCCAGCTAAAGCGAGGAAGAAGGAGAGATCGTTGAGGAGGACCCAGAGGAGGATCCATACGAGAATTGAAACTCCACCCCTATTTTCAGACTTTGTTGTTGGATTGGCTTTGATTAGAACCTGACCTGTTAATGTACTATATGTATATATAAGACTTAGTGGTTATAAATGTATATAAGTGTGATGGTTTTTTAGGTTCGAGAGTTTTAGTCTTACTTTACTATTTCGTTGTTTTATTGTCTGGGGATTATTTATATGCTTTCGCATGTGTATTTAAAAATTGAATGGGTCGGCGATGCGTCCTGAGATGTCGCTATTTAATTGACCAGGTGAGGAATGGGTGCATGCTCAAGGATCGGGGCATGACATCGCTCTTATGTGGGGTACGGATTTGGGAGAACTTGTGACTTTGTAAAAGGAACCCATAAGAGGTTCGTCTGGAGGGTGAGATCATAACATTCCTATGGTTGAGAATCGTGAGGGAACTTTTGTGGTCAAGTACCCTTAAATCCGACATTTCCCCATTTCCTTTCCTCGTGAGAGGGATTTGGCGGCGAGATTGAGTCACGACACCTAGCCCTCCTTCTCATCCTCCTCTTCTTTTTTCTTCTTTTCTCCTTTCTTTACTTGTAGGTTGGCCCACCTTTCTCTTTTCCCTTTCTCCTTTACATGTTTGGGTCGGCTATCTCCCTTTATTTCAACTCAGCCCGCACGCAGGTTATGTTCCCCCCTTACACCAACCACACTTCTACAAAAGACGGAAGAAAAAGTAGAGTACGAATCAGAGGAGACATGGGATTGCGAGGGGGCAAATGGTGGCATGATCCACAGGTCAAGATCAGTTCGACCAATAAGCTAGTGGTGGAATAACCATGCGTGCTTGCCAGTCACCCTTAAAAGTGAAGGGGCTTGCTTTGTAGGGGGTTTTTTCAATTGGGTTTTGAGAGAGAGAGAGAGAGAGAGAGAGAGAGAGAGAGTTGGGAAGAGTGGAGGGCGAGCTAGAACTTGTTGCTAGCCGTTCGAACCAAGTAGGCCTTTCGAATCGTAGGTGCCCTGTTTGTGAGGTGTCAAGCTAGAGCTTGTGACCGACTAATTTGTGTGAGCTCCAATCCACCGATCCTTCATGGATGTTTCTGTGTGTTCTGGCATGTTTGGTTAAGAACCTAGGCTTGTTTTTTTAGTCTTGATTGAGGCAAAAATCTCGTGTTTCTTTAGTGCATATCGTATGCTTGATAAAGTGCGTAGGCTAGATGCCCATATTTGGTCTTTCTTTGTGTCTGGTGCTTGCTGTTCTCTAGTTCGTACTGAGTATAATAAGCTGTTTCCGTGCTAAAGTCAAAGCTCGCTCGCTAATTTTGGTTTGACTTCACGTCTCTAATAAATATGGAGCTTCCATTTAGCCAACACACTCTGCATGTTTGACAAAATGGCTGACTGAAGTACCCACATATGTTCTTGGTCCTCCGTGTGTTTTTGGGTTCTTAGCTTGTCAAATGGGTTTCAATAGGCCCCCACTACCACCCTCCATTTCGTATGTTCTTGTTTCAACGTTTTCATCTGACAGCATGTTTTCGGATAACCATTTCTTGACTGGTGAATTTGAAAGTTGGTGTTTGTGGCCATGAATGGTAGTTGCGAGGTAGACTGACGTAGTTTGCAAGAAGTTTAAAACATTTTAATAAAGCTTAGATTCTTTTGGTGCTTTGAATCGTTAAATGTTAATGTTTTTGGTTTATCAAAGAAGCAAGGTTGGTGTGTTTTGGCTTCTAGGGACCTGTGGTTTCATTGAAGGAGGGGCAAGAGGTTGAAGACGATGCTAGGTTGAAAGAGTGTAGGAGAAAAGGTCAAAGTAAGGAAAAGACAAAGGAGAAAAAGAAAGAAAAATAGAAAAATCATTAAGGAATTTCTTTCCTTCCTTAACTCGACTAGGTTGGACTTGTCTTTGGATTGGGTCAATGGACCCAATCGGGTTTATGGTTCGAACTTATTTTCCCGAATATAATAATATTAAATATTAAAAAATATTAAAAAACTAAAAATTCAAAAATTTTCACAAAAATGAGAAAAAAAAGATAAAAATTCAAAATTTTTTTTTTTTGAAAATTTAAAAACTCTCAAAGAACATTAAAGAATTCAAAAAAAAAATTCAGAAAATATTTAAAATAAGAAAAATTAAAAAAATTTCATAAAATTCCTAAATTCGGAAAATGTCTAAAAAATTCATTAATAATTAGAAAAAAATTCAAAAAGATTAAAAAAATCCATAAGTTTTTGGAAAATTTTAAAATTCAAATTTTCCAAAAAAAGTCCGAAAATTTCTTAAAAATTCAAAAATTAAAAATCCTCAAAAAGGTTAAATTAATCTTTTGGGTTATTTTTTTCTCAAAAAGTGGAAATTTTTCAATTTAGAATTATACCCAAGGTTGACCAAGCCCTTAGGGCTCTATCTAGGGGTTTTAATTATCCTTAGACATAAAAGTCCTTGGTTGTGCAATATTGATATGTTGATTTCAGCTTCCTTTTAATCTAGCTAGGATTAGCATTTATGTTTTCTTTAGTCTTAAGTCTTTGCAATCCCATGAAATGTATTTAATATTTTCCTTGATTATTGATTGTTACATTAATCATTATGCACCTGCATGATTACCTCACATGTTAGTGGATAGGTATAAAATCAATCTAGATTATTTGGCAAAACATCTTCTTCTTTTATTTTTTTTAAATGAATAATATTAGGTACCGAAATGATACTAATTGGTAAATTAGTGTAATCAAGTGCCCGATTCTAGATTCTCTAGTTGCGTAGGAAGTGAGGTACATTCCCATAGCTTACTTGATTTTTGGCCGACCCCAATAGGCTAGTGGTGACTCTTTATTACAAAATTCTCTTGAACATCCCAATGTTACGCAAGGCATGGGCTTGAGAGAGCCTGCGTCTAGATGATGGGTTGTAGGTCTGTCTTTTAAGTAATATTCCTAAACTTATTCCTTCCACCGAAGGGTAGGTCGCAAAAATGAGAAAGCACTATCTGCATTGAATTCAAAAGCTTTAAGAGAAGATGCTATTTGGTACTGATGTCTTGTTTACAAGGAGTTTGCCTCCTGCGGAATCTATTAATAGGTTGCCCACGAGAATCTAGTAATAATCAACTTAGTTTCACATGGAACACGAAATGTTCAATTAAATTCTATTTGTCGAGCCAGAGAATCCAACCACTCCATCTAGTCTAGATTCTCTAAAAATGGAAACTATTTCCAGGATTTCAGAGAGGAATTGATGGTGTTTCCACACTTTCGTGAACATCCACAAACACAAATCTTGGCCAAAGAAATAAAACCACATAAATCTCCTAATAAATCAAAGTTAACAAGAACTCTTTATCAGTGTAACATAGACTCGTCAAATGGATGGGTTGGGTCGGGTTTCGATCGGTCGAAAATGGGTCAACCCATATTTGACCCATTTAACCTGTTTTGACCTATATTCACATAGTGTGAATTAAGTGACCCATACCTGAACCGACCCGTATCAAGACCCATACCCGACCCAACCTGTATTGCTAAAACCGATTAATATTCTAGGAAAACCCACTTCTACTATATGCTAATTGGATTAAAACTTTAAATTAAATTAAAAATAGTAAATAAAATTAAAAAAAGTTAAAAAACCTATAAATTGAAATATTTATAAACAATTAGACTATGCACATACTTTTCTTATTTGAAGTGAACATACCATTGAATAACTAAAAACTGTAACATGAAAATTTTTAACTAAACCTATAAAAGCTCATTTTTATGATTTTTTTAGAAAAAAAAAGTATTGTTAAAACATTTTTATGCAATACAAAATTTTTAACAATTTTTATGCAATACAAATTTAATGAAAATTTTTATAATTCTTTTCAAATTATTTTTTATATAATCGATTTTTTTAAAATTTTTAAATATAATTTTTAATAATTTTTATTCTTTAAATATAATTTTTAATTTTTAATAATTACTTTTTCTTTTTCTCTTTTCTTTTTTTTTTTTCATCTTCGACCGGCCGTTGGCCACGATGATGGCCGACGACCGGCCACAAGCGAGATCGAGCTCGTTGATGTTGGGCGAGGCTTGATCTTGCTGATTTGGCGAGGCTGTGGCCTCGGCCGATGTTGGCAAGCTCGAGTCTCGCTAGTCGTTAGTGAGGCTCAAGCCTCCCCAGACCTGGCGAGGCTGAGGCTCCGCCGGTGTTGGGCAAGGCCAAGCCTCGCCGTATCTGGCAAGGCTCGAGCTCACCGGCGTTGGGCGGGGCTTGATCTCGTCGATCTGGCAAGGCCGAGGCCTCACCCGATGCCGGCGAGCTCAAGTCTCACTAGATCCAGCAAGGCTCAAGCCTCGCCAGTCGTTAATGAGGTTGAGCCTCACTAGTCATTGGCGAGGCCGAGCCTCGCTAGGCCTATCGTCGGCCGACGGCCAGTTAAGGAAGGAAGAAAAAGAAAGAAAAAAGAAAAAAAAAAATTGAAATATGAAAAATAATGATAATTTCGATTTTTATAATAAAACATCTTTATAAAGTTAAAAAAGGCCATGGGTTTAAAGTGGGTTTCCTAATAACCCATTTAGACCCATTTCTTTTTGTGGTTTACTTTCTCAGATCTATTTCTGACCCATATTTAACTTTTACCTAACTCATATATGGGTTTATGACCCATTTTGCCAGCTCTAGTGTAACAACTGCATGGATATAACTATTTGCGAAAGTCCTCCACATAAATCACACCGACACTAGAAGTACCCGTCTCCAATCTCCATATATTGCAGCAATAATCCAGCCACTCCATATCAAAAAACATCATAGATGTTGAGAAAACCTCATAATAGATTTTGAAGCTAACAAACCTTCCTAAGTTATTGTGAATTTGAAAAACTTGGCATTTCATTCTCTATTTGGCCTGCCTCAAACAAAATGATAAAAAAAAAGAAAAGGAGAGGCCTATTGATTCAAAGTCATTACGGTCAATAGCAGCCCTTTTTCTTTCCCGAGTCTCCTTTCGAAGTAAAGGCCTTCGCGTTCCTAATCTGGTAGGGTTGGACACCTTTCTGTTTTGGAGATGACAAGTGTTGAGGGTAGAATAATAAGGTCTAAATAGAAACTTGACCCCTAAGTATTTTTCTTACCGAAATTGTCCTTGAAGAAAAAGATTATTCAAAGTCAACTTATTGATGGTTGAGCATTGCGGCCAAGAAAAGTCTAAATCATCAAATATTTAGACTCTTTCTAATGTTGTTCAAAATATCATGGATAAAGATAACCGTGGACGCCCAATGAATGTGCATTAAAATGAATGAGTTGGCTACGCGTTCTAGGACGTCGCAATATATTCGACCACCGAGGGATGGGCACACACTCGAGGATCAGGGCGTGACAAGACTGATATCTGCTAATAATGCTTACAGCATGCGCAATATTAGGTCTAGTACATAGCATAACATACATTATGCTTTCGATAGTGGATGTGTAAGGTATCTTTGCCATCCGCTCTCTTTCTTCAAGAGTGTTGGGACACATTTCCTTGGAAAAACAGATTCCATGCCTAAAAGGCAACAATCCTCTTTTGGAACATTGCATTGTTAAAACATGTTAACACTTTGTCTATTTATGTAGACTGTGAGAGGCCAATCAATCGTCTCAATCTATCTCTATAGATCTTGATACCTAAAAATAAGTTGCCTCTCCTAAATCTTTCATGGAAAATTTATGTGATTAGGATAGTTTTATCAATGATATCATTGGTACATCATATCGATATATACATAAGGTTCATCTGGGTTTTTTATGAAGCCAAACGATTTGATTACATCATCAAAATGGATATTCCAACTTTTGGAGGCTTGTTTGAGTCCATAAATGGATCTCTTAAGCTTACACACGTTTTGACTTTCACTATTGGATTTAAAACCCCGTGGTTGTTCCATAGAGATGTTCTCCTCAAATAAACCATTTAGAAAAGCCATTTTGACATCCATCTAGAATATATCATAATGAAGGTGTGCAGTCATAGCCAACATAATCCGAATGAATTTTAACATGGCTATAGGTGAGAAAGTTTCATCATAATCGATTCATTCTTTTTGACGATATCCTTTCACCACTAGTCATGCTTTGTAAGTTCCAACGTGACCATCAACATTCATCTTCCTCTTGAAGATCTATTTACAGCCAATTGGTACAATACCATCAGGCATGTCAACTAAGGTCCAAACATCATTAGAATATATTGAATCCATTTCGGATTTTATAGCTTCTAGCCATTTACCAGAATCGATGTTTGACATCGCCTCCTTTTAAGTGTTATGATCACCAGGTTGATAATTATCATCCACAATGAATAATTGTTCTATATGTTCAACCAAGTATCCATAACGAATAGGTGGACGAGACGTTCTCGCACTCGTCCTAAGAGGTTGTGTATTAGAAGCTTCTACTGACTCGGAGATTGGTATCTAAACATGATCGTTTGATACTTCATTATTTTCTTCTTGTAAGACTGTTTTCCGTCCAGCGCCACATTTTCGAATGAACTCGTTCTCCAAGAAAGAAGCATGTCTACTAACCAAAATTCTTTGGTCAGAGGGAAAATATAAATAATATCCAAGAGTCTCTTTTGGATATCCAATTAAGCAACTTTGTTCAAATCTAGCTTCCATTTTTCCATTTTTAGCTTTTTGATGAAAGTTGGACATCACCAAAAATCTTAATATGATTAAGACTCGGTTTCCTACTATGCCATATCTCATAAGGCGTAGTTGAAATAGATTTGGACGGCACTCTATTCAGTATATATGCAACTGTCTCAAGGGCATATCCCCAAAGGGATATAGGCAAGTCGGTGTAACTCATCATAGATCTCACCATGTCTAATAAAATGCAATTTATTCATTTAGATACACCATTGTGCTATGAAGTTTCAAAAGGTGTCCATTGTGATAAAATGTCATTGTCTTTAAGATAGTCAAGGAACTTAGTACTAATGTATTTACCTCCTCGATCAGATTGAAGAGCCTTAATACACTTTCTTGTTTGTTTCTCAACTTCAACTCTGAATTCATTGAACTTTTCAAAAGATTCAGATTTATACTTTATTAAGTATAAATAATCATACCGTGGCTGATCATCAGTAAAGGTGATGAAGTAAGAATAACCACCTCTAGCAGTTTTATTAATTAGTCCACATACATCTATATGTATTAATCATAATATATCAGTGGCTAGCACACTATGTCTCACGAAGGGCACTTTGGTCATTTCCCTAGAAGACATGCCTCACAAGTTGAGTATGACTCAAACATGGACGGATCAATGTATCCATCATTACTCAACTTGTTGATTCTATCTTTTCCAATATGACCTAATCGGAGATACCAAACATACTTCGGATTTGGACTATCTCTAGGGCGTTTATTAGTTATGACATATATATCAATTCCATTTTGCTTATTGACATCACTAATCACATTACCAGACATTGTAATGGTGTAAAAATTATTGGTTAACAAGCTAGAACTAACACATCTTCTATTATGATAAATAAAACATACATCATCAGCAAAAGAAAATTCATAATTCTCTTTACTCAAACAAGGTACAGAGATGATGTTCCTAACATCATTCTCATAATGCAAACAATTTTTCAAAACCAATACATGTCCAGAAGGCAAACATAAACAAAAAGTCCCTACAGCTAATGTAGCAACTTTTGCTCCATTGGCAAATGTTAGGACAATTTCATTTCATCCTATTATCCTACTTATTTCCATATTCTGCAATGACATACAAATATGTGAAATTATAGCAAAATCTAGAAATCATAAGTTGGATTCAACACTAACCATAAGATTAGTTTCAATAAGCATAAACACTACACATTCATAAGGTTAGTTCTTAGGCTTGACCTTCAAGCTCATGAAGTACTTCTTACAGTTCCTCCTCCAGTGCCCTTGGATACCACAGTAATGACATTTCCCTTTTTTAACCATGGGCTTTGATTGCACAGCAAGTTTAACAGGCTTTTTCCATATGTTTTTCTTCAAAACAGTCTTACTTTTTGAAGAAGAAGCCTTAGCCATAGCCACTACATTGTGTGCATTTCCTTCTCATAAACTACCAACATGCCATGTAACTCGGCAAGAGTTTTTTTTTCCATCTTATGCATGTGGAAGTTTTAGACAAAACTAGAGAAAGAATCGAGTAAAGATTGGAGAATCAAATCCATAGCTATTTCGTTGTCCATAACAAGATTTAGCCTAGCCAACTCTTCAATGTGCCAGATCATTTTCAAAGCATGATCACTAATAGATGATCCTTCAGCCATCCTCATATGGTATAATGTCTTAGATATCTCATACCTAGAGGTTCAACTATTCACATCAAAGTATTCCTTTAAGTGTAAGATGATCAACCTAGCATTTTCCATAGTTTCATACTTCTTCTGCAATTTATTATTCATTGAAGCAAGCATATATGACCTAACTTTTAAGTCATCATCATGCCACTTATCATAAGCAACGCACTCCTCTTGGGTCCCATCTTGAGGAAAAGAGTCCGGCATCTTTTCATTAAGCACTTACTTGATTTCTCTGAATTGAGAACAATTCTTATATTCCCCACCTAATCAGTTAAATTGGGTCCAATCAAACAATTCTTAACAAGTATAGAAGCAAGTGGGTTTGTGGTTACCATTTTCAAAGTATTAATATATCTGTGCAGAAAATGTATTGTTAGCCGTTGCATTTCAAAATGGATATTTTATTTTGGCATTTAAATGAAATAGATCCTCCCACTAAATTTATATTCGAATCCCATACTCCTTAAAATGGGAAATGGTAATATTTTATTGGGTAAAGATTACTAGTGGAGATTGGAGTCTCATCGATCCAAAGCACACCTCACTTGATAGTTCTTGGTGTTCTATGAACTTAGTGAGTGAACCAACTTGTTCAACGCATCATATGCGAGTCCCAATCATAACTTCGGCCTCTAGACCATGAAAACCTCACTTAATAGTTATTGGCATCATGATCATAGTTAAATGTAGCCCATCATCTCATGCAAGTATTGAAAGCACAAACGATCTCCTCACTTGATAATTATTGGAAATCGTTTAGCTTTAACCCCACAACATCACATGCATAATGGAGTGGTCCAATATTATGAATGGCAAATAACCCCTATATATATCCATAGCCGGTCAATTAATCATTATAATGTTGGATCAAACCATGACAATGGAAGGCCACGAGTCCAAAATCTATTTCAACTTAATATTATTAATAAGGGGGTTTGGGTCGTTATTAACAGTCTCGCTTTGCACATTAGCCGGTTTAACATGCATAATAACATAAACAAAATAAATAAATAGATATCAAATGCATAGATATCTATCCTACGTGGTGATCATGGAGTTATGGCTCAATGGGTCTCAAGCCAATGAAGCCCATTTAGCCATTTTAATGTTTTAATAATAGAGACCTGCTCTTCACTTCTTCTTAGATCCTTGAACCCTTCAAAGACCGAGCCTATAGAGCTCTTCGACTTTATGGCTCCTCCTCTCATAGCATTTACATTAATAGTTGATATACTAAACTATGCTAAAAATACATTTCATGAAAAATAAAAGGAAGGACGCAGCTTGCATTTAATAATTACAAGCCCAAAAAATACCCGTAATCATCATACATTCATCCATACATCAATCATATTAATTTAGGAGTTTTTCCATGATTACCAGCCTTCCTTACAAGCCATAAATTCATAATTTAAAGCTCTAGAAGTCACAAATAAAATTCTGCATTGAATCAAATTCATGGCCGAGCAACGCAAGCCACATCAAGAGATCAAAACCTGTGAAACAAATTTCACGAGCATGATTCCAAGTGGTAGCTGCGTTGTCACCTCTAGATTCACATTTGCAAATCATTTTGCAAAAGATAAACACAAAATATAGCAAATTACAAATTTTTTATTCAAAATTGATTTAGTTCCAATTTTTGCTCAATTGATAAAATTAATCACATAAATTAATCAACTTTTATTGGCCATGTAAGAGTAATCGATTCTCTTAACAAAAGTAAATTGGCCATTAGAACGTAAAAATAAATATGAACCAAAATCAATTAAACGCACGAAAACGCCTAAGGATTGGCTCTGATATCACTATTGGAATTTTACGAAACATGTATAGGCTAAATAAACATAAACACAGCGGAAGCAAAGATAAAATTCTACTATACATGTATCTCCAAAGGCGTTGTTTGTGCGTTTTAATAAAAAATCAAAATCAAATGGGGTTATATGGATTACCTCTCAATGCACACTTAAAACAACTTGATTCAGATGTTCTTCAGTTCGAGCTCCACAAATGTCGAGTCTCTAATTTAGACACACCACCAACGCACCTCAAACGAAAAAGAGCTCGCAAGTAATCGCCACTATAATTTTGTTAACCATGAAGTTCTCTCTCTTTTTCTCTCTCTTTCTTAACTTAACCCACTCACCCTCTCTTTGCTCTATTTATAATGTCCTGGAAAAGTCAACATTTAACTTTCTCTAGAAGCTAGTCTTTAACCTCTTAAAAAAGTTATTGGCTACTTTTTCCAGAAGCTACTTCTTTCAGAAGCTAGTCTTTAACTTCTCAAATAAGTTATTGACCACTTTCTCCATAAACTATTCTATAACTTATCAAATAAGTTATTGACTACTTTCTCCAGAAGTTGGGTGAGCAAGAGAACAGCTCTCGTGAGTGGGCTGTGTTTGATCAAGTGAATTGGTTATGGTGTGTGACATCCTTAGGTTCATCACTGAACTGGTAATAAGACTTGTACTAAGACATTAGTACTCCTAAGATAATTGATTGTCTCAATCAATCTCTAGGTCTTATAAACCATGATTGACATCTAGCAATATGCCATAGCTGCCCAGACAGTGTGAATGCTTTAAGAACATAATGAACCTGTCAGCTCCGGCTATAATGTAATTTAATCCCTCTGTCTTACTATGTCCCAATCAAACAAAGACCATGAAATATTTGTCAAGTCACCAATTCAATCATACACACAGACCTAATTGACCTGCATTTTATACGAGACATAAACAATTCATTCTCGGTTATAACCCTGGCAGAGAATTTCAATGCAGTGTCGTAATTAAATTACATAGGACATCATTACGATACCTTACATGTGACAAGGAGACAAATTCCATGTTGTGCACACATGTAACTTTGTATGTGAATGAGTTATGACCATCAGGTACAGAGACATATCAATATGCATACCCGTGAACCATAGCTGTCCAACATACAAGTTAACACCGTGCCTCAGGTTTAAGGATTATTTACACAAAACCAGAGTATGAACAATTAATCATTGACCCCGCTAAAAGCTTCAATGTTACTAATCCTTCTACGTGTGTCACGTTCAGTGAACTTGTCTACTACAAGCGCTTATGTTCTAACTTAGGCATCGTAATACCTAATAACTTGTGACTCATCATTACCTTAAGCATCCAATACTTAATGGCAAAGCTAAGAACACACCGATCTCAACAAGATCATTAATATCCACTAAATGATCCATTGATCAGGAACAGTTTAAAGATTCAGTCTAACTGTGAGCCCATCACGCATATTCTTAACGTCTCAAGAATAAGTCCAGTCACAATTGATCTTATGGAATCATTCATATAAATAATTGGACAAATGAATGAATACGTCTTTGCCATTAATTGGACAGTACAACTGAAATCTCTAACATGTAACTATCACATGGTTGCTTTAGGGCATATAACTAACATTCTTTTCCTTCTCATTTTTAGAGTCTTGTATCTAGTCCTTTAGAACTTGTTCACTCAGATGTACGGGGTCCATGTCGTGTTTTTGATACATATTACTATGAAATTCATAAATGAAGTAGTTAATATGGTTTTAGATATTTTGTTACATTCATGAATGATTTTTCTCAAATGACTAGGTTATTCTTAATAAAAGACTATATTGAGATTTTTCATTACTTTTGTCTATTCTGTTTTAAGGTATTGAATCCGACTTTTATTAAAACTCTACAGTAAATTAATGCCAAAGAGTATCCTGTTGCTATTTCTAGTTTTTAACCTTTTCTTGACTCTCATGACATTATTCATTAGACTCTATGTTCATATACACCATAGCAAAATGGTGTAACTGAATGCAAAAATTGTTATCTTCTTGATGTTACTCGTTGTCTTATGTTTCATACACATCTACCAAAAATTTTTTGGGGCCACGGTGCTCTTATGGCCTACCTTTTAATTAATCAGCTTCCAACTTCCCTTCTTCAAGAGGAGAAACCTTTCTCCATTTTACATCCAACTTGTTCTCCCTTTCTATTACCTCTACGTGTCTTTGATTGTGTTGGTTTTGTTCATTCTCTAACTCTAGGTCTTGATAAGTTGGATCTACGTACTGAAAAATGTGTCTTCATTGGATATTCTTGAACAAAGAAGGATCACAAATGTTATAGTCCTACTCATCATCATGTGTTTGTGTCAGCCAATATGACATTTTTTGAAATCCAACCATAATACAACACTCAAATGGTTCCTACAGTGCCTCCTAATGATGATGATCGTGTCTTACTAACACTTCAACTAATCACATTTCCTCCAGCATCATCCACAGGATTTCAGTTTGTTGATCACACCTACCATAGACATGGAGTAGCTCTTATACAGTAGTGCAACCATCACTTGATTCATCTATTCCCTCATTGGTTGTTGCGCCGTCTTCTAATCTTGATCCTAATTCGTCCGTTGCTACTTGAAAAGGTACACATTCTTTCATTGGTCATTCCGTGGATCTTTACATCTTACTTTGATATGTCCGATTGTCTTCGTACTCGTCACCCTATTTCCAACTTTCTATCTTATAATCGTTTATCTCCTACTTTTCTACCTTCGTCTTGTTCTTGTCCTCTATCTCTATGCCTAGCAATGTTGCTAAAGCTCTTGCTCATCCTGGGTGGCGACAAGCCATGGAAGATGAAATGAAGGCACTCATTGAAAACCATACTTGGCAGCTTACTACCTTACCTGCAGGAAAGCAACCTATTGGTTGCCATTGGATTTTCACTACTAAGGTTTATCTTGATGGCATACTTGATTGATTGAAGGCATGATTGGTTGCCAAGGGATATTCTCAAACCTATGGTGTTGATTATGAAGACACTTTTTCACTTGTAGCCAAAATTTCATCTATTTGTGTCTTTATTTCCCTAGTAGTGCATTTTATATGGTTTCATCATCAATTGGATATCAAAAATGCGTTCTTACATGGTGATTTGGCTAAAGAGGTATATATGGAGCAACCACCAAGTTTGTTGCTTAGGGGGAGAATTTGGTATGTCATTTACATAAGGCATTGTGTGGACTCAAACAATCTCCTCGTACTTGGTTTGGTAGGTTCAGCAATACTATTATCAAGTTTGGATTAAAGCAATGTTATGTAGGTCATTCAATCTTTAGTTATGTCTCCTCAGTTGGGTGTATTCTTCTAGTGGTATATATGAATGACATTATCATTACCGGTAGTGATTCTGATAGTATTCAACGACTTAAACAATTTCTACATATACAGTTTAGTACTAAGGATATAAGACATCTGAGGTATTCCTAAGTATCAAAATTGCCTATTCGCATAAATATATCAATTTAACCTAGTGAAAATATGTACTTGACATTCTCGATGAAGTTGGGCTTATCGGAGCAAAACTAGCTAATACTCCTATGGAGCCCAATATAAAACTTGATGCAGAATATGGAGAATTATTATATGATCCAGTAAAATATCTGAGATTAGTTGGTAAGCTAATGAACAGTCGTTCTTCATTCATTTTCTTAAGATAAGTCCAAATCAGAAATTGATTTTGGAAAATTCACATCAAAACTTCTCAACTTGAAGAATTTACTCTCCCAAGCATAAGAAAGTCAAGCAATTAAACTTCAATTGATAAAATTCAAATTGACCCATTTATGATTTTCATTTAATTTCATTAATCTAATTCCAATTTTAATATTAAATCTAGATTCATTTTTGGCGTGAGCTTGAATACTTTAATTCGAGGCCAATTCGGACACGATAAGTGATCTTACACATGTGTGGTTATCTAAGATAGTTGTGGCACTAATTGAACTCAATTTCAATCAATTTGCAACTTAACCCATTAAATTGCATAATTGATTATTTTAGCCCCTTAGACTTAATTCAAAGCATCCATGGTTTTGGCTCATTGTCTTTCACGATAATTGTTCAATTAGATCAGCAAAAGACCCCTAGTTCACATTCATAAGGTTTGATTAGCTTAATTGAATCTCAATTGGCCAATTTCTTCTTAAATATGATAAATTTCCTTTTAAGGGATCAAATTACATAACTTTTGAACTCATAAGGGTCCCAAATTAATGAAATGGCTAGAATCAAACCAAACCGGTCAAGAACTGGTCAAATATCGATCAAACCAGACCAAACCAATCTGGCTAGTTTGTTGGCCCCCAGCAGTGATAGCCGGTTCGGTCATTTGCTGGTTGGTTCTGGACCTCCGGTGACCGGTTCTGGGATCTTCCTGATGTCAATTTCACTCATGCACCTTCAATTTCTCGAAATTTTACATATTGATCCTCAAATTTCATCAAATTACAATTTGACTCATAATCAGACATTTTGATACAATTCTCGATTTTGACTTGGGTTTTTGCAAATCAAATCCATTAGATAGATTACCCAACACCTCAAGATCATGATTCAACCTTCGAAATCAAATTTTAACTGTTGGATCAAAATTTCGACCGTTAGATCGAATCGACGGATGAAATTACATAGTTTGGGGGTAGTATTTTTTTTTTTTTTGGGTCGAAATGCAATATCTATTCATTTACTTAGATAAGTTCGGAGCAATTACATCAGAAACATCAGCACATAGTAAATCAACTAAGGCACTCGGGGGGTTGGTTACCCAGTTTCGAGGGAGGTAGTTCTTTCTTTGTGCTCTTGCTGTCCAATCTGCGGGCCTATTGGACTCCTTGCTGCAGTGGGCCAAAGTCAGGCCCAAAAACTGTTTTAGCTTTTCTCGGATCCAGTCCACCACTCCTGCAACTTCCCACGTTGGTTCTAACTGTTCGTGAACTGCTTGCACGAGTAACAAGCTGTCAGAATGTACTTGGAGGGTTCTGTGAGCTTCGGGGGAAAGGAAAGCTAGGGTTTCCAAGAGGGCAAGGGCTTTAGCATGTTCGGTCGAGGAGACGTCAACGACTTTGGAGAATCCAGTAACCAAGCGGCCCCAAGAGTCATGGCAGATATAGGCGATGGCTCCTCTATTCCCGATCTCTCTTCTTGCATTCCTGTTCGTGGCCTCCCCTCTGAGCTCACCCTGAAGCGAGGTTGTTCTGTTGGATGTGGGTTCTGCATCTCTAATCTCCTCCATTTCTTGCATATAGCCATCTGTCCGGAAGTAGAGAAGTCAATTTCGCCTATGTACATGGCCTCGCCTCTCGCAACCCTGTTCGCGGCCTCACCTCGCCGTTCCACGCAATGTGCGCCTCTGTTCACTTCCTCTCCTCGTGTGCCCCTGTTCACAGCCTCACCTCTCTGTTCCTCGCGGTGTGTAGTCGTTCTCTCCAATTGGGTCTCATCTATAGCTTGCACAGATCCTTCATTCTCGACATCACATACATCAGACGCTCCCCTGTATTCCTCCAGATCTGGTATGGATCTATTCTCAGCCGCTTCTCTACTCCCCTCCTGGTCTAGTTTTGTGCTTTCCTCTCTAAATAAGGACGTGTCTATGTTAATGCTTAGGGCGTCCTTGTTCGGCGGTTGCCATCTTTGCTTGTGGGTGTCTTTGAGCGTCGTTTCTGTGGCTTTTTTGTTGCATGCTGTGTAGTTTTCATATAGGGCTATTGCTTTGGACAGGGTTTGGTGTGGATACAGAGGGTGATGCTAAAAAATGAACCGGTTTTGGTCTTTCCAAATACACCACATAGTAGTGGCGATTAGGTCGAACTTTAGTGCATTGTTTGGATTTTCTGTTTGTGAATAGAGCCATTCATCAAGTCTTGTTAACCCGAGTCTCGATATGTGAATGTGCAGGGGGTTATCTCGCCATATCTTGACTATCCAAGGACAGAGCAGTAAGGCATGCTCAGTGGACTCATATTCATTTTTGCAAATTGGGCATAGCGGATCAAGTACAATTCTCCGTCTGTGCAAGTTTTCCACTGTAGATAATGCATTGTGGCAAGCATTCCATAAGAACTGTTTTGCTCTGGGTAGAGTTTTAGATTTCCAAATACATTTCCAAAGGTTTGGTTTTGCTTGGTGAGAGGAAGATGTTGTGTATACCTGATGTGCTGCTTGATTTTTGATAAAGAGATATCCGCTTTTAACCGAATAAATCCTTGTTCTATTGTTTGTCCACACCATTTTATCCACTGAATTAGGTGATCCTATAGGGGTTTCAAGGATTTCCTGAACTCGTTGGTCATTGAACAACAACCTTATCAACTCCTCGTTCCATTTTCCTTCCCTTTGGTCTATGAGAGCACCCACTTTCTCCGGCTCATATCTTGTAGCTGGCTCGCCAATTGGTCTGCTTTTTAACCATTTATCATTTCTCACTGAAATAAGCTGTCCGTTGCCGACGTTCCACATAATTTGAGGAGCTATAGAGTCTCTCCCCAAAACAATACTATTCCACCCCCACGAAAGTCGGGACCCTTTTCCAACTTTCCAAAAGTCGCATTGTGGATAATAGAGGCCCTTCATTAGTTGGCTTAGAATGGAAGAAGGTTGTTGAGATATTCGCCATGCTTGCTTCCCTAACATCGCCTTGTTAAAATCTAGGAGGTCTTTAAAGCCAAGGCCACCTTCCTCCTTCCTGAGTTTTAAGTTGTCCCACTTTTTCCAGTGAATTCCAGCAGCTTTGGTTCCATTCTACCACCAGAAATTTGCAATCTTCCTTTCGATAGCTTTACATATCGACACTGGGATTTTGAAAATGGACATAGCATATTGAGGAATGGCTTGCACAACTAATTTAATTAATATCTCTTTTCCTGATTTAGATAGCAGATTATCCTTCCAACTCTCTAACTTCTTGTTTACTCTGGCAAGAATCCATGCAAAGATGTCTTTTTTTTAACCTCCCCAACTCGAGGGAATACCTAAGTACTTCCCTGTTTTGTTTATTTCTGAGACTCTTAGCTCTTCAGCCATATTTTTCCTCAGGTTCATTGGGTAACTCTTGCTAAAATAGATACTTGATTTGTTAAGATTAATAACCTGTCCTGTTGCAAAACAATATGATGTAGGATAGCTGCCAAATTCTGACATTCCAATACAATGCCATGAAGAAAGAAAATGGAATCATCTGTGAAGAGTAAGTGTGATAGAGTAGGGCAGCTTCTGTTTAGTTTAATTCCTCGAAGAGTACCATCCACAACTGCTTGTTTCATTAGGTGAGATAGGATGTTGGCCACTAAAATGAATAGATAAGGGGAGAGTGGGTCACCTTGCCAAAGCCCTCTGGATGGTTTGAAGAAAGGTAGAGGCTTTCCGTTGAAGTTAATGCTGAAAAAAACCGTGGACACGCATTGCATCACCCATTGTACCCATTGATTACAAAATCTCATCTTAGACAAGCATTCTTGTAGGAAGTCCCATTCAATTCTATCATATGCTTTTTGCATATCAAGCTTTAGGACAGCTTGGAACTTACTCTTTCTTTCCCGTGCACGCAACTTGTGTAATACCTCTTGTACTATCAATATATTATCTTGAATTTGTCGCCCCCCCCCACAAAGGCACTTTGTTCTTCAGCAATAAGGCTAGGTAGCAAGGGTTTGAGTCTGTTCGTTATTACTTTTGAGATGATTTTGTATACAAAGTTGTAGAGGCTTATGGGACGGAAGTGTTCGAGCTTTTATGGGTTTGGGGTTTTGGGAATAAGGGTGATTTGGGTTCTGTTTATGTCGGGATTCAAGTGTCCTGTTTCAAAAAAATTCTGAACCTCGCTGAAAATTGTCTGACTTATGTCTGGCCAGTGGTTTCGATAAAACATCCCATTAAGCCCATCTGGGCTAGGGGCTTTATTAGCTCCTAATTGTTGCATGGCTTCAGTAATTTCCCCCATTGTCACAGATTTTACTAGCCTCTGGTTCATCATATCATCAACTGTGGTTGGTATTTGTTGAATGATAGGTTGAAAATGGCGAGCCCCCGCTGACAAGTAAAGATTTTTGAAGAAAGCTTCAGTCATGTCCTTCAATGGCTGCTCCTCTTTCACCCATTCACCTGCTGCGTTTTTCAGCAAGGTAATTTTATTTCTATTTCTTCTCTGGATAGTAGTTGCATGGAAAAACTTGGTATTTCTGTCTCCCCATTTCAACCAGTTAATTCTTGAGCGCATGCCCCAATACATTTCCTCCTGCAACCAGAGCTTTTCAATTTCCTGCTTTATCCGCTTAGCTTCATCCCTTTCTGTAAACACTACATGTCCAATGGTTAGCCTTTGCAATTCATTTTTAACCTCCTCAATTCTCTTCTTTGCATTATGAAATCTATTTTTACTCTACTTTGCCAACTGTTGAGCCACCATCGTTAGCTTTTCCACTATATTATACCTTTGTTGATCATTTTCAGCTCATACTTGCTTTACTAACTGCACACATTCCTCATCATCAGACTAGAATGCTTCATATCGAAAACTCCTCCCCTTTCGTTCTTTCTGCTAGTATAAAGATAATATAATAGGGCTATGATCAGACCCTATTGCTGGTAGTGCTATGCATTTAGCATTAGGATAAGCTATTCGCCAATTAAGATTGCATAATCCCCTATCTAGTCGCTCTTTCACTAATTGATCTCCTTCCCGATTATTTATTCAGGTGAATGCACATCCCTTGGATTCCAAATCCATTAAGGCGCATTGGCTGAGGAACTCCCTGAAGGTTGTTAACTGGTAATTTTCAGCTCGTTTTCTGCCGACTTTTTCCCATTGATACAATATTTTGTTGAAATCCCCCATGCAAAGCCAAGGTAGATGATAATTTCTACTTTATCTATGAATAGCCTCCCATAGTTGCACTCTTTCTTGGAAGTCATTTGGAGCGTGTATAAAGGTCACTTGCATTAGCTGTCTGTTTTCTTTGAGTTGGCATTGTGCATTTATATGTTGGTTTGAGAATGAGTCAATTGATAGTACTACCTAATCATCCCAGAAAATGGCCAAACACCCTGCGATTCCTTCTGGATTCACCGAGAAACTATTCTGAAATTTCAACCTCCTCCTTATTCGATGCACTTTCTGCTCCTGATTTTTTGTCTCCATTAAAATATAATACTGGGCCGTTCCTGAGTCACAAGGACTCGCAAGGCCTGAATTGTCAGGGGTGTGCCCAACCCCTGACAATTCCAACTCAGTAGTTTCATGGTCCGTTTGGTGACTTATTAGGGCTAGCCACCAGAGCCCACTGACAGGACTTCTCCACCACATTGATTGGGGTATCTACCAGCTGTATATTGTCTATATCTGCTGTTTTTGAGCTTTGCGCACCATATGGACAGAACCGCTTGCCTTTTTTGACTGTGGGTTGTTTGGTGCCTTTGGATTTATTGTTCATCAGCCCTTTTCCTTTTGCTGAGATCTCTAGCATATCGACTTCCGCTTCCTTCTTTTGCTCCTCATAAAGTACTATAGCTAATTCTTCATCAATGCAACAGCTCCCTCTCTTTTGTGGGCTTTTCTCTCCCAAAATTTGTAGTGTTGAATGCTCTGTGGACATGTTGTTCTCCTTTTGGGTGGGTTGGTTTGCATGCAGCTGTTCCCAACCGGTGTTCAAATTTTGATTTGGCTACTGTTTGTCATTTGCAGGAAGCGATTGAATAGGAGTTTCTGGCACTATCTCAGTATCTTCTAGGATTGTCTCATGTTTTCCATAGAAAATCTTGCCATAAGGTTTAAGTTCATTTACATCCGCTCAGAGCCAATTTCCAAATCTTCTCGGTAAGTCTTCTGCCAGCCCTGATTTCTCATAAGGTATTTCTTTACAAAAAGGTGGCATAATGTCCAATTTTACCACATGAGTAGCAATAATGTGGGAGTCGCTCATATTTAAACTCTATCCATAATTTCTTCCTCTCCAGATTAACAATGACTCCTGTTTTTAGTGGATTTTCTAGATTTAGCTTCACCTTCGCCTTTCCAATCTTGTAATGATTGTTGCCTTTTGCTTCTATCTTCACTTCTAGTGCTTCCTCTATTTTAGAAGCTATGTCCCTGATGATTCATTAGTAACCCTCCCAAATGGAAGGCCGTAGAGATTAACCCATAAAGCACAGTGAGTGAATTCATAGCAATGTGACCCTGATATAGCTGCTCAAGCTTTTATCGAGCCTGTGGAGCGAAGGAGATTTGGAACTTGCGACCATGACTGCTCATGCTTCATCGAGCACTATGGCAACTGGAGCTTCGTCAAGCTTACTCCATGCAAGTGACATTCCAAATCGCGCCCACCCTGTGCAATTGAGCCGCTGGAGAACCTGAAGAGCAGGCCGACAATCGGCAAGGTCTTGCCTTTTTTTTTTTAAGTTATACTTTTTAATTCTTACCTTTTCTTCTTTTGTACTTTTATTTTTATAAGAATACTTCTTCCTTTTTTTTTTTTTCCAAACTTATTCTGGGTGCTTAACGAGCACCACCTCAAAGCCATGTGTCTTAAGGAAGCAATAGAAAAAGTCATGTCAGCATAATTCATTAGCCAAATTAGATGAAATTAATTATGGGACTTGATTGTACTAATTTAACAAGTTTTGGAATTGCATTGCACTTTTTGAAAGTTAAATGACTTTATTATACTTTTTTGCAAAAAAATTAGGCCTGCAATAGGCATTGCATCTACCTTTACTCACCCCAAGTGCAGGTGGCTACTATATCAAACTATCTGACGGTAGCCAGAGCTCAAGTCTTGACGTGGTGTATTACCTTCACCACCGTAAAGCCTCCAAATTCCAACCTCTAGTTTTTTCTTCCCGAGGGTGAGGGAATAGGAGGTGACATTGCGGGGTCTCCCACTCTAGGATGGATCTCTTGCCTGTTTCTTAAAAAGAAATTTATTCTACTTTTTGCAATAATATTGGTACACTTACCACATTTTATTTATAAAAAAAAACAAATTCCCTTTTTTTAAAAGAGTTTTGACAAAAAAATGACAAACACTTTAATCATACATAAATTTTCCTCCCCATGTCCAATTGACTCAATTTTTACATTTATGGAAAGCTTATTAGTTGAACTTTGAAAACACAGTATCTTAGGCTCAATTTTTTTTGCAAAAATTAACTTTCATGAAAAGGTTTTCTGACATTTGGTTCACAAAAAATAAAAAAGTGAAGGAAAATATTTTCCATCAATGGAAAGAATATACCTTTAAAAGTGGAGAAAATGATTTCTTCTTTTCCCTCCTCACTTTTCATCCATTTTAATTCTTCCACCTAGATCAATTCTCTGTCCACTCGTTTCAATATTCTTTTAAATCAAAATTTTTAATTTTAACTTTTTTCCTTTCTCTCTTTCCTTCTTCCTTGGCAACAGTTGGCCACGGCGACGGCTAGCGACCGACCATAGGTGAGGGACAAGCTCACCCAAGAACCGGCGAGGCTTGAGCTCGCCAAATTCCGGTGAGTCAAGCCTTATTGGTCTTGGACGAGGTTCAAGCTTGCTTGATTTGGCAAGCTCGAGCCTCACCATATGAGCTAGCTAGAGGCCTCGCTAGAGGTTGGCAAGTCAATGTAAGTAGCGGTGAGCTCGAGAAGGAGGTCGTGAGCTCAATGCCTAGCAAGTTGCAGCGAGCTTGACCTCCCTGACCTCTGGCGAGCTCGAAGCTCGTTGGCCTCACTTCCGCTTCATCAAGGTCCATGACCTCAATCGGCACGCTCTACACCATAGTTTGCGAACAATCAATGAGGCATTTGTCGTATTCGATCCGAACATGAATTAGGTCATCATCGTGGTGCCACAATGGGGGAACCGGCCTTGGTGGCGGGATCGATTGAGGGGCATCCTTCGCGAAGAGCTGTTGGAGGAGCGAGATGAAGAGGGAGTTCTCGTTGAGTGGCTTGGGAGGCGGGAGAAGGTCTGCTTGCGGTTGCTGGCGGATTCATTGAAGACGGAGCAGTCGATCTTGAGGATGAGGACGCCATGTCGTGGAGAGAGGAGGCGGTGGAACAAGGAAAGATTTAAAAAAAAAGAGAGAAAAAAAAAAGGGAACAAAATAAATTAAAAAGAAAAAGAAATAAAATAAAAGAGGAGGGAAAAAATAATTCTAATTTTTCAGTAATTTTTTAAGGAAAATCAAATTAGATTTTCCATATGAAATGGTGATAATTATTTTCTAATTTTCAGTCAAACACTGAAAAATATTATCATTTTTCTATGAAATGAATTTCTAGAAAATATTTTCTAACAATGTCACATATTCCATTAGAAAATAGAACGTTAATGGAAAATTCCTTGGGAGATCACTTTTTTTTTTTTTTTTTGGAGAATTAGGTCTATCTGTCATGGTGAAAAGTTGTGACATTTTAATAGTTAGAACTACAATCAACATAAATCTTGAGGTAACGATAAGCTTTGGTTTGGGTTTACACGAATATGCCATCTTATTGGATTAAAATTCATTTTGATACCCTCATGGTCATATATATCTTTTGATTTGGTTGTCGAATATGGACAAATTGAACTACATTAAACTTGAAATTCCTCAGAAGAAATACATCCAAAACTTTCAAAAGGTATACTTAAATGTTATTTTTTTTAAAAATTAGACACTTAAATGCCAACTACGGCTAGACTTGCTGGAAATCCAACATGATATTATTTTATTAATAAAAATGTCTATGTGGCTTGCCGGAATGTCCCTAAACATTGTCGTTTTGTCTCCAATTGATTTTCAATATAAATATTAATTAGATTAAAATTAAAAAGACTAAATTTCAAAAAAAAAAAAGAAGGAGAAATTAGTGAGGGTCTCTATGGCCACTAGTTGATACTCAACAGCCTCGACTGACCCTTGCCCAACCATTGTCAGCCCTTTTCGGCAATGGTGAGGTGGTGGTGACAAGGGCTATGGCGACCCTTGCTGATTTTCCCTTTCATTTAAAATAAAATAAATTAAATTAAATTAAATAATATTTATATTAAAAATCAATTTTGGACTAAAACGATGCCGTTTTGGGGCTTATCTAGCCACGTTGCACCACGTAGATAATTATTTTTAAAGAAATGTCACATCATTTAAAATTTTCACAAAAATGTCATCTTAGTTGTTTGGCCGAAAATTCTCGCTATTGACATTCAAGTGTTCCTTTCTTCTTGCTAGTAGGCAATTCATCAATATCCTACTTTTTAGTAATCAAAGTTTCAAATTTCTCTATGGCATTCAAGACATCCTCATAAAAAGTGCATTTATCACTTTTAAAAAAAAATAATTTCTCTTTTTAAAAAAATAAATCAACAAAAAAAAAAAATGACCAAGATTGGATCGTACATAATTTCTTCATCCAATACCCAATTGACTCAATTTTTACATCTACGGAATGATTATTAGCAAACTTTGAAAAAAAATGCTGTACCTCCGTTAAAATTCATTGGGATTTCAGTTTTTCAAGAATTAGGTCAAATAGATGGTCCTAGTGAAAACCTATGATGTTTTTTTCATTATAACTACAATCAACATGGTACTTGAAGTGCCGGTAAGCTCATATAAGAGTCTACGTGAACGTACCACCCTATTGAAGTAAAATTCATTTTGATACCCTCAAGTCATATAGTCATTATAAATAATTGTTATATCTGTTATATCTCTGATCGATCATGAAATTTGGACAAATGAGGGTCGGTTAAGCTCCAAATCTTCCTTCTATCTAAAATTTTCTCTATTTTCTCCAAATTATAATCTAGAAGCTTTCCTTTTTACAATATAAGCTCTAACTTTGGTCAATAATAAAGTGTTGTCTATATCTCCGCTAGAGGCCCGAGCAACGTTTGCATAGTAGATTTCCTTATGTAAAGCTTTGTTTAAAGCATTGTTGCATGACCGAGATATAGGGTTCATCTTTTGAAGTTGCATTTTCATGTCATTTATATATGACAAAAAATGATGAAAGAATGATCAGTCAAATAAGCTCTTGGATAAAGAGTGCTGAAAAAATAAATGCAAGAATGACACCACAAAATAGAAGATATTGTGTATTATCTTAGACAATGCTGTTTGTGCAACCAAACCAAGAGCTGCATGTGGTCATTTTTCAAATTTGTCTTATAAATAATCAAATTTTAAAAAAATTTTGTGGCACCCAAGACATTCTCATGGGACCTTTGGTGCACTTATCTCATTTTTTTTTTAACAAATTATCGATATTTGATGTACAATTTTTTTTTTTTTAATCCAACGTGGAATCGACTCAATTTTTACATCTACGGAAAGGTTATTATTCGAACTTTGAAAAAAATATAGTATCTTGGTTGAAAATTCATTGGGAGTTTAGTTTTTAGAGAATGGTCAAACGGATGGTTTCGTTGAAAAGTTGTGGTACTTTATTTGTTAGAACTACAATTAACGAGATGCTTAATGCGATAGAAAGCTTATGTTTGGGTCTACATGAATGTAACAGCTTTTCATTATAATTCTTTTTTTTTATTCCCTCAACATCATGTAGCCATGCTTAATAATTGTCATATCTTTTAATCTATTGTCAAAGAGTTTGGACTTATCTAAACTTTTATGTATTTTCTCTAAAATATAACATAGAAAGTTAGGTTTTTCCAATTCAAGATTTCGTCAATAAGGGCCTGTTTGGCAACTTGCCCAACAGTGCCAAATTCTGATTTTTTGTTCCCAGAATCAGTTTGGGACGAGAATCGCGTTTGGTAAACTTTTTGTTCCCGGGAACAAATTTGTTCTCGGAACGATTTTGGACAAGATTCGAGAATAAAAAAAATTTGATTCTACGTCCGAGAATCAAAAAAGAATCAAAACGGTAAAATACTTATTCTTCTCTTTCAACATCTCGGTTGCCGTTCGACATCGCCCGCCGCCGTCCGCCGCCGCCCACGGCCGCCCGCCGCCGCCGCCGGTCGCCGGTCCGCCGCCGGTCGCCGGTCCGGCGAGGTCGCCGGAGGCAAGCCCAGCCACCGGCGAGGCTGGGCCTCGCCCGATCCGGCGAGGTCGAGCCTCGCCGGTGGCCGAGCCGGCCTTGCCGACCGGCGAGGCCGACTGCCACCGGCGGGCCGGGACGAGCCTCGCCGGTGGCCGGCGAGCCTCGCCGGCAGCCGGGCGAGGCTCGGCCTCGCCCGGATCGGGCGAGGTCGAGCCTCGCCGGTGGGCGGGCGAGCCTCGCCCGGCTGCCGGTGAGGCTCGCTCGGCCACGGCGAGGCTCGGCCTCGCCAGATCCGGCGAGGCCGAGCCTCGACGGGCCGGGTGAGCCTTGCCCACCGCCCGAGGCTCGGCCTCTGAAGGCCGACCTCGCCGAGGGCCGACGACGCTCCGGTGAGAGTCGCCGGCCCTCGTCTGGCGTGTCGCCGGTCCGGCGATCGGCCAAATGAAGAAGAAGAAGAGTAGGAAAAAGGGGAAAAAAAAAAAAAAAAAAAAAAAAAGTAAAAAGAAAAGAAAAAAAGTAAAAAGTAAAGAAATTATTTAAAATTTATTTAAAAATCAAAAGAAATTAATTTGGAACATAATCAATTAATACGGTACCAAACGCAATTCTATTCTAGAATCAAAAATTTTGAACAGTTACCAAACACGTTTTTTTACTCAGAATCAGTTCCCGAGAACAGAATCAAAAATAATCATTTCTAGTCAGAATCAACTCTCGGGAACAGAATTGTTACCAAACGCGCCCTAATTAAACCGTGGCATCCTAGAATTTCATGAAAAGCCCTAAATATGCCATGAGCCCTGGATAGGTGATGGAAACACCGTTATTGTATTTTTGTAGCCTTTTTGATCCATGATTCAAATGAGATTTATGGCCAAGTTTTTTATGGATAAATTTTGGGAAAGAAAGTTCTATCTTTGGCCATATGTATTATAAATTGGAACTTATGGATTTATGATTTCAAGTGTATAGCCATTTAATTTGCAATTTAGTACTTTGATTTAATAGGGATTTAATTAGTTTTTAAAAGGGTTAATCTTAGGTTATTTAAGCTTGGGTCTTAGGCCCAAGAGCGTTGGGCCTAAGATGGGCCAAAATGGCCGGCCCATAGAGCCCATGAGGGGCCGTCGACCGCACGAAGAAGGAAGGGGAAGAGACCGGTTTTGCATGCTTCCCCCACTTGTCCCATGGAGATGGCCAAGTGTCACCCATGCAAAGAAGTGATGATGGCTAATGATGGAGGGGAAGAAAATTAGGGGAAATGATGGCCGGCTTAAGCGAGAAAGAGTGGGAGAGAGAAGGGTTCGTCCAAGAGAGAAAGAGAGGAGAGAAAGAGAAGAAGAGAAGGAAGAAACGAAGAGAGGAAAGAGGAGGACCGTTCGTCGACCGTCCGCCGTGCGTCCGTCGTCCATCGCCGTGTCCTGTCGCCGTTGTGCACGCTGCTTGCTCGGTTTAGAGGCAAGTGGGATCCTTGATCTACTCTTGCATGTTGTGCCTAGTGTATGTGATTCAATGGTGACAAATTTCGGATGTTTAGGATGTGAAAAATTGAAGTTTTAAGAGTGGTGTTCTAGAATAGTAAACTGTTCTTGAGAAAACAGCTTGACCTTGGATGTTCTAGTGGCTTGCATGTGATGTTCGAGTTGGATTTTGGCTTTGACTTCTGAATGAAAGTTGTTAAGGACTTCTTGGAGTATAACATACTAAAATTTGGGATAAAAAAAGCAAGTATAAGTGGGTGAAATATTTATTCTTTGGAGAGACTGGATCTGGAGATTTCGGTAACTACCTTTGATGAATGCATGGACTGTAAGGCTATCTTTTT
Organism: Eucalyptus brandiana; assembly: GCA_014182725.1. Taxonomy (NCBI): domain Eukaryota; kingdom Viridiplantae; phylum Streptophyta; class Magnoliopsida; order Myrtales; family Myrtaceae; genus Eucalyptus; species Eucalyptus brandiana. The sequence goes on from CM024676.1 coordinate 9,333,211, forward strand.
GTTGAAATTTCACTTCGATTTCTTAACAAAAGATGTAAAGGACATCCTGAGGTTTAACATATCAAAAATTTAGAGAAAAAAAAAAGAATAATAGGTAGGTGAAATCGTGGTTTTTCGGAGATGGTTAGATCTGGAAATTTCGGTATTGGGAACAGGGGTTTCAACCGCCTATATTTCATTACCCAGGACGAATCTGACTTCGATGTCTTCATGAAGTATGGAACTTATGGTCTTGGCTATCACATAGTTGAATTTAATAATTTTTTAAGGTCATTTGGATATTTAATCGAAAATATTTCTAAAACTGTGTAATCTGATGTGTTCTGACTTGATAATGTTGTAATGCGTGGTCTATACCGTTTTTTTACGAGATTCTTTTGGAAAATTGTTCTGAATGAATATCTTTTTTTATGTCTTGACTATAACATATTCAAATTTCGTGATTTTTGAAGTTCATTTGCCTATTTAACCAAAAATGTTTCAAAAACTGTGCAATTGGAACGGATAGAATTAGTAGTGCTGTGATACGTGTTCTGTATTGAGTTATATGGGAATCTTTTGGTGTAGTGTTCTTCATGAAGTATCTGCCCTTATGTCTTGACTATCACACGTTTGAATTTCATAATTTTTGAATATCATTTGGATATTTAATGAAAATGTTTTCTAAAACTGTGCAAGCTGGATTGTGCGAATTTCAAAAGCTGAAATTGACCTTGTTGCCATTACATCATATGACATGTTGATATTGAGACGCAAATGTGGATATGAATTATGATAAATGAGGATAACGTCGGAGATGTGAGCCGATGATGCCCCGGGAGTGTTGGGATGCCCGGAGGTGGGTGCCGGATGCCCGGAGTGTGTGTGCCGGATGTCCTCGGGAGTTTCGGGATGCCTGAAGGTGTGTGCCGGATGCCTGAAGGTGTGTGCCGGAGGTTCCTCATAACGCCAGGTTAGGTGCGAGCGATAAAATGTGGGATGCAAATTACTGGTCCAGGGAAAGAAAAATGTGGTGACCCAATTGAAAGATAAAAAGCGGAAATTGAATCATGCATGGTATGGTGATATGTATGCATGGCCATATGGTATAATATGATGAGTGCATGGTGATATGTGCACATAAGGCATGGATATGCATGAATGCTTGATGATGAGTGCACGGTTGTATATGCACCTATGGCATGATGGTATATGCATGAATGATATGTACTCTACTATGATGTTATGATTGTTCTATTTGATGCATTGAGTAGTTTAATAGATCCTTTACCTGCTGAGTGGTTGTACTTACCCCTTTGGGGACCAACATTTCAGATTAAACAGATGCCTCTCGCTCCGGTCACGCGGGGTACCTTTTACGGCCTTCCATCTGACGTGGAGGTCGATTGTATGTTGCTTGATAGTGTCACCATCCCTAGTTTGACGTACATACAGGTTCGGGTGCTGGTTATGTATGATGTGGGTCTGGCTGGGGGCCCGGTTGTCCAAGAGTTCTTGTCTATCCACGTCCACCGTGACGGAGTGATGCGGGGGATGTTGCCGCCACCACCGCCCGGTACACCTGGATGGGTGTGATGGCCCGCGTGAGGAGAGGGAGCTGACTTTTTGGGATAGCCGACACTTGTAGATAGAAGGTTATACATGATTGATATAGAGGGTCGAGATCTCTTTTTGAGCTGCTGCCAAGTTTAGCTAAAAGTTTTGGCTTTTTGGTTGTACTGACCCAAGATGTTCATCCTAAAGATGTAAATAAAAGTGGCTCGGCTTATGTTTTCCTTCGATGTGTAGTAAGTGTGCATTGTACCATCACTATGAGAGTAGAGGGATGGTGAGACTCATCTTTAATTTCGCTATGAGCTGCGCTAAACTCTTATAAAAAAAAAAATGTCTATGTACTACGGTGCTTTTGCTAAAAGATGTAACTGGTATTCATTTGGAGGAGCGATAGGTAGCTGTGGCGACCTTAGCTGTTCGGGGGTGCCACATAAACGGTTGTCTATATCTCTACTAAAGGTCCGAGTAACATAAGCACATCATAGTAAAACCCTATTTTAAGTCTTGTAACAGAGGGACAATGAGCAACACAAAGAGAGCATGAGGTGAGCAATGACACGTGTCTACGGGAGAATGGTGAAGGGTTTTCCCTCGTAATGGTCTTGCCAAAAGGGCTGAGGGCATCACAAAGGGAGAGGGAGACCGAACGCAGTAGGGGTGGACGCCAAGATGATTCACTTGAAAAAGAAATTGGCTCAAGATTAGGGAATTGGTAGGAGAATTATTTTAAAAAAATCATAAACCTATTGCAATTGTATTAATTCAATCATGAACTTTTTTTTTAATCAATTGAATCATAAACCTTTTTATATTTGTGTCAATTCAGTCCATGTGACCAACTTTAACCTGTCAGCGCTAACATGGTATGGCCGGTATTGACATAGACTTTTTTAAAAATATCTTAATATTTTATTTAGAATTTTTAAATATTTTATGTTTTATCTTCATTTTTTTTTTCCTTTTTTTCCTCTACCTTCTTCCTTTGGCAAGTTGTCTTGGTTTGGCTATTGGCTAGAGGAAGAAGGAAGAGGAAAAAAAATAAAGAGAAAGAAAAGAAAAAAATGGAAAAAGGAAAATAATTTAAAATATGAAAAAAATATTTCAATATTATTAAAATTTATTTACGTCGATCGGTCAAATCACGTAAGCACCAGTCATGCTACTTTAGTACTGGCCAATCAAATTTGGCTAAATAGAATAAATTGACAAAAAAATAATTTAAAATTAAATTAGTAGGAATTTCTTACTTTTCGTGGCGGATTAGATCTAGTAACTGGGGGTCTATGGCTAACTGATATTGCTCATAATCATTTAGTTATTGCAATTCTTTTCTTGATAGCAGGTCACATGATTATAATAAATTTATAATTTTTTTGATAATTTTCTCCAATTCTCTCTTTTCTCTCTTTCTCGATCGTTTGTCAATTATGATTATCGAAAGAGAAGCCTCCGCAAATGCATGCGCGATGGGTCCTTTATATTGGGGACGGCTAGGGCTTTTCAAAGAAAAGAACATAATATATTTTGATCCCCTTCCCCTCTTGAGCCTTGTGTATTACGCGTATGTTTCTTGGACATGATACTCAATATTCTGAGAAAATATTGGCTGCAGCTTTGAGGCCAACTCAGCAAAAAACAGGTCCATTTATTTTGAAACACGTATCGTACACGACCCCACAAGTCAGTTTCTATTTCCACACTTCTCCCTCTCTCACCCTCTCTTCTCTCTCTTCATATCTTTCTCTTTTTCTCTCTCCTCCGCCTAACCCCTTTTCCCTTGTCCGACCTTGACCTTGAGCCTAACCTCAAACACATCGCCATTGCTTTCAGCACGTTGCCTCCATTTAAGCCTCCATCTTTGCCCGCTTTTTATTCGACCTCCAGCGCCATTGCCTCTTGTTCAACTCCTCTCGCGTCCTTTGCATTTGCACCTACGTCAATCGGGAGGTTGAGGTCCTACGCGTGACAATGAACCATACTGTTGCCTCCACCTTGCTGTTGCCTAAGCCAACCTTGGTCGACCTTGAACCAACCTAGATTTGAGGTCGAGTTGAGCTCTAGATCACAAATCTAGGGCTCGCTCGACCATAGATCCTAAATTTGAGGCTCCAGTTCACCGGCCGAGCTCAAGCTTGACGATGGAGGACTGAGACAATAATGAGGTGGTAGACTAAGACAGCGGCGATGAGGTGGTCATTACGTCTATGGTCGTCCGCGTTGGAGTGAAAGGAGGAAGAAAATAAAAATAAAAATAAAAATAAAACAAAAAAGAAGAGAAAAGGGGTCAGGCGGAGGAAAGAGAGAGAGGAAGACGTGAAGAGGAAGAGAGGGTGAGGGAGGGAGATAGAGACTGACTTGTGGGGCCGTGTACGACATGTGTCTGCAAAATCAATGGACTTGTTTTTTGCTAAGTTGGCCTCAAAGCTGTAGCTAATATTTTCTCCAATATTTTGCCGATCTCCTCTTACCCATGTGTTTTCAATTTCTTCATGTCCATGGGCTTGGCCGAAATTCTATACTCCTATGGGCTCGGTCCATCATATTAAATTCAGAACCATCCCTCACCGATTGAATTTTAATGCTATTTTTCGAACTCATGCATTAATAAAACATGCACCTAAAAACTATGTGATTTGCAATTATAATATTTTTGGTTTAGGGGCTAAAGGTTAGTCCATAATTATCTTTGTAATTTGTCATTAATTGAGTAGTTAAAGTTTAGGTGTCAACAAAAATGAGCAGCGTAAATTAAATAATTCATTCTCATTTTCAGGTAGGATTCACTAAACTTCTGATAGTATCCAATCCCACAATATGGGGAGATGATCCTACTTTAGATTCCATAATAAGCATTGACAAGATAATATTTTCGTACAAGTCATAATTTAAGTTTATCGCTAACATACTAAACTCAATTCAAACATTGTGCGGAACTCCATTTTCTAATCTCTAGGAATGATCAATCCATTCGGCTTTGAAAATGCATCAAATCAAATGCATAAATCATGGGCAGTGCCCTCCCAACTAGCTAATACATAAGAAATTCTCAAGCAAATGTGACAGCAACTAATACTTTGTTCTGTTACCTAATTTTCTTTGAATTTTAAGAGGAATTGATGAAACTTTTCAATCAAAATATGTAGAATTTTGTTCCAAATTTCATACCTTAATATATATGGATAAAACCTTCAATTTTCACTTATCTCTGGAGAGTAGAATCTCTTGGCTCTTTCACCACTTGTTTGTATAATTTTAAAATTGCTTGCAAGACAATTTTGAAATATCTATAACTCTAAACCTCACGTCATATCCATTGATATGGCAAAATACTTGAAGTTGCTTCCTAATAAAAATGAATACCATAGAATGCAACTTTTTCCTTGCACTAAGTGTTTTACAGAGTTCTTAAAAAGCATTTGGTCTCATCCATATTTGGTTTATGCAATGAGTATCTCCACCGTATAGGATTCAATTCATATAAAACTCTCTCTCTTGATCTCGATTCACACGAGACTCTCTTAGTATATAGTTCTCAAAAGCATTATAATTATTCATAACTAGTGTGACAACATTCATGACTGCTGCAATCACACCTGCTACTATCACTTGGATCTTATCATTATCCATCTACATATGAAATATTCTAGCGCACTGGTCATGAAAAGCAAAATGCAGGTGAAGTACTAGAAAGGTAATCCATTGGGTACCCAGATTTTCTTCTTGTAAGAAAAGTAAGAGAAATGTTGGAGCACGCTGATCATCCAATACCCTATTCCTTTCTCTTGTTATGAGGAACACCTACTCCTATATCTCTGATTTGCACTTCGCTATCCCGAAAGGTGGTCCCTATAGATATCCAGCCTCTTGTTTGGTCTGGCATTCTATTTCCTTCACAAATGGTATGGCTTCTAATCTTTCTTTCAGTCACTGTAGGGCAATCTCCACCAACGCTCTTGGGCCTAATACACTTCAACGATCATCCTCTTCACCTGTCACTCCACTCAAAGACAACCCACCAGGATCCTTTCTTCCATGAAGTACATTTGCGGACAATATCCACCAATGACTTTATTTCTTTGTTCTCATCATAATTAACTTTTAGGCCATGAATTTCATATTAATTAGGAAAAAAAGATGGTTGTGATCCCGATGAGATTTTCATATTACAGTCGAATTGGTCGTTTGAACTCATAAAAAATTTCGGATTAAGCAAAAAAAAAAAAAAAAAAAGCATATCAACTCCGAATAAGCACAAAGCTTGCAATCCTCTCGGCTTCACTGAAAATCACATCTTTTTTTCTCACACAAGTAATCAAAACTACACCACAATGCAAATCAAAAGCTCCATCATTTGCTCCAGTAATGACCTTAAACGCCCAACAAACATGACCAGCTCAATTTTTCCCGATTGAGATACTAGAGGGTTTATCTTATTAGCAGTAGAAGTGGAATTTATTTGTTGCTCTTCGTGCGTTTCCAATTGATGACATGAAAGGGAGAAGTGTACAATTCCTTTTGTAATTTGATAAGTAAAATCGATTATTGTTCTCATTTATGGCCCATAAACCTATATCATCTCAATATTGAATAGATTTAGTTAAAAAGTATCCCTCTAATTAAGTAAATAAATAAGGAAATATTACAATTTTTAATGTACTAATTGACATCATAAAATGAACTCATTTAGTATACATTAGATTCGTATAGTTTAAAAATCAATAAATTCTTGCAGTAAGTAAATCTCAAACCATGACAGAACATAAAGTTACAATTCTACATGGAGATTATTGCGCAAGTTAATGCGTAAACCATATGCACTGTATGTATGCATTGGTGTAGCTTCATATTCTCTGTTGGACTAATTTAAGGTATAAAGGTCGTGTAAATGTTTTTCTTTCATAAGCTATCTTTTTTTTTCTTTTTTTTTTAATCATAAATTTGGATATAGTAATAGTGATGGGTTGTTAAAAAAGTTTCGCGGTCTATGTATCTGAAATATTTCCATCGCTTATATACTTCTTATTTATTCAAGCGACACCTAACGCAAGTTATTAGCGAGAGAAATCTTTGAAAATAGTTAATTACACTTCTGGAAATAATGCAATATGAACCATCCTAATATAGGGTTTTTGTAGGAAAACCTTCGGAATCGACATGGCTGAGTGGATCCAGGATCTGTAGTAAAAGTCAAGGACTAGGTTCTAGTTTCTAAAAATTCGAAATGGTGAGTATAAATTTTTTCCACGGAATAAGGTCATATGCACAAGGTCCCCATCCTTTAGTGTTTACCTATTTAGGGTTACGATACATAAAGATACAAGATGCCCTATAAAATGTCTTTAAAAAGACATATATGTAGCAACAGATATTATAATTTTATTTGTTATTTATGATTTTATATCATTTCTTTCACAAAATCATGATTAAAAAACGATCCATACAGCAATATTGTGAGTTGTAAAGCATAAATTCACTTGTACTTTACTAATTTTAATATAAACATGCATCCTACTAATTCATAATTATTTGTTGTTCATGTAAATGGAATAGCTGACGGAAATGCAATAATTTTTATTTATGAAAAAAATTATAAATATGGAGTTCCCGGCACAAATGTAACGAACTTTACATATATAATTGCAAATATGCCATTTTTTTCCTTATAATTCGACAGTATAATCCAACATCTTACTAGCCCTAATTTGCTAGGATTTGTGCTAAGATTGACTGTGTCATCCAGTATTGAATCAAATGATTTTCTTATAAACAACAAGTCACAAGCTCTTTGACGCATCCATCATCAATGTAAAAAGACAGATAAATGGAAAAGTTCACTCGGATATGTCTATTTTTCTAATTTGGCGTAGAGGTTTGCCGATCTGCCCAAAATCACAAATCAATTTTCTTCTTGAGCCTAATCTATCAAGTTAGGTCTTCCTAGGCCCAATCAATTCTATATTGAAAATTGGATAGATAGGATATGCATATGATTCACTTACACACATTTAGGCTGCATATATCATTCGGCTTGCCTCTTAATTAGGTATCAAGCACAATGTCTTCGATAAATATACATGGATACATATAATGATGAAGGGCTTCAATACATGTAGATGTGACAACTCCATCATGAGAGTACCTCTTCATGAAATTAGAGCCAATCCAGTTGCTCCCAATCCCAAATTGGGCCTTCCAAACTTGCCATCTCCCATTGATGTGAACTTCCTGCATTGGCGGCTACTGCTTCTGATGATGATGCATCTGCACATCCACCACCTTCGTGCCCGCCTTCGCTGCTAGCAGTGTTGTCGCTACCTTGGATTGTTGTCTCTCTAGCCACCGCTTCCAGTCGCCGACGATCAAATGCTCGAGACCTCCTGGACACCACATACACTCGGCACAATGCGAATTCACGCCTTAGCTGTAAGTACATTATTTCCAGAAAATCAAACACAGAGAAACATGTTTATTACATTTTTCTGTGAAAGTCCAAGTAAGAACTAAGTAGAGACGGAAATTTAATATTCTGCAACTGCACGCACCGATAAAGTACATGACAGAAAACCAGTACAAGAAAGATTATTCAAAGTCAAAATTAGATAACCTAGGTGTCATACACGCGAAGTTATTTTATCCTTTCTCTGTTTGAAAAAGTTGAAATAAAGGTCCGAATTTCTTGATACGATCACCTTAGGAATGGAAATATTACTGCTCGTAGAATCGAGATTGGTCGGCGAGAGTTCAATGGCCCTGTACAAGTTCAATTTCCAGTGGGTCTTTCTTCCTGTGGCAGGTTTTCCCATGTAGAAAATCATTGATTTCTTCACGCCGATCACCTTGTTGTCCGATGAGTAGATGTAGCCGGGAGACCCGGTGGCTTTCCAGTAGCCGGTGGCCATGCTCCGGCTGGGCCGCCCTCCTCTCGCCTCCCTCTCCTGCAGGGGCGCGAAGAAGAACCACTGCTCTCTGTCTTCTCTGCACAGCTCTCCCGCAAGCTCTGCAACACAAATTCACCAAAGAAAATGTAGGGAAAAGAAAGTTCACTGGTAATGGGCATTTGTAATTTTCAAGAACCCATTTTCAGTGCACAGTTCAATCAATGTAGGGGATGTGAAAGAATCGCATGCATGCACGCGGACTGTGTCTTACTTGGGAGATTCCATGGCTCAGTGTTGAAAATGTCGAGGACAGGGATGACACGATGAAGCTCATCTTGATTAAGGCCACCAAGTTGGTTATGCAAATAGAACGAAATGAGCTCTTCCTCAGTTGGATAGAACCTGAAACCTGTCGGGTAATTCTCCATATCTGGTTGTTTTGGGCGCGAATTTGAGTTAGCAAGTCAATTACGTATATGTAGGGATCGCGAGCTGGAGGAGAATGTGTTGAGATGATCTAGGGTTTTTGAAGGAAAGAATGCAGGAGGGAGGAGACCATGACGAGTGAAGAGACGGCGTGTCAATTGCGTCCTCTTGCACATGATAACATCAACGCGGTTGGGTCAAGGATTAGACATGAAGTGACAAGAGAAACGAGCAGTGGCCGGCGCTTCACCGCCTCGGTTCTTCCACAACGATTGTAGCTGTCAAAAGGGAGGTATTGGCCTCGGGTACTGATGCTCTCACAAACTTATTCGATATAATTTAATAAGGAATATATGGTTTTCCAAAACAATGATTACAAATAACTCGAGAGAACGTATTATATGAAATACAGTAAATTTTTTCTTATTTCGTTGATTAACAAGCTTCTTAAGTATGCTCCCTCTTATTTTATTATTTTTATTTCAGCATAATTTCTTTTTAATTAAAATATACTTTTAGATTGATTTAATAGCTCGTGTGATGTGACACTGCCATATTCTTTGCTTTTTTGCGTCCACATAGGGGTTTTACTAAAATTAAGAAATCTTACTTTTTTTGGCATCGACAAAAAGATACATAATTCGATTCATTGAATCAGAATGCATAAGTGATTTACTTACCCATGTGAGCCGAATGTACTATTGTCACAATTTGTCATACTAGGTCAAGCTAATGACGTATCAAAAGTGATAGATTTTGCTTTATCTTGGATCCACAAAAGAGGATTCACTCCTAAGAATGTTTCACATTGGGGTGATTATAATGATCACATAAGTCTATATAATCTTTTCTTGAATTGAAGGAGAACATGATCTCAAGCGGCCATTCTCCTTGAAAATTAAGTTACTTCAATCGGCCTAGAAGCATCTCTTCAAATCTCAAATTGAGGCATCGATTTATCCCTCTATGCATAGAATCCTTGACCAATGTCAATTGCAGCTTCAAAAGAAGGAAACTGTTTGTACTATATCACAGAGTTTTGCTTAAACACATCTAGGGTTGTTAGTTGTTACAATACTAAATCAAATCATCAAAAGTTTTTTTCATTACCACTAAGCGAAGCGTCACCCTTCGCTGTCATGCTAGTGGTTCCAAGCTGAATACCATGCAATCTCAACATATCTATCTAGTGCTGAAAAGTAAGATTTACTTGAAGCATCGTGGATGGTGGTAGTTTGCTCTGGATCAATACGCTTTTAGTTTACTTCCAAGTCAGCTGAAGGAAAACAATAAATCAAACTAAAGTAACGTATAATTTGGTTTGAACGGAGGAAATTCTGCATCTAGATTAAGAATAACATGTATTGTTAGTCAATTTTCCAGAATGAAACTTCCGAAATGTTTCTTGCCCATCCCACCGGAACTGAAGCATTTGAATTTCTCTCTAAACTGAAAACTAAAGGCAGAATTAGAACCGACGGCATTTATTTCATTTAGTTTACCTTTCTTGTGTCCACTTGATTTCCATTGATTGACTAGCAAACCATTTGAGATCCATCATTTTCTAAACTTCTTAAGAAAGCCGCTACGCATTCAAACTTGAGAACTCCCTCAGTTTTTACTTTATCCTTCATTTCTTTTCACCGTTCCATAATACATGGCTTTCGGTGCCTCCAACATCACCAAGGTCAAGAAATTGTTTGACTAACCATTATTATTGAGTGATATAGTGTGTGATAATTGAATGAAACATTTCATCTAAATAATACACTGATTTGGCTCAATATATCTTACCGACTCTTTCTTTGTTTCAATATAATAAGGCTTGAGATATAAAAACAAAAAGAGAAACTGCTTATAATATGCATGTGCGATAAGATTTAGATTAAGTAGAAAAAGGTAAAATTTTAAAAATCAATCCGGATACATCCAATAGATTTACTAAAACTGTGAAAAAAGCAAAAGGGGAAAAAAAAAAAAAAGAGGAACAAAGAAAGATGCACTTACATTTTCCTCTTGAATCCATTCACCATGATTTTCTCACCAAGCAGCAAGCAAGGCGGGGACCCCAAGATTAGAAGTACTGTTTATTATGATTAACTACTGCAAACATTCCATACTTCTTATGATTCCTTTCTTGCTCTGTTTTTCTTGCCACGGATGATTAAAATTCAAACTTCCACTTTCTTCGACCGCAAAAAAAAAAAAAAAAAAAAATTCCACTTTCGGTGTATGTCTCCATCATGATTTTATTGGCAGGCATGTTGATGATATTTGTGACATGCTAACCGGGTCTACATCAACCCCAAATAGCGCTCAGTGCCTCGTACAAAGAATATTCTACCATTTCATGCTACTCATCTCAAAAAATCACCATTCGATAATAGAAAAAGAAAAACAATACGAACATTAAAAATTGCAATTGGGAATTAAGAGATATATGGTCACGACGGACACTCTTGCATTCTTTTCTTGTTCGGACAACAGAAATGCTTATGTTGTTCTTATTGTTAAAATATCCGCATTATTTATTTATGGGGTTTTCTCTATATGTAACTTGATCTTCTTTTATCTATTAGTTTAAAATATTGGGTTGGCCATTATTATATAATAGAGAAGTCAGATTCTATCTAGTTTATTTCACTAATGTGGCCACCCAATGGACATTTTAACAGTCCTTGCACAAAATTCAAATGACTAGCTTGAGGAAGTAATCAAATATAAGTAACATATTCTTTGGTCAGATATCAGGATTTCCTTTGAAAACCCCCTGGGAAGACAGTGGAAAGAAGATATGAGGAATCTTTTCAATTGTTCTTGAACTTGGAGAAAAAAGGGGATCATGCTCTAATTTGCTATTCTTGATGGCCCATCTTTTATGGTGAAGAGCATGTCATGACACAAATCCAACAAGTGATGTTCAACACTTAAAGTACTTTAGGCTAAGATTTGCATTTTCCTTCTGGCAATTTTATTATCATCCTTCAAATTCGTTCAATATTATTTTTGGTAGATCTAATTTAAATGCAAATATGGGACGGAGACTCTTAAGTGAATTGACGCCTTGTTTTAATCTTTCATTAAAAACAGAGTTACTCAAGGAACGAGAATCATACCACCATAATTTTCATGTCCGCAAAATTGAATTCCAAGATATTCTATTATCACTCTTGTTTGTCAGCTAATTTAATTTCAAATCGAATCAAACGAGACTTGAAGTAGAAAGAGAGATTAGGAAATTTTGTTGTAGTCAACCTGAGATAGTACGAGGAACTATCTCAGGTGAAAATGCTCAAGAGTGATTGGGAAATACTATTTAATGGGATTACTTACACGCTCGAAATCAAATGTGGTAAACGTTCGCACCTAATCATTCAACAAAGACCATACTTGGCTTTAGTGGGGGTGGCGTCTGTGGTCCCCCTCAACTTTGAAATCTGAATCAATCATGCAGACCTTTTGAAAAGACAATTGTGGTCGGAGTTCTAATTTGACTAATTAGAATTGGTTCCGACTAGAAAAAAATAGGATAACCCTCGTTGAGAAGACCACTGTGCTTGCAGTCATTTGGGAAAGTACACTGTATATTTGGGACGTATAGGTTACTTGTATCACAGTTCTATGAAATCTCTCGACGTTCATTCCATAGTCTAATCAATATCCACATTTTAGTTTTCTTCATTTTAATCATATTATTGATTTGCTTAGATGCTATAAATAGTTGTTACCTTGTCAACATGTTACTGACATTGCCTGTATGGAGAGAACATATCTTATTGCGAGCTTGGTAGCTTATGAATTCAACTAGGATCACTCAGGTCAAATAGGCCAAAAGAGCTCCTTTGGGTGAGCTTGAGCACGGTTACTTAGTTTTAAAGCTTAATATGACATGGTAGGTCTTGAGCTAATCTAGCTCGATCTGGGCATGCCTATAATATTTCAAAAATATCAAAAGCTATACATAAAAAATTCATTACAAAATGTAAAAAAAAGCTAAAAAAGGAAACCCACGGAAGGTAAGCATCTCTTCTAACTCTCTCAATGTGTGCAATCCTATCCTTTTGTTATCGATAATCAATTAATTTGTCACATTGATGACTTTGCATTGTTCTACTAGCGTAATTTATGGGGATAGTTTGAGTAATTAGATAATACTTTATAGACGAAAAGAATCATACTTGAAATTAATATAAAATGATATAAGGTGGTAATCTTAAGAACTATATGATAAAATTAACTCAAACACAACATGTAGAGGATCAACGAGTGTGGTAGCCTAGTGATAAAGAAGTTGCATTGTCTTTTATGAAGTTACGAAATTGAGTCATGTCATGAGTGAACGACTAGCCAACTTATGTCTTGGGCATTTTCTAGTACTGGGGATGTTGGAGCTAGTGATTGACTCATCAATCTCAAGCATTCATGTTGTATAGCTAAGGTTTAAACTGAACATTGCACCACAGGTGGAATGCGTAGAAGTGGTAGTCGAGTTTTATTGCTCCTCCTTGACTTATATCTATGACATGTTTGCTTGTGTGAAGAGATATTCAATAAGTCAACATCAAATAATATGGAGCGATAATTATGGCAAGATCGAGAAAGTGAAAGGAGTAAGACAAAATTTTTAAAGTAAATTGAAAGAAAACATTTGAATAGTTTATGAGCATGACTATTTCAATGTAAACATTATTCGATAGTTTTTTTTTTTTATCAACCTGATTTTTGTGACACAATTTAAATTGTCATCATTAAAAATATCTTGTGAGTAAATTGTAATTCTCTTGAAAAAAAATCTGAAAAGAAAATGAGATGGCATAGCCACTTCATTCGGTGCAGCCATTATTGATGATAACCCTAGCTTAGCTTTAATGAGTAGGCGTAACCAATTAGTCTTGTAGAAGAGATACTCAAGTTTTATTGCTCCTCTTTGACTTATATCTATGACACGTTTCTTGTGTGAAGGAATATTCAATAAAGTCAACATCAAACAATATGGAGTGACAATTATGACAAGATTGAGAAAGTGAGATGAGTAAGGCAAAAATTTTAAAGTAAATTTGAAAGAAAATGTTTGAATAGTTTATGAACATGACTATTTCAGTGTAAATATTATTTGATAGTTGTCTTATCAATCTAATTTTTGTGACACAATTCAAAATTTTATTCATTAAAAATATTATGTGAGTAAATTATAATTCTATTGAATAGAATTTGAAAAGAAAATGAGATGGCGTAGCCACTTCATTTGGTGCAGTCATTGTTGATGATAACCCTAGCTTAGCTGTACTGAGTGAGCATAACCGATTAATTTCGTTATCCATCTTATATGCATTCCTATTGACTCCTACATTTAAATCTCGAAACTCTACTTTCTTATGTGCGGATTTCTCCATATTCATCATCTAATGTGACCGCCTTGTAAGATACTACGACGACCAGGTATGGGCTAAAATGCATACAATGATTGGGGCTTCTACGGATCAGACCGAAAAGATATGGGTTGTCTCGATGTTCGTGTACCCTTTTCTTTATTTTATTGTATTTGACTTTGTCCGGACTTTGTCTAGGTAGTTGAGAATTACCTTCAATCCGGACACGCGGAGATTTCCTCGGTTTTCAGCTTACGGTCAGCGTTCGCTCTTCATATTCTTCACGTCCTTTCAAGGATGAGAACAGCGAAACACCCTTTTCTAGAGCGATGCTGGTTGAAGACAATTGAGAATCATTCATTGAGCCCACCAAAAACCCTAAAAAGTCTCGGACATCAATCACTTCAATGAATGAGCCGTGTTCGCTGGTCTTGTCCCCATGGGTTTTGCTTTCAAAGCCTTGACTAACGGTTCAACGTAATTCGCGTTCGGAACAACAGGGATTTGCAATTTTACATCGTTTTAGGCAGACTCCAAGCTTGTACGTCATGTGAATCACGAAGCTTCAGTTGCGGACAGCTAGTAAGGAGGGGCTTTAGCCGCATATAAAGACTGACCGATTCCAAATGCTTCCGTGTCCCAGCAATGTCTCAGATATCCCACATATTAAGATGGACATATGCAACAAAAGAGAGAGACATTTAAGGAGGAGGGAGAATATTCAACATGCATCTGGTGAACGCTCGCGTCACATTTGACAGCATGCGATGTCGTAGTTGAATAAGGAGAGTTTCAGGGCATCAAGATCGATCAATCCACAAAGAGCACTGTACTGTGTTGCAAGAAACAGCTTCGATTCACACAGCCAGCACCATTACTACTAATCCGATCCAAAGGTACGGTTTCGGAATCTCCATGTGCAAAGTGAACATCCCAACTTCCTAGAACATGCATCTGACTAGTTGGGCAATGCGTACCCGACCAATAAATGGAATATCATGCCTCGCTCTGCTCCCACCCCGCCGCCCTTTCACCCGATCTTAACTAGTTACTTTGAATTTCATTCCCATTACGAAGATGGTACTAAGTGGATTGCCCAGTAACAAACAACAGCCATCAAATTGCAAAACTTCATCGACAACAAAACCCAATCAATCTAAAGATGAACGCGCGCGCATGAGAGAGAGAGAGAGAGAGAGAGAGAGAGAGAGAGAGAGAGAGAGAGGTCTTTTGTCACACATGACACTGGCTGTTGGCAAAGAAACTGACAATTGAGAAGGGCTAAGAGAAAGGTGTGGTCCATTTAACTAAAAATATGGGTGTCTAAAATAGTCATCGGAACTAGTTGATTGTTAATTTGCATTATGCGGTTCAGTTCAATTCAGTATTTGTTAGGTCAATTGTTAATCTCCTGAATCGCAAGTGAATCTGTCGCTTGTGGATTTACGATTCTCTACGTACATATCAATTCAAGTGATTCTTTTTTTTTTTTGGCAAGTCTACCTATAACCTATTGTAAATCTTGTCGCGTTTTAGTCTGCAGGCTATATTTTGATAGAAACAAAATAATTGAATATCCACTTTGTACTTAACAATAAAAGACTAAATAAAATGACAAAATACAGAAATTTGTAATTTACATTTGAGTGTAATCCTTATGTTAATTAGAGAGAGATTTTATGGTCAAGATAAAGAGATAAATCGACATGAAAATGCATGCGTGAAGGATATCAATGATCATGATAAAATGATGTACAATCCACTAAAAAATGCAACAGAATTCTGAACATCATGCAGCTATCTTAATGGCCCCATCGACAGGGCATTGACTAATTTGACGTGTAATCTGCATTTTGGGAGCAGATCATAGATCAAAGATTTGAAAGCAGCCTCCACAAAAGTTACCGTCCACTAAAGATAGAATGACAGTAGCTAGTAAGCTACCACATGATATGAGCAATTGACAACGTGAACCCAAGCACATGGCTACAACGTGAATGTAACAGGACAAATTTACCTACAAAAGCAACTTCAAACATTTATAGCTGTGTTACCGAATGATCTTTCTCCAGAAATGCTTCAGTTATGAGTAGGCGCAATAGTATCAGCAGTTGCATATCCGAAAGGAGGGATAAAAAGGCAAAGCAAAAGTCTCGGTTGGGGCGACGACATCACCGATGTGCTGTTTTAGGTAACCTATCTCCTGCCCAGTCATGACGATGTTGATTTGTATTACTCAAGCATCACTTGAAATTAAAGTCACCTCTGTGTGGTCAACAAACACTATCCTACACAAAGAAAAAGAGTCCATGAACACCGCGGAGGTAATTGTCCATCGGAGAAAGTACATCGTACATTGTATTTGTTAACATGACCAATCAAGTGTTCTCGCTTTCATGATTCATTGCATTTGTTGCCATTCTACGTCCGAAATTACAATGACCAAAGACATTTGATTGGTTACATGGTATTATTGTTAAACGTAACAAAAAAAATTCTGTGCTTCGTTCCACGAAAAGCAAGAAAAGTGAAATCAACTGGATGATAGCATCACAAATCATAAAATTATGTTGAACAGATGCAATCAAAAGGACAAGCTACCACATAATGAAAGCCAAACAAAAATATTAACACCATCGCCAAAAACAGGACAAATCTCTTCAACATTTTATCACAACAAGAATCGCGCTGAAAAGTAGCAGCACTAAGAGCAATCTTGCTCCGTGGGGTCAAATGTCTATCAAATAAACATAATCTTGATTGTTATTCACGTGAGTGTTGACACCTAACTTTTAGTCTTTTTACTTAAAACTTAATTGCGTAGTAAGTCTCCAAAAAAATATAAAAGTAAAGTTTTAAAAAAAAGTAAATAATTTTCATTAAAAGGCATAGAGAAATTGCACTACGTATTAGCATTAGGAATATTTGCATTGCTAATAGTAATTTTTAAATTTTTCCAAAAAAATTGTCATCAAAAAGGAAAAAGAAAAATTGGATGGGGCGAAGTGAGGGGGCTGGGCTTGCCTGGCCCTCCTCCTCCTCCTCTTATTTTGTCTTCCCTTCTCATTTCTTTACCTGTGGGTTGGCCCACCTATCTCTTTTCCCTTTCTCCTTTACGCGCTCGGGCCGGCCCATCTCCCTTTATTTTAGCCTGGCCCGCATGCAGGTCATCTTCCCCCCCTCACGCCAACCACACTTCTGCAAAAGGGGGAAGAAAAGGCAGAGTACAAGCCAGAGAAAACATGGGATCGCGAGGGGGCAGATGGCGGCGTGATCCGCAGGTCGGGATTAGTCCGGCCGGCAAGCTAACGATGGAAGAGGCCATGCGTGCTTGCCGGTCGCCCTTAAAAGTGAGGGGGCTTGCTCATTTGCAGGGGGTTTTTTCGGCTGGGTTTTGAGCGAGAGAGAGAGATATCGAGAGAGCTGGGAAGAGCGGAGGGCGAGCCAGCAGGAGAGAGTGAGATCGAGAGAGTATTGCTGCCGCCCGAGGTCCGCCCGTTGCTGGCCGTCTGAACTAGGTAGTCCTTTCGAACCGTAGGTGCCCTGTTTGAGAGGTGTCGGGCCGGAGCTTGTGATTGACTAGTTCGCACGAGCTCTGATCCACGGATCCTTCATCGAAGTTTCTGTGTGTTTTGGCATGTTCGGTTAGGAACTTAGGCCCGCGTTTGAGTCTTGATCGAGGCAAAAATCTCGTGTTTCTTTAGTGCACGCCATATGCTTGATAAAATGCATTGGGTAGATGCCCGTATCTGGTCTTCTTTGTGTACAATGCTTGTTGTTCTCTAGTTCGTACTGGGTAAAATCAGTTGTTTCTGTGCTGAAGTCGAACCTCGCTCGCTGATTTTGGTCCGACTTCACGTCTCTAATAAATATGGAGCTTCCATTTAGCCGACATGCTCGGTGTGTTTGACAAAATAGCTGACCGAAGTACCCACATCTGTTCTTAGTCCTCCGTGTGTTTCTGGGTTCTTGGCTTGTCAAATGAGTTTTAGAAGCCCCTGCTGCTACCCTCCATTTCGGATGTTCTTGTTTCAACGGTTTCGTATGACGACATGTTTTCGGATAACCATTTCTTGACTGGCGAATTTGAAAGATGGTGTTTGTGGCCATGAATGGTAGTCGCGAGGCAGACCACCGTAGTTTGCAAGAAGCTTAAAACATTTTAATAAAGCTTAGATTCTTTTGGTGCTTTGAATCGTTAAATGTTATTTTTTTGGGTTATCAAAGAAGCAAGGTTGGTGCGTTCTGGCCTTTGGGGACTTGCGGTTTCGTTGAAGGAGGGACGAGAGGTTGAAGACGGTGCTGGGTTGAAGGAGTGCAGGAGAAAAGGTCAAAGTAAGGAAAAGACAAAGGAGAAAAAGAAGGAAAAATAGAAAAATCAGATTAAGGAATTTCTTTCCTTCCTTAATCTGATTGGGTTGGGCCTGGGTTTGGATTGGGTCAACGGACCGGATAGGGCTTATGGTCCAAACCTGTTTTCTGGAATATAATAATATTAAATATTAAAATTATATTAAAAATTGAAAATTCAAAGACTTTCACAAAAATGAAAAAAGATAAAAATTCAAAAACTTTTCCGAAAATTCAAAAATTCTCAAAGAACATTAAAAAGTTCAAAAGATTTTAAATATTAAAAAATTATAATTTTTAGAAAAAAAGTTAAAAAAATTAAAAAATACAAAAAAAGTTAAAAAATTTTCAAAAAATTCCTAAATTCAAAAAATGTCTAAATATTTCAGTAATAATTAGAAAAAAAAATCAAAAAGATTAAAAAATCTGAAAAATTATTTAAAAAATTAGAAATTAAAAATTAAAAACCCTCATAAACGTTAAAATCAATCTTTTGGGTTATTTTCTCCAGAAAAGTGGAAGTCTTTAGATTTAGAATTATACCCAAAGTTGACCAAGCCCTTAGGGCTCTATCTAGGGGTTTCAATTGTCCTTAGACATAAATGTCCTTGATTGTGCAATATGGATACGTTGATTTTGGCTTTCATTTAGTTTAGGTAGGATTGACATTTATCTTTTCTTTAGTGTTAAGTCTTTGCTATCCCATGAAATATTAATCCTTGATTGCTAATTGTTACATTAATTATTGTGTACCCACATGATTACCTTACATGTTAGTGAATAGATATAAAATCAATTTAGACTACCCGGCAAAACATCTTTTTTTAAAAAATAAAAAATAAACAAGATTATGCACCGAAATGGTACTAATTAATTAATTAGTATAATCAAGTGTCTGATCCTAGATTTTCTAGTTGTGTCGCGACCTCTTTTTTTTTCGGCGCCCACAATTACGTACGGGCGCCTAAGGAGGCTAATGGCTCGGCTGTATGGGGAAGATTTTGAAAGACAACATTTATTCCGGATATAGATGCTTTGAGCATGCCGGATGAGGAACTTTCGATGTCTGAAAGGACTTTTCACTCACTCATGGAGAAGGCTATCCCGACCATTAATGCGGGATTTATAAGGACCACACTATCTCACTGTCATCATGTCAGCAGGGGTCTGAGTATTCTCGCAAATAGTACGACTTTACCAATGTGAGAGGTCTTTGTTGAAACTGTGACGAAGATTTGGTCAATGGCTCATCAAATGGGACCGTCAAGGTCAAGGCTTATGAAGTGCCGCACGATCATCTCCGGGTTTGCAAGTCAAGAATTCTGCGAAAAGAGATAGAGTAATCTTGCTCGTACTTCTTCGAGCGATGCTTATTGACACATGAAATCCTACGTTAATTGAAGTGCCCCTAGTCTGAAGAGACTTTTACAATGGGAATGTAACGTAGTCTTGGCTCACATGTAAGAGGGTGAGAGTTGGTGATTGTCTTGGCATTTGTCACTAGTCTTTCTTCACGGTCAGATGGCGGTTGTATCAGCAATTTCTCTTGGGAATACAAATGGCTGTATTTTTGTTTGGGGCATCGGCCTTGCTTTTATCAGGCACACTGCTTTTTCATGCCCCTATTTCTCATCTCAATTTTTCGTTCATGGGCATTGACCTTGCTTTTATCAGGTATACTGCTTTTTTATGCCCTAGTTTTTGTTCTTGTTGCTTGAGGAACTGATCTTGACAAGTTCAAGAAAATGCCTTTGTTAGACTATGGAGTCTTCCTCTTTTGCTGGCACTTCAGATTATGCTGCTCAAACGACAATGGCTTCTGATTTGCCTCCATGTGAGGGTGAATTTACAAACTCAATTGAGTTGTACAATTGATACAAGTGCGTAAATAAATAATTGCTCTTCACGACTCTAGGGCACTTAAATTAACGCGAGTGTTCATATGCAATAAAAACACTCGAAGATTGATGCAAGTGCGAGCAAGAAAATTTCTATCTCTCTTCTCACCCTGTGATGCTGCTTCGCTTTTGACTTGCCCCAGTGTGGGGTGTGTTTTTTTGTGTCGGGAGTATAGTAGAAATTTGTCAGTGTATGGGGCTCGAAGTGAGCGATGGAGTGCCTCTCACTACTTTGATCATCGTACTATCCGCGAGAGAACTCTTTACCCTGTAGTCATGGAATTTTCTGCACTCATCTCACAAATGTATAGATGGGGGATTGTGTGTAGGATATGGCTTGCCTGTCATCATTCTGACACGCCTCATCCAACATGCTCAATCGATATTGTATTCTTCATTTAGTTGTCTTTTCTAATAATTCTCAATGGAATCAATTAGATAGACAAAATCATCATGCAAAAATCCATTTGGGAAATGCATGCAACATTTTAAACATGAGAGAGTTTGTACTCTCAAAACAAATGAATGGTTTTTACTCAAGAAACCTTATTAACAGCTTTAGGGATGTTTACTTGATAGAATTGTATTTACAAATGTGTCGAATTTTGAACATCAGAAAAGTTATTCACAAATGGCTATTCACAAATGGGTGTCGATGAATTGTCTCTAATGATTAGGGATATGACACATGAATGATCAACCAGGGATTGGGAATCTGATCATTGGACATCTCTGCTTTTGCTCCTGTAAAAGAGAAGATGTACAAGTAGATCAATTAGTCTGGCCAAAATCAAATGTGAGTTGAGGCCCGAAGATTTTCTGTCATTTGTTTTGGCGATACTTGAGACACCATTTTATTTGGAAGAGCTTATCAAAGTCGACATGTCTCTTATTGATTTGTTATCCTTACTTTTGACAGTCAAGTGATCCTACAAATGACAAGAGAGAATGTGTTAGTCATGAACTCTTTCAAGAGTCGAAGAACCGGAAGCGATACAACTTCACCCTTTGCTGGTTTTGCAAACGATTAAGTGGACTGGACTACAAAGAGGACATGAAGTCTTGTGTCTTCCACTTCATCGTCAATTGTTTTCCTTAATGGGCTTATGGATGGCGTGTCCCTTTACGCGAAGTCAAGTGAATTCGATGCAGGTCATTTCTGCGTACTAGCTCGGCCAATGTTGATTTGCCAAACCTAATCATCAAGTTTGGCTCTTGAATTCCAATACTTCCTGTCAATAGGGAAAATATGTCAAAAGCAAGTTCGAGTAGTGGGAGTATTGGAAACGATACCGAGTTACTCTTTCCCAGAGTTTGTATTTGTTGATTCCTAAGGATATTTGAATGTCGATGATGGACTCCTTATCTTGACACAGTTCAATGCTTCCTTCGATTAGCCCTTCTCATTTGTGACCCTCAAGCTTCTATGGAATCTGAGATCAAAATCTCAAGCCTTGTGATGGCAACTACTCCTTGGAAGAACATGTGTCTGGAGTATGAAGTGAGATTTCTAGGCCCTAAGTCACAATTTGAGATAAGGGGTTAGAGACTGCATCAACTGACTAGATTTTTTCCTGTTGACAGTAGCCGATTCGAGAGGAGAAATTCATTTTCTGTGCTTCTTGGCTTGTCAGAGCTAGAACTGTAACATCTAGTTGCTTGGGCGTGTCGTGCGACGAGATAGTCCTTTGGCTCAGGTTGGAGTCAAGGCGGGAGAAGGCATGTCATGGATGCTTCGATCTCAACTCTATGCCCGTACCTATTATGTTTCATCTTTTGTATCCTGTAAATAGAAGAGAGAGGACATCATTTCCAAATTATATTCAGAGAATAAGACTTACCCTCTTTTGGTGTAGGATGATTCTTTTTATTTGCCCCTATTTTCTTGGCAGGGTGTCTCCGAATTTGGCGAGTTCACCTGATGTGCTTGCTTCAAATGTCCCCTGTCACGCTAAGTCAAAGGGAATGGGAATGATCTTCTAAGACATGAAGTGAATGAGTCAGAAAGACAAACATGATTAAATTTATCAAAAGCTTTTGGGTGATGAAATATTTTTTATTTTCAAAATACGTCTTTGGGGGAGAAAAAGCATGAGAAAGCCCACCCTCGGTATTCTCCTTGGATGATATTTTCTTTTCATGGTTGGATAACATCACTGGGCTGGTTTGGAGTACCGCCTCATGCTCTTAAAACAAAATATTAGAACTGTACAATAGAGTACTTGGAATGGAAAATACAACAAAAGGTAGCACACCGGACAAGATGTGAAATTACAAAAACGAATAAAACCCATGAAAACTCCTGTGTAAAGGAGTGCTTTTGATAGTGCTGGTCTTGAAGCTAAGCGTGCTTGAATTCCTCGCCTTCAGTAGACTCGAAGTGTTCGCATGCGATGACTACCTCGCTGAAGCTATGGAAGTGTAACCCACGCAGCCAACAGCGATGCTTGCAGGACAAAGCTTCTATGAACTGCTTCATTAACTCCTCTTCAGCCAGTTGAGGGCAAGTTTGCATCATGAAAGCTCTCCACCTCCCTGCGTATGCTTGGAAATCCTCCATTGGTCTTCTTGCGAAGTGAGCTAAACTTTCACAAGGCAATTCAGTTCCAATCTGGTTTTGGTACCGATGCAAGAATGTGGAAGTCAGCTCATTCCAATCATTTAAGAGATAAATATTTGCCGCGATGAACCATTGCAACGCAGATCCCGTAAGAGTTTCTTGGAATGCCCGAGTTGTGAATGACATCGGGCCATAGTACCGACTCATTTTTGCATGGAGATATTGCAAGTGGGCCACAGGACAAGTTGTGCCGTTATACTTGCGAGAGATCGGGTATCCACATTTCTATGGGGGTCATGATCCTACGAGGGCAAGATGAGCCGGGCATGTCTTGGCTAGGCCGCTGGTTTTCCCACTGCATATCTGTTGTAGTGGTGAATTTTTCTGCTTCAGGGAAGTTGGATTATGCCGAGATTACTCCATTGCTTTCTTCTTGGTCAAAATTCCTGAATGAGGATGAAGCATTGAAGCTATCCTCATGGTCAGAGGATGAGCTTAGTACTTCGTTAGGATCATAGCGGATAAAGACGTATGCTTCTTCTTCTGACGGGCCTTCATCTCCTGATGAGAGTAGGAAACTTGATTATATGATGAATCGTCGCCATTGTTGAAATAACACTGGAAGTCTTTGGGATTGTATTCTAGGGCCGGGAAGTCTTCAGGATTGTACTCTAGAGGATGGTGGCCCTCAAAGTTGTATTCTTGGGAATGTTCAAAGCTTTGGTGCGATGGCTCATCGGTGGATGCTTTGAATCTATCTCGCTTGGGCTTTCTTTTCTTGGCTCCCGGTCCCGGACCTTTTGAGTAAGGCCCTTCGTTTTGCCGCTCGATCCTATCCAGGGAAGTGAGAGATATTAGAGTGTCGCTCTCTGATTCACTTTCTAGGTTGATAGGGGTTGGTATTCTTTGGACCCTAGCTCTTGGAGTAAGCTTGGGGAGTCGTCCAGTCGTGCCCCGCCCTTGAACAGGCTCTGAGTCCATGATCTCGTACAAAGGCTCCTTGCCTTTCCTAGTGGGAAATTTTCCAGTAACAGGATGTTGCTTAGCTGCCCATTTATTATGCAATGCTTCATTGACACGCTTCTCTCCTATCTCAGCAACTAACGACTCCTCGTGCTCCGCAATCATCGGCTCTTCGTAAGGCAAGGTGATGTCAGGGGTGATGTCAATATTGTACTCTTGGTGAAAGACATGAGTTAGTTCCCTCCAGGTTTTAAGGGGACTAATCTTCCTGACAATGTACCATCGCAAGGCAGGGCCAGTCAGGTTTGATTGGTACGATTGAATCATCCTTCGGACCAGGTAGGCCTGCAAGTAGGTTTCTGGGTGTGAGGTATCAGCATACCTTTCGCATTCAGGTGCTTTGAGTTTTTCAGGGATCTCAATGTTGGCGTGATTGGACAGGTCCAGGGGATTCTGCTCCTGCAGCTGGCTTAACCTTTTCATGATCCTTTCAAATTGTCTATGGTATTGGCTATTTTCTGGCAAATTTGCAGGTGTTATGACGGTGCTTAAGGCAACTACAGAGTTGGGTTCGACTTGAGTGGATTCCATTTGTCTTGAGAGTTGTTGAAGGACAATGGACATTTGTCCTACGCCGTCTTCAATGTTAATGAGGCGATTTTGTACATCATTCCGATCGAGCCCTAATGCATGAGGCCATTCACGAGCTATTGGTGGCTGGCGATTCATAATTACCTGCCGTTTGCGAAAACAATGAATGAGTATGCAAGTAAACAAAAATTGACCCATGGCAATGGTCTAACTGCTTTTTTATTCATCAAAAGAGGATTTCATAGACCGCGAGACTTCGACATCTAGAACTTGAAATTGAAATGACAGAATAAAATACTAGATATTAAACAAAAGTCCCTAAACAATGGGACAAGACTTTCACACTATTAACACTACGGGACACATGATTGCAAATTTATATGCGATGGGGAGTCTTGCGCTTGCGTAGATGCTTGCTTTCTTGGACCGGCTCGAGGTGTGTATCCAGTCCATTCCCAAATCCCTCACCATGAGCTCGCTCGCTCGTCTTTGGGCCGCTCTTGCCGATCGAGTGAGGGACTGATGGCTTCCACCTTGTTGGGATGTGATGATTGTGGATGTAGGCCGCAGAGGCGTGGTGGGCTTTTTCTTCTCCCTCAAGCCTTTCAGGTATCACAATCCTTTTGCGATGGCACTTGTCCCAGTTTCCTCGGCGGTAGAAATTTCGAATTCATAGTCACGGCTTGTGTTGAAAAGAACTGGAGGGACCATCATCTTGAAAGGCGGTGGGATCTCTGAAGGGCTCCATATTGTCGTGCTACCCGATACGGGTAGTAGGGAATGGCGCCCGGTGAGACCGAGCAACGGAATTGGGCGGGTGCGCATGTAAGCAAAGCGGGCCCTCTTTTCATGGAACCAACCAAAGACACCCATTGGAATGCCTCGGGAGCCGGGTTTCTTAGGAAGCTTATCCAATTTAAACAGCTTTGATTGGGAATGTACGGCCCTAAAACCATAAATTTTTGTAATGGATTTTCAAAAGCATTTATTTCAGGCGACCGCATGAAGTCTCGAAATTCGTTTAGGTGAGAAAAGAACCAGACTTGTAAAATTTCAGGAGAGGCTCGCATGATTTTCTCCGAGTTGCCTTTAAAACGATTAAAAGACAAGAATGTTTCAGTTAAAATCATGTTGACATAATTCCCCCCTCTTAAGATCTGATCAACTATCCATGCCATCTTGGGAGTTATGGCATTTCTTTGATGGGGGAAGATGATGAGCCCAAAAAAGGCTAGGAGGAAAATCTCACTTTTCTGGGTCATAGGCTGATTTTGGAAACAGGCATTCATAAATTCTAGTGGGCAGGTATTATGGTTGTCTTCAAGAATTTGCCTCATGACATGGATTTCAGTTCCTAAAAGTCGTGCTAACCCGCGCCATGGGAGGGCGCCAATCGATGGCTTGACAAGCTTTTTCTCAAGAGGCATTCCAGGTGATGATGCTTTGTATTCTTCCGGGGTTGGGGTTAGCTCAAACCTACCGAATATAAAAGTAATTGTCTTCGGGCACCAAAAATGTGCCATGGCTTGTATGACTTCAGGACGAACAATGATTTGGATCAATGATAGGAGATGACCGATTTTGGCCTTCACGCGCTCCTGGGCAAACTGATCTAATTGACCCCACCATCTAAAGAGCTCCGCCTTGGGAGCAGGAATGAACTGGATATCGTCTTTCCCCATCGCATATAAACTGGGACTTGAAAAGCTTATCCTACATTGCCATGGGCCAAATAAAAAGACTGAGTAAAAGTAAAGAAATCACTTTGCTTTTAAAAAAATGGCAAGCACAAAGATATGCGCATGGGACGTGTGGCTCGATTTCTAACTCAGAAGGCTTGATGAAATTAAAAAGGTATCCGCCCATCGCAGTCTCGCGTTAGCGGCATACCCCCTTAACCTCGGCTAAGAAATTCGGGAAAAGAAAGGCAACCTCTACATCGCAATCTCGCGTTCGAGGTCGTATCTTTCTTAACACCATCCTAAAAATCCTATGACGGCCCAGGTCCGGCGGCCGGGTTGTGCGTGCCATGTGTAGTGCTAAAACAGTAAATTATGCATAGCAATTTATAATCACAAGACATTAAAAAAACTCTAAGCTATTAACCTGCACAAAGGAAAAAAGACCCAAGTTAGCAAAGCATTTAAACAAGACAAAAATGGCCTAAGTCCTCAAAGTCCCCAGCGGAGTCGCCAAGCTGTCGCGACCTCTTTTTTTTTCGGTGCCCACAATTGCGTACGGGCGCCTAAGGAGGCTAATGGCTCGGCTGTATTTATTAAGCCCGGACTCTCCCAAGTCCACCAATTCACGACTTAATGGTTCGGTTTTTTTAGCCTGTAAATCAATTATTAAAATGGAGTCGCCACTAATCAATTTGTGGTGGGTTGATTAGAAACCCAAGCGAAGTATCGGGAGAAATACTTGCTCTGTGCAACCGTGAGAAAATTAGGATCGGGGACTTGATTACACTAGTTAATCACTAATGCCCTTTCGGTACCTAATCTTGTTTAAACCCCGAGGTTTTTGGATGTTCAAGGGATTTTCCATGCATTTTGGGAGGAAAAACATTTTTTGAGTCATTTTCTAATTTTTGGACACAAAAGGGATTTTTTTGGGATTTTTTTGGAAAATACAAGTCTTTTTGGCTTTTTCTAAATTTTTTGGCTTTTTCATGAATTTTTGGCTTTTTTTGGATTTTTTGCATTTTTTTGGAAAATATGAAATATTTTTGATTTTTTTTTATTTTTCAGAAAATAAAATATTTTTTTAAATATTTTTTATATTTTTGGAAAATAAATTATTTTTTAATTTTCTCGAATTTTTGGAAAATGAAACATTTTTTAACATTTTTAATATTTTCTGATTTTTTGGAAATTAAAACATTTTTTTTTAAATAAATAAATTATTTATTATTTATTAGAATATTATTTTACATAAAAATAATAAAACAAAATAAAACCGACCCGGGTCGGATCCGCGGGTTGGGTCCGACCCAGGCCGGCGACCCAAACACGGCCTCGGCGTTTGGGGCGCCGGCCCGACCCCGACAACCCGGCCCGACGGCCCGCTCCGCGACCCAACTCTCCGTGAACCCTACCCGACCCGGATCCACGTCGCGACCCGACTTCCGCCGCCCCCCCGAATCTCGCGAAACCCTACCCGGTTTCGAGACCCGGATCCGACTCGGCGACCCGGAAAATCGCAAACCCTAGGGTTTGCGAATCCGCGGCGCCGGAGAGGAGACCGAAGCGATCCAGCGGTGATGACGACCACGGCGGCGACGGCGAAGGGGATTGGACCATGGAGAGGGGGATGGCGACGGCGACGGCGACGGGGACAACGTGATACTTGCTCAGCAACGGCACGACGAGGGCGAAGACGGCGACGGCGAGACCCGCGCAAACCCCTTCTCTCTCCGTGCCTCTCTCTCTCCCTCTCTACTCCGGCGGGGCTCAGATGCGAGGCCGCGAGCCCTCGGCCCCCCTGAAGTCTCTCAGTGGGGTATCCAAAGGCCGCGACTCGATCGGGCTCCCTCTCTCTCTCTGTGTGCTCCCCCTCCGTCGTCGTCGGGTGGGGGGTATTTATAGGCGAGGGGCGGCCAGTCGACGGAGTTCGACCGCCGATCGCCACGGCCTTCGCCGGCCGAAACCGGCGTCCCATCCGCGCCAACTCCCCCGCTCCACGTCCCATCGCTGTCCGTCCATCCTCTTCCCCTCCGTCGCGCCCCCGCGCGTGCTCTGCAGAGGCGCGAGGAAGGAGACGACTGGGCGGGGCCGGGCCGAGGCGGAAATGGGCCGAGGCCCATGCGGAGGTTGCTTCCTCCTTTCCGCTTTTTGCTTTTCTTTTTGCTTCGTTTTTTTGTTTATTTATTAATTAATTTTTTTTTTTAGGCGTCAACAAGTTGCATAAGAAGTAAGGTACATTCCCATGCCTTACTTGATTTCGAACCAATCTCAATAGGCTAGTGGGGACTTTTTATTACAAAATTCTCTTGAACACCCTAACATCACACGATGTATGGGCTTAGGAGAGCCTATGTATAAATGATGGGTTGTAAGCTTGTCTTTTAGGTAATATTCCTAAACTTATTCCCTCCCCCGAGAGGTAGGTTGTGACAATGAGAAAACACTATCCGCATTGAATTCAAAAGCTTTAAGAGAAGATGCTATTTGGTACCGATGTCTTGTTTACGAGCAGTTTGCTTCCTGCAAAATCTATTAATAGGTTGCCCATGAGAATCTAGTAATAATTAACTCAGTTTCACATGCAACACGAAATCTTCAATTAAATTATGTTTGTCAGGCTAGATAATCCAACTACTCCATCTAGTATGGATTCTCTATAAATGGAAACTATTTCTAGGGTTTTAGAGAGGAATCGATGGCATTTCCACACATTCATGAACATCCACAGACATAAATCTTGGCTAAAGAAAATAAAACCACATAAATCTCCTGATAAATGAAAGCTAACAAGAACTCTCAATCAATGTAACAACTGCATTGATATATCTATCTGCGAAAGTGCTCCACATAACCACACTATAACTACTAGTCTCCAATCTCCATATATTGCAGCAGTAATCTAGCTACCCTAGATCAAAAAGCATCATAGATGTTGAGAAAACCTCCTAATAGATAAACTTAACTGAAGTATTTCTCTTACCGAAATTGTCCTTGAAAAAAAAGATTATTCAAATTCAACTTATTGATGGTTAAGCATTGCAGCCAAGAAAAGTCTCAATCATGAAATGATTCAGACTCTTTCTAATGTTGTTCAAAATATCACAGATGAAGATAATCGTGGACGGTAGCCTAATCAATTATATGGATATTGATGAAAATTGAAGTGTTACATTGCTTTAGAGTTAACGATCTATTGTGGCTAGCATTCTTGCACCAGGTAGCTTTGAGTGACAAAGCAATACTAGACTGCCCTACTTCAATAGAAAAGATTACAGCATATGGTAGAAAAAATGAAGGCTTTTCTCAACTTCATAGATCCTCTAATGTGGAAGTTGTTCCAAATGGAATTAAACCCGTAGCGACTGCCATTTCATCAATAATTGATGAGATGAATGAAAACAAAACCCCTCTAGTGGCAATCTCTTCCAATGACTCAAACAATTTAGAAGTAGATGTAAAAACCATCTTTATTGTGCCTTATCTTTTGCTAGATATAACCAAGTGTCATCTTGTGAAAAAGCAAAAGAGAAATGGAGAGTTTTCATGCCACCTTCGAAGGAACTATCAAAGTCATAGAAATATTCAAGATCAATATTATTCTTGGTTAATACGAATCCTTGAAGGCGAAGCAAGATGAATCCATTTCTAAAATATTCAATAGATTCATAGACATTGTGAATAGACTCACATGTATTCGTGTAATCATTTTGATTAAGATAATACAATATGATATGATCGCTACCTCACACTACCATAGCCATCTAGCCATTAAATCTGCATAGAACCAGCCACCATCATTATTGTCCAGCTGCCATCATCATCGTCCAACCACTGTCATCATCGTCGGAGCCTAACCACTAAATCTAGACAGAACTAGCAACCAACTTCACCATTGCAGGTGTGTCCTAAACCAATGTCAATCACTGGAGTCTATCATTGGTATGTGCTTTGCCTTCTTTCATGATAAAGATTTAGATAATGATGGGTAGATATGGTGTTTTTATGTCTGGAGATTTGACTGGTGCTTGATTGCACAACTGAGGAGTTTGGAGATGTTTGATTGCTAGGGTTTCCTTAAAAAAAGAAAAAAGAAAAAGAAATTGAAACAATACTAGGGATAACAGAGGATGTTGTCTAGTAGCCTCATATGATGTTGTATTACAGCATATTGTTCATTAAAGTGTTGGTTGATATGCACATAGTAATTTTTGGAGTGTTGGATGGTCTATAATAATCTTTGGAATGTCAGATGGCTACAGTAGTTGTTTGATACTAAGTATATGATTTTATGATCTCTTGGTATATTATAATGACTCGGTGGTGAACTTATTGAACCCTCATTTGTATTTATTATATTATGGTTGATTGTAGAACTGAAGTTAAGTGTTTTATTATTGTGACATTACTCCTAGGTCACTCATATCTTGTGTTCAACCTATTTGGCTGATTGTGTTACTAGAGTTCAGGAAAGTTAATATTGATAGCTTTGGATCTAGATAATCTACTAGTTTGACTTATTTTCAATTAACATTTGTCAAGTTAAATGAAACCAATTATCCATCTTGGTCTAAAGCTATGGAAGTTTATTTTACTGCCATAAGATAGAATGACTATCTTACATCTACGATCCGCTTATATAAGAGTAAGATAGATGATTGGGTTGCAAGCTATGCAATGGTCCATACACTATTATGGAATAGTATGGATCTCAAAATCCGTCCTCATTTCATTAAGTGTAATTCTACTAAGGAAGTTTGGGAGAAAAATGCTTTACTTTACTCTGGTTAGAATAATATGACATGAGTGTGTGACTCATGGGAGATCCTATTTGATCTTAAACGTGGAAATCATTCTCTATTTGAATATTATGCTCATTTCACTACACTTTGCCTACAACTAGATGCTTATCTACCAGCTTTAGCTAATCCAAATGTTTTAGTCAAACGCCAAGAGGATCTTTGAGTGATATTGTTTCTTAAAACACCGGGGCTTGAATATTTCTCCCTTCTTCACCAAATTATGTCTAAAAGCTCCTTTCCACAATTCATGAGGTTTTCTCCCAAGCCCTTCGCTCGACATCTACTAATGAGATATCAACTACAACATTATAGACAAGTGCCATGATTGCTCATGTCTCTAGTGGAAGTGGAGCTTGTGGTCCTAGTTATTTAGATCGTGGACGTAAGGTTGTTCAGGGTGGAAGTCGTGGCGGTCATGGTAGAGTTATTGGTAGTCATGGCTCTCGTTATTGTACTCATTGTCTGAGGGCTGCACATACAGAAGCTTACTATTTCATGCTTCATCTGAGCTTTGACCTACACTTGCTGCATTTACCGAGGTGAAAGATTCTTCATCACCAACTCAATCGAATCCTACTAATATGCAAAATACAATATACTTTGTTACTTTGACACGTACTGAGTATGATGCTTGGATTCGCACCCAATAGATGACAAAATCTTCAACTCTCACTGCAACTTTGGCGTATACCTCTAAAGGTAGTTCATTCTATTCACTTTCTAGTGTGTCTGACTCTCGCTTTATAGATTTTGGAGCTACTCATCATATAGTCGGTAAGTCTAAATTATTGTCTTCATTACATTCCACACATTTTATGGTGTCTAACTTTGTTACATTAGTTGATGGTTCAAATTCCTAAATTACTGGTACTGGAGATATTTATTTGAGTTCTTCTCTTTCATTATCATCTATTCTTCATCTCAAATCTCCACACAATTTAATTTGCGTTAGTTCATTAACTAAAGAACTAAATTGTTTAGTAACATTTTATTCTTCCGATTTTGTCTTTCAAGATCTGAGGACAAGATAGATGATTAGTGGAGGACATGAATTAAATGGCATATACTATGTTGACAAGAAGGTGATAGCTACAACAGTTGTGAAGCACACATCCCCTGATGTGTATCAGATGCATTGTCGTGTTGGTTATCCACCACCGAACATTCTTCGATGTTTGTTTCCTGAGTCTGAGTCTGTGAGTACTTTTGAGTGTAAAGCTAGTTAGTTTGATAAACACTATAGAACTTCTTTTCCTTCTCATTTTTAGAGTCGTGTGTCTAGTCCCTTTGAACTTGTTCACTTAAATGTATGGGGTCCATGTCGTGTTTCTGATATATCTAGTTTTAGATTTTTTTTTATATTTATAGATGATTTTTCTCGAATGACCTGGTTATTCTTAATAAAAGACCGTATTGTGATTTTTCATTGCTTTCGCTTATTCTATTTCGAGGTACTGAATCCATTTAATACTTCTATCAAAACTCTATGGTAAGATAATGCCAAAGAGTATGTTGCTACTATTTCTAGTTTATAACCTTTTCTTGACTCTCATGACATTATTCATCAGACTTCTAGTTTATATACACCATAGCAAAATGGTGTAACTGAACGCAAAACTCATTAACTTCTTAATGTTACTCATTGTCTTATGTTTCATACGTATCTACCAAAAAAAATTTGGGGCCCTGCTACTCTTACAGCGTGCTTTTTAATTAATCGGTTTCCAACTTCCCTTCTTCGGGAGGAGACACCTTTCTCCATTTTATATCCAACTTGTTCTCCTTTTCTATTACGTCTACGTGTCTTTGGTTGTGTAAGTTTTGTTCATTCTCTAACTCCAAGTCTTGATAAGTGGGACCCCCGTACTGAAAAATGTGTCTTCATTGGATACTCTCGAACTCAGAAGGATTGCAAATGTTATAGTCCTACTCATTGTTGTGTGTTTGTGTCAGCCAATGTGATATTTTTTGAAAACCAACCATACTACAACACCTAAATGGTTCCTATAGTGCCTCCTAATGATGATGAGCGTGTCTTACTAACACTTCTACCAATCACACTTCCTCCAACATCATCTACAGGATTTCAGTTTGCTGATCACACCACCATAGACATGGAGTAGCTCCTACTACAGTAGTACAACCATCACTTGATTCATCTATTCCCTCATTGGTTGTTGCGCCGTCTTCTAATCTGGATCCTAATCTGTTCATTGCTACTCGAAAAGGTACACGTTCTTTCGTTGGTTGTTTTGTGGATCTTTATACATCTTACTTTGATTTGTTTGATTGTTTTCGTACTCATCACCCTACTTCCAACATTTTGTCTTATAATCATTTATCTCCTACCTTTCTACCTTTGTCTCATCCTTATCCTCTGTCTCTATGCCTAGCAGTGTTGTTGAAGCTCTTGCTCATCTTGGGTGGCGACAAGCCATGGAAGATGAAATTGGCACTCATTGAGAATCGCATTTGGCTACCTTACCTGCATGAAAGCAACCTGTTGGTTGCCGTTGAGTTTTCACTGTTAAGGTTCACCTCGATGGCACACTCGATCGATTGAAGGCATGGTTGGTTGCCAAGGGATATTCTCAAACCTATGGTATTGATTATGATGACACTTTCTCACTTGTAGCCAAAATTTCATATGTTTGTGCCTTTATTTCCCTAGCAGCGCATTTTAGATGGTTTCCTCATCAATTGGATATAAAAAATGCGTTCGTACATGGTGATTTGATTGAAGATGTATATATGGAGCAACCACCAAAGTTTGTCGCTTAAGGGGAGAATCCGGTATGTCATTTATTTAAGGCATTGTATGAACTCAAACAATCTCCTCGTGCTTGGTTTGGTTGATTCAGTGATACTATTATCAAGTTTGGATTAGAGCAGTGTTATGTAGATCATTCAGTCTTTAATTCAGTCTTCTCAACTTGGTGTATTCTTTTGGTGGTATATGTGAATGACATTATCATTGCTGGTAGAGATTTAGATAGTATTTAATGGCTTAAATAATTTCTGCAAATATAGTTTAATACTAAGGATATAGGGAGTCTGAGGTATTTCCTAGGTATCGAGGTTGCCCATTCGCATACATATATCAATTTAACCTAGTGAAAATATGCACTTGATATTCTCGATGAAGTTGGGCTTATTGGAGCAAAACCAGTTAATACTCCTATGGAGTCCAATATAAAACTTGATGTAGAACATGGAGAATTATTACATGATCAATATCTTAGATTAGTTGGTAAGCTAAATTATCTTACTGTCATAAGACCTAATATATCTTTTGTTGTTAGTGTTGTAAGTCAATTCATGAGTTCTCCTCAAACTGCTTACTAGGATACTGTGCTTCGGATTACCAAATACTTGAAACGAGCACTAGGTAAATGACCAATTTTCAAGAATTATGGTCATCTAAATATCATAGGTTTCTCTGATGTAGATTGGGCCAAATGTCCCACTAATAGGATACTACATTGGGTTATTATGTATTTCTTGGAGGTAATTTAGTTGCTTGAAAGAGCAAGAAACAACATGTGGTTTCTCGATCAAGTGTTGAAGCAAATATAGAGCAATGACACATGTGACAAGTGAATTGCTTTGGTTGAAGATGCTATTATCAGAAATTGGGATGTTAATATCAGAACCATCGATATTATATTATGATAATCAATCAGCTATTCATATTGCAAACAATCCCATCTTGGATGAGTGAACTAAGCACATTGAGGTTGATTGTCACTTCATATGAAAAAAGGTTTAGAAAGGGGAGATTACTCTAACATACAAGGATAGAGGATCAAGTTGCAAATATTTTTACTGTGTCTTTACAGGGGAATAGAGTGGATTTTTTGTGTAACAAGTTGGATAGAAGTAATGCAAGAAGAGCATTATCAATATAGAGTCAATGAAGTATGGGAACTTGTGCCTAGACCAAAAGATAATCCCATGATTAGAACTGATTAACATAAACAAATTGGATGATCAAGGCAAAGTAGCAAGAAATAAAGCCAAACTCATGGCCAAAGAATACCCATAAGAAGAAGTAAATGATTATGATGAAACTTGCACATTTGGGCTTGATGGATGTTAGAAGTGTCTTCCTAAATTGAGAAAGTACACGTGGAACAACCTCCTAGCTTTAAACATTTGAGAAGTCTAACTATGTTTAAAAATTGAGAAAAGCTTTGTATGGTCTAAAGCAAGCATTTGATTCTGGTATAAAGACTAAACAACTTTGTAGTTGAAAATGACTTTAAAAAAGGTAAGATAGATACTACACTCTTCATTAAAAGAGAATGTGAAGATATACTTCTCATTCATATTTATGTTGTTGATATTATATTTGGCTCTTCTAATGAATCTCTCTATAAGAAATTCTCTCAGTCTATACATGATGAGTTCAAAATGAACATGTGGGAGAATTAACATTCTTTCTTTGACTTCAAGTTAAGCAGACCAAAAGTGGTACTTTCATTTTTCAAGAGAAGTATGCATGGGAAAATGTCAAGAAGTTTGGCTTGGCGAGTTGCAAGAAAATTGAGACACGAATTTCTTGTTCTTCCAAACTCAACAAAGACAAGTAGGTTGTTGTGCTAAGATCTTATGGATGAAACAACAATTGAAAGACTTTGATGTTGAAGAATCAAATGTTGCAATCAAATATGACAACACTAGTGCTATCAATATAGCCAAGAATCCTATTATGCACTCGAAAGCTAAGCACATCGAAATAAAGCATCACTTCATTTGACATCATATTCATAATGGTGAGGTCAATATTCAGTTTATTGATTCAAAGCATCAATTAGTTGATGTTTTCATTAAGCCCTAGGAAAAGAATTAATTTGATTTTATTTGAAATGGATTAGGTACTATTATACCCTTTGATTAAGATGTTTATAAGAGACTTTTTTCAAGGTCAACCTCCAAAGTCTGGATGTAACTTCACGAACAACAACAACGATCCCACTTTCAAGTACTCAATATACGACGTTGCAAGACTCCAAGATGTCTTTATGGCGTAATTCACAAGCAAAAGCTCCTCTTTGATGCACTTCACAGCGAACATCCTCTTCTTGTAGATAGACAAGAATCGGATCCAAAATAGGAAACATCTTTTAAGGAAACATTCACCAACTGAAAAATAATTCAATTATGAAATCTATTCAAAACAGAAAACATACTTGAATTAGTAAACTCTCCTTTTTTCGAGGTAAAATTCAAGACATATTTTAACCCATAGGTTGTTAGTTAATAGAAATTGAATACGAGATGACCATATGGGCAATAGTACATAAAGTAGCATTCACATGATGAGGAAGAAGCGGAAGCAACAAGGACCACGTCTATAGAAGTGGACAAAATAGTTCGTTATGCCTTCAAAATAGCAACTCATGTCTCCTCAATCAACAACACTGAGATATCTCGAGATGAGGTAACGCGTCTGGATGCATAGGTGAAGATTGCACAACGAGAGAAGCTTGAGATCGGCTCTTCAACAGACGAAAGATCACTGGAATTCAAGCTCTGACGAGTACAGGAAATCACCTGGACATGTGTTCTTGGCGAATCAGATGGCTGAACGTCCGGATCAACGAATCGTTCAAGATTCACTTCAAGCAAACGCTCTCCTTTCGCCGTCTGATCCAAAAATTAGAGACGTTGACTGAAGCCGAGAGAGATTTCTTTTAAAAACAGCGCGAAAAACTTCGAGCTCCCACAGAGGTGAGGAGCCGCGAGGGAGGACAGAAAAAGCCGCGGGAGATCGTCGCGCTGGCTCGTTGCCATTTCTCGCACGGGTTTGTTGGCGAGATTCGACAAAGGAGGACGCTTTTAATGGATCTTTCCCTCGCTTTTCTCGTGGTCAGCATTCATTGACAGTCGTGGGTTCTCTCACAAGGGCGAGATCTTTATCAATTACTGAGGTCATAACACGGATGCCTGGTACGGCTCGAATGAACATAAGACACGGTTGAAGTAAGGATAATGTCCGAATTGCGAGCGGGAAGATCGCTCATCCAAACGCGCCAAGGGCGAGTCGGCAGGGGCCACAAAGAAAATAAGATGGGAACTTGCGCTTTAGTCAATAGGAGATGATGGCGAAAGCCGCCATAGTTATGGAAAAAAAATTATGCGGAGGACTTTAGCTTACGGGTGTGTTTTTTAGTGTGGCCATAACTACTGAATAATGGTGTAATTTTGTTTTTTGGGTGTGGGAGAAGATAGGATGATTTGGTAGAACAACAGAAAATTAAAAAGTGACGTGCCGTTTGCGATGTGACTCAATTCATATCTCCATTACCTGCCATAATCTACGTAGGGGAGTGGGTATGGGAACCTTTATCTAGTCCTTCCAACTTGCGTCTCAACTGGTTGTATGACTAGTATTTAGCTTATTAAAGGTATAGTTTTGTTTGATGTGGCAAATTAGGCCGTGGAGCCATGTATGAACTCATATTTTAGTGGGTCGGGTGATGTATAGTTTCCCTGATATTTAAAATATAAGTTTGGCATGGGTCTTATATAATAAAGCCCAAATAATAAGGCATTCTAGTGGGTTTTTTTTTTTGTCAGTCCTACTCTATTCCTATGCTACACTCACTCGCAGACTTGTGCCCTACCTCTTGCAGAGCGTGGGAGTCGCAACCCACTCTCGAAACTTACGCGTCCCTATCCCCATCCCCTCTTGAGAAGGTGGGGATTTGAACCCCTCACCTCCCCCTTCCATGTTGGAAGGGTGGCCACTGGGGCGAACCCCCAGTAGTTAGGCATTCTAGTGGGTTTGGAAAGAACGTCTTTTAACCTATTTAATCAAAGCGCAATTTAAGGATCACCATCAACAACTGTGGACCCATAGTCCTCACTGATCCAATTCAAATTGCCTCGAGAAATCCCAAATTGAGGGGAAAATTTGCTAAGAATTAGCGCTTAGGTTGAATTGGGTCTAAATTGCTAAAACTATGTTGCTTTAAATGGGTTAATGTAGATTAAATTGATCAATATGGATCAAACCTATCCTTTACCAATCTAACTTAAACCCAACTTGATCCCAACTTGATCCCCAATTAGACAAGTTTACCCAAAACTAACGTTTTTGCATTTTGTTTTGTAGGAATACTTTTACCCTTACCCACCGGTGGGTAGTTGAGTTAATTCGGCTTTGGGCACTTCTCCGAAAGGACCCAAGGTCGAAATTTCGCAGTTGCTAACACGTCTGAAGTGAGGGGCCCATGGTAGTGGGATCTTGTGCTAGCTTCCCCCTAAGTATTGACGCTTGATCCGAGGTGTACCGCGCACTGTACGGGCCGTGGACTAGCAATTAGCATAAGTGAAAGTCGGGCCCGGCGGATCCTGGGTCACAAAAAAAAAAAATATATACTTTCACCCTTTTAACAAGAGTTAATTTCACATTCAAATTAAATGCACTTATATCCAACTTATAAAAGAAGGGAAGGACATTGACAAAGGAAAATGTAAAGATAAGAAAGAATTCCCTCTTGTATTATATTTATGTGATTTTTGTTTATTCTTTCTTTTTCTGCCAAATATGTATGATTTTCTTTCTAAAATCTTTAAATACACATTCATCCTCTTCCGCAAACATTTTGAAAAACTTGTACCAAAAAAAAACACGTTTCTCTTCACATATTCTCTGCGGACAAAATTGACAGCTTGAAAAAGGAAAAAAAAATTGAATTCATCAATCACTTCCTTCTCTTTTCCTAATTCGTTGCGATAATTAAATCATATTAGATTTGGAAAGAGGTTGAAATATGACGTCAAAATATCTCAGTTGATTAGGAAAATATAAAAATTAGAAAAAAGGAACAGGTACAAGACCAAACTCCATCTTCATTAGCCTATCTACATCGCTTCCTTACCTTCTGCAGTTCCCATCTACCTCCCGAAGAGATGATGAAGATCAAGATCCTTCACCGCTGCGATGTCTCGCCGCCGGCGAACTCAGTCCCGACAACCGCTCTCCCGCTCACCTTCTTCGACATCCCATGGCTTCTCTGCCGCCCCATGCAACGCCTCTTCTTCTACGACTTCCCTCAATCCCCTTCCTCCTTCGCCCAGACCACCCTGCCTCTCCTCGTCCGCTCTCTCTCCCTCTGTCTCCGCCACTTCTTTCCCTTCGCTGGCAGCCTCGTCCTCCCCCCAGCGCCAACGGAGAAGCCCCACATGCTCTACTCCGACGGCGACTCTCTCTCCCTGACTGTCGCCGAGTCGTCCGTGGACTTCGCTGAGCTCATCTGCAACGAGGTGCGTGACGCTGCGCTGATACACCCTCTGGTGCCTCAGCTCCCACCGCCACGTGCGTCCGACGGCGCACATATGTGGCCCCTTATGGCAATTCAGGTCAGTTGGCGATGGTCTATTCGGCAAAGAAATTCAGTATAATCATTCTAAGCTACGCTACGCTGTAACTAGAGCTCATTTGGCAACGACATATGCTTGGTAGTTTAGAACAAGTAATAAGATAAATAAAATAAAAAAAATTGAAAGAGGAGTAATTTTATGAAGGGAGCTCGCCGTTTAAAGTAGGATCTTATCGTCTAGATTTAATACGTATCACGAGAAATATAGGTTATTAATCATGCTGGCGTGCACAAATTGACATTGAAATTTTGAGTCGAATGTCAAATTTCAGTTGAAATGATAAATGGTTTAGGTGACCCTATTGCCAAACAAGGGCATTTGCGTTGGGGTCCAGTTCCTCCACGTGGCGGCAGATGGGAGGTCCTTCCACCATTTCATGAAATCATGGGCGTCCATTCACAGGTTCGGAGGAGACTCGGCTTGCGTTGACCTGGACGGCCCAAGTCCTTTCTACAACCGAGAAGTAGTCAGAGATCCGAATGGGTTCGAGCCCATATTGTTAAAAGACTGGTGGAGTTGTGTGGGCTCTAGCCCAAGCTCAAGCCCAAGTGAAGCTCTTCTCACTATTGCGGACAAGGTGAGAGCAACGTTTGTCCTGGGAAAAACTGCCATCGAAGGGCTAAAAGCGCAGGTCTTAAGCCAACTCAAGAACAACGATGATGGCGACTCGGAGTCGGAGCCAATCCATTTGTCGACTTTTGTAGTGACATGCGCATTCATATGGGTATGCATGATCAAATCGAAAGAGAAAGAACAGGAGCGTCACAATCAATTGTCATCAAAGAGCAACAAGGACGAGCTTTGCCATTTCTGCTTTGTGGCAGATTGTAGGGATCGACTTGAATACTCAATACCCTCGACATACTTTGGGAACTATTTGGGCATATATTTTCTCTCGGAGAAGAGAAATACACTGTTGGGCGAAAGTGGAATTTCACATGCCGCGAGGGCAATAGGGAGGAGAGTCAAGGATGTGGAGAAAGGGGGAGGGTTGAGAGAGGCGGATGGATGGATCAAGGATTGGAAAGTATTTGACAATGGTGACTTAGTGACTGTGGCCGGATCCCCGAAACTGAAGGTATACGACACGGACTTTGGGTGGGGGAGGCCGATAAAGAGACATGTGGTACAGATCGACGTATCGGGGGCCATTGCTCTTGCGGAGAGTAGAAATAGGGATGGTGGCATGGAGGTCGGGTTGGTATTGACTAGGGATTGTATGGAGAGGTTTGTTTGTTTGTTTGTTTGAGAAGGGATCAAAATCGTTTATGTCACTTTAATGTACATATCGTCCATATGATCCCATGTCGATTTCAATTTAGTCCTTACATTTTGGGTGTGACAACATTGGCCCATGTACCTTAGTTTATTGACAAATGTAAGGACTTCCGACCAAGTTTTGAGTCAAGTTTTTGGGGCCGAAGTGAAATAAATACTCGTCGGTTCCGTCTCCCTCTCTCTTCGCTGCTTCTCCCCGTTTGCTGCCAGCAACCTGTTCTCTCCCATGCCGCTCCCAGAAGCTCCTACATCCTCTTCTCCGATGGCGACTTCCTCACTTTGACTATGGCGGAGTCCATTGTCGACTTCGACCAGCTAGCTTGTGGGCGATGGGGCTCAGGATGTGACGCCTTTACACTAGGGGTGTCAAAACCGAACCAAACCGAACCAAAAACCGAACTGAACCGAACCGAACCGAAAAATTCGGTTTCATTCAGTTCGGTTCTCATTAAAAACCGAACCAATGGTTCGGCTTTTATTGGTTAACCGAACCGAACCGAACTAACAAATCGATAAGAGCTTATTTCTTAGAAATGAAAACTATATACGATAGAAAAAAATGAAAAAAAAAAAAAACAAATGCAAAAACCAAAAACTAAAAACTGAAAACCAAAAACCGAAAAATCAAATCGAACCAAAATTTCGGTTCAGTTCGTATTCGGTTTAGGTCCGAACCGAACGGAATCGTTGACACCCCTACTTTACA
Organism: Eucalyptus brandiana; assembly: GCA_014182725.1. Lineage (NCBI taxonomy): Eukaryota > Viridiplantae > Streptophyta > Magnoliopsida > Myrtales > Myrtaceae > Eucalyptus > Eucalyptus brandiana. The sequence continues at coordinate 9,374,659 of CM024676.1, forward strand.
CCATTCATGCCTGCTTGGCCGCTATCGCGCATGGTGGATGGTTCACAAGAGGCTTCGGTCAAGGCAATTCAAGTAGGAGTGCCTATTCATATTCACAAGTTAAAACTTCATTTATGAACTTAGTTCACTCTTATTATTGTAATATGCTATATGGTTTTTAAAAATACTAAAAGAGATTTTATTTTTATTTTTTGGGCTAAACACCAAAAGACATAAACGATCGGTTTGTTTCAAATCGTGTCCTTCAATATTTATTCCCAATCGCGTGGGAATTGGTCGTTGTGCATTTATCTCCTAGATAATGTCTAAATTTAGTACGTGATTATCATAAAAATAAACAATTTATCTAAATCTGGGAGCATAGTGATTTTCTTAATTTATATTACATGAGAACATATTGATCTTCTTGATACACATGTTCATATTCATATTAACCTTCAATATGAAAGTTAAAAGCTACACATATGAATGCTTCTTAATCTCAAAACTCGAGCAAAATTATCAAAATTATCCTAAATCTATTGCGCTTATGTTAATTTAGTCATAAATCTTTCAATTGTGCAATTGAGTCTCAAATCTTTTCACATTTTCCCAATTAAGTTTATCCGATCAATTTTAGTTGAAAATCGCCGACATGAACACTACACAGGACGGCCGGCGTTGATATAGATATTTTTTATAATTTTTTTAAAATTAAATTTTCACCTATTGCAAACAAGGGCCAATGAGGGTTGGCCATCATCAACCTTCGCTGAGCTTGGAAGAAAAAAAGGAAAAGAAAGAAAAAGAAAAGAAAAGAAAAGAAATTAAAAATATTAATAAATTTAGAAATTTAAAATATGTTATATATTTAAATTGTTTACGTCAATGAAGGTTGTGTCATGTAGTATGGCCAATATCAACATAAACGATTTTCAGCTAAAATTGATCAAATAAACTCAATTGGCAAAATGTGATAATACTGAAAATTTAATTGGCATAATTGGAAAATTTATGATTGATTGGCACAAGTGCGATGGATTTAGAGCTTTTCTTGTGATCTTCCCGAAAACCCATTGTGGTTTACTTGTGAAATATTCTTCTTGAAATGTTGAGCTTAAGCAAATTTTCCATACGAAAATAATACCAAAACTATATTATATTTGTGGTTTATGTTGTAAATAAAAGAAGTGATTGAATAGAATGCACGTAATAAATAAATAAATTAAGGTTCGATCATTGTAACCTATGTTTATGGGAAGGTTAGCACAAAATTCTACTATATATGTGATACAATGAAGGTTACAATCAACTCTAAGTAACTTACATATTCTTACTTCAATTACATTGAATATTTCATGTATTGTATAGTTCTCATAATTCTCTCAAAAGAAATCTCTCAATCTCGTAAAATGAATTACACAAATATATAAAGTTTAATGACTAAATCACTCGGATGTAATTTACAGCAAACAAACTCACGTGAAGAACACTCCCCTAAACCACTCTCTCTTCTTTGGTGCACCAAGAAATTGTCAAGGACAATAGTTCTCTTTATGTATAACCAAGAGAAGCCTCCCATTCTCGCATACCGTCGTCGCCTCTGGCTGTAAAAGGAGCCTATCACAAACATTTTTTTCGCTTATTTACTTGGCCAACCAATGAAGTGGCCCGCATCACATGCTCTCCAAGTTGGAAAAGCAGGGCAACAAGACATAAAGAAGGGCACCTAATCAGCTTCCAAGTAGAGATGTCCATCTCGCGGCTTGAAAGAAACGAAAGAGAGGGAAGCTCCATACAGATCTCAAGACAAAATCCACGCATCAGAGCTCCGTAAATGAGCTCCACCTGCTCCATTAAATGAGTCAACATTGAATGCTTATAATTTTCTTCCACAACGAACGAGACGTTGATTTGCATCAGCTTCCAAGTCTAAATCACTCTTAAATTTCGTCATATCAGTCTACATTTTTAGCTACTCCATGAGGGTTTTTTTAATAAAACCTCCTCTACCGACAAAAAATAAAAAATAAATACAACTTCCTTTATCATCGATAAAGTAAAACCAACGGAGAGTTCATATTTATCAAGAGATCGACACATAAATTCAGCAATTACAATGGTGGTTGAATTCAACTGTTGTTAAGACCATTAGATTGAGAGTTGATATAGGTTTAAATATAAAGCTGAATCATTATAAATTGTTATATGATATGTTATTCTCACTTTGATTTACTTACTAGCATCACAGTGTTATTCAGCACGAAAACCAGAAAAGTCCAGCTTTGATGTCAGGACCTCCCAGAAAAGGACACAAGCTTTTGATCGATTGAAAGCACCCCACTTTCAGAAGAAGCTCAATTTATTTATTATCTCCATTATATGCGCATCCACCAATCTACGGAAGCGGGTCTACACATCGCTTTCGAAGAGGGACAAAACCAATCATCAGCCTCTCTACCGCTTCCTTCTCTCAGACAATCCCCCTTCATCCCTCGGACGAGATGATGAAGGTCGAGATCCTCCATCGCTACAATGTCTCGCCGCCGGCGAACTCAGTCCCAACCACCGCTCTCCCTCTCACCTTCTTCGACATCCCATTCTTTCACTGCTGCCCCATGCAACGCCTCTTCTTCTACGACTTCCCTCAGTCCCCTCCCTCCTTCGCCCAGACCACCCTCCCGCTCCTCGTCCGCTCTCTCTCCCTCTGTCTCCGCCACTTCTTCCCCTTCGCCGCCAACCTCATCCTCCCTCTGGCCCCGCCCGAGAAGCCCCACATCCTCTACACCGATGGCGACTCACTCTCCTTGATCGTTGCCGATTCCGCCGCCGACTTTGCCGACCTCGTCAGCGACGAGGTGCATGACGCGACATTGATACACCCTCTGGTGCCTCAGCTCCCGCCGCCGCGTGAGTCTGACGGCGCACTCGTGTGGCCACTTATGGCGATTCAGGTCAGTTGGTGGTTGGCGGTGGTTTGGCTCTCACGTGACATTTGCTCGTTCTTAATTCTTCTCATTTAGTATTAATATTATTTTTTTTGGAAGATTTATTTGATATATTTATGAATTCAGTATAATAACTCTATGCTATAAGGCAGATTTGGGTTTAAGAATAGAATACGTGCGAGAAATTTATGTCGTACAGATATAAATATGAGGTAGATATTGGATTTAAGAGTAATTTGAGTTTAGTTAACATGTACAAAAATTAAAAAGAAAATGAACGAGAAGTAATTATACAAAGATAGTCTAAGGTTTAAAGAAAACTCTCACGAAATTTAGCATAATGTTGATGTGTGCATATTAACATTAAAACGTGGTGTCGTATTCGAGATTCTCGATTGAAATGATACTTAGAGATGGAAACGGTTGTCCTGACCCAAGCTTGAGGCAATTGAATGAGTCACTTCGTTTGGCCAAAAAAGAGATTGAAACTGTGAAATTAGAAATTGAGAATGAGTAATATACTCACGAGAACCAACGTCGATTAGGATGATGATTTCATGAATAAATATCTTTAGTGCACTAATTAGACATCTACATATAAAAAAGATGAAGATTTTCAATACATTATCTTCCTCGATTATGTCTAATCAATATGCAAGGGTAATAAACAAACAACTAACTCGAAGTAGCAGTTGTATAAATAAAAATTAAACTCAAAACTTATCGTCAATTTTATTGGATAATGTTTTAGGTGACTCTATTCCCAAACAAGGGCATTTGCATTGGAGTCCAATTCCTCCATGTGGCGGCAGATGGGAGGTCCTTCGCTCACTTCATGACATCGTGGGCATCCATTTATAGGTCTGGAGGGGAACCCAATTGCATTGAGTTAGATGACTTGCGTCCTTTCCACAATCGGGGAGTGATCAAGGACCCGAATGAGCTCGAGCTCATTTTCTTGAATGACTGGTGGAGTTGTGTGGGCCCCCGCCCGAGCCCGAGTCTAAGCACAGCTCCTCTGGCTGTTGGGGACAAGGTAAGAGCAACATTTGTCTTTAAAAAGGCTCACATCGACGGGCTAAAAGGGCAAATCTCGAGCCAACTCAAGAATGATACCGTCGACTTAGAGTTGGATTCAATCCACTTGTCGACATTCGCGGTGACATGCGCATTCATATGGGTGTGCATCATCAGATCAAAAGACAAAGACTGCCAGTGTCACAACCAATCATCATCAGAGCACGACAAAGACGAACTTCGTTATTTTGGCTTTCTCGCAGATTGTAGGGACCGGCTTGAATACTCCATACCTTCAATATATTTTGGGAATTGTCTGAGCGCATGCTTTCTCTCAGAGAAGAGAAGTACGCTCATGGGCAAAAGTGGACTTCCGCTTGCCACAAGTGCTATAGCAAGGAGAGTCAAGGAAATAAGGACGGGCGGGGCATTGAGAGGGCTGGAGGGATGGATGAGGGGCTTTAATATAGCTGATAGCGCGACTTAGTGACGGTGGCCGGGTCGCCAAGACACAAAGTGTACGACACAAACTTCGGGTGGGGGAGGCTGAGGAAGAACCACACTGTGCACATCGATCAATCAGCAGCAATCTCTCTCACGGAGAGTAGGGATGGGGATGGTGGTGTGGAGGTCGGGTTGACATTGACTAAGGTCTGTATGGAGAAGTTCATTTCTTTGTTTGGAGAGGGATTGAAATCGTTTATGCCACTTTAAAATACATTGGTCCATATAGTGCCATGTCAATTTCAATTTAGTCCTTATATGCTGGGCTCGACAACATAGGTTTATGTTGATTTATTGAAAAATGTAAGGACTTCCAACGACACTTTGAGCACAAAAAAGGCGGGAATCTCAAGAATTCATCATTGGGCCAAGGGGACATCAGTACTTTGTTAGAATGTTGCCCGTCTTTTGCTGGCTACAAGCAAAATCAAGTAAGAATGTCAGACCTCACTTCGACAAATCAATTGTACGTTTCGAGAATAAACTCCTCAAAACGAGGCAAAAGAGAGATAAGCATTAACTCCTGCAAACTTATGGAAAAAAAAAAAAAAAATCATCTCAACTTGCTATAATCGTTTACTAATTTGAGATAAAATGAGGGTATCCTCAATACCAACAATAATGACTCAAGCATGTACCTAGTTTAATAATCTAAATAATTGCAATAGGAATTTTTTTAGAAATAACAAATCGGTTTCTATATTTTGACATGAACTGAAAAATGAATGTAAATTTGGTGAGATTAAGGGTGTGTTTGTTTCTTGGAATACATTTTCAGAGAAAACATTTTTCTCATTTTCCAGCATCTAATTCGTTCGGGAAAATGAGTCGGCGGAAAATGTCTTCCTAATAAACAAAAAATATTTTCCTACCAAAGTTTAAATTTAGGAAAATGATTTCCCATTTGTAAGAATCGGAAAACATTCTCCGAATCTACCAAAGGTTAGATTTGGTGCTTGGTTTACAAAAAATTGTTCTTATAAAAATATATATTTTTAAATTCGAATTTTTTTAAATCGATTTTTTTTATTTTCTTCTTTTTATTTTCTTTGCCTTTTCTTTTTGCTTCTTCTCCACTTGTCACCAGCCATGGAGACAGTCGGCAAGCTCTAGCCTTGCCAGATTGGGCGAGCTCACAGCTTTCGATGGCAAGGCTTAAGCTCACTTGAGGCCGGCAAGCCTCAAGCCTCGCCATATCAGGCAAGCTCCTGGCCTTAGATGGTGAGTCTCAAGCGTCGCTAGATTGGCTGAGCTCGCAACCTCTGCTAGCGAGCTGGTAAGGCTCGAGCCTTCCTACTAGAGGTCGATGAGCCTAGGGCCTTGCCATATCGAGCGAGCTCATGGTCTTGGGTGGTGAGGCTCGAGCTCGTCCAATACTAGCAAGCTTGTGGCCTTTGGTGGCAAGCCTCGAGCCTCGCCCAATAGGTGAGCTCACGGCCTCTAATGACAACTCGAGCTCACCCCTTGTTAGCCAGCTAAGGATGAATTGCCATAGGAAGCAGAAGGGATCACGTGAGGAAGCACTCCTCAAAGGAGAAGAAGAAGGAAAAGAGAAAAATAAAAATAAATTAAAATTAAAAATAAAAATAAATTAAAATTTCGAATTTTTGAAATAAAAAATTTGGTTTTTTTTTTACCGAGATAAATTGTGAAATCATTTTCTAATGGGATCCAAACAATGAGAAACATTTTCAATTATACATTACCAAATAAAGGAAAACAAATCGTATTCATGGAAAATGCTTCATGGAAAAACATTTTCCTTTATTATTGAGTTTTCTGCGAACCAAACGCATCTTTAAAAAAAAAATCATAATTGATGAGTAAATTGTTTTTGTGATGCATGAACTCAAAAGTAGCATTTGAAAATGTCTTAAATCTAAATGCATAGGAAAATAAACAATGGTTGAATTTAAAGAAGAGGTAAATTAATTTGCCATCTTTTTGGAAGACATTATAAGGCTGATGCAATTATAGCTTTTAAAAAGATGAATGCGTGTTATTTCCTCCGATACGAACACATCACCATAATTAATACACAAAGTAGTTTTACATATGAAAATTAGATGTGAAGGTCCTCCACGATCACTAGGGATGCAAATAATAATTATTTTGTTACTAAGAATAATTTATGGATAAAAATAGATTTTATTTATTTATTTCTTTTCTTTAGATGAGTTTCTGAGCAAAGATGTACATTTGATAACGATACAAAATTCCTATTTGTTAAGCAGAAATTCGTTTGATAGGCCTTCTTAAATATCTCCCTCCTAAGCTCTTTTCACTTCATTGTGTTTCAGTCTTTCATGAGATAAAACATCCTCAATAAATTGAATTGAAAGTGTCAATGTAGAAATCGTACATCGATGGTAGCGAGGGCAAGTAATAAGAACAGTTGTTATTTCTGTTTCTTTTTCATAAGTAGAAAAATAGAAAATTTTTACTTCTCATTTTTGTTTCAAAACTATTTCTGAGCTAATTTTTTTTCGAAAATAGAAAAATTAAAATATATCACCAAATGGATTTTTATTTCAAATCTATTCTCGACGACAGAAAAAATAAAATAAAAAAATAAAAAAAACAAAATGGTTATCATGCGCGGCCTAAGTGTTCCCCTCCGGCTCACCTCTTTTAATGTCCACTAGATTTCCTTTTGACACTGGACAACCTTCCTCTCCTCCGCTAGCTCCCTCACCTTCCCTCCCTCCCTCCCTCCCTCCCTCCCTCTCCCTGCTGCTTCTTCCCGTTCGTCGCTAGCCTCCGCCTCACTCCGGCACTGCCCCGGAAGCATTACATCCTCTTTCCCGACAGCGACTCCCTCACTTTGACTGTAACAGAGTTCATCGTGGACTTGAATCAGCTAGCCTGTGAGCGAGTGGCTCAAGATGCGAGGCCTTTATATCCATTCACGCCTCCTTTGCCGCCGCCACAGGTGGTGGGTGGTTCACAAGTGGCTTTGGTCATGGCAATTTAAGTAGGAATGCCAATTCATTTTCACGAGTTAAACTTCATTCATGAGCTTAGGTCACTCGTATCACAATTCATATTGCCTATCCCCCTTCTATCCATAGGAGAGAGATAAATTCGAATGGATAGCAAAAAAGTCAAGAACTTATTCAGTCAAAAGCGAGCATAATTAAACTCTGAAAACGTGATAACAACACAACTCAACAAGTATTATCCTCTTACCAAAAACTCCGAGCTCTACGGTGTAAAGTGTGCAATTTGCCACTATCCAAAATCAGATTATTTATATGGAATCTATGCCAAAATGCTCTGCCTACCAAGCGAAACTTATGCAAACGGAGGGTTAGACCTGGCCTGATTTGCCCTTTATGCAAAATGAGCCTGGAAATGGCGGAATAACTGGTTTTTCTCTGTCCCTAGACAATCGAAGTCTGCTCAGACCAAATCTACGCATCCAGATCTAGAGTAGAGGACTTACAGGTATAGATCAATGGGTATTAACCTGCAGAAGCGACTTACTTTACACACCCGCCCTTGAGCTTGTAGCTCAAGTGCTTTGGTTCAAATGGTAAACAAGAAACGACGCAATACTCTATGTCAAACCACAAGATCCACAAGGAGTTGTAGCTGAAGCACTTGCATTGCACGGAAATTTTAAAACTTGGAACTCAAATCAGAAAAAAAATCTAGGGAGAGGTCTCATCTTACCCTTGATTTGGATCCCCCGTCCTTGGGGTCTCTCAAGATTAATTTAGATAGTTCTTTTAATGCCAAAACAACCAACAGAGCTGTAGCCGGAGTGTCCAAAGTCTCTTTTGATATGCTGCTTGAAGGTTTCGCCTGTGCGGTGAAGGCACAATCTGTACTCGGTGCGGAAACCCTAGCTGTTATTGAGGGTTTGAGATTTGTGAGTGAATGAGCAAAAAGGAGAGAGACTGAGTCTTGATCGTGGAGTTCGACAACTTTCTTCAGTTCTATTAATCTGGGGTGCAAATGATGTTCCATGGGATGTCGTTTTGCTTATGAAAGAGGGCCGAGCCTTGCTCTCCAATTTATCACAATTGCGTTTGACCCACTACTCCAGAGCCCTGGGTCGTTAATGCCCAACTCTGTGATTCCCTCCCTTTGAGCTGGGTTTCAAGCCCTCCTCCACTTCTAGATCTTCTTTATTCAAAAGCTCACCTAGGTTACGCTTCTACTTTATTGACATGAAATGATATGAGCTTTTTTTGACCCGACAAAAAAGTGAAAATGAGTAAGGATGTCGACCTCAGTTTCACAAATCAATGGCGTGTATTGAGTTTAAATTCCTAAAAAACAAGGCAAAAGGAAGATAAGCACAAAGAATTAAAATTCCAAATAAAAAAAAAAAAGAATCTTTCCAACCAACTTGCCATTATATATTTCAAATATGAGAAAATTACACTTTTTTCAATTTAGTCGAAGGTGGTCTAGGCGTGTACTTAATTTTATAATATAAACTAAATAATTGTGATAAGAAAGTTTTTGGAAATAACTAATCGATTTCTATATACTGACATGCTGAAAAATGAAAGCAGATACTTTGAGATTAAACGAACATAATCCATAAGCCAAGTATCTTTGCCATACATGAATTCAAAAATAGCATTTGAAAATGTCTAAAACCAAGTGCACGGAAAAAGTAAATTATGATTGAATTTGAAGAAGAGACAAATTAATTTCTATCTTTTTAATTTTGGCGTGAATAAAAAAGTGACGTTGATTCAAGGAGATTAAAACAATTAAAATCGACGAATCAAGTTTCTTTGCCAAGTATCGGCCCGAACAACCGAGGCTCGCGAGGAACACGAGTTTGGTGACAAAGGCGACAGGGCAACCACGAGCTCTCGATCGATTAAAAAACAAGAAAAAGTACACAAGCTCTTGATTGATTGAAAGCACCCCCATTTTCTGACGTAAACTCAACCGTGCTCTCCATTATCGGTTTTGAACGGGGACTAAAACCAATCATTAGCCTCTCCTATATAAGCTTCCTTCCCTCATGAAAAATTTTCCTTCACCGTCGGACGATATGGTGAAGGCCAAGATCCTCCACCGTCATGATATCTCGCCGCCCGTGAACTCGGTCTCGGCAACCGTTCTCCCCCTCACCTTCTTCGACATCCCATGGCTTCTCTGCTGCCCCATACAACGCCTCTTCTTCTATGACTTCCCTGAATCCCCTCCCTCCTTCGCTCAGACCACGCTTCCGCTCCTCGTCCACTCTCTCTCCCTCTGTCTTCGCCGCTTCTTCCCCTTCGCCGGCAGCCTTGTCCTCCCTCTGGCACCGCCCCAGAAGCCCTACATCCTCTACTCCGAAGGCGACTCCCTCTCCTTGACCGTTGCCGAGTCCACCGCCGACTTCGCCCAGCTTGTCCGCGATGAGGTGTGTGATGCAATGATAATACACCCTCTGGTGCCTCAGCTCCCGCCACCATGCGAGTCTGACGACGCACGCTTGTGGCCACTTATGGCGATTCAGGTCGGTTGGTGATGGTCTGGCTCTCACATGATATTTGCTTGTTCTTAATTCTTATCATTTAATATTTAATTGTTTTTTTTTTCGGAACTTTTGTTTGGAAAATCTATGAATTCAGTATAATAACGCTACGCTATAATTTGAGCTCATTTCGCAAAAACATATGTTTCCTTGTTGCAACACAAAGGTAATGCACTTGGGATTTTGAGAACAAAAATACAATACATGCGAGAAAATTATGTCATACAGACATTATATAAGGGCTAATGTTGGATTTATGAGTAATTTGAGTTTATATAACATGTACAAAGATTAAAAAGAAAATGAAACAGGACCAATTATATGAAGAGAGTCCAAGGTTTAAAGAAGGGAAAAGTTACCAAAACTTCTAAACTATAGCCACTATGACACATTTATCCTAAATTTTTTTATGACACAAAAAACCCACAAATTATTTTTTTTATGACATAAAAACCCCAAACTTGCTTTTTTGTAACACATTTACCCCAAATTTTGAGATAAATGTGTCACACGGATATAAATTAGGGTTTTTGGTGTTACAAAAGAAATTTTGAGGTAAATTTGTCATACTAGTACAAGTATGAGATCATTGTGTCACATGTGGGCTTTTTGCATGACAAAAAATGTTTGGAGTAAATATGTCATTGTGACTATAGATTAGTATTTTTGGTGGCTTTTTTCCCTTCAAAGAAAATTCTCATCATTTAGATTTAATACATATCACAAGAATAAGCATCATGTCGATGTGTGCAAAATAACACTAAAATGTGGTGTCATATTTGAGATTCTAGGTTGAAATGATACCTAGAGATGAAATTGAGGTGCTGATCTAAGTTTGAAGCCATTGAAAAAATTACTTCGTTTGGCCAACAAAGAGAGGAAAATGTGAAAAGAGAAATTGAGAATGAGTGATGTCCTTACAAGGACCAGCGTAGATTAGGATATTCATTAACAAAGTCTCTAGGACACTCGTTTAATGTCCATATAAAGAAAGTTTTTGATTTTCAAGACATTATCTTCCTCGATTATGTGTAATGAATACATGAGGGAGATAAACAAATGTCTAACTCAAAATACCAATTGTATAAACAAAAATTAAACTCGAAATTTATCATCGATTCTGCTATTATGATTTAGGTGACTTTGTTCCCAAACAAGGGCATTTGCATTGGGGTCCAGTTCCTCCATGTTGCAGCTGATGGGAGGTCCTTCAATCACTTCATGAAATCGTGGGCATCCATTCACAGGTCTGGAGGGGACCCCACTTGCGCTGACTCGGACGACTTGAGTCCTTTCCACGACCGAGGAGTGATCAAAGACCTGAATGGGCTAGAACCCATATTTTTAAAAGATTGGTGGAGTTGTGTGGGCCCGAGCCTAAGCCCGAGCCGAACTCCTCTCACTGTTGCAGACAAGGTGAGAGCAACGTTTGTCTTTAAAAAGGCTCACATTGACGGGCTAAAAGCGCAGGTCTTGAGCCAACTCAAGAACGACGATATCGACTCAGAGTCGGATCCAATCCACTTGTCAACATTCGTGGTGATGTGTGCATTTGTATGGATATGCATCATCAAATCAAAAGAGGAAGAACAACAACGTTGTGATCAATCATCATCAGAGAGAGGCAAAGACGAACTTTATTATTTCGCATTTCTCGCAGATTGTAGGGACCAACTCGAATATTCGATACCCTTAACATACTTTGGGAACTGTCTGGTTCCATGTTTTATCTCCAAAAAGAGAAGTATGCTCTTGGGAAAAAGTGGAATTTTGCATGCCGCAAAGGCTATAGGGATAAAAGTCAAGGAAATAAGGACGGGTGGAGCATTAAGAGGGATGGACGGATGGATAAGGAACTTTAATATAGCTAATAGCAGGGGCTTACTGACAGTGGCCGGGTCGCCTAGACTCAAGGTATACGACACGGATTTCGGGTGGGGAAGACCGAGGAAGAGCCACGTGGTGCACATTGATGTATCGGGGGCGTTCTCTCTCGCAGAGAGTAGGGATGAGGATGGTAGTGTGGAGGTCGGGTTGGCATTGACTGGTGTTTGCATGGATAAGTTCATTTCTTTGTTTGAAAAGGGATTGAACTAATTTACGTCGCTTTAGTATATGTTTGGTCCATATAATGCCATGCCAATTTAGATTGAGTAACATGGTCTTTGTACCTTAACTTATTGACAAATGTAAGGACTTACGACCACATTTTGAGCACAAAATTAGGGGGGAATCTCAAGAATTCATCATCGGGCCAAAAGGACATAAATACTTGTTAGAATGTTGCCGTCTTTTGCTGACTATAAGTAAAATTGTGCAAGAATGCCAGACCTCACTTCTAAAAATTAATGGTATGTATCGAGTATAAATTCCTCAAAACAAGGCAAAAGAAAGATGTGTATTAACTCCTGTGAAGAACTTATAGAACTATAAGTTACCCCAGAAAAATAAAACATCTTCTCAACTTGCTATAATCGTTTGCAAATTTGAGATAAAACTACAGTTTTTCCAATACCAGCGATAATGGGCCAAGCATGTACCTAGTTTAGTAAATTAAATGATTGCATTAGGAAATTTTTTGGAAATAACAAATCAATTCATGTATTATGACACGAACAAAATAATGAATGTAAACTCGGTGAGATTAAACCAATCATAATCGATAAGTATTATCATTATTTATTTTTTTTTGGCTAAACATGAACTCAAAATAGCATTTGAAAATGTCATAAATCTAAAGGCATAGGAAAATAAACAATGGTTGAATTTGAGGAAGAGGTAAACTAATTTCCATCATTTTGGAGGACATTATAAGGCCAATACAATTACAGCTTTAAAAGATGAATAAGTATTATTCCTTCCGGTAGGAACAAATGACCACAATTGATACACAAAGTAGTTTTACAATAATAATAATCTCCAAAGATCCAAGACAGAAACCATGAGACGATGGTCTTCTTACCAAAAGTAAATTATGCAGAAGCCAAATGAACTGTCATAATTTTATCAAAACCAATAATAACTCAGCAAATCATCCGTCTCAACTTGAGAGAGAAGACGAAGACGACGTGAAAATGGGACATTGCGTTGGGACCAAACAAATGGTTTACCAGTAAATGGTTCACCAAGAAAAAAGATTAAACGACGTCATTATGTACGCTTTTAATGATATCATTTTCCAAATCACCTCGAATGATTTTATAATAAAATAATGTCAAGTGAGATTTTTAGGCGAGGAAAATTATTGTGAACACTCAAATGAATGCTTTTTTTTTAGTTAGGGCACCGGAGTAGATACTATATGAAAGTTATGACACAAATAACACAAGCTAGATGATCCATCCACAAATTGATGCACATAAACATGTAATACAAGGCACTCTCATTTTTTCTTTATTTTATCAATAATTCTTTATAAGTCACCTAACAATGTTAGATTTTAGAGACTTTATCTTAGAATTGGAATATATTTGTTGCTTCTCGTGCATTTCTAAGCAATTTCTTCCTTCTTCCTCTAGGAGGCGACAGGTTAGAGGCAAGGGGCAGTGAGGTTGACCTTGCCCAGTGATGGCAAGGTCCACCTTGCTAAGCCACTAAGGAGGGGCTGCCATCATGCAACGTCAAAGCCGGTTGGCTAAATTTGGCTAGATGAACTGAATTTGTACAAATGCAAAGTGAAGAAGTACAACATAAGTGTCTTAACTTGTGTACGGCACTCATTTTAGTGCCACAACTTTTTGCTAGCTCACTTAAGTGTCAAAATCGTAGAAAAACAATCACTTAAGTGCCTCCGGCGAAAAATTGCAGCTAGAGAAATTATGTGATTTTTATAATTAAAAATGTTATATCATGTGGCATTTTATGGTACTAAAGTGGTCACTTTTAATTAAGATTGACACTAAAGTGATCAGTTTTTTTTATGACAATTGACATAGAAGTAATCATTTTTTTTTTAATAATGATTGGCACTAAAGTGACCTTTTTTTTAATTTGGTCTACAACATCGTTTAGGGTTTTTTTAGCATCGAAAATCACTTTTTCATTAAGATTGGCACTAAAGTGATCATTTTTTTCAACATTAACACTAAAGTGATCACTTTTTTAACTTGCTACACGATGTCGTTTAAAGTTAAATGTTGATTGGGCACGTTAACAAGTCACGTAAGATTGAGAAATTATTAAAATATTGCCACATTAGATTTCCGGCGACTTAGATCGGAGTTGGCATTTAAGTAATCTTTTTTTTTTTTTTTTTTTTTTTTAAGTTGCACTTAAGTGAGTTAGATGAAAAGTTGTGGCACTAAAATGAGCATTGCACATAAGTCAAGGCACGTCTTGTGTACTTCTCCCAATGCAAAATGTTCAAGACTCAATTGTGATTGATTTGGTACAATTGTATGACTTCTTTAGTAATTTTCTTAGGAAATGGCTAACGCCAATAACTACTGAACCTAGGTCAGTTTAATGGGCTAAGGGCTTAGGTGAGTGTGCTGGGCCTTTGTTGGACAATTTTGACGAGTCTGGGCTAGATTCAGATTTCGGCGAAGCAGAAGATTGGATTTAGGCTTAGTTTAGGGCTCAGTGATTGGGCTGGATGATTTAGACACTTGGGCTTTACTCTTTAGAGAGGCTGGACATTGATCGGACTGGGCTCTACAAAGGAGCCCAATCGCGATCATAGCCCAGGTTAGCGAGGACCTGGTCTCAGCCTCTGCCGGAACCGAGTCCAAGGACTTGACCCGGGTCAAGTTTTTTTCGATAATAATAATAATAATAATAATAATAATAATAATAATAATAATAATTAAATTGAAAAAAATAAAATAGAAATTGATTAGGCAATCCTATTTCTTGGTTTTTTAATGTCTTCACTTGATTGATTAATGGTTGACTTGTGTCCCTAATTGCACGTTTTGCTATGATTAGATGTATGTTAGGTTTTCAATGCATGCCCTCCAGCGAGTAGATTAGGAAGGTGATTAGAATTTAATTATGGGTTAATGGCTTTGGCCTACTGCTTTGCAAACACAAGTGGGGATTAATTATCATTAATAATAGTCAATGGATCCCTAGATTGATTAGGAGATGGTGGGGATGATCGAATTGACTGAGTGAAATCAAATTCCTGAGCCTAATTTCTGGTTAGTATTTGATGAGCTTTGCTAACTGTTTGCTTTGGTTGAACGCATGTATGAATGAGTTGAATGATGAATGAAATCAATTGTTAGATGTCAGTCGAATATCCGGTGTGGCGGCCAAGAGTTTGAAGAGTCAAGACGGTTCGTAGTGATCCAAGTGCAATTATATTTAGCCTAGCTTAGCATAGCTTAGGCTAGTTTAGTTAATGAACTTAGGTTAGTTTAGAATTTTATCGGTATAATAGCGTAGGTTCCAGTTAGATAGCAAGCAAAAACAAAATAAGATTTATCATCAATCTTTTGATAAATGGATCAGTTTAGTTTAAATTACTCTCATCACATTATAAAAATAAGTAGAATTAGGTTATCTTGATCT
Organism: Eucalyptus brandiana; assembly: GCA_014182725.1. NCBI lineage: Eukaryota > Viridiplantae > Streptophyta > Magnoliopsida > Myrtales > Myrtaceae > Eucalyptus > Eucalyptus brandiana. The sequence goes on from CM024676.1 coordinate 9,390,109, forward strand.
GGTTTAGTGGTCAGGATTAGTCTCTAATATCAAGTTTATGGGGGTTTATGTCACAAGGCTCAATAACTAGGTGGTGTAATAGTCTTTGCTCAATATTGCATCGGGTTTTCATTTCTAACACCTAGATAGTTGCTTTTAATACTTGGTTGTTTACTTTGCCGCATCGCACTTCCATAACTTATGTGTTAATTTCCATTTTAGATTGATTAAGACTAGCTTCGGAACATAATGAACCCCTAAAAAACATTGCATGATCACTTAATGACTTCAATACCTTTAGGTTCATAACTAGTAATCAAGATCGCATGACCACTATGATCAAGTCACTTTCAAGTTAGGTACCAAAAAGGTGCTTATGAAAACATTTACATAATCACGTTCTTGTGCTTAGAATCTATGGTTCTATAGGTATTGAGATGACACTTCTACATATCAATTGGTTTTTAGCCGACCCCAATTAGTGGCGACTGTTAAAAATAATTAAGATGTAAAAAACTAAAAAAGCAAATCCAATGTCACACTAGGTATTAGCTTGGGAAAGCCCGCGCTTATAATCGATGCACTGATTTTGATCACCATTAGATGACGTGTTCAAGTCATCTTTTGGGATGTTAATTTGGACCATCTTATGAGCCTCTAAATCTTCCTTGAAGCCTCGAAAGGGAGCCCCTTTGAGAGGATCACAACACCCCTTGAATATGACAAAAACATGAAAAAGGTAAAAGACCAAACAGGTTCTTAGACTCTGACCAAAAAAAAAAAAACTCTTAGATGAAAAGTGCTTATAAAAAATATATATATATAAAAAATGACATAGCAAAATAGTAGGTATTGTGTATTAGCTTAGACACTGTTCTTTGTTCTGTCAAATTAAGAGTTGTTAATTTCTTATGAGTAAACAATTTCGCAATTTTTTTATGGCATCTACAACATTCTCATCAAACGTTTTAGATAATTTTTCAAGTTGCAGTAATCAACTGATTAATCAAAAAGGAGTGGTTGGGCAATTGAATATTAAATTGAAGAATCTACTTCACTACTTTTTTGCACACGGAGAGTATCTGAACACGATCAATGCCACTGCAAGGCTTATGTGATCTAATCAATAAAAAAATTCAAAATTTTTAGCTGTCCCAATCGCAAGGACACTAGACTTTAGAATAACTAATATCTGACAGATCATTCCCTTAAATTATAGCAAAGTGTCTTCTTCATCTCAGGCATCAAGTGCTTTTCAATTCTACAAGTCCCATCATATTTTAGCAAGGATAGGGACATATACTAGCTTACTAAGAAATCAACAAAAACAAGCAAGATGGTAGTTGTTGAGATGTTGACGCAGCGAAAAGACATTTTGCCGCTTGATCACTGTCACCAACTCATAAATTTTGATGTATTTGACATACAAAATAAAACGCATCACACGGGCAAGTGACGTTCCAAATTAATGCGAAAAATATAGCAAGAGGTGGGCGCACTGATGGTGAACCGAAAGCAAGTCATGAGATTAATATACGAGATTAACGGCTTGTGGAGCAACGTGACAAGTTTTTCGGTAGATGGGCTTTACTCACGAGAAAGAAGAGACGAGCGAAATGAGCTATGAAAGGAAGAGGCCAGAAAGAAGCCAAGTGAAGAGTTTGGTCCTCCAACTCACATGAGCTAAAAAAAAAGGTTCATTGAAGTTTTGCTGTCATTTTCATTGGTTTTAGTTGAGTTCATTGAAATCTCGACAAAGAATGAGCCACTTCAAAGCCTGAACTCGTACTGCAATTTTCTCCAAAAAAAAAAAAAATGATTTTTTATTGGGGTAGAAATTTGACAAAAAAAAAACCAAGTTTTGACCGCATATAATTTTTCTATTCGATATCCAATTGACTCAATTTTTGCATCTATGGAAAGCTTGTAACCCGGAAAAATGCAATACTATTGTTGAAATTTCTTTAGGATTGTGCTTTTTGAAAATTTGGCTAAACCAGTGAGTGTGGTGAAATGTTGCAATATTTTTCTTCCTTAAAATTGTTAGCAACATGATTCTTGAGGTGAAAATAAGCTTGTGCTTAGTTCTACCAGAATGTACTAGCTTGTCACATCACCTTACAATTTCTAAGATATTCTCAAAATATAAGAAATTCGTAATTTAGAATTTCCAATATCTTTTAATTTAGTCGTTAAATGTAGGCAAAGTATGGTCCTATAGAAGCTTTAGATCAAGTCCCAATTCTACTCGAACTTTTTTTTAATTATAAAAAATTCACAAACTTTCAATCCTTGTCCATATTTGGTGCCATTAAACCTTCGTCTAATGATGCCTTATTAAAGGTTGTCAATTGAGTTTCGAAAACCTCTCCTCTTCCAACCCCTCTATCCCTCCTGCTCTCTTCCTCTCTGAAACTTTCTTCATCTCTTTCACTTTTGGAGGGTAGGGATTTGACCTAGATCTCTCCCTTATCTCCTAGTTGTTTTTCTTTTTATTTCTTTGTGTTTCTTTCCTTACCCTCCCGATCTAGTTTTAGATTTGGGAGTTTCGGGATCTATTTGATAATCATTATGTTCTCGAAAATAATTTATGCTTCAAAGTGATTTTTTTATTATGTTCCCTTGACAAATTTTTGAATATTTGAATGCATTTGGTTATTATTCAAAATTTCTATTCTTGGGATCAAAATGCGTTTGTTAAGGCTTTAATTCTTTTGTAATTTAGAATTTCTTTTAATTTTAAAATAATTATATTATTTTTTTCTTTTTTTTTTTTTTTTTTTTTTTTTTGCTTCTTCTTCTTCCTCTTTGATCGATTGTTGGCTTGGCCATCGTCAAATAAGGAGAAGCAGAAAAGGAAAAAAAGAAAAAAAGAAAATAAAAGAGAAAATAAAAGAAAATGAACTTAATTATGGAGTTATTCCCGATAACAAATGAATTTTTCTATTTCTTAATTCTATTCCTAGGAACAAATTTTTCTTAGTAAAAAAAAAGTTACCAAACGAATTTTTGTCCTTTTTTTTTTCTGTTCTAGGAAAAAAAAAAGAATAAAGCATTATTTGGCTAGTTACTAAATAGGCCCTTGCTTTCCCAATCTTATATCTAGGAACTTTTCTCTTTGATCTAATTCTAGATTTAAGAGTTTTAATGGGTAAGTACTCTGCCTCTAGTTTCAATGATGTTTAGAGTAACTTTGATATCAAATATGAACTTTTTCAATGTGTTTTAGTTGAAAGCTTTGGCACTTCATATTAGCTACAAGGCTCGCTCTCACAAGTGTCAGATCTAAGTTTTTTTTCAACATGTTTGTGTTATCTGCATACAATGATGGTGTTGGGGACGTCAAACGAAAGCGCACACTACTGAAGGATAAAGCCATAACTATACATAGAGTTATCGGCGTGTGCTTGTCACTAATGTTGTGTGATTCAGTGATCGTCTGCCGATCTTTTTGTTTGGATGCAGTCTCAAATTTGTTCTTGAAGGACAAACCTGTGATTATCTCTGCTAATCATGCTCTAATGATATGCCTTGATTTCTGGTTTTGGTTTGTTTTGAAGCTCTATGGGCTTGCCTTGTTATTGTGACTTTTGAGATTTCCTATCATTACCAAGTAAAAATTTATTTTTACCAAAAATAAATAAATAAAGGTTTCAATTGCACATGTAATCTCCACGCTAAGACACCAAAACAAAGTTGTTGCAATCATTTTGGACTGGGGGCAATTGCAAGAATTAGAGCTTAATTCATCCTCCATTAGAGCTTGAAACAGGTTCATCCTGAAAGATTCAATGTCTTTTCCATAAGATTCAACCCACTAAAGAATACGAAGTGAGAAACTTCTCTTTTTTGGTTCGTGTGCTCTTCAACTAGTTTGTCAATTTCCTTTATGGTTGAAGTTGTTCATATTGCTGAGACGAATTGTGGAAGAAATTTTACGTGGTTTACCAATACTTCTTCTCTTTTCAAGTTCATGTGCTCTTCAACTTCTCTGTCTATTCCTTTAATGGTTGGAGTTGTTTGCATAGTTGAGACAAATTGTGGAAGACAGGGTTTATCAATACATGCATTGCTTCGTGCGTCTCAAGAGCTTTGAGCTTTTAACTCAAATCAACGTGTTTTACAAAGTGGTTCTGGTTTGAATTAAATTTACACTCAAGCCATAATTGCGGCAAACTAAGCATGATATTGCCAGTATGAGCCCTAATTGAATATGAACTTGTCATTTGGCAAGAGGAAGAGTAAGTGCAGAATTGTTTTCCTTCGAGCTCTAATTGAAGACGAATTGATTCCTAATTTCTTATAATTTCTTCTAATTGAAGACGACCAAATTGACATTGTTTGGATGCCTTAATTCCGCATCAGCAAGTGACATGGAGATAAGTACATGTGGAATTGATACGTGGGACTTTAATAGCGTAATTGGAAGGAAATTTATGGATCAGATTTGGACATGGAATTGAAGTTTGTGATTTTTTTATGGAAGAAAAAAAAAGTCAAGGCCAAAATTGTTGGAAATTTCCTATAATATGGGCCTACATTAATTAATTGATTTTCTATTTTAAATAATCGGGTTAATGGATATTCCAATATTTGTTGAACCCTAAAGTGATATGATTGAATTGGGTATTGGCATTTATTGATAACGGGCCTAGTTGAGCAGCAAAGTGTAAGCAATTGTGTTTGACCAAGCCCGTAATGGGAAGGGCCCGGACACACGCTGTTGATTAGGGTTTGCTAGGTCCCCTCTCTAGCCTATAAAAGGGTAAGTTATACCTATCAGTTGTTTTAATCCCATTGAAAGCTGCTATATTGAAATAGGTCATAGAGAGGAAGATCTGGCATTCCGATAGATCCCTGATTATCAGAGTGATCTATTTTTCTGCAAGTAAAACAATGGCTCAAACAGGTACGCTTTAATTCCGTTGTATTTATTGATCGGTGTTTTACAATCATATATGGATCCGATTATTATCGATTGATTATTTGTTCATGTGAATAATATTCTACATGTGGTATCAGAGCTTGTCATATATGATTGTAGAACCCAAATTTTATCTTTTTATGGACAAATTCGAAATTTTCCTCTTTGAGCCAAATATGGGCATTATCTTTCGTGTGGATTTTTTGCTTGATTGATTTGAAACCATAGGGCTTTTGTTCTACATGTTGAGATATTTCCAACCATATATAATTTGTATAATTTCGTTGAGAATTGAGAGAGAATTTTAAATTTGAAATTCTAGGGTTTATACATGAAAAGTTCTCTCCTTTTCCAAGTTGTTGCGCTTGTTCACTGCTCTATTCGCTTTGCTCGCTTTGCTTATAGCTGAAGTGGTTGTGTTTTTCAAGACAATTTGTTTAGCGCTTATTGCTTTCCTACATCGCTTCTTGCAAAGTTTTTGAGTTTATATGTCAAATCAGCGCCTTTTGCGAATAGGGTCTTCCTTTGAATTGGATGAGAAGCCATTGTTGCGGCGAACTCGACATGGTTTCTCTGAATGTCAATTTTTTGTTCTTTGCTTAGAATTTTTTTTTTCTCGTCGTGATTTCTTTGTTCGGCGGATTGGACGTGCTTTTATGAGCAATCTCTTCTGGCTTTCCGAGGGATGATCGTAGATGTAGTTTCGTGCGGTTAGAGGTCGGATTGCCCGAGCAAGTGCGTCGAGGAAGCATGTGGCGATTGATTGTCGGTTCATCAAATTTGAAAATATATGTTGAGGAATGATTTCTTTGGGCGTTCGATTACGGTAGACTAGTTTTGCGAGGGTATTATGTGAAGTTTGATAGTTGGCGTTCCGCTTGAGATTTAAGGTCGAGCTAGCATATTGCCAGTATGGTAGTAAGTTAAATTCTTCGTAGTTACGAAATGATAATGCGCTAAGATAGATCATTTTTCTAACTCGAGCTCGTTTTCTGGGAAAACTAGATATTAAATTGGCTTTGCTGGCTTTAGTAATTCGAAGATGGATATGTCTTCATTGACCAGCATGCCACTATTGCGTGCGAAGAAGTAACATTTGACTTTAGATTTAATTGGGAGGGGTTCCTACATTGCATGAGATGCTGACTGTTCAATATGTTCATATAGGACATAGTCCTGGCACGGCTTTGATGTACTCAAGGTTCCTCTCTTTGATTCGGTACTTCACTATGTGGTTGCATCTCTCTTGTCGTGGACTTGAAGTGATGTAGGATATATATTTTTGGGAATGCACCTGTTGATGCGTAAAATTACGGATCATAGGATCGAGGGATAGTATTCTACCAACTATGCATTTAAGGTCTAAGGGTGCCAAGGTATTATGCGATATGTGTGCGGTGGCAGTCGCTAGAAATTGCAGTTGATGTGCAAAAGTCTTTTACGTGTACACTCTCTTTGGCCAATACTCTTTGAAGGAGAATTAAAAGGTTTTGAATCCAAAATATTCCATGGCATCTGCGCTTTTATCTTATTGTTAGGTGTCCACATCTATTTTGTTTGGTGCTTTAAATTCTTTTGCTAATGCTAGAAGAGTGTGCTTCTTTCGATTATCATAATAGTAGTCTTTAGTTTCTTCTAGTTGCCCTCGTACTTTAATGGGTTATGGCTTCATCGTGATTGTCATGTACAGCAAGATTGAGAATGTATTCTATGCATTATGATCAGGATGATGCTTTATTATAGATTTAGATAGCATGGAAGAGTTAATCTAGATATTGCAGCAGCTACGATTGATATATTGTTACAATTGACCATTACATATGGAGGCTAAATGATGCTTCGACGTTACTACGTAAATGACTTATTTCTTATGGACTGAGTTTCCTTTTCTTTTTGAATTTTGCTCGAGGAGGAAATCCTTGTTTGATGATGGCCTTTTAAGTCTAGGTCGGTTAGGTTCTTGTTTAATGAAACATGACCATTTGTTAATGCAAGGTTTTGTCAATTTTAGCTTTTAGCTCTTTTATTGCTTTTCTTATATTAAGGATAGGTCCTGCTGCTTTTCTATCAATCACATTCCCTTATCAAATTGATGTTTTGGTATAAGTTATATGATGTGATCATATTTCTTGATGGGGTCAAAGAATGAATCTTGTAAAATTGGCTAGATTATGTTGACCTTCTCAAGTTGGTTGTCATTTGGGCATGAAGATTTTTAAGGACTCTTATTTGCTTTCAAATGTACGTGAGCGTTTCTTCCCACTTGGAGTACAAATTAAAGTAGTGACTTTAAAAAATTTTAGCAAGTATACACAAGGAAGAAGCCGATTCTTATATATATAAGGTGGGTTTTTTTTTTTGGGTAGCATGAGCGAGGCCGATTCTTGGGTTGCTATTTAATTCCGTCTTTACGATTTACCAAGGTAATGTGTTGATGTTGCGGTGAGACTAGACTTCCAATGGTTCTTTTCTTTTCTTTTCCTTTTCTTGATGTGGGTGTTCCTCTGGGTAATGATGTGTGATGTGAATAGCTGTTCTTGTCAATGTCGAATGGCGTTGATCTGTGGTTGGAGATCCTCCGTTAATTGAAAAATATCTTGATGGAGCAATGCCTGGTTAGCAATGATATTGCGATGAAGTTGCATTCCATAATAAGAATGAGGACTTTTTCTACTCTTATAGTCTCTTAAGAGTCCCATTGCCTATCTTTGTTGTCACGGGATGTTATGATGGTGAGCAACACCCTGTAGAGATTAGAGACTGCAAACAGCCATGGGTATTAGATCCGAAATTTTGAAGCTTGTTTTAAAATATATATATATATATATATATATATATTGTTGTTTGATAAATGCAATATGATCTTGGGAAGCACATGTTGTAAAGTGCTTCATATTGTTAGATGAATTTTGGGCATATTTTTTTGAAGTTCCTTATTGATAAAAATTAGTATATACAATTACCTGCCCAAAGGGGGTTATTGTGTATATTAATTTGAAAATTGCATGAAGATAAATTCCAAAATTAAAAGATGGAGATGTATGACTCAAAAAGATTTATCTGCCCAAATGGGATAAATTTTTGAAAGTTATATGTAATTCCCCTCTATATTGATATATTAGAGATGAATGATGAGGATGTGTGACTCAAAAGGTTTATCTGCCTAAAGAGGATAAATTTTTTAGAGTTATGTGTAATTCCCCTCTATGTTGAGATAATAGAGATATATAATTTAAAGGATTTGTCTGCTCAAAGAGGATTGATCCTTGAAGATTATATGTAATTCTCATTTATCGTCTCTATATATTGATATCATGGAGATGTATAATTTAAATGATTTGTCTGCCCAAAGGGGATGGATCATTGACAATTATATGTAATTCTCCTTATTGTTATTTTATAAACTTCATGCTGTGAAAAATAATGGTGCATTATATACTCTGCCCAAATGGGAGTTTATAATGTACTAATTATTTTGTTGAACTGCTCATTGCCCATAATTGATCTTATTGCATTATGTGTGATAAACAATTACTTTTGCTATAAATAACAATAATGCCACAGTTGAAATATTAACTTGATTAAATATTATATTGTTAAGGACTTGGTTAAAAGGGGAGATATTTTGATTGAAAATATCAGAATTGAGTCAATGTTTGCTAATCCTCTAACAAAAGGCTTACGACCCATTTTGTTTAAAGAACATGTAAAGAATATGAGTGTTTTAGATTCTTTTGATTTCTTTTGTTAGTGGGAGTTATAGAAATTGTATTTCTGGATATTATAGTTATATGCAGACTGATAATGCTTTTATGATGTTTATTAAAGCATTTATTTTGATAATGGTTGTTGTTGATTCTGTTGTTATCCTTTCTCCTATTGACTGAGAAATGAAAGTATAAAACAGTATCTTTAAACAAATTTTAGTTTAAAGATGACTGGATGTCACTAATTATGAGATCTCATGTTGGATTGTGACATAATTGTGCAATTTCATGTTGTTTAGAAATCGCACTAAAGCAATTTCATGTTGTTTAGAAATTGCGTTAATGCAGTTTCATGTCGTTGAGAAATTGCATTGAGGACCGATAAGAAATAGTGTATATTTTGATCACATATTGGCACTATTTCTTACTACATTACTAGGCCCATGATCCATGAAAATATAATACTTATTATATGTGATTATGGAAGGTCTTGTGTTGTGGCATTTTCTTAACACATTGATCTCCATAGTCCTATATTGAGATTATATAGGATTGTATTGGTATTGAGATGTCATTATTGGAATATTATTTTTTTAAAAGTTGTGGCCACATAAAACAAAGTTTTCAGTTATTAACCCAATAGTGTCGTTTTCAATATAAAATATTTTTCAAAATAAAATAAGTTAATTAATGTAGCCCAAGTGGGAGAATGTTGGAAATTTCCTATAATATGGGCCTACATTAATTAATTGATTTTCTATTTTAAATAATCGAGTTAATGGATATTCCAATATTTGTTGAACCCTAAAGTGATATGATTTAATTGGGTATTGGCATCTATTGATAATGGGCCTAGTTGAGCAACAAAGTGTAGGCAGTGTAAAGAATTGTGTTTGATCAAGCCCGTAATGGGAAGGGCCCACCGACACGCTGTTGATTAGGGTTTCTTCAGGTCCCCTCTCTAGCCTATAAAATGGTAGGTTATACCTATCAGTTGCTTTAATCCCATTGAAAGCTGCTATATCGAAATAGGTCATAGAAAGGAAGATCTGGCATTCCGATAGATCCCTGATTATCAGAGTGATCTATTTTTCTGCAAGTAAAACAATGGCTCAAACAGGTACGCTTTAATTCCGTTGTATTTATTGATCGGTGTTTTACAATCATATATGGATCCGATTATTATCGATTGATTATTTGTTCATGTGAATAATATTCTACAAAAATAAGAATCTACTTTTGAAGGAAATTGGTCCTTATGAATTACCAAGAGATTAATTTCTTAAAATGAACTAGTAGTAGGTGGAATGAAGTAAATAGGATGAAAAGCATTCAAAAGAAAAAAAAAATCCTCAGTTGAACTACATTGTTAGAAAAATCCAGGGCAAGTTATTGAATGGAATTATATATCTTTAATTAAAGAAAATACAACAATCAATCAAATGTAGCAATTAATTATTGACTATAATGAATAGAAGGTCATGAATACAAATGTAGCAATTCTATCTGTGAAACATGATGAATCGACCAAGCTAATGAATAAATGACTTATGTTGTATTTGTTTCACAAAAAAGTAAATATTTCGAAAAAATTTCCTAAAAATGATTTTTTATATCATGTAGAAAAATTAGCAAAGAAAAAAATCATTTGAAATAATAATTTGTCTAAAAAATTTGTTAATGATGTAAAAAAATTGTTAACTAATTTTTCTACATAAATATAGTTAATCATTTTTAGAAAAATATTTTCAAAATCACTATTTTTTTAATGAAAAAAAAAAAAAAAAAAAAAAAACTTTAATGTTGTAACATCTTTTGGAGATACATAAGCTAGAAGCTGGTTCAATGAACGAATAACCCCCGTGTGTCCCCCAATTTGTTATTCAGTTTACAAATTAGCTGTTTTATCATGCATTGCCTCAGAGTCATTATCCAGTTGAAGAATTATTTTGATTTGTTAGAGAGAATTTGCAATAGCTTATTGCTTTGTATAAACTTCGACAGTTGTTATATTTTAGCCGTTGGTAATCGTGTCTCTTCCTCTTCGATTCATGTGTATCTATCTTGAGCTATTCTGTGTGGCTGCTCCCCCCCTTCTCCCTCCTTCTTATTACTAAGATAAAGCACTCATTGTTGCATAAAATGATATTTATCTTGAACAGACGTTGATTGTGCTATATATGTATGTATAGGTCTTGAGATCAATTATCGTTACAAGAAAAAATGAGAAACATTTAAGGGCATTGTCACATGAAATTACAATATTATCTACTAGAAACAAATGGATCAGGTTATCAGGGAATGCAGATGGGAATGCAAGATTTTTCATCCTTGACTCCAACAAAATGAAAGAAGTCTAAATAGGGTTTTGTTTCATGAAAAATGAATATTTGAAAAATATTTTTAAAAAAATGATTGCTTGTATTGCTTATAAAAATGAATGAACGAAAATTTATTTCATTATTCAAGAAAATGTTAGACATAAGTTATTGTCAACAATGAAAACATTATTTTTTGGCTAATTATTTCAAGTTATCATTTTTAAAAAATATTTGTCAAATTATTTATCTTTCAAAAAACGAACGGAGCTAGTATTTTATTATCAGGAAGTCTTCAATGATTAGACTCCAAATGGCGTATAGTTTTAATGTGCATTTTGGAATATATTCACTACAATTTTTCATGGGCATGTCAAGCTTTGAAAAATGGGCATAAGCATCCCAAAGTTAAATGACCGTACAACTATTGCTCCGAGGATTCAGGAGATCAGAGAGATACGGATCCACTCGTGCAAACTGACCTTCAAATCCAACGAAAGAACGAGGCCGTAATCATGGTTATCTCATCCCAAAGGTGCGTTTAGTCCATGAGCCTCATCTGCGTGCTCTCCCTTCGGATTTGCCCACCAAAATCAAACCTTTTCACGTTTATTTGATGATTTTACTAATTTTCCTAACAAAACCCATTTTTCCTGAAAAGAAAAACTATGGATTGGACATATATTATAGAATGCTAACGAAACCTTTGATCATGTTTGTAGCCAATCGTTGAGGCGGATCATAGAATAAGTTGTTTGTAGCATCCATTGCAGATGAAGTGGATCCCTCAAGTGATAATCTCAATATGCTCTGTGTGATTTGGGTTGCTTCAACATTTATAATTTTTTTTTCCCGAATCAATAGAACAACTACTTTTTATCATATTTCATTGTTCATCTTAAAAATCGGCATTTATACATTGGTGTTGTCATATGTCATATCATCATATATTGCACCCGATTTGTCATATCTTGTTGCATGTGCTTGTAGTTGTGTCATGGCATTCTCGCAATGTTAAGATTGGATTTTGCTTTTCGATTGACATTTTCATAAACACTTTCACATGAAAATAGAGTCACACATACATGAGAAAACAACCTTGTAAATCAATATCAATGTCAAATAAGTATCTAGGCGACATGTTGAGATTTGAATTTAAAAAAATTATCTAATATACTTTGGAAAACAATTGATGGGTGGCTTAAAGACTTGACCAAAATTAAGTATGCGGTATTGAATAGGGGTGTACAAAAGAATCTGAAATTGCCCAAAACTAAACCGGTCCAATCTAAAACTAGTGATTCCCATGATGACCGGTCTAGTTCTCAATCCCAATAATTGGAACTAGTGAGTACTACCCCAGATTCTGGTTTTGCAGTGGAATCACCCATCCGAATTGGATTAGTATATATTTTATTGATGATTTGAGATAATCCTGTGCATTGCGAACAACCTAAAATTATTTAGCATGAGATTGGCATCGAATCTAAATTCGTTAATGTGTTTTCTCATCTTTTAGCCAAACATAGATAACCTGTTTAATAAAATGTTTCTAAGGGGCAATATGTTTGAACCAAAAAAACATGTTTTATGTTGAGATCAAATCGGTTTCGTGTGAGTTTCTTGAATTGATTTCATACATTCTGTAATGATTTTTGTATGCATTTAGTTTCAAGTTCGATTGAACATTTTCAAGAATTCAAAAGGGTTTTGGAAATTGTAATTTGGTTAGAGACATTCAGATAAGTTCTATGGCCCAACTCGGGAATCAACAATCTGGTTCTCTAGTGGATCTACGAAATCAATGGGCGATTCACAATTCTATTTTTTTTAAATCAATCCTTAGTGAATGGTTCCCAATTCCGGGGTGGGAACCACCTACCTAGACCCCTATCAATGGTTTCTCAATCTTCTACAATTATTTAGATGCTTCTCAAAGCAGTAAATGAAATTCAAAGTGTTATTCAATAGATAAAGCTTTGCATGAAATGATCTACAGCAAATACAATCTTGATTTCCGTACCTTTATTGACGTGTTAGCTAAAAATTAAGTATCAAATAGGTTTGGGAATAGGTACCTGATTGAACTAGTCTGAGAATTAGTTTCATTTTTTAAGAATTGGTTGAAACTGGTCGAGTTCCCAATTCAAGTAAAGGCCCACCCGAGAATCAGACCAATCTACACAACGCAAACTTGAGCAAGGTGAGTCCAAAATTGATTTTTTTTTTTTTTTTTTAGAGTTTTCAACTTATTGTCGATGGGGTTTTTACGGTCGCGTTGATTTTGACGCCAGCATTAAGCTTCCAGGTGTAAGCATTCTGGTGCTTGGACAGGCCATGCTGATTGCTCATCTTTTCTCTGTCTTTGACTCCTCTTTTATCTCTTCGATTCAAAGTAATGGAATGGGAGTAGGCGTTCTGGTTCTTGGGCTTTAGGTGTAGGTGTTCTTGTGCTTGGGTTTATGATTATTAGCCTTAAGGATCCTTACTTTTTCGTTTAGTCAAAAAGTTCAAGTACTTATTGATTACACATACTTAATGTTTCAATACAAATTAAGAGAATTGTGTTATTTTTTTCTCGCGTATTTATGTAAAATTGAAAGCTGTATAGGATATTAGCAATTGTAAAATAGGTTATAGTGCAAACAGGGTAGACCCTGGAACCGGACCAAAAAAATAGGGTAGGTTCCAAAACATATTTTAGTGCAAACAAGGTAGGATACGGCAAGCTCCAAAAAAGGAGACCTTGGAACCAATCACCCCTAGCATCTAGTCGATATTGTATTGCTCCTTTTGAAGTTTCACTCAACACAATCGTATAAATGATATATAACATTTGCTATATAGCAATCACAAGTACATGTGGGAAAACAAATGCAATGCAATAGTTTGTTTTCAATTGACATAGGTTTAAGATAATAGTCGATTCTATGATTATATATATATATGCAAAATGGCATACATAATTTAGGAAAATATAATTTTATGACTCTAGATGCATTTTTACTGGTAAGTACACTACCCTCAGAATTCATTTGTTGAGAAGCATATATGACGTTGCTCGATGTCTATGACAACTTGCCTAGAAATGCAACAAACAATGAATGGATTTTATAGTTTGCATTAAATTTGTGTGGTTTGTAATAGAATAAGGGTAACATGGAATGTGAATTGTATCCAAAAACCAAATTTCTTTTCTCGAAATTTTTAGGCAAAAGCAAAATGCTTACTATTATCCAATTCGCAGTTTTTTGCACATCCAAATGGTAAGGATTTGGTTGCAAGGTTAATAGGTGAAAGATTTGTTTAGGCGTATCACCTTTCTTAGGCGTAGCTTAGCCACAATAATCTTGCTTGTTTCTTTACTCGAACTAATTTACGCAGAAAACTAAGACAGAGGAACCGATTTAATATTTGGATAAGTTGAGACGACTATTGTGTCCAATGTTCAACAATCGCAAAAAATAACATAATTTCAAAATCTCTTTTTGCCTCGTTTTCCTTCCATTCCAATGGCCACCTGCCAAATGGTAACTTTCCAGTCACTAATGGTCATCTCAATCAATATATTTAGGATTGGCATTTTCAGACAGATTTGCTTTATCCCGTTTTGTGGGCCTTATACTCAGGGCAAAGTACACACGTTGCATCACCTGAACAAGGAAAATGGACAAAGGTTTCGACTAGACAACGAAATGTATCCGACATTCCCATGATTATGGAATTGGACAAAATGATGCCCCCCATTGTCGGCCATTTCAAGGACAAGATGATGTCTCTCTCTCTCTCTCTTTCAAATAGATTTTTCCACGTGAATGTCCAGTGCGTATGCAAATGGAACCATCCAGGCGACCACGTTGCTAACCATTATAGAGTATGACCCCTGATTTCACTTGTGATGTCTAGGGACCATCCAAAGTTGGCCAAAGGCAGAAAAAGGCTTCTAGATGCTCTCCCAGGTAATTTGAAAGAAGCAAAAACCTGTACGTTTTAGTACGTTATTTTTGCAATGCAAGAATTTTTGTAATTTTTTTCCTAATTAGCTCACTTCACTTCCTCCATCCCAATGTTTTCTTACCTCGTAACTCCACACTAATGTTGCATTGCACTAAATCACCCAACCTCACAAGTCGATAGATTGACCTTTAATTATTAATTCTTATTGAAGAAAACAAATCTTGAATGCACATCTCCCACACTTAGTTGTTGAATTAGGTTGGGTTCCACATTAAATGTACCTATCCAACAACTCAAGTGCACAGGTTATAAATGCACCTAATGGATACTGTATTGCTCCTTTTGAAGTTTCACTCACCACACCACAAACATATAAAAGATATCTAATATTATCTAAATAGTAGTATATTTATTGAGCAAATACATATGGCAAATCAAATTCAACGCAATAGTTTATTTCAATTGACATAGGTTTGAGACTATAGTTGTTCTATTGTTATATATATATGTGTGTGCAAAAATGTATAAGTCATTTGGGAAAATGTACTTTCTATGCCCTCTGGATACACTTTTATTGGGAAGTACACTACCCTTGGAATTCATTTGTTCATAAGCATATCCGACATTCCCTGTCCATGACAACTTGCTAGATGCAACAAACAATGAGTGAATTTTGTAGTTTGCATTAAATTTTTTCGTGGTTTATTTTCTCGAAATCCGCTAGGGAAAA
This sequence comes from Eucalyptus brandiana, assembly GCA_014182725.1. Taxonomy (NCBI): domain Eukaryota; kingdom Viridiplantae; phylum Streptophyta; class Magnoliopsida; order Myrtales; family Myrtaceae; genus Eucalyptus; species Eucalyptus brandiana. Next base: position 9,405,724 of record CM024676.1, read on the forward strand.
GCAAAATGCTTACTGCTATCCACTTTGCAGTTTTTGAACATCCATATGATAAGGGTTTGGTTGCAAGCTTAATAGAAGAAAGACATGTTTAGGCATGTGATCTTTATTAGGCATTGCTTGAGCACAAATCTTGCCCGTTTCTTTACTCCAACTAACTTAGGCAGAAAACTGAGACGGAGGAATCAATTTGAAAAATTGATAAGTGGGGAGGACTATCGAATCCAATGTTCAACAATCACAAGAAGCGAACGTAATTCCAAAATCTCTTTTTGCCTCGTTTTCCTTCTATTTTCATAGGCACCTGCCTAGTGGCAATTTTCCAACCACCTTAATGGTCATCTCAGTACATATATTTAGGATTTGGCATTTTCAGAGACCATTTGATTTATCCCGTTTTGTGGGCCTCATAGTCAGGGCAAAGTACAGACCTTTTCTCATCTGAACAAGGAAATTGGACAAAGTTTTAGACTAGACAGCATTGTCGGCCATTTCATGGACAAGACGACGACTCTCTCTCTCTCTCTCTCTCTCTCAACTAGATTTGCCCACGTTAATGTCCAGTGCATATGTGAACCATCCAGGCGACAAAACATTATAGACTGTCTCTCTCATCCTGTTTGTTCATTGATTGGAAAAGAAACAAAAAAAAAAAAAAAAATTGATCCTGTTTAAGAAGAGAATTAACTATCGCGCTCTCTCGCTGTCCACCATCGTTGCAATCATCTTCATCGAGTCGGGATACACCATTTTCTCTCCAAAAAGTCGTTCCCTTGCCCTCTTTCGTCCTCCCCCTTCTCCTTTTGCCTCCAAAACCCCTGAAGAAACACCTCTCTCTCCCTGTCAACAACCTGCTCCTTTGCCTACACACCACTGCTCGCTCCCCAAGCTCCGTCCATGGCTGACGCTGGCATTGAGAGCAATCCACTCATGCAGGACTTTGAGTTTCCCAATGCCATTGAGGTGAAGCACGTTTCTCCTGAGACGCATGCTCTATTGAAGAAGCTGGTGTGAATGATCTTTTTGTCTGTCTCGTCTGCTTAATGTTTGTTGGGATTGTAGTTTGAGTTCTTGGTGTTTGTCATGGTGCTTGTGTTATACCGCAGAGGAGAGTATCCGGAGATGAAAAGGGATGAACTTAGAAGTAAGTTAGTTCTGGAGTGAGAGATGGGCTCTACTTTTGATTTTAGATTATTATTTGTTTCATTCACGCATGCCATCTGCTGGTCAATTATTCTCTTTTCTGTTTGGTTTTCGTGGTTTTCTAATCTTGTATATTGACGCTTACATTGACTTAATTTTGTAATGTAGGCAGACACCATTCTCTCTCCAAGAAGTCGTTCCCTTGCCCTCTCTGGTTCTCCTTCTCCTTCTGCCTCCAGAACCCCACAAATCCATCTGTCTCTCTCTCCCTCTCCACCACCTGCTCCTCCGCCTCCACTCTGCCAAGAGAGGCGATATGAGACGCATCCCAAAGAGGTCCTTAGCCACAGGCTCAGTGTTGACGGCCAATTTCCTTATTATAGTCAACATGCTCACGCTCATGGCTTCTACGACCTGCATCGCTCTCTCTCGCTCTGTCTACCATCATCGTCATCATCTTCATCGATATGACAAACATCATTCTCCCTCCAATAAGTCGTTCCCTTGCCCTCTCTGGTCCTCCTCCTTCTCCTTCTGCCTCCAGAGCCCCTGTAGATCCACCTCTCTCTTCCTCTCCAACACCTGCTCCTCTAGCTCCGCTCCACCGACCACTCCCCGAGCTCCACCTGTGGCTGACGCTCCTCTCGAGAGCAACCCTCTCTTGCAGGACTTTGAGTTTCCCCCGTTTGACGTTATTGAGGCCAAGCACGTCCGTCCTGGGATTCTTGCACTCTTGAAGAAGCTGGTGTGAATGATTTTTTGCCTGTGTCATTTGATCGTCGTTTGTTGATATTGTTATTTGAGGTCTTGGCATTTGTAATGTGTTTGTGGTTATGCCATAGGAGAGTGATCTAGAGGAATTGGAGAGGACGGTGGAGCCATCATGGCCGAAGCTCGTGGAGCCATTGGAGAAGATTGGGGATCGATTGGATGTGGTTTGGGGAATGATCATTCATCTCAAGAAAGTCAAAGATACAGTTGAGCTGCGTGCCGCAATAGAGGAAGTCCAGGTAATTTCTTTTGCTTGGTGTTGGTTTGAAATGATTTATTGAGTGATGAAAAGGAGTGAAGATAGGAAACTTAAAATGTGTGAGTAAGAGATGGCCTCTCCTGATGCTCTTAGATGAGTATCCGTTTCACTCTAGCATGTGTAGGGCCCGGGGAATTCATTTTATCCATTTAGCTTTCGTGGTTGGCCAAGTCTTTAATCTTGATGCTTACATTGGCTTAGTTTTGCTTTTGCAATTCAGGCAGAGGAGGTTGAGTTTCATCTTAGACTGGCGCAAAGTAAACCTATTTACAATGCTTTTAAAGCTCTTCAAGCATCACCCAATTGGAATGTGCTGAACGAAGCTCAAAAACGTATAGTGGAAAGTGAGTAAAACATTTGTCTTTGATCACCTTTTTTTCCTGTCTTGGGTAGTTTGATGACATAGTGTCTTAAATGTTCAGTTTATATCATTGTCATTTTGTTGATCTGATCTCATAGTTTCCTTCACCTTTTAGTTGCAAAAACAAGTTTATGTGTACATAGTGCAGTGCTTATACTTTGTACTGAGATTAATTGACATTTGGATTTGAAATAATATTGTCACAGTCCAAATAAAGGAAGCAGTTCTGAATGGGGTTGCCCTGGAAGATGGTAGAAGAGAAGAGTTCAACAAAATTGTGCAGGTTTTGCAATCTATGAGTTGGTGGCCGTGATAAAGCAAAGTGTCTTTTGGTGTAGTATGTATAATGTTTTCTTTACTTGGCTTATCAGCATGGATATACACAGACACGGTATGAATTTCATAAAGTTTCAAAGTAAATCTCGCATCTAGTCAATGAAGACACACTACGGTGGTGCATAAAACTTAGCTTCTTTTCTACACTTCCAATCTCACTTGTACACAAAATTTCAAAGCGAAGCCCACATCTTGTCAATGAAGACACACTATACTGGTACATAAAATTTGGCTTCTTTCCTGCTTTTCCAGTCTCACCTATTTTATCTTTTGTTAAGCTCAGCCTCTCAACTCTATACCTTTTCCAGCTTCTGTTGGTGGAGTTTTATGTCAATGCCTTACACACTATTACCATTTACCTATTCTACCTGTGGTCTCTTCATATATATTCTGAACTCATATAAGTAATTTTTCAAACTTCAAGGGGCTCTAATAGTCTCTCAGTCCGGTGGCTGCTCTGCTTGTCCTGCACCTCTAGGTTTAAAAAGTGATGTAATCAGACAAGAAGCCTAATTGAAATAGGAAACATAATATCCTCCGTAAACTGAAAAAAGGACACTTCGTGAAATCCTAATAGATTCCGACCAAAAAAAAGAAAAGAAATCCTAATAGAAAACTTTACTCATTTTCTTTTTCTAATAGTGAGGTAATTAATTAAAAAGGCACCACAGATATGCAAAACCACTTACAAAATCAAGTACAGGAGGAGTCTAGTCGGTCTGGAAATGCATTTACATCAAGACTCGATCTGTGTGCATTCCAAGTAGAAAGCAAAGATTCCTTAGTTTCTGCAAAATGACCTCTATATTTTAGATATTCCCCTGTTTCGCATGATTTTGTCTCGAAGAATGACGTGCGAAAACTTCTCAGTATTCCTTCTTTATCCCTGCTATCTTGCTTTAAATTTATTTGCATCGAAACCAAAACTTGCTATTACTGTGAGATTGAACCGCACGCGGTGGGTGAGATGATGAGGACACTTATGCTATAGTTTGCGGGAATGATCTACAGATATTAGTTAGTTATTTCTACATTTTAGTGTCTTCGTGAACATTTTGAAAATTTTATGTTGATTTCATCACATAAGCCTCACAGAGCCATTGATTGTGTTAAGATTAATCTTTATGCGCAAGAAAGTAGTAAAGTAGATTATTATATTATGCATTTCAATTGCCCAACCTCTGCCTTCTGATTAATTAGTTGATTACAGGAACTCGAAAAATTATCTAGTAAGTTTGAAGAGAATGTCCTTGATGCGACCAAAGAATTTGAAAAATTGATTACTAATAAGAAGGATATCGAAAGATTGCCTCATATAGCTCTTGGTTTGGCAGCTCAAACAGCGGTGTCCAAGGTAATGCACAATAGCTTCCATTTTTGCCATGTCCTTGTTTCATTTTTCAGTCTGTTTGATTTTATTTTTTTTGGTAAAGGTAATAAATATTCAGTTTGTTTGATTTCTCGTCCGTTTTATCATTTTTTGTCTTATTCAAGGGGCATGAAAATGCAACTGCAGAAGATGGCCCCTGGGTGATCACCTTGGATGATCCAAGTTTTAACTCCATCATGCAACATGCTCAGAACAGATCTTTACGCGAGGAAATCTACCGTGCTTATGTTACTTGGGCCTCTAGTGGAGATTTCGACAACACTTTTATTATTGACCAAATCTTGAAGCTTAGATTGGAACAAGCAAAGCTTCTAGAATATAATAATTATGCTGAGGTATGGGTTGTTAAGGCCATTTATGAGATTTTTCTAGTTTAAATTTCATCATTTTATGTCTTTTTTTTTTTTGTGTAAATTATGAATGGACAAGTCTGAAGCTTGTTAGACAAATTTTTTGTCTTTTTTCGGACGATGACTTTCAAATTAATCACTAATTATAAACCAACTCCAATTGCTTTTGGCTGTTGTTATGAGTTTATGATTTACAAGGGAAAAGAAAAAAACTTTACGGCCGACAAAGTGGTCGTTGAAATATTTTCACTTTGATTCTGAAGTTCTTTCAAGCGTCTAGTTTTCCGGAACTACAATTTGATGAATAATCCAATGCAAACTGATTTTGTATTCTTATATATGTAATAAATTCTTAAGTATGCTTCTGAATTTTTCCCTCCATGTTAGTCCCGGAGGGGAATCTATTTGCATGGGTGAACAACTCACTGGATAGTGTTTTATCATCACATATTAATGCATGATTCTCATCAGCTTAGCATGGCAAGAAAAATGGCTACCGTTGATGAAGCGGAAGAGCTCCTAGAAAAACTTAGGAATGCTTCATGGGATGCTGCAGTTCAAGGTACGATATGGATGAATATTCCTAGAATATGTAAGTCTAGTCAGTGTATGAACTTCTAATATCTAACGCTGCACTTTCGCGTTCTCATGTGATAAATTTTTGCGATTATTTTTCTCTATGCTGCTTAAAAGTGCATGTTATACCCTGTATTTCGAGCTTCAAAACACTACACTTTGCATCATATGTGCTCTCTTGCATATATCCATATGAGGAGCGTATTAAACCTTTAGTTCAGTTTGATGATGTCAAAAGCATATACAAGGACGCTTTTACTGATCTTCCTTTTACTTTCAACTGAAAATTCATATCTTAATATAAGTTGCCTTGACTATTCAGACATGGAGGACATAAAACATTTCGCCAAGAGTCAAGGGGCAAAAGAATCTGATGATTTGAGACACTGGGACATCCGCTCCTGGAGCGAGTTGCCGAGTGAGGTTGAAGCTCTCTCCCTGACCCTGATTTATGCATGCGAATATGAACATGTAACCTCACAACTTTTTCAATTTCCAGGAAGAACTACGCCCATATTTCTCGTTGCCAAATGTAATGGAAGGCCTTTTCAACCTTGTGAGGACACTTTTTGGAATTGAGATTGAATCAGAATATGATATCAGTGAGGTTGAAGAGCTCTCTCTCTCTCTCTCTCTCTCTCTCTCTCTCTCTCTCTCTCGCACACACGCGAGCGCGCGCATTTTTTATAATGTATAGCAAAAATTGCATTGTTGATAGGAAAGTAAACAAAGAATTTGCTCCCAAATTATCGTGCCAAAATATACATCAGAGTACATATATACATGCCAAGTATGCCATCAGGCTTCTTACCAAGCAATGTCACCTTTCTCTGATTTCCCTTATAAGTTATAATTTTTGAACATTATAATTAGACCCTGATTTATGCATTTGAATATGAACATGTAGCCTCAACAGCTTTTTGCAATTCCCAGGAGGAACTAAACGCGTATTTCTCATTGCCAAACGTAATGGAGGGCCTTTTCAACCTTGCTAGGACACTTTTTGAAATTGAGATTGAGGCTGCTGATGGACTAGCACCGGTATTTAAGTCAAATGCTTTGCTTCTGCCTTTCCTGTGCTGTTAGTCCATGTATTCTGATAAATGGTTATGCATCCTCCAGGTCTGGAACAACGATGTTAGATTCTACTGTGTAAAAGATTCTTCAGGAAATCCAATTGCATACTTCTATTTTGATCCCTTCTCTCGACCATCCGAGAAACACGGAGACGCTTGGATGGACGAGGTTGTTGGTCGGAGCCGTGTGCTGTCTCGAGATGGTGCCAGTCCAAGATTACCAATTGCTCACATAGTGTGCAATCTAACACCGCCTGTGGGGAAAATGCCAAGTCTTATGACATTCGAAGAGGTCAATTTCCAACTCCTTTCCTCAGTTTATTAACCTTTTCTCATTTGAGTCTAAAATACTAAAGAGATGGAGGTAGCAAGCGCAGCTACAAGCGAATGCAAGCCGGTGGCAATTAAATATTGCCATCAGAAACAACAGTAGTAGACAAGAGTTGTTTAGTCTGGTCTCGACAACTCTTAATTTAACAATTGAATTTTGGTAACTTCCGGACAAGAATAGCTTAAATAGGGCTCAAGCTTCTGCTATTATAAAGACATATCGATGAAGATATCTATGTATATTGTCCTTATTCCACACTGCCAAGAGCGGGACTACTGGAAGAATCAATATGTAGGTCCAATAACACTTGTTAGCGTGAGAAGATTGGTTTCTAGGAGAAGATTAATGAAGTAAATGCAAAGCAATTTTTTGCTATAGAATTTGTTATGCCAACATATTCTTTGATGTGATTTCATGAATCCTAGTAATGCTTAGATTTGTCTATGTATAATGCCTAAAGATACAAATTTCTCACCTCCAATATCTGCATCTAGAGATGGGTCTATTGTCCAATTTTTGGTATACCTGCTGCCATTCTAAAATTTTTTGATTCACACCTCGTACTTACTGAATCGTCGGTTATTAACCATGAAGGTTTGTACGAGTGAGCCATTCTTGTGCCACAAGAATTTGACTGTTTACAGGATATTATCATGGTCTCTTAGATGAATGATAGATTTGTGACATTGTGCTCGCTATAGTGGTCTGTCGTTCATGAAATTTCTTAGTCTTCTTAACTGGCATTTGCTAGTTAAACTTTTGCCTTAAGATACATATTGTTGAAATTGGCAGGTTGAAACGGTTTTTCACGAATTTGGTCATGCACTTCAACACATGCTAACTAGACAGGAGGAAGGCCTTGTTGCTGGCAGTGAAGGAATAGAGTGGGATGCTGTGGAATTGCCCTCTCAATTTATGGAGAACTGGTGTTACCACAGGTAATTTTCAGAACCAATTGATCTGCTATCATGTTTATATGTGTTTGCACTTCACAGATAAAAAAATGTTATGTATTTAATGGGATTAACAACAGATAATTTCCTGATGGAGCATTATGTGATGTTCGTGTTGCATTGCCTTTGTACTATCTCTGGAACTAAAAGTGAGGGTATTGCCTCCTTGGTAGTTGGCAAATGATAGGCCCCTGTTGTCGATGTTATTAGACGACTTTTATGGCTCTTGTCAGGGTATGTTGAAATATCGCAGTTGAGTTGTGAATGGCTTTATATTAATCCAACCAGTTTGCAATGTCTCAATAGTTTCGTTATTCTCCTTTACTTCGTTCGCCTATTAGGATCTATATTACAGATAACAAAAAAGAATTACTACAAGGATTTGAGTTTTATGTATTCATATTCGCAACTTGGGCATGGAGAGTTGCACCAAGAATAATTTTCTTGGGAGATGTCGGGTGACATATTCCTACACGATGTTATTTTCAATTTGTATTTTCTCTTTTCCTATTTTATGTGCCTTTCTTTTTAAGTTTAGTTAACCATGAATTCATAAGAATAAGTACTAGGGAAATACACATTAAGAAGTGCGTTCTTATCCTTAAGTCCATCCATATCAGTACATATAACGCAGGTTTTATGCATAAAAATGAAATGGTTAACATATAGGACAATACATCCATTTTTTCTGTATTTACTGTTGTAAAGTTCTTAAAGAGTAAATATCCGGACTTTGCTTTCCATGTAGCTAAAAACTCTTTCCTCTTACCATTGATGTTATCCTTTTTTTGCTGCTCATGAAAGTTGCAATGTCATTTTCTCCTTGTGGAGGAGACAAGTACAGTAAAAGTATCATAACTTTCATATGATACTTGGTGAATCATAATTTTTTTCGTTCACTTAAATGTCATAAATTTGAAAAATTGATACTTAAGTGCCATTGGCAATTTACCTTATTGAAAAATTCGACACCTATATGGCACTATTGACACCGATGTAGACAATTTTTGTAACTCTTTTTGCTCACTTAGTGACACAAATTTGATAAATCGATCACTTAAATGCCATGAACAATTTGTCTCATTGGAAAATCTACTACTAGCCTTGTCCAGATCTAACGAGGGCCTTCGCGCCCTCACCACAAAGGTGCTCGCCTGCCGTCGACGATGGCCGTAGGGCCTTCTTGGCCTTGTTGGTCAAGGGTGAGGCCTTTGCGACTAACTGGTGCACAAAAAAATAAAAATAAAAACTCAAAATTCAAAAATTCAAAAAATAATAAAAAATCAATTTTTAAAAAAATTGCAAAAAAATCCACGCAAGACTATTAGTTAGAAATGGCACGCAAATGATCGATTTTACTCATATGTGACATTTAAGTGAACAAAAAAAAAAATTATGACACTCAAGTGAGTGTGATATGAAAGTTATGACACTCTTGCTATACTTGTCCCCCCGTCGAATATCTATAAACAGACTTTAATATTTGACACAATAAAAGTGCTCTCTCCGTGTGCGTACACATGCACACTTGTGCAAACACTATGTATGAGTGTATGCATGTCTGTAACCTGGGAGAGTCATTATACAACCCTTGAACCGCAGGGATACCATCATGGGAATCGCAAAGCACTACGAAACTGGTGAGACTCTCCCTGAGGATAAATATGGACAGCTCCTCCCAGATAGGACAGGCTCCTCCAGCCTTGAACAGGTTACTTCTCACTTACTAAAAACTTGCCTTGCTTCATTCTTCTGCACTTGATGAACAAACCCTGTTCATATTTTCTTTTCCTTCGCCTATAACTATTTTTTCTACCAGAAATTGTATTATTTGGTGTAGAAGAAATTTCTTCTAAAATTTTCTAGTTTTTGCTGCTATTTACTTGAGCTGACTGGTAATTAGCTGGGACCGTTCTTTATTCATTTAATATGATAAGTGAATTTCCTTTTGGTGGTGTTGAAGGACATATATATGAGCTGACAAGAAGTTATAAGTCCATGAGAGCCTATCGACGAACTGCTACCTAATCTATCATACCAACTGCAAATTGTTCATGTCATCTAATTCTTCCCTTTACATTCTATCTTCCAAAGTCTTTTCCCTTTCGACATCTTTCGCTTGGTTTGGTGCATGCAGCTTTGTTGGCCAGCCTCTCTCACCCCAAAAGTTAGTTCAAAGGATGGAGTTTTTCCTCATATTTACAAATCGAGTCAAAGCCGCAACAATCTATATCTCCCCAATTACTATGAGTCCAGTCTTGTTGGTAACCTGAGCTTTGATATCAATATTGAGTGGTCTTGAACCTATCTTATGTCAAAAGTTAGCTTAAAGAATGAGATTTTCCCTCACACTTATAAATTTAGAATCAGGCATTTTCACAATTGATGTGAGATAAATCTGAACATATATCTTAGGCATGACGAACCCCGACCAAAACAATTGTAGAAGAAGTCAAGCAAGTTCTTCAGCCTTTTGTCTGGTTAAGAAGCAACAACGAGATGATTCATCATTTCATCAGCTTCTTACTTTTGTGGCACCTTTAGATGTCAGGACTGTTTCAAATAGCTTCCAAAGAGAAGAAAAGCTATTTTAGCAGGCATTTCCCTATCCTTGTGGGAAGGCGGCTCAGAAAAGGCATTTCCCAAGCTTTTTGGGTAAACTTATGTTTCTCTCCACCTCTTTCTTTGAAGCAGATAGGCAAAGAGATATTTGCCGTTCCTCTTGTCTCACTTGTCTATGTCCACGTGGTGCTGCATTTATCTTACTTGTGGCCATCCAAGCACACATGTTTGAAATGATAAAACAAGAGGACTTCATATTTCATCGGTTCATGTCCCTGTAACAGTGAGGGAGCTTGTTTATTAGTTTTTTTAATTATAGTGCAAGCATGGTAAAATAGTCCGAATAAGTCTTAAACGTATTGTATGGCGGTCAATCCCATCCTAGATCTTTCAATTGTTTCAATTTACTCCCAAACACTATGACAATTTGTCAACTCCGTCATAAGTCTTTCAATTATGCCAATTTAGTCACAAATTTGTTTACGATTTGCCAATTTAGTCCTAAACCTTTTAACGAATTGTCAATGTAGTCCTTTCAACTAATTTGATCAAAAATCGTTAACATAGAGGTTGAGCCAACATTAGCACCATACATTCTACGTGGTGCGACTGGCACTAACGTGGACTATTTTTTTTTTTAAAATCTAATTATTTTTTATTCTTTTCTTCTTCTTTTTTTCCTTTTCTTTGTCTTTATGCTGTTGTGGCCATCGCCCCCTTAGTAGAGGACCGGTGACCTTCATCAGCCCTTGGGCAAGGTTGAAAACCCTCACTGGTCCTTGAGTGAGGGTCACAAAGCCCTTATTGACTATGGGCAAGGATCGCGGCCCTTGCCAGATCTAGGCAAGGGCTCTCGAGCCCTCACTATGGCCAACAAGGGCCGTGACATCCTTATTACAGCCTACGAGGCATTGGGCGAGGGGCTTGCAATGCGCTTGTTAGCTATAGTGAGGGCGGGCCACAAGGGCTTGCAACACCCTCCCCTAGATCCTTACAAGGGCTGCGACTCTTGCATGCAACTAGTGAGGGCTTCACGGCCCTCAACCTATGGTTAGCGGCCTTGCCGACTCAATGAAGAAGAAAGAAAAAACAAAGAAATTAAAAATAAATAAATAAATAAATGGAGTTTTTTTTTTTTAAATTCAAAAATTATCCACATCGGCGTTGGCTTTGGCATTGGCCTTGTCACATAGGATGGTAAACACTGATTAGATTGTTATGTTACTGATTTCTTGTCAAAAATTAGCCATAATGACTATATTGGTAATTCATTAAAAGGTTTAGAATTAAATTTGTAAACTGTCAAAAGATTTAGGACTAAATTGACATAATTTAAAAGGTTTATGATTAAATTGATCATCATATAATAGATTTAGGACTAAATTGGCACAATTGAAATGTTTATAACTGAATTGGCCACCATACAGTAAGTTTATGACTTTTTGAATAATTTTTCCTTGCAAGCATGGTTATGACCATACTATTTTGCTGTACATACTTTGACATGATGCAAATCAAATTATTTTCCCAAGGGTGATCGTTACTCCTTCGTAGAATGAGCATTAGCAAAGTAAAATAAGATAATTAGGAAATTGGAAATTGCATATGCTAAAGAATTTGCTCTCAAGGAATCATACTATTGTAGGACTTGTTTATTACTTCTATTGTTTGTGGAATTTCTCAGATAAGATTAGCAAGTGTAGATTTGCAACTTCATACAAAATATGTTCCTGGTGGGTTAGAATCTATATATGATGTGGATCGAAGGGTTCGTGAAAAAACCGAGGTGATCCCTCCACTTCAAGAGGACCGATCCCTTTGTACTTTCGACTCTATATTTGCAGGTTCGTCTTCTTGCCTGTCAAAAACGGTTCTTTGAGAGTATATACATACCTTATTGGATAGATCTTTATTTTACACGGCTGTGAATATATTGCTTTTCACTTATGTTCAGGTGACTATGCAGCCGGTTATTACAGTTACAAGGTATAGGATAATCTTTTTTGGTGGTTATGCCAGATTTTTTCAGGTCCTTTATAGCTAGTTTCTTATAGATGATGAAACACTTTTTCTGAATATATAACACAACCCTTTTGAGTACTGGTTTATCCTTATTCATGCTTGAGATTGATTTATTCCATTTGTGAGATTCTAATCCTGAATGTGTTTGTTAGTGGGCGGAGGTGCTATCTGCAGATGCTTTCTCTGCATTTGAGGACGCCGGTTTAAATGACAGCAAGGTATGTTTGAGAACTTGTGGACATATTTGGAATAAAAAAATAATGCTGCTAACAAGCACCTTGGCTCTTGTACTTGCCATTCAAGTTGGTTTTATACACGTGTGAAGCAGGATGGAAAAATTGTCCATAAAATCTTAAATCTATTGAATTTTTGCCAATTTAATCATAAATATTTCAATTTTGTCAATTGAATCATAAACATTTACACTTTTTACAAATTAAGCCCATATGATATTGGAAATCTAACATGGACACCAATCATGTCATATAAAATAATTGGTACAGAAGTGAACAATATTTAATAATATTTTAATATTTTTATTTTGTATTAATTTAATTTTTATTTTTCTCTTTTCCTACTTTTATTTTTCTCTCTGCTAGCCATCGCTAGACCTCATCAATGGTCGACGGAGGTTGCTAGCTTGAGGCGAGAGTGAAGATTGCCCTCACTGGCTTGGTGAGGCCACCCTTGCCAGCCTCAAGCGAGGGGTGCCCTTACTAGGCGAGGGTGGCCTTAGCCTTGGCACCTTAGGCTAGCAAACTCTATTGGCCATCAATGAGGTCTAATAATGGTTGACAAAGTTGAAAAAGGGAAAAAAAAAAAAAAAAAAAAAAAGAGTTTTAAAAAAAGGAAAAAAATTAATAAAGATAAAAAATTCTAAAAAATATTAAAATTTGTTCACGTCAATGCTAGCCATCCTATGTGCTATAGCTACATCTATATTAACAATTTCCTACCAAAATTAGTTAAATAGACTCAATTAGCAAAAAGTAAAAAGGTTTAGAATTCAATCAGAAAAATTGAAAAGTTTAGAACTAATAGGTAAAAGTGCAATAGGTTTAGGACTTTTTGGACAATTTTTCTAAACAATGAAAGTAATGAGGGCTAATACCTTGAAAAATCCTATATTTATACATCTTTGACAAATTTACTCCAAACTAATTTTTTTTATCACTAAAAACCTCAAACTGACACAATTATAATAAATTTACCTCGAATTAATTTTTTTTACCACAAAAACTAATATATTTGTGATAATTTACCCTCTATTAGTTTCTATTAAATTGAATTATTACCATGAAATATCACAAATTAGTTCACCTATGACAAGTAGAGGGTAAACTTCAAATTGCTATATCTATCAATCGTCACGTGTCATCCAATTCAAAAATTTGATGGTGAAATTTTACAGAAATTAACAGACAGTAAATTTGTTACAAGTATATAAGTTTGAGATTTTTTAATGGTCAAAAAATTAATTTTGAGTAAATTTATTATGGATGTACCAGTTTGGGATTTTTCATAGTATTAACCATAGTAATAAACATGCAACATTGCTTTTTCTTCCCCAAATGGACTAGCGGTGAGTAATCCTGGAATATCCAAGCAAAGAGTGGAAGCCTAGTCAAACCTAATGGTCTACATACTCTATATGCTTAGCCACTTATGTCCATGGCTCTCTATCAACTGTACACATTAGGAAGAGCCCAGACCTATTTCATTGCGTAGTTGAACTCTTTGGACTAGTGTAGCACAATTGTTGGGATTTAGTGCGCAATCATGAGTTAATAGAGAATAAAAATAAGGAAGAGAATTTGAGACACAAAAATTTATCCAAGTTCACCTTTAAACTAAGATTATATCCGTTAGAGGACTTCACTATAATTAGCACATCATATATCTCTCTATTACAATCCTCAATTATAAGAGAAGGAGATTATATACTCCTAGTAACTATTCATGGGCACAAACCTAAACTACCAACAAAATATACACTTAAACTATAAAGCCCTTTAGTGATAGGAAGTATGAACCACACCGCAACAACAGTGTTGTTTGATTCTTCTCCTTCAGCCCCAAGGCATGGCTTATTTCCTTTCAGCTCTAATGGCAAGCCAATGTGATCCCTTTTTTATGCATTAGCATGGTCTAGTCACTCTAGAAGTTTAGCAAAATTGATTGTTTTCCATGAGATCAAAGAAGGAGGAAGTAAGCAATTGACTAGGAAGCTCATTAGATGCTTTATAGATGACGAAACCTGAGTCTTATGCAAAGGTCCCTTGGATCATTGATAGCACATCATAGTAAAGGGCAAAAGAACACCTGAAGTGCTAAAACTTGACACGGGGGGACACTTCAGTATCAAAAGTTACTAAAGTAACACTTAAGTGTCAAAATTTGAATAAAATGGATCAGTTAAATACCAATGGTGAAAAAATTCTGCCAAAATACTAATGTGATGATTTTCAGGCGAGGTACGTGCAAAACGTCGTTTTGCTCAATAACGTGACTAAGCAAGTGCAAAAACAACATCTTTTTGCTGACGTGGCTACATAATAAATATAAATATTAATTAAATCAAATTTAAAACTAAATATGTTTATATATTTATATTTTTTAAAAAAAAAAGATGATGGGGGCTTGCAAGCCCTCGCCACTAGTCAACTAGGAACGCCGGCCCTTAGCTAGGGCCTAATGACCCCAACAGACCTTTCCCCCACCATCGAGCCTTTCCCAGTGATGGTGGGAAGGTGGTGGCAAGGGCTTAGTGCTCGCCTTCTAACGCCTCCTCCTCCTCCGCTTTTTTTTTTAAATATATATATATATATATATATATATATATATATATATATATATATATATATATATTTTAATTTAATTAACATTATATTAAAATTTAAAAAAAACGATGTTGTTTTTGTTCTTCGTCACTGAATTAGCTCTCCAAAGATGCCACATAAACGAATTACTTTATTAAAAAATTACCATGTAGGATTTTTGACCACTTTCACTGGACTTAACACTCAAGTATCCCATTTTTCAAAAAAAAAAAATGATACTTAAGTATTACCTTTGTAACTTTTGGTACTTAAGGGCACGTTTGACAACCGGCCAAATAGTGTTTGATTTAGTTCTTTTGTTCTCAAGAGTAAATTTAGAATAGAAATTCGTTTGATAAATTTTTTGTTCTCGAGAATAGATTTGGAGTAGACTCGAGAAGTTAAAAAAAAAAGTTAATTCTTTATTCCTAGTAACAATTTCAAAATCAAGCCAATCAAAAAAATTTCTTTTATTTTCTCTTCTTCTTTCCTTCTTGTTTTTCTTCCTTTTTATCTTCTTCTTCCACCGGTGACTTGTGACAATGGAAGAAGAAGAGAAAAGGAAGAAAAACAAGAAGGAAAGAAGAAGATAAAAGAAAAGAAAAATTTTGGTCGTCGGCGACTAGGTGAGCTCGACCTTGCCAAATCTAGGCGAGGTCGAGCCTTCCCCCACCTAGCCAGGGCTTGGCCAAGCCGGTGAGTTTGCCAGTCATCCCAAGACCGAAGACGGCTAAGGAAGAAGATAAAAGAAAATAAAAAAAAAAAAAAAATTAGAAGAAAATGATTTAGATTAGAAATTTTGAGAACAGTACCAAATGCAATTCTATCTCGGAAATAAAAAATTTGGATAGTTACCAAACGTCTTCAAATGTTTAAAATTTGTTCTTGGGAACAAAATAAAAAAGAATTATTTCCAATTAGAAATTATTTTTAAGAATAGAATGATTACCAATCAAACTCTATATATCCCTCCGTGCCAAGTTTTGATACTCCCAATGTCCGGCTCCCCATAGTAAAGCCATGGCTTAACATAAGTAAAAATCTTCTGGGCGATATTAGAATCTCTTTTTTCTATAATCAATCTTCTTAGCCAACCTTACCTCCAACATCATGCCAGGTCATCAACAAGTTTTCTGAAAACATTGCACACGGGCAGTCTTCTTGTCCTGTCCACTACTATTCAGTTATGAAGCTCCTTTAGATATGTTAATTGTTGGTTTTTATCATGATCTCTGGAGCGTGGTCGACAGGCTCTCAAAGAAACAGGCCAAAGGTTTCGAGAGACTATTCTTGCTCTTGGAGGTGGAAAACATCCACTCCAGGTTCGGAAGTTGTAATTTTGCGTGGCATACTCATTATTTATACAATCTGGTTAGTTTTACTGGACGTTCTCACTGTGCCAATTTTGCTCTACCCAGGTTTTCATTGAATTTCGAGGACGTGAGCCTTCACTTGACGCATTACTCAGGCATAACGGCCTTTTGCCAGTTGCAGCATAATGCTGTCCTAATGGCTATTTCTGTTGATATGGTCCGAAAGGAAGGTTGGGGTCCCGGACAATATTCATGTATATAGTTTACATATGGTTCATGCCAACCATAGCAATACCATAGCAGAAAAGAAATTTCCAAATAAGTGTAGGGAAACTCTTGTTTAGCATTTTCTCTCCTTTAATGTGCATGTCACTATAGTAAGGAATACATGTGGATCAAGGGTAGACTAGACAGTTTCTAATTATAAAAACTTCGAAATTTCTTAACCTTATTTTCACTACTTGCAAGTCTTTGAATTCTAAAACCTAAAATGGCCATCTATCGGTATCTCAATGTTCTTTTTTGCGTTTATAATTATGACTGAACCTTGAGCACGATTAGCTTTCTACTTGGGAGTGTACAACAAATACGATCAGCTTGTACATGAGAGTTGTCGGACGCATCGACTCGATTTTTGTGCCTTGAAACAATCGCAACCTAACATTTGAGAATGAGGTTTGACATATAGAAAGTGTCGAGATCTTGGATTTCCACGAATTGGGCTAAATGTACAATCAAGATGAAAAGCCGCAATGTCTTCGCTTCTCAAGGCAGAGGAAAGCTTCAGATCAGATTTTTATGATCTCATCACTTGATTTATGAAAATCACAATTTTACCTAGACTCTACAAACTAAATGGTTATTATTAAACTCGCAATGTCTAGTTATTCAACAGTTCAATCTGGATAAATTGGATGTCATACGTACCCTTTCACTCGCAATTGTATCAAGGTTTATTTTGTGGTGAAAAATTGTACGTCTTAGTTAAAAAGTGGGTGTTTAAAAGGGGGTCAAATCAACCACTGTTAGAGCAGTAACGAATGGCTAGTATCTGCCAAATGACACATAATAATTGGATTTTTCATCATGCGCTTGCAAATCGTGCCACCCTCAATTAAATGTTTAGGAAAACAAGTTCCTCATTTTTAGAAATTTAAGCGGAAGCTCGTGTTACTTAAAAATAGTTTGCATTCACTCGTTCACGAATTGATAGCAAAAAGCAGGCAACCGGAAAATGCTTTTCTCACATCTAATCTTTCGCAAGACAAATAGACAGAGTATCTCTAGCGCCATTGCTTGAGTAACGTGATTTATTGAACTTGAAAGCAATGCAGGACAACCCTATGATAAAGATCTTTTTCGTGAGAATCGGATGTGTACATTCCGCATCCATATGAACTATTGAAATTGGTAAATCCGTCGTATATATATATATGTGTGTGTGGGTGCGCGCGCGCGTATCATTTTGAAATGACAAGTCTATTCTGACCAAAATAAAACAAAAAATGACAAGTCTATAATTTTATTTTCTTTTGGTAGATGAAATTGGGTATTTGGGATCAATTGAAATTCTTAAGTGCGGCATGTGTTCTCGTCGACTAGGGGTGCAAAATATGCCCGGACAGTCTAAAAACCCAAATCTAACCTAAATTTCCGAGCCCAAGTTCAACTGGGCCATTCTTTGGGCAGGCATTTGGGCCGGCCTGAGTTTTTCCTTAGATCTCCCCAATGTATATTAAAAATAGAAAATACATCTAAATTTTGAAAAGATAAGATCAAAATATAAAGGTAAGTCATTTGTTATTTGCGTGACCTGCAAAATCATAAAAATATGAAATTGACCTTTAAACTCCATCCGGGCGAGGTAGCCCAAATTGGGCTGGTTAGGCCCGAATAGGGCTAGACAGGGCCATTCGAACCCTATCCATTGCGCTCAAGCCGCCAGAGCAGGTTGAACAGGCACTGGGCCCGCTCTGGGCTCACAGTGGCCCACCAACCGGGCAATTGACACGGGTCGAATAGATCGACCCAATTTTTGTGCCCTGGAACGCATGCGACCCAACATTTGAACATGAAAAGCCGCAATCCTTCGCAAGACATAGGAAAGCCTACGATCTCATGACTTGATTTATGAAAATCACAATTTTGTCCGGACTCTACGAACTGAATGACTATTATTAAAAGTTGCAATTTCTAGTGAACCGGCAAATCCAATTTGGATAAATTGGACGTCGAAATGTATCCTCCACTCGAAATTGTTACAAGGTTCGTTTTTTTGGGTGAAAATTTGGTCAAGCCTGGGTAAAAGGTAGGTGTTTAAAAGGGGCTCAAAATAACTGTTGGTAGGGTAGGTACCAATGGCTAGTATCCACCGAATGACACATAATTATTGGATATTTTATTGGGAACATGTGCATCTTGCCACACTCATTTAAATATTTAGGAAAACAAGCTCGTTTTTAGAAATCTAAGCATAGGCTTGTGTTATTAAAAAATAGTTTGCATTTGCTTATTCCCCCAGTTGATACCAAATAGAGGATAGTGGAAAAAATGCTTTTCTCATAGTTGATTTTTCGCTGAACAAATAGATTGAGTTCCTCTTGCACCATTGCTTGATTAATGTGATTTGTCAAACTAGAAAGAATTGCAGGATACCTAAGATAAAAGATCTTCTTCATGTGATTTACTATTGAAATTGATAAATCCATCATTTTAATCATTTCGAAATGACAATTCTATAATTTTATTTCTTCAAGTAGATGAAATTGGGTATTTAAGATCAATTGAAATTCTTGAGGGTGGTATGTGTTCTCACTGACTAGGGGTGCAAAAAATGCCCGGGCAACCTCGAAATTAAAATCGAACCTAAATTTTTGAGTTCGAGTACAACTGGGCTAATCTTTGGGCAAGTAGTCAAGCCGATCTGAAGTTTCGCCTAGATCGCCCCAATGTATCTCAAAAATAAACAATGCAAACTTTGAAAATATAAGACCGGAATATAAAGATAATTAATTTGTTATCTATATAACCTCTAAAGTAAATGCGTGTTCGTGTGTGTATGTATATGAAATTAACCTTCAAACTTCATATGGGTGATTAAAAGTTATGCCAGGTTAAAATTGAGAGGCGACAATTTTGTTTGCTCTGATGAAATTTGTAAATCTTGAATAATTTTTATGTTAGCTACTTGATAATTGCATATGCGAGATTCAAAATTGAAAAAATAATAATAATCTGGAAACAAAATTATTAAAAATTTGGGCTAAAAGCCCAACCCTCCCGGACCAAATCGAGTTTTTTTTAGTCCGAGCCTTTTGCTTTCTTCGGCCGGGCCTATAGACTGAGCGTAGAAAAGTCAAGACTCGACTGTTTGAGCTGGGCCGAAAAGTCATTTGGGCACGGCCTGGCCAACGTGTTTGTACAATTACCACTTCCATCATTCAAGAATTCATTAAAATAAAAGACGCCCTTCCTTGAATTTAAAATCTGAGTGTTGCTTTTTTCAGAAAAAAAATGACTTTTTCACTGCATTGGCTTGAATATCATAACTTTTTTTTTTCATAATTACTTAATTATTAGATTAGTTAAAAATCATTCACTTGAAAATTATCGAGTATTTATCTTGCGGGAAAATCTGACGTGACGCTAATTTATTATAAATTGTCCGATGTGGCTTGCCGAATAAATCCTATCAGAAAAGGCCATAAGATAGGACATTGTTGGCCCTTTGTTCTTGCCCCAAATTGACAAACTGGGGCTAATTTAGGACCAAAAAGCAAACCCTAACCCTAATCCTAACCCATCGAAATTACTAGTTAGATTGTAGGTAATTATTTGTGGGAGAGTGAGCGAGAGCTTTAGAAGAGGCTAAGTCGAGGTCATTAGAGTCCATCTAAGATTCCAAATCGAGATAAGAGCCTCGGAAGAAGCTGTAGCTCGCTAGAAATTTGGGGCTGCAAAGCAAGAGTGATTGGAGCCAAGATGACCATTTCATTCCAGGACAAGAGAGCCCGATGGAAGTCCAAGCAGCTAAAAGGCGACTTTGCCATTTTTCCCGCCAACTACAACACCCACTTTGCGGTGAACTAATAGCACACAGTCGATGTAGGACCTTGCACTTGGAGACGAAGCCGTCTAAGAGATCGGAGCATTAACCGCAAGTCAACTCCATTCGAGCCCCTCCGAAGCTAGAAAAGCCACCTTCCAAGAAGTAGAACTTCAGGAGATTGTAGAGAGACGATAGGATGATCGAGAGAACTAGTAGTTAGCGTCGCACTGGAATTTTAGCGAGAGTATTGAGAAGAGGCTTATACCTGTAGAAACTATCATCACAAGTCTCCTGCAAGACCATGCAGTTCATGATTCAGAGCATGCTGAGAGTTCGTGCAAACTTTGAAAAAATATGGTACTTTTGTTGAAAATTCATTGGGATTTCACTTTTTAGAGAATTAAGTTAAACGGATGCCTGTGTTGAAAAATTGTGACTTTAATTCATTAAAACTACAATCAACATGATTCTCGAAGAGATGGTAAGTTTAGGTTTGGATCTATATGATTTACCACCCTATTGGATTAATTTTTTTTTAATATCCTCAATTTTATATAGTTGTGCTTAATAATTATTATACCTTTCAATTCAGTTGTCGAATGTGGACAAACTGAACAATTTTGGCTCCAAAATCTTCCTCCTATATGAACTTTTCTCTATTTTCTCCAAATTGTAATGTAGAAGTTTAGCTTTTTCTAATGGAAGCTTCAAGTTTTGGTCAACAATTGAAGTGTGTTGTCTAAGCACGGTGGATCTCCTCATGTAAAAAAAAATTAGACAATGCTGCATAACAGAGATAAAGTTTAGAAAATCAGGTGATCATCCGGTCCATCTTCTGAAGTTGCATTCCATGCCCCTACACAAAATTACAAAATTCAAAGATCGAATGGACTCTTGGATAAAGGGTGCCTAAAAAATAAAAATAAAAGAATGACACAAGAAAATGCAAGGTATTGTGTATTACCTTAGATAACATTGCTTGTGCAGACAAATCAAAAGTTGTAAGAGGAAATCCTTCAATATCCTTCTTATTACTAATTAATTTTTCAAATTTCTTTGTAGCATCCAATAGATTCTTATCGAACTTTTTGGTACAGTTATTTAATTTTATTTTAGAAACCATTTCCTCTTTTTCACTTTTTTTTAAATGACTATGATTTGATTGTATATAATTTTTTGTATAACATCCAATTGACTCAATTTTTACCTTTACGAAAAGCTTATTGGCTAAACTTTGAAGAAATTATGGTACCTAGTTAAAAAAAATTGTTGGGAGTTCGCTTTTTGGATAATTAGGTCAAGCAAATGGTCATGGTGAAAAGTCATGATATTTTTTTCGTTAGAATTACGATCAACACGATTCTTGAGATGGTAGTCTGCTTATGTTAGAGTTTACATGAATGTACCACTTTATTGGATTAAAATTCATATTAAAGCTCTCAAGGTCATATGTTCATGGTTGACAATCTTTTATTCGGTTGTTGATTTTGGACAAATTGAACAACATTGAGCTCCAAAACTTCCTCCTATATTAACTTTTCTTTATTTTGACCCAAAAAAAAAAAAATTCCACCCCAAATTATAACCTAATCTAGGTTTCAAGATTTGGTCAAAAATTAAGTGTTGTCTATACCTGTATTATTTGTTTTATTTTTTGGTAGGAGATGTATATTATCTTAGACATTGTTGTTCGTGCAGCCAAATCAAGAGTTGTAGGAGACAATCATTCAATTTATTCGCGGCATCCAATACCTTCTTATAGGACTTTTGGTACACTTGGCCAACTTGATTTTAATAAACTAATTTTCATTTTTTTAGAAGATTTATGACAAAAAAAAAATGACCAAGATTTGATGACACATCATTTTTCTGTCGAACATCGAACTGACTCGATTTTTATATGTACAGAAAGCTTGGGGTGCGAATAATAACCGTTTTTGCCAAAAAAATTGAGTTTTTGAGTGAATATACATATTTAATAATGAAAAAAATGTATATTTTTAGAATATAAATTTGTTTGATAATGACATAAATTTTCTCCCTCCCGAGTGACGATGGATGATGGGGGTCAATGGTTGGCAGTCGGCAGTGATTGGCAGTGGGTGGTGGATAGTGAACGACAACAGGTGGCTGGCGATTGGCGGTGGGCGATGACAAATGGGCGACTAACTAATAGAGAGGATGAGCAATGAGAAGAGTTTTTATTTTACATTTCAAGTATAGAAATAGAAAAGTAGAAAATGTTTACTTTTTCTTTTTGTTCCAAGCCTATTTTTAAACTAAAAATTTATTCTAGAAATAGAAAATGAAATTGCATTACCAAATAGATTTATGTTCCAAACTTGTTTTTGGAACAAAAAAATATTTCTAAAACAGAAATAGAATAATTATTATGCGTGCCCTTATTAGCCGAACTTTATATATACAGAAAGCTTATTAGCCTAACTTTATAGCTATGGGAAGCTTGTTACCCAATCTTTGAGAAAAATATGTACCTTTGTTGAAAAATAGTTGGGAGTTCCATTTTTTGATAATGAGGCTAAATGGATGGTCATGGTGAAAAGTTATGATATTTTCTTTGTTAAAACTACAATCAACACAATTTTTAAGGTGATGACTTTTGGATTAAAATCATTTTAATATGCTTAAGGTCATAGTCATTAACAATTGTTATACCATTTGATTTTGTCATCAGATTTAGACATATTGAACTAATCTCCAAATCTTCCTCCTATCTTAGCTTTTCTCTATTTTTCTCCAAATTATAACCTAGAAGCTTAACCTTTTCTATTTAAATCTTAGCTTCAAGATTTGGTCAATAATTAAAGTGTTGTCTATATCTGAATTAGATGCCCAACTAACATAAGCATGACAGATCTCCTCACGTAAAGCTCTATATTTAGCATGTTGCATGATAGATAAAACTTGTAGCATTTTCTATGGATGAGCTTCAGGCAAATGCAGTTGCTTCATTTTCTAGCGTTTCAGTTTCATGCACATTGCAAATGACACAAAATGGTAAAAGGTGAAAGATTAATAGTCTCTTGGATAAAAAAAGTGTTGAAAAAAATATATAAACGATTAACACAAAAATAAAACATAATGTGTATTACCTTGGACAACTTGTTTGTGCAGCCAAACTTGAAGCTGTAGGAGTTCCTTCAATATCCTTAGTAACTAATTTTTCAAATTTATTTGTGGTTTTCAAGACCTTATCATATGACTTCTGTTGCATTTATCCAATTTTATTTCAAAAGAGTAAGTTCCCTTTTAAATAGATTATAACAAAACTGACCAAAATTTGATTGTAATAATTTTTTTGTCCAACATCCAATTAACTTAATAAGCTTACCAACCGAACTTTAGAAAAATATGGTACCTTTGGTTGAAAATTTGTTGGGCATTTACTTTTTCAAGAATTAGGTCAAATGGATGGTTGAGCTAAAAACTTATTATATTTTCTTTGCTAAAACGAAAAAAAAAAAAAAAAAAACGATTCTTGAGATAATAGTAAGGTTATGTTAGAGTCTACGTGAATGTACCACATTAAGCTCTGAATCGTCCTCTTTTCTTACCTTTTATCTTACATTTTCTCTATTTTCTCCAAATTAAAACCTAGAAGCTTAACTTTTTTCAATCTAAGCTTAAAGATATCCTCCTCCTATCTTACCTCTTACCTTACATTTTTCCCTATTTTCTCCAAATTAAAACCTAGAAGCTTATCTTTTTTCAAACTAAGCTTAAAGATTTGGTCAATAACAAGTGTTGTAAGTATCTCAAGTATAGGAAGCATGGTAGATCTCCTCGCATAAAACTCTCTTTTGCAAATGTTGCATGACAAAAATAAAGCTTGAAACATAGAGGTGATCACTAAGGTCCATCTTCTGGAGTTGCATTTTCATGCCCATTGAACATGACAAAAAATAATGAAAGTGAAAGACCAAATAGGCTCTTGGATAAAGAGCGCTGAAAGAAATATAAAGAATAACATAACCAAATAGAACCTATCGTGTACCTTAACACCGTTGTTTGTTGTTTGTGCAACCAAGCCAAGAGCTGGAGGATGCAATCCTTTAATATCCTAATTAAGTGATTAAGTTTTTGAATTTCTTTGTAATTCATTTTTATGGAACTTTTGTTGCATTTATCCAATTTAATTCAAAAAACTAAGTTCCATTTTTAAAAAGATTTTTGACAAAAATGAATCATATTTGAATGTACGTAATTTTTTTATCCAACGTCCGATTGAGTTGATTTTCATATCTACAAAAACCTTATTAGCCAAACTTTTTAAAAAAATATGACCATTTTGATGGAAACAAGTGTTGTAAGTATCTCAAGTAAAGGAAGCATGGTAGATCTCCCCGCATAATACTCTCTTTTGCAAATGTTGCATGACAAAAATAAAGCTTGAATAGACAAGGCAATGACTTTTAAGCATGCTTTGGACACAACCAAGAATAGAAGACTACAACGAAGCTGGGATCTACATCCTTCTATTTTTGATTGATTAGGTTTCCTATTTTTGTTGTTGTCTTTTCCCTCTATTGGCTTCTTTTTACCTTTTATTTTCCTTGGGAGCCATGGCACCCTTACACTCTCTTTGACTTGATTGTCTTTTTGAGCGTCCCATGTAGGTGACGGGCCTCTTCCCTGTATTTATTCGGCAAAATCTATACATTTCTTCCTTTTACCAAAAAAAATAAAATAATAATAAATAAAGCTTGAAGCATAGAGGAGACCATCCATCCAAAATTGTATTTTCATGCCCATTGAACATGACAAAAAATAATGAAAGTGAAAGACTAAATAGGCTCTTTGATAAAGAGTGCTAAAAAAGAAAAAAAAGAATGACATAACCAAATAGAACATATCGTGTATTTACCTTAACAACGTTGTTTGTGCAACCAAACCAAGAGTTGGAGGATGCAATGATTTAATATCCTAATTAAGTGATTGAGTTTTTGAATTACTTTGTGATTCATTTTTATGGGACTTTTGTTGCACTTATCCAATTTAGTTCAAAAAACTAAGTTTCATTTTTAAAAAGATTTTTAACAAAAATGAATCATATTTGAATGTACGTAATTTTTCCATCCAACGTCCGATTGACTCGATTTTCATATCTACAAAAACCTTATTAGCCAATTTTTTTAAAAAAATATGATCATTTTGATGGAAACCAAGTGTTGTAAGTATCTCCAGTAAAGGAAGCATGGTAGATCTCCTTGCATAATACACCCTTTTGCAAATGTTGCATGACAAAAATAAAACTTGAATAGACAAGGCAATGACTTTTAAGCATGTTTCGGACATGCCAAAGAATAGAAGACTACAACGAAGTTGGGATCTACATTCTTCTATTTTTGATTGATTAGGTTCCCTTGTTTTTGTTGTGGTCTTTTCCCTCTGTTGGCTTCTTTTTACCTTTTGGTTTTCCTTGGGAACCACGGCACCCTTACACTCTCTTTGACTTGATTGTCTTTTTGAGTGTCTGTCCCATGTAGGTGTCGGGCCTCCTTCCTTGTATTTATTCGGCAAAATCTTTACATTTCTTACTTTTACCAAAAAAAAATAATAAAAAATAAAGCTTGAAGCATAGTGGTGATCCATCTTCTAGAGTTGCATTTTCATGCTCATTGAACATGACAAAAAATAATGAAAGTGCTCTTGGATAAAGAGTGTTGAAAAAAATATAAAAGAATGACATAACCAAATAGAACCTACTTAACACTGTTGTTTGTGCAACCAAACCAAGAGTTGGAGGATGCAATGATTTAATATCCTAATTAAGTGATTAAGTTTTTGAATTTCTTTGTGATTCATGGGACTTTTGTTGCACTTATCTAGTTTAGTTCAAAAAACTAAGTTCCATTTTTAAAAAGATTTTTGACAAAAATGAATCATATTTGAATGTACGTAATTTTTCCATCCAACGTCCGATTGACTTGATTTTCATATCTATAGAAACCTTAAAAGTCAAACTTTCTTAAAAAATATGATCATTTTGATGGAAACTAATTGTTGTAAGTATCTCAAGTAAATGAGGCATGGTAGATCTGCTCGCATAATACTCTCTTTTACAAATGTTGCATGGCAAAAATAAAGCTTGGATAGACAAGGCAATGACTTTTAAGCATGTTTAGGACACACCCAAGAATAGAAGACTACAACGAAGCTGAGATCTGCATCCTTCTATTTTTGATTGATTAGGTTCCCTGTTTTTGTTGTGCTCTTTTCCCTCTGTTGGCTTCTTTTTACCTTTTGGTTTTCCTTGGGAACCACAGTACCCTACACTCTCTTTGACTTGATTGTCTTTGCACCCTTACACTCTCTTTGACTTGATTGTCTTTTTGAGTATCTGTCCCATGTAGATGCTGGGCCTCCTTCCTTGTATTTATTCAGCAAAATCTATACATTTCTTACTTTTACACAAAATAATAATAATAATAAAAATAAAGCTTGAAGCATAGAGGTGATCACTAAGGTCCATCTTCTGGAGTTGCATTTTCATGCCCATTGAACATGACAAAAAATAATGAAAGTGAAAGACCAAATAGGCTCTTGGATAAAGAGTGCTGAAAAAAATATGAAAGAAAGACATAACCAAATAGAACCTATCGTATATTTACCTTAGCACTGTTATTTGTGCAACCAAGCCAAGAGCTGCAGGATGCAATCCTTTAATATCCTACTTAAGTGATTAAGTTTTTGAATTTCTTTGTGATACTTATCCAATTTAGTTCAAAAAACTAAGTTCCATTTTTAAAAAGATTTTTGACAAAAATGAATCATCTTTGAATGCACGTAATTTTTCCATCCAACATCCGATTGACTTGATTTTCATATCTACAAAAACAATATGATCCTTTTGATGGAAACCAAGTGTTGTAAGTATCTGAAGTAAAGGAAGCATGGTAGATCTCCTCGCATAAAACTCTATTTCGTAAATGTTGCATGACAAAAATAAAGCTTGAAGCATAGAGGTGATCACTAAGGTCATCTTTTGGAGTTGCATTTTCATGCCCGTTGAACATGACAAAAAATAATGAAAGTGAAAGACCAAATAGGCTTTTTGATAAAGAGTGCTGAAAAAAATATAAAAGAATGACATAATCAAATAGAACCTATCATGTATTTACCTTAACACTGTTGTTTGTGCAACCAAGCCAAGAGCTGGAGGATGCAATCTTTAATATCCTTCTTAAGTGATTAAGTTTTTGAATTTCTTTGTGACTCATTTTTATGGGACTTTTGTTGCACTTATCCAATTTAGTTCAAAAAACTAAGTTCCATTTTTAAAAAGATTTTTGACAAAAATGAATCATATTTGAATGTACGTAATTTTTCCATCCAACGTCCGATTGACTCGATTTTCATACCTACAAAAACCTTATTAGCCAAACTTTTTAAAAATATATGATCCTTTTGATGGAAACCAAGTGTTGTAAGTATCTTAAGTAAAGGAAGCATAATAGATCTCCTCGCATAAAACACTCTTTTGTAAATGTTGCATGACAAAAATAATGCTTGAAGCATAGAGGTGATCACTAAGGTGCATCTTCTAAAGTTGCATTTTCATGCCCATTGAACATGACAAAAAATATTGAAAGGGAAATACCAAATAAGCTCTTGGATAAAGAGTGCTGAAAAAAATATAAAAGAATGACATAACCAAGTAGAACCTATCGTGTATTTACCTTAACACTGTTGTTTGTGCAACCACGCCAACTTGAAATTTTCTTTTTCAGAGATCAAGACTAGAGGTGAAAGAGCTTATTAATGATAAGAAACCTACTGCACTATTCATAGAGTTGTCCGAGGATAGAAAAACTGTACTTAATAATCCCCATTATGAATATTCCATGGCGGTCGAGGAGGGCAAAAAATATGATGCCCACATCATAATGGGAGACATGTCCCAGAACGTACTCTCTAATAAAATGATCATCAACAGTAAATTGTGCAGGCATTTTCTTCATGCCCGTCTTGTTATTGTTTCCTATTCTGATATCTTTCTTATATTTTTCTTATCTTCAGGACATAATGAAGAATATATACATCCACATGACAGAAGATGAGAAGTCCCTCGATGCAATCCTTTAATATCCTTCTTAAGTGATTAAGTTTTTGAATTTCTTTGTAATTCATTTTTATGGGACTTTTGTATCACTTATCCAATTTAGTTCAAAAAACTAAGTTCCATTTCTAAAAAGATTTTTGACAAAAATGAATCATATTTGAATGTATGTAATTTTTCCATCCAATGACCGATTGACTCGATTTTCATGTCTACAGAAACCTTATTAACCAAACTTTTTTAAAATATATGATCCTTTTGATGGAAACCAAGTGTTGTAAGTATCTCAAGTAAAGGAAGCATGGTAGATCTCCTCACATAAAATCTCTTTAGCAAATGTTGCATGACAAAAATAAAGCTTAAAGCATAGAGTTGATTACTAAGGTCCATCTTCTCCGTCCATCTTCTCCAAATAGGCTCTTGGATAAAGAGTGCTGAAAAAAATAGAAAAGAGTGACATAACCAAATAGAACCTATCTTGTATTTACCTTAACACCATTGTTTATGCAACCAAGCCAAGAGCTGCAAGATGCAATCCTTTAATATCCTTCTTAAGTGATTAAGTTATTGAACTTCTTTGTGATTCATTTTTATGAGACTTTTGTTGCACTTATCCAATTTAGTTTTAAAAATGGATAAGTGCTGCAAAAGTCCTAAAATTTGTCACAAAAATGCAATTGAGTCCTAAAACTTGCAAAAAATGCAATCAGGTCCTAAAACTTGTCAAATTGTTTCAATCGAGTCCTAAAGTTAACATCATTAGCATTTTCCATTAAAAATGTTGACATGGCATTTTAAATAATTTTTTATTTTCCACGTGGTTTTTTAATTATGTTTTATTCAATTTTTAAAAAATAAGATTTAAAAACTAAAAAGAAAAGTTAAATTTTTTTTAAATTGTAAAATAAAAAAAAGATAAAGCAGCTCCTCCCATGCTTTGCTTTGTCACTACCGCCGATCATCGGAGGGGCTAGCGATAGTCGCCAGCCCCTCCAGGCGATCGGTGGTGGTGGCAACGGGGAGGAGCTGCTAATTTTATTTTATTTTATTTTTAAACAATTTTTAAAAATAAATTTTAACTTTTCTTTTTAGTTTTTAAATCTATTTTTAAAAAATGAATAAAAAAATAATTTAAAAAATCCATTTGAAAAAGAAAAATTATTTAAAAGGCCACCTCAGCATTTTCCGTTAAAAAGGTTAACAATGTTAACTTTAGGACTCGATTGAAACAATTTGACAAGTTTTAAGACTTAATTGCACTTTTTACAAGTTTTAGGACTCAATTGCATTTTCGTAACAAGTTTTAGGATTTCTGCAGTACTTATCCCTTTTAAAAACTAAGTTCCATTTTTAAAAAGATTTTTGACAAAAATGAAACTTATTTGAATGTATGTAATTTTTCCATCCAACATCCAATTGACTCGATTTTCATAAAATAGATGGCATTTGAAAGGTCTAGGTATGATTTACAACTTCCTAGAAAGGCCCGAGTCCAATTGAGGCCAATTTGATGCTTTAAAGTTAAGGTTTGTGAAAATGTACATGTCAGCCATTAAAAACCAAAATATAACATGCATTATTAAGTCATAAAATCATTCATGTGATGCACAAATGGCATGACAATCACACACGACTTGGAGTTGGATGAGACAAATGATTAGAGCAATCATCTAACCCTAAGTCAGCATGTGAAAATATCATACGATTCAACGTCAATACAAGATGCTATAAGATCTAAAATGCCATATTGGACAATTTCTAAGTGCAACAAGCTTAATTGTGACATAATTTTCACATATGAAACGGCACTCAATCATGACTAGCCACATATGCACATGAAACTTATAATGCGTAGTTCAAAAGTCAAGAAGGCATTAACATGAGATTTTGTCTCTAAGAGACCCAAACAAGCATGAGAAAGCATGCACATGCAAGACCTTAATCCTATATCAAGATCTGAAAAAATGCCTGATTTCAATCACTTAAGAACGTGCACAAATCCAACCAAAAACTTGACACATATGATGAATGATGACAAACATTATCTTTTGAGAACTTCAAATTTGATTGCAATCATATGAATGATGACAAAAATGGCAAAACAAATACACATTACTAACCATCCAAATTGCAGCTGAACATATATGCATTTGCATATGCATTTGACATACCAAATAGCAATGAAATTATGCAAATCATACACTGATAGAAAGCACATAGCATGTATTTCATTCTTTATAAAGATCCTAAGGTGAAATAAGCTCATCTACATGCTCAATTTTATCTAAATATGTCCCAGATTAGTGTAAGGCAAACTGACATACACTCAGATTTAAGGGGTTTTGACCCACAAAAACTTGTCCAAAAAATCTAAAAAAAATCTAAGGCATTCTCAAGACAATTTGGAACAAATTTCATGAGACAACTTTATCAAAAAATAATCACAGAAACTAGGAAAAAAATAGAAAAATGCTGTGGCGAACTAGGAACAAAACCTAAAACGCACTAAGAAATCTGCAAAAATTGAGCAGATTGTGAAGTTTTTTTCGAGGGTCAAATGTTAGTCATTTGGGCCGTGCAACCTATCAAATTGAAGGTCGTGGAACGTACTTTCTACGTCTAAAAGGTCTCAAGTTGAAATAAGGTCATCTAAAGTCTCATTTTAGGCAAAATAGTAAACATGTTACAAGCATCCTAATCAACCATTCAACCTCATATCATCATCAATCCACATTCAACCTTAGCAAATCAATGATTTAACATGTTAATAATGGATCTAAGAATTTAATACGGTCCTAAGTGAGAATCCTAACCCTAGTTAGTTATTCTAATTCCGCTTCATCAGCTTCAAGCTTAAAATACCAACCTTTTATGCGATTCCTCGGTTTTTACGTGATCAAACGAATCAACTGAATTCAATTGAGCTTTCAAGGGAAGGATTGGGATAGCAACAAATTGCCTCAAGGAGGATCGGAACATCGATTCTGAAGCTATAATAGAAACTGATGTAAAGGACTGGCCTTTGAACGCCCGAGAAGATCGAGGTCACTGGAGAGGATCTGGTGACTGATCAAGGGAACTTTAATCACCAACTGGTCGGGACCTCTCCTAGTGACCGATTGGTGGTGGTCAGACCACCTAATAAAGCCATCAAATGGTCAGATTAGCTTCAAACACAACCGGTCCACCGAACCGGCTTTTAGGACCTTTAGCGAAGAAAAAGACCAGCGGAAGTGATCCGGTGGTCGATCTTCAAGGCCTCAACCACCAGAGGGTCGGGGACTCCCTTACAATCAGATTGGCACTGCTCGTGGTGTTGGAGATCATCGGACAACATTCGGTTTAGCCAGTTGAAACGGCTGAGATCAAGACCGATGGGAATGCCCGTCCTTAGGCTGATTGGAGAAAAGGAGTCGGATGGGAGTGCAGCTACCACAGTAGCTTTCGCTACTCCTTTGATGGTGACTAGGGACCACAGAAGGCTGTTGGTGAAGGTGCACAACCGTCGGCGGGGGCATTAGCTGGCAGTTACTAGTGCGGCGATTGGCACGCTTGAGAGAGAGAGAGAGAGAGAGAGAGAGAGAGAGAGAGAGAGAGAGAGAGAGAGAGTGTTCTATCTATAAATGAGTCTCCCAATTTTGGAGAGAAAAGTGCTATTTATACTACCCCAAATCTATCCCTGTTTTAGTAGGTAGATAAGAGGGTTTTGCTTTCTTCGTATTGACAGCTACTGTTAATTTACCTCGATGCCCTTGGTGCCGAACAAGTGCTGGAGTCAGAGCATCTTCTGTAATAGCATTCATGGGTCGGGACAGAGTATCTCCTTCTGCCACAAGAGGGGTCGGTTGTTTCATTGGGATGTCGGTATCCAGAGGTAAATGTTGGACGCCTTGCATTTTTTAGGAGAGGGGGATCAAATCAGTAGTCACTGTTTTCTTTTTCTCTATACCTTCCTGATAAGCTACCTTCTCAGTGGCTGCTGCAGGTGGCAAAGCAAGAACATTAGGTGTCTTGAAAGGGGGAGTTTCTGGGATAACTTCATCAGGGCCATCGGAGGTAGACCCGTCTTCATAGAAGGCTCGCCAGTATGGACTATTCTCTTTTACCTCAGCGCATAACCACTGACCGAAAGCCATCTTTTCCTTACCTGACTGTACATTGCATAATGGCCTAGCCGTCCGCAGGAATAACAAAAATGGGGGAGCCGTTCGTACTGGAAATCCAGCCAGAAGGCTTTACCGTCAAGCCGAATCAGTTGGCCTGGTTTCAAAGGATCATCTAGGTTAAACTCTACCCTAGCACGGCCTACTTTTGAGGTAATACCCTCCTGATTATCAACTTTTACTTCCAGCACCCTCCCAACTCGTTTAACTGCTTTGCTCATCATTTGATCAGTGGACCACTCTAGGGGGAGACCAAAAACTTGAATCCATAATGCACATTTGGAAAAATCGTACCTGTGAAGAGGAGTATTTGGTTTCCAAGGTTGAAATAGCACCAAGTTAGTAGAAAATCGCCATGGACCTCCATTTTCAACCCTCTTTTTATCACTTTCCAGCTTGAATTTGGCCACGTAGATACCCATTTCCTGTTGAGAAATGTCTACCTGTTCTGTGCGCCAGGCAATCCTCATTGTAGTCTGGAATGCTTGTAAATTAATTGTGGAATTGGTGAATATCTTACCAACTAAAGTTCTGTGGCATTCGTCGAGTTTTGCCAGGGACGGCGACTCCTCCCAAACATCAATTTCCTGTTCAGACCATAAACTGCCCAATCTATTGCACAGGGCAGCAAGGCATGATGTTTCATCCGGATCGTGTGGGTCCATGAGTAACTATCAATACAGAATGCCAAGTAGATGGAAAAAAACCGACATGCAAAGGGTCATGAATCTGTCCTCGCGTCATCTCTCGCTGAAGCTGGTTTAATTGGGATTATCTCTTCTTATCCATGAGTAGTTCGGTTGCTGCATTCGTTTCGCCGGACACCATGATCTCCAATTGTCAACCAACTTAGTCGCTCCTTCCTTGGTCGAAGTGTTGTCGATTCAATCTAACAGTTGAAATCTTAATCTAATGGCCATTAAAATTCTAATCATCATTAGAAGCTGTTGGGCAATCAATCGGATGGGTCCGATTTGTGAAAACCTGAGCTTAAAACGAGAATTGTGCTTAAGGGCATAATTAGGAGTCAAATTGCAAATTTATGAAATCCAAGAGCTTTAATGCAAAATCATGGGAAATCAAGGGCATACGAGTGAAATTGGCATAGTGAGGGTCTTGAAATCGATCGCTAGAATCCATAACCAACTAGCAAGCGACTTGCCCCATCGATAGCTGGTCGAATCGATCAAACCAGTTTACATCAATTTGATCGATTCTTGATCCGTTCTAATTGGTTTTGGCCGATTCATGCATTTGTGGTCCTTGCGGGTTCAAATTTGTGCAATTTGGTCCTCAAGATAAAATTTGCATGATTTGAGAAGGAATTGTACAATCTCAATCCAATTAAGCCAATTAAACTTCATAAACGTAATCTATGGATCTACTATTGACTTAATTAATTGATTATCGAGAAAAACAACAAACCTAAACCATGAGTACTTGAGATTGAGCCTTAAGGGCCAAAATGAGCAATTTGAAAATTCATTAGCTAAAATCGCAAAAATTGATTGAAATTGAATTCAATTAATATTGCAATAGACCCATTTAACTAACTACCCATATGTAAGATCACCTAATAAATTGACCTTAAATTGAAGTACTAAAACTTAGACAAAAAATGAATCACGGTCTAATATTAAAATTGGACTTAGATTCTTGCAATTGAACCTTAGTCTTGAATGGGTCAACCTAAATATCTTAGATTGAGGCTCAATGATTTGGTTTTCTTACCTTCAAAATAATAAAATCCCTCAAATCGGAAAGGTCTCATGTGAATTTCCTAAAATTGACCTCGGATCTAGACTTTTCTTAAGAAATGAGTGGAAAATAATTGTCTGTTTGTAAATCATGAAAAACCGATTTTGACTCCCTAATTAGGGTTTAAAATGGCAATTTGCCCTTCGATGTGACAATTCGTAAAATTGAATGCACAAAGGGATTGAGAATAGTCCCTAAACCAAATATCATAAGAGGAACTACACATAATTATGGCTAAAATAAAAGTAATTTATTTTTTTGTCGATTTAGAATCTAAAACCGAAAAATTCAGAATACAAGGTTCTTAATTGATTTTCGCAAAATTTTTGACACTAAAGTAAAAAAAAGTCAAATTGACACTAAAAAAAAAGTATTTTGTGGATTTTTTTTATTTTTCCAATTTTTTATCCAAAGGTTTAACCAAAAGTCAATCTTTTAATACCCACCCGTGGGCAGCCGCATTGGTATTCGTTCTCTCCTGCTTTGATGTGGTCGAGAGTTCGAATCCCCGCGTTATTATCACGATTTAAGTGAGGAGCCCTAGCGGTGGGTTGCTAGGCCAGCTTCCCTCGAGGTACTAACATTTGAATAGTGTTCGCACAACGTCCGACAGTGCCACCGGCACCGATGGACAGTGTGACCCCGACTAGCGTAAGTGAAAGGGGGCTCCAGCGAATCCTCGATTACCCCAAAAAAAAAAAGACGTCAATCTTTTAATTGATTTTTTCTAAAAAGTGGATTTTTTTATCTTTGAATGGTTGACACCTAAATTTTGGCAATCCATTTTATCATTGATCACATTAAAAAAGTTAGGGATCAACCGCGACCCCTAAGCAAAAATATAAGTTAATTGCATGGACGTTAGGAGCATTATCATAACAATGAGCCCACGCAAAGTTGCATTGAATGGAACTCATGCGAAATTCGGAAGTGGACATTCAATATTGCGGACGAGAAGCCCACTCACGTATGAACTTTAAAAAATTGGCTTGGGCATCAAAAAATCCAAAGGGCTGACCAATGTTTTTGCTGAGGAAGATAACGAAGAAAAATGAAATTTTGGAGATACTAAATGTATATTCTCTTCACACATATCTATAGCAGTATATCCGGTTTGTCTTGAATAGATTTGAAGCAAAGAGGGCAATTGAATAATTCGGCAAAGTGCAAGAGGTGTGGGAATCGTGAAATAAGATAATAACAAATTATGCTTCCCACAATTCAAGATAAATTCGTACCGATAGAATGTGAAGGAGAAGCAAGGCGACGACAAAATATCGCTCACTCTGATTGGTATTTCCAATTCGGTAACGCAAGGGAAAATATTGAGGGAAACACAGGATACGCATGCAAGAGGTAATGGAGGAAATGTGAATTTCAACGATTCTTTTTCTTATACAAATTTCCTCTTTTGCAATACAAGGTAGGCAGTATAAAAGGAAAGGCCACACAATTGAGACATTCGGCCACATTGAGGGGGATTCCGAATTATACAGAGAACACACGAGAGGGGAAGAGAGAGTTCCTTTGCTTTTCCATTGCAGGCCAACACTGAGCAGCCGTGCCCCACGTTGTTCTTGCAATTATCAATGCCCGACCATCATCGGCAATTTTAGGGAGAACACATTGAAAGAAACGTCCCTGTTGCACCGCAAGTCCTTGGTGATTCGCTGCTACCTTCTTGCACCGTTGCCAAACTTTCTGTGACGACCAATTGCTGCTGGGCCTACCACCGAGAGCTGCTCAACCAAGACGACCAGCAAATCCAGCAAACCTTAAAGGAGTCTCGGCGCACTCTTGCATCTTCGACGTGTCTGTTCTAGACGATCCCAGCAAGAAGCCAACACCTTTCCGAGAGCTATTCTTCAATTTCTAGCGATCCTACGATTACTTTTCAGTCCTTCCCATTGGGATTTGATTCAGTTTTGCAGGTTTGTTGAAGATCTCTCTCACGGCCAGCAAGCTCACCGTCTTCTCTGGTGGACATCAAAGCGTCCATCCCACACAGTGGCACCATCAATTGCCGAGATTTGGTAGAAGAGAAGAAGACAAAAGCTGAGTGGTGGATTGAAGATTAAAATAAAGAAGTCCAAGAGCATTCCATCGTCCGTAGATAAGCTGAAGTTCTCGGATAGAATTCCAAAGTACTCAGACTTGTGGAACACGTCCGACGATTACCGTGCACCCTTGCATGCTACGGATCGTCAGTCTTCCTCACCGTGATTCCCGTGACTCATCATCCATTTGATTTTGGAAACATCACCCGCGTGACATCGTGAATTAAGTAAAAATCTCGATTAATCTGGTTTTCATACATTACACTGCCTAATTCGTAATATCGCAATCTTTCTTTGAATGTTTGATCGATATTGTCATATCCAAGAGAATTGTGAAATTTCCTAATTTCACAATGTGCATACGATTGACAGTCCGATTTCACGCTCGGAAATATGACTCGCAATCGCACGGAAAAATTGCCAACCC
The DNA here is from genome assembly GCA_014182725.1 of Eucalyptus brandiana. Taxonomy (NCBI): domain Eukaryota; kingdom Viridiplantae; phylum Streptophyta; class Magnoliopsida; order Myrtales; family Myrtaceae; genus Eucalyptus; species Eucalyptus brandiana. The sequence goes on from CM024676.1 coordinate 9,442,516, forward strand.
GATCTCACGCTCGAGATACGGTTCGCGATTTATGTAAAATTGGCCAACCCGATCCCATGCGCGAGATATGGTTCGTCAATTTGGATATCAATTTTATCTTGCTTGATTTGCTGTCATGGTGTTTGAGTCAATTTTATTTTCGTAAAAGAAAAAATCCAAAAAAAATTGAATTAGGATTAGGTTCGTTTTAGAATATTCCTAGTCTTAGGGTTATCTTGCATGTTTAGAATTGCAATCTTATTTCGAATTTTTAAATAAAAAATCCAAAAAAAAGAGAGTTCATTTAGGATTTTAGTTTTCTTTAATTTAAATGGCATGTTTAATTATTTGGCAATTTTAAATTTCAATTTACAAAGAAAAATACAAAAAAAAAAAAAAAGTCATCATGCATATTTCATGTAGAATTAGGGCATTATTTGTACGCCATTGCATATTGGATAATATTGCATGTCTCATTTTAAATTGATTTTTAGATAAATTGCATCTTAGGTTAGAGATTGCTAGGTTAAGATAATATCATGGTTTAAATTAGGATTTAGTCTAACCCGATCCTTAATATAAGCTGGATAGAGTCTTAATCTAGATAGGTATTTTTGCATTTTTCTTAATTTCGAATTTCATGAAAAATACAAAAAATGTCATAGGTTAAATTAGTCTTATTATTTAGGATAAAATGCATTCTTTTAGAAAAAACTAAAAGAAAAAATGTCATATGCATGTCATTAGGGTTAGATTCATTGACATGTATGTTATTTAGTACTTTTGCTAAGCTCATTTAATTAGAATTTACATGTCATTAGAATTAGGTCATTTAGTTAATATTGCATTGCATATTGCATGATTTTCATTAATTAAGTGAAAAAAAAAGAAATTGCGTGTTAATTAGAAATCATATCTAAGGTTGTTGATATGGATTTTAATTTAACATTGCAGATGCTTTCGTTACTTTGAGGTAAATCCTGCAATTTATTTATTGCTTTACTTGGATGTTAAATTGGTGGTTTGCGCACTCGTATGATCACCTCACATATTAGGGAGATAGTTTTAAAATCAATTCAAGCTGCCTACAAAACCTTTTTGTCAAAATAAAAAGAAATGGTACCGAAAGGGCGTTAGAGAAATCTAGCGTAACCAAGTCCCCGTATCCAAATCTTTGGTTCGTAGGAATAAAGTAAATCTCCTGTTACTTTACTTGGGTTTCTAATCGACCCACCAAAAATAGATTAGTGGCGACTCTTAGTTAAAAATCAATTGCATGTTAAAAAACTTGAACCTAAAGTCACGAATTGGTATGGGCTTGAAAGAGGCCGAGTTAAGTCTAACTTAACAATCCATTAGCCAAACTCTAGCTGGTTCACACCCGAAAAATTTGGTCACGACATGAATCTTTGAAAAATTGATTTGAGAAAAGTAAAATTAAAGCTAAATAACATCCTTTTGGATGAAAAGTTATTTTTTGACCTGAGGTTGAGTTTTGGTTAAAGGATTGACCAAAAAGTCAACTCAAAAGTCAACATTGACTTTTTGGGTTTTTTTTTTTTGGAAAATGAAGTGGAAATTACTTAAAAACAACAATGCAAAGACAAGAAATGAAAAATAACACTTTTTGGTCAAGAAACGAGTTCCGTGCAGTTGGAAGCCCAAATCTCAATTTATTTTTTTAGCTTTTTGGATACGTTAACTAAAAATCATGTATCAACAATTCTTAAGGTGACTGAAAGCTTGTATTAGAGTCTATGTGAAGGTACTATTTGTTGTAATATATTCAAGGTCATATAGTTATGGTTAACAATTGTTTTTTTTTTTTTTTTTTTTTTTTTTTTAGAGGAATCGGCTTGTAGCCAGCCAATGCGCCGTAAACCCTGCAGGGTGACACTTAAGCGGGAGGACCCACCACCTCTGAGTCACACTTAATACACCTAGCGCCTCCCCTGGGTTTTGAACCATTCACCTCTTCGTTGAGGATCAGCAGAGTCTTATCCAGTGGAGCCACCGCGGTCGGTGGTTGGTTAACAATTGTTAGTCATCAAGTTTGGACAAATTAAACAACATCAAGCTTCAAATCTTCCTCTTATCTTAACTTTTCTCTATTTTCTCCAAATTACAACCTAGAAGCTTAGCTTTCCTCAAGTAAAGCCCTATTTTGAGTATGTTGCACGATAGAGATCAAGCTTGGAGCATCTAGGTCATCATCTTCCATCTTTAGGAGTTGCATTTTTATGCCCCTAAATATGACACAAAATGATAAAGGTGAAAGATCAAATAGACTCTTGGATAAAACCTGGCCGAAAAAATAGAAAAGAATGAGACAACAAAATAGAAGGAATTGTGTATGACCTTGCACACTGATGTTTGTGCAGTCAAACCAAGATTTGTTGGAGTCAATCCTTCAATATTCTTCTTTTTAGTAATCAATTTCATTTTACGAATTTCTTTGTAGCATCCAAGACATTCTCAGAAGATGTGACATCCGAATTTCGCCGGACCTCGAATATGTAACTGTTCGAGATGCGTTGACGAATTTATCATCGGACTACATCATTGGCACCACTTACGACCCCATTTTATCGCCATCGCTAGACCAAGGCATCACGTTTCGTGATGGCCTTATGACGTACCCTCGTGGTCATGTCTTTGCCGCGTCGAGATGATCCGATTTTCATATATCTTATCGGCTCGTCGAAAATCTTCTTACGTAACATCATCCGCAAGACCAAGATTCTTTCCAACTAACACGTTGCCAAGCCATTTTTCGTGAAGACGTCCGTTGTCTCTCACGCGTGCGTGCACAAGGCAAGGGACCGAGAATTCTTCAGTCCATGTGCATGCAGAAACAAGGAACCCACGGCCACGTCTTTTCCTTTGTTTAACCAGTCAACCAAGAGGAAATTGTTGACTCATGCAGCCTTCACGAACCGGTCCTTCTTCATGCAGCATACGAAAACACGCCGCACCAAATTGCTTCTCCCATCGACAGCCATTTGAACCCCATTTAGTTGAATCGGGCAGTCAACTAAATGATGGGAACGTGCGTGCATGGAGCAGCAGGTGTCGTGGACGAAGGGGAAAGAACTTCCCATGCAAAGACACGGAAACATGGAGTTGTCCCCGTCCTCTGCTGCCACGAAATTTGGACTGTTGACGTGCGCGCGCTCCTATCCTTCTTCGGCCAGCAGGCTTCGAAACTCATGCATGCGGAAGACACGTCCTCTCCAGCTGCTGCTCGCCCGAAGAGCCACCGAATCAGCCCACTGTTGACTCTTAAAGTCAACAAAAATAACCCACGAAGACCTCACCTTTCCCTCTCATGCTCGGCAGTTGTTCCATCCTCTCGACGCCCATCTTTCTCTCTTTCTCGGTGTTTTTCTCTCTCTCGGCGCCCAAATTCTGTGTCTTCTTTCTTCATTTCCAGCGGTGATTGCATCGCAGAAAACCCAGAATTCCTTCACCCTGTCAATCGTAATTTGTTGTTCCGCCCGTACTTCGTCGACCACTCGCACCACACCGTTGCACCACCTGTGCCACCAACCTCCCGTGCTGCCGTAGGCCCGAGTTTCGGTCACTGTCGCGTTATTGTCACCGTGAACCGGTGTATTTGCTAACCCGATGAGTTCATGTACTAAACTCTTCTTAATAGGCTAATAACGTCTAAGGGGTATTTAGATTTATTTAACTATAATTAGTTTAATTATTAAATACTTTTTCAGAAATTAGGCCGGGATAGTTGGTGATCAGAATTTTGTGCTGATTGCAATGATGTGGTTAATTTCTGCAATCGAGTGTTAAATTATGACAATTGAGTGCTGATTGAAAATTGGTCATTTATTTCAAAATTTGTGAATTTCAATATTTATTCAGAAAATCCCGAGTGTCGGGTTTTAAACACCGAAAATGATTTTATATACTATATAAACCAGTGGGATTTTGAAAAGAAGGTTATGAATTTTCCGGGCCCAAACTGACCGTGTACCCACACACAACTATTTTTCATCGGAAGTTTTTAATACGAAGAAAATAGGCCAAGAACACTATTTTAATTGAGGCATTTGAGTGCAATGTACAGTGTCTTTGGTCGAGATTGATTGGTTGTGTGTTGGTTAAGAGAACCCGTCCCTGAACTTTGTCAGATGGACGTTACCTTATATGGGTTACCCACTCATTGGGTTTCAGGTTGCAGTAGATTCTGGACCTATGCTCCTTTGGGAAAGCGATCTTTGAGAGATGTAGCCATGATCAATGGGGTGAGATGATGCCTGGCTACGCCAGTAGACCGCTGAACTTCAAGTAGGCCATGCCCTAGAGCGGGCGTAATTATCAATTGGAACACGTGTTGAATGAAATATCTACGCCGGATTATGGGATAAAATTGTATGACATGGAATGAAACGTGTCATAACGATTTGGCCCTATAACTAGGACCCTTATGTTGATTTGAGAATTGAGTGTGGCGTTCCAGTTGTTGGAGCTTAATTATTGCTCATATCGGTATGGCTATCTGTGATATAAACTGTACTGACCTGTAGGGTGGATCTGAGGCGAGGTAAGTCCTCTATACCAAATGCATGATTGTGTGGTTAGGGCGCCTCTAGGCGTATTACCCTCCTAATTAGGGTTTAGAGTGTGAACTTGCTGAGATATATATTTCACCCCGTCGTGGGCTCAATTTTTAGGGCCGTAGAGTGGAAGGTCTGGAGCCAAGCTGAAGGGGATCCGAAGTGTAGGTCAGTTAGGACCGCTCCTTTTTCGAGAGCCAGTCTTTTATAGTCTCTTGGTCATAGACTTTGTACATGACTCAATTGGTTTATGAAAGCATGTTTCATTTGTAAATCAGTTGTCCTACTTTTCTATCTCGAGATGGTTATTATTAGGGGATTTATTATTCGCTTCCGCATGTGCAATGTGGCATCCCAGAAATTCAAAGTCAAGCCATAAGGTGTGTTAAAGTCTTTAATTAGGGGATAGAATTTCCATGGCTTATGTTTTAGCCATTAGTCTTTTAATTTGATGATTTGTGCTTGTGATTGTGGAAATTTAAATTTAATAGATTAATGCTTGGCCATATGATTTAAATTTCAATAATCGAAAATGCCCTAAGACTTTGGCCAAGATGAAAATTGGAATTTAAAAATAATTATAGAAAGGAATTCAAAAAAAAAAAAAAAAAAAGAGAGAAAAAGAGGTTAAAATTTGATTGGGCCTTAAGCCCAAGAGTGGAACCTTAATGGGCCAAGTTGGCCGGCCCATTAAAGCCCACAAGGAGGCTGTCGACCAGCCCAAGGAGGAGTGGCCGGATGGGCCCAAGCCCAAGCCCAACTCCAAAGCCCATCTTGCATGGATCAAGACAAGTGGCAAGGGAGAAGGCCATGCATTGGCCATTGGTGAGGCAATCTCATGATTGCTAATCATGAGAAATTGGGGAAATAAAGGGAGAGAGAGGAGAGCGGCCGGTTCATTTGGCCGAGAAAGAGAGAGTGAGAGAGAGGAACCGTGCGAGAGAGGAGGAGCGGCCGAGAGAGAGAGGAAGGAGGGAGTCGCCGTTGCCGCCGTGTCCCGCCGTCCGTTCGCCAAGTTCGCCACCCTACGCCGTCGTTTGTTCATCCTAAAGGCAAGTGGGAGTCCTCTAGCTTCTCTTGCATGGTTGTGTGCTGGTTGCATGTCGAATTTTTGGGTGTTAGATGTGAAAAACCGAAGCATGGATGAGTTGTGTGTGGATGGTGTGGCTGTTTGTGTTCGGACCGTGTGAGTCAGTGACTTGTTCGAGCTTGCATGTGTGTTTGGAGTCCGATTTTGGCTTCGATGTCTTCATGGAAGTTGTAGCTAACATCTTGTACTATAACATACTGAAATTTCGTGGAAAATGATGGAGATATGCGGGGTTAAAGTCCTATTCTACGGAGACCCCAGATCTGTGAAGTGTTCACTGACCTTTTGTTGGATTCTTGGTTGCATGTTGGTTTGTGATGAAAATTTGACTTCGATGTCTTCATGAAAGTTGAAGGTAACATCTTAAAATACAACATACTCAAATTTGAAGAGAAATGAACAAGTATATCCTAGTAAATCGGCTAGATCTTTGAGACGATGATTCTGGTGATGTGTTCTGAGACACCCGAGACTTCAAGAACTTAAATGGTGACCACACTTTGGTTATCTGACCTAGATCTCTTCAGGAAACTTGTAAAGGACACCTTGATACATAACATATCCAAATTTCAGAGGAAACGAAAGAGAATAGCTAGGTGAAATTTCAATATTTCGGAGATGTGTATTCTGGACGAAGCGGTAATAGTTCCAGAAGCTTCGTGAGGTTGTATAAATTAATCTAAAAAGAATCTGACTTGGAGTTCTTCATGAAAGTTGCACGAAAATGTCTTGACTATCACCCTGTAAAATTTCGTAATTTTTGGAGGCCGTATGTGTATTTTAATCGAATTTATTTGGAAACTGTGCATTCTGGTCATTATCCGAATATCATGTGCTATTTTGTGGAAATTGTGAAATTGTGTGAAATTCAATTTGGCCATGAATTTTGTATGAAATTGTCATCCTATTGGTTGGTTTAATGATTGTTTGAATATTATGATTTTGGGAAAATCATAGATATTGAATTTAATATTTATTTATGAAAATAAATAAATATAATAAAATAATAATAAAATAAAAAGGGATTATTTTATTGGCCATAAATTCCATTGAATTTATTATGCATTGTTACATGTGTGATAAGACATCGGTATATGTATGATCATGAATTGTGATGCATGTGTGAAACATATGCCGTGTAATAATGAGATCAAAAGGATGACGAATGTGGATAATGATAAGTGAGTAAGAGGTGATGGTGGAGGATGAGGCCGGAATGTACAGAGATGCATTGCCGGAATTCCCTGGGAGATTCAGGATGCCCGGAATGTGGGGGCCGGAAGCCTTGTCGGAGGTCTTTGCCGAAAGGAATGCCTCGCGATGCCGGGATTTGGGTGCGGGATGCCTGGCTAGAAGGGTAAAGGCCGGAAGCCCTGTCGGAGGTTTCTGCCCGAAGGGAAATGCCTCGTGATGCTAGTTGAGATGTGAGATGCCCGGAATGTGGGGGCCGGAAGCCCGGTGGCTCGGAGGCCGAATGCTTTGGGAACCCCGTCGGAGGTCTTTGCCCGAAGGGATGATGGAATTGATAAATTGAGAAATGGGTGATGCGGTGATCAAATTTAAAGAAAAAGATGGAAATTAAATGCATGATGATGATATGCATGATGATATTATATGCATGATGATATGCATGATGATGGTATGATATGATATAATGATCACCAATGATATGATATGCATGATGATATGCATGATGATGATGAGGATGATGATGATATGTGATGTGATATAATGATCACCCATGATATTATATGCATGATGATATGCATGATGATGATGATATGTGATGTGATATGATGATCACCTATGAGATGATATGCATGATGATATGCATGATGATGATGATATGTGATGTGATATGATGATCACCTATGAGATGATATGCATGATGATATGCATGATGATGATGATATGTGATGTGATATGATGATCACCTATGAGATGATATGCATGATGATATGCATGATGATGTGATGATAACGATATGTGATGTGATATGATGATCACTTATGAGATGATATGCATGATGATATGCATGGTGCTGATGATGATGTTGATGATATGTGATGTGATATGATGATCATCCATGGTATGATAGGCATGATGAAATGCATGATGATGATAATGATGTATGATATACGATAATGATGAAGATGATGATATGTGACATGTATGATGACATGTATGATGAGCTGATACCATGATGATGATGATATGTATGATATGATGATGCATGAATACGCATGACTTCAAGGTAAGTAATGCCTGCAACGTATAATGATATGCATGGCGCATTGAGTTGTTATTGGATTTCCCTATCTGCTGAGTGGTTGTACTCACCCCTTTTGGGGAATAACATTTCAGATTAGCAGTATGCCGCTTCCCGCCGTCTCGCGGGGGTATTTTATGGTCTACCGTCGATGTAGAGGTCGAGTATGCGGAGATAGATTGTCCCTCTGTTCCGGACTGACTTACATTCGAGTACGTCTGTTGTCTAGTGATGTATGACATCGGCCTGGCTGGGGGCCCTGTCATACAAGAGTTCATTTCTGTGCACGTTCGTCGGGATGGAGCTATGCGAGGGATGTTGCCGCCGCCACCGCCACCGCCTGATGCACCGGATTGGGTGTGGGACCCGCGCGCGATGAGTAGGAGCTAGATCTCTTTTTGATGTAGATAGTCGACGCTTTCGATGGGGGGTTTTGTGCTTGCATGATGTTAGGGGTCGACGTTTCTTTTTGAGATTTTAGGTAGGACATGGCAGAGTCCTAGCCTTTCTTGTTTTGTACCGACCCAAAGGGAACCTCATCTTGCTATATATATGTATGTAAGCAAAGCGTCGAAATTGTTTATAAAATCCTGATGTTTAGTTGGTGTGTATTTGTATCATGGATTGGTAGGGGGATAGATAGCGATGTTTGATTTGCTTCCACTATGAGTCACGCTGGGACCGCTTTAAAAAAAAAAAAAATGCCTGTGATTGGCAACGCTTGTTTAAGTACAAGATAGAAAACGGAAATAGGATGTAACATCGGCGCTGGTAATGACCTGCGAAGTGTTCGGGGTGTCACATGCAATAAAATGAAAGGGTCGGCGACTCGTCCTAGGAAGTCCAAATTTTATCGACGAGAGAGGGATGGGCACGCGCTCGGGGTTCGAGGCGTGATAGAAGACTTTTGGTGCACTTATCCAATTTTATTTTTAAAAAACTAATTCCCTTTTATAAAAGATTTTTAACAAAAAATGACCAAGATATGATCTTATCATTATTTTTCTTTTTTGACATTCAATTGACTAAATTTTTACATCTACAAAAATCTCATTAAGCTAACTTTTACAAAATATGCTAGTTTTTTTGAAAATTTGTAGGGAGTGTTTTTTGAGAATTAGGTCAAATGGATGGTCATGGTCAAATTTTCTTTGTTAAAACTGCAATCAACAAGATTCTTGAGATGAAGGTAAGCTTATGTTAAAGTCTATGTGAATGTACTGCCTTAGTGGATCAAAATTCATTTTGATACCCTTATATAGTCATGGTTGACAGTTGGCATATCATTTGATTCGGTCATCGAATTTTGATATATTGAACAAAATTAAGCTATAAATCTTCCTTCCATCTTAACTTTTATCTATTTTCTCCAAATTATGACCTGAAAGCTTAAGCTTTTCCAATCTAAGCTTCAAGATTTAGTGAACAGTTAAAGTGTTGTCTATATCTTCGCTAGAGGCCTAAGTAACATAAGTATCACCGATCTCCTCAAGTAAAGCTCTGTTTTGATACATTTAACTGCTCACCGAGGTCCATCTTTTGAAGTTGCATACCTCTTGAATATAACGTAAAATGATAGAGGTGAAAGATCAAATACGCTGTTCAATAAAAGGTGCTAAAAAATAAAAGAATGACACAACAAGAAGGTAATCCAAGAGATTCTTCAATATCCTTTTTATGTAATCAATTTTTCAAATTTCTTTCTAGTACCAAGATATTCTCATAGCACATTTACTACACTTTTCCAATTTTATTTTAAAAATCAATTTCCCTTTTTAAAAGATTTTTGATAAAAAAAATGACCAAGATTTTATGTACATAATTTTACATCTACAGAAAGGTTATTAACTTAACTTAAAAAATGGTTTCTCTATTGATAATTTGTTGAGAGTTTCTCTTTTCTGAATATTAGCTCAAATGGAGCTCAAACGGATGGTCATTCTAAAAAGATATGATATTTCTTTGCTAGAAGAACCATCAACACGATTTTTGAGGTGGCGGTAAGCTTTTGTTAGTCTATGTGAATGTATCACTATATTGGATTACAATTTTTTTCGTACCCTAATATAGTCAAAGTAAAAACAATCAGATTTGGACAAATTAAACTACATTAAACTCTAAATCTTTCATCTATGTGAATTTTTTTTTTCGATTTTATCCAAATTATGACCTAGAAGCTTAACTTTTTCCAATCTAAGCTTCAACATTTGGTCAATTATCAAAGTGTTGTCTTTATATCCACTGAAGGCCTACATAACATAAGCACTTCAAATCTCAAGTAAGTTATGTTTTGAGCATGTCGCAAGATAGAAATAAAGCTTGGAGCATGACGGTGATCACCAATATGACAAAAATGGATAATGGTGAAAGATCAAATGCATTCTCAAATAAAAATTGCTAAATTAAATGTAAAAGTATGGCATAATAAAATGGAAGCTATTAAAGTGATTTATTCTAGGGTGGGTAGTTATAGATCTAGAACCTAGAACTTACCCATTATAATTGTTTTCCAGTTTTTGGAATTTGAAACCTACATGTTTTCCTTGGAATTGGTTCCAGAATCTATCCTCTCTTAGGGTTTGCACAAAGCAAAATATAATTAGTAGGATATTACTTCTACAGAAAACCAATTATACATGATGAATGGAAGTTTTAATACAAGAAGTAAATAAGTTCCGTTCCCCCAACTTTTGCATACAACATTCACTCGCAACATTCCTCGATAGAGAAAAGCAATTTCCTTCCCCTCACTTCAAAAGCAACAACGACAAACCCAACCTAGAAAATAGAACCCTTGAGGAGGGAGGATGTGAATACAGAACAATTTGAAAACACAAGTGAGACAAGGATGTCAGCAGAACTGGTAGATAAACCAAAATTAACAACACGTAAGCACTTAAATTCGAGATTTCTATTCAACTAGATGAAACACAAAGCAAAAAAATTCCAAAAAAGAGCGGGATTAGTCGACACGCACGAGTTACACGATGCAATCGCGCAAGAACAATAAAAAGATGTTCCCACTAGCCAAATGGAAGATAAACCAGAACACATAAATTTCTTGAAAGAGTAAATTGGCATTTCACATTAAGATTTATAACGAGATCGGCAAAATTTAAAAGTTTATAACTAAATTGACAATCATACAATAGGGTTAGGACTAATTGGATAATTTTCCCATTGAATCTTATGGAGAAAAATTGAATCTTTTGGGTTGAATCTGGTCCAAGCCCTAACTGAAGACGTCTACCTAATTTCTTGAGAAATATTATTTTTTTTTCTCTTTTCTGATAGAAATTTGACAAGAGATATACAATTTTTGTTGCGCATAATATTTTAGTCCAATATTCAATTGACTCAATTTTTACGTCTACAAAAAGCCTGTTACTCAAGAAAATATAACACAATTGTTGAAAATTTGTTACTTTTGAAAATTAGTGGTGGTGAAAGGATGTATATTTTTCTCCCTTAAAATTAAACAACACCATTCTTGAAGCCTCAACAGCCTTGTGTTTAGATGTGTACCAGCCCATTGGGTGACATGACAATTTTTATGATATTCTCACAATAAGACATTTATAATTGAAAATAGCGATATCTTTTTATCTAGCCGTCAAATTTGGACAAATTGTAGTCCTATAGAAGCACTAACTTTAGATTGAATTATGAATCTTGTCTGAACTTTTTTTTTCCCCAAAAAATCACTGACTTTTAATTCGTATCAATAAATGCCCCGTTGAGTTTCCATCCAATAATGCCTTTGAAGGTCCGACATATCAATACCACATATATATTATGTCGACGTCGCTTACTTAGTGAATTTAAGACACCAAAATGATGTGCTTTCAGTTCTCTCAATTGAGTGATTGTAAGAAAGTGAGGGCTCAATCCATCTACAAGTAGAGCTTGAAGGACAACAGTTGCTATTGCTTGTTTACTAAATAACAAGTTCGTATTCAATTAGGGCTCCTACTCGCAATATCATGCTAAGGTCACCGCAATTGTGGCTTCCCAATAACTGTAAATTTAATTCAAACGAGGCCCATCTGTGATACACATTGGTTTGAATTAAAAACTCAAGCTTTGCAAAGCACGACGCATGAAACAACGTATGTATTAAGATAGCACATAATCTTACTTCCATAATTTGTCTGAGAAACACGAACTACTTCAACCTTGAAGGAAAAATGGACAGAGAACGCAAACCTGAAAAGAGAAGTTTCTTATTTTCGTATCCTTTAGTGGTTTGAATATGGGGAAATTATATTCAATCAATGCTAAATATATTGTATGGATGCTAAGTTAATCCTTAATTTTCTAAGTTTGTCAATTTAGTCATAGATTTTTAAGCAAAACTCAAATGTAATCTATCTAGTCAGCTTCCAGCAAAAATTGACCGAAAGAACTACGTTAGAATTTCGCACAAAGGCTTATAACTAAATTAGAAAATTAAAAAGTCTATATGAATTAGCATCTGCACAATTGGTTTAGAACTAATTGGGTAATTTTCATGTTGAATCTTATGGAGAAATTTAATCTTTCGGGTTGAGTCTATTTCAAGCCCGCAGACAAAGATAAATACAACTTCGAACTTTAAGTGAAAGGGAATGATTAATAACCGAGAGCAAAGGCACAGATAGTGACTAGAGCAAGAAATTCAGTCCCTTCTTCCCCACGTCTATAATTAGGTGACAAGTACGTTAATTGAAATGTTCATTCCCTCTTTATATCTTCTCCATAAGCAATCCTCCCACCACGTCACCCACTCATCAGTGGACTTTTTTCTTAGAGAAACAAACACCACTCTATACTACAGCTGAAGGTTTCTCTTTTTATCTATTTATTTGTGTGTCTATATATATATATTTATATTAAGAAACATGACCTAAGATATTCTACAGTATAATGTTGTACCGTATATCATTAGAAAATTGTTTTCTTCTTTTACGTGCGAAAGAAAGAAGAAGAGGACAAAAGGGAGAAGAAGAAAGTGAACTAAACGGGGGTCGCCATATTTAATGTAGTGACCCATTTCATTCTGTTTTCTAGACTTCCATCGCTTTATTTGGAAACATCAACTAGACAAATTATAAAATGCATAGGTATGCTTGTTGCCGATTAAATTTTATCATTTGTTAATGAAAGGTGTGGACATACAAAACTTGAGATATTGTAAACTTTTATAATGTAAATTTATAGAATCTTGAACTTCCATTGTCGGAGAGTCCCATTCGTTTCCCATTCCCTTGTACATAGGATCAAGTTTTAAACCGTGATAAGATTGTGGTTTGAGATTGAAATATTAGAAAGATCGGATGGAATCATAAGCACATATTTTTATTCTCCCTCCATTTCACAACGGACTGTCTCGAAAAGAGCAAAATCGAACCAAATAAATAAGTCTTATAACTTAAAATAAAAATAGCAATTTGAGTCTGATATGTGAATGTTTCGTGAAGAGTCTAACACCAACAAGGAGCAACTCAGATAAGGATGCACCTCGACACCTACATTTAAGTCGATAATCAAATGCACAATTCGATATATAAAAACCAATAGTCAAAATAAAATAAAACAAAACTTTGTGTATGCGATAAAAATACCATAAGATCTCTCTCTCTCTCTCTCTCTCTCTCTCAAGCTGATAATGACTCGCTCGACTTTGACACGTTCGCACCGACTCCTCAGAAAACGGCGGAGATGAGGACAAAAACGAGCGTAAAGCTGCAGAGATAGAGATAAAGAGTCTACCCACTTTAAAAATGGAGGCGAATTCGGTGATTTGGTGGGAGGTTGAGATTGCAAAAATCTCAACTGAATAAGAAAGAAAGGTGCCTAAAAACCAGGAGCGGATGAAGACATACGCTTCAATTTCCTTTCAACCGAATCTCTCTCTGCGCCTATATATGGTCATCGTCACCGCTTCGTGATAAGGGGGAGGACGATTGTTCAGAAATAGGAGAAGACGATGATAATGGTTTATCCTTTTTCTTCGATGGTTTTCAACTCTTCTCGTTGTTGTGTTCAACTCTCATGATCACTCCCGCTGCCATGGCCCGCCTCCGCGCTCCACCAACACTCGCACCGGCCTCCCGCAGCGAGTTCCAGCGACCGTCCGACGAACTCAGAAGCTTTTTCCTGACATCTCCTGCGGTCTTTTGCCGACTTTGCTCCCTCCTGGTGTCCCTGTAGCGAAGCATCATCCAACCTGATCCTGCACTGCAGCTCCAGCAAGGAGCACCGCGTCCTTACCTGCCTTGGTGTGTGGCCACGTCTTGCGCCTGCACCGCGCCCCGACAGCCATGCCTGCAAGTAACTGGCAATACTGACGGCCCCCCTGGTGTGCTTCCACATCCCTTCGCTACCTTAGTCCAGCGAGCTCCAAACGTTACCGGCGAACGCAGCAGCAGCGCCTCCAACGAGCTTCAGGCGTGATCAACAATCGCCTAACTGTTATGCCACACCTTGATTCTTCCTTGCAGGTTTCTCCAGTGTTCCAGTTCGGTACGCCTACGAAGCCTCGCTGTTGTTTGGCCATCTCGGCTGCACCTCCTCGCTGTGTTTGCAAGGTCCATAGTTTGCTCTCGGCCACAACCCTTCGCTGGCACTCGTTCAAGTCTACGGCCACAACATTATTTTCTTTTGCCTCTTGGTGTTAATTCAAGGTAAACCTGAGGTTTATATAACCTCATGCCTATTTTAGTGTCCGCAAAAGCCACTAATTGACACCGCTCACCGGTGGAGCCTCACTAATTGCGCCCCTGTTTTACTGCGTTTTCTTATCAGAGACTTTGAGAAGCTCAGCTCCCGATCGTTTCTTCTTAGCCAGCACTGATCACTGCCTCCATGACATCAGATCCTTAGTCTGATTGTCCTTTGAAATCAACATCTGCATCTCCAAGGTAACTACCTCTATCCTTTGTTCTTGTAGAAACAAAGACGAGGTTCCTTGAAGATTGTCTGCCATTGAGTTCTTGTTTGTGATTTTGAACATGTTTCATCATATATGTGATGATTTGAATATGAATTATGGCTTTAATGAGTTCCCTGGTTGATGAAGATTTTTGATGATGTTAAGTTTTTGTAGCTAGAAAAACAATGAAAAGAGCTAGGTGAATGATGAACAAATTGGAAAGAAAGAATAAATGAAAGAGGCAAAGGGAAACCAAGCAAAGTACTAGTTCATGTTATGAACGTGATGGACTGACATAGAGACCGAAAGAAAGAAAATAAAAGAAATAAAAAATAAAAAATATTAAAAATATTAAAAAATTATTTTATAAAAAAAGGAAGAGAGTTGCTGTGCAACATGTGTTTGGGCATAAAAGAAGAGTGAAAATGGAGAAAAATGATAAAATATTAAAATATTGATAAAAATTAATATGTGTATATACACACATACTAAAAGAGAGATAAGTACAAGCCTCAGTTAGATGGTTGCATCTTAGGTTGTAATGTTTATTGAATTTCATTTTAGTTTGGGCTCACTTGTTTATGGAGATATTTTCTTTAAATGGTCCTTTTTTCAGATGAAATAAAAGAAAATAACAAATGTTGAAAATGTGAAAATTATGAGTTCCTTTTTTTTTTGGGTCAAAAATTATATGAGGTTGAAAAGATCAAAATCTCATTGCATTTACATTTAAGGATTAATTCATATAAATATTTTTCCTCATTTGTGGATTTCCATTAACAGTAGATTCTCTTTTAGAGATTAGAATTAGAATTACACTTTGGATTTATTTGAATTTAGCTCATAAGGTTGCTCTCCTAGCACTTAAGATGAGGCCTTATAATGTTCTTTACCAGACACCACATCGGGTTATTTTGCCATACCTTATCTTTTATTCATTCTTCAATAGTATTCTTTGTTGTAATTGCTTTTATATAATTTTGTGTTGGGATTCATTTTTCTTAGTTGAATGGTTATGTTAAATTTTAGGACAGTAATAAATACGATGGTGATTGCTTATACAATGATAAAAACATCATCGTTAAGACTACACTAAGCACCCGTTTCAAGGCAACGTTGATTGCACAGCCCAGGCACGTAGCCTCAGTGGGAAGAACTGTATAGCGATGTGATCGGCCTTATCCTAATGGAGAAGGCCACTAATGGGGCTGATCATATTGGTATATAGTTGATCTTTCTGCTGAGGTTGTGTGCATTGGGGTGTGCAATGGACGTTGTAGTAAACCAGTTGGTGGGTGCAGTATTGTCGATGATGTACGTATCGCTCCACAAGGCGATCACCATCAGTAGGGCCTTCTTCTCGTTTGCATCGATTGAGAGTGTGGCTTGGGGGGTCTTCTGCACAATGACACCAGATTAAAATCTACTCTTCAGATCGTTGACCATAACCTGTTCGATAAAATGCCTTACAGGTACGGCTGAGAAATAGTCAATGATATCCTCTGATCTGAAAGCATGTTGAAAATCCCTTGTTATCAGTTGATTTATTACATACATAGATCTGATGCCATTGATTTCTTTATTTTTTTTGTGCGGTACTTTCGGTGATCTCCTGTTGTCCTGCTTTGGTGATCATCAGCGAGGAATATAAGCAAGAGTCACTGATAAGGTATTCGTTCATTCGGTTTTCTGTAGCTGGTTTGGTTGAATCATGCCATTTCTCTTGTGTTGATTCGCAGAGGTATTGCCATTGAGAATAGCTTAATCTTGTTCTCATTTTGACTCTGCACATTCAGTTATTGCAGGAGCTGAAATATCTCCGCTCGGCCAACGTTTTTCACTGTGACCTTATGCCCGGAAAACCTCCTGGTGAATGCCAACTGCGACCTGAAGATATGCGACTTTGGGTTCGCGTGGACCTGCCAAAGCAGATAGGCAGTTCATGACATAGTACTTGGTCACGCGTCGGCACCACGCCCCTGAGCTGCTGCTCTCATGCGACGACTACGGGACCTCGCTCAACGTCTGGTCCATGGGCCGCATCTTCAAGGAGATCCTCAGGCGCATGTGTTCCTTGGGACAGAGTGCCTGAACCAGCTGAAGCTGATCATCAACACGCTCAGGAGCCAGAGGGAGGAGGACATCAAGTTCATCGACCCCCGAAGGCCCAGAGATACAGCAAGGTGCTGCCATTCTCGAGGGTGACACACTTCTCTCAGCTGTACCTGCAGGCTGATCCTCTGGCTGTGGACTTGCTGCAGCGGATGCTCGTGTTCGCCGAGGAAGAGGATCACGGTGACAGAGGCACTCCAGCATCCTCACATGGCGGGGCTGTACGATCCGCGATGCAACCCGCCGGCTCAGTACCCTATTAGCCTTGACATCGACGACAGTATGGGGGAGCATATGATTAGGGAGATGATGTGGAACTAAATCTGTCATTACCATTTCGTATCAAGCAATTCTGATTTTTTATCGTGCAATACCTTGTTTATCTTGTTGGCGTAGGATGTTAATTCTGTGAATTTTGCAATCTCGACGTCCATTTAAGTACACCTTCTATCTATACTATGACGATAGAAAGAAAAAAAGAACGGCACTGTTATGTAATGACAAGTTTTAATTCCATGTATAGACTCATGAAGAATTTTAGATGAGTCCCCGCTAGATGATCAAGTAATCTATGGGAAATCCTATCGAAGAATATATGAACGATATGTAATGTAAGGAGAGTGGATGAGATACGGAAGAAATATGAGCAAAAAGCAAGGCCAATTACCTATTACGCGATCTTCCTTTACATCCTATGTATAGGATATCTATACAATTTTCTTCACATAAATGATTTGATCAGAAGCATACAATTCTCTCCTCGGTATTATGATAGAGGATCTTTTTTGCCTTTGACGTTGTATGCTATATAGGTTCCTAATTGCATAGGCTTATTTCATATTGTGAGGATTCATATCCACAAAGCATAACTTAATTGATGATTATCATACAAATGTGGTTTTACTAAATCATTGTTTTTTTATGAGCATGATTCGAGTGCATACGTATTGACATACGGTTATAGAAAGCAAAACTTCCACTGAGAAAAGGATATAAAGAACATGTGCTTGCAACATTGATTATAAGATCTGTATGGCAATTTTGTTTCCCAAATCTGGCAAACTTTTAGAATAATAAAAACTTCGCCTTTTGCATTAAGTGACAAAAAATTTCGCAGGCCCTAAAACATCCAAGGACGTGCATAAATGTGATAAAACCATCTTCATACATCGTAAATATTTATTGATTCATAATGAATTTGTTGCATTATATGGTAGTTACAATAATGCTAGTGGCCAGCATTGTCCGTTCAGTAACTTAATATTAGTCCTTTCCTTTGTAAGACAAATGGATGATTTGCATCTAAGATGACCTAGTATGGATTTGGGACTAAACAAGAACAATCCAAAAATGGAAAATACAGAGAGTTTGGGATTTGTGAATAAATGACAATGCTTCACGCAATAGGAACTTGATCATAACATCAATGAATTAAACAATATTAGAGCAAGACCATTTAGTGGAGCCAGAGTTTACTACGGAAATTAAAAAAAAAAAAAAAAATTCCTGTTAAAACACTGACCGAGCAGAGTTGCATCTCTAATCTACTTTGCTTGCAAAGAGCTGGCTTCTTTGGTACTCATGGCTGCAACTAGTTGCTTTCCTTGATAAATCATACATATGACCTACCCATAGTGGTTATATCGGCATTCGAATTTCTCCCATGTAAATGTTTACTAAGTTATAAGTACTATGCAAATGATTTCCATGCTGTGCAAAATTCCAGCTACCGGTCCATTTAATGTTAGTGGACTTTCCTTTGAAAGAGAAGGATGTGTGCTGACGCCAGCTCACCTGTACTCTTGGTCCACCGCCAAGAAAGTGTAAAAATGGTGCGACCTATCAAGGTGGACGATTCTAACTCATCTAATTTATGTACTAGATTCATTTAGTATCTCTCAAATGTGATCTTGAGTCCATTAATGGTTGAGATCTCGTTACATCTCAATTGGCTTTAACTACGAGATCTACAGACCTAGTCAATTGCAACAAGATCTCCAAATACCACTGTTGACAAATTTCCAATAATCTTGTTAAGTCTCGCCATCAAAAACTCGATATGCATGATATTGGAGAGAAGCATTATGATATTTGCTGGTGACAAGCAGTGCGATATCCTTGATTAACTGATTCCAGGTATTTCATGATTTGCCTCGTCCCATATCGAGTCGCATATATGTGGATACTTTCCTAAGTGGTCATCCATTCCGGCAATGCTCCTGTCTAAGCACGGTTAACTTTGGATCTTTATTCTGTTTCTTTGCATTTTAGGGTTATCATGCATTAGAATAGGCACTTAACAGGAGAGTTCATATGCCTCGCACGTGCCACGGTCAGTCTGGATGGTCACATGGCTTCTACGCGATACTACCATGGACGAGCGCATGCTACATTGCCTTCCCATATTGTCATCCATGATAAGGATTAACATTGGAGAATTAGTATCCCGTGGGACAAAGAAAAGTTCAAAAGATTTTGGATGGGAGGTAAAGGGGAAACAAGACCTGGATTCGACGAAATTGATGAGGTTTTGAGAGTAATTTCGAGTGAGACTCTCCCGAGTAGGAAGGGGATTAGGCCGGGTGATTTTGAAGATATTGGAATGAGGTTCTAAAATATAATGAAAGGATACGAAAGTGTAGGCTGACTTCGGGAGACGTTGAACTCTAGGAAAGAGAGCGGTTTGGAGGATGTTGGGAAGTTGGAGAAGATTGGAGGGACTGATCCTTGGTCAAAGGCCGAAGATAAGAACCGAAAAATTGGAGAATCGAGAGAGAGATTCGGGCAGTGAAATAGATGAGGGCTCAAACTGGAACTTTTTGGACTTGAATTGTTATCTTTTCACCATCAAAATCGGTCAACACGTCCAGGAAATCCAGGAAATCTTAACAATATCATCATCTCGATCTCACTTATATCGGCACTTTGAATCAACCTGACGCTTTCAAATAGATCATCATCGTCTGGCGTTGGGCCTAAATGCTTTCAAGCTGAAGACCCAGAGCAATCTGACGCTTCCCACCGCCGTGTCCTGCTCCACCGCAGCCGTGCCCCCAGCAACCTGATTTGCTTGCGCGGTTGTTTCAGGCCTCTTTCGAGAATCCGCGGCCCAGGGTACATGTTTCTCTCTTGTTTCCTTTACATTCTGCATATGAAGTTTGAATTTCGCCAGTGTCCACACATGTCAAACTTTTTGCCTTTAGATCTGAACAGCCGACACCAGCATGTATCCTGACTTCATCTATGCCTTCGTTCAAATGTCTTGGTTTTCCTTCCGTGACATTCAACTTCAGTTGCCTTTGTTTCTTTCGAAGCAGATTTTGCGCTAACGCAATGATGTACAGGAACCTCTCCATCAAAAACCACGGTGCGTGAAGAGTAATTCAATAAATTCTCAGTTTCAACCGAAATTGGTGAGTCTCCAGCAATGAAGAAATATTATGAAGTTGAATTTGGGGAAATTGATAGGGACATTAAGAAGGAAAGCCGTGGTACAAGCACTAGAATAGCAACATCTGCAGGATCCGCATCATCTCTTCACCAGTCATCTCGAAGTATTCTTGGACAGATCTTTCCATGTAAAGTCAAATTGTTAACTTGTTATTGGTTTGACACTTTCGGCATCAAGCTGAGCTCAAACATTCTTACCGAAGAAGTAGGGATTATTTTGAGGTGTACGAATTGCGTGAAACACTGTCATTTAAAGTAGTTTACCTCTGCAAATTCTAGAAAAATGGATGAGATGCATGAACAAGATTTTTGTTCTATCATCGTGTAAAACAATCAGAAGGGAGAAATGCTCAATTGCTACCCAACCATGTGGGAGGCAGGGGTACCTGGTTCAGTACTTTTGGGGCTTTAGTGGCGCCCAGTAGCTCCGGGATTTCAGCTTCGATCAGTCTTGATTATGTCACATTCAGTTGAAGCTTCCCCATTGAACAATCATGACTGAAAACTCAATCGAACTCGGATTAGTCACTCCAAGCACTTCAATCATCCGGTTACTGCAACAAGATTAAAGCTAAGTTCTCTCTCATTCTCTGACCCTCCCCTTTTGATTCAGTCAATGGCATTGATCCTCGATCTTTTCCTGAATTGCCCCCTAACATCGAAAGCCACCGCTGAGTGACACCACTCGCCACTTCAGAATCTCACTAATTGCGCCACTGTTTTACTGCGTTTTCTTATCAGAGACTTTTCTCCTGCTCGTTTATTCTTCGCAAATGTCAATCTTCAGCAATGACGGCTCCATGCCATCAGATTCTTAGTTTGATCATCCTTTGAAATCAACATCTGCATCTCCAAGGTAAGTGCCTTTATACTCTGTTCTTGGAGAAACAAAGATGAGGACATCGGTTCCCTGAAGATCATCCGCCATTGAGTTCTTGATTGTGATTTTGAACATGTTTAATTACATATGTGATGATTAGAATATGGATTACTGCTTTAATGAGTTCCCTGGGTTATGAAGATTTTTGAGGATGTTGGTTTCTGAAGCTAGAAAAATGATGAAGAGAGCTGAGTGAATGAAGAAAACAAAGAGTTAATCATGTCTCTATACGATCTTGGAAAGAAAGAATAAATGAAAGAGGCAAAAGGAGGCCAAGCGAAGTGTGAGTTCATGTTCTGAAAGTGATGGACTAAGAAAGAGACCAAAAGAGAAAGGAAAAAAAAACTAGTAAAAAAGATTAAAAAACTAATAAAAAATAATATATGTGTGTGTGTCATATATAGATATATATTAAAAGAGAGAGAAATAAGTGCAAGCCTTATGTAGGTCATTGCATTTTAGGTTGCAATGTTAATTCAATTTCATTTTAGTTGGGGCTCTTCCATTTAGGGAGATATTTTCTTTGAATTTTTCAAATTAATCCAAACTTTAGATAGTCCCTTTTTCAAAGAGATAAAAGAAAATAAAAAATTAAGAAAATGTCAAAATTATATGAAATTGAAAAGATCAAATTCTCATTACATTAATAATAGATTTGCATTTAAGAATTAGTTCATATAAATGTTTTTCCTCTTTTATAATATTTCCATTAACAATAGATTCCTTTTTAGAGATTAGAATTTAAATCACGCTATGGATGTTATTTAATTTTAGCTCATAGGATTGCTCCTCTGGCACTTAAAATGAGGCCTTGTAATGTTCCTCACCAGACATTGCATCAAGTTATTTTGCCATATCTTACCTTTTATTCATTCTTCATTAGTATTCTTGATATGTTTGTTGTTATTGCTTTTATGTAAATTTGTGTTGTGATTCATTTTCTTAGTTGAATGGTTATATCATAATTTATGACCATACTAAATACAACGATAATGGCCTTATATAGCAATAAGAACGTCATCGTTAACACTCCACTAAGCACCCAGTTCAAGACAGCACCGAATGCATACCCTAGGGCACGCAACCTCAGTGGGAAGATCTCGGAGCTATACATTAATGTGACTGGGCCTATCCTAATGGAGAAGAAGGCCACATGGGACAAAATCGGGACAATGCACATGGTCACCATCTATGTGGCTATGATTGATCATGATAAGACACATTCCAAAGGAGGAGAGGGAGAAGATCATCCCATGGATGCTACCCGCAACAATGATTGTGACAATCATTATTGCTGAATAGTGTTGACGAGTAGATCTTCACGCTCACCTCCCTTGAAATGTGTCTCACCGATCATTGACCATAATAACATGAAACTCGTACAGGTGGTGGCCACTGGCCGTGTGCATCACCTTGTGTTATGTGGCCTACTCCTTCCTTAGGTATAGGTCCAATCACGTCGGTGTACAGCTCAGAGATCATTCTGCAGAGGTTGTGTGCGTTAGGGTTTGTAATCGATGTTGTGGTAAATCAGCTGGTGGTGAGTGTACTGTTATCGATGCTGTACATATTGCTCTTCAAGGTTTTTTACGTGCAAGGGAGGGGACTCTCCTTCACGGGGAAGATCCAAGGCACCTGAGAGAAAAATCAGATGATATAAAATCTCAGTCTTCAGTCATCTGCATCGATATAAATCGCTACAAAATCGCAATTCATTGCCGCTATCAATGACGTCCATGGTTGCGGTTTGCCAAGCTCCATCTTCCTTTATTCTGTGACCAAAAGTTTTCAAACGCTTTGATCTCGGTTGAAGATTAATAGTAGCCCCTGTTTCCGGCTGCCGTTGGACTCATTTTGAAGGAGCACCGGAAGTAGTACTCTGTTTCGCGATCGAAAGCTGCGGAGTGCTCAAAGTGCCCTTCACTAGTCCCGATTACGCTCGTACTTGTTCGTGAAAACTTCAGTGTAGGCTCTCGCGCGCTTGTAGCAGCTTGCTCAAAGAGCCCTTCTCTTGTCCATTACGATCGGAGTCATTTGTTAAAACTTCAATCGTAGGCTCGAGCGCTTTTAGCTGCTTCCATATCGGGTAATTTCCAATTCCTGTTTTAATCATAGTTGGAAACGACATTTAACTTTCTCTGCGGCAGCATCTGTTTGGACTTGAATGAACTGGTCTTATTGATTTCAAACATCACCTGTATGGGCTTGGGAATATATTGACTTTCTGACTTTGAGTCATTAAACTTTGCTTGACTGACTTCATGATATACATTGTTGCTTTGCATCGCATGTATTTTCGAAATCTAACTCTTGTTCTGATTTTTACTCTGCACATTCAGTTACCGCAAGGGCTGAAATTTCTCCACTTGGCCAACGTTCTTCACCAAGACCTCAAGCCCAGAAAACCTCCTGGTGAACACCAAGTGCGACTTCCGGTTCACGCAGACCAGCCAAGGCAGGCGAGCAGTTCATGACCGAGTACGTGATCACACGCTGGTACCACGCCTCGGAGCTGCTTTTCTCATGCGACGACAACGGGACCCATGGGCTGCATCTTTGCGGAGATCCTCAGGCGCAAGCCCCCGTTCCCCGGGACAGAGTGCCGCAACCTGCTGAAGCTGATCATCAACACGATCGGGAGCCAGAGGGAGGAGGACATTGAGTTCATGGATACCCGAAGTACCCGAAGGCCCAGAGGTACATCAAGGCTCTGCCGTTCTTGAGGGGCACCCATTTCTCCAGGCTGTACCTGCGGGCTGATCTTCTGGCCGTTGACTTGCTGCAGCGGATGCTCCTGTTTGAACCGAGGAAGAGGATGATGGCGACGGAGGCACCCCCAGCGTCATTACATGGTGGGGCTGTGGAGGGCAATCCTTCATCCTTACCAGCATCCTTCTCTCCATGCATAAAATTGCGGAATCCTTCAACATCGGTTATCAGGAGACGTGCCAGAGCATGCGTCCTTTTCCTTCTTGTTGTTCCGCATGAGGAACGGAGAATCTCAAGTTTTTATGGGCTTGATTTGGCTGTTACATAAAACCTATGCAGGCACAATCGTTAGTCTCATTCTGGTCGCCATGACTGATGAAAGACGATGATTGTATTCAATGATTACTTGCTGTCTATATTAGTCTTCAGTCTTGATGAATGTTATTCGACTCGACCCGCATGTCATTTCGATTATATAAGAGCACGTATCAATGCAGGAGCGAACTGTGTGGGATACATGCAAACTTCTCGCCAAACCCATGCTTGTACATGTCTTATGTTGATTGAGTGGGACTGAGTGGTGGGCTGTCCATTAATGCACATAAGCATGTGCAATCTTATGGGAGATGGTTGCGTTGAGTTGGCGGGTCAACATGAATGCATGCTGGACGGTTTTGGCCTTTCTCGATTCCTGTTTTCGCTCGTCCATGATTAGGGGTTAATAACCCATGAGTTCCTCGTCCCTTTGATATAGATAACATTCTCATGCATGGAATATGAATTGTATTTGTTGCAATGCTGCTGGTCAACATTCGTTGAGGGTGAATTTGGTGCATTTCGAAGTCGTTTGGAGGTTGCTTTGGTTGTTCAAGACGACACATTGACATGTTATTGATTTTTCATCATTCCTAGCATGTTTTGGTCTCATTTCCAGACAAAGACAAGGCCATATGCTGATGTCCAACTCATGGGCAGCAAGCATTAGTCTTCTTTTCAGTCGAATAACGTGTCCCCGGGATAGTCTTAATAGGTGGCAATGACCCGGGGTAGGTTCTTTTATGTTATCAACATCATTTCGCATTTGCATGCTTTCTCTTTACATGTCATTGGTGGTTAACTCTTAGCATGTCTAGAGTTAGATTGAGACTTGATTTTAGGAATTTAGCTCACCGTCCCAAGGTTAATAACGAAGCCTTGTACATTTTTTTTGCCCAACTTGGTACAAGAGATCATATTTTGAGATTTATGATGGAAAAATTGTCCAAAAACTCCTAAACCTATTGTACTCTTACTAATTCAGCCATAAACTTTTTTAATTTTGCCAATTGAGTCCTAAACATTTTCACATTTTGTCAATTAAATACATTCAATTAATTTTAGTCGGAAATTATTAACATGGATGGCCGGTGCTGACGTGGCACTTTTTAAAATAATATTTTAATGGTATTTTAATATTTTTGAATTATTATTAATTTACGTTTTCTTTATTTTTTTTAGGGTTTTGGAGAGAGGGCCAGCAAGGTTGCCGGGTGGACCCTTGCTAGCCACAAGCAAGGGTCAATCAACCCTTGCCAACCAAAACGAGGGTGCGCAAGCCCTCACTGCACGCCCTTGTTGGAGAAATCTTTCCAGAATATTTTGAAGCTGACAAAACGTTTCTATCAGTCTAAGTCTGGATATTCGGAGACCGACAGTTTAAAGTCTGAAGACTTTATGATCACGAATCAAGACTCAAGACTCAAGACTCAAGACTCAAGACTATCCTCACCGACGATTTTCTAATCCAAAGTGACGAAGGAAATCCGAACCAAAGTATATGGTTGAGGATTTGATCCTACCCTCTGGAGAAGATCCCTTGGTTGGATAAATATTTCGGATTCTTTTTGTTCTTATCTAGATCGATTGAAGATCCGATGGTCGACGAAATATTCTTGGAATGTTCTATTCTTGGAAACCAAGATCCTGATTGTATGGGCGAACGGGATTGATGGGCTATCGCCCGGGTTCCTTAAATAGCTTGAATGATCTTCGTGATTGATTCCGTCCAACGGGTAGATTGGAGGAATTCCTTTGGTAAGTGCCAACGGCTATGGTGGCATAAAGGAGTATAAAAGGAAGACGTTCTAGTTGTTTTGGAGGGTGTGATCGATAGAAAAATTCCGAGTCGAAGAACCTTGATTATTAGTCGATATCTTGTTTGAGCGAAATTGTATACGAGAGAGTGTTTATACTTAGTGATACCTTGAGCGAGTGTGGTAGATCATCTACACCTAGAAGTCAAGGAAGATCATCGCCGTAACATCTCTTTGTTCATAGTGGAATCCAGCCAATAGGCATCGGTGCGAAAAAGAGTGGACGTAGGCTTGAATCAAGCCGAACCACTATAAACCGCGTGTTCAATTCTCTCTTCCCTTTACTCGATCTTGCGATTAATTATTAATTGCTGCAAATCCTTCAACTATCTAAGTATTGTGTAATTATCAAGAAAAATCTTTTATACCTATTCACCCCCTCTAGGTACTCGTACTAGCTATATCAATTGGTATCGAGCTCGCGTTCTTACTTTATTTGAAGTGTTTTACTTGAGTAAAAGATCCATGGCTAGTATGCTAGCACCGGGGGCTGGTGGAAGGGCAAAGCAATACCGACACCACCTTACTTTGATGGAAAGGATTACAACATCTGAAGAACAAGATGAAAGCTTTCCTACGGTCAAAGGATCCTCTGGAATGGGACGTTGTGGAAAGAGGAATCACTCCTCTTCTTTGCATCGCATCGGTGTCCGAAAGAGGGAAAGAAACTGTTGAGACCAGCGGAATGTCTCAAGAAGAGATAAACAAGAGACAAGCACTCGATGCAAAAGCAATTTACTCTTTATATTGTGCTTTGTTACCAACTCGAATATAACAGAATATCTTCTTATGTTACAAAGCAAAAGAAGTCTCGGATAGATTACATATCACCTATGAAGGGACGAGACCGAGTGAAGGAGACCAGAATTAACATTCTCCTTGGTCAATATGAAGCCTTCAAAATGAAACCGGAGAATCTATAACGATATGTTTAGTCGTTTTTCGAGATATTGTCAATGGTCTTGAGAATCAAGGATAGAAAATTTCTGATCCCATGAATGTGAACAAGTTGCTTGTGTGGACTCTCCAAGGATTGGAATCATATAAAGACTTCAATAAGAGAGACGCAAAGAATTATGCCATTATCTCGTAGACGAGGCTGATTGGAACTCTTCGATCTTACGAAGTGGAACGAATTAATGAAGACGAAGATCCAAGAGGTAAGAAATCCATTGCATTAAAATCTAATGATGATTCGATGATACTGATTCTCAAGAAGATCTGGACAATGAAGAGCTTGCTCTTATGATAAGAAGATTCAGAAAGCTGAATAGAAAAGGAAGAAGGTTCAACTCAAAGAAACAAAGTTTTTAGAAACAGCAAACCAAGTTTGTTGATAATGAGGAACCAAATAAAGATGTAGTCTCGCTTCGAATGTAAGAAAAAGGGACACATCGGACCCAACCGTCCTCTTTTGAAGAAGAAGAGAGGAAAAGCTGAAAAGTCTCGAAAAGCTCTCAAAGCCGAAACCCGGAGCGATACTGAGTGTGAAGAAAGTGATGAGGAATATGCCAACTTTGTGTCGATGGGACAATCGGACTCGAGACTGGAATCGATTCGGAGCGGTGAATTTGAGGTGAGTGATTTTAAAATTCCATCAAAGTCTCTAAATACATTGATGAACTATGTTTTAGTCTTAAGACTTCTCTCAAAAAAATTTCCGAACTTAAAAAGGAAAATTCAGCTCTAAAACAAAAGGAAAACATTTTAGAAGAAAGACTTGAATGTTTCTACTCTTAAAGAAAATGAAGATAAACTTTCAAAAGAAAATGCTTTCTTAAAAACTGACTTATCAAATATTTCAAAGAAATTTTCAATAGGGTCTGAAAAACTTGAGAAAGTTCTTTCAGTTCAAAGACCTTACTTCAATAAGTCTGGTTTAGGTATGACAAAGAAACAATCCCTTTGATTGATTTTCCGAAAGTAAAAGAAAGAATTAAGAAAAGAATGTCGAGAGAGGCTTACAAAAATCATTTTAAGAAAGTTTTTGTAAAGTCTCGTAGGTCGAAATGCTCTAAGGTGTTCAAAGTGTAACAGTCAAGATCACTTTGAAAAAGAGTGTCCTATGGTTTGGAAGCTTGTTAAAAAGGTATGGCCTAATAATGCTTATCCTACTAACACCAAAGGACCCAAGAAAATTTGGGTACCAAAGAAAGCTTGAGACTCTCTTTTGAATGCGGGTCTCTGTCAAAAGAAGGTAAAGTGGTATCTTGACAGGCGGATGCTCAAGACACATGACGAGGAGACTCAAATTGCTTCATAAAGTTTATTCAAGTAAATGGTGGAAAAGTTTCATTTGGTGGAAACAACAAAGGAATCATTGTGGGATTTGGAACTGTGAAAATTGGAAATCTCACAATAAGCAATGTCTCTCTAGTGGAAGGACTCAACTACAATCTTCTCGGATTAGCCAATTGTGTGATACTGGTTTCAAGATCTCCTTTCAAGAAGGCATATGTTCTGGAATTAGTAAAGACTCGACTTAGTCTTTCATGGGTCGAAGGCATGGAAATATCTACCTCCTTGATGTAAGACCAAATGAAACACAATGCCTAATCTCAATTCAAGATGAAGCGGTCTTATGGCACGAAAAGCTTGGCCATGTCAACATGAAGCATTTAGCCAAAATCTCATCAAAGAAGCTTGTTCAAGGTCTACCCAAATTGCCATACCAAAAGTCGATTCATGCACACCATGTATTCAGGAAAGCGAGTAAGAAATTCATTTAAGCCAATAAATCATGTCTCTACTAATCATGAACTACGGTTGCTGCATATGGATCTCTTCGGACCAACAAGAACCCGAGCATTGGAGGTAAGAAATATTGTCTAGTAATTGTGGACGATTACTCTCGCTTTACACAGGTATATTTTCTTGCAAGTAAGTCGAAACCTTTTCGTACTTTGAGAAGTTTGCTAAAAAGGTTCAAAATGAAAAAGGATGTGCTATTTCAAGTATAAGAACATATCATGGAAATGAATTTGAAAATCAAGATTTTACAAAGTTTTGTGATAAATCTGGTTTTAATCATGTGTTTTCCTCTCCATATACTCCAGAGCAAAATTGAGTTGTGGAAAGAAAGAATAGATCTCTTCAAGAAATGGCTAGAACTCTTTTAATTGAAAGTAAAATTTCTTCACGATTTTGGGCTGAAGTCGCTTTCAACAAAGACGCTATATCATCAATAGAGTCTTCCTAAGACCTATTTTAGAAAAAACCCTCTATGAATTGTTCAAAGGTAAGAAGCCTATTGTTTCATACTTTCATGTGTTCGGTTGCAAATGCTTTATTTTGAAAAATGCAAATGATCGAGTTGGTAAGTTTGAAGAAAGATCAGATGAAGGCATCTTCCTTGGATATTCTACATCAAGCAAGGCCTACAGAGTCTATAACAAGAAAAGCCAATCGGTGGAGGAATCAATGAATATCAAATTCCAAGACTCAATGCAAGATGAATCCAGTCAGACTCAGTATGAAGAGTTTGAACCTACTCCAGACCTTTCAAGGCTTACAACTCAAGAAGCATCTCAGACTCTGGAAGTCCAACATCAAAATGCTCATGAAGATTCAAATAAAGAAAGAGATCATCAACCGTGCAAATCAACCAAGAATCGGGAAGCATAAGTCTAGTCATCCCAAAGATCTCATTATCGGCGAAATCAATGAAGGAATCCGCACCGAGATCAAAAGGCGTGAAGAATCTAGTGCTTTGTGGCTCTAATTTCTGAAATTGAACCAAAAAGCATAGAAGAAGCTTTATCTGATGAAAGCTGGATCGAAGCTATGCAAGAAGAACTCGGACAGTTCAACATCAATAATGTCTGGGAATTGACATCTAAACCAAAAGGTAAAACTGTTATTAGAGCCAAATGGGTATTCAGGAACAAGATGAATGAGGATGGAAAAGTCGTATGGAACAAAGCAAGACTCGTGGCCAAAGGATATACGCAAAAAGAAGGAATAGACTATGACGAGACTTACGCACCAGTAGCAAGGTTAGAAGCTATTCGACTATTACTTGCGTTTGCTTGCTATAAAAATTTCAGGTTATTCCAAATGGACGTCAAAAGTGCGTTCCTAAATGGATTCATCCATGAGGAAGTTTATGTGAAACAACCACCTGGATTTGAAGACCCAAGGAAGCCGGACTCGCCTTGGTGAAAAAAGGCCTTGTATGGTTTAAAGCAAGCACCTCGAGCTTGGTACGACGGACTAAGTAAGTTCCTAATGCGAATGGTTTTGTCAAAGGTAAAGTAGATACTACTTTATTTATCAAAAAGGAAAACAAAAGCTTTTTATTAGTTCAAATATATGTGGACAATATTATTTTTGGATCTCCTAATGAAAGTCTATGCAAGAAATTTTCTAAGTCTATGCAGGATGAGTTTGAAATGAGTATGATAGGAGAGTTAACATTCTTCCTTGGACTCCAAGTGAAACAAATGAAGGAAGGAACTTTCATTCATCAAGAAAAGTATGCAAATGATCTTGTCAAAAGGTTTGGACTGGAAAAATGCAAAAAGACCGACATACCAATGTCATCTTCTTTGAAGATAGACAAGGATGAAGAAGGGAAGAAAGTAGATCAAAAACTGTACAGGAGCATGATCGGTTCACTTCTTTATCTTACCGCTTCTAGACCTGATATTTTGTTGAGTGTTTGCATTTGTGCTAGGTTTCAATCAGATCCTAGAGAATCACATCTCAGTGCCGTGAAACGTATTATCAAATACATTGCCTCATCTTCAAGCATCGGTCTTTGGTATCCAAAGAGGGGAGACTTTAATCTTCTAGGATACTCGGACGCGAGATCGGCCGGTTGCGAGTCGATAGAAAGAGCACTTCCGGAACTTGTCAATTGCTTGGAAATAGGACGGTATCTTGGTTTTCAAGGAAACAAAGTACCGTGGCTCTCTCAACGACGAAGCGAGTATGTAGCTCTTGGAAGCTGCTGTTCGCAAATTCTATGGATAAAACAACAGCTACAAGACTTTGGCATTGAAGACTCATGCACGAAATCGAGATGTGACAACACCGGCGCGATCAATCTCACCAAAAATCCAATCCTTCATTCAAGAGCAAAGCATATTGAGATTCGACATCACCTCATTAGAGATCATATTCAAAATGGAGAAATCTCGATTCAATTTGTTGATTCAAAGAGTCAACTAGCGGATATTTTCACAAAGCCTTTGGAGAAAAATCAATTCGACGTTATCCGATCAAGACTCAACATTTTGAAGCTTGAAGAAGTTAAAATCTAGAAACTCACCAATCCTTAGACTCTAATCTCTCAGACTCTAAATCCTCAGACTCAGACATTCATGGCTATAGACGTAAGTTGCTATTTTATCCGGACTCGAAAAGGTACGATTTTCGTTCGCTTATAATCCGTGTGAAAATTGAAAACTTGTCTTTTCAAAAGGATTAATTTTGGCGTTTATTGATTTTAAAAAGAAGTGTTCGTACACTTTCCTTGTGCTTTGATTGAACTTCCCTTTTCAAAAACTGAGTTATATATATATATATATATATATATATACAGTTTTTTTTTCAATCTTCAAAACCCTAAAAGGCACTCTCCTCCCGAACCTATTTCTACTTCTTGTTCATCTTCGAGAAAGTGGTCATTTCTCTTGGGAAAGCAAGTGAAGGAATCTTTCAAACAACAAAGAAGAATGTCTTCTTCGAGGAAATCATCAAGAATTGCAAGCAGGGGACCACAAAGAATGGAGAAGGGACCGACACACTTCGATCTCACCGAGGAGGAAGACTTATCAAGTCAGCGACAAAGTCCGATTCACTCTCATCCACGTCATTCAACGCCTTCTACCCCACAAAGTGCAAGTCAACATCTGGAGGAAGAGATAATCGAGGATGCCGACCAGTAGAAGAGTCCAAAACCCTCCTTTATGTATAAGCTTTATCTTGCGTTGAAAAGCACCGGTACACCATTGAACTATATAGACGATTTCCTTAAGGACAAGAACTATGGGAATGAGTATCTTTTTCTCGCGGAAAATGGAGGAATTAGGAGTTGCTCCGAAAGGAAAAGCGAGAGGATGCACTTGCGAACATTCCAAGTGATCCTCGTGTACCAGACAAAATTTGATTGAAGGGAACGATGATGACGAATGTTCCTTGAATTTCAACCGAGAATGGGTGTGGCGCGAAGGTGAAAGGAAATCGGATGGATTTGTTCAAATCCAAGGATCGGGAGAATGTGTATTTCAGGATCGTTGAAAAGAGGGGTGATAAACCCTAGAAGTGTCGATTTTGACTTCCCGGACGCCATCAACATGAACTTAAGAGAGAAGTTGAATTTGCTTCAACTTGAGAAATTTTGCTCGACACTACGGACGGTTACGCACATCGACCGCTTATTTCTATTCAAATCTCAGCTTTTTGGATGCGAATAGAATTTCATTCAGTGTACGAAACCAAGTTTACATGGTAGATGTGGATATGTTGGCGGACATAGTTGGAGTTGAACAAGAACGTTATCATCCAATCAAAGTCTTACCTGCTCGTACTACTCTGGAACTTGTCAAAGATAGGGACACAGAGAAGAGAATTACCTATTCTAGGATGAATGCCATCAACATTGTGCTTCATAAGATTGTGATCAACTGTCTCAAACCGAAGTCTACGTCAAAGATTTCCGTGTCTTATTCTGAAGCAAAGTTGATGTACGCGATCAACTCAGGACGGAAGTTCTCTCTCCCGCACACTATTATCTTCCACATGTATAGAGCAATGTCGAAAGACAAGGGACAATTGCCTTATCTTGGTCCGGTGACCAAGATCTTCAGACACATGAATATTGAACCGCCTCATACACTTTGTGTTCGACCGTGCGATAAGATGGTGGTAGGTTTGAAGATGTTAACGAAGATGCGTCTGCAAGAACTTTCCAAGGCAATGGAGAAATTCGAGTGAAGTCTCCAGTTCCGTCTGCTTCAAAGAGAAAAGGAAAGGAGGTCATTGGAGCCCCATCGAAAAAGAAGAAAAGAACTCTCATCTTAGAGGATGAAGATGAAGAGGATGAAGATCCCACTATCTGTGCTTTAACAAGAACCAGACGTTCTGTGCCTCAACCGACAGAACTTCGGAAGAAACGAGAGAAGAAGAAGAGAGCAAGCCAAGATCGAGAGAAGAAGAAGAGCGAGAGAGAGAAGGAGAAAGAAGTCAAGAGCAAAGAGAAGGAGAGAAAGAAAAGTCTGCAGCTGAATCTGGAGAAAAGGGAAATCAAGATTCAGAAGAGCATGATCATCACTCTTCCCCTTTTGATGTCCTAGAGATAGGGGAGTTGGCGAGCAAGATAGATCCACACCTCATGCTTTGCCGATAGTGAAGGTCCAAGACAATCTCCAGCAGACCCGAAGAAGTTCGGGTTTCTCAATTGCACTCGAAGAAGGACACGATACATCGACTCCAAATCTGCAAGATTATACAGAAGCTCCATCGTCTGCATTTACTCCATCTGAGAAAGCTCATGCAAGTATACAGACGGACAACTCAGCAGATTTTCGTCGTATTCTTGATATCCTTATGGAAATGTGGGGACAGATATATTCTCTAGACTGTGAGATTCAAACCATCAAGAATGCTGGACAAGCGTCTTCGATTACCCTGGAGGACAAAATGAAAGACCTCGCTCTACAACTTCAAGCCAATGCTAAAGGAGAGGAGGTAGCTCAACTCAGGGAGGACTTGAAGAGGCTAGAAGGCATAGTCCGATCTATGGGAGAATTCCGGATCGTTCGCATTCCCAAGCGGACTGATTCCTTTCTTACCTTTTTCATGATGACAAAAGGGGGAGCACCAATTTGAACCAACAACTTTCAACATCTTTTAAACTTTGAATTTGTGGTTATATTTTTTTGGTTATGTTTTTGAGTTTGACTTGAGTGAACTTGGGTGTGAATTTGACTGAATTAGCTGTGAATTTAAATGCTTGACTGGTTGCATTCATATCAAGTGTTGTTTTATGGTATTACTCATGAAAGACTAACTAATTTTCTGTGGATGCAGAGTCTGGTTGTTTTATTAATCTTTATGAGTTAGCCATATTGCTTGAGAAATGTTTTTGCAGGTCAAAGTTGTTCAAATCTACAAGAAAGTTTTGTCACCATCAAAAAGGGGGAGATTGTTGGAGAAATCTTTCCGAATATTTTGAAGCGACAAAACGTTTCTATCGATCCCAAGTCCGGATATTCGGAGACCGACGGTTTAAAGTCCAAGACTTTATGATCACCGAGAATCAAGACTCAAGACTCAAGACTATCCTCACCGACGCCTTTCCAATCCGGTGGACGAAGGAAATCCAGAACCAAAGTATATGGTTGAGGATTTGATCCTACCCTCCGAGAAGATCCCTTGGTTGGATAAATATTTCGGATTCTTTTTGTTCTTATCTAGATCGATTGAAGATCCGATGGTCGACGAAATATTCTTGGAATGTTCTATTCTTGGAAACCAAGATCCTGATTGTATGGGCGAACAGGATTGATGGGCTATCGCCAGGTTCCTTAAATAACTTGAATGATCTTCGTGATTGATTCCGTCCAACGGGTAGATTGGAGGAATTCCTTTGGTAAGTGCCAACGGCTATGGTGGCATAAAAGAGTATAAAAGGAAGACGTTCTAGTTGTTTTGGAGGGTGTGATCGATAGAAAAATTCCAGAGTCTGAAGAACCTTGATTATTAGTCGATCTTGTTTGAGCGAAATTGTATACGAGAGAGTGTTTATACTTAGTGATACCTTGAGCGAGTGTGGTAGATCATCTACACCTAGAAGTCAAGGAAGATCATCGCAGTAACATCTCTTTGTTCATAGTGGAATCCAGCCAATAGGTGTCGGTGCGAAGAGTGGACGTAGGCTTGAATCAAGCCGAACCACTATAAACCGCGTGTTCAATTCTCTCTTCCCTTTACTCGCCCTTGCGATTAATTATTAATTGCTGCAAATCCTTCAACTATCTAAGTATTGTGTAATTATCAAGAAAAATCTTTTATACCTATTCACCCCCCTCTAGGTACTCGTACTAGCTATATCAATTGGTATCAGAGCTCGTGTTCTTACTTTATTTGAAGTGTTTTACTTCAGAGTAAAAGATCCATGGCTAGTATGCTAGCACCAGGGCTGGTGGAAGGGCAAAGCAATACCAGACCACCCTACTTTGATGGAAATGATTACAACATCTGGAAGAACAAGATGAAAGCTTTCCTACGGTCAAAGGATCCTCTGGAATGGGACGTTGTGGAAAGAGGAATCACTCCTACTGCTGCATCAGTGTCTGGTTATTCTTTTGCTTTATAGTATGGTTAGGATAAGACTTAGAATCATAATAAACAATCATTGCACGAACACTTAGCAATCTTGAATGACATTTAGGACTCATAATTGGAAAAAGATGGTTTGATCGTTTAGATGAATAACCAAACCAAGTTAAAAGTACGGAAAGGGCATTAATTAGACTATCAATATAATCAAGTCCTCAAACTTAGGAAATTCTAGTTGCATAGAAAGTGAGACAAACTCCCTTGTCTCGCTTAATTTTAGTTGACCTTGAAAAAAGCTAGTGGAGACTTCCATCTCATGTAGATACCCTTTAGGATTAATCCCAAATTTAAAACAAAAACATCGCATGAGGTAAGGACTTGAGAGAGTGGTGCCTAATTGGAGGCTGTTGGCCCGCCTTTACGCATCTCCTCTAAACCTTCATTCTTTTCCCTTTCGAACGGAAGCTTCATCTTCGTGCTCTCCATTTGGATCTGCCCATCAAAAACAAGCCTTGCACGTTCTTTATTTATGATTCTACTAATCTTACTAACAAAACCCATTCTCCCTGAAAATAAAAACTATGTATTGGACCTGAAAATTAGTGTGCTAATGGAAACCTTTGCGTCCTGTTTGTAGCTAATCGTCGAGTTGGACCATTAAATAAGTTGTTTATAGCATCGGCCGCATTAACGGCCTCTTTGTTTGTGTATGTGGGTTGCTTCCCCATTTATAAATTGAACCACTACTTTTTGGTATTTGTTGTGTTATGCCATTCTCGAAATGTCATAATTAAATTTTGTATTTCGATTTATATTTATGTACACACTTGACACACAAAAGGAGACGCAATACTATGTGTCGTGAAAACGGCCTCGTTAATTAATGTCAATGTTGAATAAGTGTTTTGGCGACATTTCAATGTTGACAGATGGTGCTGGATTCCCATTGCTAAGCCTTCTTCCAGACCCTTTGGAAGGCCCAACATTGGCTTGTTGCACCGTCACATGACGTGACCTTCCGCCTTCTTTTTTCTTTCGGTCATGTAGGCTTTTACATGCTTGATTCAAACATTTTAATAATTTTTTTTAATGTTTCTGTGAAAAGATCAGCCTTGGCTAGGATAACTTTCGCTCAGTCATATGACTTATTAAAGGATCCATAGCAATCATCAATTATATGGATTTAACATAACTAAATATGTGAAGTTCACTATATCGACACTATCAAATTCCTTGCATCTAGCTTCTAATCTTCCAATCAATTGACGAGTATAGTCAACTAAGATTTGCATAATACATGAAATCATTCCCCTCCAATAGCATGTTGACGCCTCAATTTTTATTAGGTTTATTAATTAAGTTTTTTATTTTATTTTGTCTTTTTCTGAATAATGAACAAAAACCAAATAAAAACACAAAAATAACAAAAATAAAACAGCCCATTTTTCCCCCCTCTTCCCCCTCCGCATGGGCCCCTACGGCCCATTTTCCTCCTCCTCCGGCCCAGCCCTTTTAGGTCTTCTTCCTCCTTCGTCCGCTCTGCAACACACTCGCAGAGGGCGCGACGCCGAATGAGCGGATGGACGGCGACGCGTGTGGGGAGGGGCAGCTGGCGGACAAGTGGCGGATGGGACGCCGGTTCGGCCGTGGGGGTCCGATCGGCAAGCCAAAGACTGGCGGCCAAGCCTCTTCGTCGACCGAACCTCCTCGCCTATAAATAGTGGAGCACTTCCGTCGTCAAAGGAGACACGAGCGAGCGAGCTCCGAGATCTTCCCACTGAGAGACTTTGGGGGAGGAATCGAAGAGCGAGCGAGAGAGAAATCGGGTTGCGGGCTCGACCGACCTCCCACTGAGAGACTTCGGGGGAGGCCGCCGGCAAGCGAGTCCGAGGAGGTCAGATCTGGCCGGTGGAGGCTCGGATTTGGCTGGAGAGAGAGAGAAGCGGATTGAGGTCGCAGACCTCGGACGACTCACTGAGAGACTTCAGGGGGTTCGAGGGCTCGCGGCTGGAGATCCGAGGCGTTGCCGGAGGAAGTAGAGGGGAGAGAGGGGAGAGTGCGAGCAACGAGGAGGGCTGGTGAAGGCCCGGATCTGACCAGATCTGGGATTCATTGTCGCCAGCGCAACCGCGGCTCCACCTCCATTCCGACGCTGTTGCCACAAACAGGTAACGTACCGCCACCGCCACCGTCGCCGTCTTCGTCACCGTCGCATCCCTCCCTGTAGCCCAGCCATCACTACCGTCGTCGTCGTCGTCGCCGCTGCACCTCGGTCCTCTCCCTCTTTGGCGTTGCAATTCGGAAAACCCTAGGGTTTCCGATTTTCCGGGTCGCGACCCCGGGTTGTCAAGTCGAATCCGGATCGGGAACCGGGTAGGAATTCCGCAAATTCCGAGGGCGGCGGAGGTCGGGTAGCGAATCGGAGCTGGGTCGGGTAGGGTTTGCCGGGGAGTCAGGTTGTGGAGCTGGGTTGTCGGGTCGGGCCGGGTGTCCCTAAACACCCAGCCACGACACCGTTTTATTTAAAAAGACAAAAAGGAGAAAAACTTGAGTCGGGCCCACATTGTAGGCCCGTCCGCGTTCGGGTTCTTGGCCGGGTCGGACCCAACCCGCGGATCCGACCAGTCGATT
Organism: Eucalyptus brandiana; assembly: GCA_014182725.1. Lineage (NCBI taxonomy): Eukaryota > Viridiplantae > Streptophyta > Magnoliopsida > Myrtales > Myrtaceae > Eucalyptus > Eucalyptus brandiana. Next base: position 9,480,540 of record CM024676.1, read on the forward strand.
TTATAATATTTTAATATAAAATAATATTTTAAATAATAAATGAATAAGTAATTTATTTTTAAAAAAATCAAAAAATAATTTATTTTCAAAAAATATTAAAAGCATTTTAATTTCCAAAAATCGAAAAATATTTTTAAAAAATGTTAAAAAATGTTTTATTTTCGAAAAATCAAGAAAAATCAAAAATAATTTATTTTCCAAAAAATATTGAAAAATATTAAAAATATTCTATTTTCCAAAAAAATAAAATAAAAAATAAAAAAAATATATTCCATATTTTCCAAAAATGCCAAAAATCCAAAAAAAGCCAAAATTTCATGAAAAGGCCAAAAAATTCAGAAAAAGCCAAAAGGACTTGTATTTTTCCAAAATACCAAAAAATCCAAAAAAATCCCTTTTATGTAAAAAAAAAAAAAGAAAAAGACTCAAAAATGTTTTTCCTCCCAAAATGCATGGAAAATCCCCCAAAAATCCAAAAAGTCTTAGGGTTTAAACAAGATTAGATACCGAAAGGGCATTAGTGATCAACTAGTGTAATCAAGTCCTCGATCCTAATTTCTCTAGTTGTGCAGGAGTGAGTATTTCTCCCGATACTTCGCTTGGGTTTCTAATCGACCCGCCCCAAATCGATTAGTGGCGACTCCATTTTAAAAATTGATTTATAGGTTAAAAACTCGAGACTATTAAAGTCGTGAATTGGTGGACTTAGGAGAGTCCGGGCATAACTAATTTCAGCCGAGCCATTAGCCTCCTTAGGTGCCCGTACCCGATTGCGGGCGCTGAAAAAAAAGAGGTCGCGACATAGCACCTAAGTTTTTTTGCTAGTATTTCACTTTTATATTTCACAGGATCGCCGTACAAATCATCAGGTAGTCCGATGAGTTTAATCAAACTAATTTGATAACTCAACCGATAAAATTTGGAAAATAAAGACCGCTCCAAAAATCAGATTTTTCATGTGGTCTATATGTCAAAATGCCTTACCCATGAAGGAAAATTTGTTCCGAAGAAAGCTATTGCTTGATCCATGCTGTAGTCTGTGCAACGAACGTGTCCCAGAGTCAACTTTTATCTTCAAATTGGATCACCTCCTCAGTATCTTTTAGACCTTTTATGTACTGAAGCCCATTTTATGAGTCCACTTAACAATCCTACTTGAATGAAGATTCTATATTTCAGACCAAAAAAATAAAACTAGGGTTTGCATAATACACAAAATCATTCCCTCCAATAGTACCTGAGTTTTTTTGCTAGTATTTCACTTTTATTTTTCAGAGGATTGCCGTACAAATCATTAGTTGGTCCGACGAGTTAATCAAACTAATTTGATAACTCAACCAATAAAAACATCATACCACATGTCAGTTCGTGTTAGGCTCAGGCCGCCTGTAACTCACATTTTGCCCTCCCAAAACCCTATCCATCAAGTAAGGTAACAAACATATCGACAAAGATACATCCCCTCAAGACGATTTAGTAAAACCAAGACAGGCAAAATGAGGCGCATTCCAAAGAGGGCCTCGGCCACAGGCTCAGTGTCGCCGGCCACCCTCCTTATTATAGTCAACATGCTCACGCTCATGGCTTGTACGACCCGCATCGCTCTCTCTCGCTCCGTCCACCGTCACCGTCCTCATCTCCATCGGTACGCGAGACACCATCATTCCCTTTCGAGCAAGTCATTCCCTTGCCCTCTCTGGTCCTCCTCCTTCTCCTTCTGCCTCCGAAACCCGCGCAGACCCACGTCTATAATTAGGTGACAAGTGCATTAATTGAAATGTTCATGCCCTCTTTATATCTTCTCCATAAGCAATCCTCCCGCCACGTCACCCACTCATCAGTGGACTTTTTTCTTAGAGAAACAAACACCACTCTATACTACAGCTGAAGGTTTCTCTTTTTATCTATTTATTTATTTGTGTGCGTGTGTGTGTGTGTGTAATATTTTTTTTTTAAGAAACATGACCTAAGATATTCTACAGTGTAATGTTGTACCGTATACCATTAGAAAATTATATTCCCCAATTACGCGCGAAAGAAAGAAGAAGAGGACTAAAAGGGGAAGAAGAAAGTGAACTAAACGGGGGTTGCCATATTTAATGTAGGCCTTGCATGTTTTCACTTCTGAAATCTGTTCCTGGAACAGATTTTTTATTTTTTTTGTTCCCGGGAACAAAAAAAGAACATAAACGCGTTTGGTTGCGTTTTTGTTCTTTTTTTGTTTTTTTGTTCCCAGAACACAAAAAGAACAGAAATGAGAAACAAAAAAAAGTTGTTACTTGTTCTAGAAACGATTTTTAAAAATGCTTCTTCTTCTCTCTCTTCTCTTTTCTTTTTCTTTTCTTCTTCTTTTTTTCTTCTTTTTTTTTTGGCCAATCGACGGCCTCGGCCATGGCCGCCCGACCAGCCGTTGAGGGCTGGCGACGCCGTCAAGGGTTGGTGACCTCGCCGAAGCATCGCCGGCCCCGGCGAGGCCGAGCCTCGCCTTGGCCGGGCGAGCTCGGGCTCGCCTAGATCCGACGAGGTCGAGCCTCGCCATGGCTAGGCGAGCTTAAGCTCGCCTAGATTCGGCGAGGCCGAGCCTCGCCGGGGGCCGGTGACGCTCGGCCTCGCCAGATCTGGGCGAGGCCAAGCTTGCCCAGCCAAGGCAAGGCCGAGCCTCGCCCAACCACGGCGAGGCTGCCGGCCCCGTCGGCCGGCCGTCGCCGGAGGCCGGCGACCGGCCGAAAGAAGAAAAATAAAAAAAGAAAGGAAAAAATGAAAAATAAAATAAAAATATTAAAAAATTAAAAGAAACAAAAAAGAATAAAATTTACCAAACGTGTTTCTATTCATTTTTTATTCCCGAACAAATTTACTAAACGCATTTTCTTGTCAAAAATAGTTCCCCGAAATAGAAACACTTTTTTCTATTTCTCTTCCCTGGAATAATTTTTGAACAGAAACGTTACCAAACGCGCCCGTAGTGACCCATCTTCATTCTGTTTTCTAGACTTCCATCGCTTTATTTGGAAACATCAACTAGACAAATTATAAAATGCATAAGTATACTTGTTGCCGATTAAATTTTATCATTTGTTAATGAAAGGTGTGGACATACAAAACTTGAGATATTGTAAAACTTTTATAATGTAAATTTATAGAATCTTGAACTTCCATTATTTGGAGAAACCCATTTGTTTCTCGTTCCCTTGTAGACAGGATCAAATTTTAAACCGTGGTAAGATTGTGGTTTGAGATTGAAATATTAGAAAGATCAAATAGAATCACAAGCACATATTTTTTTTTCTTCCTCCATTTCACAACGGACTGTCTCAAAAAGAGGAAAATTGAATCAAATAAATAAGTCTTATAACTTAAAATAGAAATAGCAATTTGAGTCTGATATGTGAATGCTCAACATTGACAAGGAGCGACTCAGATAAGGATGTACCTCAACACCTATATTTAAGTCGATAATCAAGTGCACAATTCAATATATAAAAAACAATAGTCAAAATAAAATAAAATAAAACTTTGTGTATACGATAAAAATACCATAAGATCTCTCTCTCTCTCAAGCTGATAATGACTCGCTCGACTTGGACACGTTCGCACCGACTCCTCAGAAAACGGCGGAGATGAGGACAAAAACGAGCGTAAAGCTGCAAAGAAAGAGATAAAGAGTCTACCCACTTTAAAAATGGAGGCGAATTCGGTGATTTGGTGGGAGGTTGAGATTGTAAAAATCTCAACTGAATCAGAAAGAAAGGTGCCTAAAGACCAGGAGAGGATGAAGACATACGCTTCAATTTTCTTTCAACCGAATCTCTCTCTCTCTCTGCGCCTATATATGGTCATCGTCACCGCTTCATGATAAGGGGGAGGACGATTGTTCAGAAATAGGAGAAGACGATGATAATGCTTTATCCTTTTTCTTCCATGGTTTTCAACTCTTCTCGTTGTTGTGTTCAACTCTCATAAGCACTCCCGCTGCCATGGCCTGCCTCCGCGCTCCGCCAACACTCGCACCGGCCTCCTGCAGTGAGTTCCAGCGACCGTCCGACGAACTCAGAAGCTTTTTCCTGACATCTCCCGCGGTCTTTTGCCGACTTTGCTCCCTCCTGGTGTCCCTGTGGCGAAGCATCATCCAAGCTGATCGTGCACTGCAGCTCCGGTGAGGAGCACCGCGTCCTTTCCTGCCTTGGTGTGTGGCCACGTCTTGCGCCTGCACCGCGCTCCGACAGCCATGCCTGCAAGTAACTGGCAATACTGACGCCCCCCCTGGTGTGCTTCCACATCCCTTCGCTACCTTAGTCCAGCGAGCTCCAAACGTTACCGGCGAACCCAGCAGCAGCGCCTCCAACGAGCTTCAGGCGTGATCAACAATCGCCTAACTGTTATGCCACACCTTGATTCTTCCTTGCAGGTTTCTCCAGTGTTCCAGTTCGGTACGCCTACGAAGCCTCGCTGTTGTTTGGCCATCTCGGCTGCACCTCCTCGCTGTGTTTGCAAGGTCCATAGTTTGCTCTTGGCCATAACCCTTCGCTGGCACTCGTTCAAGTCTACGGCCACAACATTATTTTCTTTTGCCTCTTGCTGTCCGCAAAAATGATATAGCTAGTACGAGTACATAGAGGGGGAAGAGAGAATTGAACACGCGGTTTATAGTGGTTCGGCTTGATTCAAGCCTACGTCCACTCTTCTGCACTGACAGCCTATTGGTTGGATTCCACTATGAACAAAGAGATGTTATAGCGATGATCTTCCTTGACTTCTAGGTGTAGATGATCTACCACACTCGCTCAAGGTATCACTAAGTATAAACACTCTCTGTGTATACAATTTCGCTCAAACTGTATCGACTAATAATCAAGGTGCTTCAGACTCTAGAATTTTTCTATCGATCACGCTCTTCAAAACAACTAGAACATCTTCCTTTTATACTCCTTTATGCCATCATAGCCGTTGGCACTTACCAAAGGAATTCCTCCAATCTACCCGTTGGACAGAATCAATCACGAAGATCATTCAAGCTATTTAAGGAACTGGCGATAGCCCATCAATCTGTTCGCCCATACAATCAGGATCTTGGTTTCCAAGAATAGAACATTCCAAGAATATTTCGTCGACCATCGGATCTTCAATCGATCTAGATAAGAATAAAAGAATCCGAAATATTTATCCAACCAAGGGATCTTCTCCAGAGGATAGGATCGAATCCTCAACCATATACTTCGGCTCGGCTCCTGCTCATTTATTCTTCACAAATGTCAATCTACAGCAATGACGGCTCCATGCCATCAGATTCTTAGTTTGACCATCCTTTGAAATCAACATCTACATCTCCAAGGTAAGTGCCTTTATACTCTGTTCTTGGAGAAACAAAGACGAGGACATTGGTTCCCTGAAGATCATCCGCCATTGAGCTCTTGATTGTGATTTTGAACATGTTTAATTACATATGTGATGATTAGAATATGGATTATTGCTTTAATGAGTTCCCTGGTTTATGAAGATTTTCGAGGATGTTGGTTTTTGAAGCTGGAAAAATGATGAAGAGAGCTGAGTGAATGAAGAAAACAAAGAGTTAATCATGTCTCTATACGATCTTGGAAAGAAAGAATAAATGAAAGAGGCAAAGGGAAGCCAAGCGAAGTGTGAGTTCATGTTCTGAAAGTGATGGACTAAGAAAGAGACCAAAAGAAAGAGAGGAAAAAAAAATAAAAACTAGTAAAAAATATTTAAAAACATATAAAAAATAATATATGTGTGTGTGTCTATACATATATGTATATATTAAAAGAGAGAGAAATAAGTGCAAGCCTTATGTAGGTCATTGCATTTTAGGTTGCAATGTTAATTCAATTTCATTTTAGTTGGGGCTCTTCCATTTAGGGAGATATTTTCTTTGAATTTTTCAAATGAATCCAAACTTTAGATAGTCCCTTTTTTCAAAGAGATAAAAGAAAATAAAAAAAAAATTAAGAAAATGTCAAAATTATATAAAATTGAAAAGATCAAAATCTCATTACATTAATAATAGATTTGCATTTAAGAATTAGTTCATATAAATGTTTTCCTCTTTTATAATATTTCCATTAATAGTAGATTCCTTTTTAGATATTAGAATTTAAATCACGCTATGGATGTTATTTAATTTTAGCTCATAGGATTGCTCCTCTGGCACTTAAAATGAGGCCTTGTAATGTTCCTCACCAACCATTGCATCAAGTTATTTTGCCATACCTTACCTTTTATTCATTCTTCATTAGTATTCTTGATATGTTTGTTGTTATTGCTTTTATGTAAATTTGTGTTGTGATTCATTTTTTAGTTGAATGGTTATATCATAATTTATGACCATACTAAATACAACGATAATGGCCTTATATAGCAATAAGAAAGTCATCATTAACACTCCACTGAGCACCCAATTCAAGACGACACCGAATGCATACCCTCGTGTACGCAACCTCAACGGGAAGATTTTAGAGCTATACATCGATGGGACTGGGCCTATCCTAATGGAGAAGAAGGCCACGTGGGACAAAATCAGGATAATGCACATGGTCACCATCTATGTGGCTATGATTGATCATGATAAGACTCATTCCAAAGGAGGTGAGGGAGAAGATCATCCCATGGATGCTACCCGCAACAATGATTGTGACAATCATTATGATCATTGACCATAATAACATTAAACGCGTACAGGTGGTGATGACTGGCCGTGTGCATCACCTTGTGTTATGTGGCCTACTCCTTTCTTAGGTATAGGTCCAATCATGTCAGTGTACAGCTCAGAGATCATTCTGCAGAGGTTGTGTGCATTAGGGTGTGTAATCGATGTTGTGGTAAATCAGCCGGTGGTGAGTGTACTGTTATCGATGATGTACATATTGCTCTTCAAGGTTTTTTACGTGCAAGGGAGGGGACTCTCGGACCTCTCTCTCTATACAACGCCACAGAGAGAGACTTCACGGGGAAGATTCAAGGCACCTGAGAGAAAAAATAAGATGATATAAAATCTCGGTCTTCAGTCATCTGCATAAATATAAAGCGCTACAAAATCACAATCATTGTCCTATCAATGACGTCCATGGTTGCGGTTTGCCAAGCTCCATCTTCCTTTATTCTGTGACCAAAAGTTTTCAGATGCTTTGGTCTCGGTTGAAGATTAATAGTAGCCCCTGTTTCCGGCCGCCGTTGATGCTATTAGTCATTGTTTGTGGCCATCTGTCGGACTCATTTTTGAAGGAGCACCGGAAGTTGTACTCTGTTTCGCGATCGAAAGCTGCGAAGTGCTCAAAGCTGTGAAATCCTTCATGTCCATCCTCACCAGCATCCTTCTCTCCATGCATAAAATTGCGGAATCCTTCAACATCGGTTATCAAGAGATGTGCCAGAGCATGCGTCCTTTTCCTTCTTGTTGTTTCGCATGAGGAACGGAGAATCTCAAGTTTTTATGGGCTTGATTTGGCTGTTACATAAAACCTGTGCAGGCACAATCGTTAGTCTCATCTTCTGGTCACTATGACTGATGAAAGACGATGATTGTATTCAATGATTACTTGCTGTCCATATTAGTCTTCAGTCTTGATGGGTGTTATTCGACTCGACGCGCATGTCATTTCCATTATATAAGAGCACATATCAATGTAGGAGCGAACTGTGTGGGATACATGCAAACTTCTCGCCAAACACATGCTTGTACATGTCTTATGTTGATTAAGTGGGACTGAGTGGTGGGCTGTCCATGAATGTACATAAGCATGTGCAATCTCATGGGAGATGGTTACGTTGAGTTGGCAGGCCAACATGAATGCATGCTGGACGGTCTTGGCCTTTCTCGATTCCTGTTTTTGCTCGTCCATGATTAGGGGTTAATAACCCATGAGTTCCTCGTCCCTTTGATATAGATAACATTCTCATGCATGGAATATGGATTGTATTTGTTGCAATGCTGCTGGTCAATATTCGTTGAGGGTGAATTTGGTGCATTTCGAAGTCGTTTGGAGGTTGCTTTGGTTGTTCAAGACGACACATTGACATGTTATTGATTTCATCATTCCTAGCATGTTTTGGTCTCGTTTCCAGACAAAGACAAGGCCATATGCTGATGTCCAACTCATGGGCAGCAAGCACTGGTCTTCTTTTCAGTCAAATAACGTGTCCCCGGGATAGTCTTTGTAAGGGCTAGTACGAACATCTAGAGAGGGTGAATAGGTGTTAAAAGAAATTTTTGCGAAAACGTTTGTAAAATACTTTTCTTTTGAAATAGAATCTTAAAAGCAATGGACTAGAGCGAGTTTTGCAGTTGAATAAATTTAAGAATAAGTAAAAGAGTTTAGGGAAGAGAATAAAAACACAAAATTTATAGTGGTTCAGGTTAGATCAAGCATACGTCCACTCTCCTGCGCTGAATAGGCTGGATTCCACTATGAATCAAAAGAGATTGTACAGTTACGTGATTTCGACTTCACAGTGCAAAGACTCTGCTACACTCTTCTGAAGTCTCACAAATGTTTGCTCTCTCTTTTGAGTACAATTTGAGCTAAGCAAATGAAATAGCAAGGAATTAGGAAGCTTCGAACTTTGAAATTTTTCTTTCATGCTCACTATCGAACAACTAGCGAGTCCGTCTTAAATACTCTTTCATGCCAAAACGACCATTGGCACTTTTCAAAAGAATTCTTCCAATCTACTCATTAGATATAATCAATTAAGAAGATCTCAAGTCGTTTGATGATCAAGATAAAAGCCCGTCAATCATATTCACCCATATAATCAGAATCTTGGTTTTCATAAGTAGAACTTTCCAAGTTTACTGGCCTTTCAAAAGATTTGATTATCGGAATTGATTCCAATAGAGATAATCTCTGATAATCAATCAAGTAGGTGTTGTATTCAACTAGAAAGCCTTCCACAAGTTGTACGAATTGAATACTTGAACAAATAAAAATAATCTCGCATATGGATAAGTCTTCATTCTTAAGTAGCGTTTAGTTTGGAATCTGTCAGCGTGAGCAGACTTTGATCCTAAAGTCTGTCGGTCTTCAGACTTTGACCTTAAAATCTTGGAGTCTTCAGACTAGACTATGGAAAGGTTTTGTTAACTTCAAAACAATAAATGAGTTTTCTCCAACAATCTCCCCATTTTTTATAGTAACAAAACTTTTCTGAAGATTTAAGAACTTTTGACCTGCAAAACAATACTTAGGCAATACATGATATCTCATAAAATAAAATGATTAGGTTCTAGATAACAATGATTCTGCAACCACATAAAATATGTTAGTCTTAAAATGATAAGACAAATAACTATCCAACCACAATCATTATCACCAAAGTGAGTTGCTGCAAGCGTCAAGTGTTAAAAAGTTCAACATACCAAAAGTCAAAATAAAGTCTAAAAAAGTGTTAAATCTGTGCACATTCTCTCCATTTTTGTCAATAGCAAAAAGTGGAGAACAAAAAAAAAAAATGGTTTGATGAAATTAGGGCTGCTTAGGGATACGAACAAGCTGGAAATCCCTCATGGACTGTACTGTCTCCTTCAGCTTTCTCACAGTCTCTTTCAGCTTCTCAATGTCTTCACCCTTTGCAGTTTCTTGCACTTGAAGCTTAATGGCCTATGCCTGCTAGTGAAGAGATTCTGAAGTAGACGCTAAAGCTGTTTTGAGGTTCTTGATCTCAAACTCCATCCCATACTACTGTGCCTTCAAATCCAAAAGGACTTCCAGCAGTCTTTTAAAGTCTGCTGTTGGTTCTGTTGGTGCACTTTGTCACGCTCCGATCCTCGAGCACGCACACATCCTTCTCTGTTGGTCGATTTTAATATGCGATACCCCAGGACTATGTATCGCTGACCCTTTTATTTATTTAAGCATATGTGGAAGCAGTTATAAATCCCCAGACAATCAAACGATAGGATAGAAAAGCAAGGCCATATTTTTCATATTGAAACTTATAACCAAACTTTTATACAAAATACAAACCAGAGTACTGCATAACTATCCACATCAAAATGGAAATCTCAAAGAAGATAAAATCTCAGTTCACCCGGGCCGTACTCAAGGCCCCTTTCGGGATTATCTTCTTCTCCCAAAAATCATTCTCCTTAAGTTTCACCGCAGAGTCCTCAGCTCCTCAACGAGGTCCTGAAATGTTTTCCCCAAATTGGGATGAGACTATGTCTCAGCGAGTTCTACCCCACTAAGACTCAATTAGGGAACGAATACACTACTTGGTTGCCTAAGCACAGCACGAGTTAGATGACTTACCTTGGCCTTAGTCTCAACCTGCATTTCAAGGTTATATATGAACACTTCACAAATCATAACGAACAATCAATCAAATCACGACAATCTGATCAAATCATTAATCAATCGAACTAGTCGATTACATGTTAGACGGACCATTCTAGATCAATGCTCTCGGGCGTCAAGTTCGCCAAGGTGACTTATCCACTAGACAATTGCGTGCGTTCTTTAAGGCGCCGTTTTTGCCAGTGACATCCTTAGTCACCGAACCACGCATGCCTATAACCATGTACTCAATAGACAATTGTGTGCGTTTTTTAAGACGACATTTTCGCCAGTGAGGTCCATAATCACTAAACCACACATGCCTATAACAATGTATTTAATAGACAAGTGCATGCGTTCTTTAAGGCGCCGTTTTTGCCAGTGATGTCCTTAATCACCGAACCATACATGCCTATAACAATATGAGTACTAGACCGATACGTGTGTTCTTTAAGGCGTCGTTTTCGCCAGTGATATCCCAATCACCGAACCACGTAGGTCCACAATAATGTATGTACTAGATCGATACGTGCGTTCTTTAAGGCGCCGTTTTCGCTAGTGATGTCCCAATCACCGAACCACGTAGGCCCATACACTGTGTCTGATTGGTTCAATCCCAGAGTATTTCCAATTCACTCTCATGATTCCATCCACTTTACAATTCAATCAAAGCATTATAAATGCTAAATAAACATACTCGGCCATCTACCAATCAATCATTCAATTTCACTCAATTTCAAACAATCTAGGGTAAATCCCTAAAATATCACAATTTATTTAATTTCATGTAACGTAGAGCTCAATTAAATAAACGGACTGCACCACAACAATCAGCATGAGATTTTGGCCGTCGGCCATCTCAATCTTAATTTCCGAAAAATAAATAAATAATTAAATAAATTTCGAAAATTAAATAATTAATATTAAAAATTCAATTTAGCTCAAATTAAAGCCCTATTAAATAAACGGACTTCACCACGGTCATCAACATAATTTTCCGGTCAATGGCCATCCTAGTTGAATTTTCAGAAAATAAATAAATAATTAATTTAATTCCGAAAAATAATATTTAAATACCAGAAATTCCACTTAGACCCGAATTGTCAAATTGAAGCCCGATAAAGGGTCGGAAAAATCCCAAGCTACCCTCAATAAATAGTAGACCATGTCTACTTGCTAAATACACATTCAATTTATCTAATTCGCATCACAATTGACTAATAAATACTAATCCATACTAATCTAACCACCTAAACCTAATTAATTAAAACTAAACAACCATTAAGTGTAATTAGTCCACTAAGCAAGGATTAGTGAGATTACTCACCGGATTTTAGCGCAAAATGGACCAATCTGACGGGGACAACACGAGGGTTGTTTCTTCCCAAAGCGACTCACGGATCCAGGGCCCGAAAACGGCCCAAAACGGCCCACGAGTGAGCTGGAAATCCACTCGTTGGGTTGCTGAACAAGGCTGGCCAAGGCTAGTTCGGCGGCTAGGGCGGCGAAGCAAGGCCGAGGGAGAGCGAGGGAAGCTCCGGCGGGTCCGAACGGTGGCCAGACAGAGCTTGGTGGCGGCCGGAGGTGGCTGGACAAGCTGGACAAAGGCGGAGCAGGGTTGGGTCGTGCGGGGGTGATATAGCTAGTACGAGTACCTAGAGGGGGGTGAATAGGTATATAAAGGATTTTTCTTGATAATTGCACAATACTTAGACAGTTGAAGGATTTGCAGCAATTAATAATCAATCATAAGACTGAGTAAAGGAAAGAGAGAATTGAACACGCGGTTTATAGTGGTTCGGCTTGATTCAAGCCTACGTCCACTCTTCTGCACTGACAGCCTATTGGTTGGATTCCACTATGAACAAAGAGATGTTATAGCGATGATCTTCCTTGACTTCTAGGTGTAGATGATCTACCACACTCGCTCAAGGTATCACTAAGTATAAACACTCTCTGTGTATACAATTTCGCTCAAACTGTATCGACTAATAATCAAGGTGCTTCAGACTCTGGAATTTCTCTATCGATCACGTTTCTTAAAACAACTAGAACGTCTTTCTTTTATACTCCTTTATGCCATCATAGCCGTTGGCACTTACCAAAGGAATTCCTCCAACCTACCCGTTGGACGGAATCAATCAAGAAGATCATTCGAGTTATTTAAGGAACCTGACGATAGCCCATCAATCATGTTCGCCCATACAATCAGGATCTTGGTTTCCAAGAATAGAACATTCCAAGAATATTTCGTCGACCATCGGATCTTCAATCGATCTAGATAAGAATAAAAGAATCCGAAATATTTATCCAACCAAGGGATCTTCTCCAGAGGATAGGATCGAATCCTCAACCATATACTTCGGCTCTAGATTTCCTTCGTCACTGGATTAGAAAGACTGTCAGTGAGAATAGTCTTGAGTCTTGAGTATTGAGTCTTGAGATCATAAAGTCTTCAAACTTTAAACTGTCGGTCTGCAAATATCCAGACTAGACTGATAGAAACGTTTTGTCAGCTTCAAAATATTCTGGAAAGATTTCTCCAACAATCTCCCCCTTTTTGATGGTGACAAAACTTTCTTGTAGATTTGAACAACTTTGACCTGCAAAAAACATTTCTCAAGCAATATGGCTAACTCATAAAGATTAATAAAGCAACCAGACTCTGCATCCACAGAAAATTGGTTAGTCTTTCATGAGTAATACCATATAACAACACTTGATATAAATGCAACCAGTCAAGCATCTAAATCCACAGCCAATTCAGTCAAATTCACACCCAAGTTCACTCAAGTCAAACTAAAAAAAAACAAACATAACCACAAATTTAAAGTCAAAGTTTAAAAGATGTTGGTTCAAATTGGTTCTCCCCTTTTTTGTCATCATTAAAAAGGTGAGAAAGGAATCGAATGCCGCTTGGGAATGCGTACGATCGGAAATCTCCCATAGACTGGACTATGCCTTCTAGCCTCTTCAAGTCTTTCCTTAGTTGAGCTACCTCCTCTCCTTTGGCATTGGCTTGAAGTTGTAGAGCGAGGTCTTTCATTTTGTCCTCCGGGGGTAACCGAAGATGCTTGTCCAAAGATTCTTTATGGTTTGAATCTCACAAATCCGAGCATATATTTGTCCTCGCATTTCCAGAAGGATATCAAGAATACGACGAAAATCTGCTGAGTTGTCCGTCTATGTACTTGCATGAGCTTTCTCAGATGGAGTGAATGCAGACGATGGAGCTTCTGTATAATCTTGCAGATTTGGAGTCGACGTATCGTGTCCTTCTTCAGGCAATTGAGAAACCTGAACTTCTTCTGGGTCTGCTGGAGATTGTCTTAGACCTTCACTATCGGCAGCATGTGGTGTGAACCTTTCTTGCTCGCCAACTCCCCCTGTCTCTAGGACATCAAAAGAGGAAAAGTGATGATCATGCTCTTCTGTATCTTGATTTCCCTTTTCTCCAGATTCAGCTGCAGACTTTTCTTTCTCTCCTTCTCTTTCTTCTTCAGCTTCTTTCTCCTTCTCTCTCTGCTTTTCTTCTTCTCTGTTCTTGGCTTGTTCCTCTTCTTTTCTCTGTTTCTTCTGAAGTTCGGTCGGTTGAGGCACAGAACGTCTGGTTCTTGTCAATGCACAGATAGTGGGATCTTCATCCTCTTCATCTTCATCCTCCAAGATGAGAGTTCTTTTCTTCTTTTTCGATGGGGCTCCAATGGCCTCCTTTCCTTTTCTCTTTGAAGCGAGACGGGCTGGAGACTTCACTCTAAATTTCTCCATTGCCTTGGAAAGTTCTTGCAGACGCATCTTCATTAACATCTTCAAACCTACCACCATCTTATCACACGGTCGAACACAAAGTGTATGTGGCGGTTCAATATTCATGTGTCTGAAGATCTTGGTCACCAGACCTGGATAAGGCAATTGTCCCTTGTCTTTCGACATTGCTCTGTACATATGGAAGAGAATGGTGTGAGGGAGAGAGAACTTCCGTCCTGAGTTGATCGCGTACATCAATTTTGCTTCAGAATTAGACACGGAAGTCTTTGACGTAGACTTCGGTCTAAGACAGTTGATCACAATTTTATGAAGCACAATGTTGATGGCATTCATCCTTGAGTAGATAATTCTCTTCTCTGTATCCCTATCTTTGACAAGTTCCAAGGTCGTACGAGCATGTGAGACTTTGATTGGTTGATAACGCCCTCGTTCAACTCCAACTATGTCTGCCAACATGTCCACATCTACCACGTAGACTTGGTCTCGTACACTGAATGAAATTCTATTCGCATCCAAAAAGTTGAGATTCGAATAGAAATATGCGGTCAGTTGTGCATAACCGTTCGTGGTGTTAGAGCAAAATTTCTCAAGTTGAAGCAAATTCAACTTCTCTCTCAAGTTCATGTTGATGGCGTCCAGGAAGTCAAAATCGACACTTCTAGGGTTTATCACCCCTCTTTTCAACAGTCTGAAATACACATTCTCCTGATCCTTTGATTTGAACAAATCCGTTCGATTTCCTTTCACCTTTGCTACCACACCCATTCTCGGTTGGAATTCAAGGAACATTCTGTCATCATCGTTCCCTTCAATCAAATTTTGTCCTGGTACACGAGGATCACTTGGAATGTTTGCAAGTGCATCCTCTGCCATTCCTTTCGGAGCAATTCCCAATTCCTCCATTTTCCGCAGAAAAAGATACTCATTCCCATAGTTTTTGTCCTTAAGGAAATCATCTATGTAGTTCAATGGTGTACCGGTGCTTTTCAACGCACGATAAAGCTTATAGATAAATGAGGGTTTTTGGACTCTTACAAGGTTGGCGTCCTCGATTATCTCTTCCTCCATTAGTTGACTTGCACCTTGTGGGGTAGAAGGCGTTGAATGACGTGGATGAGAGTGAATCGGGCTTTGTCGCTGACTAGATAAGTCTTCCTCCTCGGTGAGATCGAAATGTGTCGGTCCCTTCTCCATTCTTTGTGGTCCCCTGCTTGCGATTCTTGATGATTTCCTTGAAGAAGACATCCTTCTTTGTCGTTTGAAAGATTCCTTCACTTGCTTTCCCAAGAAAAGATGACCACTTTCTCGAAGATGAACAAGAAATAGAAACAGGATCGGGAGGAGAGTGCCTTTTAGGGTTTTGAAGATTGGGAAAAAACACTGTATTTATATAACTCAATTTTGAAAAGGGAAGTTCAATCGGCACAAGGAAGGTGTACGAACACTTCTTTTTAAAATCAATAACTGCCAAAATTAATCCTTTTGAAAAGACAAGTTTTCGATTTTCACACAGATTATAACTGAACGAAAGATCGTACCTTTTCGAGTTCGGATAAAATAGCAACTTACAGTCTATAGCCATGAATGTCTGAGTCTGAGGATTTAGAGTCTGAGAGATTAGAGTCTGAGGGTTGGTGATCTCTAGACTTTAACTTCTTCAAGCTTCAAAATGTTGAGTCTGGAACGGATAAAGTCGAATTGATTTTTCTCCAAAGGCTTTGTGAAAATATCCGCTAGTTGACTCTTTGAATCAACAAATTGAATCGAGATTTCTCCATTTTGAATATAATCTCTAATGAAGTGATGTCGAATCTCAATATGCTTTGCTCTTGAATGAAGGATTGGATTTTTGGTGAGATTGATCGCGCTGGTGTTGTCACATTTGATTTCTGTGCATGAGTCTTCAATGCCAAAGTCTTGTAGTTGTTGTTTTATCCATAGAATTTGCGAACAGCAGCTTCCAAGAGCTACATACTCTGCTTCCTTGAAAACCAAGACACTGTCCTATTTCCAAGCAGTTGACAAGTTCCAGAAATGTTCTTTCTATCGACTCTGCAACCGGCCAGATCTGCGTCTGAGTATCCTAGAAGATTAAAGTCTCCCTTCTTTGGATACCAAAGACCGATGCTTGAAGATGAGGCAACGTATTTGATAATACGTTTCACGGTACTGAGATGAGATTCTCTAGGATCTGATTGAAACCTAGCACAGATGCAAACACTTAACAAAATATCAGGTCTAGAAGCGGTTAGATAAAGAAGTGAACCGATCATGCTCCTGTAAAGTTTTTGATCTACTTTCTTCCCTTCTTCATCCTTGTCTATCTTCGAGAGAACATGACATTGGTATGTCGGTCTTTTTGCATTTTCCAATCCAAACCTTTTGACAAGATCATTTGCATACTTTTCTTGATGAATGAAAGTTCCTTCCTTCATTTGTTTCACTTGGAGTCCAAGAAAGAATGTTAACTCTCCCATCATACTCATTTCAAACTCATCCTGCATAGACTTAGAAAATTTCTTGCATAGACTTTCATTAGGAGATCCAAAAATAATATCGTCCACATATATTTGAACAAGTAAAAAGCTTTTGTTTTCCTTTTTGATAAATAAAGTAGTATCTACTTTACCTTTGTCAAAACCATTATGTATTAGGAACTTACTTAGTCTGTCGTACCAAGCTCGAGGTGCTTGCTTTAAACCATACAAGGCCTTTTTCAGTCTGAAGATTGAGTCTGGCTTTTTTGGGTCTTCAAACCCAGGTGGTTGTTCCACATAAACTTCCTCATGGATAAATCCATTTAGGAATGCACTTTTGACTTCCATTTGGAATAACCTGAAATTTTTATAATAAGCAAACGCAAGTAATAGTCGAATAGCTTCTAACCTTGCTACTGGTGCGTAAGTCTCGTCATAGTCTATTCCTTCTTCTTGCGTATATCCTTTGGCCACGAGTCTTGCTTTGTTTCGTACGACTTTTCCTTCCTCATTCATCTTGTTCCTGAATACCCATTTGGCTCCAATAACAGTTTTACCTTTTGGTTTAGATGTCAATTCCCAGACATCATTGATGTTGAACTGTCTGAGTTCTTCTTGCATAGCTTCGATCCAGCTTTCATCAGATAAAGCTTCTTCTATGCTTTTTGGTTCAATTTCAGAAAATGAGAGCCACAGCACTAGATTCTTCACGCCTTTTTGATCTGGTGCGGATTCCTTCATTGATTTCGCCGATAATGAGATCTTTGGGATGACTGGACTTATGCTTCCAGTTACTGGTTGATTTGCCTGGTTGATGATCTCTTTCTTTATTTGAATCTTCATGAGCATCTTGATGTTGGACTTCAAGAGTCTGAGACGCTTCTTGAGTTGTAAGCTTTGGAAGGTCTGGAGTAGGTTCAGACTCTTCATACTGAATCTGACTGGATTCATCTTGTGTTGAGTCTTGGAATTTGACATTCATTGATTCCTCCACCGACTGGCTTTTCTTGTTATAGACTCTGTAGGCCTTGCTTGATGTAGAATATCCAAGGAAGATGCCTTCATCTGATCTTTCTTCAAACTTACTAACTTGATCATTTGCATTTTTCAAAATAAAGCATTTGCAACCGAACACATGGAAGTATGAAACAATAGGCTTCTTACCTTTGAACAATTCATAAGGGGTTTTCTCTAGAATAGGTCTTAGGAAGACTCTATTGATGATATAGCATGCTTTGAAACAGACTTGAAAAATCGTGAAGAAATTTTACTTTCAATTAAAAGAGTTCTAGCAATTTCTTGAAGAGATCTATTCTTTCTTTCCACAACTCCATTTTGCTCGGAGTATATGGAGAGGAAAACACATGATTAAAACCAGATTTATCACAAAATTTTGTAAAATCTTGATTTTCAAATTCACTTCCATGATCTGTTCTTATACTTGAGATAGCACATCCTTTTTCATTTTGAACTTTTTTAGCAAACTTCTCAAAGTATGAAAAGGTTTCTGACTTACTTGCAAGAAAATATACCTAGGTAAAGCGAGAGTAATTGTCCACAATGACTAAACAATATTTCTTACCTCCAATGCTCTGGGTTCTTGTTGGTCCGAAGAGATCCATATGCAGCAACTGTAGTACATGATTAGTAGAGACATGATTTATTGGCTTAAATGAATTTCTTACCTGCTTTCCCATAATACATGGTGTGCATGAATCGGACTTTTGGTATGGCAATTTAGGTAGACCTCAAACAATTTTCTTTGATGAGATTTTGGCTAATTGCTTCATATTGACATGGCCAAGCTTTCTGTGCCATAAGATCGCTTCATCTTGAATTGAGATTAGGCATTGTGTTTCATTTGGTTTTACATCAAGGAGGTAGATATTTCCATGCCTTCGACCCATGAAAGACTGAGTCGAGTCTTTACTAATTCTAGAACATATGCCTTCTTGAAAGGAAATCTTGAAACTAGTATCACACAATTGGCTAATGCTGAGAAGATTGTAGTTGAGTCCTTCCACTAGAGAGACATTGCTTATTGTGAGATTTCCAATTTTCACAGTTCCAAATCCCACAATGCTTCCTTTGTCAAGTTTCCACCAAATGAAACTTTTCCACCATTTACTTGAATAAACTTTATGAAGTAATTTGAGTCTCTGTCATGTGTCTTGAGCATCCGCTGTCAAGATACCACTTTATCTTCTTTTTGACAGAGACCTGCATTCGAAAGAGAGTCTCAAGCTTTCTTTGGTACCCAAATTTTCTTGGGTCCTTTGGCGTTAGTAGGATAAGCATTATTAGGCCATACTTTCTTAACAGGCTTCCAAACCATAGGACACTCTTTTTCAAAGTGATCCTGACTGTTACACTTTGAACACCTTAGAGCATTTCGACCTACAGACTTTACAAAAACTTTCTTGAAATGATTTTTGTAAGCCTCTCTCGACGGTCTTTTCTTAATTCTTTCTTTTACTTTCGGAAAATCAATCAAGGGGATTGTTTCTACGCTGTCATACCTAGACCGGACTTATTGAAGTAAGGTCTTTGAACCGAAAGAACTTTCTCAAGTTTTTCGGACCCTATTGAAAATTTCTTTGAAATATTTGATAAGTCAGTTTTTAAGAAAGCATTTTCTTTTGAAAGATTATCTTCATTCTTTTTAAGAGTAGAAACATTCAAGTCTAAACTTTTCACTCTTTCTTCTAAAATGTTTTCCTTTTGTTTTAGAGCTGAATTTTCCTTTTTAAGTTCGGAAATTTTTTTGAGAGCAGTCTTAAGACTAAAACATAGTTCATCAATGTATTTAGAGACTTTGACGAGAATTTTAAAATCACTTACCTCAAATTCACTGTCCGAATTTGATCCAGTCCGAGTCGATTGTGCCATCGGACACGGGTTGGCATATTCTTCATCACTTTCTTCACACTCGTATCGCTCCGGGTTTCGGCTTTGAGAGCTTTTCGAGACTTTTCAGATTTTCCTCTCTTCTTCTTGAAGAGGACGGTTAGGTCGATGTGTCCCTTTTTCTTACATTCGAAGCGACTACATCTTTGTTTGGTTTCTCATTATCAACAAACTTGGTTTGTTTGTTTCTAAAAACTTTGTTTCTTTGAGTTGAACCTTCTTCCTTTTCTATTCAGCTTTCTGAATCTTCTTATCATAAGAGCAAGCTCCTCATCGTCCAGATCTTCTTCAGAATCTTCATGGGATCAAAAATTTTATGTCCTTGATTCTCAAGACCATTGACAATATCTGTAAAACGGCTAAACATGTCAGTTATAGATTCTCCTGGTTTCATTTTGAAGGCTTCATATTGACCAAGGAGAATGTTAATTCTAGTCTCCTTCACTCGGTCTGTCCTTTCATAGGTGATATGTAATCTATCCCGAGACTTCTTTTCTTTGTAACACAAGAAGATATTCTGTATATTCGATTGGTGACAAAGCACAATATAAAGAGTAAATTGCTTTTGCATCGAGTGCTTGTCTCTTGTTTATCTCTTCTTGAGACATTCCGCCGGTCTCAATAGTTTCTTTCCCTCTTTCGGATACGATGCGGCGGTAGGAGTGATTCCTCTTTCCACAACGTCCCATTCCGAGAGGATCCTTTGACCGTAGGAAAGCTTTCATCTTGTTCTTCCGGATGTTGTAATCCTTTCCATCAAAGTAGGGTGGTCTCAGTATTGCTTTGCCCTTCCACCAGCCACGGTGCTAGCATGCTAGCCATGGATCTTTTACTCAAGTAAAACACTTCAAATAAAGTAAGAACACGGGCTCTGATACCAATTGATATAGCTAGTACGAGTACCTAGAGGGGGGTGAATAGGTATATAAAGGATTTTTCTTGATGATTGCACAATAATTAGACAGTTGAAGGATTTGCAGCAATTAATAATCAATCGTAAGACTGAGTAAAGGAAAGAGAGAATTGAACACGCGGTTTATAGTAATTCGGCTTGATTCAAGCCTACGTCCACTCTTCTGCACTAACAGCCTATTGGCTGGATTCCACCATGAACAAAGAGATGTTACAGTGTTAATCTTCCTTGACTTTTAGGTGTAGATGATCTACCACACTCGCTCAAGGTATCACTAAGTATAAACACTCTCTGTGTATACAATTTCGCTCAAACTGTATTGACTAATAATCAAGGTGCTTCAGACTTTGGAATTTCTCTATCGATCACGTTTCTAAAAACAACTAGAACGTATTCCTTTTATACTCCTTTATGCCATCATAGCCGTTGGCACTTACCAAAGGAATTCCTCCAATCTACCCGTTGGACGGAATCAATCAAGAAGATCATTCGAGCTATTTAAGGAACCTAACGATAGCCCATCAATCCTGTTCGCCCATACAATCAGGATCTTAGTTTCCAAGAATAGAACATTCCAAGAATATTTCGTCGACCATCGGATCTTCAATCGATCTAGATAAGAATAAAAGAATCCGAAATATTTATCCAACCAAGGGATCTTCTCCGAGAGGATAGGATCGAATCCTCAACCATATACTTCGGCTCTGGATTTCCTTCGTCACTTTGGATTAGAAAGACTCGGTGAGAATAGTCTTGAGTCTTGAGTCTTGAGTCTTGAGATCATAAAGTCTTCGGACTTTAAACGCTCGATCCGCAAATATCCGGACTAGGCGTAGAAACATTTTGTCGGCTTCGAATATTCTGGAAAGATTTCTCCAACAGGGGGAAACGCCTGGGCGCGAAGGAACGGAGGCTGGTGAAGTGCGCGGCGAGCGGCGGATGCGTGGGCACGGGCGGCGGAATGGCAGCGACGGTGGCTGGCTTCGACGAGCTGCTGTCCTTCCTCCGCTTCTGGTTTTCACAAACCAGAAAGAAAGAGGGGTTCGGTAACGTGGGGTGGGGAAGAAGAGAGAGGAGAGAGAGAGAGAGAGAGAGAGATAAGGCTTGACCGGTCAAAAGGAAAGAGAGAGAGAAGAGTGAGTCGGTGGGGGGCTGTCCGCACGAAGGGGGAGGGGAGAGGAGAGAGAACAGAGAGAGAAAAAGAGAGAAAAGAGAGAAAAGGGAGAGAGAAAGAAAAAAGGGAAAAGAAAATAATATTTTAAATAAGAAAACACAATTTTCTTATTACTTCTATTATTTTCCTTTTCTCATTCCCTTTTTAATTTCTTTTGGTCTTCAATTTTTCCTTTGATAATTTCTTTCTTGAAATTTCAGACTCGTCAATAATTTGACGAACGATGAGACAAGATCCTAAAAATGAATTGTGACACGCTCGAATATTCGATTCCCGAAACCAAATTAAATTTCATGGTTAGAATCAATTAAACGCGATTTTAGTCCAATCCAACCAATTGA
The DNA here is from genome assembly GCA_014182725.1 of Eucalyptus brandiana. Lineage (NCBI taxonomy): Eukaryota > Viridiplantae > Streptophyta > Magnoliopsida > Myrtales > Myrtaceae > Eucalyptus > Eucalyptus brandiana. The sequence continues at coordinate 9,502,409 of CM024676.1, forward strand.
GTAGCTTTTAGGGATTTTACTGCAGATACATCCCTTAACGGCTTCGCCCAATAGGTTAGTTAACTCTTGAGTGATCAGCTCAGAGAAAAAGGACCATAGGTACGTTGATGACATGCCCATTTTACTTTATTGAAACGGGGTCGAATTTCAGGATATCACACACTTGGTCTAGCTAAATCAATTCCAAGAATATTGAGGTCTAAGGGATTCTCAGCACATCGATCACTAAGGCTTGGAGAGGATGCCTCAACATTAGCTTCAAGGAATTGAGAGGCATGGACGTCCTTTGGATCTGCTGGAGACATGCTAACATCATCACTGGTAAAAACAAGAGAAGAAGTACCTGTCTTTTCACGAGCTCCCTCTGTTTCCGTGGCTACAGGTGGAGAAGCGAAAATTTCTTCTTGCTCCTTTTCAGTTTCGACTTCCAAGTGATGTTCTTCTTCTTTTCAATCTCCAACAGTTCCACTCCTAGTTTTCTCAAAATCCTTTGTCAATGATATCGCTAGAGTTGACTCAAAAGAGTAATCCCTACCATGTTCTTCTCCTTCTTTTCTTCCTTCTCTTTCTCCTTCTTCTCTTTCTTCTCTCCTCTCTTCTCTTCTTTCTCTTTCTTCTCTTCTCTCCCCTATTTCTCCTCGTTCTCTTCCTTCTTGGTCTCACGGCTGCTCAAAACTAACAAAGCTCCGAAGATTTTTCAAGGTGAAAGCAAAAAGAGTAAGCTCATCCTCATTATGTTCATCCTGAAGAATAAGGGCTCTTCTCTTCTTTATTGATTCAATCACGGGCTCCTTGCCTTTTCTCTTCTTCACAGTAGAGTCTTGTTTTGTTTTGCTCAGGGATGTCTCCTTAAAGCGCTCCAAGGCCTTGTTCAGTTCCTCCAGTCTCATTTTCGACACCATCTTCAATCCTATCACCATAGGAGTAATGGTTTGAACACCAAGAAATGCAGGAAGCTGAATATGAAAGTGTCTGAACAGCTTGGTAACAAGCGCTGAGTAAGAAAATTATCCTCTATCCTTCACTACAATCCTATACATGTGCATAAGGATTGTGTGGGGGTAGCGAGAACTTCATCCGATTGCTGATGGTGAACATCAGTTTTGCTTCTAAACGAGAAACATCAGTCTTAGAGGTTGACTTGGGTCAGATGCAATTGATCACGATCTTGTGCAGTAAAATGTTGGAGGCAGTCATTCTTTGATAAATAATGCCACCCTCAGAAGATTTGTCCTTCACAAGAAAACTTGTAGCATGACCAACAGTCACGTTTATTGGTCGGAAACTCCCTCTTTCCACACCAATAACGTTCGCCAGAGTGTCTACATCCACTACAAACTCTCTGTCCCTCACAGTAAAATAAAATCTATTCGCATCAAGAAATGACAAATTCGAATAAAAATAAGCGGTCAATTCGGCATAAAGCGACAGCGGTCTCTGAACAAAATCTTTCAACTTGAAGGAGAGCAAGTTTCTCCCTCAGATTCACTTGCAAAGAGTCCAAGAAATCGAAATCCACAGTTTGAGGGTTCATCACCCCTCTTTTTAGCAGTTTGGAATAAGTCCTTTGGTGATCTTTGGATCGAAACAAATTCGTTCCCTCACCACGCACATTTGCAACAACGCCCTTCCTAGGCTGAAAGTTTGCATACAACTTCTCATCGTCATCCTTAATCTCAGGCTGATTAAAGGAACTAAAACACGGATCAACTAGAAAGTTCGCAAAAGTCCTGTCTGCCATTCCTTTAGGCGCAATGCCTAACCTTTCCATTGATCTAAAAAACAGAGTCTCATTCTTGTAACCTCTCTCTTTCAAAAAACTCATCGATGAAAGTCATCGCAGTGCCTCCCTGCTTCAACTGATTATAGAGTTTCAAGAGGAACTCGGGTTTTAGCATTCTTACAGGTTCAACGTCTTCCACGATCTCTTCTTCCTCGTAATGGTGTGGAGGAGGTTGAGGTGCATGCGGTTGAGAATGCTGTTATTCTTGTTGTTGTGAATCTTCTTCCTCAGTTAAGTCAAAATGAGTAGAACCCTCGGGTATGCTTCGTGATCCCCTGCTCGCGATCCTGGAAGACTTCATTTGGAAAGACATCTTTACATTCGTGGAGAATTTCTTGAATATGTTCGGGTGAGAAAGATGAAAACTTTTGTAGATTAAAGCTTGAGAGTATAAGTGAGAGAGTAGAAATTTCGTATTCTAGGGTTTGAGCGAAACGTAAATGACGAAGAAAAACTCAATGGTGTATAAATGGGGTAAACGAACCGTCACACTGAAAAAGATGCCATTTTCGAAATATGAGAATTTCCAAAAATCAAAAATTTGAAAAAGATTATTGCTAAAAATAAAATATGCAAACAACGATTTAAATGGCATTGTACCTTTTCGAAAACTTCATATCATCATTAAATCACCTGCTTTTTAAGAAATATTAACTTACTGAATTAATTCCTGGACAATCTAGGTTTGATCAACTTCAGACTTTAGCTGGTAGAAGAGATAATATTCAGTCTGGTGTGAATAGACTCAAATAAACTTTTCTCAAGTGGCTTTGTAAAAATGTCTGCCTACTGGTTCTTCGAGTCAATGAACTGAATCATAATTTCTCCATTTTAAACATGATCCCTTATGAAATGGTGTCGAATCTCAATATGCTTTGCCATTGAATGAAGAATTGGGTTCTTCGTGAGATTAATAGCACTGGCGTTGTCGCATTTGATCTCGGTGTACGATTCTTCAATTCCAAAGTCTCTTAACTATTGCCTTATCCACAAAATTTGAGAACAACAGCTCCCAAGAGCCACATACTCTGCTTTTGCTATTGATAAAGCTACAGTACTCTGCTTTCTTGAAAACCAAGACACCAGCTTGTTGCCTAGCAGTTGACAAGTGCCAGAAATACTCTTTCTATCAACTTTACAACCTGTTAAATCTGCGTCTGAATATTCAAGGAGAGTAAAGTCTCATTTTTTGAGATACCACAGACTTAGCCTTGGAGTAGTTGTGACGTATTTGATGATGCGTTTTGCAGCAATTAAATGAAATTATTTGGGATCTGATTGAAATCTAGCACAAATGCAAACACTAAATAAAATATCAGGTTTAGATGCAGTAAGATAAAGAAGTAAACCGATAATGCTTTTGTAAAACTTCTGGTCAACTTTCTTTCCTCCTTCATCTTTGTCCAGCTTCAAAGAACTTGACATTGGTGTTTATGTCTTTTTGCAATTCTCCAATCCAAATTTCTTGATGAAATATTTCGCATATTTCTCTTGATGTATAGAGATACCATTCTTCGATTGTTTAACTTGTAATCCAAGGAAGAAGGTCAATTCTCCCATCATACTAATCTCGAACTCATCCTACATATATCTAGAGAGTTTCTTGCATAGATTTTCATTATGAGATCTAAATATGATATCATCAATATAAATTTGAACTAGCATAAAGTCTTTACTTTCCTTTTTAATGAATAACGTAGTATCTACCTTTCCTTTTTCAAAACTATTTTAGATTAGGAATTTACTTAACCTTTCATACCAAGCTCGATGTGCTTACTTTAATCCATACATGGCCTTTTTCAATCTGTAGACTGAGTATGGCTTTCTTGGATCTTCAAAACCAAGTGGTTGTTCTACATAGACTTCTTCTTGAATAAATCCATTTAGGAATGCATTTTTTACGCCCATTTGGAAAAACCTGAAATTTCTATAACAAGCAAAAACAAGTAACAATCTTATTGCTTCTAACATTGCTCTAGTGCATAGGTCTCGTCATAATCTATTCCTTCTTCTTGCGTGTATCTTTTACCCACAAGTCTTGCTTTGTTCCTGAACACTTTTCCTTTTTCGTCCACCTTGTTCATGAAAACCCATTTAGTTCCAATAAAAATTTACCTTTAGGTTTATGAATTAACTCCCAAACATTGTTGATGTTAAGCTGTCTAAATTCTTATTGCATAGCTTCGATCCAGCTTTCATCAGACAGAGCTTCTTCTACACTTTTGAGTTCAATCTCAAAAACAAGTGCTAGTGTGCTAGACTCTTCTCGCTTTTGGATCTAGTTCGAATTTTATCATCAATGTTGCCAATGATGAGTTTTTTAGGATGACTTGACTTGTGCTTCCAATTGCTAGTTGGTCTAAAAGTTTGCTGATCCTCTGCTTCGGTTGAATCTTCTAATTCTGGTTGATGCTGATCTTCAGAAGTCTTAATCGCTTCGGGGGAATTAGACTTTATAAAGTCTGGAGCAGGTTCAGACTCTTCAAGTTGAGTCTAATCTTCTTGAGCCTCCATAAAGTCTTGAAACTTAACGTTCATGGATTCTTCAACAGATTGAGTCTTCTTATTAAAGACCCTGTATGTTTTGCTTGAGGTTGAGTAGCCAAGGAAAATTCATTCGTCTGACTTTTCTTCAAACTTCCCGGTTCGATCATTTGCATTTTTCAATATGAAATATTTACAACCAAACACATGAAAGTAAGAGACAATTGACTTCTTCCCTTTATAGACCTCATAAGGAGTTTTTGTTTTAGAATATGCCTCAAAAATACTCTATTGATAATAAAGCAAGCTGTAGAAACTGCTTCAACCCAAAATCGAGATGGAATTTTACTCTCAATTAAGAGGGTTCTTGCCATTTCCTACAAGGATCTGTTCTTCCTTTTCACAACCCCATTTTGTTCTGGAGTGTATGGAGAAGAGAATACTTACTGGAAACCAGATTCCTCACAGAATTATGCAAAATCTTGATTCTCAAACTCATCTTCATGGTCTGTTCGTATGCTCGAAATAGCATAATCTTTCTCATTCTGAACTTTCTTGGCAAACTTTGAGAAGTGAGATAGTGCTTCAGACTTATTTGCCAGAAAGTAGACCCAAGTGAAACGAGAGTAATCATCTACGATTACTAGGCAGTATCTCTTTCCACCAATACTTTGAATTCTGGTTAGTCCAAAAAGGTCCATATGCAGAAGCTGCAAAGCTCGATTGGTAAAAACTCAATTTACAGGTTTAAAGGAACTTTTAACCTGTTTTCATAAGACACAATGAGTGCATAAATCAGACTTTTGATAAGTCAAATTGGGAAGACCACGAACAAGTTTTTTGGAGGAAATCTTGGCAATCTACTTCATGTTAACATGACCAAGCTTTCGATGCCAAAGATTTGCTTCATCTTGAATGGATATAAGACACTGAGAACTTTCTGGTTTTACATATAGAAGGTAAATATTCACATGCCTTCGTCCAGTGAAAGATTGAGAGAGATCTTTACTCGTTCCCGAACAAATGCCTTCTTGGAAGTTGATTTTAAATCCTGTGTCGTAAAGCTGACTTATGCTGAGTAGATTGTAATTCAGACCTTTCACCAAAGAGACATTGTTGATAGTCAAGCTTCCAATCTTCACGGTTCCATATCCAACAATTCTTCCTTTGTTATTTCCACCAAAAGAATCTTTTCCACCATTTGTTTGAACAAGTTTTATAAAGCAACTAGAGTCTCCAGTCATGTGCCTCGAACAACTACTATCCAAATACCATTTGATCTTTCTTTTGATAGTGACCTGTGATCAAGAAAAGAACTCAAGCTTTCTTTGATACCCACATTTTCATGGGTCTAGGGGAGTTAGTATTAAACACTGTCTTTGCCCAATCCCTCTTAACACATCTCCAAACCTCGGGACATTCCTTCTCGAAATGTTCTGAGATGTTACACTTTGAACATTTGAGAGCACTCCTGCCAACAGGTTTTACAAACACTTTTTGAAAATGATTTTTGTAAAATGCCCTTGTAGGTCTTTGTCTAATCCTTTCTTTAACTTTGGGAAAATCAATTAAAGGAACAGTTTCTAAAGTCATTCCCAAACCAGACTTATTAAAGTAAGGTCTTTGTACTGAAAGAATTTTTTCCAACTTTTTGGATCATTTTGAAAATCTTTTTGTGATATTTGAAATGTTTTCTTTCAAAAAAGTATTCTCTCTTGTAAGAGAATCAGAACTTGTTTTTAAATCAACAAAACTTTTATCTAGATTTTCAAATTTTTCTTCCCAATGAGCTTCCTGTTGCTTGAGTTTAGAATTTTCCCTTTTTAGTTCGGAAATTCTCTTAAGAGAGATTTTGAGACTAAGACAAAGTTCATCTATATACTTTGAGACTTTAACAAGAATTTTTAGATTTCTTACCTTAATTTCCTTGTCTGAGTCTGAGTCTGAATCTGATTTTGAATTTGCCATTAGATAGATATTGTCATATTCTTCATCACTTTCTTTGCATTCTGTATCACTTATTGTCTCTGCTTTGAGAGCCTTTTTGTGTTTCTCAATTCTTCCTTTCTTATTCTTCAACAGAGGATAGTTAGGTCTAATATGCCCATTTTTCCTACATTTGAAGCATATCATATCTTGGCTCATTTCTTTGTCCTCAGTTGGTCTTTTCTGGAATTTTTGTGTGCTTTGCTTTTTCTAGTTGAATTTTCGTCCCTTCTTGTTCAACTTTCTGAACTTTCTAATCATGAGTGCTAGCTCTTCTTCGTCCATGTCATCTTCAGAGTCTATATCATCAGAATCATCGTTAGATTTCAAAGCAATTGACTTCTTACCTTTGGGATCTTCATCCTCATTGATTTGCTCCACTTCATAAAACTGAAGTGTGCCTACTAATTCGTCTACTGAAAGAGGTATAATCCTTTGGGTTTCTCTAATCGATGTCTTCACGTGATTTCAGTCTTTGGATAATTCACACAGCAGTTTATTGACATTCATTAGTCTTGAGATTGGATGTCCTTGATATGCCAAGCTGTTTACAATTTCAGTGAAGCGACTGAACATATCAATAATGGATTCACTAGGCTTCATCTTGAAGGCTTTGTACTGTCCGAGTAGAATATTGATCTTTGTTTCCTTAACTCGATCAGTTCCTTCGTAGGTAACGTGCAACTTGTCCCAAACTTCTTTAGCTATTTCACAAGAAGAAATTCAGTTATACTCAGTAGGAGATAAATCACAATATAAGAAGTAGATGACTTTAGCATCAAGAGTCTGTCTCTTGATTAATTCTGCTTGTGTTAATTCGCCAATATCTACAACTTCCTTTCCTCTTTCTGAGGTTGATGTAGCTTTAGGAATAATCTATTTTTCTACTACATCCCATTCCAGGGGATCTTTCGATCTCAGGAATGCCTTCATTTTGTTTTTCCACACATTGTATTCCTTCCCATTAAAGTATGGAGGTCTGGTGTTGCTTTGGCCTTCAACCAATCTTGGAGCCAAAATACTAGCTATAGATCTTTAACTTTAGAAGTAAAACACTTCAGTAAAATAAGCACACAAGCTCTAATACCAATTGTAAGGGCTAGTACAAACACCTAGAGGGAGGGTGAATAGGTGTTAAAAGAAATTTTTGCGGAAACGTTTGTAAAATACTTTTCTTTTGAAATAGAATCTTAAAAGTAATGGACTAGAGCGAGTTTAGCAGTTGAATAAATTTATGAATAAGTAAAAGAGTTTAGGGATTAAGCCTATGTCCACTCTCCCATACTGACAGCCTACTGGTTGGATTCCACTATGAATCAAATGAGGTTTTATAGTCACGCGATTTCGACTTCACAGTGCAGAGACTCTACTACACTCTTTCGAAGTTTCACAAATGTTTGCTCTCTCTTTTGAGTATAACTTGAGCTTAGCAAATGACATAGCAAGGAACTAGGAAGTCTCAGCCTTTGAAATTTTTCTTTCACGCTCACTATCGAACAATTAGCGAGTCTGCCTTAAATACTCCTTCATGCCAAAACGATCGTTGGCACTTTCCAAAGGAATTCTTCCAATCTACCCGTTGGACAGAATCAATTAAAGAGATCTCGAGTCGTTTGATGATCGAGATGAAAGCCTGTCAATTATGTTCGTCCATACAATCAGGATGCTGGTTTCAATAAGTAGAACTTTTCAAGTTTACTCGCCTTTCAAAAGATTTGATTATTGGAATTGATTCCAATAGAGATAATCAATCAAGTAGGTGTTGTATCCAACCAAAAAGCTTTCCACAAGTTGTACGAATCAAATACTTGAAGAAATAAAGATAATCTCACATCTGGATAAGTTTCATTCTTTAGTAGCGTTCAATTTGGAATTTGTCAGTGTGAGCAGACTTTGATCCTAAAGTCTGTCGGTCTTCAGACTTTGACCTTAAAGTCTTGGAGTCTTCAGACTAGACTATGGAAAGGTTTTGTCAATTTCAAAACAATAAAGGAGTTTTCTCTAACAGTCTTAATAGGTGGCAATGACCCGAGGTAGGTTCTTTTATGTTGTTAACATCATTTTCACATTTGCATGCTTTCTCTTTACATGTCATCTGTGGTTAATTCTTAGCATGTCTAGAGTTAGATTGAGACTTGATTTTAGGAATTTAGCTCACCGTCCCGAGGTTAATAACGAAGCCTTGTATGTGTTTTTGCCCGACTTGGTACAAGAGATCATGTTTTGAGATTTATGATGGGAAAATTGTCCAAAAACTCCTAAACCTATTATACTCTTACTAATTCAGCCATAAACTTTTTAATTTTGTCAATTGAGTCATAAACCCTTTTCACCTTTTGTCAGTTGAATTCATTCAATTAATTTTAACTAGAAATTGTTAAAGTGGATGGCGGATGCTGACATGACACTTTTAAAAAAAAAATTTAGTGGTATTTTAATAATTTTTTTGAATTATTATTATTATTATTATTATTACTTTTCTTTGCTTTTTTTTTAGCGTTTTGGAGAGAGGGTTAGCGAGGGTGCCTGGTGGACCCTTGCTAGCCACAAGCAAGGGTCAATTGACCCTCGCCAACCAAAAGGAGGGTGTGCAAGCCCTCACTGCACGCCCTCCCCCAAAATCAGTGAGGGCCTCAATGTCCTCCACTAGGGCCATGCGGGCTGTCATGCACCCTCGCTGGCCCTCTCTCTAAAACACAATTTTTTTTTAATAATAATAATAAAGAAGAGTAAAAAAATAAAAAATTATTAAAATATCATTAACATATTATTGAAAAGGTCCATATCAGCGCCGGCTGTTCACTTTAGCAATTTTCACCCAAAATTGGCCGGATGAACTTAGTTGACAAAACTGAAAGATTTAGGATTGGATTAGTAAAAACACAATACATTTAGAACTTTTTGGACAATTTTCTTGATTTATAACATAGCCATATATACTATTTGTCCGACAGGTATCATATTTTCTTTTCCACACTTTTACTTTGAGCTTTTAAATACCTGGTTGTTTAATTCTCACACTTTCAATATATTGGTTATTCTTTTGCTTTATAGTATGGTTAGGATAAGACTTAGAATCATAATAAACAACCATTGCATGAACACTTAGCAATCTCGAACGATATTTAGGACTCGTAATTGGAAAAAGATGGTTTGATCGCTTAGATGAATAACCAAACCAAGTTAAAAGTACCAAAAGGGCATTAATTAGACTATCAGTGTAATCAAGTCCTCCAACTTAGGAAATTCTAGTTTCATAGGAAGTGAGACAAACTCCCTTGTCTTGCTTAATTTATAGTTGACCCTGAAAAAAGCTAGTGGCGACTTCCATCTCATGTAAATACCCTTTAGGATTAATCCCAAATTTAAAACGAAAACATCGCATGAGGTAAGGACTTGAGAGAGTGGTGCCTAATTGAAGGCTGTTGGCCCGCCTTTACGCATCTCCTCTAAACCTTCATTCTTTTCCCTTTTGAACAGAAGCTTCATCTTCGTGCTCTCCATTTGGATCTGCCCATAAAAAACAATCCATGCACGTTCTTTATTTATGATTCTACTAATCTTACTAACAAAACCCATTCTCCCTGAAAATAAAAACAACGTATTGGACCTGAAAATTAGTGTGCTAATGGAAACCTTTGCATCCTGTTTGTAGCTAGTCGTCGAGGTGGACCATTAAATAAGTTGTTTATAGCATCGGCCGCATTAACGGCCTCTTTGTTTGTGTATGTGGGTTGCTTCCCCATTTATAAATTGAACCACTACTTTTTGGTATTTGTTGTGTTATGCCATTCTTGAAATGTCATGATTAAATTTTGCATTTCGATTTATATTTATGTACACACTTCACACACAAAAGGAGACACGATACTATGTGTTGTGAAAACGGCCTCGTTAATCAATGTCAATGTTGAATAAGTGTTTTGGCGACATTTCAAGAATTGAATATCATGTATGCTTGGGAAATCAATCGATGGGTGACCTAAGACTAAATCAAAAATTGGGATGTGGCACCAGAAGGATGTCGTGCGATGCTAATCCATCCACACGTGATGAGGACCTCAAATTTCTGGTTTTCGTTTAACTAGTTCTTTTACAGGCGAATCTAGTTAATTGACTTTCCCATCACTATCTAGGCTCTTTGACTTTCCAATCAAGCTAGACTTACCTAAATTGATTGGTGATGACTGTAGTTTGGTATTTTAAGTTCACGATCATATCTTGATCCTACATATTACCCTGACCTAAGATTAGGGAATATCCTAAGGACCAAGGCGCCACTAGCTAGTGGACCCCTAAGTTCGCGAGATTGTAGTGCTACTAGGGTTAGATTTGTCAAAATGGTTAATTATATGGATTTCTTGTGGGTCCATGAGACCTTCACATGATTGAGGGAAAATTACCAAAAAAGTCTTAAACCTATTGCAATTGTGCTAAATCTCATATACTTATTTTTTTATCAATTAAGTCATAAACATTTTACAATTATTCTGATCAATCCATTTGGCCAAAATTGGCCGGCTTGCACTGATGTGATAGCCAGCTAGCACCGATGACCTTTTTTTTTAATAATATTTTATTTTTTTTTCCTTTTTTTCCTTTTTTTTTTCCTTCTCCCTCTCCCTCCTTCCTCCTCCTCTCCTCCTCTCCTCCTCCCTCCTTCTTCCTTTAGCTTCGGCGACTGGCCAGAGGGGAGGGCTGGCTGGTCACCGAACTGAGGTGACCGAGCTAGCTCGCCTCGCCGTCACTAGGAGAGGGTGAGCAAGCCCAACCACTAACAAGCCGAGCCCTCGCCCAGGGGAGTCTCGTCATCGCCTGGTCTGGCGAGGCGAGCCTCACTGAATTTGGCGAGGGCTCGCCTTGCCAATTGGTGAGCTCGCGCCCAACGACGGTAGGGCAAGCCCCCGCCGGATCCGGCAAGGGCTCACCTCACGGTCATTGGGCGTGGTGAGCCCTTGCCGGATCCGGTAAGGGGGCTTGCTGTCACATCTGGCAAGGCCCTCCTCGTCGGATATGGCAAGGGCTCTCCTCGCCTAGCGATCGCGAGGCGAGCCCTCGCCAGATCCGACGGGGGCTTGCCCCGCCGTCGCTGGGCGTGAGCTTGTCGACTAGCAAGGTGAGCCCGCCAAATCACCTCAGTCTGGTGACCGGCCAGTCGCCGGAGCCAAAGGAAGGAGGAGGGAGGAGGGAGAAAGAAGGAAGAAGGAAGAGGGAGGAGGGAGAAAGAAGGAAGAAGGAAGGGAAAAAAAAAAAAAAAAAAAAAGGAAAAAATTAATAAAAAATTTCAAAAATAAAATATTATTAAAAAAAAGGTCGCCGGCATTGGCCGGCTGCCATGTGGGGTTGGCTGACTAATTTTGGGCGGATGGACTAATCGAAAATAATTATAAAATGTTTAGAATTCAATTGGTCAAAAAAATAAGTTTAGACTGAACTAGCACAATTATAAATAGGTTTAGGATTTTTTTAGTAATTTTCCCCATGATCAACGGTTCTGACATGATTAATGAGTTAGACTAAAGTTTAGCCAAGTGTTTCTTTATCGGTAAGTACTTATTTATTTTTTATATAAATAAATCCTACCCATCGAGCAAGTAGACAATTTTTCTCTCCAACACGAGTGAAGCACAACCCAAGTTGGGCCACGCCCATGGCTTACTAAAATCACTCTCTTGGGTTCTATGCACCTTCGTCGTCGTCGTCCCTTCCTAAAACGAGTCACTTTGCGTCCGTCTCACTCTAATTGCCAACGCCATCCTCTTTAATAATAATAATCTTTTATATTTAATTAAGAAATTGATATTATCTAGCTATCATTTCTAGTTATCATCAAACAATATTTTATTTTCATTTTCGGCATTTAAATACTTTTAAATTTGAAATTTATTACATAAAATTTCCGTGCTTGTTTTTGGATCTATTGTACAAGCCCAATAATCCAATTAAGTATTTTATCAAACTTGTTACAAGAGATGATCATCAAAATGACATGGATATGAGACTTAATTTGTTATTTCGGACTCGACATGTAAAATAAAAATTGGTGCAGGAATTTATTAGCGCTGGATTAACACGCGAACGGATGCTGCTGGATTCCGATTAGCTTGTTGCACCGTCACATGACGTGACATTCCGCCTTCTTTTTTTTTTTTCGGTCATGTAGGCTTTTACATGCTTTATTCAAACATTTTAATTATTATTTTTCTTTTTTATCTTTCTGTGAAAAGATCAGTCTTGACTAGGATAACTTTCGCTCAGTCATGATTTATTAAAGGATTCATAGCAGTCGTCGATTATATGAATTTCACATAATTAGATATGTGAAGTTAACTATATCATCACTATCAAATTCCTCGTTTTTTTTCCCAACTTCTAACCTTCCAATCAACTGATTGATTAATGAGTATAGTCAACTAAGGATTGCATAATAAATGATATCATTCCCCTCCAATAGCACTGAGTTTTTTTGCTAGTATTTCACTTTTATTTTCACAGGATGCTGTACAAATCATCACTTAATCCGACGAGTTTAATCAAACTAATTCGATAACTCAACCAATAAAAACATCATACCACATGTCAATTCTTGTTAGGCTCAGGCTTGGTTTGACCTCACAAAACCCTATCCATCAAGCAAGGTAACAAACATATCGACAAAGATATATTCCCTTAAGACAATTTAGGCCATGTTTGGTAATTTTCATTTCTGTTTTCCGAACACAAATTTTTGTTATTTTGTTTCGGGGAACAAAAAAAAAAAAAAAAAAACATAAACGCGTTTGTTTACACTTTTATTCTCGATGACAAATTTGGAACGAAACAAGAAGTAGAAAAAACTTGTTTCTTGTTCCCGATAATACTTTCAAGAAACACTTTTTTTTTCTCATTTTTCTTCTTCTTTTTTCTCTTTCTTTTCTTCTTTTTCTTTCTTTTGCCAATCACAGGCCTTAGCCATGGCCAGTCCCCGGAAAGACCGAGCCACGGCGAGGCTCAGTGGCCTGAGCCTCACTATGGCCGCGCGAGCTCGCCCAGCCCAGGCGAGGCTGAGCCTTGTACGACCACGATGAGGCTTGGCCTCACTAGCCAGCGTGAGGCTTGGCCTCACTAGGCCAAGGCGAGGCTCAGCGAGCTTGCTGGAGGCCAACCTGGCCTTGGTGAGGCCGACCTCGTGCCAGTTGACGAGGCTCGACCATGGTTGAGGTCGGCGACTGGCCAAAAGAAAAAAAACAAAAAAAAAAGAAAAAATAAAATAAAAATATTAAAAAATTAAAAAAATAAAAAAATTATACAAGTTTACCAAACGTATTTTTGTTTCTTTTCTATTTTAGGAACTAATTACCAGACACATTTTTTTGTTTAAAAATTGTTCTTTAGAATAGAAATATTTTTTTTATTTTTATTTTCAAAAATAATTTTTGAACGTAAACGTTACCAAACGCATCCCAATAAAATCAGAGAAGACAAAATGAGGCGCATTGCAAAGGGGGCCTTGGCCATTGGCTCAGTGTCGCCGGCCACCCTCCTTATTATAGTCAACATGCTCACGCTCTCAGCTTCTACCGCATCGCTCTCTCTCACTCCGTCCACCATTGCCGTCCTTGTCTCCATCGATACGCGAGATACCACCCCGCCGATCACTCCCCGAGCTCCGCCCATGGCTGACGCTGGCGTCGAGAGCAATCCCCTCTTGCAGGACTTCGACTTCCCACCCTTCAACGCCATCGAGGCCAAGCACGTCCGTCCTGGGATTCTGGCTCTATTGAAGAGTCTGGTATGGTCGTCGTTTTGTCTCTCTCGTTTGATTGTTGTTTGTTGATATTATTTTTTGAGTCTTGGCGTTTGTAATGTGTTTGTGGGAATGCCGCAGGAGAGTGATCTGGAGGAATTGGAGAGGACGGTGGAACCATCGTGGCCGAAGCTTGTGGAGCCATTGGAGAAGATTGTGGATCGATTGTATGTCGTCTGGGGAATCATCAATCATCTCAAGGCCGTCAAGGATACAGCTGAGTTGCGTGCCGCCATAGAGGAAGTGCAGGTAATTTCTTTCTCTGGGTCTTTGTTCACTCGGACTAGGATCTCTTAAGTAGTTCTCGAAATGATTTATTGAGTGATGTAAAGTGGTGAGTTAGAAGACATAATTGTGTTCTGGAGTAGGACATGGCCTCTCTTGTTGCCTTTAGATAAGTATCTTTGTCACTTTAGCATGCTATGGGCTGGTTAGTTCATTGATATCTGTTTAGCTTTTATGTTTTTTAAAATCTTGAATAGTGATGCTTACATTGGCTTACTTTTGTAATGCAGGCAGAGAAGGTTAAGTTTCAGCTTAGACTCGGGCAAAGTAAACCTATTTACAATGCTTTTAAAGCTCTTCAAGAGTCGCCTGATTGGAACCTGCTGAGCGATGCTCAAAAACGTATAGTGGAAAGTGAGTAAAACATATGTCCTTTGATCACCTTATGTTTGTCTTTTGAGTAATACATAGTATTTCATACATTCAATTTATATCATTGTATTTTCATTGATTTGTAGTGCTTGTACTTTATAATGAGATTGGTTGACATTTGGTTTAAAAATAATGTTGTTGCAGACCAAATAAAGGAAGCAGTTCTGAATGGGGTTGCCCTAGAAGATGGTAAAAGAGAAGAGTTTAACAAAATTGAGCAGGTGTGATGCGTTTTACCAATATGTCAAATAAATTGAAATCTGTGTGTTGGTGGCAGTGACAAAATAAGGTGTTTTTGGTGTAGCATATATAATGTTTTGTTTGATTGGCTTATGAGCATATATATGGATGTACACACACATAGCATGGATTTCAAGTGGATCCTGCATCTAGTCAATGAAGACACACTATGGTGGTGCATAAAACTTAGATTCTTTCCTGCACTTCCAATCTCACTTATACAGAGAATTTCAAAGTGAACCCCACATCTTGTTGATGAAGGCACACTATGGAAATGCATAAAATTGAACTTCTTTCCTGTACTTCTAGTCTCATCTATTTTATCTTTTGTTAAGCTCAGCCTCTCGAATCTGTACCCTTTCCAGCACTCCTGTTGGTGGATTTTAATGTCAATGCCTTACCCACTATCAGTACTTACCTATTCTATATGTGGCCTCCTCATATATATCTTGAACTCATGTAAGTCATTTTTCAACATCTCTTTTACAAAAAGAACAAATGTCAAGTTAAATGAAAACAAAGAATAACTGTAGAATTCTATTACCAGTAGGAGCATGTTGACCATAGCGTTGGTTCTTTATTTAATTCAAGGGGCTCTAATACTCTCTCATTCCAGTGGATGCTTTGCTTGTCCTGCACCTATTGGTTTACAAAGTGATGTGATCAGACAAAGTCCTCCCTAGTAAGCAAGACTAACTTGCCCAAATAATCCTAATACTTCGGTCAAAGAGATCCAGTTGTGATGTCACCTTTATTCGAGAAAATAAAATATTTAGGTTCAGTAGAGAGTACTTGAAGTACAAAGGGAAGGGTTGAAGAAATTAACCCAAGTAACGAAAACAATTGTTAGAAGGAAGAGTTTAGAACAACAAGTCATTCAAACTATTTTACTATTTTAGAGAAGAGTTTAAGGTTGAAAGATGTTGAGAGAAGAGGACGATGTGAGGTTGAAATCATCTACATGTGGCTAACTCATGTATTCTTCATTTAACAAGCAGCTCCAAAAATGCCTCATGTAGGGGATTTTCCAGACCATAACCGATGTAGAACGATGGTCTCATGTAGGGAGCCCAATCAATTGAGAACATGAAAAAAAAAATTCCAACAAACAATTACTCAAAATGAGTAAATTCTTTAGGCATCACACCCAAAGCTTCCTAAGGGTTATATCTAGGGTATCCTAAGCATCACACCTAATAAAAAAATTGCATCATGCAATCCCAAAGCAAAAAATTGCCAGTTTTTATTAATTGTCAACTCTATTGAAAAGATAGAATTGCAACAATGTATGGATTCTTAATATTCTACTTCTAGTTGAAATAGAAAACCTCTAAAGAAGAAGCATAATTGAAATAGGAAACATAATATCCTCCTTAAACTGAAAAAAAGGACACTTTGTAAAATCCTAATATTTACTATTTTGGTTTTTTATTTTAATAGGGAGGTATTTCATTAAAAAGGCATTAAAGATATGCAACACCATTTACAAAATCAAGCACAGGAGGAGGAGTCTAGTTGGTCTGGAAATGCATTTACATCAAGACTCGATCTGTGTGCATACCAAAAGCCAAAGTAAAAGGCAAAGATTCCCTAATTTCCACAAGCTGTCTGTCTATATATTAAATATTCTCCTGTTTCTTTCCTCCAAATCAGCCAGAAAGCTGCTAGAGGGTTTAACTGAATCTTGTTTCTCTTTTCTTTGTCAATGCATATACCACACCAAGCTCTTAGGGTCTGCTTGCACTGTCTTTATAGTGTGACCCACTTAATGCCCACAAGTGATGAAACCAAATCCCAAAGCATTCTTGACCAGCCACGGTCGAGCAATAGATAGCTTTACTAATTAATCTTGAACAGTTCTTCTAGGACCCTTATTTGAGTTGGAAAGTCCATCTTTGCTGATGTATATACATTGATACTTGAATAACTATCATCTCGCTTGATTTTGTTAGCTTATGAATAACATGTGCAAAAACTTCTCAGTATATCTTATTATCTCTGCTATTGTGGGATACTTGGCCTTAAATTTATTTGCATGGAAGCTAAAATTTGCTGCGACTTGTGACATTAAATAGCACATAATGTGGGAGATGATGAAGACACTTTAATTATAATTGCAGGAATGATTGGTCAGATTTTAGTCGTTTCTACATTCTAATGTGTTAGCAATCAATTTGAAAATGTGATGCCGATGACTATGTTAAGATTACTCTTTATGTGCAAGAAAGTAGTTTGGTAATTTTTTTTTTTATTATATATTTCAATTGCCCAGTCTCTGCCTTTTGATTAATTAGTTGATGACAGGAACTTGAAAAATTATCTAAAAAGTTTGATGAGAATGTCTTGGATGCGACAAAGAAATTTGAAAAAAAGATTACTGATAAGAAGGATATTGAAGGATTGCCTGCCACAGCTCTTGGTTTGGCTGCACAAACAGCGGTGTCTAAGGTAACACACAATAGCTTCCATTTGTTGTGTCATTTTTCATATTTTTTCAGCACTCTTCATTCAAGAGTCTGTTTGATCATTCATCCTTTATCATTTTTTGTCATATTCAAGGGGCATGAAAATGCAACTCCAGAAGATGGACCTTGGGTGATCACCTTAGATGCTCCAAGTTTTAAGTCTGTCATGCGACATGCTCGAAATAGAGCTTTACGTGAGGAAATCTACTGGGCTTATGTTTCTCGGGCCTCCAGTGAAGATATAGACAACACTTTAGTTATTGACCAAATCTTGAAGCTTAGATTGGAAAAAGCTAAGCTTTTAGGTTATAATAATTATGCTGAGGTATGGGTTTTTAAGGCTATTTATGAGATTTTTCTACTTTGAATTTCATCTTTTTAGTTCCTTCTTTTTTTTTTTTCTTTTTTGTGTGTGTGTGTGTGTGTGTAAAGTTTGAATGGGCAAGTGAGACAAATTATTTTTAGTCATTCTTCGGATGATACTTTTCAAATTAATCACTAATTATAAACAACTCTAATTGTTTTTGGCTGTTGCTATGATTTTATGATTTACAAGGGAAATGAGGAAAATTTATGGCAGACAAAGTGGTTGCTGGTATATTGTAGATAATTATGGAAATATTTGCACTTTGATTCTTAAGTTTCAGGTGTTCAATTTTCCAGAATTGCATTTTGATGCATAATCCAATGCAAACTAATTTTGTATTCTTATATATCTAATGTCTCTGAAACAAATTCTTAAGTATGCTTTTGAATTTTTTTCTCCATTCTCCTGGAATAATCTTGGAGCAGAATCTATTTGCTTGGGTGTACTTGCTTGGGTGAACAATGCTCTGATATCACTGTATCATCACATATTAATGCAATATTGTCATCAGGTTAGCATGGCAATGAAAATGGCTACCGTGGATAAAGTGGAAGAGCTCCTAGAAAAACTTAGGAGTGCTTCATGGGATGCTGCAGTTCAAGGTATGACCTAGATGAATATTCTTAGTATATGTAAGTCTTGTAAACTTTTAACATTTGATTATGCACTTTTGCGTTTACTTATGATAAATATTCACGATAGTTCCTTAAGCTGCTTAAAATGTGCATGTTATACCTGTAATTCAAGCTTCAAAGTAGTACACTTTGCATCATATGTGTTCTCTTGCGTATATCCATATGAAGAGCATATTAATAAGTGCCCCCCAAAAAAAAATGATGTCATTCCCAATTTCTGTCTTTCAAGTTGTACTTATCCAATTGCCACTCAATATTTGGTTTAGCTATCCGTCTGATCACTAGGTACACTTTTAACCGGCACAGAGTGATCGATCTGACTGAAGAAAACCTAGCCTTGGTAAAGAGATGAGGAAAACTAGGAGCACTCTAGAATATTGCAACAACAATGCAGTCAATGTAACAATAGCATTTCAGACAAATCTGAGTTTACAAATGTTGATGAGGGTTGTGGAGTGGATCTATAAGTTGGAGGTCATCTGGATCCTGTGGTCATCATTGTGCATGCTTCATAGGGGTCTTCTCTCTATTGGCTGGTGATAAAGGAATTAGAACGAGGGAGAGGATGGGGCTGGGAAAATAGAAGAGAAAAAGAAAAGGGGGTGGGTGGGTCAAGCCTTTAATTCAGTTTGATGATGTTGATGGCAAATATTAGGATACTATTACAGATGTTCCTTTTACTTTCAACTCAACATTCATTTTTTAATATGAATTGGCTTGATTATTCAGACATGGAGGACCTAAAACATTTCGCCAAGAGTCAAGGGGCAAAAGAATCTGATGATTTGAGCCATTGGGACATTAACTTCTGGAGCGAGAGGCTGCGTGAATCAAAATATGACATCAATGAGGTCAGAACTCTCTCCCTGACCCTGATTTATGCATGTGAATTTGAACATGTATCCTCATAACTTTTGCAATTTCCAGGAAGAACTACGCCCATATTTCTCATTGCCAAAAGTAACGGAGGGCCTTTTCAACCTTGCAAGGACACTTTTTGGAATTGAGATTGAGGCTGCTGATGGACTAGCACCGGTAAAAAAGTTAAATGCTTTGCTTCTGTCTTTCATGTGCTGTTAGCCCATGTGTTCTGATAAAATGCTTATTTATTCTCTAGGTCTGGAACAGTGACGTTAGATTCTACTGTGTAAAAGATTCTTCAGGAAATCCAATTGCATACTTCTATTTAGATCCTTATTCTCGACCATCTGAGAAAAAGGGAGGTGCATGGATGCATGAGGTTGTTGCTCGAAGCCGTGTGCTATCTCGTGATGGTGCAAGTACAAGATTACCAATTGCTCACATGGTGTGCAATCAAATGCCACCCGTGGGGACCAAGCCAAGCCTTATGACATTCCGAGAGGTCAATTTCCAACTCTTTTCCTCAGTTTGTTGACCTTTTTTATGCCCCCCAATTTGAGTCTGAAACACTAAATAGATGGAGGGTAGCTAGTGTAGCCACAGGAATGCAAGCCGGTGGCAATGAAATATTGCCATCAGAAACAAGGACAATAGAACAGGGTTGTTTAATTTGGTCTCCACAACTCTTAGTTTGATGATTGGATTTTGTTAACTTCCAGGCAATACTAAATAGGGATCAAAATTGTGCTATTATAAAGACATCTCTATGAAGATATCTGTGTATGTTGTATTTATTCCACACTGTCAGGAGGGGGCTGCGGGAAGAATCAATATGTAGGTCCGATAACACTTGTTAGCGTGAGAAGATTAATGAAGTAAATGCCAAGCAATTTTTTGCTTGAGAATTTCTGATGCCAGCCTATTCATTGATGTGATTTCATGAATCCCACTAATGCTAATATTTTTCTACGTATAATGCCTAAAAATACACACTTCTCTTTGCTAATATTTGCATCTAGAGATGGATCTATTGTCCAATTTCCAGTATTACCTGCTTCCTTTTTAAAAATTTCTCATTCACACCTAATAATTATAGAATCGTGACTATTGACCATGAAGGTTTTGTGTGAGGTATGAGTGAACCATTCTTGTGCGATGAGAGTTCAACCCTTTAGAGGAAATATCATTAAGGGCCCCTTTGCCTATCTATTTGAGGGGCCTTTTCTTGCTCGTTTGTGCTAACCTTAGATGAATGATGAGATTTGTGACATTGTGCTCGCTATAACGGTTTGTCCATCGTAAAATATCTTAATCTTCTGAGTGGTATATGCTGGTTAAACATTTGTGGTAAAATATGTATTGTTGAAATTGGCAGGTTGAAACTGTTTTTCATGAATTTGGTCATGCTCTTCAACACATGCTAACCAAACAAGATGAAGGCCTTGTTGCTGGCATTAGAGGAATAGAGTGGGATGCTGTGGAATTGCCCTCTCAATTTATGGAGAACTGGTGTTACCACAGGTAATTTTGTCTAGAACTATTTATTATAGAGCTTTAGGACAAATTTACTTGCCATCATGGTTGGATGTGCTTGCACTTCACAAATAAAAAAGGTTATGCATATACTATGGATAGCAACGGATGATTTCTTCATAGACCATTATGTGATGTTTGTGTTGTATTTGCCTTTATACTATCTCCAGATGTAAAAGCGAGGAAGTGAGAGTGGTGCCTTCTTGTATATGGCAAATGATAGGCCCCTGTTGTAGATGTTATTAGAGGATGTCTATGGTTCTCATCAATGTATGTTGAAATGAATCGCAGTTGAGTTGTGACTTGTTTTATATTATTCCAACCAGTTTGCACTTTCTTGGAAACATGGGAACACTTCATCTCAATACAGTATTTCTTTTATTTCTTTGTCAATATCGTCTTACTATCTTGTTTCCTCAAATCAAATATTTTTTGCTAAAATCAAATAGTAGATTTCCCGATTCTTAGCAAAAATATTGATTTTGTTTTTCCACTTCAGTTTAGTCAATATGATCATGTTGTCTTTAAAATTAACATGCAAAGCTTTCAAATTCAGCTGTAAAAGCTTGACGTAATTATATTCAAGAATTATTTGTTATTGTAATATGTCACAAAGCTAATTAGGGAACCCGCAGCGAATAGTAAGAGAGAAATAAGAAGAGACAAGGAATGGAGAAGAAGAGAAGGAGAACGTAAAAGAAAGAAAGAAAGAGGGGCTGTAGATTTCTGTAGTAACAGAAACCCTACGCCCATTGTATTTATATTGAATATAAACTGTATATGACGATAATACCCTTATGTAAGTAAAAAAGGAAATAAAACTCTGATAATAAAGGAAACTCAATTAAAGTAACTTAACACTCCCCCTCAAGCTGGAGCATATAGGTCACCCATGCCTAGCTTGGAACAACCAGCAACAAAAGCAGGACGAAATAATGCTTTGGTAAACATATCAGCAAATTGATCTCTAGAGGCAACGTAAGGAGTAGCAACTAACTTCTGCTTCACAGCATCACGAACAAAGTGACAGTCAACTTCTATATGCTTAGTTCGCTCTTGAAAAACAGGATTCTCAGCAATATAAATAGCTGCTTGATTATCACACATCATGTCAATAGGTTGATTAATAGAAAATCCAAGCTCTTGGAGAAGAGATTTCAACCACAACAGTTTAGTCACAGTATGTGCCATAGCACGATATTCAGCCTCTGCACTAGACCTGGCAATGGTAGTTTGTTTCTTGCTTCTCCAAGTAACCAAATTATCACCAATAAAAGTGCAATACCCAGTTGTAGACCGTCGATCATATGTTGACCCAGCTCAATCAGCATCAGAATAGCCAACGAAAGTGGGAGAACCATTAGATTTATAAATTAGTCCCTTACTATGAGAGCTTTTAAGATATCAAAGAATGCGACATACAGCATCCCAATGAGCTTTCTTAGGTGACTCCATAAACTGACTCACCACGCCAACAGTAAAAGAAATATCAGGACGTGTAACAGTAAGATAAATTAGTTTTCCAACTAGACGCCGATGTTGATGCTTGTCTTCAATTTCTTTTCCATCATCAACTCCAAACTTTTGATTTGGATCCATAGGAGTATCAATTGGCTTGGAAGCTAGTGTACCCGTCTCAGACAAAAGATCAAGAACATACTTTCGCTGAGACAAATTAATACCTTTTTTACTTCGTAAAACTTCAATGCCCAAAAAATACCTAAGAGTTCCCAAGTCTTTAATCTGAAATTGCTGCTGAAGAAAGGACTTAATCTCAGAAATGCCGGTCATATCACTACCAGAGACAATTATATCATCCACATATACCACAAGAATGATCACCCCCAATTTCTTCTTGCGAACAAAGACATAATAATCAGAATAACATTGGTGGAAACCACATTTGGAAATCACCGAACTGAATTCTTCAAACCATGCTCTTGGAGACTGCTTCAACCCATGAATGGCCTTATGTAGCCGACATACTTTACTACGATTCTCTCCCTGAGCAACATACCCAGGAGATTGTTCCATATATACTTTTTCACACAAATTACCATAAAGAAAAGCATTCTTGACATTCCGATTGAAATTCACAGCAAGAGAAATAATAACACGAACAGAATTGAGACGTGCCACGGGGGAAAAAGTCTCAAAATAATCCACTCCATAAGTTTGAGTAAAACCTTTCGCAACGAGTCGAGCTTTAAGACTCTCGATTGAGCCATCCGAATTGTACTTGATAGTGTACACCCAATGAGACTTCACCACATCTTTCCCAAGGGGAAGATCAACCAATGACCACGTTTGGCAAGACACTAGAGCTTCCATTTCCACATCCATAGCTTTCTTCCACTCAAGGCGAGACAAAGCCTCAGTGGTAGAAGTAGGAATTGTGTAAGTTTGTAATGATAGAGCAAAGTCATGTAATGGAGAAGGAAGATGTGAGAGAGACACATAACGCTCAGTAGGGTAAGCCAAAGAGGATTTTTGTGTGCAAGACCGAGTACTTTTGCAAAGGGCAATCGGAAGATCGTCTGGACCAGGAGACAAGGAGGAAGATTGATTGGAGGGCATTGAAGAGCTAGAGACTGGTGGTGCCATAGACTGCTTTCGCCGCTGATACACTTGCAAGGGAGGAGATACTAGAGACGAACTAACAGAATCTAGAGGGATTTGTTGTGGGATAGGAGGATCAGCTACAATGTCAATTGAAAACTCTTTACCCTCAGTAGAATAGTATGGTGTGCCCCCGAAAAAAGTAATATCAACACTAACATATTGGGTATAAGTTGTAGGATCATAACACCGATATCCCTTTTGTGTACGTGACTACCCGAGAAAAATACATTTAGTAGCACGAGGAGATAGTTTATCAGAACCGGAACGTAGGTTATGAACAAAACAGACACAGCCAAAGACGCGCGAGGTAAGAGAGAATAACAGCTTGTTAGGAAATACATTGATTGGTGACTGATGATTGAGGACAGTGGAAGGCATACGATTTATGAGGTAACATGCGGTAAGGACAACATCACTCCAAAATGATTTTGGCACATTCATATGAAATAAGAGTGAACGAGCAACTTCTAGAAGGTGACGGTATTTTCTCTCGACCACACTATTCTGCTGAGAGGTATAAGTACAACTTGTTTGATATATAATGCCAAGATTAGAACAAAACAAAGAAATTGATTTTTGTGTATATTCTAGAGTATTATCTGTTCGCAAAATTTTAAGAGATGTATTAAACTGATTAGTAACCTTACGATGAAATAATTGAAAAACATGTAAAAATTTAGAGCGGTTAAACGAGAATAATCATCAACAAAAGTAACAAAGTACTTAAAACCATTTCTACTAGCAATACGGGAAGGTCCCCAGATGTCCGAATGAACTAGTTCAAGTAAAGTAGATGCACGAGAATCATTATGACTAGGAAATGAACTATGATGATGTTTTCCAAGTTCACAAGCCTCACACTCTAGAGTAGAAATTGATTTACACTCGGGAATTATTTGTTGTAACTTAAATAAAGATAAATGCCCTAAACGAGAATGCCATCATAGGGGGTAATAGAACTAGCAGCTAAACCATTGGTGTCAGCAGTGGAGACACCATTGAGATAGTAGAGTCCATCACATTCATACCCTCCACCAATCATCTTCTTTGTCTGAAGGTCCTGAAAAACGCAATGAGATGGATAAAATGTAACTGAACAACTAAGAGCTTTAGTTAACTGACTAACGGATAACAAATTTAAAGGAAGTTGGGGAACATGTAAAACAGAGGACAAAGATAAGGAAGATGTAAGTGAAACAATCCTTGATCCAACCACTTGAGTCAATGAACCATTAGCTAAAATAACTTCGGATGAAGGACTAGAGTTAGTGTGGGAAGAAAATAGTTCTTGCTTACCCGTCATATGACTAGAAGCTCCCGAGTCAATGACCCAAGAGGTGTTAGGAGACAAAGTAGAGAAAGAGGCCATGTTACCTGTACCTGCAAGAGTGGCAGTGGATGAGAAATTGGAAGCCTCTAGTCGTTGGACACATTTGATGAGTTATGCAACCATATCATCTCGAGCCGTAGACTCAGAAGAACTACCCCCAGGTGGGATAGATGGGTTCATGTCACTATAAGACACATTTCGAGCACTCCCTTCAGACACAGTAGTATTTGCAGTAACTAATCGTTGAGCCCACTCAGGCTTGTCATGCTTGGCCCAACAAGTGTCAACAATATGACTGAATTTGCCGCAATGTATACACTGACGGCTATCTCGTTCAGAACTTTGTCCACTACGTCCACCACCATGACTACGACCTCCCCTGAAACCACGACCTCTATTGGAAAATCCACCACGACCACAACCACCACTACCAGCCACAAATGCTGAATTGTCTTTAGATGACGTAGAAGATGGAGGGACAATGTGCTGAATTCGACAAAATGCTTCATTCATAGAAGGAACTCTCTCTCTAGCAAGAAGTTGACTCTTCACAGGCTGTAAGTCAGCATTCAAGCCAGATAAAAATTTGGCCACTTGAAATTCAACTCGTTGTGTCTTTAGTCTCTCAAGATCAGTAGTGATGGGCTATAATATTCTCCAAGAGACTTGTCTCCCCGTTTAAAATTAAAGATCTTCTCATATAGTTCATAAACTCTAGACATATTTTTGTCTTGTGAGTAACTCTCCATAAGATCATCCCACACTCCCTTAGAAGTTGTGTGGAACATGACATTAGCAGCGATGGATGGTTCCATGCTATTCCATAACCACACCAGAAGTGTATCATTCTCTCTCATCCAATCACTATAATCTCTAGAATTTTCAGCAGAAGGGTCTGTGGTAAGATAATGAAATTTCCCTTTGGCATTAATATAGACCTTCACAGCTTGGGCCCATAACAAGTAATTAGAGGATCCATTTAATTTAATAGTGGTAGTTTGAACGTTTACACTATCTGTAGGAGCCTTAGTATCACTCATGATGATAATCTCAATATAAGTATATCTACCACTAATCAAGAAGGCTGAAACTTTAATGCAAGTAACAGAGCAGCAACACTAATGTATAATACCACCACCCGCGGTGGCCGCGTGGTTAAGGCTTGGTACCCCATCCGCAGGGGGAAGAGTTCGAGACTCCGCGTCCGCGTTGCTTCAATGCAAAACATGCGATTTACCTGTGTTCTGGGTCTGTGGTGGTGGCCCAGTTCACCCAGGGTTTACTCTCCGCCGCGAAGCGGCGTACGAAGGTTCCCTGGGTCACAAAAAAAAAAAAAAAAAAAAACACTAATTTATAATCAGATGTAATTGGCTCTATCAATAAACCAAAGGGAGAAAGAGACTGTTGAAAACTCATAAATAGAGACTGCTGTATAGAAGAAAATATCTAACTAGAAATCTTGATTCAAATAATTATATGTTTGATGGAAAACCAGCAAGACCAGTCAACCATAATCAATAGAGTACTCTGATTCTTGAATCCGCTGATCAAGTGTTATAATCCATGTTCATAAACCGAACCTGATGAATTTGATATCTTCTAATCTCATATGTATTGAGACTTGAAGAGAAAACGGATAAAAATTGCAGCTTTAGGTGGCTACGCACCAAAGAAGAAGTAGGGTTACTAGGGGACTCTCAAACCAGCAATATAATCAAGTAATCAGATAGTTAGATCTGCTCTGATACCATGTCACAAAGCTGATTAGAGAACCCGCAGCGAATAGTAAGAGAGAAATAAGAACAGAGAAGGAATAGAGAAGAAGAGAAGGAGAACGTAAAAGAAAGAAAGAAAGAGGGGCTGTAGATTTCTGTAGTAACAGAAACCCTACACCTATTGTATTTGTATTGAATATAAATTGTATATGACAATAATACCCTTATGTAAGTAAAAAAGGAAATAAAACTCTGATAATAAAGGAAACTCAATTAAAGTAACTTAACATAATACAATAACCTATGACCTATGAACAATTGCCAATAGAGCCCCCTATCGAAGTCACTTTTCTGCTGTGAAACACCAAGTATATTTCTAGTTGAAGAATGATTGCAATGTCTTTTTCTCCCTATGGGGATATTGTTGGGCATTTTGAGACTTAAGCATTTGACACAATAAAAGTACTCTCTGTGCGGGTGCACACACGTGCACAACTTTTCAAATGCTATGTATGAGTGTATGCATGTCAGTAACTGGGGAGAGTTATTATGTTACCCTTGAACCACAGGGATACCCTGATGGGAATCGCCAAGCACTATGAAACTGGTGAGAGTCTCCCTGAGGATGTGTATAGAAAGCTCCTCGCAGCTAGAACTTTTCGTGCAGGCTCCTTAAGCCTTCACCAGGTTACTTCTCACTAACAAAGACTTGTTTTGCTTCACTCTTTTATACTTGATGAACATACCCTGTTCTTATATTCTTTTCCTTCGCCTATTACTATTTTATCTACGAGAAAATTGTATTATATGTTGTAGAAGCAATTTCTTCCAAAACTTTCTCGTTTTTGGTGACTGGTGATTAGCTGGGATGTCTTTATCCATTAAATATAGTTAGTGAATTTCCTCTTGGTGGTGTTGAAGTGACGTATATATGACCTGACAAGTAGATATAATAAGGTCATGAAAGCCTATTGACAAACTGCTGCCTATCCTATCCTATTATAATACCAGCTGTAAAATGTTCGCGTTATCTAATTCTTCCCTTTCCATTCTAACTTTCTTCGTCTTTTCCCTTTCTACATCTTTCACTTGGGTTGGTGTCCATGGTTTCATAGGCATGATAAACCCCCGACCAAAGCAATTGTGGATAAAGTCAAGCCAAGTTCAGCTTATTGTCTGGTTAAGAAGCTACTGGAGATGATTCACTATTTCATCTGCTTCATACTTTTGTGACATCTTTTGAAGTTAGAACTCTTTTAAATAGCTTCCAAAGAGAAGAAAGCTATCCTAGCAGGCATTTCCCTGTCCGTGGGGGAATTGTCTCTCCTGTACTATGTCCTTGTGGTGCTGCATTTATTAAAAGCTGAATGCTACACCTCTTGTTTATCGAGGTTCCACCTTTGTCTATCTTGTGGCCATCCAAGTACACAAGTTTGAAATGATAAAAAAAAAAAAAAAGGAGAGGATTGAATATGTCATTAGGTCATGTCCAAAAGACAATGAGGGAGTGAAGTGCTTACTGGTTCATTTGACCGTAGTGCAAGCTTTCAACCTCGCTGTTTTGCTGTACATACTTTGAAATGATACGGATCAAATTATTTGCTGGAGGAGATCATGTCTTGTTCATAGAATGAACATTAGCAAAGTAAAATCAGATAATTGGGAAATCGAAAATTGCATGTGTGGAAAAAATTGCTCTCTTAAGGAATCATACTAATGTAGGAGTTGGTTATTACTTACTTTTATTATCTGGAACTTCTCAGATAAGGTTCGCAACTGTAGATTTGCAACTTCATACAAAATATGTACCTGGTGGGCCAGAATCTGTATATGATGTGGATCGAAGGGTTTGTGAAAGAACCCAAGTGCTCCCTCCCCTTCCTGAGGATCGATTCCTTTGTTGCTTCAACCATATATTTGCAGGTTCGTCTTCTTACCTGTCAAAATGGTTCTTAAGAGTATATGTACCTTATGGGATACATCTTTATCTTACGTGGCTATGAATTTATTGCTTTTCACTTATATTCAGGTGGATATGCAGCTGGTTATTACAGTTACAAGGTATAGGATATTCTTTTCTGTTGGTTATGCCAGATTTTTTTTTAGGTCTTTGGTTGGTTTCTAATGGACGATAAAACACTCTCTAAATATAATACACCTCTTTTCCTTGTTCAGTTCTGAGTCCATTTTTGCTTGAGATTGATTTCTTTCATGATGTGTGTTGGTTCTAATTGTGAATGTGTTTGTTTCAGTGGGCAGAGGTGCTATCTGCAGATGCTTTCTCTGCATTTGAGGACGCAGGTTTAAATGACAGCAAGGTATGCCTGAGAAGTTGTGGACATATATGGAATAAAATGATGCTGCTAAAAAGCTTCTTGCCTTGTGTTTGCCATTTATGTTGGGTTTATATGTGTGTGAAGCAGTGATAGTATTAAAAATGCAACATTTCTGTTTCTTCCCTGTATTGAGTTTGTGGTGAGTAATCCTGGAATGTCTGGGCAAAGAATGGAAGCCCGGACGAACCTGATTGGTCTGCTTGCCTGTAATGCTTAATTACTTATGTCCATCACTTCTAATGACTGTACACATTAGGCAGAGCCCAGACCTGTTGGATTGCATACTTGAACTCTTGGGCTACTGCAGCACGACAATGCCTTACAATTCTTTCCACGAATGGATAGGCCCCAAATCCTGTTTCCATTCCCTTTCAGCCTAAATGCATGGCTTATTAATTGTTCAGCTCTAATGGCAAGCCAATGTGATCCCCTTTTTATGCATTAGCATGGGCTTGGCACTCTTGAATTTAGCAAAATTGATTGTTTTCCATGAGATTAAACCTGAAGAAGTGAGCAATTGACTAAGAAGCTCATTCAATGCTTTATTTGTACATGTCTTGAGTTTGAGGTCGCTGTTCCATCATCATTATCTCAAATATAGTTTCTCTATTATGAGTGATTTTTGCTCGTTTTATGTGAAAGCCCCTGGGGGGATAGGTGCATTTTCATATTTGTGTAATTTCTGCTTGATTTGTTTCTTTTTCCTAGTGCAAGATGCAAAGCACCAAGGACAAAACTGGTTCATTAGGTTTTCTTCATGTTTGATTCTTTTTCCAGTTCTCGGGTGGAAAATTTCTGACCTGAAAATGCAGTCAGGTTCTATTACCCATTCGGAAACCCAAGTCTTGTATGAAGGTCCATTGGACCATTGATAGCACATAGTAAGGCCATGGCATAACAGACAGACAAATCTTCTAGGCTGGTGTTACAATCATGTTTTCTGCATTATTAACTCTTTTTAGACGACCTTACCTCCAACGTCATGTCATTTCATCAATGAGTTTTCTGAAAGCATTGCACATGGGCAATCTCCTTGTCTTGTCTATTACTATTCAGTTATGAAGCCCCTTCTTCAATATTGCATTTATTTTCAGTATTAATTGTTGGCTTTTATCATGATCTGTTGATCATGGTTGACAGGCTGTCAAAGAAACAGGGCAAAGGTTCCGAGAGACGATTCTTGCTCTTGGAGGTGGAAAAGCGCCACTACAGGTTCACAAGTTGAAATTTTGCATCATCTACTTTTATTATTCTCACAATCTAGTTTGTTTTACTTGATGTCCTCACTGTACCAATTTGCTTTACCCAGGTCTTCATTGAATTTCGAGGACGTGAGCCTTCACCCGACGCATTACTGAGGCATAATGGCCTTTTGCCAGTTGCAGCATAATGCTGTTCTAATGGCTGCTTCTGTTGCTATGGGCCAGAACGAAGGTTGGCGTCCTGGACAATTTCCTCGTAGTTAGTTCACCTTCGGTTCATGCCAACCAGCGCAATTTGATCGTCAAAAAGAAATTTCCAAATGTGTACTCTTTTTTAGCCTTTTCTCCCTTTAATGTACGTTGGTTACTATAGTAATAATATGTATGGATCAAGGGGAGACTAGACAGCTTCTGAAGCTGAAGAGTCCGAAATTTCTTAACGTCATATGG
The DNA here is from genome assembly GCA_014182725.1 of Eucalyptus brandiana. Taxonomy (NCBI): domain Eukaryota; kingdom Viridiplantae; phylum Streptophyta; class Magnoliopsida; order Myrtales; family Myrtaceae; genus Eucalyptus; species Eucalyptus brandiana. The sequence goes on from CM024676.1 coordinate 9,532,861, forward strand.
ATTTTTTGCAAGTCTTTGAATTCTAAAACCTGAAATGGCCATCCATCAGTATCTCGATGTTCTTTCTTTTGTCTATAATAATTGATTGAATCTCGAGCAAGATCAGCTTTCTACTTGGGAGTATTCCACGAATAAGATCAGCTTGTACGTGAGGGTTGCATGCCAATGCGATCTTTCTAGTATTCAGTTAAGGTGGTAGCACGAAAAGGAAGAAAAATGATTGTATACAGAAGAAGACACTGAAAATATTCCTGGTGGTTGATAAAGGAGCTGTACTTTGAGTTTGTATGAATATATGGTAGTGGTATTGTACGGTTCTCTTAATTTTCGAAAAAATGAGAGCAGCGTTGATAGAAGTAGTGGTAGGAGAAAGCAAATAACCATTCCTAGCATGCCCAATAAAATAAATGAAAGCATTCCAACATAGCTCGAACAATAGACTCTGGCAATTTTGACTTTTGAAGTTCGCCACAACCCTCTTGATGCGCCTGTTGAAGTTGCAAAACCTATGTGACATCCTGATTTTCTGATTGTTTTTTATTGAATAAGTTGAGCTTTTAATCGACGCGCCTATAGTCCTTTTTCCTGAGCTGATCACTCACGGGATAACTAGTCTATCAGGTAAATCCGTTAAGAAATCTAAACGCAATAGACTTGAGAATTTGACCAGAAATCGATTGCTCGACCGTGCTAATCTGCAAGGGTCATTACGGCACCGTCAAAACTGACTCGAGACTGGAGATAGATCGATTCGACAGAGGTATGTGATTAGAGTGTGGGTGATTCCACCTGATTGCAAAATTTCTAAACTGATTTTTTTGTCACTTCTGTATCTTGTGCTCGTATTTGAAACCTCGAGATTTTGTGAGTTCACTTGATCGCGGTCGCGAGCTCTCCTAAGCTTATATCCTGCGTGACGGTGGAATGTGTCATGACCCTACCCTAGTGTCACCGCATGTCTTGATCGATGGTTTTACAGTCGAAAGGAAATCGGACGTAAGAGTGAGTTTAAGGGTATTTTTACGATCATGATAGCCCTCTCAAGATGTACATCAACCAAAAATAGTATCACTTCATCTTTATTAGCTTCACCATCTTGAGTATGCTAAATCACAACCATAAACCTTTTTCAAAGGTTCAAACCCCTCACAACGGGTTTATTAAACGATCTAGTTATTTAGGACAATTTAGTAATAAGGTAGGAGTCACCCTAAAGAACCCAATCGAGGGTCGGGAGTAGTCCCTCCATTCATAAGCAACTAGATATCTAGGTTCGAGGATTTGGGTTATACTAATATTTATATTAGCACCCTTTCGGTACCTAAATGTATGTCGTGTTACCTAAGGTGTCCGTGTATTTCTTTTTACTTTCTAGGGATCATTTATCCTAAACTAAGTGATCATGTGTGAGTGGTCATTTTCGTGTCATTCTATTTCTAAGGAAAATAAAAGAGGACATTCAATTGAATTTAAAGTACAAAACAGTAAGTCAATAATTAAAAGAAAGCAGTAAATCTATCATGCAATACTAAAAAAGAAATAAACTCAAAAGATAAGTAAACAAGAAGAACCCACAACTCGTTAGATATTTATACATGTTGATACCTAAATTTTGGTGATCCGGTCATTTATTTATTGCATAGAAAATTAGGGGTTAATTTTGTCCCTGAAAAAATATTAATTGCATAGCATATAAATTTAGGTGCATTTGTTTTTAATTTGCATTTTGTGCATTTATTGGACCGGTGGAAAATGGGTTGAAATTAGTGGGTTTTGAGCTTTAACTTAGCAGGCCGGACTAAGCCCACGAAACAAGCAAATTGGCCCAAGCCCTTTTTTTTTTTAATGATTAAATATTATCTTGTGAAAATAGGAATTTGAAATTTTTCGGGATATGATGAATTTTTTTTCAGATAGGGCAAGTGGAAAAGCAAATATTGCGTTTGGCAAAATGAATATTGCGTTTGGAAAAAGAAATCTGTGGATATAGATTTGGAAAAATTAAAACCCTAATCCTTGGCCTATAAATAGGTTAAAAACGTGTAGGGTTCGGGGGGTTTTTTCTCAAGTGCGAAGTCAGGAAATTGAAAAAAAGAAGTTTTCCTTCAAGGGAGAAAAAGTCAAAAAGTCTTCTCTTGAAAGCACGGCAGAGATAATTGCTGAGAGAAGAGATAGTGAAGGATGTGAGCGTGACCTAGCAGTAGGGGAAAGAGGAAAAAGTTGAGCACTGCTCATCTTCTTCCCCCTGCCCGCATCCGCTGATTGCAAGCTCAACCCTAGGTAGCTGAGTCGCCAATTGCTGCCGTTCGTCGATCTCGCTGCAACGCGCACCCTCGCCACGCATCGCTGCTGTCCTGCTGACCCGATTACGACGATCTCGCGCCTCCTCCCGCTACTCGTCCTTCCTGCGACGCTGTTGCTGCCAATGATCCAACGTTCTTGCTCACCGCGCTGACGCCACCTAGAACTGAAGCCCGCAGCGACTTCGCCCTGCTGTCTTGCCACTCCGCCTGTGATATCCCGAATTTTTAATTCTATTTTCTATTGAATTAATCGGGCATTTCATTGACGCGCCTATAGGGTTGTTCTCAGAGCTGATCACTCTCGAAAAAACTAGACTATCCAGAAAAGCTATTAAGGAACTTTAAGGCAATAGATTTGAGAATTCGACCAGGAATCGGCTTCTTGACCGTGCTAATCTTTAGAGGCCATTACGGCACAGTTAAAATATTGATTTGAGATCAAAAATAGGTCGGTTCGTGACTCCACTAAATTGGAAAATTCTCGTTGACCCGCACTAGCTTAATTTTACTATGGTTTTGGTACCCTGTGTCTGTAATTGGATCCTCGAGATTTTCACAATAACCGAGAGTTGTCAATGTGTTGAGTGGATTCATTGTGGCTTGAAAAAAATTGACCGCAGGTCATTTGCCCTAAAAAGTTCTGAAAACTACCCGATAGCTTAGGTCACACTAAAAACGCGCCGAATGGAAATTAACCGCCAATTGGAGTCCAATTTCATAAATTGAATATTCTGTCATGCCACAATAAATTCTAGGACCCACGACTCAATCTCAGAATATTTTTCTAACAACCGAGACTTTTTGGGAAAAAGTCGGTTTAGGATCGTTTTTGTTCAATCAAGGCCAGGGATTATTTTTAGTTGCCAATTTGAGATGCAAGATGGATTATGGGGTGAGGAAAAATTTCAATGTAGACATTGAGGTACCAATTGAATTTATGAAGGCCATATGAGGTTGGATTGTGAAGGAATTGAGTTCAATTGAAGCCAAGACTTTAAAATTCGTAGCTGCCCCTCTCCCTAGCAATTATGGACAATTTGAGAGGTTGTGGGGAGTGCTTTGGTGGCCCATTTGCAGCCATGGGATGTTGGCTTGATGGACAAGCCTTGGGGGACAAAAATGTGAGAGAAATGGCCATGGTGGAGCCCTTGTCTCCCCTCAACTCTATCCTCTCCCTTCCTCCCTCTCTTTCCTCTCTTGGCCAGCCAAATCCTCTCCCTCTCCCTCCATTTTCGCTACCCACTAGCAGCAAAGAAGAAGCTGCAGCCGCCTCATGCCGTTGCCGGAACCGCACGCCCTCGCTGTCGCGCACACACGCTGCCATCACTGCTCCCCGTGCCACGCAAGCCACCGCCTCCCTCGCACCGTTTAGCAGCTCCCTCTCACTGTCCCGAGCCTAGTCGGGGCTGTCCATAGCCGTTTCTTTGCCAGTAAACCTCCATCTAGGCCTAGCTTGGCTTATTCTTGCATTCCCGAGCAATTCCCACCTAAACCGAGTTGATTTCTCTCCATTTCCAGCCAAGGGCAGCAAGAAAAATAGTGGGTTTCCAGCAAGCTTTGGAGGCCGTTTTGAGGTACTTGTGGGCCTTAGAACCTAAGCCCGCCTTGGAGAAAAATGTCCCTTGCGACATTCCTGACGTTTCAATCCGAGCAGATTGTTAAACGGATGAGTTTAGCTCACTAATTCTCGCTTAGTAGACTAATAATGCTTAAGGGTTGATTAGTGTTAATTAAGTATGTTTAGGTGGTTAGATTAGTTTATTTTAATGTTATTTGGATTAAGGGATGTGATTAGTTTAGTGGATAATTAATTAAGGCTAAGTAAATGATTAGATTAGAGTAATCATGTTTAAGCCTTAATTAATTATTTTAGATTAATTAATTATTTCGAATTTATATTTATTATTTATTATAGTATATTATTATAACATAATATTATTTTATTTAATTTTTTGAATAAATTTAATTATTTATTATTTTCGAAAATTAGGTTTGGGATAGCCGACGACCGAAATTTCATGATGATCGTCGTGGTGCAGTCCGTTTATTTATTTGAGCTTTACGTTGTATTGAATTGAATTGATTGTAAAATTTGAGGAATTATTCCTAAATGAATTTATTTGAGTAATTGATTGGTAAATAACCGAGCGTGGGTCTATAGCACCAGTAATGTTTTGATGGGCTTTATAAAGTGGCGAATATTGTGGGATTGAGTTAAGTATATGTCTGGGCTAAGACTAATCGAGTATGGTAAGAGTGAGAAAGAAATATATATTGCGTGGCTCAGTGATTAAGTATATCACCTTGGCGAATCGATCGCCTTAGAGATTGCACGCTATTTATGGATGAAATACATCACTTGGAAAAGACACGTGGCTCGGTGATTGGTACGTCACCTTGGCGAACATGTCCCCTTAGAGAATGCACATGGCTCGGTGATTTGATATATCACCTTAAAGAATGCACGTGGCTCGGTAATTTGGTATATCACCTTGGAGAATGCACGTGGCTCGATGATTAAAGTACGTCGCCTTGGCGAATCGGTCGCCTTAGAGAATGCACGGGGTCAGTGATTAGTACGTTACCTTGGTGAACATGTCGCCTTAGAGAATGCACGTGGCTTGGTGATTAAGTATATCACATTGGCAAATCAGTCGCCTTAGAGAATGCATGTGGCTCGATGACTAGATATACTAACTAGGAGATGGTGTAGTATGGATGGAAATGACTGAGCGTTAGTCTGATTGTTGTGTAATCGACTATGTCGATTTGATAGATGTTTCGATTTGTGCAGTAGACGATGCTAGGGATCCCGCGCGTGGGAGTGAGCCAGCTTCTCCGGTGTACACAGTTGAGGACCCCAACTAGAGTGAAGTAGAAGAGGAGATCGTGGAGCAGGAGGGGAAGGACCGAAGGAGGACCAAGAGTGTGGAGAGCCAGAGGAGGAGCCAAAAGAAGATCTCTAAGAAAATGAGCTTAGTGAAGAGGAGTCCGAGGAAGACAATCTGGATGATGATCCCATGTACGATCTGGATGAGGATTGAGATCCCATCCCGTTTTGTTAACCCTTTGTATATTTGAATAGGGTTAGATTAGACCTTTGCTAATAGTATCATAATGTATACTATGAGGTGTGCTTGTATAAATGTATGGTTGTGAATTTCAGTATGAAAACTATGGCATTGCTTTTCTATCACATTGTTTTCTTGTCGGGGGATTTATAATTGCTTCTGCATGTGCTTATTAAAATATATGGGTCGGCGATAAATTTTGGGACATCGCTAGAAATCGACCTAAGATGAAAAGGATGTGCACGCGTTCGAGGATCGGGGTGTGACACTGCCTCTCCCTGCACTGTCCGAAGTTCCGCCCCCTCACCGTTGTGACCCACCTCTGTCAGCCCAGCACCTCTACACCAGTCTGACGGAGCCACCGCCTTGCCGCACCGCGACCTAGCCGCACCACCGCATCCTTGTGCTAGTCTCTGCCATTTCTGCAACTAGATCCGACCACTGTGACCTCCGTCCAGCAACCCAACGTTGCAACCCCGGTCTTCCGTGTTCACTGCTCACGGCCCCGACCACCGACTCCACATTCACTGCTCGCGTCTGCAACCGACCGTCGACTCCTCCTCACTTGCATGACTCGACGCCTGAGCCGCTCTGAGCCCTTCCGTCCAAACACCACCGTGCTGTCCCTATTCCGTCTCCCCTCTGCTGCCCCCTTTGCTGCACCTCCACCCGCCGATCCAGGTGCGCCGAGCCCCTTCGCCGAAGCTTCGACGACCAAGACCTCCGATCGACAGTGACCAATGACACCACAACCACCGTCTTTGAGCTGTACCACCTTGACCGTGAACTGAGTCTCCATCGGGCTTCAATCTACCGATTGGATTTTTGGAAAATATCCAAATTTAGGTAGAAATTTGTTTTATTTTATTTTATTTTATAGGTTTATTTTTTTAGATAGACTTGATTTATTAGGTAAATTTACTTTATCTTATTTTAGTTTTGATGTTTTATTTCTTTGTTTGAAATATTTCCCAATGCACAATTGAAATTCCCGATCTACAGCTTTGATTTACAACCGTAGATGAATTTTTTATTCCATCTATAAGGCTTTAGATAGAATAATTGATCGCACGGGAGTAAAATTGATATCTTGATCTTTAAGGCTTCAGATCAATTTATCGATTTTATTAGCGAAATAATCAAGTTTAGATTTCAATTGGAATATGGATAACATTTTTGATGACCATGGATGATTTAGTGTTTATCTCTTAATTATTTTGTTTATCTCGACAATACAAAAAAATTGTGTTTGCATTCCATGTAGATTGCATGATAGGTTAGTTATTTTTATTTTTTTTAAATGCATGTTTAGAAGGCATTTAGAATATGTGGCATTTCACTTTAGTTAGATTTTTTTAGTGATTTTTAATTATGAATTTCCATAAAAAAACACAAAAAAAAAAATTCATCATGCATATGTCATGTAGAATTAAGGCATTTTTTGTATGTCATTGCATATTAGAATAAAATTGCATGTTTCATTTTAAGTTTAGATTGATTTTAGATAGATTGCATCTTAGGTTAGAGATTGCTAGGTTAAGAAATATCTTAGTTTAAATTAGGATTTAGTCTGACCTAATCCTTAATTTAAGTTAGATAGAATCTTAATCTAGCTAGATAATTTTTGCATATTTCTTAATTTCGAATTTCATGAAAAATAAAATAAAAATAAAAAATTGTCTTAGAGTAAATTCATTTCATTCTCTAGGATAGATTGCATGTTTTTTCTTAGTAGTAGAATATCATGTGCACGTCATATATAATTAGTTTCATGAAATGCACATCATTTTGTGAGTGTTGCTAGGTTCATTTAATTAGAAATTACCCGTCATTAGAATTAGGTCGTTAGGTTAATTTAGATTGCACATTTAATCGTTGCATTTCTTTAGAAATTACTTTACTTATGTCATGTAGCTTAGGTCATATGGCCATGCCATATCCTTCCATGTTAGATTAGTAGCATGCATTGCATACATTGCATAAAGCATGATCCTCATCAGACAAGTGGAAATAAAAATTGAGTGATTGTGTGTTAATTAGAAATCATATCTAGGATTATTGATGTGAATTCTGATCTAACAATGCAAATGCTTTCGTTGCTATGAGGTAAGTCCTGCATTTTTTTTTATGTACTTTCTTGAGTGCTAAATTGGTGGTTTGCGCATCCGCATGATCACCTCACATGTTAAGAAAGTAAATTAAAATTAATTCAAATTACCTGCAAAATATTTTTTTTTGAAATAAAAGAAATGATACCGAAAGGGCGTTAGAGAAATCTAGTGTAACCAAGTCCCCGAACTCATAATCTCTGGTTCGTATGAGAAAAGTAAATCTCTCGTTACTTTACTTAAGTGTCTAATCGACCTACCGTAAATTGATTAGTGGCGACTCCCTTTTGCATACTAGATATTTGAACCTAAGTCGCGAATTGGTATGGGCTTTGGAGAGCTCGAGCTAAGTTAGGCATAGTAGTCCATTAGCCTAATTTTAGGTGGTGCATCCGAAATTTAGGTCGCGACAGTTTGGTGACTTCATTGGGGACTTAAGTTAATAATCTTAGTGGACTTAGGCCGATGTTCTCTTTTATTTGAAAAAATATTTTTGTTTGGCAGCGATGATCCCACGAACGTCCCTAACATTTAAGGTGTTAAATGTTTTTGCAGATTGGGAGGTATAAGGAGAAGTGTTTGCTAACCCTTGTTTTGTAGGAAGATGTAGGAATGTATAGTTTATTTTCATGTTGAAGCGTCATTTGATATAAACTGTCGTGCATGCTCTGCATTTACACTACACTTTTGCACACACAACCCGCCGCCGAACCTGGGCCGCACTAGAATACTTAGGATGGTATTGAGTTGGATACAACTTTGATCGCGAGGCCGCGTAGTATAGGTTGCCCAACTCAATCCCGAAAGCTTTTTCTTGGTGTAAAAAATGTCTACATCTGCTCGCGAGACTGCACCGCATTGGGATATCATTCTTGACTGAGCTGAAGTTAGGAGGACTTGACTTAGTATGCGAGGCTGCAACTAGTCATCCCACCCTGCTAACTTCACTTTGCTAAGCCATCTAGAGCAGAAATCGAGCCTCACATCCCATGTGCATGTCTATGTGATTGTCGTCGATTTTTCTTGGTGAAGTAAGTCTTCTATGTGGTATCCCAAAATTTCATGGCAATTTCTAGAAGCATTACGACCTATGGAAAGGTATCTTATGTTCTTAGAATTATCAAAGTTGGTGCTATAGGACAAATTGATAAGGAGGATTTTGTTCTTGGCTATGCACCTTATAGATTTGATTCTTATGATTTAATGTTACAAAGTTTTATGGCCATATGAAATTGTAATTTGGTATTTATATAAGTGGGGATTTAAGATAAATTATTAAAAGTAAACATGGACTTATTTAAGAAAAATTTTGGGCCATTTAAGTTTGGACTTTAAGCCCAAGAGTGTTGAGCCTAAAGTGGGCCAAAAGGCCGGCCCATGAAGCCCAAAGGGGAGAGGAGTTGCCGCCGACCAAGGCTGGCCCAAGCCCAACCAGATAGAGCCCATCTTGCATGGCATTTACCAAGTGTCACCTGCATGCAAAGAAATGATTACAAGCTAATCATGAGGGGGAAGAAAATTAGAGAGGAAGAAGGGGGCGAATTAAGCGAGGAAAGGGAGAGAAAGAGAGAGTGTCGCACGAAGAGAGAGAGGAGAGAAAGAGAGAAAGGAAAGGAAGAAAGGAATAGAGAAAGGGGAGACCGTGCGTGCGAGAGAGAAGAAGGAGGTCCGTTCACTGCCGATCGTCCACCTAGCTCGCCGCCGTTCGTTCGCCGCCTTGCCCCTCCGTTCGTTGCTTGCTGTGTTCGCTTAGATGAGAGCAAGTAGAGTCCAAAATCCTACCCTTTGCTTGCTGTGCTATGTGTGTAGAAAATGGTGAACTTCAGTTGTGGTGGAAGTGATGAAATTTCGAAGCTTTCGGGAGAAATTTGTTGGCCTAGCATGCTGTTTTCTGGAAAAATCAGTCCGACCTTTCATGAGTTTGTGAGCTGCATGCGACATTTTATTTGGAATATTATTTTGACTTCTTGATGAAAGTTGTAGAGAACTTCTTGGAGAGTAACATATCAAAATTTTAGAAGAAACGAACAAGTATAGACCGGTGAAACTATTTTTCTTTGGAGAAGTCAGATCTGGAATCAAAATGCTGACCTAATATGATTTTGTGAGTTTTATAAAATTCTCCGGTTGAAATTTGATCTCGTGTTCTGAATGAAGTTGAAGATGACATGTTAAAGAGTAACATACTAAAATTTTAGAGTAAATGGATGAGTTTAGGCTGGTGAAATGATTTTATCCGAAATGGTCAGATCTGGGAATTTTTGCCGAGGGTTAGAGACGGCTACGGTGACTATAGTTTTTAATCTATTACAAATCTAATTTCGAGTTCTTCATGAAACATTTACTTCTGGACCCTGTCTATAACATATAAAAATTTCAGAAGTTTTGAAGCTGATTTTGGATTTTTACCGAATTTGTGAATGAAACTGTGTATGGCAATATTTCGAGATTTTAAGGACTGTGATGCGTGGATTGTACTGATTTGTGTGATGTTCTTTTGATATGGTGTTCTTCACAGAATACTTTTCTCTGGATCTTGTGTATAACATGTCAAATTTTTAGAATTTAATAAGGCTATTTACTAATTTTTCAAGAATTATGACTAAAGGAGCGCAATCTGTTTTTATCTGAAATTTTGTTATATTTTCAAAAATAAATGAAATTTCTCCATGTGATATGATGTCTTGAGTGGTTATTTATGCTGCATATGTGGTGACATATGGCATGTATATGACATCAAAAGCTGGTTGAGACTCTTGATATTGATGTATCAAATGCCATGTTGAAATTGAGATACATGTATGAATATAAATTGAGATAATAACAAGACCGTCGGAGGTGTGAGCTGACGATGCCCTGGGAGTATTGGGATGCTCGGAGTGTGTGTGCTGGATGTCCTCGGGAGTTTCAGGATGCCCGGAGGTGTGTGCTGAAAGCCTCGGAGGTGTGTGCCAGGGGGATACCTCGTGATGCTAGTTGGGGTACGAGATGCCCGGAGTGTGTGTGCCGGATGCCCAAAGGTGTGTGCCGGAGGTTTCTCGCGATGCCAGGTTGGATGCAAGCGATAAATTGAGGAATGCAAACACTGGTCCCTAGAAAGATAAAAATTGAGACTGTATCATGCACATGGATGTATACATATGGCATGGGATGAACCTCATGGGAATGCAAGTATGAAGTGCATGGTGATATATGCACGTTGCATGGTGATAAATGCATGACTGCTTGATGATAAGTGCATGGTGGTATATGCATGTTGCATGATGATATATGCATGGCTGTAAGGTAAAGTATGCTTGAATGCATGAATGATATGTGTTTTATTCATCATACCTTGATTGTTTGTTTGATGCACTGTGTAGTTTGGCGAATCTTTACTGTTGAGTGGTTGTACTCACCTATTTTGGGGATTAACATTTCAGATTAGAAAGATGCCTCTTTCACCAGTTGTGCGTGGTACCTTCTATGGCATACCTAGTGATGTTGAGGTGGAGTGCACCGAGCATTCCTGTATTAGTATACCTGGTTTGGAGTATGTCCGAGTTCGAGTATTGGAGATGTACGATGTGGGTCTTGTTGATGGCCCTATCATCCAGGAGTTTTTGTCCGTTCACGTTCGACACAATGGGGTGATGCTAGGGATGTTGCCGACATCGTCGCTCGATGCACCGAGTTGGGTGTGATGGCATGTATGACTAGTGGGAGCTAACGTTTTCTTTTTGGGGATAGCCGACGCTTGTCGATGGAGGGATGTACAAGTTTCATATAGGGTCGAGTTCTCTTTTGGGTTATAGCCAAGTATAGTTAAAAATCTTGGCATTTTTGCTGTATCGACCCGAAGTGTCCATCGTGAAAATATAAATAAAAGTGAATCGGCTTTATCTTTTCTTCTGGTGCGTAGTTGGTGTGCATTGCATTATTGTTATTGGAGTGAGGGATGGTGAGACTTGTTTATGCTTCCGCTGATGAACTGCACTGGGACCTTTACAAAAAAAAAAAAATGGAAAAGTATTCTATTGATCAACCCCTATAAACTATGGTTTCACTTAAATTAAAAAGTTACCTTACTGGTATGTAATAGGATGAGTGACAAGAAATCTGTGGCGACCCTAACGGATTGGGGGCCATCGAGGGGTGCCACATTCTATCCCTATACCATGCAATTTATTTTGTCATGCTTTTGGTCGGTCCATGACAATTTAGGTCAATCATTGATTTAACTCCTTTGTCAATTAGAAATGAAATGAGGAAATTGTCATGCAATGAATCATTTGAAAAACTTTGGAAATTTGTTTTCAAATTCCTGTCTTTATTGTTCTTATTAGGAAATTTCAAATTTTGGGTTTTCCTAGTTCATGTCTAGGAAATTTGATCTTGCTAGAGTGTCTATTTTTCTAGCTCTCTTTAGGAAATTCCTTTCTCGCATGAACTTTTCATGAAAAATTGATTAGATCATTGTCATGGATTGGTTCTCTATTTACACCCCGTGCTTACATATTTTCATTCATTTGAATTAGGTGATAACGGATCCCTCACGTTAGTCCATTATTACACGATTAAGAGCTAGAATGGCTGATCAAGCTGAAATGCGTGATCGTATCTCCACTATGGAAGACCAACTCCAATAGTTAGTCACCTCTATGCAGCTTCTGACAACTCAAATCCAATCCCTCCAAGCAAATCCAACTCCTGCACCTGTTCACCCTGAGATAGTAGTTTCAAAGTTGACAAACAAGGCTCAAATTATGGGTGATGACGACATGCCTGACCTGGAAGATGACCCACCGTTGATCACCGCCGAAAAGGCTAAACCTGATAATGTCCCTAAGGCAGAGCAAGATGGACGCTTCGCAAAGCTGGAGGAGAAAGTGAAGCAATTACAAGAGTCATAGAGTTCACTCCCGCTCGACTTGTCCGTATATGAGAAGGTCAAGATGCCGAAGAAATTTAAGATGCCAGAGTTCGAGAAGTACGATGGTACTTCCTGCCTGAAAGCTCATTTGCAAATGTACCACGTACGCATAACCCAATATGTTAAGAATGAGCCCTCATGATTCAATCATTCCATGCAAGTCTGATTGAGCCCGCACTCAACTAGTACATAATGAAGAATGTAAACCTTATCGACACTTGGAATGAAGTGACTGATGTGTTCCTTAAGTAATATAAGTTCAATATGGATATTGCACCTTCCCGAGAGGATCTTGAGAGGATAGAGAAGAAGAAAAACGAGTCATTTAAAGAGTATGCTGTGAGGTGGCGAAATCTGACGGCTCAAATCACTCTTGAACCTACGAATAAGGAGTTGATGAAGCTGTTCGTCAAGACTCTCCCGTCTGAGTTCCGTAACTGAATGGTTAGCACATACGTTGAGAACTTCAACTAACTTATCCCAGTGGGTGAACAGATCGAGATTGGGCTAAGAGATGGATGGTTCAACGAACCGAACTATCAAGGAAAAAGGTTCACCATGAAGAAAGACAAAGAACCAAGCACGGAAGTTAACGTTGCATATGCGCAATCTAGCAAGCCTCCAATTGTTCATGTCCCTAAGAATCAACAAGGTGGAGTCCGTCCGACCGTGCCTCGGCAGTTTACTAGAAGGCAGTTTCACTCCTCTTCCTGGCCCTCTGTCCTAGGTCTTAAAGGTTCTTCAAAAGAAGGGATTGCTATCCTATGAGCCAAAGCGACCTAATGCTGAAAAATTGTCTAACTACGACTCCTCCAAGAAATGTGAATACCATATGGGGGAAGTAGGACATTCAACTGATGAATGCATGACCCAAAAGCATAAGGTCCAAAATTTATTAGACATCAAGGCGTTTGCCTTCAATACCTTTCAACTGAATGTCAAGAAGAATCCTCTACCTAAGCATGAGGATAGGGAAAATGCCATTGATGAAGGACCTCTGGAAGGGATCACAATTCTGTTCGACGACCTCATCATAAGAGCCATTGATGAAGGACCTCTGGAAGAAATGGGCCCTGGCCCACAAGAGTAGCCTATTTATCGCTTTCCCACATTCCCTTACGTGGGACTTTTATTGCTTTGTAGGAATGTTTTCGATTTCTTCTTTTTTGCTTTCTTTTTAGGGCTTAAGAATCGCATTTTCCATTTAATAAATGTAATTAATTGATAAATTTCAATGAAATTACAAGTTTTATTTGGAGGGTATGATGAGGTACACCAAACTAGCCCAAAGATGATGATATCCAAATGATAAACAAAAGAAAAATCCAAGGAGAGTTCCGAGGCCTAGGCTTCATCATGCTTTCTCATGTCAAAATGTTTCAAAAAATGCTTTTCAAATGCTTTCCAAAAAAAATTTCAAAAAAAAAATAAAAATAAAATATGATTTATCTTGTTTGTTTTTTTTTTTTTATCCATCTACTTTCCGTTTTTGGGACGATCATATAGCATGCAAAGGTGCGGAAATTGTCCAATCTAATGATGATCCCGATGACTCGGTCGAAAATTACATTAAGGTGCAGCATAGTTGGGAACAACATGAAAGAACCAAGATCCTAGGGGTAAGTTTGGTCCAAATTACAGCGGCCCATATGTGGTGAAGAAGGTAGTTTCTGGAGGAGCCTTGATCCTGGCGGAAATGGATGGTCGTGAGTTTTCCACTCCAGTTAATTTCGATGCTATCAAAAAGTATTACCCATGAAACAATTTGCCATGTCACATTTTGAACTCCAAGCATTTTTATGATGAATAAATTGCTTCAATGAGTTGCAAATTCAATTGCTCAAAGTTGTTACAAATCTTGCATGTTTTCCTTGATGAATTGTGTGAGATAAATTTAATGTGTCAAATGGGATACTTTGGAATGATGAAAGACAAGTTTTATTCCATATATAGTTTCATACACTAATCCCCAGTGAGTTGTGTGGAAAAATTTCATGCCTATGAGGAAAAGAGTGATCTTGCAAAAGGTACGTCAATCGAGGTGATGAAAAGCAATTTCTTCCTCTACCCGAAACACTACAAGTATACCCGTTGTTTAGTCCTTTGAGCCCACACACATGAAGAGCTTTTAAATTGCCCCTGTCAAGAATCATCCCATACCGGGGCAAAATTTGAAATAAATGATAGGAATTTTCTTACTCACACTTGTTAGGGAAATCCCTTATGATGTTTTGAAGATGACAAAATAAATCAAAGGCTACTAACATGTTTGATGGTTGAGTAATAGACCATGCAGATGATAGAACATGTAAAGGATTTTATCAAAGTCTGAAGACTGTCAGACTCAAGACTCAAAGTTTGAAGACTGTCAGACTCAAGACTTAAAGTCTAAAGACCCAGATTGTAAAGTCTACAGACTCAGATTGTAAAGTCTACTGACTCGGACTTTACATCCAGTTCGATGAATCGTAACTCAAGCCCAATCATACAACGGCTAGTGATCCGGTTTGGATTCCACATCAAGATTGATTTGATTGAAGACAAGAACTTTCTACACGAAGAAGCTTTACTTATGGAAACCAAGATTTCGTTTGTATGGGCAATCGGAATCAATTTGGGATTTTACCTTTGTCACTCAACGGCTACCAAATCTTCTAGATACGAGCTGTCCAATGGGTATATTGGAAGACGATTCTCCGGGATGCTGTCCAACGGCTAGTTTGGAAGTGGAGGAGTATTTAAGGAGATCATGGACCGATGAGCAAGTAAGAGACGGAGCGTAGAATTTATAATTCCAAAGTCTGAGCGACCTTCGATCATCAACTTGTCTTTGGAGAGCTTAAACGTTTGTGATCGTGAGAGAAATACCAAAAGAGTGACTTAGTGAGATAGTGTGATCTACTAAGTGTTTTGCACTCAAAGTTGTAATCTCTTATTGATTGCATAGTGGAATCCAGCCAAGAAGGCTGTTAGCGTCGGAGAGTGGACGTAGGCTTGGATTAAGCCGAACCACTATAAATCTCGTGTTCTTATTCTCTTCCCTAACTCCTTTATTTTACTCGAAGTTTATTATTCCGCATATATTTGCCAAGGTTTATTTTGTTCATACTAGCACTCACAACACTTGCATCAACCCTTCGAGTATTGCTTTCGCAGTGTAACTTATACGGTAATTGAAGTGCCTTAGGATGATGAAGAGCAATTCTTTCTCTATCTTATACACTTTTATCCATTGCATAGCCCATTTGAGCCTATAAATTCGTTTCATATTAAACCAAGTTGGTGATCATCCCCCACACTAGGGTAAGGCAAGAAAAACAAACCACTCAAGTGGCATGGTTTACAATGCCGATAAAAGATGAAGGCTGTGTGAGTCCAAAGAAAATAAGTGCAAAAAATGGGGCATGAAAAAGCAGTGTGCCTGGTAAAAGTAAGGCCAATGCCCAAAGAGAAAAATCAAATACCGTATCCCCAACAAGGCGGTGCTAAAAAACTCAAATGCTGAGATGTTACAATCAATGGAGTTGTAATGTGAAGAAAATCTTTGACATTGGAGAAGAAAATTGGTAGAAATGTCAAGATGATCACCAACTTTGACCCCCTAAACATTTTTTGAGCCTAATGATCATTTCGTTTCTCAACCCATGAACCTAGCCTATGTTACGTCCCTTGTAAAGTCTCTTCAGATTATGGCACTTGAATTAACATAAAAGTTCATATGTTTGAGAGCATTGCTCGAAGAAGTGCGGGGATAATTTCTGGCTCATTTCGTTGTTTCTTGACTTGTAAACCCCAAGATGATTGCGAAATATCACTCGTTTTTCAATAGCCTCAACTCAAAGAGTTCCCTTTGTTAAGCCGTTGACCAAGCTCACATTACGGTCCCTATTAAAGACCTCTCAGATTGGTAAGGTTGTACCGCTTGCGAGATTGCTCGGACTCTTGTTTAGCATGACAAGGGTGAGATAGAGTGATTGTCAAGATCCTGCATCAAGGGTCAGGATGAAATAGCCCTTTTAATGAGGATGAGCGAAAAGTCCTGTCAAACTGAAAGATCTCTCACTTGACACATTCATGAGACTCATGTGTTCAGACTAGAATATTCTTTTGAAATCTTTTCCAATAGAAATTAGGTGATGCATAATTCATAGAAATCATCTCGTATGAACCTCACTTGAATTAATGCATGTTTGTGATTACAAATGCATGTTGCCTCTCCTACGACCATGTTTTGTTGGAGACATATCCCCGACGATCAGACATGTTACCAGATAAGTATATCTCTATCCATACCTTAAATACTTGTCATTGTACAAGTATTCCCTTTTAAGTATACCAACACTCAATTGAGTTGTCCCCTAAAGATTTGTCTCCAAATTCAGTCTGATTAAGGCGATCGAAGAAGGGTTTGGGTCCTGGTCAGATGATCTCTATTGCAAGGCTGGGCGACCGAAGAAAGGTTCGGATCCTAGCCAAGCAAAACCTCAGTTTAGGTGACCGTAGAATAGTACGGGTCCTATACAACATTTATTGCTCTAACAGGTAACCGTCAAAAGGTACGGGTCCTAGAAAATCATTTTTTTTTTCGTCAAGGTGATCGTAGAATGGTATGGGTCCTAAACAACATCTATTTCCTCATTCAGGCAACTGTAGAATGGTAGGGGTCCTGGAAAGTGAATCCCCGTTTAGGCGACCGTAAAATGGTACGGGTCCTTTTCAACATCTATTTTCCCATTCAGGCGACCGTAAAATGGTACGAGTCTTGGAAAATCAATTTCTTCGTCAAGACGATCGTAGAAAGGTACGGGTCCTAGACACAACCAAACACTACCATACTGGGCGACTGTAGAAAAGTACGGGTTCTAGGAAATTAGTCTCCTTACAAAACCTTATTACTATTCTAGGCGACCGTAGAAAAGTACGGGTCTTGGACATGTAACATCAACTATCTTGAATCACTCTACCCTTATTGAAGGTAAGATATTCTAGATAGGTTCCTTTGACATCTCAGTCTGGATATGGATGTCTTAATTATTTTCATCTAAACATTTTATTCTAGATGTGAATGTTTTTCAATCTTTCTCATTATATCTTAGTCTGGATCTAAGTATTTCGAGTTCCCAAAATTTAGACATCTCAGGCTGGATCTGGATGTCTTAATCTTTTTGCTAAACATTTCACTCTGGATGTAAATGTTTTTCGATCTTTCTCGCTATACCTTAATCTGGATCTAGGTATTTCGAGCACAAAAATTTTGACATACCAGTTTGGATCTAGATGTCTTAATTATTTTTATCAAAACATTTGACTCTGGATGTGAATGTTTTTCATCTTTCTTGTTATACCTTAGTCTGAATCTAGGTATTTGGAGTTTCAAAATCTTTATATTTTAGTCTGGATCTGGATGTCTTGATTATTTTCATTGAACATTTCACTTTGGATGTGAATGTTTCTCAACCTTTCTCATTATACCTTAGTCTGGATCTAGATATATCGAGTTCAAAAATCTTGACATCTCAGTTTGGATCTGGATGTCTTAATTTGTTTTTCAATCTTTCTCGTTGTACCTCAGTCTAGATCTAGATATTTCGAGTTCAAAAATCTTGACATCTCAATTTAGATCTGGATGTCTTAATTCTTTTCGTTAAATATTTCACTCTGGATGTGAATGTTTTTCGATCTTTCTCATTGTACCTCAGTCTGGATCTAGATATTTCGAGTTCAAAAATCTTGACATCTCAACCTGGATCTGGATATCTTAATTCTTTTCGTTGAACATTTCACTCTAGATGTGAATGTTCTTCTCAGTCTGGATGTTTTAATTTATTACCGCTTAGACTCTTCAAGGAACCTGAGTGAAAACTAAATACTTGTGGAGTAAAATAAGATTTATCACGTACCTCAAGATGCTCTACCACACTAATTGGTAAGTAATTGCAGGTACGTTTTTTCCTTTCGCATCATGCATTTACATTAGCATTTCCATGCATAATATAAATTGCATTTTAAAATGAAATTCATTTTTTTTTATAAAAAAGATCAATCAAATTGCATTTTAAAATGGAATTCATTTTCTGACAAAAAATTAATCATTCAGTGCATGTGCATGGTCAAAATTTAGGTCTCAATTTGTCTTTGAAGGCAACCTCTACGAGCTCACCTTCAAAGAGAGACAGCTGTTGACACCTAAATTTTGGCGATCCAGTCATTTATTTATTGCATGGAAAATTATGGGTTAATTTTATCCCTGAAAAAATATTAATTGCATAGCATATAAATTTAGGTGCATTTGTTTTTAATTTGCATTTTGTGCATTTATTGGACCGGTGGAAAATGGGTTGAAATTAGTGGTTCTGAGCTTTAACTTGGCTGGCCGGACTAAGCCCACGAAGCGAGCAAATTGGCTCAAGCCCCTTTTTTTAATGATCAAAGATTATCTTGTGTTTACCACCAGCCGTGATGACTCTGCTGAGTAGGCTTCAGTCCTTTGAGGGAAGGTCAGGAGTTCGAAGCCCTTGTGGCAAGGGGACTGGTGGGCTATTAGGTGATTAACGCGTGGCGTCGGGGTGGTGGTTTCCCCGCTAGGGACACCTGGGGTTTACATGGCGGCTGTCGGCCAAAGCAGTTCCTCTAGCACAAAAAAAAAAAAGATTATCTTGTGAAAATAGGAATTTGAAATTTTCCGGGATATGATGAATTTTTTTTTCGGATAGGGCAAGTGGAAAAGCAAATATTGCGTTCGGCAAAACGAATATTGCGTTTGAAAAAAGAAATCTTTGTGGATATAGATTTGGAAAAATTAAAACCATAATCCTTGGCCTATAAATAGGTAAAAAATGTGTAGGGTTTGGGGGGTTTCTTCTCAAGTGCGAAGTCAGGAAATTGAAAAAAAAGAAGTTTTCCTTCAAGGGAGAAAAAGTCAAAAAGTCTTCTCCTGAAAGCACGGCAGAGATAATTGCTGAGAGAAGGGATAGTGAAGGACGTCAGCGTGACCTAGCAGCAGGGGAAAGGGGAAAAAGCAGAGCACTGCTCGTCTTCTTCCCCCCGCCCGCATCCGCCGATTCCATATGGAATAATTGATCGCACGGGAATAAAATTGATACCTTGATCTTTAAGGCTTAAGATCAATTTATCGATTTTATTAGCGAAATAATTAAGTTTGGATTTCAATTGGAATATGGATAACATTTCTGATGACCATGAATCATTTAGTGTTTATCTCTTAATTATTTTGTTTATCCCGAAAATATAAAAAATTTGTGTTTGCAATCCATGTAGATTGCATGTTAGGTTAGTTATTATTTTTTTTTTTTTTAAATGCATGTTTAGAAGGCATTAGATTTTTTTAGTGATTTTTAATTATGAATTTCCATAAAAAAACACAAAAAAAAAAAAAATCATCATGCATATGTCATGTAGAATTAAGGCATTCTTTGTACGTCATTGCATATTCGAATAAAATCGCATGTTTCATTTTAAGTTTAGATTAATTTTAGATAGATTGCATCTTAGGTTAGAGATTGCTATGTTAAGATAATATTTTAGTTTAAATTAGGATTTAGTCTGACCTAATCCTTAATTTAAGTTGGATAGAATCTTAATCTAGCTAGATAATTTTTGCATTTTTCTTAATTTTGAATTTCATGAAAAATAAAATAAAAAAAAATTGTCTTAGAGTAAATTCATTTTATTCTCTAGGATAGATTGCATGTTTTTTTTAGTAGTAGAATATCATGTGCACATCATATATAATTAGTTTCATGAAATGCACGTCATTTAGAGAGTGTTGTTAGGTTCATTTAATTAGAAATTGACCGTCATTAGAATTCGGTCGTTAGGTTAATTTAGATTGCACATTTAATTATTGCATTTCTTTATAAATTACTTTACTTATGTCATATAACTTAGGTCATATGGCCATGCCATATCCTTCCATGTTAGATTAGTAGCATGCATTGCATACATTGCATAAAGCATGATCCTCATCAAACAAGTGGAAATAAAAATTAAGTGATTGCGTGTTAATTAGAAATCATATCTAGGATTGTTGATGTGAATTCTGAACTAACAACACAGATGCTTTCGTTGCTATAAGGTAAGTGCTGCATTTTTTTTTTATTTGCTTTCTTGAGTGCTAAATTGGTGGTTTGCGCACCCGCATGATTACCTCACATGTTAAGAAAGTGAATTAAAATTAATTCAAGTTGTCTGCAAAAAAAATTTTCGAAATAAAAGAAATAGTACCGAAAGGGCGTTAGAGAAATTTAGCATAACCAAGTCCCTAAATTCATAATTTCTGGTTCGTAGAAGTAAAGTAAATCTCACATTACTTTACTTAGGTATCTAATTAACCTACCGTAAATTGATTAGTGACGACTCCTTTTTGCATGTTAGATATTTGCACCTAAGTTGCAAATTAGTATGGGCTTGGAAGAGCTCGAACTAAATTAAACATAGTAGTCCATTGGCCTAATTTAAGGTGGTGCACTCAAAATTTAGGTCGCGACAATACAAATGAGAAAATTGAGACATATATTGGGGATGAATCGTACAAGATTATGATCAAGATAGACATTGACCTTCCACAATCTTCTTGTCTCTCCATTTTCGAGGTCATAATCTAAACCTAATCTAATAACTATGGCTAGGTACATACATTGGAAAGAAACAATCATGCATGTTAAAAGAATCAAAAGCACAACATAGGGCAAAGATCAATTAATTAAGTGAAGCAAGGTTTGAAATCAACCAAATTTGGGCCTAGGGGTTAGCCTTTGTAATTCATATGTAGGTCTCTCTAGAAATCTACCCAATTCATTGTTCATGGCTTATAGCCATTATTGACCACTTGTGTTCACGCATGGCCAATAACATTTGTAAGTCCCTAAGAAGACGTTCTAAATGACTTCCTAAAATTTTTCCTCGGTATCATGCATCATGCCTAACATACATCTAGAATCCACATGCACAGGCATGAATTAAACACATAGGCATGCTTTTTAGACTTTATTTCTCAATCAATTAATCAAGTGAGTGAGCCGTCGACGAGTCACTTATTACCAAGGCATGCGCCAATCACGAACACCAATATTTCTAATGAATAACATGATTATATGCATGGATGGTACATATGATGTTTAAAAAATGGAATTTGAAATCATCGATAATGTAAAGTAAAGTTTTTGAGACAAAGTGATGTCTCAATTATGGAAGACATTTAATTGCTAAGGCTAACCCAGGGCTTGTATAAATGCACTCACAAGTATTACATATATTTTAAATACGATCCAAACCATTAGGGGTGTGCATGGTCCAGTCGGGCGATTCCCAACCTAGAACCAGGAACCGCCCGCTAAGGACCGATTTCGAAAAATTGGAACCGGGATCCACCCGTTTGTTGCATGGATCCACCCGGGAACTGGACCGCCGGTCCGGTCCGGTTCCCAAGTGGATCCATGGAACCGATCTTGACGCGAAGGCGAGCTGTGGCGTCGCGGTGACTGGCAAGCAGGCAAAGGGCGCTCGCGGCTGCTGGCACAATGGTCGGCGCGAAGGCGAGCTGTGGTGTCGCGGGTCACTAGGGTTTTGACATCGGGCGGTGGACGAGCTCGATAGATCGGGCTACGTCTGTCCGCCTCGCGCAACTTCAAGCCGAGATCCTTGGGAAACTGACCCCATATCGGAAAAGTCGAGAACAAAGGGGGACGAAATCTACCGTGATTTTGACGCGAAAGAGAAGTCGGGGTGGGTCGTCGGCTACGGTTCAAGCGTGGTGGTCGACGGCGGCTCTCTCCCTCACACTCTACCCTTACTCATAGCTCTCAAATCTCACTCGATCTCCCCCTCTCTTTTCAACGTCTCACAGATCTCTCTCTCTCTCTCTCTCTCTCTCTCTCTCTCTCACATCATCTCTACTCGACCCCCCTTCATCGAGCTCCAAGAGGCCCGATTTATAGGCTAGAGGATTCGGTCGACAGGGGCATTTCTGCTGCCGGTCCTGGGCGCACCGACTGGCCTCCCTCTTGGCTGAACCGGCATCTTAGCCCGTCTTCTCTGTGTAGGCCTACTCGACATCGAAGGCGTCCGCCAAGACGTCCCCTCCGTCCAGGTTTCTCGCCAGATCTCGCGCTGCTCTGTGAGAGTGCTAGTATGAACAAAATAAAGGAGTTAGGGAAGAGAATAAGAACACAAAAATTATAGTGGTTCGGCTTAATCCAAGCCTACGTCCACTCTCCCACGCTAACAGCCTTCTTGGCTGGATTCCACTATGCAATCAACAAGAGATTACAACTTCGAGTGCAAACAATTAGTAGTAGATCACACTATCTCACTAAGTCACTCTTTTGGTATTTCTCTCACGATCACAAACGTTTAAGCTCTCCAAAGACAAGTGTATAATCGAAGGTTGCTCAGACTTTGGAATTATAAATTCTACGCTCCGTCTCTTTCTTGCTCATTGGTCCATGATCTCCTTAAATACTCCTCCACTTCCAAACTAGCCGTTGGACAGCATCCCGGAGAATCGTCTTCCAATATACCCATTGGACAGCTCTGTATCTAGAAGATTTGGTAGCCGTTGAGTGACAAAGGTAAAATCCCAAATTGATTCCGATCGCCCATACAAATGAAATCTTGGTTTCCATAAGTAAAGCTTCTTCGTATAGAAACTTCTTATCTTCAATCAAATCAATCTTGATGTGGAATCCAAACCAGATCACTAGCCGTTGTATGATTGGGCTTGAGTTACGATTCATCGAATCTGGATGTAAAGTCTGAGTCTTTAGACTTTACAATCCGAGTCTTTAGACTTTAAGTCTTGAGTCCGACGGTCTTCGACTTTGAGTCTTGAGTCTGACAGTCTTCAGACTTTGAGACAGAAGTCTGGAAATCTTCAGAATATACTTCGGACATGAGTTACGTTCAGTCTTCTGGCCGTCTTCAAACTTTGACAATATCCTTTACATGTTCTATTATCTGCATGGTCTATTACTTAACCATTAAACATGTTAGTAGCCTTTGATTTATTTTGTCATCTTCAAAACATCATAAGGGATTTTTCTAACAATCTCCCCATTTTTGATGATGACAAAACAATCTCTGAATATGCAGATTTGTAAATATACTTTTAAATCAAAGGATATCAGAAGATAACAAATAGATTGAGCATAAGAATATATAGAAAAATAATCGCAGCTCAATATTATGCAATAGATAATATCAACCAATCAGCACATATGCATATTCATATCTTCTCCCCCTTTTTGTCATAATCAAAAAGCGATAATAATGGATTCACGTAGAGAATGATAACAAATATTTTGCATGAATCACAATTTCCAAAATCAGCTTTTATCGAATATTAAAGATATGCAATATAGCTCACTTCGATCATATATATATCAACAAATATCCAATAAAAATCACAGATGCATCATGAAATTCACGTACACTTTTTGTCATAATAAAATGATAATATCAATAAGAGATTTGTTAATGACAAAATGTAATAATAGATGCACTAACCGGATTTTGTAGATCTTAACAATTCTGACACATTTACCTTCCTTCTTTTCATAACAAGATCACGATCAATCAAAAAGATTTTTCCAAAATTGATCAAAGCTCCCCCTCAATTTGTTGCCTTTTTGAGATGATCACGATTCTTTTCCTTTTCTTTTGGATTTGCTTTCTCCCCCTGTGATCATGACAATATTTGCGAATAGAAACAATTGTTGCAATTGTTGCAGGAGATATTTTCTGATTGCACCAAAGTTTGCGTAGATTCGCAATCATCCTTCCCTTAAAGAATTTCATGCAATCAACTCATTTCCCTTTTTGGTATCCATCAATTTGGATCCTTCCTTGACGTTAGAGTAAAATAGAAAATCTCCATAATCAAATATTCTTTCTTAATTCATCATAACAGAGTATTCAAAGAAAGAATATTATGAACAATAATATTTTGACAAATAAATTCTCACTTAGTCAAAGCACAATAAAATTGGAGAGAATAAAATCCTTGAATATCTCAGAAAAAAATATCTTGCAAAATTAGTATAACGTAGAATCGGATTTTTACTTTGCAAAATATGACAATTTGAGAGCATAAAATTAAACCAAATAATCTGAATTATCTCAAATAATCACACGTACTAAATCAAATCTTAACTCACAAATCACAAAAATAAATCACACGATTCTTTCTTCCATAAAGCAAAATATGATCATTATAAAATCTCAATCAACCAAGGATATATCGAATATCAAGCATAATGAGAATTATTGCCCAAATCAAATTGAGAATAAAAAAATTCCTTACCAAATCCTCTTTCTTCTTTCTTCTTTATATCCTGCAAAAATAACTTATCTTTTCTTTGGTACCCATTTTTCTTGGGTCCATGAGAGTTAGCTGAATATGATGCTTTTATCCAATTTTTCTTAATAGGTCTCCGACTTGAGAAAGATCTTGTTGCCTAAGTCGAGAATTCTCCTTTTTAAGTTTGAAAATCCTTTTAAGAGAAGATTTGAGATTTGAATAAAGCTCATTTATATATCTTGAAACTTTGAAAGGAATTGCTGAATGACTTACCTTGATTTCCTCATCAGATTCTGAGTCTGATTGTGAATCAGACTTTGATTCTGAGTCTATGTCTGAGTTAGACTCTAATTCTGAGTCTGTGTCTGAGTCAGACTCAGATTCTGAATGTGCCGTCAAGCATATATTTTCTTGATCATCATCTTCTTTCATGATTCTTTTATGGCCATTATGCTTGTATTGACTTCTTCCATCGAAGTTCCTTCCTTTTCTACTCAGCTTTTTAAATTTCTTGATCATAAGGGCAAGTTCTTCATCGTCCATGTCATTTTCTGAGTCTGTTTCATCAAAAACAACATTAGATATTAAAGCAATGGACTTCTTACCTTCGGGATCTTCGTCATTAAGTTGTTCCACTTCATAGGATTGAAGAGTGCCAATCAATTCATCAACGGAGAGTGGCATAATCCTCTCGAGTCTCCCGGATTGAGGTCTTGACATGGTTCCAATCTTTTGAGAGACCTCGCAAGAGTTTGTTGACCTTCATTTGGGAAGAAATTGGATGACCTTGATATGCCAAACCGTTTACAATTTCAGTAAAACGATCGAACATATCTCCAATCGACTCTCCTTGCTTCATCTTGAAGGATTCATAATTGCCGAGCAAGAAGTTTACTTTTGTCTCTTTTACACGATCGGTCCCTTCATATGTAACATGAAGTCTATCCCAAACTTCTTTTGCTGTTTCACATGAAGAGATTCTGTTATATTCAGCAAGAGACAAAGCGCAATATAAAGAATAAATGGCTTTTGCATCAAGCGCTTCTCTTTTGGACATCTCCATCCGAGACATAGGAGCGGGGGTTTGCTTTCTTTGTCTTTGCCATTCTTATTTGATGTAGACGCAGCAATGGAGTTGATTCCTCTTTCCACAACATCCCATTGTAAGAGATCTCTGGATCTTAGGAATGCTTTCATTTTGTTCTTCCATACGTCGTATTCCTTTCCATCAAAATATGGTGGCCTTGTGTTGCTTTGCCCTTCCATAAGTCCTGGTGCTAGCATACTAGCCATGGATCTTTTACTCTGAAGTAAAACACTTCAAATAAAGTAAGAACACAGGCTCTGATACCAATTGAGAGTGCTAGTATGAACAAAATAAAGGAGTTAGGGAAGAGAATAAGAACACAAAAATTATAGTGGTTCGGCTTAATCCAAGCCTACGTCCACTCTCCCACGCTAACAGCCTTCTTTGGCTGGATTCCACTATGCAATCAACAAGAGATTACAACTTCGAGTGCAAACAATTAGTAGTAGATCACACTATCTCACTAAGTCACTCTTTTGGTATTTCTCTCACGATCACAAACGTTTAAGCTCTCCAAAGACAAGTGTATAATCGAAGGTTGCTCAGACTTTGGAATTATAAATTCTACGCTCCGTCTCTTTCTTGCTCATTGGTCCATGATCTCCTTAAATACTCCTCCACTTCCAAACTAGCCGTTGGACAGCATCCCGGAGAATCGTCTTCCAATATACCCATTGGACAGCTCGTATCTAGAAGATTTGGTAGCCGTTGAGTGACAAAGGTAAAATCCCAAATTGATTCCGATCGCCCATACAAACGAAATCTTGGTTTCCATAAGTAAAGCTTCTTCGTATAGAAAGTTCTTATCTTCAATCAAATCAATCTTGATGTGGAATCCAAACCAGATCACTAGCCGTTGTATGATTGAGCTTGAGTTACGATTCATCGAATCTGGATGTAAAGTCTGAGTCTTTAGACTTTACAATCTGAGTCTTTAGACTTTAAGTCTTGAGTCCGATGCCTTCGACTTTGAGTCTTGAGTCCGACGGTCTTCGACTTTGAGACACAGTCCGGAAATCTTCGAATATACTTCGGACATGAGTTACGTTCGTCTTCCGGCCGTCTTCGTACTTTGACAATATCCTTTACATGTTCTATTATCTGCATGGTCTATTACTTAACCATTAAACATGTTAGTAGCCTTTGATTTATTTTGTCATCTTCAAAACATCATAAGGGATTTCCCTAACACTCTGTTTGGCGGCATTGATGGCTCCTGCGAGGCGTCCCTCTGTCGCCGGTCTACCTCCTCTCTCTCTACCCTAGGTCGTCCTGCATGCCTTTAGTCTTCACCGAGCGTGGTGTCCACTGTCCAGCACGAGGAAGGAAGGAGGAAGAAGAAGAGGAGAGGGCCGGACCGCGGAAAAGATGAAAAATGGATTGGGCCCAGCTCACATGAGGGAAAAGAAGAAAAGAGGGGAAAAGAGGGAAAATGGTCCGATTTCGCTAGGGTTTGTTTTAGTATTTTTATTTTAATATTAAATATTAATCGGTCCGGTCCGGGTAGGCAGGCGGGCGGATCTGCCCATGGAACCGGGAATCGGACCGGTACCCACCGGTTCCCATAAATTGGAACCAAGAACCAAACCGATTCCCTCAAGAACCGCCGGTTCTTGGCGGTTCCGGTCCGGTTCCAGGCAGTCCGGGCGGTTCCCGGGTATTTTGCACACCCCTACAAACCATGACTTTTATAATGTCAAATCAAGATTTGAAAAAAACTGCAGACATTTTGGACTAAGGAATACTAGGCTATGGAATGCATTTAATTGCCACGACTAGCTTGAGACTCACATAAATGCACTCACAAGCATCGCAAATATTTTAAATATGGTCCAAATGATGACTTTTTCTAAGTCAAATCAAGTGTAAAAAGATTTTTCAAAGGTTTACTTTTGAAAACATTACATGTACTAAAGCCATTTTCAAGGTGCAATTTGATAAATCAATTCATTGAAAACTTTTTGGCAACGAAGATTAAAGGATTTGAAACAAATTTTAAGAGGATGGCATGTCCTAATACCATATATGAACTAACCTAAAAGGTCTAGCTAAGCAATCACAACCAAAGGCTTATAACAGGAATTTTCAAACCAAGCATAGCAAATCAGTGAAATTGGATGGTACCCATTAATGATCCAGCTATGAAAAAATTACCTAACATGCATAACATGATATAGAACAACTTTTATATATAATTTTTCCCAAAAAGAGCTAAGCATGATTTTATAAAAATCAACAAATAAGCGACAATGCATCAGGAAATTGACAAATCAGCAGGATAACAAGTCAAATCAACCAAGATTTACCCTACCAAATGAAGTCTAAAAATCATGAAATTTTACCATAACATAGATAAAAGAATAATAAAAAAACTTTATTAAGGGTCCAACTTAAGAATCCCTACCAAACAATTGGTACGAAAATGGCAAGAGTCTATTTAAACAGGGGTAAAAATAAGGGTCCGAATTTGATCATAAGTCTGAATTCTAGTCTAAATTAGGAAAAATGGAAAATATGTCTAATGACGAGTAATTTGGATAAAATAGATGGCATTTGAAAGGTCTAGGTATGCTTTACAACTTCCAGTAAAGGCCCGGCTCCAATCGAGGCCAATTCGATGCTCTAAGGTTAAGGTTTGTGAAAATGTGCACGTCAGCCATTAAAAACCAAAATATAAACATGCATTATTAAGTCCTAAAATCATTCATGTAATGTACAAATGGCATGCCAATCACACACGACTTCAAGTTGGATGAGACAAATGATTAGAGCAATCATCTAACCATAAGTCGGCATGTGAAAATATCATACGATTCAATGTCAATACAAGATGATATAAGATCTAAAATGTCATATTGGACAATTTCTAAGTGCAACAAGCTTAATTGTGACATAATTTTCACATATGAAATGGCACTCAATCATGACTAGCCACGTATGCACATGAAACTTATAATGCGTAGTTCAAAAGTCAAGAATGCATTAACATGAGATTTGGTCTCTAAGAGACCTAAACAAGCATGAGAAAGCATGCACATGCAAGACCTTAATCCTATATCAAGATCTGAAAAAATGCCTAATTTCAATCACTTAAGAACGTGCACAAATCCAACCAAAAACTTGACACATAGAATGAATGATGACAAACATTATCTTTTGAGAACTTCAAATCTGATTGTGATCATACGAATGATGGCAAAAATGGCAAAACAAATACACATCACTAACCATCCAAATTGTAGCAGAACATATATGCATTTGCATATGCATTTGACATACCAAATAGCGATGAAATCCTGCAAATCATACACTGATAGAAAGCACACAGCATGTATTTCATTCTTTATAAAGATCCTAAGGTGAAATAAGCTCATCTACATGCTCAATTTTATCTAAATATGTCCCGGATTAGTGTAGGGCAAACTGACATACACTCAGATTTAAGGGTTTTGACCCACAAAAACTTGTCCAAAAAATCTTTAAAAAAATCTAAGGCATTCTCAAGACAATTTGGAACAAAGTCCATGAGACGACTTTATCAAAAATCAATCACAGAAACCAGGACAAAAATAGAAAAATGCTGTGGCAAACTAGGAACGAAACCTAAAACGCACTAAGAAATCTACAGAAATTGAGCAGATTGTGAAGTTTTTTTCGAGGGTCAAATGTTAGTCATTTGGGTCGTGCAATGCAACCTATCAAATTGAAGGTCTCGGAACGTACTTTCTAAGTCTAACAAGTCTCAAGTCAAAATAAGGTCATCTAAAGTCTCATTTTAGGCAAAATAGTAAACATGTTACAAGCATCCAAATCAACCATTCAACCACATATCATCGTTAATCCACATTGCAAATCAATGATTTAAAATGTTAATAACGGATCTAAGCATTTAATAAGGTCCTAAGTGAGAATCCTAACCCTTTCTAATTCCGCTTCATCAAATTCAAGCTTAAAATACCAACCTTTTGTGCGATTCCTCGGTTTTTTACGTGATCAAACAAATCAACCGTCATTAGAGTTCAATTGAGCTTCCAAGGGAAGGATTGGGATAGCAAAAAATTGCCTCAAGGAGGATCGGAACATCGATTCTAAAGCTGTAATAGAAACTGATCTAAAGGACTGACCTTCGAACGCCCAAGAAGATCGGGGTCACTGGAGAGGATCTGGTGACTGATCAAGGGAACTTTAATCACCAACTGGTCGGGACCTCTCCTAGTGACCGATTGGTGGTGGTCAGACCACCTAATAAAGCCATCAGATGGTCAAATTAGCTTCAAACACAACCGGTCCACTCGAACCGGCTTTTAGGACCTTCAGCAAAGAAAACGACTAGCGGAAGTGATCTGGTGGTCGATCTTCAAGGCCTCGACCACCAGAGGGTCGGGGACTCCCTTACAATCAGATCGACACTAGTCGGGGTGCCAGAGATCATCGGACAACATCCGGTTTAGCCAGTTGAAACAGCTGAGATCAAGACCGATTGGAATGCCCGTCCTTAGGCCAATTGGAGAAAAAGAGCTGGATGGGAGTGCGGCTACCACAGTACCTCTAGCTACTCCTTTGATGGTGACCAGGGACCACAGAAGGTTGTCGGTGAAGGTGAACAACGGTCGGCGGGGGCATTAGCCGACGGCAACTAGTGCGGCAATTGGCATGCTTGAGAGAGAGAGAGAGAGAGAGTGAGCGTGTGTGTGCGTGCGCGTGCACGTGCACTCGTGTGTGTGTTTTATCTACAAATGAGCCTCCCAATTTTGGAGAGAAAGGTACTATTTATACTACCCCAAATCGATCGATCTTGACCGTCGATTTGATCTAACAGTTGAAATCTTAATCTAATGGCCATTAAAAGTCTAATCATCATTAGAAGGTGTTAGGCAATCAATCGGAAGGGTCCGATTTGTGAAAATCTGAGCTTAAAACAAAAATTGCGCTTAAGGGCATAATTAGGAGTCAAAGCATAATTAGGAGTCAAATTGCAAATTCATGAAATCCAAGAGCTTTAATGCAAAATTGTGGAAAATCAAGGGCATAGGAGTGAAATTGGCATAGTGAGGGTCTTGAAATCGATCGCTAGAGTCCATAATTAGCTAGCAAGTGACCTGCCCCACCGACAGCTGGTTGGATCAATCAGACTAGTTTACATTGGTTTGATCAGTTCTTAATCGGTTCTAACTAGTTTTGGCCGATTCACGCATTTGTGGCCCTTGTGGGTTCAAATTTGTGCAATTTGGTCCTCAAGAGAAAATTCGCATGATTTGAGAAGGAATTTTACAATCTCAATCCAATTAAGCCAATTAAACTTCATAAATGTAATCTATGGATCTACTATTGACTTAATTAATTGATTATCACAAAAAACAACAAACCAAAACCATGAGTACTTGAGATTGAGCCTTAAGGGCCAAAATGAGCAATTTTGCAATTCATTAGCTAAAATCGCAAAATTGATTGAAATTGAATTCAATTAATGTTGCAGTAGACCCATCTAACTAATTACCCATATGTAAGATCACCTGATAAATTGACCTTAAATTGAAGTACTAAAACTTAGACAAAAAATGAATCACGGTCTAATATTAAAATTGGACCTAGATTCATGCAATTGAACCTTAGTCTTGAATGGGTCAACCTAAATATTTTAGATTGAGGCTCAATGACTCGGTTTTCTTACCTTCAAAATAATAAAATCCCTCAAATCGGAAAGGTCTCATGTGAAGTTTCCAAAATTGACCTCGAATCTAGACTTTTCTTAAGAAACGAGAGGAAAATAATTGTCTGTTTGTAAATCATGAAAAATCGATTTTGACCCCCTAATTAGGGTTTAAAATGGCCATTTGCCCTTCGATGTGGCAATTCGTAAAATTGAATGCACGAATGGATTTAGAATAGTCCCTAGACCAAATGTCATAAGAGAAACTACACATAATTACAGCTAAAATAAAAGTAATTTATTTTTTGCCGATTTAGAATCTAAAACCGAAAAATTCAAAACACAATGTTCTTAATTGATTTTCGCAAAATTTTTGACACTAAAGTAAAAAAGTCAAATTGACACTAAAAAAAGTATTTTGTGGATTTTTTATTTTTTCAATTTTTTGGTCAAAGGTTTAACCAAAAGTCAATCTTTTAATTGATTTTTTCTAAAAAGTTGATTTTTTGATCAAATCTTTGAATCTTTGAAAAATTGATTTGAGAAAAGTAAAATTAAGTCTAAATAACATCCTTTTGGATGAAAAGTTATTTTTTGATCTAAGGTTGACTTTTGGTTAAAGGATGGATAAAAAAGTCAACTCAAAAGTCAACATTGACTTTTCGGGTTTCTCTAGAAAATGAAGTGGAAAGTGCTTTAAAACAACAATGTAAAGAAAAGAAATGAAGAATAATACTTTTTGGTCAAGAAATGGGTTTTGTCACAATCGAAAGCCCAAATCTCAATGTTTTTTTTTTTTAATCTTTTTTTACACGTCGACTAAAAATCATGTATCAACAATTCTTAAGGTGACTAAAAGCTTGTATTAGAGTCTATGCAAAGATACTATTCATTGTAATATTTTCAAGGTCATATAGTTATGGTTAACAATTGTTAGTCATCAAGTTTGGACAAATTAAACAACATCAAGTTCCAAATCTTCCTCTTATCTTAACTTTTCTCTATTTTCTCCAAATTACAACCTAGAAGCTTAGCTTTCCTCAAGTAAACTTTATTTTGAGTATGTTGCATGATAGAGATCAAGCTTGGAGCATCTAGGTCATCACCTTCCATATTTAGGAGTTGCATTTTTATGCCCCTAAATATGACACAAAATGATAAAGGTGAAAGATCAAATAGACTCTTGGAAAAATTGCCCAAAAAATAGAAAAAAATGAGACAACAAAATAGAAGGGATTGTGTATGACCTTGCACACTGATGTTTGTGCAGTCAAACCAAGATTTGTTGGAGTCAATCCTTCAATATTCTTCTTATTAGTAATCAATTTTACTTTCCAAATTTCTTTGTAGCATCCAAGACATTCTCAGAAGACTTTTGATGCACTTATCCAATTTTATTTTAAAAAACTAATGTCCCTTTTATAAAAGATTTTTAACAAAAAATGACCAAGATATAATCTTATCGTTATCTTTTTGTTTGATGTTCAATTGACTAAATTTTTACATTAAATCTCATTAAGCTAACTTTTACAAAATATGCTACTTTTGATGAAAATTTGTAGGGAGTGTTTTTTAAGAATTAGGTCAAATGGATGGTCGTGGTCAAATTTTCTTTGTTAGAACTGCAATCAACAAGATTCTTGAGGTGAAGTGCCTTAGTGGATCAAAATTCGTTTTGATACCCTTATATAGTCATGGTTGACAATTGGCATATCATTTGATGCGGTCATCGAATTTGGATAAATTGAACAAAATTAAGCTATAAATCTTCCTTCCATCGTAACTTTTATCTATTTTCTCCAAATTATGACCTGGAAGCTTAAGCTTTTCCAATCTAAGCTTCAAGATTTAGTGAACAGGTAAAGTGTTCTCTATATCTTCACTAGAGGCCCAAGTAACATAAGCATCACCGATCTCTTCAAGTAAAGCTCTGTTTTGATCATTTAACTCCCCACCAAGGTCCATCTTTTGAAGTTGCATACCTCTTGAATATAACATAAAATGATAGAGGTGAAAGATCAAATACGTTGTTCGATAAAA
Source organism: Eucalyptus brandiana (assembly GCA_014182725.1). Taxonomy (NCBI): domain Eukaryota; kingdom Viridiplantae; phylum Streptophyta; class Magnoliopsida; order Myrtales; family Myrtaceae; genus Eucalyptus; species Eucalyptus brandiana. The sequence goes on from CM024676.1 coordinate 9,566,348, forward strand.
GGTGCTCAAACATAAAAGAATGACACAACAAAATAGAAGGTATTCAGTATTGAGCTTAGACATGGTTGTTTATGCCAATACAAGAGATTCTTCAATATCCTTTTTATGGGTAATCAATTTTTCAAATTTCTTTCTAGTACCAAGATATTCTCATAGCACTTTTACTGCACTTTTCCAATTTTATTTTAAAAATCAATTTCCCTTTTTAAAAGATTTTTGATAAAAAATGACCAAGATTTTATGTACATAATTTTACATCTATAGAAAGCTTATTAACTCAACTTAAAAAAAAAAAATGGTTTCTCTGTGGATAATTTGTTGAGAGTTTCTCTTTTTTGAATACTAGCTCAAATGGAGCTCAAACAGATGGTCGTTCTAAAAAGATATGATATTTCTTTGCTAAAAGAACCATCAACACGATTTTTGAGGTGGCGGTAAGCTTTTGTTAGTCTACGTGAATGTATCACTATATTGGATTACAATTTTTTTTGTACCCTAATATAGTCAAAGTAAAAGCAATCAGATTTGGACAAATTAAACTACATTACACTCTAAATCTTTCATCTATGTGATTTTTTTTTTTCGATTTTATCCAAATTATGACCTAGAAGCTTAACTTTTTCCAATCTAAGCTTCAACATTTGGTCAATAATCAAAGTGTTGTCTTTATATCCACTGAAGGCCTCCATAACATAAGCACTTCAAATCTCAGGTAAGTTATGTTTTGAGCATGTTGTAAGATAGAGATAAAACTTGGAGCATCACGATGATCACCAATATGACAAAAATGGATAATGGTGAAAGATCAAATGCATTCTCAAATAAAAATTGCTAAATTAAATGTCAAAGTACGACATAATAAAATGGAAGCTATTAAAGTGATTAATTCTAGGGTGGGTAGTTATAGATCTAGAACCTAGAACTTTACCATTATAATTGCTTCCCAGTTTTTAGAACTTGAAACCTACATGTTTTCCTTGGAATTGGTCCCAGAATCTGTCCTCTCTCAGGGTTTGCACAAAGCAAAATATAATTAGTAGGATATTACTTCTACTGAAAACCAATTATACACGATGAATGGAAGTTTTAATACAAGAAGTAAATAAGTTCTGTTCTCCCAACTTTTGCATTCAACATTCACTGCAACATTCCACGATGGAGGAAAGCAATTTCCTTCCCCTCACTTTAAAAGCAACAACGACAAACCCAACCAAGAAAATAGAACACTTGAGGGGGGAGGATGTGAATACAAACAAAACAATTTGAAAACACAAGTGAGACAAGAATGTCAGCAGAACTGGTAGATAAACCAAAATTAACAACACCGGCCTCCCGCAGCGAGTTCCAGCGACCGTCCGACGAACTCAAGCTTTTTCCTGACATCTCCTGCGGTCTTTTGCCGACTTTGCTCCCTCCTGGTGTCCCTGTAGCGAAGCATCATCCAAGCTGATCCAGCACTGCAGCTCCAGCGAGGAGCACCGCGTCCTTACCTGCCTTGGTGTGTGGCCACGTCTTGCGCCTGCACCGCGCCCCGAAAACGCAGTAAAACAGGGGCGCAATTAGTGAGGCTCCACCGGTGAGCGGTGTCAATTAGTGGCTTTTGGTGTTAAGGCGCGATAGAGAAGGAAAATGGATAAAGAAGCCTATGGAAGTTTGGGAAAAGACTAAGGATCAACGCCATTGACCGAATCGAAAAATGAAAGAGAATGAGACAGAACTCTGCTTTAACCTTGTTGCAGTAATCTGGTTGTTCGATCGAGAGGCTTCAACTCAATGTAACCAAAATCAAGATTGATTAAAAGCTGAAATGGGCACGATATATAGAGAGCTTTGCCGTAGCAGGAACCGGAGATCTTTCCCTATAAGCAGGATGAAGACATGACACGATGGAGATGGCAGAAAGCACAGATCAGCGGGAATGAAGCTCCAGCTAGGGGCAACAAGATAGGGTCGTCCTCACTGGATAAGTTGACTTCCCCGTGGCGCTTGCTCAAGTTCTTTAGATCTCAGTAGGTAGTGGAGATTTTAATATGGTCATCGCTTAACAATCTATCTTGATACTGAGGATGAATGGCATTTGAATAGGTGCGAAATTCATGCTAAGATGATTGACCCATATAGCCACTTTAACAAGCAGACCACATCATATGATATTAATGCCTATGTAACATTATCCGGTCAAATTGTTTATTAAAGAGATGATGCGGCATCCTGATCTCATTTTGGATGCTATACCAATCTTGTTCATGGTCAGTGCTTATGGGATAATTCAGATAAGTTAAATCTATCCATGCTTGGTTAACATGCATTTAAAAAATAAACTATCTACTAAAATAGACTACCGCATGAGGTTATATAAACCTCAGGTTTACCTTGAATTGGGTTTTGCGAACACCAAGAGGCAAAAGAAAATAATGTTGTGGCCGAGAGCAAACTCTGGACCTTGCAAACACAGCGAGGAGGTGCAGCCGAGATGGCCAAACAACAGCGAGGCTTCGGAGGCGTACCGAACTGGAACACTGGAGAAACCTGCAAGGAAAATCAAGGTGTGGCATAACAGTTAGGCGATTGTTGATCACGCCTGAAGCTCGTTGGAGGCGCTGCTGCTGGGTTCGCCGGTAACGTTTGGAGCTCGCTGGACTAAGGTAGCGAAGGGATGTGGAAGCACACCAGGGGGGGCGTCAGTATTGCCAATCTATCGTGCCCATTTCAGCTTTTAATCAATCTTGATTTTGGTTACATTGAGTTGAAGCCTCTCGATCGAACAACCAGATTACTGCAACAAGGTTAAAGCAGAGTTCTGTCTCATTCTCTTTCATTTTTCGATTCGGTCAATGGCGTTGATCCTTAGTCTTTTCCCAAACTTCCATAGGCTTCTTTATCCATTTTCCTTCTCTATCGCGCCTTAACACCAAAAGCCACTAATTGACACCGCTCACCGGTGGAGCCTCACTAATTGCGCCCCTGTTTTACTGCGTTTTCTTATCAGAGACTTTGAGAAGCTCAGCTCCCGATCGTTTCTTCTTCGCCAACACTGATCACTGCCTCCATGACATCAGATCCTTAGTCTGGTCGTCCTTTGTGATGATTTGTTAGATGGGTTTAAGGCCCATCCGCTCAAGTTGGGCCCAAAAGGGCCCGGCCCACGGGAATAGGGCCCGTGGATGGGGGAAGGTATAAAAGGGAGGAGAGAGAGAGGAAGACACCCCTTGGCCATTTGAACGTACGCTCTTCACTCTCTCTTTCTCTCCAAACGCTTAAGGCGACGACGCTTCCCTTTCAAGGCAAATTGACATCATCGGATCAGAATTTCTTCCTCAATCTTCGGCATTGGTGTTTAATCTGTGGCTAACAAGGTACGCTCGAATCCGTGGTGTGCTTTACGATCGGTGATGCGTGTTTTCCGGGCTTCGTCTTCCGCATTGATTTAGGGGTTCGATTTAGTGTCGAATCCGGTTTTCGGGATCGCTTATTCCCAACATTGGTATCGTGAGCCCTAGTTCACGTTTTCCCGATCAATTTGATGTTTTTTGATTGATTTTTCGCAAAAGGTTTTCGGCCGTACGGATCGGGGCGTGAAATCCCGACACCCGAGTACTGTACGCCGTTTTTTCTGAGTTTCCGTAAGTCGGAATAAAAATCTGAAGGCACAGGAAGAAAGGCGACGTCGAGACGAGTCCGGGGACATGTCGCCGGCCGCCGAGATGCGTCGCACGCGCCCACACGCGCGGCCGGCCGCCGCGCGGGCGCGCAAGCGCCGGAAGCGCCGGGCTTCGCCAGCCCGTGCGCCACACGCACCGGTAACGAACCGGCACGTGCGCGCCGGCGACCGGCGAAACGGCACGCGCCGGTCGGCGAACCGACGCGTGCTGACGTCACCCGATGACGTCATCGTGACGTCATCTAACGGTTGATAACCGTCGGGATGACGTCATCGATGACGTCGGTGGCCGGGTGGCGACCCGACCGACGACCGACCCGACCCGACCCGCTGGCACGCGCGCGGCACGTGCGAGCCGACCGCGTGACGTCGCCCGGCCACGCGCGTGGCACGTGCCGCCGACGCTCGCGTGACGCGCCCCGCACGCGCGAGGCACGTGCGGTCGGTCCGCGCGAGCGGTTCGACCGGCCGACCGGCCTGTCCAGTCCGACCGGTTCGACCGTCGCGACCGGTCCGACCCGCTCGCCCGTTGACCCGTTGACCGTTGACCGACCGTTGACCGTTGACTTTGACCGTTGACCCGAAAAAAAAAAAAAAGGAATTTGTTTCTTTTTCAGTCATGCCTATGTGGGAATCCATTTTTTATTCTGCATTTGTTGCATGAATTTTTGGAAAATTATGTATTTTCCCTTATGAAAATTATAGATTATTCTGCATTTGTTGCAGGAACTATAATGAGTTATGCACAGATACCTGCAAGCCCGAGAAGGGACGAGGGAAATGCAAGACTTAAAAGGCCGATGTCGATTTAGCTAATTATCGGTGGCATGACGGTGATTTAATATCACATGTGATCAAGGTCAATCGATGATACGAAATCATCTGGAATGGTTATCTTATGCCTGGGACTTTAAGAAGGTGCCGGCTTTGATAAACACTCTTCCACCTGAATGGCAAGCAGTGTTTGATCGGCTATGGGAGGTCAACGTGGTCCCGGATTATAGGAAGCTAGTGGAAGCTTTTGTAAGAGAGTACTATAGGATTGAGTTGGCCAAAACTTCAACCCTTAGATTGAGCGCCACATGGCGCCGAGTGAATGCGCCTTGGTGGCGACATGAAAGCTCTCCAAAAGTTTTTCCTTGGTTGGCAAATGTGCCTTCAGTTTTCTCAGATGTTTTAAATGACAGATTAGAAGGGTCATTCCCTATTTATCCCTTGGATTAATTTGAGATGTTTTTTTTTTTTTATGTCAATATCTCTTTCCATGTTGATATTTTTTCCCTGTATATATATTGTTTAGTGTAATGTATAGTTGTATTATGTGAAAGCATTGTTATTTTATTAGATATTAGATTTTATTTGCTTTCATTATTTGCTTTTCTTTGTTTGTGGGTAATTAGTCATGGGTAGTTTTAGAAGCTTTTGTAGCTTCATAGAATTGATTTTGCATATGACAATCATATTAATGATAGTTTTGAGTTAGGATTTTTGGAGGATGATTGGAAACATAGTGACCTTTTGATTCTCGAAGCCTTACTTGAAATTATTTATTAATATGATGGGTCTATGCAAATAGGGATGTATAAATGATAGGCATTAATTATTCGTGCATGGATGTCTCGATGTGTTCGAACGATGGTTCAAAGAACTAAGAACGTGATTGCCGATATGAACGGTAACAATTGTGAAATATTGAATAAGAAGATTCAATATGTGCTGGAAAAGCAAGAAGCACTAGAAGCTCTTGACCCTATTATGGAAGACCTTGAGGGTGCAGTGCGCCACCTTGAGCTAGAAGATGATTGCCTAACGGTATTTGAGCCGAACATAGACATTTGCTATGCTGGTTCTAGCTTAGAAAGGGTTTTGTGCTCTAAGCGCAAACGTATTGATTCGTTCAATATGTGGGAATGCAAAGGATCAAGTTCTTATTGCAAGAAATCAAGAGTTAACCAACACAAGAGAGGAAAACGTCCTCAAGTGAAGAAAATGTTAAGGGTGAGGTGTTACAATTGTGATAATAGAGGTCACTATGCTCGCAATTGTTGTGAGCCGAAAAAGGTAAACACCTCTTGTACATTTGAGAGCTTTGCTTATGTGTCAAGTTCTGTATTATTGGCTGAATCCAATCCTTTGTGGATCAGAGATTCGAGAACGACAGACTATATAGCGAAGGATAAAGAATCCTTCGTGGAATTTCGACGAGTACCAACTGGAACTGAGTGGATCCATATGGGAAACAACTCTAGAGCTGATGTAAAGGAATTGGCACCGGCCAATTGAACATGAGTGGTGGACGCACCTTTGATGTTCTATATGCTCTAGAGATTCGTCGAAATTTAGTGTCTGTCTTAGCGTTGGTTAAGCTTGGTTTTAGTGTGAACTTCCATAATAGAAGTGTAGATTTGTATTTGGATACAAACTACTATGGTTGTGATCATTTTCTGGATGGTTTTATTGTACTAGATGTTGACTATGGTGATGTCAATATGTTATTTTCTTGTTTCACGTCTTCTACCTAATATGATAATGATGTGAATATGGTGGCATGCTAGACTTGGTCATATGGGCCAACAACATATGAATAGACTAGCCAAAGAGGGCTTGTTGGGCAATATTGAAAAAGTCGATTTGTCCATAAGTGAGCATTGCCTAGTAGGGAAAATAACAATGAAACCATTTAGAAAAAGATAAAAGAGCTGAATTTTCTCTCGCATTTAATCCATTTGGACGTCTCGTGGTTCAATGAATGTGAGAGGAAGGCAAGGGGCTGTTTATTTCATCACTTTTTTTATAGATGATTATACTGAAATGGATATGTCTATTTGATTTCTCATGAATCTGAAGCATAAGTTGTTTCGAAAGGTTTATGAACCCGCGTAAAATCAATTAGACAAGAAAATAAAGGTATTTAGATTCGATCGAGGTTGAGAATATTTATCGATGAGTTCAGAAAATTATGTGATGAAAAAGGAATATAAAGATAGTTGTCTATTCCATATACTCCTCAACAAAATGGTGTTGTGGAAAGAAGAAACAAACCCTACCGGAAATGGTTAGGTCCATGATGGTGCATGCTAACTTACCTATCACTTTTCGGAGTGATGCGTTGTTAACTGCTACCTATATACTTAACCGGATGCCTTCCAAATCAGTTGCTTTCACTCCATATGAGTTATGGACAGTTAGAAAACCGAACTTAAGTTTTCTTAAGCCATGGGGTTGTGCTGCCTATATTCATGAGTCCTCTCAAAAGTTTGGGAAATTGGGTCCCAAAGGAAATAAGAGTATTTTCATGAGATACTGCGAACACTCGAAAGGGTATGTGTTCATAGGTGAGCAGGAAAGTGGGAGTATAACTGAATTTGAATCACGAGATGTCACATCCTTAGTGGATAAATTTCCTAAGAAGGGTGAAATAAGGGAAGATTGTTCCCTATTTGAAACCTTGGATCAAGATAATGATGTTAGTGGAGTTCGTCCAAGTGGGAGTAATATGAGATGTGATGAATTGAATTCAACTCATTCTCAATTGCAACCACCCGATGTGACAACATCATCATTACCTAATCCAAGTGGGAGCATGATGGGGAATGATGTGCTAAGTGTACAATCTCCCATACGGTGAACAAGTCACCAAAGTATTCCCCGTCAATGTTTTGACATTGAAAGGGAAGCTTTTATGGTTGCTCCACAAGATGAGGATGAGCCAAGAAATATTAATAAGGCTCTAAATTGCCCTAATAAGGAAAAATGGATTCATGCAATGGAAGAGGAAATAGAGTCAATGAAGTCAAACCATGTTTAGGAACTGGTTGATCTTCCAAAAGGACGCAGAGCTATTGGGAACAACTGGGTTCTCAAAATAAAGCGAAAGGCCGATGGCTCGATAGAAAGGCATAAGGCTCGCCTTGTGGCGAAAAGGTATAATCAACGGAAGAAATTGATTATGAAGATATATTTTCTCCCGTAGTGAGATTTACCTCGATTCGCATTATTCGGCAATAATGGCAAGTATGGATCTTGAGTTACATCAAATGGATGTAAAGACCGCTTTCCTCAATGGAGAATTAGAGGAAGGAACATATATGGAACAACCTGCTGGTTTCATAGTGAAAGGCCAAGAAGAAAAGGTATGTCGACTTTGGGGGTCGATATATGGCCTTAAGCGATCGTCAAGATAATGATATATACGTTTTCATAATGCCATAATGGCATATGACTTTACAATGATAGATGATGATCATTGTGTATATATCAAAATATCCAATGATCAATTTGTGATCATATCATTATATGTTGATGATATACTAATTGCCAGAAGTAATATGGAGTTTGTCAACACTGTCAAAAGTTGATTGTCTTCCAATTTTGAGATGAAGGACATGGGTGAGGTTGCATATATTCTTGGAGTTAAGATTTCAAGATTGTAAACCCATAGACACTCCTATTGCAAAAGGTGAAGGATTGAGCCATAGACTGTGTCCAGGGACTCCACAAGAGAAGGAATAAAGGAAACATGTTCCTTATGCTAGTGCTTTGTTGGAAGCTTGATATACACTATGATGTGTACAAGACCTGGCATATGTTTTGCGTTGGAATGGTGAGTAGATACCAATCCAATCCAGTCCAAAGACAATGGAAAGCCGTTAAGAGAATACCGAGGTATCTAAAGGGGACTCGCCGATTAGACGATGAGTTATTAAGGAAAGGATCTGCGCGACTCTAAGGCTATCCTCGATTCGATTGGGGAGGAGATTTAAATGAAATGAAATCTACCTCTCGGTTTGTTTCTCTTATCGAATGATGGCACCATATGTTGGAGCTGTAAGAAACAAACATGCATAGCCTTGTCCACGATAGAAATTGAGTTTGTGGCATTATCGCAGTAGTGTAAGAAGATGTTTGGCTTTAGAGATTTTTGGATCATTTAGGTGTTATTGGAAGTGCTTTGTTGATTTGTTATTTGTTAACCGTGATAGCCAAGCAGCGAAAAAGCGTACACCAAAGATCCAAAATATCATGGCAAGACCAAACATATAGATACCAAGTATAATTTTGTAAAGGATATGGTTGCACGAAAGGACGTGAACTTAGAGTACATACTACGCATAGAATGGTAGCAGATCCTATGACAAAGCCAATACCCGAGATGTGTTTTGTGGCCATATGAAATCTCTAGGGTTGCGTAGAGGCTAATGTACTGAATATTGTAATTTCCCTAAGTGTTCACATTTGATGAATTCGTGTTTTCATCATTAATGCTTATGAATCTTTGTTTGATCTTTATGCATCTTAATGCTCGTGCATTATTTTAAGTTGAGAAGTATGTCGGACGATATAAGATTAGCCCACTCACACGGGTAATCGCCTCGTTTTCTTGTGTGATAAATAGAGATGAGACTGTTTTTAAGCTTATTATCTAGGTGATAATCGAGAGCTCAAGCTTAAAACACGTATGTCGCCTTAACTCGAGTGTTAAGATGAGGACATAATACTTACTATGTCCGAAAGTAAAATACCCCACATATTTTACCTTATCCGTCTAAGATGCCGATGTGAGTTCGATGAATTTTGTGAATGAGTAGATACGTGAACTCAAGTTAGACATTGGGTATGTCTTAACTATCATCTGTACGGTATTGAAAGGTGTAGACATACGCTCCATGGGAAAGGAGTTAATACCGTAATACGTATTTCATACTACGTATGCATGAGACGACCAATAAGAGTGACAAAAGTTTGATCTCAACTTTTATGTCGTGTGAGACTCTTGAGGAAGAGAGTTCCTCAATTTTTTAGTCCCCTCATAACTCTTACTTATTCTCAAGATTTCTATTTAGTGTTTGCTATCTTAGGATGTTGCCAATGGTCATGAGTGATTCGATCTAATGGGGCATTTCTAGAAAAGCAAGTTGGACTGAAATTGAGAGTTTGAAGGAAAGAGGAAGATCGATTTTGGAGAATCACATTGTAGTTTTGTATTCACCGATTAACCAATTATGACTGTCTTTGTGATAATCATAATTGTGAATACAATATATATATCATTGTTTAAAAGAGATCAAGAGAGATATAAATGTGATCGATCGATCTAGGTACGCATACTAAATCTACTCGGGATGTGATGCCCATTATGAGCTGCTATATATTCCTAACGATGTATGGCAACGAGCTCTCAAAGTATGCTTGGTCGCACGGATTATTCACCGGTATGAATGTTGAAGAGAGAAAAAGAGGATTCTGTTCGGGCCACCATGTTAAGTGAGAGTCTATGCTGGATTTTTCTCTGATGGGGATGAGTAGGGCCTGTCCGCCCATGTTGGTTGATGATGGATTTGTTAGATGGGTTTAAGGCCCATCCACTCAAGTTGGGCCCAAAAGGGCCCGGCCCACGGGAATAGGGCCCGTGGATGGGGGAAGGTATAAAAGGGAGGAGAGAGAGAGGGAAGACACCCCTTGGCCATTTGAACGTACGCTCTTCACTCTCTCTTTCTCTCCAAACGCTTAAGGCGACGACGCTTCCCTTTCAAGGCAAATTGACATCATCGGATCAGAATTTCTTCCTCAATCTTCGGCATTGGTGTTTAATCTGTGGCTAACAAGGTACGCTCGAATCCGTGGTGTGCTTTACGATCGGTGATGCGTGTTTTCCCGGGCTTCGTCTTCCGCATTGATTTAGGGGTTCGATTTAGTGTCGAATCCGATTTTCGGGGATCAGTTATTCCCAACACTTTGAAATCAACATCTGCACCTCCAAGGTAAGTACCTCTATACTTTGTTCTTGTAGAAACAAAGACGACAAATCTCAACTACCGGTTCCCTGAAGATCGTCTGCCATTGAATTCTTGTTTTTGATTTTAAACATGTTTCATTATATTTGTGATGATTTGAATATGAATTATGGCCTTAATGAGTTCCCTGGTTGATGAAGATTTTTGATGATGTTAAGTTTTTGTAGCTAGAAAAACAATGAAAAGAGCTAGGTGAATGATGAACAAATTGGAAAGAAAGAATAAATGAAAGAGGCAGAGGGGAAACCAAGCAAAGTACTAGTTCATGTTATGAACGTGATGGACTGACATAGAGACCGAAAGAAAGAAAATAAAAGAAATAAAAAAAAATAGAAAAATATTTAAAAATATTTAAAAATTATTTTTTAAAAAATAAAAAAAGAAAAAGGAAGAGAGTTGCTGTGCAACATGTGTTTGGGCATAAAAAGAAGAGTGAAAATGGAGAAAAATTGATAAAAATTAATATGTATATATACACATATTAAAAGAGAGATAAGTACAAGCCTCAGTTAGATGGTTGCATCTTAGGTTGTAATGTTTATTGAATTTCATTTTAGTTTGGGCTCACTTGTTTAGGGAGATAATTTCTTTAAATGGTCCGTTTTTTGGATGAAGTAAAAGAAAATAACAAATGTTGAAAATGTCACAATTATGAGTTCTTTTTTTTTTTTTTTAATTTGGGTCAAAAAATTATATGAGGTCGAAAATATCAAAATCTCATTGCATTTACATTTAAGGATTAATTCATATATATGTTTTTCCTCTTTTGTGGATTTTCATTAACAGTAGATTCCTTTTTAGAGATTAGAATTAGAATTACACTTTGGATTTATTTGAATTTAGCTCATAAGGTTGCTCTCCTAGCACTTAAGATGAGGCCTTATAATATTCTTTACCAGACACCACATCGGGTTATTTTGCCATACCTTATCTTTTATTCATTCTTCAATAGTATTCTTGATGCGTTTGTTGTAATTGCTTTTATATAATTTTTTGTGTTGGGATTCATTTTTCTTAGTTGAATGATTATGTTAAATTTTAGGACAATAATAAATACGATGGTGATTGCTTATAAAAACATCATCATTAAGACTCCACTAAGCACCCGTTTCAAGGCAACTTGATTGCACAGCCCAGGGCACGTAGCCTCAGTGGGAAGAACTGTATAGCGATGTTGTTGGCCTTATCCTAATGGAGAAGAAGGCCACTAATGGGGCTGATCACATCGGTGTATAGTTGATCTTTCTGCTGAGGTTGTGTGCATTGGGGTGTGCAATTGAAGTTGTAGTAAACCAGTTGGTGGGTGCAGTATTGTCGATGATGTACGTATCGCTCCACAAGGCGATCACCATTAGTAAGGCCTTCTTCTCGTTTGCGATGATTGAGAGTGTGGCTTGGGAGGTCTTCTGCACGGGCACGGCTGAGAATTAGTCAATGATATCCTCTGATCTGAAAGCATGTTGAAAATCCCTTGTTATCAGTTGATTTATTAAGTACATAGATCTGATGCCATGATTTCTTTATTTTTTTGTGCGGTACTTTCGGTGATGTCCTGTTGTCCTGCTTGTGGCGATCATCCGCGAGGAAAATAAGCGAGAGTCACTGATAGGGTATTCGTTTATTTGGTTTTCTGCAGCTGGTTTGGTTGAATCATGTTATTCCTCTTGTGTTGATTCGCAGAGGTATTGCCATTGAGAATTGCTTAATCTTGTTCTCATTTTGACTCTGCACATTCAGTTATTGCAGGAGCTGAAATAACTCCGCTCGGCCAACGTTTTTCACTGTGCCCTTATGCCCGGAAAACCTCCTGGTGAATGCCAAGTGCGACCTGAAGATATGCGACTTTGGGTTCGCGTGGACCTGCCAAAGCAGATAGGCAGTTTATGACCGAGTACATGGTCACGCGCTGGCACCACGCCCCCGAGCTGCTGCTCTCATGCGACGACTACGGGACCTCGCTCAACGTCTGGTCCATGGGCCGCATCTTCAAGGAGATCCTCAGGCGCATGTGTTCCTTGGGACAGTGTGCCTGAACCAGCTGAAGCTGATCATCAACACGCTCAGGAGCCAGAGGGAGGAGGACATCAAGTTCATCGACACCCGAAGGCCCAGAGCTACAGCAAGGTGCTGCCATTCTCGAAGGGGACACACTTCTCTCAGCTCTACCTGCAGGCTGATCCTCTGGCTGTGGACTTGCTGCAGCGGATGCTCGTGTTCGCCAAGGAAGAGGATCACGGTGACAGAGGCACTCCAGCATCCTCACATGGCGAGGCTGTACGATCCGCAATGCAATCTGCCGGCTCAGCACCCTATTAGCTTCGACATCGATGATTGTATGGGGGAGCATATGATTAGGGAGATGATGTGGAACTAAATGCTTCATTACCATTTCGTGTCAAGCAATTCTGATTTTTTATCATGCAATACCTTGTTTATCTTGTTGGCGTAGGATGTTAATTCTGTGAATTTTGCAATCTCGACGTCCATTTAAGTACTCCTTCTATCTATACTATGACGATAGAAAGAAAAAAATAACGACATTGTTATGTAATGACAAGTTTTAATTCCATGTATAGACTAATGGAGAATTTTAGATGAGTCCCCACTAGATGATCAAGTAATCTATGGGAAATTTTATCGAAGAATATATGAACGAGATGTAATGTAAGGAGAGTGGATGAGATACGGAAGAAATATGAGCAAAAAGCAAGGTCAATTACATATTATGCGATCTTCCTTTTTATCCTATGTATAGGATATCTATACAATTTTCTTCACATAAATGATTTGATCAGATGCATACAATTCTCTCCTCGGTATTATGATAGAGGATTTTTTTGCCTTTGACGTTGTATGCTATATAAGTTCCTAATTGCATAGGCTTATTTCATATTGTAAGGATTCATATCCACAAAGCATAACTTAATTGATGATAATTGTACAAATGTCGTTTTACTAAATCATTGTTCTTTTGATGAGCATGATTCGAGTGCATACGTATTGACATACGGTTATAGAAAGCAAAACTTCCACCGAGAAAAGGATATTAAAAACATGTGCTTGCAACATTGATTATAAGACCTGTATGGCAATTTTCTTTCCCATATCCCGCAAACTTTTAGAATAATAAAACTTCGCCTTTTGTATTAATAGACGAAAATTTCGCGGGCCATAAAACATCCAAGGACATGCATAAATGTGATAAAACCATCTTCATACATCATAAATATTTATTGATTCATAATGAATTTGTCGCATTTTATGGTAGTTACAAGAATGCTAGTGGCCGGCATTGTCCGTTCAGTAACTTAATGTTAGTACTTTCCTTTGTAAGGCAAATGGACGATTTGCGTCTAGATGACCTAGTATGGATTTGGGACTAAACAAGAACAATCCAAAAACGGAAAATACAGAGAGAGTTTGGGATTTGTGAATAAATGACAATGTGGCACGCAATAGAAACTTGATCATAACATCAATGAATTAAACAATATTAGAGCAAGACCATTTAGTGGAGCCAGAGTTTACTACGGAAAAAAAAACTCCCGTTAAAACACTGACCGGGCAGGGTTGCATCTCTAATCTACTTTGCTTGCAAAGAGCTGGCTTCTTTGGTACTCATGGCTGCAACAAGTTGCTTTCCTTGATAAATCATATATATGACCTACCCATAGTGGTTATATTGGCATTCAAATTTCTCCCATGTAAATGCTTACTAAGTTATAAGTACTATGCAAATGATTTCCATGCTGCGCAAAATTCCAGCTAGCGGTCCATTTAATTTAGTGGACTTTCCTTTGAAAATAAAGGATGTGTGCTGAGGCCAGCTCACCTATCTTCTTGGTCCACCGCCAAGAAAGTGTAAAAATGGTGCGACCTATCAAGGTCGACGATTCAAATTCATCTAATTTATGTACTAGATTCATTTAGTATCTCTTGATGTGATCTTGAGTCCATTAATGATCGAGATCTCATAACATCTCAATTGGCTTTAACTACAAGATCTACGGACCTAGTCGATTGCAACAAGATCTCCAAATACCACTGTTGACAAATTTCCAATAATATTGTTGAGTCTTGCCATTGAAAACTCAACATGCATGATATTAGGGAGAAGCATTATAATATTTGCTGCTGACAAGCAGTGTGATATCCTAGATTAATTCATTCCAGGTATTTCCTGCTTTGCCTCGTCCGATATCAAGCCTCATACTCTTGTCTTTTGCATATATGTGGATACTTTCCTAAGCGGTCATCCATTCCGGCAATGCTCCTGTCTAAGCACAGTTAACTTTGGATCTTTATTCTGTTTCTTTGCATTTTAGGGCTATCATGCATTAGAATAGGCACTTAACAGGAGAGTTCATATGCCTCGCACGTGCCACGGTCAGTCTAGATGGTCGTCACATGGCTTCTACGCGATACTACCATGGACGAGCGCATGCTATATTGCCTTCCCATATTGTCATACATGATAAGGATTAACGTTGGAGAATTGGTATCCCGTGGGACAAAGAAAAGTTTAAAAGATTTTGGATGGGAGGTAAAGGGGAAACAAGACCTGGATTCGACGAAATTGATGAGGTTTTTAGAGTAATTTCGAGTGAGACTCTCCCGAGAAGGAAGGGGATTAGGCCGGGTGATTTTGAAGAAATTGGAACGAGGTGCTAAAATATAATGAAAGGATACGATCATACGAAAGTGTAGGCTGACTTCGGGAGAAGATGACACTAGGAAAGAGAGCGGTTTGGAGGATGTTGGGAAGTTGGAGAAGATTGGAGGGACTGATCTTGGTCAAAGGCCGAAGATAAGAACCGAAAAATTGGAGAATTGAGAGAGAGATTCGGACAGTGAAATAGATGAGGGCTCAAACTGGAACTTTTTGGAGTTGAATTATTATCTTTTCACCATCAAAATCGGTCAACACATCCAGGAAATCCAGGAAATCTTAACAATATCATCATCTCGATCTCACTTATATCGGCACTTTGAATCAACCTGACGCTTTCAAATAGATCATCATCGTCTGGCGTTGGGCCTTAATGCTTTCAAGCCGAAGACCCAGCAGCAACCTGACGCTTCCCACCGCCGTGTCCTGCTCCACCACAGCCGTGCCCCCAGCAACCTGATTTGCTTGCACGGTTGTTTCTCTCTTGTTTCCTTTACATTCTGTGCATATGAAGTTTGAATTTCGCCAGTGTCCACACATGTCAAACCTTTTGCCTTTAGATCTGAACAGCCCACACCAGCATGTATCCTGACTTCACCTATGCCTTCGTTCAAATGTCTTGGTTTTCCTTCTGTGACATTCAACTTCAGTTGCCTTTGTTTCTTTCGAAGCAGATTTTGCGCTAACGCAATGATGTACAGGAACCTCTCCATCAAAAACCACGGTGCGTGAAGAGTAATTCAATAAATTCTCAGTTTCAACCGAAATCGGTGAGTCTCCAGCAATGAAGAAATATTATGAAGTTGAATTTGGGGAAATTGATAGGGACATTAAGAAGGAAAGCCGTCGTACAAGCACTAGAATAGCAACATCTGCAGGATCCGCATCATCTGTTCACCAGTCATCTCGAAGTATTCTTGGACAGATCTTTCCATGTAAAGTCAAATTGTTAACTTGTTATTGGTTTGACACTTTCGGCATCAAGCTGAGCTCAAACATTCTTACCGAAGAAGTAGGGATTATTTTGAGGTGTACGAATTGCGTGAAACACTTTCATTTAAAGTAGTTTACCTCTGCAAATTCTAGAAAATGGATGAGATGCATGAACAAGATTTTTGTTCTATCATCGTGTAAAACAATCAGAAGGGAGAAATGCTCAATTGCTACCCAACCATGTGGAAGGCAGGGGTACCTGGTTCAGTACTTTTGGGGCTTTAGTGGCGCCCAGTAGCTCCGGGATTTCAGCTTCGATCAGTCTTGATTATGTCACATTCAGTTGAAGCTTCCCCATTGAACAATCATGACTGAAAACTCAATCGAACTCGGATTAGTCACTCCAAGCACTTCAATCATCCGGTTACTGCAACAAGATTAAAGCTAAGTTCTCTCTCATTCTCTGACCCTCCCCTTTTGATTCAGTCAATGGCATTGATCCTCGATCTTTTCCTGAATTGCCCCCTAACATCGAAAGCCACCGCTGAGTGACACCACTCGCCACTTCAGAATCTCACTAATTGCGCCACTGTTTTACTGCGTTTTCTTATCAGAGACTTTTCTCCTGCTCGTTTATTCTTTGCAAATGTCAATCTTCAGCAATGACGGCTCCATGCCATCAGATTCTTAGTTTGATCATCCTTTGAAATCAACATCTGCATCTCCAAGGTAAGTGCCTTTATACTCTGTTCTTGGAGAAACAAAGATGAGGACATCGGTTCCCTGAAGATCATCCGCCATTGAGTTCTTGATTGTGATTTTGAACATGTTTAATTACATATGTGATGATTAGAATATGGATTACTGCTTTAATGAGTTCCCTGGGTTATGAAGATTTTTGAGGATGTTGGTTTCTGAAGCTAGAAAAATGATGAAGAGAGCTGAGGGAATGAAGAAAACAAAGAGTTAATCATGTCTCTATACGATCTTGGAAAGAAAGAATAAATGAAAGAGGCAAAAGGAGGCCAAGCGAAGTGTGAGTTCATGTTCTGAAAGTGATGGACTAAGAAAGAGACCAAAAGAGAAAGGAAAAAAAAAAACTAGTAAAAAAGATTAAAAAACTAATAAAAAATAATATATGTGTGTGTGTCATATATAGATATATATTAAAAGAGAGAGAAATAAGTGCAAGCCTTATGTAGGTCATTGCATTTTAGGTTGCAATGTTAATTCAATTTCATTTTAGTTGGGGCTCTTCCATTTAGGGAGATATTTTCTTTGAATTTTTCAAATTAATCCAAACTTTAGATAGTCCCTTTTTTCAAAGAGATAAAAGAAAATAAAAAATTAAGAAAATGTCAAAATTATATGAAATTGAAAAGATCAAATTCTCATTACATTAATAATAGATTTGCATTTAAGAATTAGTTCATATAAATGTTTTTCCTCTTTTATAATATTTCCATTAACAATAGATTCCTTTTTAGAGATTAGAATTTAAATCACGCTATGGATGTTATTTAATTTTAGCTCATAGGATTGCTCCTCTGGCACTTAAAATGAGGCCTTGTAATGTTCCTCACCAGACATTGCATCAAGTTATTTTGCTATACCTTACCTTTTATTCATTCTTCATTAGTATTCTTGATATGTTTGTTGTTATTGCTTTTATGTAAATTTGTGTTGTGATTCGTTTTCTTAGTTGAATGGTTATATCATAATTTATGACCATACTAAATACAACGATAATGGCCTTATATAGCAATAAGAACGTCATCGTTAACACTCCACTAAGCACCCAGTTCAAGACAGCACCGAATGCATACCCTAGGGCACGCAACCTCAGTGGGAAGATCTCGGAGCTATACACTGATGTGACTGGGCCTATCCTAATGGAGAAGAAGGCCACGTGGGACAAAATCGGGACAATGCACATGGTCACCATCTATGTGGCTATGATTGATCATGACACATTCCAAAGGAGAAGAGGGAGAAGATCATCCCATGGATGCTACCCGCAACAATGATTGTGACAATCATTATTGCTGAATAGTGTTGACGAGTAGATCTTCACGCTCACCTCCCTGAAATGTGTCTCACCGATCATTGACCATAATAACATGAAACTCGTACAGGTGGTGGCCACTGGCCGTGTGCATCACCTTGTGTTATGTGGCCTACTCCTAGGTCCAATCACGTCAGTGTACAGCTCAGAGATCATTCTGCAGAGGTTGTGTGCGTTAGGGTGTGTAATCGATGTTGTGGTAAATCAGCTGGTGGTGAGTGTACTGTTATCGATGCTGTACATATTGCTCTTCAAGGTTTTTTACGTGCAAGGGAGGGGACTCTCCTTCACGGGGAAGATCCAAGGCACCTGAGAGAAAAATCAGATGATATAAAATCTCAGTCTTCAGTCATCTGCATCAATATAAATCGCTACAAAATCGCAATTCATTGCCGCTATCAATGACGTCCATGGTTGCGGTTTGCCAAGCTCCATCTTCCTTTATTCTGTGACCAAAAGTTTTCAAACGCTTTGATCTCGGTTGAAGATTAATAGTAGCCCCTGTTTCCGGCCGCCGTTGGACTCATTTTGAAGGAGCACCGGAAGTAGTACTCTGTTTCGCGATCGAAAGCTGCGGAGTGCTCAAAGTGCCCTTCACTAGTCCCTATTACGCTCGTACTTGTTCGTGAAAACTTCAGTGTAGGCTCTCACGCGCTTGTAGCAGCTTGCTCAAAGAGCCCTTCTCTTGTCCATTACGATCGGAGTCATTTGTGAAAACTTCAATCGTAGGCTCGAGCGCTTTTAGCTGCTTCCATATCGGGTAATTTCCAATTCCTGTTTTAATCATAGTTGGAAACGACATTTAACTTTCTCTGCGGCAGCATCTGTTTGGACTTGAATGAACTGGTCTTATTGATTTCAAACATCACCTGTATGGGCTTGGGAATATATTGACTTTCTGACTCTGAGTCATTAATCTTTGCTTGACTGACTTCATGATATACATTGTTGCTTTGCATCGCATGTATTTTCGAAATCTAACTCTTGTTCTGATTTTTACTCTGCACATTTAGTTACCGCAAGGGCTGAAATTTCTCCACTTAGCCAACGTTCTTCACCCTGACCTCAAGCCCAGAAAACCTCCTGGTGAACACCAAGTGTGACTTCCGGTTCACGCGGACCAGCCAAAGCAGACGAGCAGTTCATGACCGAGTACGTGGTCACACGCTGGTACCACGCCTCGGAGCTGCTGTTGTCATGCGACCACAACGGGACCCATGGGCTGCATCTTTGCAGAGATCCTCGGGCGCAAGCCCCCGTTCCCCGGGACAGAGTGCCTCAACCTGCTGAAGCTGATCATCAATACGATCGGGAGCCAGGGGGAGGAGGACATCGAGTTCATGGATACCCGAAGGCCTCGAGGTACATCAAGGCTCTGCCGTTCTTGAGGGGCACCCATTTCTACCGGCTGTACCTGCAGGCTGATCATCTGGCCGTTGACTTGCTGCAGCGGATGTTCCTGTTTGAACCGAGGAAGAGGATGATGGCGACGGATTCACCCCGGCGTCCTTACATGGTGGAACTGTGTCAACATCGGTTATCAAGAGACGTGATAGAGCATGCGTCCTTTTCCTTCTTGTTGTTTCGCATGAGGAGAATCTCAAGTTTTTATGGGCTTGATTTGGCTGTTACATAAAACCGATGCAGGCACAATCGTTAGTCTCATCTTCTGGTCACTATGACTGATGAAAGACGATGATTGTATTCAATGATTACTTGCTGTCCATAGTAGTCTTCAGTCTTGATGAGTGTTATTCGACTCGACTCGCATGTCATTTCGATTATATAAGAGCACATATCAATGTAGGAGCGAACTGTGTGGGATACATGCAAACTTCTCGCCAAACTCATGCTTGAACATGTCTTATGTTTGATTAAGTGGGACTGAGTGGTGGGCTGTCCATGAATGCACATAAGCATGTGCAATCTTATGGGAGATGATTACGTTGAGTTGGCGGGTCAACAAGAATGCATGCTGGACGGTTTTGGCTGCATTTAGTTCAGCATTTGCAAAGGGCTTTGAGTCCAATGCAAATGCTGAAAGCCCAAAGCTACTTGGGAAAATGCAATTATGTTTGGTAAATAATTTCAGCACTAGTACCAGCTTTAAAGTTGAACCAAACGGTCCAGTATTTCCCCAAGGGCTTTCAGGCCTAAAAACCCATTGAAAATGCTGAACCAAATGCAGCCTTTGGCCTTTCTCGATTCCAGTTTTTGCTCGTCCGTGATTAGGGGTTAATGACCCATGAGTTCCTCGTCCCTTTGATATAGATAACATTCTCATGCATGGAATATGAATTGTATTTGTTGCAATGCTGCTGGTCAATATTCGTTGAGGGTGAATTTGGTGCATTTCGAAGTCGTTTGGAGGTTGCTTTTGGTTGTTCAAGACGACCCATTGACATGTTATTGATTTTTCATCATTCCTAGCATGTTTTGGTCTCGTTTCCAGACAAAGACAAGGCCATATGCTGATGTCCAACTCATGGGCAGCAAGCATCAGTCTTCTTTTCAGTCAAATAACGTGTCCCCGGGATAGTCTTAATAGGTGGCAATGACCCGGGGTAGGTTCTTTTATGTTATCAACATCATTTCGCATTTGCATGCTTTCTCTTTACATGTCATCGGTGGTTAACTCTTAGCATGTCTAGAGTTAGATTGAGACTTGATTTTAGGAATTTAGCTCTCCGTCCCAAGGTTAATAACGAAGCCATGTACGTTTTTTTGCTTGACTTGGTACAAGAGATCATGTTTTGAGATTTATGATGAAAAAATTGTCTAAAAACTCCTAAATATATCGTACTCTTACCAATTCAGCCATAAACTTTTTAATTTTGTCAATTGAGTTATAAATATTTTCACATTTTATTTATTGAATTCATTCAGCTAATTTTAATAAAAAATTGCTAACGTAGATAAATTGTCTTGACGACGACACTTTTTAAAATAATATTTTAATGATATTTTAATAATTTTTTGAACTATTATTATTATTATTATTATTATTATTATTATTATTATTATTATTATTATTATTATACTTTTCTTTGTTTTTTTTTTAATGGTTTTGGAGAGAGGGCTAGTGAGGGTGCCCGATGGACCCTTGCTGGCCACAAGCAAGGGTCAATCGACCCTCGCCAACCAAAACAGGGGCACGCAAGCCTTCACTGAATACCCTCTTCAAGAATCGGCGGGCCTTGACGTCCTCCTCTAGGGCTAGTGAGGGTCCGTCATGCACTCTCGCTGGCCCGCTCTCTAAAACACTAAAAAATAAAAAAATAAGAATTATTAAAAAATTATTAAAATATTATTAAAAAGTACCACATCAAGATCGACCATTCACATTAGCAACTTCCAGCTAGAATTGGCCAGATAGACTCATTTGACAAAACTAAAAGGTTTATGATTAAATTGATAAAAATACAATACTAAGTGTCGTGAAAATGATCTCGTTAATCAATGTCAATGTTAAATAAGTGTTTCAGCGACATTTCAAGAATTGAATATCATGTATGCTTGGGAAATCAATCGATGGGCGACCTAAGACTAAACCAAAAATAGGGATGTGGTACCAAAAGGATGTCGTGGCATGCTAATCCATCCACACGTGATGAGGACCTAAAATTTCTGGTTTTCGTTTAACTAGTTCTTTTATAGGCGAACTTAGTTAATTGACTTTCCCATCACTATCTAGGCTCTTTGACTTTCCAATCAAGCTAGACTTACCTAAATTGATTGGCGGTTACTGTAGTTTGGTATTTTAAGTTCATGATCATATCTTGATTCTACATATTACCCCGACCTAAGATTAGGGAATATCCTAATGACCAAGGCGCCACTAGCTAGCGGACCCCTAAGTTCGCGAGATTTGTGGTGCTACTGGGGTCGGATTTGTCAAAATAATTAATCATATGGATTTTTTTGTAGGTCCATGAGACCTTCATATGATCAGCGGTTCTGACATGATTAATAAGGTAGACTAAAGTTTAGCCAAGTGTTTCTTTATCGGTAAGTATTTATATATTTTTTGTATAAATAAGCCCTACCCATCGAGCAAGTAGACAATTTTTTCTTCCAAACACAGGGAGAGGGAGCAACCAAAAATCTCAAGTGAAGCACAACCCAAGTTGGGCCACGCCCATGGCTACTAAAATCACTCTCTTGGGTTCTATGCACCTTCGTCGTGGTCATCCCTTCCTAAAACGAGTCACTTTGCGTCCGTCTCACTCTAATTGCCAACACCATCCTCTTTAATAATATTAATCTTTTATATTTAATTAAGAAACTGATATTATCTAGCTATCATTTCTAGTTATCATCAAACAATATTTTATTTTCATTTTCGGCATTTAAATACTTTTAACATTTGAAATTTATTACATAAAATTTCCGTGCTTGTTTTTGGATCTATTGTACAAGCACAATAATCCAATTAAGTATTTTATCAGACTTGTTACAAGAGATGATCATCAAAATGACATGGATATGAGACTTAATTTGTTATTCGGACTCGACATGTAAAATAAAAATTGGTGCAGGAATTTATTAGAGCTGGATTCACACGCGAACAGATGGTGCTGGATTCCCTTCGCTAAGCCTTTTTCAAGACCCTGAATTTGGAAGGCCCAACATTGGCTTGTTGCACCGTCACATGACGTGACCTTCCGCCTTCTTTTTTCTTTCGGTCATGTAGGCTAAACATGCTTGATTCCAACATTATATATATATATATATATATATAAAAGATCAGTCTTGGCTAGGATAACTTTCGCTCAGTCGTATGACTTATTAAAGGATCCATAGCAATCATCGATTATATGGATTTCACATAACTAGATATGTGGAATTCACTATATTAACACTATCAAATTCCTTTTATCTAGCTTCTAATTTTCCAATCAATTGATTGATTGGCGAGTATAGTCAACTAAGATTTGCATAATACACGAAATCATTCCCCTCCAATAGTACCTGAGTTTTTTTGCTAGTATTTCACTTTTATATTTCATAGGATCACCGTACAAATTATCAGCTAGTCTGATGAGTTTAATCAAACTAATTTGATAACTCAACCAATAAAATCTGGAAATTAAAGATTGCTCCAAAAATCAGATTTTTTATGTGGTCTATATGTCAAAATGCCTTATCCATGAAAGAAAATTTGTTCCGAAGAAAGCTATTGCCTGATCCATGCCGTACTCTATGCAACGAAGGTGTCCCAGAGTCAACTAAGCACCTATTTTTAATGTCCCCCTGGACAAACAAGATATGGTCTCATCCTCAGCTTAATATTGACATACCACCACAAGGAATATCAAGAATTGATGCATGGATTGCAGATTTTGGAAAAAAATATGGCGAAGTCACCCAAAGTTGAGGTTTTGGCCTCGATCCTTTGGGAGATGTGGAAAGCGCTGGATCATTTCATTTTCCGAAAATCTCTCCCTGATCCAGCAAGCATAGTGGAGATGGCGTTGGCTAATTCAAGAATATCTTGCCTTTGGGGTTTGCAACCTTCAAAAACGCAGCAAAACCTTACCGGATTTGACTTAATTTGGCGTCCGTCGGAGCTTTGGGTCGCTGAAGATTAACATCGACGGCACCTTTCCTACCGGAATAGAGGAGGGCGCGGTGGCTGGTATTTGTTGAGGGATTCTCCAAATCTGTTCGCGCCACTTCACCCCTGCAAGTGGAGGTACAATCTTTAATAGCCCTAAAGCACCTTTTGCAGAGGAGGAGAGAGAGAGAATTTAACAATTGAGTCAGACTGCTTAAGTTTGACTTTGTGGGAGATACGTGTGTGGTTGGCTGAGTGCGCTGAACTACTTCCTTTATTCCTTAAGCTTCACATCCAACACTATAGAAGAGATGCTAATTGTATCACGGACTGAGTCGCCAAAACCCATGGATGTAACTCTTTATCTTCAGATTGGGTTGTATCACCTCCTCGGTATCTTTTAGACCTTTTATGTACTAAAACCCATTTTATGAGTCCACTTAACATTCCTACTTGAATGAAGATTCTATATTTTAGATAAAAAAAAAAAAAAAAACTAAGGTTTGCATAATACACAAAATCATTCCCTCCTATAATACCTAAATTTTTTTTTGTTAGTATTTCACTTTTATTTTTCACGGATCAGTTAGTCTGACGAGTTAATCAAACTAATTTGAATCTGATAACTCAACCAATAAAACATCATACCACATGTCAGCTCGTGTTAGGCTCAAGCCTGCTCAGTAGACCAAGGAATTATTGGAGGGAATGATAAGAGGAAAGGAAGAGGGGACCCCAACTCTTAGCAACAAACCAATAATCTCAGCATCAATTATATTCATAGGCTAACTGGAAACATGGAGAATGGGCCTAATTGCGGACAATTACAACTTTTAGGGCTGTAAGGCATAGCATGGGCCTCTAGATAACTAGCCTCTGCGCTTTTGCCTCTGAATTATGAAAAAGTAAAGAATAAAACAACACCATAGGTATTCATAATTACGAGGTACTCGGTAAGTACTTCCCTAATCAGATAAATTTAAAAAAATGAACGCATTCTCCTAAAATCTAACTTTTAAATAAGAATAAACTCCAAGGATAATGAAATTAGATTAAAGTGTAATGCTGGTGTAAATCTAAATTTGTATCATTATGAAACTGTCCCAGCTTTGGCTATCTAGTTTACCACACTCTAAAGCTAGAGGACGGGAAAAGTCACTACCAAAAGCCAACCAATTTTTTTCATCTTGTGCTCTTTGATAGCAAGAAGTGCAGTTACGTTCGCCTCAATCGCCACCGTTGGCAGGGCCAAAGTATCCAAATATTACCTGAGCCAGGCCCGGCGGTCAAGCTCGGTCGTTCCCCCATGACGGGCCCCGATCCTCCTTAACAATAACACCCAACACACAATCACTTGAACTGGTGACCTTGAGAGCTAATTTAATAAGGGTTTATAAACACATGATTTTGTTGCGACAACCTGTAAGATTGGAGACACTTCTCACTTATATAGGTAGAGAGAGAGAGATGCAAAAGTGAGAGGAGCCACAATGATGGTGACAATGGCAGCAATGTAGTCGTCGGCGAGGGCCGGCCGTAGGGATGAGAAGTGGCAAGCGGGGCTGGCATGCATATTAGGCCGGTATTGAGGAGGAGGAGGAGTCCTTAACTTATAAAACCTCTTTTAGTGGGTAAAATTAACATGTGAAAAAATCTTTAAATCTAGAAATTTTCAATTATAAATAAATGCAACTTTTATGAGATCCTTAAGCATGAATATATTGAGTATGATGTTACTTTATGTCAAATGATCTCAATAGTGAGTTATGCTTTTTCTTCAAGATGCGAAAGGTAATGGAATTCGTGCACTTACCATCTAGTCATGTTCCTTAATTTTTGTAAATGGTCCACAACGATTAATCGCAAACTGTAGAGATATCGATGCGAGAGTATCAATAAGAAAAATTATGTGAACTCACCTAAAATACTAGTCGGACAAGATGGGTCAAAAGATTTTAGTGGACCATCATTTCTAAAAGTTACCAAAAAAATCATAAACTTATTGTATTTGTGTTAATTTAGTCACAAACATTTTAATTATGTCAATTGAATTCTTAAACTTTTTTACATTTTGTCAGTTGAGTTCATTTAGCTAATTTTAACCGAAAATTACTAATGTGGACGGTGGTTGCTTTACGCGGTTCAGTCGTTATTGACCAAAATTGGGCAGAATAACCGAATTGGCACTAAGTCAAATGATTTAGGACTAAATTGACATAATAAAAAAGTTATGATTAAATTAGCATCAATGTAATAGGTTTAGAACTTTTCCAACACTTTCACTACACTTTTCCTTTTCTTTCCCCTCAATCACGAACAGAAGATGCTATTGCGGGCAGGAATTGTCGTTTAGTAGCTATGTTTTTTTTTTTTTTTTTTTTTTTTTTTGGTATTGGAGGATAGCTATGTTTGTTGTTGATGCCATATCCAAAGAAAATTGCTGGACAGCTAAATCGTCCACATTATTATTATTTCCACAACCTAAGTGATGCTATGATTTGATAATTCCTATTTAGAACTACCAAATTGGAAGTTTAGAATATATGAGTCGACAAAAATCCATTTTTACGATGAGGTTAACTCATAATAGGTGAATTGGAGACCCATGAGAAATCTTTACTAATTTCATTAATTAAGTAAAATATAGTTAAAATATAGTCATGTATGTATCGCGAAAATGAAATTGTCTGCACTTGATGTAATATAGGGAATCAAACCATGCTTGCATGTATTCCTCTCTTTTGCACTTAATTCGAAAATACACGATGTGTGGACTTGTGGGCCGTGTCGACCGGCCCATAATAGGCCGGAAAGACCTAATCCATTCAAAGTCCTTTGGAATTCAGACACCGGCAATTGATTTCACCCGATTCGTTGTCATCCAACCCAAGTCATTAGGGGTTTTTTAGGGGCTGCATGTTTTCGTTTCTTTTTCTGTTTAAGAACAGAAATTTTGTTTTTTTTGTTCCTTAACAAAAAAAAACAATGTAAACGCATTTGTTTGCATTTTTGTTCAAAATCGGATTTTTGTTCCCGAAACACAAAAAGACCGAAATGAGAAACAAAAGAAAATTGTTTTTTGTCTAAAACACTTTTGAAGAAATACTTCTTCTCTCTCTTCTCTTTTCTTCTTCTTTTTCTTTGGCCGGTCACCGGCCTCGCCATGGCCTAAGAACCGGCCGTTGAGGGCCGGCGATGCCGTCGTGGGTCGGCGACCTCGCCGGAGTGTCGCCCCCCGGCGAGGCCGAGCCTCGCCATGGCTAGGCGAGCTCGAGCTTACCCGGCCAAGGCGAGGCCAAGCCTCACCCACGTCGGCGAGACTCGGCCTTGCCTTGGCCGGGCGAGCTCGAGCTCGCCCAGATCCGGCGAGGCCGAGCCTCGCCAGGGGCCGGCGAGGCCGAGCCTCGCCGGGGCCGGGCGAGCTTGGCCTCGCCTAGATCCCGGCGAGCCCGAGCTCGCCTTGCCCGGGGCTGGCAAGCCTCACCGTGGCCGGGCGAGGCTGCCGCCCTCGTCGGCTCGTCCGCCGGAGGCCGCTGACCTACCGAAAGAAGAAAAAAATAAAAAAGAAAGAAAAAAAGGAAAAATAAAATAAAAAATTAAAAAATTAAAAGAAACAAAAAAGAATATAAATTTACCAAACGTGTTTTTATTCATTTTTTATTCTCGGAACAAATTTACCAAACGCATCTTTTTAATTCAAAATTATTCCTTGGAATGTAAACACTTTTTTCTATTTCGTTCCCCGAAACAATTTTGAACGTAAACGTTACCAAACGCGCCTTACTTTTTAGTGGAATGGTACTTTTCTTTAATCTTTTTTTTTTTTTGCCTTTTTGGGCTTTGGCACTTTTCAATTGTATCACGAGAATGTCGAGATCCGTGAAGGAGAAAAGTGCTCGTTATATTGTCAATTCATTTGATGATGTTGTTCTTCATGACATACGCATCCACGTCCTAATCTTTCTTTTGTGATCCATGCATACGATCCTTGGACTTTTCAGTTCAAATCCTCGTGCGGTCGGACCTCTAGTCGAGCACATTTATTGCACGTTTTATCATATGGATCATGGTTTCGACCATAAAAAAAAAAAAAATCATATGGATCATGGTCAACTTGAAAATTTTAATTCAAAAGCAGCCAGACTTTTCTCAATTGGACTTTAACTAGAAAAGAACAAAAAATATAGGGAAATTATCAAAAAGTTCAAAATTTATTGTATATGTATCAATTCAATTCTAAATATTTTAATTGTTCCAATTAAATCTAAACATTTTGACAATTCGTCAATTTAGTCATTCCAACTGAATTTAGCTGGAAATTGCTAACATAGATGCCGGCCGTCCGACGTGACGTAATCGATGTTGACGTGATTAATTTTTACAATTTTTTAAAATTTATTTTTATTTTATTTTTATTTTTTAATATTTTATTTTATTTTATTTTATTTGTTTCTTTCCTTTTTCCTTCTTCCTCATGTTGGTTGTTGGAACTCAACAATGGCCAATGCCAACGTTGCTAGCTTTTGGTGAGCCCAACCTTGCCAGCCTCAAGCAAGCTCAAGCCTCGTTGAGATCCAACAAGTTTGAGCCTCACCTAGGGCTGGCCCACCAACCCTTTGTTGTGGCCAGTCGTTAGCCATTGTCAAGAGGAAGATGAGAAAAGAAAAAAAGAAAGAAAAGATAAAACGAGAGAGAAGAAAAATGTTAAAAAATTATAAATTTGATTTTTTTTTTTTTTAAGAAAAAGAGTTTACATTAACATCAGTCGTATTACGTAAGGTGACTAACGTCTGAGTCAATAATTTATAGCCAAAGTTAATCGAAAAGACTAAATTAATAAATTGTCAAAATGTTTAAATCTCAAAAGAAAATTGAAAGATATATAACTGAATTAACTTAAGAACAATAGTTTTAGAACTTTTTGATAAATTTTCCCGAATATAATAGAAATTAGAAACGTATATTGTTACTATATGTTAAAAAATTACAACCGCTGTTTATCTTATATCCTTCATTTAATTGAATATTTAAAATCTTTTTTTGTATAATTAAATGTCTTAAATTTTCAAATGCCGATCAATACGAGAGCTCTCTCAAAATCACACGAAAAGAATGTAGCTGTATGCATTGTTCATACTGATGCCTAAATCAATTGGTTCATTCCCGTTCAGTGCGGTGGCTGGTATTTGCCGAGATAGCCAAGGAATACTCCTTGAGGGATTCTCCAAATCTGTTCGCGCCACTTCACCCCTGCAAGTGGAGGTACAATCTTTAATAGAAACCCTAAAGCACCTTTTGCAGAGGAGGAGGAGAGAGAGAATTTAACAATTGAGTCAGACTGCTTAAGTTTGACTTTGTGGGAGACACGTGTGTGGTTGGCTGAGTGCGCTGAACTGCTTCCTTTATTCCTTAAGCTTCACATCCAACACTATAGAAGAGGAGATGCTAATTTTATCACGGATTGAGCCGCCAAAACCCATGGATGTAACTCTTTATCTTCAAATTGGGTTGTATCACCTCCTCAGTATCTTTTAGACCTTTCATGTACTAAAACCCATTTTATGAGTCCCCTTAACATTCCTACTTGAATGAAGATTCTATATTTCAGATAAAAAAAAAATAAAAAAAACTAAGGTTTGCATAATACACAAAATCATTCCCTCCAATAGTACCTAAGTTTTTTTTGCTAGTATTTCACTTTTATTTTTCACAGGATTGCCGTACAAATCATCAGTTAGTCTCACCAGCTTAATCAAACCAATTTGATAACTCAACCGATAAAAACACATACCACATATGAATTCGTATTAGACTGCTCAGTCGACCGGGCCGTAACTCACATTTTGCCCTCCCAAAACCCTATCCATCAAGCAAGGCAACAAACAC
The DNA here is from genome assembly GCA_014182725.1 of Eucalyptus brandiana. Taxonomy (NCBI): domain Eukaryota; kingdom Viridiplantae; phylum Streptophyta; class Magnoliopsida; order Myrtales; family Myrtaceae; genus Eucalyptus; species Eucalyptus brandiana. Next base: position 9,595,913 of record CM024676.1, read on the forward strand.
ATCGGCAAAGATACATCCCCTCAAGACCATTTAGCAAAACCAAGAAAGGCAAAATGAGGCGCATTCCAAAGAGGGCCTTGCCCACTCTCCTTATTATAGTCAACATGCTCACGCTCGTGGCTTGTACGACCCGCATCGCTCTCTCTCGCTCCGTCCACCGTCACCGTCCGCATCTCCATCGATACGCGAGACACCATCATTCCCTCTCGAGCAAGTCATTCCCTTGCCCTCTCTGGTCCTCCTCCTTCTCCCTCTGCCTCCGAAACCCGCGCAGCAGGCCCACGTCTCCGTCCCTCTCCACCACCTGCTCCTCCGCCTCCGCCTCCGCCTCCACCCCGCCGATCGCTCCCCGAGCCCCGCCCATGGCCAACGCCGGCGTCGAGAGCAATCCCCTCTTGCGGGACTTTGACTTCCCACCCTTCGACGCCGTCGAGGCCAAGCACGTCCGTCCTGGGATTCTGGCTCTTTTGAAGAATCTGGTATGGTCGATCGTTGTTTGTTGATGTTATTGTTTGAGGTCTTGGCGTCTGTGATGTGTTTGTGGGAATGCCCGCAGGAGAGTGATCTGGAGGAAATGGAGAGGACGGTGGAACCGTCGTGGCCGAAGCTTGTGGAGCCATTGGAGAAGATTGTGGATCGATTGACTGTCGTCTGGGGAATGATCAATCATCTCAAGGCCGTCAAGGATACGGCTGAGTTGCGTGCCGCCATAGAGGAAGTGCAGGTAATTTCTTTCTCTTGGTCTTGGTTCACTCGGACTAGGATCTCTTAAGTAGTTCTCGAAATGATTTATTGAGTGTGTAAAGTGGTGAGTTGGAAGACCTAATTGTGTTCTGGAGTAGGAGATGGCCTCTCTTGTTGCCTTTAGATAAGTATCTTTGTCACTCTAGCATGCTATGGGCTGGTTAATTCATTGATATCCGTTTAGCTTTTATGTTTTTTAAAATCTTGAATAGTGATGCTTACGTTGGCTTACTTTTGTCATGCAGGCAGAGAAGGTTAAATTTCAGCTTAGAGTTGGGCAAAGTAAACCTATTTACAATGCTTTTAGAGCTCTTCAAGAGTCGCCTGATTGGAACCTGCTGAGCGATGCTCAAAAACGTATAGTGGAAAGTGAGTAAAGATATGTCCTTTGATCACCTTATGTTTGTCTTTTGAGTAATACATAGTATTTCATACATTCAATTTATATCATTGTATTTTCATTGATTTGTAGTGCTTGTACTTTATAATGAGATTTGTTGACATTCGGTTTTAAAATAATGTTGTTGCAGACCAAATAAAGGAAGCAGTTCTTAGTGGGGTTGCCCTAGAAGATGGTAAAAGAGAAGAGTTTAACAAAATTGAGCAGGTGTGATGCGTTTTACCAATATGTCAAATAAATTGAAATCTCTGTGTTGGTGGCGGTGACAAAATAAGGTGTTTTTGGTGTAGTATTTATAGTGTTTTGTTTGATTGGCTTATGAGCATATATATGGATGTACGCGCACATAGCATGGATTTCAAGTTCCAAAGTGGATCCTGCATCTAGTCAATGAAGACACACTATGGTGGTGCATAAAACTTAGAGTCTTTCCTGCACTTCCAATTTCACTTATTCAGAGAATTTCAAAGTGAACCCCACATCTTCTAGGACTCTTATCTGAGTTGGAAAGTCCATCTTTGCTGATGTATATACATTGACACTTGAATAACTATCATCTCGCTTGATTTTGTTAGCTTATGAATAACATGTGCAAAAACTTCTCAGTATATCTTATTATCTCTGCTATCTTGGGATACTTGGCCTTAAATTTATTTGCATGGAAGCTAAAATATGCTGTGACTTGTGACATTAAAAAGCACATAATGTGGGAGATGATGAAGACACTTTAACTATAATTGCGGGAATGATTGGTCAGATTTTAGTCGTTTCTACATTCTAGTGTGTTAGCAATCAATTTGAAAATGTGATGCCGATGACTATGTTAAGATTACTTTTTATGTGCAAGAAAGTAGTTTGGTAGATTTTTTTTATTATATATTTCAATTGCCCAGTCTTTGCCTTTTGATTAATTAGTTGATGACAGGAACTTGAAAAATTATCTAAAAAATTTGATGAGAATGTCTTGGATGCCACAAAGAAATTTGAAAAAAAGATTACTGATAAGAAGGATATTGAAGGATTGCCTGCCACAGCTCTTGGTTTGGCTGCACAAACAGCGGTGTCTAAGGTAATACACAATGGCTTCCATTTGTTGTGTCATTTTTCATATTTTTTCAGCACTCTTCATTCAAGAGTCTGTTTGATCATTCATCCTTTATCATTTTTTGTCATATTCAAGGGGCATGAAAATGCAACTCCAGAAGATGGACCTTGGGTGATCACCTTAGACGCTCCAAGTTTTATGTCTGTCATGCAACATGCTCGAAATAGAGCTTTACGTGAGGAAATCTACCGGGCTTATGTTACTCGTGCCTCCAGCGGAGATATAGACAACACTTTAATTATTGACCAAATCTTGAAGCTTAGATTGGAAAAAGCTAAGCTTTTAGGTTATAATAATTATGCTGAGGTATGTGTTTTTAAGGCTATTTATGAGATTTTTCTGCTTTGTATTTCATCTTTTTAGTTCCTTTTTAGTTCTTCTTCTTCTTTTATTATTTATTTATTTATTTGTGTGTGTGTAAAGTTTGAATGGGCAAGTGAGACAAATTATTTTTAGTCATTCTTCGGACGATACTTTTCAAATTAATCACTAATTATAAACAACTCCAATTGTTTTTGGCTGTTGTTATGATTTTATTTTTGCCAAGGGAAATGGGGAAAATTTATGGCAGACAAAGTGGTTGCTGGTATATTGTAGATAATTACGGAAATATTTGCACTTTGATTCTTAAGTTTCGGGTGTTCAATTTTCCGGAATTGCATTTTGATGCATAATCCAATGCAAACCAATTTTTTATTCTTATATATCTAATGTCTCTGAAACAAATTCTTAAGTATGCTTTTGAATTCTTTTCTCCATTCTCCTGGAATAATCTTGGAGCAGAATCTATTTGCTTGGGTGAACAATGCTCTGATATCACTGTATCATCACATATTAATGCAATATTGTCATCAGGTTAGCATGGCAATGAAAATGGCTACAGTGGATAAAGCGGAAGAGCTCCTAGAAAAACTTAGGAGTGCTTCATGGGATGCTGCAGTTCAAGGTATGATCTAGATGAATATTCATAGCATATGTAAGTCTTGTAAACTTTTAACATTTGATGATGCACTTTTGCGATTACTTATGATAAATGTTCACAATAGTTCCTTATGCTGCTTAAAATGTGCATGTTATACCTGTAATTCAAGCTTCAAAGTAGTACACTTTGCATCATATGTGTTCTTTTGCATATATATCCATATGAAGAACATATTAATAAGTGCCCCCCTCCCCAAAAAAAAAATGATGTCATCCCCAATTTAGCTATCTGTCTGATCACTAGGTACACTTTTAACCGGCACAGAGTGATCGAGCTGACTGAAGCAAACCTAGCCTTAATAAAGAGATGAGGAAAACTAGGAGCACTCTAGAATATTGCAACAACAATGCAGTCAATGTAACAATAGCATTTCAGATAAATCTGAGTTTCCAAATGTTGATGAGGGTTGTGGAGTGGATCTATAAGTTGGAGGTCATCTGAATCCTGTGGTCATCATTGTGCATGCTTCATAGGGGTCTTTTCTCTATTGGCTGGTGATAAAGGAAATAGAACAAGGGAGAGGATGGGGCTCGGAAAATAGAAGAGAAAAAGAAAAAGGGGGGGGGGTCAAGCCTTTAATTCAGTTTGATGATGTCAATGGCAAATATTAGGATACTTTTACAGATGTTCCTTTTGCTTTCAACTCAACATCCATTTCTTAATATGATTTGGCTTGATTATTCAGACATGGAGGACCTAAAACATTTCGCCAAGAGTCAAGGGGCAAAAGAATCTGATGATTTGAGCCATTGGGACATTAACTTCTGGAGCGAGAGGCTGCGTGAATCAAAATATGACATCAATGAGGTCAGAACTATCCCTGACCCTGATTTATGCATGTGACTATGAAAATGTAGCCTCATAACTTTTGCAATTTCCAGGAAGAACTACGCCCATATTTCTCATTGCCAAAAGTAACAGAGGGCCTTTTCAACCTTGCAAGGACACTTTTTGGAATTGAGATTGAGGCTGCTGATGGATTAGCACCGGTAAAAAAGTCAAATGCTTTGCTTCTGTCTTTTATGTGCTGTTAGCCCATGTGCTCTGATAAAATGCTTATTTATTCTCTAGGTCTGGAACAGCGACGTTAGATTCTACTGTGTAAAAGATTCTTCAGGAAATCCAATTGCATACTTCTATTTTGATCCCTATTCTCGACCATCTGAGAAAAGGGGAGGTGCATGGATGGATGAGGTTGTTGCTCGAAGCCGTGTGCTATCTCAAGATGGTGCAAGTACAAGATTACCGATTGCTCACATGGTGTGCAATCAAATGCCACCCGTGGGGACCAAGCCAAGCCTTATGACATTCCGAGAGGTCAATTTCCCACTCTTTTCCTCAGTTTGTTGACCCTTTTTTTGGCCCCCCAATTTGAGTCTGAAATACTAAATAGATGGAGGTAGCTAGTGTAGCCACAAGAATGCAAGCCCGTGGCAATGAAATATTGCCATCAGAAACAAGGACAATAGCACAGGGTTGTTTAATTTGGTCTCCACAACTCTTAGTTTGATGATTGGATTTTGGTAACTTCCAGGCAATACTAAATAGGGATCAAAATTGTGCTATTATAAAGACATCTCTATGAAGATATCTGTGTATGTTGTATTTATTCCACACTGTCAGGAGGGGGGCTGGGGGAAGAATCAATATGTAGGTCTGATAACACTTGTTAGCGTGAGAAGATTAGTCTATGGGAGAAGATTAATGAAGTAAATGCCAAGCAATTTTTTGCTCGAGAATTTCTGATGCCAGCCTATTCATTGATGTGATTTCATGAATCCCACTAATGCTAATATTTTTCTATGTATAATGCCTAAAAATACACACTTCTCTTTGCTAATATTTGCATCTAGAGATGGATCTATTGTCCAATTTCCAGTATTACCTGCTCCCATTTTAAAAATTTCTGATTCACACCTAATAATTATAGAATCATGACTATTGACCTTGAAGGTTCTGTGTGAGGTATGAGTGAACCATTCTTGTGTGACAAGAGTTAATCCTTTAGAGGAGATATCATTAAGGGCCCTTTTGCCTATCTATTTGAGGGGCCTTTTCTTGCTCGTTTGTGTAAACCTTAGATAAATGATGAGATTTGTGACATTGTGCTCGCTATAGGAGTTTGTCCATCGTAAAATATCTTAATCTTCTGAGTGCTATATGCTAGTTAAACATTTGTGGTAAAATATGTATTGTTGAAATTGGCAGGTTGAAACTGTTTTTCATGAATTTGGTCATGCTCTTCAACACATGCTAACCAAACAAGACGAAGGCCTTGTTGCTGGCATTAGAGGAATAGAGTGGGATGCTGTGGAATTGCCCTCTCAATTTATGGAGAACTGGTGTTACCACAGGTAATTTTGTCTAGAACTATTTATTATAGAGCTTTAGGACAAATTTACTTGCCATCATGATTGGATGTGCTTGCACTTCACAAATAAAAAAGGTTATGCATATACTGTGGATAGCAACAGATGATTTCTTCATAGACCTTTATGTGATGTTTGTGTTGTATTGCCTTTATACTATCTCCCGATGTAAAAGTGAGGAAGTGAGAGTAGTGCCTTCTTGTATATGGCAAATGATAGGCCCCTGTTGTAGATGTTATTAGAGGATGTCTATGGCTCTCGTCAAGGTATGTTGAAATGAATCGCAGTTGAGTTGTGACTTGTTTTATATTATTCCAACCAATTTGCACTTTCTTAATAATTTTGTTAATTCTCCTTTACTTTGTTTGCCTATTAGTATCAATATTACAGATAACAGAAAAGAAATACTACAAGCTATTGAGTTTTATGCATTCATGCTCACAACCATGGCTAGTTACCCTAAGAATCTTTAAATATGAAAAACAATTTCTTTGAGATATATCAGGTTGATATCAATATACCTCCACAATGGTATTTTCAATTGTGAAATAATTTTCACTTTCCCTATTTCATGTGCCTATTTTTTTTAAGTTTAGTTAATCATGAATTCATAAGAATAGGCAGTAAGGAAAGACGTATTACTAATGTGTACTTATCGTTAAGTCCACCTCAGTACATATTATGTAGATTTAAGCAAAAAATGTATTAGTTAACATATAGAGACGATACATCCATTTTTTTCAGTATTTATTGCTTTAGAGTTATAAAGAGTAGATATCCTGACTTTCTTTTTCCTGCAGTTAAAGCTCTTTTCTCTTGTCATTGAAATTATCCCTTTTTTTCTGCGCTTGAAAAATTACCAATAACTTAGAGAAAGCATAAAGGTTAATTGTGTCAATTGGGTTATTTGATGCTCACTGTCATGTGTCCCAACAGATACAAAAGTGGAGTTAGTGCTGAATATCCTTCTCACAAAATTGTCAGAATATTTGAATCTATAATTTTTGAAATAAAGTTTTACTTTCTTATTTTTTCTATGTTTATGAACTTTGTACACATGATCTATAACAAGGAAAAATAACAAAATGAACGTTTTCAACTTGATCTCTTGCATATTAAAAACATTGAAAAGAAAACTAATTACCATCCTCATTGTGATAGACTTGTTTATGAAAAGTCAATCGAGTGTCTTGTTTCTCAAAAATTTTACTATAAAATTAAATAAGCTCTTGTTTAGAAGAAAGAACTTTAAGGACATATGACATAACCAATTCTTTCTTGGAAACATGGGAACACTTCATCTCAATACAGTATTTCTTTTATTTCTTTGTCAATATCGTCTTACTATCTTGTTTCCTCAAACCAAATATTTTTCGCTAAAATCAAATTGTAGATTTTGTGATTCTTAGCAAAAATATTGATTTTGTTTTTCCACTTCAGTTTAATCAATATGATCTTGTCGTCTTTAAAATTAACATGCGAAGCTTTCAAATTCAACTGTAAAAGTTAGACATAATTATATTCAAGAATTATTTGTTATTGTAATACAATAACCTATGACCTATGAACAATTGCCAATAGAGCCTGCTATAGAAGTCACTTTTCTGCTGTGAAACACCAAGTATATTTCTAGTTGAAGAATGAATGCAATGTCTTTTTCTCCCTATGGGGATATTCTTGGGCATTTTGAGACTTAAGCATTTGGCACAATAAAAGTACTCTCTGTGCTGGTGCACACACGTGCACAGCTTTTCAAACGCCATGTATGAGTGTATGCATGTCAATAACCTGGGAGAGTCATTATGTTACCCTTGAACCGCAGGGATACCTTGATGGGAATCGCAAAGCACTATGAAACTGGTGAGAGTCTCCCCGAGGATGTATATAAAAAGCTCCTCGCTGCTAGAACTTTTCGTGCAGGCTCCTTGAGCCTTCGCCAGGTTACTTCTCACTAACAAAGACTTGTTTTGCTTCATTCTTTTATACTTGATGAACATACCCTGTTCACATATGCTTTTCCTTCGCCTATGGCTATTTTATCTACAAGAAAATTGTATTATATGTTGTAGAAACAATTTCTTCCAAAACTTTCTCGTTTTTGGTGACTGGTGGTTAGCTGGGATGTTCTTTATCCATTATATATAGTTAGTGAATTTCCTCTTGGTGGTGTTGAAGTGACGTATATATGAGCTGACAAATAGATATAATAAGGTCATGGGAGCCTATTGACAAACTGCTGCCTATCCTATCCTATTATAATACCACCTGTAAAATGTTCATGTTATCTAGTTCTTCCCTTTCCATTCTAACTTTCTTCATCTTTTCCCTTTCTACATCTTTCACTTGGGTTGGTATCCATGGTTTCATAGGCACGACAAACCCCAACCAAAGCATTTGTAAATAAGTCAAGCCAAGTTCTTCAGCTTATTGTCTGGTTAAGGAGCTACTGAGATGATTCACCATTTCATCAGCTTCGTACTTTTGTGACATCTTCTGAAGTTAGGACTGTTTTAAATAGCTTCCAAAGAGAAGAAAGCTATCCTAGCAGGCATTTCCCTGTCCGTGGGGGAATCGTCTCTCCTGTACTATGTCCTCGTGGTGCTGCATTTATTAAAAGCTGAATGCTACACCAGGTTCCACCTTTGTCTATCTTGTGGCCATCCAAGTACATAAGTTTGAAATGATAAAACAATAAGGAGAGGACTGGATATGTCATTAGGTCATGTCCAAAAGACAATGAGGGAGTTACTGGTTTATTTGACCATAGTGCAAGCATGGTTTCAACCTTGCTGTTTTGCTGTACATACTTTGAATGATGCGGATCGAATTATTTGCTGGAGGAGATCATGTCTTGTTCATAGAATGAACATTAGTAAAGTAAAATCAGATAATTGGGAAATCGGAAATTGTATATGTGGAAAAAATTGCTCTCTTAAGGAATCATACTAATGTAGGAGTTGGTTATTACTTACCATTTATTGTCTGTGGAACTTCTCAGATAAGGTTCGCAAGTGTAGATCTGCAACTTCACACAAAATATGTACCTGGTGGGCCAGAATCTGTATATGATGTGGATCGAAGGGTTAGTGAAAGAACCCAAGTGCTCCCTCCACTTGCTGAGGATCGATTCCTTTGTGGCTTCAGCCATATATTTGCAGGTTTGTCTTCTTACCAGTCAAAAAGGTTCTTTAAAAGTATATGTGCCTTGTGGGATACACCTTTATCTTACATGGAATTTATTGCTTTTCACTTATATTCAGGTGGATATGCAGCTGGTTATTACAGTTACAAGGTATGGGATATTTTTTTCTGTTGGTCTTGCCAGATTTTTTTTCAGGCCTTTAGTTGTTTTCTAATCGACGATAAGACACTCTCTAAATATAATACACCTCTTTTCGTTGTTCAGTTCTGAGTCCATTTTTGCTTGAGATTGATTTATTTCATGATGTGTGTTGGTTCTAATTGTGAATGTGTTTGTTTCAGTGGGCAGAGGTGCTATCTGCAGATGCTTTCTCTGCATTTGAGGACGCAGGTTTAAATGACAGCAAGGTATGCCTGAGAAGTTGTGGACATATATGGAATAAAATGATGCTGCTAAAAAGCTTCTTGCCTTGTGTTTGCCATTCATGTTGGGTTTATACATGTGTGAAGCAGTGATAGTAATAAACATGCAACATTGCTGTTTCTTCCCTGTATGAGTTTGTGGTGAGTAATCCTAGAATGTCTGAACAAAGAATGGAAGCCTGGACGAACCTGATTGGTCTGCTTGCCTGTAATGCTTAATTACTTATGTCCATTGCTTCTAATGACTCTACACATTAGGCAGACCCCAGACCTGTTGGATTGCATACTTGAACTCTTTGGGCTACTGCAGCATGACAATGCCTTACAATTCTTTCCATGAATGGATAGGCCCCAAATCCTGTTTCCATTCCCTTTCAGCCTAAATGCATGGCTTATTAATTGTTCAGCTCTAATGGCAAGCCAATGTGATCCCCTTTTTATGCATTAGCATGGGCTTGGCACTCTTGAAGTTTAGCAAAATTGATTGTTTTCCATGAAATTAAACCAGAAGAAGTGAGCAATTGACTAAGAAGCTCATTCAATGCTTTATTTGTACATGTCTTGAGTTTGAGGTCACTGTTGCATCAGCATTATCTCCAATATACTTTCTCTATTGTGAGTGATTTTTGCTCGTTTTAAGTGAAAGCCCTGGGGGGAATAGGTGCATTTTTATATTTGTGTAATTCCTGCTTGATTTGTTTCTTTTTTCTAGTTCGAGATGCAGAGCACCAAGGACAAAACTGGTTCATTAGGTTTTCTTCATGTTTGATTCTTTTTCCAGTTCTCGGGTGGAAAATTACTGACCTGAAAATGCAGTCGGGTTCTATTACCCATTGGGAAACCCGAGTCTTGTATGAAAATCCATTGGACCATTGATAGCACATAGTAAGGCCATGGCATAACATACAGAAAAATCTTCTAAACTGGTGTTACAATCATCTTTTCTGCATTATTAACTCTTTTTAGACAACCTTGCCTCCAACGTCATGTCATTTCATCAATGAGTTTTCTGAAAGCATTGCACATGGGCAATCTTCTTGTCTTGTCTATTACTATTTAGTTATGAAGCCCCTTCTTCAATATTGCATTTATTTTCAGTAATAATTGTTGGCTTTTATCATGATCCGTTGATCATGGTTGACAGGCTGTCAAAGAAACAGGGCAAAGGTTCCGAGAGACGATTCTTGCTCTTGGAGGTGGAAAAGCGCCACTACAGGTTCAGAAGTTGAAATTTTCCATCATCTACTTTTATTATTCTCACAATCTAGTTTGTTTTACTTGATGTCCTCACTGTACCAATTTGCTTTACCCAGGTCTTCATTGAATTTCGAGGACGTGAGCCTTCACCCGAGGCATTACTGAGGCATAATGGCCTGTTTCCAGTTGCAGCATAATGCTGTCCTAATGGTCACTTCCGTTGCTGTGGGCCAGAAGGAAGGTTGGCGTCCTGGACAATTTCCTAGTAATTAGTTCACCTTCGGTTCATGCCAACCAACACAATTTGATCGTCAAAAAGAAATTTCCAAATGAGTGTACTCTTTTTTAGCCTTTTCCCCCCTTTAATGTACATTGGTTACTATAGTAAGAATATATGTATGGATCAAGGGGAGACTAGACAGCTTCTGAAGCTGAAGAGTTCAAAATTTCTTAACCTCATATGGATTTCTTGCAAGTCTTTGAATTCTAAAACCTAAAATGGCCATCCATCTGTATCTCGATGTTCTTTCTTTTTGTCTATAATAATTGATTGAATCTCGAGCAAGATCGGCTTTCTACTTGGGAGTATTCCACGAATAAGATCAGCTTGTATGTGAGGGTTGCATGTCAGTGCGATCTTTCTAGTATTCAGTTAAGGTGGTAGCACGAAAAGGATGAAAAATGATTGTATACAGAAGAAGGCACTGAGAATAGTCCCGGTGGTTGATAAAGGAGCTGGACTTCGAGTTTGTATGAATATATGGTAGTGGTATTGTACGGTTCTCTTAATTTTCAAAAAAATGAGAGCAACGCTAATAGAAGTAGTGGTAGGAGAATGCAAATAACCATTCCTAGCATGCCCAATCAAATAAACGAAAGCATTCCAACAGATTCGAGCGATACTCTGGCAATTTTGACTTTTGAAGTTCGCAACAACCCAATGGACTTCCGACATCCGGTCGCCAATCCCTCCTGATGCCTGTTGAAGTTGCAAAACCTAGCCTGGACTGGAGCAGAGACAGGACATAGCCTGGACAGGAGCAGAGACAGGACATAACAGAAACAAGTGATTTCTATCCTCCAAAGCTCAGTTCCACAGAGCCAATTGGTGAAACAGCCAAGTTCCACTAAATCAAACCATCTTTAGTCGCCAAGCTAATGTGCATTGCAAGCCATGTAATAAACCATTGCCTTGGTATACATGGGTCGAACCAAACAAGTTAGCGCCTGGGCACCCTCAATCCTTAACTCTTAAAGCATTCCACAGGAGTTTACTTGAAAATGACCCCATTAGCAACAGAAGAATTTGGCCATGTGACAAATACCAACCGGAATCTGCACTGCACTAAAGCCTCTGATCTAGCCGGGGGCCAAAACCTGCGTGAATCAAATGTAATATTAGCTACTCTCGATCGAGAATGCAGAGCAGAAGCATAGACAATTTTGCTAGTGAAGTGGTTGAGTAAAAAGGGCCAAGGAGATGCCCATTCATCACGCCACATTAAAGGCAGATCTTCCATCGCCAATGACATGCTCAATCAAATGACACGCATCATTTGTAAGCTATGTATAGTAATAAGATATTGATGCTTGGTCCAAAGTGCCGAGGTGCCGTCCGGGCACTATACGGGCCGTGGCTTATTGATTAGCGTAAGAAAAAGGCGGACCTGACGGATCTTCGGTTACCCAAAAAAAAATAAATTAAAGTAAGGTGCCGTATCATAAAGCTAGAAAAGCCATTTCTAAATGCTTAGTGCGTCGCTTGCGTCCAAATTTAGAGGAGTCCTTTTCATCGAGAAACTTCAAAAGATTGTAGAGATCATGTCCGAGAATCATCGCATGGTACGAGAATAATTTATTATGGACTGCATAATCCTATGATTAAAAGATTGTTTCTAGTTCGTCGGCAGAACCAGCTGTCCACGGAAATGGAAGAAAAACGACGCAAAAAGAGCTTTTGGGAGATAGACGTGGCAAGCTCTGCTGAATGCAAAGTAAACAAGTACGCGCTTCATACCTGTAAACCAGAAGCGCGATTGAGATTTGCAACCCTAGATCCATGGTCCCAGAAAGATATGGCCTGTAACTTTAGTTGTTCGCAACTGATTTTCAGTTATATTATATAAGGCCACAGTGAGAATGGTTTAGGTCTTTTTTCTGGCACGTATGTAGTTTATGTTCACAAGCTCTTTATATGTACATCATTGTCTTCCCTACAAAAGCTTTTGTAGTTCTTTTTCTGATCAGCTCACTTCATTTCCTGCATTCCAAGATTTTCCTATTTCATAAATCCGCACTAAGGCTGCATTTCAATAAATTGTTGAGTTCCATCTTAGACATACTTGCCAACAACTTATATGCACGGGTTGCAAATGCATTTCGTGAATACTATAATACTCCTTTATAAGTTTCACTTACCACAATAATATAAACTATATTTAACTATTACTACTACAGTGGTAATAGGTATTGAGTGAGTATGACATGATTGTTCATTTCAAATGACATGGATTTTAGACTATAGTTGATTCTACGATTAAATAAATATGGAAAAGGTATATGTGTTGAGAAATTGTAATTTTGCGATCCATGGATCTACTTCTATTAGTAAACACAGTTTCAGTTTATTTATTGGAAAAGTTATTTGTCATTCCTCAACGACAATGACAATCAGCCATCAAATGGAATAAATGATGAATTGATCTTATAATTTACATCAATAATCTTTGTGGTTCATATTGTGATAAAAATTAGCATGGAAAGTAAATTGTTTCCGTCTAAAGAATCAATTTCTTTTCTCAAAATCTGTTAGGCAAAGCGATCTTAATTGGAGGACCCTTTTAGGCATGTCATCTTGATCCGTCATTGCTTAAGCGCTAATCTTGCTCGTTCCTTTACTTGAACAGGTTTCGACAGAAAACTGAGAGGAACCAAATCATCAGAATGATTCCAAAATCTCTATTTGCCTCGTTTTTCTTCCATTTAAAATAAAAATATTTTAATCACGGGATGATTCGATCGTCCTTTTCTGTTTGCTTATGCCAAGTGGCAACTTTCCACTCCCTTCCCACCCACCTTGATAGTCACCTCAGGAGATGCATCCAGGCTTGCTGTCCTCGGACAGATTTGACTTATCCTGCGACGTGGGGGCCTATAGTTAGTACAGAGTGCACACGTTGCATGATCCGAAGGAGAAAATTGGACAAAAGTTTTGGGCTTTCACAGCAAAATGCATTCAATAATACCCATTCCCAATCCACATTCGATACGGTGTCAGCTACCTCGCGGACAATATGATTGCATTGTTGGATGGTGGGTGGGCCATATCCAGGCGAACGAATGGAACTATCCAGACAAAAATGTAGCAAAAGGTGAAATTTCTCATGCTATTTATTTCGTTTGATTAGAAAAAGCAACCGCGAAAAGAACAAGCCGCCAATCCACTCTCTCCACTTTGCTTCTCGATGCAAGTTATATGAAGTACTTATATATATCATGATTCCTGAAATTTCGCTTTAACTTTTAGATTGATCATCAAAATTAATCGAAATTTCTCTCCCGATCATTTTAATCATAATCTTTTTTTTTTTCCGGGGCTTGAATGGAGGTTTAGATTAGAACCTCAAAAACCCACCGCACTAATCTTTGCCTACATATCACTTTAGTCTAAGGTCTGCACGATACTCAAGGCAAGATGAATCTAGGAAGGAAGAAGGAATACTGGAGTGAATAAATAATGAAAGCTAAATTTTTATGCTTCAATATGTGCATCTTCAGCCGTCGTGCGATCCTTCCGCAAACACTCTGAACTTCACAAAATGGACGGGGGAAAATGGCGTCGACCATGTTCCACATTTATGACATGAACTCCATCGCTTTAATGAAGGCAAGTCCATAAATAGTCATGTGACAACCAGACATTTCAGAAAATCCTTCCCATGTCCATACCAACACATTAATAATGACGTAATTGCTCTCTCTCCACCATCATTGGAATACACCATTCTCTCTTTAAACGGTCGTTCCCTTGATCCCTCCGGTCCTCCAGCTTCTCCTTCCGCCTCCAAAACCTTGGAAGTCCACCTCTCCATCCCTCTCCACCACCTGCTCCTCCGCGGTTGCTTCCTGATCTCTCTCCCCTCATGGCCGACGCCAACATCGAGAGCAATCCGCTCTTGCAGGACTTCGAGTTCCCCCCATACGATGCAATCGAGGCCAAGCATGTCCGTCCTGGGATGCACTCTCTCTTGAAGAAGTTGGTATGAATGATCTTTTGTCTGTCTTGTCTGATCGACGTTTGTCAAGATTGTTGTTTGAGGTCTTATTGTTTGTTATGTGTGTATTGTGCCAAAGGAGAGTGATTTGGAGGAACTAGAGAGGACAGTGGAGCCATCTTGGCCGAAGCTCGTGGAGCCATTGGAGAAGATTGTGGATCGATTGGATGTGGTCTGGGCGATCATTAAACATCTCAAGAACGTCAAGGATACAGCTGAGCTGCGTGCTGCAATAAAGGAAGTCCAGGTAATTTCTTTTGCTTTGGTGTTGGTTCGCTTGGACTAGGATCTCTTAGATAGATCTTGAAATGATCTATTGGGTGATGAGAAAGGGTGAAGTTAGAAGACTTAAGTGTGTTAAGAGATGAAATCTCTTGTTGATTTTAGACAAGTATCTTTTCTACTGGAGCATACCTTGCACCTGATCAATTTGTTTTTATTTGTTTAGCTTTCGTGGTTTTCGAAGTCTTGAATCTCAATGCTTACATTGGCTTAATTTTGTAATGCAGACAGAGAAAGTTAACTTTCAGTTAAGACTTGGGCAAAGTAAACCGATTTACAACGCTTTCAAAGCTCTTCAAGAGTCGCCCAAGTGGATGATGCTGAGCGAGGCTCAAAAACGTGTAGTGGAAAGTGAGTGAAAATTATCCTTTGACCACCTTTTTATTGCTCTTTCTGGTAGCTTGATGGCGTGGCACTGTCGCGACCATACCGAGTTGAAATATAGTAGATTTAAGGTGGTGCTTTAACTTCGTATGAACTCTTGCAAACTCTCTCTATCATAATTTGATTTATCATTATTCAACGAAATTTATGTTAGAGCTGCCACTAATTTATTCTATAAGGATAAAAAGCCCAGTAAGGCATGGGACTCACTTAACTTCTGTGAACTAGAGAATCTAGATTAAGGATTTGGTTATACTAGCCCTACTTAATGCTTGTCTCGTACCTTTTCTCTTTCATAAGAACATCTTTTCAGGTAATATTTATTTATTTATTTTTATTCCTTGTACATGGAAGTCTATAGTACCATACATAAGTGCTCATACAATAAAATTAAGCAATCTGTAGTAAAGATAAAGAAAGGACAAAAAATAAAAAAAAATAAATAAATAAAGAGAAGAAAGAGCACCCCGAGTCGTGTTGAGTAAAAGTAAAACAAAGCCTTGACATAATGCCCTGGGACAGGGCCCGTGAGTGACGCATAAAAAAAAGTACACTAGTCTAATAAAAGTGGGTCTCCTAATCTATGTGACAATAAATTAATTCTAGATGAATATGGTAAAACCTGCAATTAAAATTAAGAAAAATTCTATCATGAAATGCGAGAAACGACTAAATTCGTCTAAATGGTTTTTTATTTTTATTTTTTATTTATATATTTTATGCCATGAAATTATCTTAATATACTTGAAAAAATTAACAACGATGATGAAACATAAAAAATGAATAAATATATTGAATTTATGAGCAAAGAATGTGTACCCGACTTATAGACTACTAAACCAGCAAGGAACTGGGTCCGGAAGGAGAATCTCTGAGTCACGGTGGACTTCCTTGTTCAACATGGCAGACTTCGTTTTCTCAGTCTGTTTCCAATGAAATATCGCATGCACGCTGATTCTAAGTACCGCTTCCCGTACGGTTCCACTTATAAGAGGGTGCCGGCTCAATTTTTCTACCAATCTCTCTCTTTTTGTTATCCATTATCTTATCTTTTTTTTTTTTTTTTTGCCACGGAATATCCTCTGCCATATTGTCAAAGTTGCACCTAGGAAAAAAAAAAAAAACCTTTTTAGAGCTTCATCAATTTTAAATAAATGAATGATTTGAAAAATAATTTTTTTAAAAAGATAACTTGTATCACTTATAAAAATAAACGAAAGAAAAATATTTTCATTGTTAGCGAAAATATTCAGATATAAATTGTTGTCGATAATAAAAATAATTTTCATTAATTAATTGTTGCGAAAATATTTAGATATAAGTAGTTGCCATTAATAAAAATATTTTTTATGAATTAATTATTTCAAGTGGTACATGCAATCACTTTTAGGAAAATATATATAGTGATCCGTGCATGGCAAGGACACATGCCATTTTGGCTAAGGTAAGAGAGAGAGAGGGAGAAAGGACCGGTTCCTAGTGGGCTCAGTCTTAGAAATCAAAATGAGTTTAACTTCCTTTGCTAAATTCAGGGTTGGATCACTCGCCAGCCAATTCAAAAGTACTTCACGACCTTGCCTAATGTCTATGTTTGATGTAGACATTTATTCTTAAGCATAAGTTATGCGTGCGGATGGACGTGGTAAATGATGAGAATGCAAGATTATGCACTATTGATATTTTTGTCTACGGATCAAATTCTAACCTTGCGGGTGGAGTAGATCTCTAATTTTTATGAAATGCAAGAGAATCCTTAGACGAAAGTTTACGCGTCAACAGGTATTTTGAATGTTCAATTTATGTCATGGTCCTTTTGTTGATCTCATCATTGTTTTCACCTTATAGGTTGCATAACAAATGTATCATTACACAGAATGCATATATAGTAGAGTGCTTATGCTTTCTAATCAGATTGGTTGACATTTGTTTTTAAAACTACCATTGCAGAACAAATAAAGGAAGCAGTTTTGAATGGGGTTGCCCTGGAAGATAGCAAAAGAGAAGAGTTTAACAAAATTAAGCAGGTGTGATGGATTTTATGAATATATCACATAAAATTTAAATTTTGTGAGTTTTTGGCAGTGATGAAGTGTCTTTTGGCGTCTTAATATATAATGTTCTATCTGCTTGGCTTATAAGCATGGATGTACACACAGAGTACATGGATTTTACAAAGTTTCACAACTGGATCCCACATCTAGTCAATGAAGACACACTAAGGTGGTGATAGAACTGGGCTTCTTTCCTGCTCTTCCAGTCCCACCTTTAATCTTTTTTGAAGCTCAGCCTCTTAACGTCTAGACCCCTTTACAGCACTCCTTTGATAAATAAATAACAATGTAGAAAAGGGTTTTGCTCAAGTACGAAAGACAAATCTTTGAGGGATGAGTTTAGAACGAGTAATTCAAAACATTCATAGAAGAATTTAAGGTTGAAACATGTTGAGAGAAAATAAAGATATACGAACTTTCCGACTAGGAGGAAAAAATGTAACAGTGTTGAAGCTTTGATGTAAGAATGGCTCAGCATGAACGAGCAAAGTCATATAGTCATTGAGAGGAACAAGGTAGAGGTTTAATGAAAGGCGCGTGAGGTTGAAATCATCTGTGTGACTAACTAATGTGTTATTTTACTGATATGTGAGCACCGAAAATGCCTCGTGCAGGGGATTTTCCAGTCCCTAACTGATGTGGGACAACAAGTCCCACTGTTTCGACCCAAAAAAAAAAAAAAAAAAAAAAAGTCCCACAGTAGCCAGCCCAATCAATAGAGAACTTTAGAGAAATTCCGATGAACAATCACTCAAAATGAGTAAATTTTTTAGGCGTCACATCCAAAGCTTACTATGCGTGACATCTAAGCTTTCTTAAACATCACACCTATGATAAGAATTGCATCACACAATCCCAAAGCAAAGAATTGCCATTATCGATTCATCATCAACTCTGTTGACAAGAAAGAATCACAACTATATGTATAGATTTTCTAAAAGTTCTTCTTCTAGTTGAAATAGGAAACCTCTAAAGACGGCAAAATTGAAATAGGAAACGTAATTTTCTCCTTAAACTGAAAAAAATGACACTTGTATTACCCTAACAGATTATTAATTAATTTTTTCATTTTTGAATGGACAAAATCAAGTACAGGAGGAGTCTAGCAGGTCTAGAAATGCATTTACATTAAGAATCGATCTGTGTATTTTCTGTTAAACCATGTACCTCGCCAAGCTCTTCTTGCAGTCTTTGCACTGACCCACTGAATGCCCGCAACCGACGAAGCCAAATTTGAAAGCATACTTGACCAACCACAGTATAGCAATAAATAACTTGGATTAAACTCGAAGAGTTCTTCCAGGACTCCTATTTAAGTTGATATGTCCATCTTGGCCATGTATAATCGTCAACCTGTTTTTTTTTTTGGTATATGCCTTGAACAACTTTTATCTCGCATGACTTACCAAAAAAAAAAAAACTTTCATCTTGCATGATCTTGTTGAATGTATTAATAACATGTGCGAAACTTCTTAGTATATCTTCTTATCCCTGCTATCTTGGGATAATTTGCTTCTGTTCATCTGTATAGAAACTAAATTTTGCTGCGACTTATCAAATTGAATAGCACACGATGTGTGAGATGATGAAGGCACTTTCGCTATAATTTGTGGGAATGTTCTGGCAAATATTAATTGAAAATTCTGATGTCTTAGCAATCGAAATTGCTTAAATTTTGAATCTTCTATCCATCTCATCACATAAGCCTTGTAGTGGCACTGACTGTGTCAAGATTACTCCTCATGTGCGATAAAGTAGCAAAGTGGATTCTTTTATTTTAACATTTCAGCACAACCACTGCCTTTTGATTAATTAATTGATTACAGGAACTTGAAAAGTTATCTAAAAATTTTGATGAGAATTTCTTGGATGCCACAAAGAAATTTGAAAAATTGATTACTGATAAGAAGAATATTGAAGGATTGCCTACTACAGCTCTTGGTTTGGCTGCACAAATGACGGTGTCTAAGGTAATATGCAATACGTTTGTTTGTTTGTTTGTTTGTTTTTTTTTTTTTGGTGTGCATTCTATTATATCATCTTCAACACTTTCCATTTAAGAGCCTATTTAATATTTCTTGCTTTACCATTTCTATCATTTTTAAGGGGCATGAAAATGCAACTCCAGAAAATGGACCCTGGGCGATCACCTTGGATGCTCCATGCTATAACTCTGTCATGCGGCATGCTCGAAACAGACATTTACGTGAGGAAATCTACCGTGCTTATGTTACTCGGGCCTCTAGCGGAGATATGGACAACACTTCAATTATTGATCAAATCTTGAAGCTTAGAATGGAAAGAGCTAGGCTTCTAGGTTATAATAATTATGCCGAGGTATGGTTTTTAAGGCAATTTATGAATTCTTGAAGCTTACATTTCATTTCTCTATAAAGTTTGAATGGACAAGTGTGAAGCTTGTTAGAAAAAAATTTGTCATCTTTAGGAGGATAACTTTGAAATTAATCACTATTTATAAACCATATCCAACTGGAGTTCATGATTTACAAGGGAAAAGATGAAAGTTTATGGTAGACAAAATGCTTGTTGGCATATCATAGGTAAATTTGGAAATAGTTTCACTATTTATAAACCATATCCAACTGGAAAAGATGAAGTGTTTTGGAGCGTGCAATTTTCTGGAATTATATTTTGATGCAAAATCCAGTGTGAACTAGTTTTGTCATTTCATATATGTAATGTTCGCAAAACAAATTCATAAGTACGCTTCTGCACGTCTCTTTTCTCCATTCTACTCGGATCATCCTGGAGGAGAATATTAGCATGGATGAACAATTCACTAGATTGTGCTATATCTTCACAAATAAAGAGAAGGTTCTCATCAGGTTAGCATGGCTACGAAAATGGCTACCATTGATAAAGCGGAAGAGCTCCTGGAAAAACTTAGGAGTGCTTCATGGGATGCTGCAGTTCAAGGTATGATCTAGATGAAAGTCTTGTCAGTGCATTAACTTTAATTGGTAATTGACGTTGATTTGTGCTTTGAAAGTTTTTTGTTTTAGCCTCTTTCGAGAAACCTAATAACCCTTGGGGGGAGTTGTGTAATTGAATATGATTGAAAGGCATAGTATCCCTTGTTTATATTTCAAGCTTCAAAGCACCACACTTCGCATCATTATGTTCCCTTGCATGTATTTACGCCCGGGGGGGGGGGGGGTGCAATTCAGTTTGATTGTGTCGACGGCAAATATTAGACTGCTTTTACAGATTTTCCTTTTACTTTCATCTCAACATCCACATCTTGATATGTGTTGCCTTGATTCTTCAGACATGGAGGACCTAAAACATATCGCTAAGACTCAAGGAGCAAAAGAATCTGATGATATGAGCCATTGGGACATTGACTTCTGGAGCGAGAGGCTGCGTGAATCAAAATATGACATCAATGAGGTTAAACCTCTCTCTCATACAGAAAATTGTTTTATTGATAGGAGAGTTAATAAAGATACTTGCTCCTGATCGTGCTGTAATATACATCATAGTACATATATAAACATACCCTTTCACGTGGATGTGGTGCCAAAATGAGGTATCTTTTCTGGGGAATTTTGGGGTTGGCGCTACTGAGAGTAGAAGAGAAGGTCCATAAGAAATCGGAGTAGCATCTTGTAGATGCTGTTAGGCTACTTGCCAAGTGATGTCACCCTTCTCTAATTATTCTTTCCCTAACAATTTTATGAACATCTTGATTTGACCCTGATTTATGCATGTCAATATGAACATGTAGTCTCACTATTTGCAATTTCCAGGAAGAACTACGCCCATATTTCTCTTTGCCAAAAGTAATGGAGGGCCTTTTCAACCTTGCAAGTACACTTTTTGGAATTGAGATTGAGGCTGCCGATGGACTAGCACCGGTAAATAAGTCTAATGGTGTGTGCTTCTGCCTTTCTGTGCTATTTGTACATGCATTCTAATAAAATGTTTATTTGTCCTTCAGGTCTGGAACAATGACGTTAAATTCTACCGTGTAAAAGATTCTTCAGGAAATGCAATTGCATACTTCTATTTTGATCCCTATTCTCGACCATCTGAGAAAAGGGGAGGTGCATGGATGGATGAGGTTGTTGGTCGAAGCCATGTGTTGTCTCGAGATGGAGTAAGAGCAAGATTACCAATTGCTCACATGGTGTGCAATCAAACACCACCTGTGGGGAACAAGCCAAGTCTTATGACATTCCGAGAGGTCAATTTCCAACTCCCTTGCTCAGGTTATTGACTGCTTTTCTGCTTTTTGGGTCTGAAATACTTAACAGAGGGAGGGTAAGTAGTGCAGCCGCAACCTAATGCAAGCTGGTGGGAATGATATATTGCCATCAGAAGCAAGGATAGTAGAAGAGGGTCCTTTTAGTTTAACCATTCTATTTTGGTAACTTCTCGACAATGCTAATTTAAATTAGGCTTGAAGTTCTGCTATTATAAAGACATCTATCTTAGTTCCACACTGCTAGGAGGGAGAGTGCTGGAACAATCAATATATAGGTCCAATAACACACGTTAGCAAGAGAAGATTAGTATACGGGAGAAGATAATGAAGTAAATGCCAAGCAATTTTTGCTTTAGATATGTGTGATGTCAATCTATTCTTTGATGTGAACTTAAGGAATCCTAGTACCGCTAATATTTTCCTGTGTATAATGCATAATGACACGCACTTTTCTCCTCTTATATCTGTATTGGTTTGCGGAAGCGTGGCTCTAATACCACTGTTAGTATTTCGTTTGTGATGCAAGCCTAGGGGAGGCTTTCTCAAACAATAAGATCGGGAGAGTGACTCGCGCACAAGAAACGGGACGAACAGTAATTTCAGCACTGCGCAAGCTCAGGAGAACAGTCGTATCTTTGTCGATACAGATTGGATCGACCTGATTCCAAAGCCAAATGAACAAAGACTTCTGGATCTACAATTTCTGTGTTTTGGGTTTTCTGAAATAAGCACTGTAGGATAGTCGAAATTGGGTTGGAAGTAAAGAATAGAACAGGAAAAGATAGGAACTTTGTTGGTTGCTCTTCTAGGCCTCCAAGGAAGTTGAGGGGGGGCACCGATTCTTCTAGATCGATGACTGCAACTCTTCAAGGATGCAGATTTCGAAAGCTCCGACTCTTCAAGGACGAAGTGAAAACTCTTCTAGGTTTTCAAGGAGATGAACTCTACAAGGTTCATGATACTTGCTTCAAGCAAAGTTTTCTTTCATTCATCAAAAGCTGTCGGTCTTCTACAAGGGATTGGCTTATATCATCAAAGAAATAAAAACAGAACGTTGAAACTAGGAGAAATAAAGACAAAGCGTTGAAAACTAGGAGAAATAAAAACGGAGCATTGAAAATAGGAGAAATAGTAAAGAGCATGGAAACTATAAACTAGTAAAAGCGTCACGCGAGCTTCCAATGTGTCTTTCAAGCTTCCGGGATGGACTCAAGATGTCATTATGGCTTCTCGGTTTCGTCGAGCTTTAATGCGGGCTGATCTTCTTGGTCGAGGGAGCCGGTCTTCAATGTGGGCTGCATCATCCTCCCCATCTTTAAAAGAATTCGTCCTCGAATTCTTGTCATCATCATCGAAGAATCTCCCACCCTACTAGGTGCCAACGTAATCTTCTTGCCTCCAAATTCAAAAGAATATGTATTTCGATAACCATCATGCATAGTCCTCTTATCGAATTGCCATGGTCGACCAAGAATAATGTGACTAGCATCCATCGGCAGAACATCACGCCATATTTTGTCACTATAAACAGAACCAATAGATAGATTGACAAGACATCTTTTTGAAATAGTTACCTCAGCACCTATCTTCAACCACAACATTTTATAAGGCGTAGGGTGCGCTTTTAATTCCAACTTCAACTTGTTTGCCGCTACTTCAGAAATTATATTCTCACAACAACCAGAGTCAATAATTAATTGACATACCTTTCCCATGATTGTGCAAGCAGAATGGAAAATATTGGTACGGAGCCACCTATCTCCAGTGTCATCTCGAGGAGTAGGAAAAATTTTCCTCACCATAAGAAGTTCGCCAGTGTCAGCATGCACTATTTGTTCATCATCCGCAGCTTCTTCATCATTTTTCAACTCCTCTTCAAGTGGATCCTCAGCATTCTCGTCAGAATCATTATCCACCAAGAAGGCTTTACCGGCTGGTCGATTCTTATTGATTCGACAATTGCTAGCACGATGACCCAACTCCCCACAAGAATAGCAACGTATTTCGGATGTAGCAGGTTGCTTCGAAATATGAGGTTGGGTAGAAGGCTTACTAGCAGATTGCTGTCTTCGAGAATGAGAGCGCTCCATTTTGAGTGCCCGTTGGTGTGCATCTCCTAAGTCCCAAATGTCGAGGACTTCCAAGGCATCTTGAATGTAAAATTGAAGACCGTTCAAGTATTTGTTCACAAGCACATCCTCTGGGTCCTGGATATTGTTACGAATCACCAACTCATTGAATTCATTGGTGTATTGGTCCACCGTTCGCGTACCTTGTTTTAGATTTTGGTACTGTTGGTAGAGCTCTCTCTTATATCCTTTGGGAAGAAAATATTTTTGAATCTTGCCCTCCATCTTTCTCCACGAAGTGAATTGTGCTTTGCCAACGGCTTGGCGAGTTTGTTTTTCACGTCTCCACCAAGCAATCGCCTTGCCTCGGAATCGCATAGCAATGATCCCAACGCGACGATTCTCCGGAACATTTCGATGCTCAAACACCTCATTCACAAGTGTTAGCCAATCAACAATTTCATCAGGAGACTCATTACCTGTAAATTCTGGAACATCTTTCTTGATTTCCTTTTCCCAATTTGGCTCACGAATATGTTGTAAACGATGTCGAACATGCCTCCGACCGTGAATAGATTGAACACTCTCCGAAGAGGAAGAGTCACCATGGGAATCTTCAGTCCTGGAACGGGGTGGAGAATTATTTGCTTCAGCCCTCAAACGCTGAACTTCTTGCGTCAATTCATCAATTTGTTGTTGTATATTCTCAGCGAGCGTGTGCAATTCATTGAGGGGAACGGTCTTGCCGCCACGACGCCTAGCTTGTCTTGGAGGCATTGTCCTCTCCTCCAAAGCTCTGATACCAAATGATGCAAGCCTAGGGGAGGCTTTCTCAAACAATAGGATCGGGAGAGTGACTCGCGCACAAGAAACGGGACGAACAGTAATTTCAGCACTGCGCAAGCTCAGGAGAACAGTCGTATCTTTGTCGATACAGATTGGATCGACCTGATTCCAAAGCCAAATGAACAAAGACTTCTGGATCTACAATTTCTGTGTTTTGGGTTTTCTGAAATAAGCACTGTAGGATAGTCGAAATTGGGTTGGAAGTAAAGAATAGAACAGGAAAAGATAGGAACTTTGTTGGTTGCTCTTCTAGGCCTCCAAGGAAGTTGAGGGGGGGGGGCACCGATTCTTCTAGATCGATGACTGCAACTCTTCAAGGATGCAGATTTCGAAAGCTCCGACTCTTCAAGGACGAAGTGAAAACTCTTCTAGGTTTTCAAGGAGATGAACTCTACAAGGTTCATGATACTTGCTTCAAGCAAAGTTTTCTTTCATTCATCAAAAGCTGTCGGTCTTCTACAAGGGATTGGCTTATATCATCAAAGAAATAAAAACAGAACGTTGAAACTAGGAGAAATAAAGACAAAGCGTTGAAAACTAGGAGAAATAAAAACGGAGCATTGAAAATAGGAGAAATAGTAAAGAGCATGGAAACTATAAACTAGTAAAAGCGTCACGCGAGCTTCCAAGGTGTCTTTCAAGCTTCCGGGATGGACTCAAGATGTCATTATGGCTTCTCGGTTTCGTCGAGCTTTAATGCGGGCTGATCTTCTTGGTCGAGGGAGCCGGTCTTCAATGTGGGCTGCATCAGTTTGATGTGCATCTATATGTTGGATTTATTTGGCAGTGAATAAGGAGACAAGGATAAGAGAACTTCAAGGCTATTAGGCCATGGGATATAGTTTCTTTAGAATATGAGAATGGCTTTTACATGTGTTGGTGGAGCAAGGTATTTGGCTTTTACATAATGTTTTGATCTCTATTTATAGAGCAATTCCACCGACTTGATTGCAAATATCTCGGTCAAGTTATGCAGAGATATTCCTTTCCTTTTAGATTCTTCTACGACAAGCATATATAGTCCTTTTTCATCACACTTCAATTACTTTTCGCAGACAATATTTGTTGTACGATTTTTCTGGAGTACTCCAGCATAATAAGCATATGGATCACTTTTTTTTTAACAATCTGCACATAGAGATGGGTCTATTGTTCAACTTTTAGCTTTACCTGCTCCCATGCTAAAATCTTCTGATTCACGCCTAGTACTTGTTAAACCGCATTTAATTGAACATGAAAGTTTCATATGATCTATTTAGCCATTCTTTGGCTAAAAGAATTCTACCCTCTATGGGATGTTACATTGTCTCTCACATGAATGGTGAGATTTGTGACCTTGAGCTCACTATAGCGGTTACTTGTCCAACATGAAACATCTTTATCCTCTAAGTGGTACTTGGCATTTGTCGCGGGCACTAAAGGAATAGAGGGGGATGCTAAGGAATTGCCCTCTCAGTTTATGGAGAACTGGTGTTACCACAGGTAATTTTGTCTCAAACCACTGTAGAACAATTTGATGTGCCATCATTGTTGGATGTTTTTGCACTTCACATATAGATGAAAGGTTATGCCTACGCTGTCAATGGCAACAGATGATTGCCTCATGCGGCATTATGTAATGCTTTGGTTGCAATTCCATTGTACTCTCTCTACAGCTAAAGCGAGGTACTGAGAACATTCCCTTCTGTGTTGTGGATAACGACAGATGATGACTTAGGGATTCCTTCTTTTAGTATGACTTCACTTTTGCCCGGGAGGGTAGACAATGAGTACAAGTGGGCTTTACTTACCAACTCCACCTTGTCAGTACTTTATCATTCTTCCTCATCAATATGTACCCATTTCATTATATTTCATCATTACTTTTTTTAAGATACATACCCACGTAATTAATTTTTTTTTATTTATCATTTAGACCTTTTGATTTATTAATTTTCACGATGCATGAATAGATCCAATTTCTTATGATTTTAGTATTACATTTTATTGATTATCATTTCATTACTCGTAAGTCTTTTCCTTACTTTTTACTATTTTGATATGTGCATAGTATATAAAGTTGTGATATATATTAATCTAACGGATTTGCACTCTCTTAAAACTTTGGATATTGTCCTTTATTTCATTTGCCTATTAATATCTTATTGATATTGTAAGGTTTGTAAAGAGTGAATGTCCTAACTTATTATTTTTTTTCATTGTTGTTAAGGCTCTTTTCTCTTATCATTGATGTTGAAAGCGTCGGAACGTTTGGATATGGATTCAAAATTTATTTTCTTATTTTATTTCTCTATGTTGGTGAATATTATACACATTAAGCAGAACGAAGAAATTGATAAAATGAACATTTTCAACTTAGTATTTACAATAAAACCAATTCTTTCTTAGAAACGTGGGAAGGCCTCATCTCGGTACAGAATATTACTTTATAAGCTTCAACATTATCTTTTACTATTTTGTTTCCTCAAACAAGTTATTTTCCGTTAACATCAATTTGTTATTTTTATGATTTTTAGGACAAATATTGAGACAAACACCATGTTCTTCACTTTAGCTTAGTCATAATAAGCAAGTTGTCGTTCAAGTTGACGTGCAAAGCTTGCAAATTCAACTGTAAAAGTTTAACATAATCATATTTTACAGTAATTCCTTATTGTGATTAATAAGCTATGAACAATTATAATGAAGCCTGCTAATTGAAAATACCTTTCCGGAGTGAAGCGCACGCATATTTCTAGCTGAACCATGATTGCAGTGTCTTTTTGTCCTTGTGGAGACATCCTTGGCCATTAAATTACCTGACTTTGATGGGAATCGCAAAGCACTATGAAGCTGGTGAGAGTCTGCCTGAATATGTATACAGAAAGCTCCTTGCAGCTAAGACTTTTCGTGCAGGCTCCTTAAGCCTTCGCCAGGTTACTTCACATTAACTAAATATGAAATAACTGCTCGTTCTTCTTACTTTTGTGATGCCTGTTAAAGTTAGGACTGTTTCACATAGCTTCCAAAGAGAAGAAAGCTATTCTAGGAGTTATTGCCCTTGTCCGTGGGGGAACTCTCACCTGAACTTTGTCCTCATGGTGCTACATTTATTAAGAGCTGAATGCTGCACCTCTTGTTTATTGAGGTTCCACCTTCGTCCATCATGTTTATCTAATACACAAGTTTGAAAGATAAAACAGATTGGGGATCAGTTCATGTCTATATGACACTGAGGCAGAGAAAACTTTACTTGTTTATTTAACCTTAGTGCAAGAATGGTTTCTAGGTTGCTGTTATACTGTACATAATTTGAAATGATGCAGATCAAATTATTTTTCTCATCCTTCAAGAATCATATTGATGTAAATTTAGGAATAACTTGATTATTAATGTCCATGTCTGGGAAAATTCTCAGGTAAGATATGCAAGTGTAGATCTGCAGCTTCATACAAAATATGTTCCTGGTGGCTCAGAATCTGTTTACGATGTGGATCGAAGGGTTTGTGAAAAAACCAGGTTATCCCTCCACTTCCCGAGGATAGAATCTTTGTAGTTTCCAACATATATTTTCAGGTTTGTCTTCCTACCCATTAAAATGGTTCTTTGAGAGTATATATGCCATATTGGATTATCTTAATCTTACATGGCTGTTGCTTTTCACTTGTATTCAGCTGGATACGCTGCTGGTTATTACAGTTACAAGGTATATGATATTCTTCTCTATTGGTTATGTCAATTTTTTTTTTCAGGTCCTTTATGGTTAATTTCTAATAGATGATGAAACAGTTTCTCTGAATAGAATTCGCCCCTTTTCCTTGTACCGGCGTTAGTTCTGAGTACTGGTTTACCTATCTCCATACTTGAGATTGATTTATTTCCATCATGTGTGTGGTTCTAATTGTGAAAGTATTGGTTTTCAGTGGGCAGAGATACTATCTGCAGATGCTTTCTCCGCATTTGAGGTTGCAGGTTTAAATGACAAGAAGGTATGTCCAAGAAGTTGTGCACATATTTGAAATAAAAACAATGTTGCTTCAAAAGCTCCTAGGTCCTTCTGTTTGCCATTCTTGTTAGGTTTATACATGTGTGCAGTAGTGAAAGTAATAAACGTGTCAGATTGCTTTTTCTTCCCTCAGTAGACAAGTGGTGAGTAATCCCGGTGAACGTCTGAGCAAAGAATGGAAGAGTAATACCGTATATGCCTAAGGACTTATACTCATTGCTCTCTAATGACTGTATGCGTCAGGCAGGCCCCATGCCTGTGAGATCGCCTATTTGCATTCTTCCCACTACTGTAGCACTACAATGCCTTAAAATTCTTTCCATGAATTGCTAGGCTCCGAATCCCATTTCCATACCCTGCTGAAAGGCTTATACCATTCTTCACTTGAATGCAAGCCAATGTGATCCCTTTTGTATGCATTAGCATGGCCTTGGGCTGAAGAACAGCAGGAGTGCTACGACTTTTTTTTTTCCACTCACTTGAATGCCAAAACTTTTTTTTAACTTATTTGAGTATCACATCGGAGTAAAATCGATCATTTGGGTGCCATTGGACAACATGGACAAATTTTTAATATTTTTTGTTTTTTAATTATTATTTCTAAATGTTTTGAGTTTGAGGTCCCTGTTGCACCTCCAATATCTCAAACATAGGTTTCTCTGTCATTGTTGTCTGATTTTTGTTCTCTGTGTTATCTGAAAGCTCCCCATGTGGGATAGGTGCACCTTTATATTTGTCCAAGTCTGCTTCTTTCGTTTCTTTTCCCTCTTCCTGTTCAGTTCTTTTTCGCGTTCATAGGTATAAAGTCATCGACCTGAAAATTCTCGTAGGTTTTAATTCCCATTGGGAAACCCAAGTCTTATACAGAGGTCTATTGGACCACTGATAGCACATAGTAAGGCCATATCACAACGTATAGAAAAACTTCTAGACGTGTCACAGTTTTCTTCTCTGCATTATTCACTCTTATTAGACAATGTTACGTCCAGCATGATGTCCTGTCGCCCAACAACATTTCAGAAAGGATTGTGCATGGGCAATCTTGTTGTCTAGTCTAGTAATATCAATTATGAAGCCCCTTCTTCAATATTGCTTGTAGTGTTGGAATTAATTGTTGGTTTTTATCATGATCTGCCGAGTGTGGTCGACAGGCAGTCAAAGAAACAGGGCAAAGGTTTCGAGAGACTGTTCTTGCTCTTGGAGGTGGAAAAGCTCCATTACAGGTTCGGAAGTTGTGATTTTGCATCATCTACTCTTATAATATGTAGCTCACATTTTTATTGTTTAATGTTATTTATGATCTTTATTTAGCTTTCTCCTCTATTTGGCTACTCTCGGTTCAGTAATTATTACTAGAAGTCCTTACTGTGGCAATTTTGCTATACCCAGGTCTTCATTGAATTTCGAGGACATGAGCCTTCACCCGATGCATTACTCAAGCGTAACGGCCTTTTTCCAGTTGCAGCGTAATGCCATCTCCTAATGGGCTGTTGGGAGAATTCCACAATTAGGATCAGTTTATGCATGAACGCTATCTCTAGTTTTTAATTAAGGTGGTCGCATGAAAACCATGGAGAAACTGTCGTAGATAGCAGAAGGCTTGCAGTTGCTGGTAAAGCGGGCTGTACTTTGAATTTGAATACACAGTAGTTGTTGAGAAAACTCCTAACATAGTTTTGAAGTTGACAAAACTTTTTGGTCATTACTTTTTTCTCAAGAATAAATTGCATTTAAAGTTGCTTTTGAGGTTCTATCGGAGACTTTTACCATAGTCTAGAAGCAGTTCCCACTCTGACGTAGTCCAGAACGAGATCGCATCTAGAACAAGGAAGAAAACATATTTAGACTTATCGATTTTGCGACACGGATTTAGGATAAACTTATTAGGAATTTACTCTACAACATCTAGTTTGCTGATGATGGATTTCACTTACCTATTATAAATTTGTTGAATGAATCAATCACAAATTGATGAAATCAATCTTGAAGATAATTTTTTTTTTCTCTTTCGGGAAACATTTACTTATAGAAACTAAGATTCTCATTATATGGGCGACTAGAATCAAGTGGAAATTATATTCCTAATTTCAACAGGACACAAGATTCTTTTAATTGATTTCATCCAACGGCTTGATTGGAAGAAAATTACTTTGGAGATTGCCGACGGCTAGTATGTCATGGATGTAACATCCTCGATTTCAACCCCTATTTTTGTCACACCCCGATCCTCGGGCACGCATACATTCTTCTACTTGGTCGATTTTATAATGCGATATCACATAACTAAGTATCGCCGACCCTTTCATTTATTAAGCACATGTGGAAGCAATTATAAATCCCCAGACAATAATAACACAATGGGATAGAAAAGCAATGCCATATTTTTCATATTGAAATCCATAACCAAACCTTTATACATGGCATAACCCAAAGTCTATTCACAAGACTATTCATAAAATTCTAGTCACACTCTATATGCACAACACAAGGTTCACAAAAGAGGATGGGATCTCAATCCTCATCCAGGTCGTACTCAGGATCATCCTTATCTTTTTCTGACTCTTCTTCACTAAGCTCACATCCTTCAAGCTCTTCATCTTTTACCGGCTCATCGTCCTCTTCTAGTTCCTTCTTCATAGGCTCATCTACAAGCCTGAAATGTTGTTCCACAACCGGGATGAGACTACGTCTCAGCAAGTTTTACTCCACTAAGACTCAATTAGGAAACCAATATGCTAACCGGGCTGCCTATACACGCATGGGTTAGAGGACTTACCTTGGCCTCAGATTCCACCTGCATATTAGCACAATTTAATAGGCACTCAAGCAATCACATCATGGATCGATATTTCAATCAATCGACCTAGTCGATTTCATGTCAATCGGACCATTCATCGGTCATTTCAGTTCAATTAATCAATTCACGACAAATGGATCAAATCATATCGATGATTCCATCTATACTCGATAATTATTCTCAACGTTCCAATTCAACATTCCCACTCAAAAATAGGCACAAGGCTCTAGAGGTGACCCAACACGAAGTCTTGTTATCATGCGGTACTTAGTCATTGACTACAAATAACAATAATATAAGTTATTAGAGGTAACTTACACGAAATCTTGCTATCGTGTAGTACTTAGTCATTCACTACAAAATGTAATAGTATAAGGCATTAGAGGTAACTCACACGAAATCTCGTTATCGTGTAGCACTTAGCCTTTCACTATGCATAACAATACTGCAAGGCACTAGAGGTAATTCCCATGCGACTTAGGTCGCCATGTAACACTTAGCCCTTGATTACAATAACCGATGGTATAAGGCGCTAGAGGTGACTCACACAAAGTCTTCTACTCGTGTAGTACTTAGTCCTTTACCTGCTCATGACCAATTGGCTTCCCTCAACACAACACACATCACATCAACTTTTGATAATCATCTTGCTTCAACTATAAACCAACACACGATTAATCTCTCACGACCCAATGACAATGTGCCTCGCACTATTAAAGTAATGTCTTGGCCTAATTTCTTTGTATTAAAAATACCCAATAAAATATTGTGTGTGGGCACACGACTGGCCTTAGCCAAAATATGATATTTTCCTTTCCTTAACTCTCACATTTTCTGTAGTCCATTCAAAT
Source organism: Eucalyptus brandiana (assembly GCA_014182725.1). NCBI lineage: Eukaryota > Viridiplantae > Streptophyta > Magnoliopsida > Myrtales > Myrtaceae > Eucalyptus > Eucalyptus brandiana. The sequence continues at coordinate 9,628,041 of CM024676.1, forward strand.
ATTTTTGGCATTATCAACCGATGCCCGGTTATTTTTCAATTAATAACCAAAGATTATTCAGTTAAAGAATAATTCCCAATTTCACAAATAATTCAATTCAGCACAAAATAAAGCTTAATTAAATAAACGGACTGCACCACGACAATTAGTATAAAATTATGGTCATCGGCTTTCCCTACCTAATTTCCGGAAAATAAATAAATAATTAAATAATTCTGAAAATTAATAAATAAATACGATAAATCTAATTTAGGCCCGTAATGCCTAGTTGAAGCCCGATAAGGGTGGGGAAAAATCCCGAGATGCATTCAATAAATAGTATAGGCAGTTTTCTAGCTAAGTACACTAACCACCTAACTAATATGCCATGCAATTAATTAATAATCACTAATCCATGCTAATTTAACCACCTAATTGCATTTAATTAAATCTAATCAACCTTTAAGCATCATTAGTTTACTAAGCAAGGATTAGTGAGATTACTCACTTGGCAAAGCAAAGACCGGAACACCGCGACGGTGGCCGAAATCGGGCTTTCGACGACACCAGCGGGCTTGGACCGGGCCTTAAACTTGGGCCCAACAAATCTCAGCCCAACTGAGATTTGCTCTTGCACTGGACTAGGCTCGCTCTTGGGCTTGGGCCTGCTGAAAATGGACTGAACCAAGCGGGCTTAGCTGAACTGGGCTTGCTGGTCTTGAGTTAAATTCGGTGGCCCAAAGGACTGAAGCTCACGGGCTGAGCTTTAAGTGATGGGCTGACACGCACGGGCCGGGCTGAAAATTGCGTGGCTATTGGCTTCGTGGCTGCTGAGCTCGATTACAAATGGGCCAAGCGGCGTGAACGTTGGCCAGGTGGCATCGCTGGCGAGGAGAACGTTGGCTTGACCGAGAAGAGACTGAACTCAGTGGAACCGTGGGCTTCGGTCTTCGTTACTGGATCCTCGTTGACCAGTGAAGACAAACTGAAGTGGAGCTGCAACGTCGACGTGGAGATGGACGAAGGAAGCAGCTCGCTGGCATTGAAGACCGACTGACCTTGCTGGAGAATCTCGTCGGCATCGAGCTGGGGAAAAACTGAGTAATAAGACACGAGCTGAAGGAGATTGGCTGAGCTGGCGTGTGGGGAAGACGAAGATGCTGTGCCTTGGGTCTTCGGTGGCAGCGTGAGAGGAAAGCAGACCGTGGACGTGTGCGGCTTCGGCTTCGCTGGCTTCAATCAACAAGATGGAGGAGCTGGTGGTTTCGTTGACTATGAAGACGCGTGGAGATGGGGCGGCCTGCTGGTGTTCGGTGGAGGGGAAATAAAATGGAAGAAGCGGACGATGACTGGTGGCTTCGCTGGTGGACATCAACGGCCGAAGATGAAGAACAAAAGGAAGAAGGGAAGAGGCGGTTCTGTCCCAAGGAAGCCGATCGAACAGGGAAAAGAAAATTTAAAGCAAAAGCAAAGGACCGTAGGGATGAAGCTGGTGTGCTCGGCGTGGAGAGGAAGCCACCGATGGGGGAGAAAAAAAGTCATGATAAATATCTAATATCATCATTAGATTAGCCCCAAAAGTCCATAGGCTTATCCTATGGTGTTCCCCAAAATATCTTCTTGAAATATAATCCTCAATCAACTCAATTTTTGATGTCCAATAATGCAGCCCCCACCTAGCTCCGAATTTAACACTTTAAACTTCAATTTCCTCAACAAATTCCCCAATTGAGGTCTAAATTTGATGTAGAAAAAGCCCACATAATTTCTACAATCCTCCTTCGCCAATTAGCTCGGTTTGCAAGTTGAAAATTCCTTCAATTCAGCCAATCTGAATCTTCGTTCATTTCCGAATCATCTAGAGTGATTTTCCGTAAAAATCCCAAACTTGCTGAAATTTCTCCGAAAGACAAGATAGCATCCTATAAATGAATTGTGATATGCTTGAACGTTCGAATTCCGAAACCAAATTCATTTTCGTGGTTAAAATCGATTAAACACGATTTTAGTCCGATCCGACCTATTGGGTAGCTTTTAGAGATTTTGCTTCAGTTATATCCCTTAACAGCTTCACCTAATAGATTGGTTAACTCGTGAGTGATCAGCTCAGAGAAAAAAGGACCATAGGCACGCCGGCGAAATGCCCATTTCATATATTTGGGACGGGGGTCGAAATTTGGGATGTCACAATTTTGGCCCCGACTAGTAAGCCAAAGCCTAGTATATCAAAGGCGAGACTTGGCCATGAGCTGACCCGAATGCCAATCATGAGTCAATTGGCCATTCAGGGATCGGTAACTCAAGGTCCAATTATAGAGTATTTGACCATGGAAAGGTTATTCGATCATAAGGATCGGTCATAGGATGATCACGTACTATATGGATTGACGGGCGATCATGGCTTAATTCCGTTCAGTCATCGCACCAGTCGTGGGTGATTCCGCCCAATTGTTATGTTGGTCATAGACGACCATGAACCGATCCCATGCGATTGTGAGTTGATACGAATTGATCAATTCCACATGATTACATGCCAATTGATAATCGACCATGGATTGAATAAACTCAACATAGTTCAATTTTGGACTGACTAGGACTTGTGGTGCACAACCTTGGACTAATCACAAGACCGACTACAATACTAGTCGACAAGCCCAATGATTGACCACAACACTGGCCAAATAGAATTGACCCATGGGCTAACCTATGAACCGGTTAGAGGAACGATTGACTGGGCTAGGACCTAGCCAGCAAACCCAACTACGACCACTTTTCTCAATAAAAGGGATTTCGAACTTGGTTTGGCCAGTTAAGCCGAGTTGCGTCTAGCTTTGTTTGGTCATGGCTTAAGCATGAACCTTGGGCCAAATAAGGTTATCGATCGCAATCAAATTCAATTAATCCTTACTCAATGATAAGGCCTTCAAAACTTAGACATTTTCCTAAGGTGCATTCAATGCCTTTGGCTTGTAGTTAATTAGTGTACATTGACTAAGGGTGGACACTTGGCGTGAAAGGCTCTTGTCTTGGAAGACAAGTCTGAAACTTGGACTTTGGCTCATTAATGAAGATGATACCTAAACCTAAGCCAAGAAAGGGACTACACAACCATTTAAAGAAGGAGCAAGCAAGTCAAGCCTTTCTGGACAAGTTAAGAGTGAATTGAATACATTTGGCTTCTAGTTATTAAATGCAGAGATAAAGTGTTCAAGCTAACCTAGGACCTAGTTGGAAACTTGAGAGATAAGGATGCCCGACAACAAATGCTTCTTGACCAAGTGGGACATCTCCTTTTTCCAACTAAGATTGCCACATTTGATTTTCGAAGTTACTAGACCTCCATGATTTGCCAATTTTACACAGATTTTTGTGGTGTGAGTTTAAAGAAACTTCCTTCATAAAAGTTGTTCTAAACATATTGTTATAAAACATACTTAAATTTCAAATTTTTCTGAGGTGAAATGTTAGGGACGAAGGCCCAATCATTCACCATCTGGAACCTGTCCCGTGTAGTGAAAATGGTGACCAGGTTGCATTCTTGAATTTTATAAAATTTTCCCTTCCAAATTTAACCATGCTTCCTTCATGAAAGTTTAAAGGACATCAATTTCCACAACATATAAACATTTCAAAGAGTTTTGTGAAGATTTGGATGTCAAAATGAGTCTCTCTCTTCGATTGTTGAATATGCTCGACAGATGAATATTTGGGTTGTGTTCAATGATTTTCTACACTTCGCATAGCACGAATTTGACTTGACTTCCCCATGAAAAATGTTAATAAAGGCATTCTCTACAACATATTAAAATGCCATAATTTTTCGATTCCGTTTGATAAGGTAAAGACATTAATTTCGGAAATTGCTCAAAATTATTTTTCTCACTCAAGAGGTGTGAGTCATGCTCAAGCTTGGACTTAAGTCCTTAAATGTCATGTTGAGGTGTCCCAAGCTACCAGGCTAAAGCCCTATCCTACCTTGAGATTTGGTGACTGAGTTACCTTACATTTAATGCTTCTTGACTTAGAGAGGAAATCTTGACTTTTAAGGCTTGGAGAACAAGCTAGGATTGCCTATAAATAGGGGAAAGGCATCCCTCCCTCATTCCCACAACACACCACCTCCTCTTCCTTTTTCGCTCTCTTGACCTCACCCTCATCACTGCCCTCTCCTTCTTTCTCGTAGCTAGGACCCTCTTGCCCATTTACTCGCCTGTACGTTGCTCCGTCACCTAGGCCGTTCCTTGAAGTGTGTAAGTAGAACTTACTAATATCCAGTTAGGGTGTTGTGTTACGCTAATTCAAGCATGTAGTGAGTCCTTGATTGAAACATTGTGACTATGTTCTTACTTGAGGTTCGATTGTGTTTGCTTGGATTAGTTTAGACCTTATTCCTTGATTGAGTTCGATCCTTGTTTGATGAACTTTGTGTGTTTACTTGATATGCTTTGGTTTTTGTTTGATACGAACCTATTCGAAAAACATTTTTTTTTGAAAGCTTGCTATTTTTTTACAAAACTATTTCTAACTGCTTTCACAAGTACACGTTTTAGTTCATGCTCCAAGCTCTAAAAAAAAGGGTTTTGTTAGCCTTGACGCATGTGGGATTACGATGGATCGGCCCTTTCTTAGTCTTGGTGTGATATCGAGGCATATCATTCCCGAACCAACTTTGGTACTGGGTTAGTGAACATGTCATGAAGGGCTAGTCCTTTTATGGTCTCGGTTTGATATTGAGGTGTTTCGCTCTCGAGCCAAGTCTGGTACTAGGTCGGTGAACATGTCACGATGGGCCGGTCCTATCATGGTCTCTATGCGATATCAAGGTATATTGTTCTTGAGCCAAGTTGGGTACTAGATCGGTGCTCAAACGTGTAGAATCAAGTCACGATCCTTCATTAGTGCTAGGCATGCTTAACTTCTCGATTTTGATAAGTCATTTCACATACTTATGCATGGCGTGCCTTCGGGCCATTGAACTAAAAGCGAAGATAAGAATTGGATTGTGATGCTTGATACATGGACTCACGATGGACTAATTTATACTGCCGACCAATATATTCGGTGACGATGCCCCCTCGCCAATGGGATGCCTCATTAATAAGAATGAGATGCCCCCACGCCAACGGGATGTCTCGTCAGCAAGACGAGTTGTTGTGATAATTCTAGCTGTCACCCTTCAATTAAGGAACGTTGCCCGATTAAGTTCGGGTGCCAAGTGGATTTTGAAAAAGTTGATGGATTTTGACTATTAGTAAATATATCTTGTGTGCACGAGTTCCTGACATTATGAAATTGATTTTGGTTATGCTTGCATATGAGTGAGATGTGAGTTCCTCGTATTATGGAATGGATCTTGTTTGTGCTTGTATAATATTGAGTGAGGCGTGAGTTCCTCGTGTTGTGGGTGAATATCAGGTTATGCTTGTGACACGGCCGACGGACGAAGCATGTCCAAGATCGTCCATGCTTGGCCGTGTCATGCATCGGGGCATTGCTGGGAATAGCCCTGATCGATCCCTGTCCCGACCAGTCCTTGACCGATCCTGCATCAGTCCATGACCAATCCCGCATCAATCCATGATTGAATCACTTATTAGTCCTTGATCAATGTGTAGCATTCCCGATCAATCCTTGATTGATCCCTAACCGATCCACCGATCGGCCCTTGCACGATCCGCGATCTGTGCCTGATCCGTCCTTGAGTGATACGGGGGATGATCCATGCACGACAAACATCTAACCCCTGATCAATGCTTAGCCAGCCCCTACACAAACTAGGAGTGGTTCACCTGCTCTGTGTTAGACGGCCATGCTCACCCATGCAGCCCTGACTCGCCCATGCTGACCTTGATCTTGCTTTTGAATTGTGCCTGCTCCTGTGGCCGTTTCCCAATGCCTGCAGCTATTGAGTGGCCTGCTGAGTTGATTCATAATGATGGCCATCGTCAAGCACAGCCCTTGGATCGAAGGGACGATCCACGGCCGAGAATTGACTCAAACTTGTATAAAAAGGGGTCCCTCCCCATCATTTGAGTTCAGCTCATTTATAGTGAATACAATTCGCCCCTTTGTGCTACTGATTCTTGTGTTAGGCGTGAGTGAAAAGGCTGACTTAGGATCACTAATTCTAAGGCCGCATAATGTTTGATCGTGCGTGTTCTACCCACCCGAGACAAGTGGTATTAGAGCTATTATTCCAAGGATAATGACTAATTCTCGTGCTGACATCCCGGTCGTGCAAGGCGATGATCATGAAAATCGTGGGCGTCCAGCTGAGAAAGGCACTTAGTCAAAGAAGAACCATTCCGTCTTGAGCTCAAGGGACCTGAAAGGGGATCTAGAGAATCGAGTGACGGTCCTAGAAGAGATTGTCATGGATGTCCATGAGTCGTTGGACGACCTAAACCAGACCACCGATGAAGCGGAAGTCGGTAGGGAGGAGTTCTTGGCTGAAGTGCAAGAACTCAAGTTAGATATGGGAGAGCTCCATGTCGAGGTGCTGGGGACCCTCACGCACAAGTTGCAGCAACGGGATGAGACTTGGGAGGCCGCAATGGTGGCCATGCACGCGGAGATGGCCAAGATGAAAAGCAATTTGGTCGAGCTTGAAGCCGCATGTGTGAACGAGGTGATCACTGTACAACCGCGTGCTGATGCACCCAAGTCGAAGGAGTTCAAGGGTTCCCGGAAGGCAAAGGACGTGGACAACCTCTTATGGTACATGGAACTGTATTTCCAAACCATGTGAATGACTGATAATGTGATTTGGGTAAACACGGTAGCCATGTATTTAGCTGATGATGCGCTACTATGATGGTGACATCGGTCGGATGGTAGGAATGGCAACCTTATCACGACATGGGCTCAGTTTGTCGAAGAATTTTGACAAACCTACTATCCCGTTTATATAGAGGAGGAAGCTCGCGGGGAACTCAAACGCCTAGAATAAAAAGGCGGAGTCCGCAACTATGTGAAAAGGTTCTCAGAGCTGCTACTCCAAATCCTGTCCATGACCGAGACGGAGGCGTTCCACCAGTTTATGAGCGGACTCAAACCACAGGTCAAGCATGAGCTCAAACGATGCCAAGCAACAAATCTATCGATGGCTACTTTCATGGTCGAGTCCCTTGTGGAATATAGGCCAGCATCCCCTGTCAAGCCCAACTCTCGGTCGAGAGAAAAGGCCACTAGTGGGGGAGATCGGAGGAGGTACCATCATCCAAACAGAGGCAAACCGCTAGCGGTCCCTCTTAGGACTCAACTCGAGTCGAGCCATGGAGGATATCATCGTAAGGTACGCACCTACAAGTGCTTCTTTTATGACAGTTCCCATATGACCTTAGAGAGAAGTGGACCACCGAATCAAGCTCGTGCCCGATGCTCAATCGCCAGCCATGGCACCCTATTGCATGGCCCCACCCGAGCTAGAAGAACTGAGGAAACAGCTCAAAGAGCTGCTCGATGCCAAGTATGTTTGGCCATCTAAGGCCTCGTTTGGTGCCCCGGTTTTGTTCCAAAAGAAACATGACGGATCCCTTCGCATGTGCATCGACTACCAGGTGTTGAACAAGCTCATCGTAAAAAACAAGTACCCGATTCCCCTCATTGCCGACTTGTTCGATCAGCTTGGGGAAGCCCGATGATTCTTCAAGCTTGATCTCCAATCAGGATACTACAGGTTTGGATTGTCGAAGGGGATGAGCTGAAAATTACATGTGTAACCCGCTATGGATCCTACGAGTTCCTTGTCATGCATTTTGGCTTGACCAACATGCCGGCTACATTTTGCTCTCTCATGAACAAGGTACTACATCCATTCCTTGATCGGTTCGTTGTGGTTTACCTTGATGATATCATTGTGTATAGCCGGACGCTTGAGGAACACGTCGAGCATTTGAATCGAGTTTTTTGGACCCTTTAGGAAAACGATTTATATGTGAAGCATGAGAAATGTGCCTTCACACAAAGATAAGTCCCTTTCCTTGGGCACATTGTCGAGGGCGGACGAGTGCGGATGGACACGGCCAAGATCCATGCCATCGTTGATTGGGAGCCACTGACCAAGGTGACGGAGCTGAGATCCTTTCTCGGGCTCACCAACTATTATCGGCACTTCATCCGGGGATATTCGAGCCTCACCGTGCCACTCATAGACATGCTGAAGAAGGAAAGACTGTGGGAGTGGACTGATCGGTGTCAAGAGGCACTCGATCGGTTGAAGCAGGCCATGACCGAAGAGCCGGTGGTTGTGCTGCCTGACTACACCAAACCGTATGAGGTAGAGACCAATGCTTCTGATTTTGCTATTGGTGGTGTCTTGATGCAAGAAGGGCATCCGATTGCCTTCGAGTCTCGGAAATTAAACGATACTGAATGACGATACGTGGTCCAAGAGAAAGAGATGACCGTGGTGGTGCACTACCTTCGCATGTGGAGACACTATCTCTTGGGATCATGGTTTGTCATGAGGATTGACAACGTGGCCATGAGCTACTTCCAAACTCAGATGAAGCTTAGCTCGAAATAAGCTTGGTGGCAAGACTTCCTAGCCTCATCATCATTGTCTTTTCCTTTCTCACCAATTAGCCTTCATGCAAGTTTAAGAAGCTTGCATTACACACTAAAAATCCCATCATCTCAAGCCTATGTTTTCTTCTTTGATGGCATGTGGCAAATGTTGTTGCATATTGCATGAGCATCACAATGATTAATGAGAAACATATATAAGGAATGGTATGCCCATGTGATCACTTAAAGACCCTAATGTGTTTTACATAGAGTGTAAACCCGTCTCGATACATTTTATGCGGGACGATAACTGATTTAGTTCGAATGCCCCCAAGTCAATGGGATGCCATTCATGGATGGATTTTGAAATGAAGCTCCTTGCAGGAATGCCATCTTGATGCATTTACACAGGACAATGTCGTGCTTGATGAGGTGAGACAATGCCTGATTATGCCAGATGACTGCAAACCTTCGAGTTGGCCTTCAGTCCTGATTGGCCATAATAATCTGGACATATTTATAGAGAAAGTGCATGAGATTTGTATGTGATTAGGTTCAGATTATTGCATGGCATGAGCACATGATTTAATCATATTGTGCATTCGTATGATTGGCTCAGGAGTGTGGAAAGTGTTATGGGATTTACCTATGTTATATTGATGGTCGTGATTAAGTAGATTCGCTCTAATGTGGATAGATAGGGTAAAGTGATGGAAGCTTATTATGTCTTTGCTATCAATAGATAACTGCATGTTTAAGGTGCTTCCTAGGTGAACAAATTTTCTATGCGAGGTCTAGGAAGTTCACTAATTGAGTTTATCTTACTATTGTTTGTTGAATGTTTACATGCCCTAAGAATGGTTGAATTTTTCTGCCAAAAGCATTTCTTTTATTTATAAACTTGTTTTTCGACAAAAGATCGCTTCAAGTGCAAAAGTTGGCATAAAGGGACACTTAAGTGCCAAAAGTTACGAAAGTGACACTTAAGTATCAAAATCGGAGAAAAATAGATTACTTAAGTGCCAATTTGGCCAAAATGTTGACGTGCGTAATTTTCGGCAAAGTAAGTGCAAAACGGTATTGTTTTGCATGCTGACATGGCTAGACAATGCAAAAACGACGTCGTTTTGGTGTTGACATGGTAAAAAAATAATAAAATTAAATTTAAAACTAAATTTATTTAAAACGTTTTAAAATAAAAATAAAAATATTAAAAATATTAAAAATATTTAAAAAAAAAAAGGCGGTTGAGGGCTAAGCCCTCTCCACCGCCGTTGCCTCCCATAGCCGGCAAAAAGGGCCAACGATGGAGGAGGGAGGGTCGGTCGGGATAACTAGGCCCTAGCTAGGGGCCGGTGACCCCGGCGATTGGCGGCGAGGGTCAACGGCCCTCGCCCGGCCGGGCCAAGGGCCACCGCTTGTTTGGGGGTCACCTTAGTGGGCGGTGGCCCTTGGCTCCGGCCAAGTGGGGGCCATCGACCCTTAGCTTGGTCGGGCAAGGGCTGCAACCCTCGCCTAGATTGCTCCAGTAGGCGGCAGCCCTTGGCCTAGTCGAGTGAGGGCCGCCAACCCTCGCTAGATTTGGGCAAGGGCTCGCGGGCCCTTGTGGCCGGTTGACCGAGGTAGTCGGCCCTTGGCCAAGGCTCGATAACCCCGTTGACCCCCGCCCCTTCCATTGCCGGTCCTTCCCGGCAACGACGTGGAGGTGGCGGTGGCGAGGGCTTAGGCCCTCGGCCGCCTCTTTTTTTTTTTTTTAAATATTTTTTATAAATGTTTTAAATTTAATTAATTTTTATATTAATTATTTACCATGTCAGCACCAAAATGACATCATTTTGCACTTGCTTCGCTGGAAAATCGCCACATTAGCATTTTGGCTGGATTTTGGCCAGATTAGCACTTAAATGATCAATTTTGCTCCGATTTTGACACTTAACTGTCACTTTAGTAACTTTTGACACTTAAGTGTTTCTTTGTGCCAACTTTTGGCACTCCAGGGGTCCGGGTGTCCTTGTTTTCCTCATGTAACTATACATATAATGAATGAAATGGAAGGAAGTGCTTATGAAATTTGCTTTTAAATGCAACACCTTCATATTGAGAATGTAAATTGATATATATCCTTTTGTATGTGTAATAAAACTCAGGACATCACAATGGTTGTCCAAGCACGTCTTCAATGTGATCAAGGTGATGCCCAAGGTAAAGACTACTCAATTAAAGTAGTTGGCAAAGCAGCGTATGAGTGTTAATGCTTCCAAGAATGAATGCAAAAGAATGAAGCAGAAGGTTGTGAGGATACTCATTGGTTAGTATAGCAAGGAATATGGGTAGGTTTGGGACTATGCTTGGGAGTGTAAGCTTTAAAACCCTTTAAGTAGAGTGTATGTAGAGGACATGGAGAGACAACTTCTTGATAATGAGACTCGGTTTGATAGATTTTGTGTGCTTCAATGCAGGTAAAGGGTGATTTTTATTTGGTTGTAGACAAGTTATAGAATTAGATGACTGTTTCTTAAAAGGCTTATGTAATGAAGAATTATTGGTTGCAATTGGAAAAGATACGAATAATAATATGTTTCCAATAACTTAGGCTATCGTCAAGATAGAGGACAAGGACAATTGGTTCTGATTCCTAAAAAAATATAATTGTTGACTTGGAGATAACTAATGGGAAGAGTGGATGTTCATGAACAACCAACAAAAGGTAATATCATTGTCAATTGTTTACTTTTTGATATCAAAAGCATATTCTTTGCTTACATTTTTCGGTTTGAATTATAATATGGACTAGTTCCGACATTAGCTGAGTTGATGTCCTATGCTGAACATAAAATATATGTGAGGCACATATACACAAACTGGGCAAAGAATTGCAAAGTGATAAGCTGCATATGCAATTTTGGTAGATAGCAAAGAGCATGAACATGGGTGAATTTAGGGTGGCTAACCATGGATTGCTTGAGTTGACAAAGGAAGGTTTTGAAGCACTCTTCCAAATAGAATCGAAGAATTGGTGTATGGCATTCTTCGGTGAGGAATTCAAACATGATAATATCGACAACAACCGCCGTGAAGCATTCAATGGAAGAATAATAGAGGTCAGGTGCAAACCAATCATCACAATGCTGGAAAATATACGAGTTATGGTTATGACTTGGCTGCAAAAATACATAAATGAGGCTACAAAGTGGACTAGGCCATGTACTCCTAGGATTACGAAGAAATTTGATGAGAAATTAGCTACCGGTAGATTTTGTCATCCTATTTGGAGTGGCACGAAGGATATGAGATCATGAAAAGTGCTGATAAGTATGTTGTCCATCTAAATATGAGGAAGTGTTTATGTCAAGCATGGCAACTAAGGGAAATTCATTGTGCACATACCATATATGCTATCTAGTTGAAGGGCAAGACTCAAAAGATTACCTTGATGTTTGATACAAGAAAATGAAATATCTTCTTTCATACCAATTCATGATGTAATCAATCAAAAGTAGCAAATTGTGGGAGCCAATGGATCATGAAGCACTTCAACCTTTGTCATTGAAGAACCCAATAGAAATGCTAAAATGAAGACTAAGAATGCAGGAGAGGGAGGTATCGGGTTAAAGGAGGATGAGTAGGACAGATGCGAAGATAATGTACTCATATTTCATATAGAAGGGCACAATAGTAAAGGTTGTTGATTAGAGAAGCAACAACAACAAATGATCACGTAAGAGGCCAAAGGACTAAATTAAAAAAAAAAAAAAATCTTGGCCTAAAAAAAGTAATCTTTCTCGATAAAGTCGGTTGATTAGGATAAAATTTATATCCCTTAAGAGCCGTACATGCACTTTTGACGCATTATAGCGGGAAAAAAAAATCAATGAAGCAGTTTTTTTTTTTTTTTTCCACTTTTCATGAAAGAGAAGTTTCCATTTCGTCCCCTTTCCCTCCACAAAAAAATAATTGAACTTATAAACTTCTCATTGACATATTGTTTCATCAAGATCTAATCCAAACCACAATGTCATTTGTATAGATATGCAATAGGATCCTAATTCACAAACCTCTTGGTTTGAGAAAATGAGAAAAAATCTTAGTTGCTCAATCTAGGACCTTGACTACATCATCTTCCCCCTCTTCAAGATTCTACAACCTTAATAGCCTAAGGCTGTGTCCTAGGGCCACCACTAAGCGATGGCAACCCCAAGAATAAATCACTAAAAGGTGGACATCCATGAAGTGGCTCCAATACCATGTTGATGTATTACAAGGGGCAGAAGAAATCATCCCAAAAAGCTAGCTTGCTAGAAGAGTGAACCCAACCCACTATAGGCCCTAGAATATGTCCTCAGTTGTCCAATGTGGGACTTTGCCTATCACATCTTGAACCCCAAGAGCGCGAACATCTCTCAACGATTGATTAATTGTGATATCCAATGACACATTGCCGACCCATTCTTTTTCTCTTTTGATTAAACGCATGCAAAAGCAATTTATATAAACACTTAATCAACTAACAAAGCATAGGAATTGGAAAGTACAATAGATAATTTCCAAAAGTAGCACATTTATTTATCCACCTGTTAACTCCAGAAAGTTTGATATGTAAAAATTGACATCAAAAGACAACTTCCTAATGACCAATAGGCAAAAATGGTAAAAAAGGGTCGGGGTTAGCTTTAGCTTCTTATGGGGCAATGTTCATGCTAGTTTCGGGGGTCATAGTTGAGATTGAAGTCATGAATGAACTCCTCCTTGGGTTCATAGTTGAAGGTGTACTCCTCTATGTCCAGATCAAACTCTTGATCCTCCATGATACCATCAGGGTTGTCAATGTCCATGAGATCCCAATTTGCATCCTTAAACCTTGGATGGGTGGTCCATCAAAACCCTGAATTGGACCTGTACGAACGCCATTCTTCCCACACACCACGCTTTGAACCTATGAGGTACCTAAGTAGTTAGTCTCTCATCTATCCAGATGGTCGTGACCACTAGCTAATGGACACAACCGGTCCCTAGAGTACAACGTGGTCATATATGAATCATATATGAATCCTGGTCCATGGGGACCCTAAAACGTACTGGGCAGCGTGCCATACTAAGGATTTGAAAAATAATCAATAATAGAGGGGTGAAATAAAAATCTTAGCGAGTTAATAGCCTAAGTTTCGACTAGGATGTGAATTCATCTTGAAGGCAATTTAAACGCGCACAATATAAAAACTTACCTTACATTGGCACATCCCTGCATATTAATACATCACATGTGACAATATCAATGCAACAAGCATAAACAATAATCAAAATACATTCCACAATAACCTGGCACATTGCCAACACATGTGTTCCAATTATTACGACCCCTCGGGTCATAACCAACATGCAAGTTAGCGGTTTTTCAGCATAACTGAGCATCTTTCCACCCTACCGGGCACAACATCGTCTAGAAACCCTACATAGATGGCAATCCTTAAGGAATATCGGTTCGGCTTCAACCTCGACTTAGCATCCAGACCCCTGCTGAGCATCCAATAAACATTGGGCATTGCTTCTAAACTTCCGTTGGTTGATAGGTTCGATTAAGTGACCACTCAAGCATGCTAACACTCAAATCAATTTTATTTGTCATCGATTAGTTTAGTACCAAAAGAGTTTATGTTCAAATGACAAACTTTGGTAAATTTTCACATTTAAAATTCTGATAAAATATTCGCATGTGGTCACATACCGCCAAACTTTGTAAACCTTCATTTTAAAACCCCATTACCTCATTTAACACATAAAACATGGTGTTTGAACATGACTTCTCAAAATATGCCCTTTTTTTGGCCAAATAAACCTTCTTTAGAAACATAGTAATGAAGGTCTATAATTGAGCAATCAATAACATGGCATAACAAGCTCAAACAATCAGAATTATGCATAAATCCATCTAGTAAAACGAGTATAAAATTCTACCTAACGACTAATCCGTCATTAATTTCCACTAATGACGATTAATTAGACTAACTGTGATTAATTAAGACTAACGATAATTAATAAATTAATCTAACCATGTTTAATTAAGATTAATTATAGTTAATTAAACTAAATACAATTAATTAAACTAATCTTCCTTAATTAAAATTGATCTCAATTAGTCTTAATCTAGCCCATCCTTAACCATTGTTAGCACTAAACCATCATTATATATCACTAACAACCATTAGCCTAAACGAAACATAACCCCAAATACAATTAACTACCAAATCAAGAATTAGGAGCTAACTCACAGTTTTCTAGTGGTGGCGAGCTCATGGTGACGGCGGCATGATGATGTCAAGAATACAGCATTCCTGGCTTCAATGGAGACTCGACCGCAGTAGCGAAGCCATTTGACGCTCATGGCCTCTTGGCTTAGGCATCTTGGTGGAGGTGGAGGTGGTGGCTTGGTGGAACAATAGTGATGATAGCAACATGTGAGACGTAGACGAGCGATGATAGCGGAGGAAGGTGTAGTGGTGGTGGTCAAACGGCAAAAAATGAGGTGGCATGGAGATGATGTGGTGATAGTGGCTCGTGACTTGAGGGTCACAAGCAATGATGAACGCGATGCAGATAGGCGGTGGAATGCGGTGGCTAAAGTGACAGTGAATGGTGGTGGAGACAAGCGGTAATGAGTGGTGGTGTGAGGGGTGGCCAAAAAGGGAGAAAACGATGAGGGAAAGAAGAAGAAGAAGAAGAAGAAGAAGAAGAAGAAGAAGCGTGAGAGAGAGAGAGAGAGAGAGAGAGAGAGAGAGAGAGAGAGAGAGAGAGAGAGAGAGAGAGAGAGAGAGAGAAGAGAAGTTTGATATTTCTTAGATTTTTTCCCAAAAACTCATCATTTCTCAACACCAACCATCCCCAAAATCCTCCGAGCCAAGTCATTTGTCTCTTTTATCCCTTTGTCTATAAATGCAAGGGCAACTTGGACATTTCACACACTTTTTGTCCAAACTTTCCAATTTTGCCCTTGGGCCTATTTGCTTGATTTGGGCTTGAAATGGGCTTGGTGGGGCTCGGCTTGGCCCATTGGGGCTTCCTTGGCCGATCCACATGGGCATGAGGCCCAATAGCCCTCGCTTGGCCTGGCTTCTCTTTCCAACATTCAATTCTCGATTGATTAACCATTTTTCCAAAAATTTTAAACTTGCCAATAATTCAATAGATAGTAAGGCGACATCCAATGAGTTAGTCTTGAAATCTCGAAAAGTTGATACTTAGAATTGAATTAAATTTAATGGTTATAATCGATCAACTGCAACTTTAGTATGACCTAAATTATGGGGTTGCTTTTAGGGGTTTTCCCGAGCTTGACTCGTGGTTGATAATTTTCGATCCAAGTCTGTGCCTTTTCAAATCATGGATGACAAATCATGGATGACTCTTGGTTGTTATGTAATCACAAGGGTTCAATTACGTAGCTAAGTACAAGTTCAATAGAAAATCAGTTTATCGTTGTTTAATGTGAGTATCATAATTGTGCAGAATCACTCACAAATTGACTACGTGCTTTTATCGAATCAATTTATATCAATTTGCTAATTGACTTATAATAGCATGGAATTGACCATTGTCAATCTTTTTGATCAAGCGGTTGATCCATAATTGAATTTTTTAGTTTTTTGCGTTCCAACCTTTTACGGCCTCGTCTAATAGATTAGTTAACACATGAGTAATTAATTCATAGTAAATTAACTATCAATACACTAATGAAATAACCATATATATTTCAAAAGAGGCCAAATTTTGGAATATCGCATTGCCCCAATCATCAGAGCATCAAATTCAACTAAGGCTATTTAATATCTATGCAAGTATAAGGGAGGTCTCGACCACAACATGATCTAATGGGTCCAATAAGGAGAAAGTATCAGAGATTTAGAATAAAGGTTCATTTAGCTAAATCAAGGGCATAGCTTAATTTTAGTTGTTTCCTAGATGAACTTTGTTTCCTGATTTAATGTTTCCTAGTTTGATATTTCTTATTTTTTCAGTCAAACGATATTTCGTAGAATAAGGTTTCCTATTTTGATATTTTCTAGTTTTATTTTTCCTATTTTAATATTTCCTAAATTATGGTTTCCTCTTTTGATATTTCCTAGTCTAAGGTTTCCAATTTTAACATTTCCTAGTTTGATGTTTTCTAGTGTGATATCCGAAATTTGACCCATTCCGGAATATGTGAAATTGTTATTTCATCAATGCACTGATAATCAATTTACATTGAATTGATCACTTATGAGTTAACTAATCTATTGAGCAAGACTGTATAGGGTTAAGACGTGAAAGACCAGAGATTGATCAAGGATTGACCGCTCGACCATAAAGATCAACGATGGCCAATACTATGCTGTTATACATCAAGTAGAAAATAGATATAAGTCGATTCGATGGAAGTATGTAATCGGTTTGTGGGTGACTCCACACGATTACGATACTCATGTCGAACGACGATAAACCGATTTTCTATTAATCTTGTACTTAGGTTATGTAATTGAACTTTCGCGATTACATGACAACCGAGGGTCGTTCACAATTCAAAAAAGCACAAACGTGTATAAAAAATTATTAACCATAGGTCAGCTGCGCGAAAACTCTTAAAAGCCACCCAATAGTTTAGGTCATAATAAAGTTGCATTTGATTGATTTTTAATCATGAAATTTAATTCAATTTTAGGTATTGAACTTTCAAGAATTTCAAGACTAATTTATTGGATGTCACCTCATTGTCCATTAAATAATTGACAAGTTTAAAAGTTTTTAGAAAAGGAATTACCGGACCAAAATTTGGAAGCTGGAAAGGGAACCAAGCCCCAGTAGCAAAGTGGTGATTTTGGCCAAAATCTTGGCTTTAAAGAGAAAAAGAAAAAGAAATAAGAAGATATTAAGGGGATATAAGGCTTGGTTTAGAGGATGGGGGGGGGGGGTGGTTGAAGGGGAAATGATGAAAATTTTGGGCAAAATCTTGGGAAAATGTATTTTTTTTCCTTTTTCTCCCCCCTCTCTTTCTCATGTTACTTTTCCCCTCCTCAGCAGACCCACCTTCTCCCTCTTCTTCATTTCCTTTTTCTTCATCTCTCTTCTTCTTCTTTTCTTTCTTGCTTTGATTCCTTATGGCCAACCCAACTTTCACTCGCGTTCAATTGAAAGATAAAAATAATGAATTGGGAACGAGTCCTGGGACGTCGCAAGTATTCATCGACCATTGAGAGATGTTCGTATGTTTGTGGTTCGGGGCGTGACACCTAGTTAAGTGTGTTCTTCTCAATTGTAAGAGCTTTATGAGTTGACTATAAATAAGAATTTTTCTCAAGTGAGTGGTTCTTTTTATAATTTGTTGATAATGAACGGTTAAGTTCTTCATTTTTGGCCAGAGGAGTAATTCCTAATACCTTGATTGGTAGAAAATTTCTTTATGCCTTAGTGGTGAACTCTTCTATCCCAAAATTCTTTCATTGCAAGTGCATCAAACACATATAATTCCATCAAACTCATTCTGCATTTTCATTCAAACTCACCATGAGAAAACGCATCAAGCTCATGCCACATTCTATCAGACTCATTCCACATTTTCTTTACACCTTTTGAAATTAGGACCATATCAAATAGTTTTCGATGAGAGAATGCTACCCTAGTAGGCATCGTCCTGTCCGTGGGGGAATCGTCTCACATGTACTTTGTCCTTGTGGTGCTACATTGATCAAAAGCTGAATGCTACACCTGTTGTCCGTTCAGGTTCCACCTTCATCTATCGTCTAACCTGTTTGTGGCAATTTAAGTAGGCAAGTTTGAAATGATGAAACAAAAAGGAGAGGACTCTTAGTGCTATTATTTTACTTGTTTGTTGAATCCTAGTGCAAGCATGGTTTCTACCTGGCTGTTTCTCTATAAATACTTTGAAAAGATGCAAATCAACTTATTCTTTAGGAGAAGATCATTATCCATTGATTGAATGAACATTAGCAAAGTAACAATTGGGAATTTAGAAACTCTATATGCTGAAAAGTTGCTCTCTTCAGGAATCATACTAATATGGATTTAGATATGACTTGGTTATTACAATCATTTTCTGTCTGCACAACTTCTCTGGTAACATTCACAAGTGTAGATCTGCAGCTTAATACAAATTATGTTCCTGGTGGGTCGAATCTCTATTTGAAGTGTATCAAAGGGTTTGGGAATAAAAAACCCAGGTAATTCCTCCACTTCCTGAGGATCGATTCCTTTGTACGTTCGGTCATATATTTTCAGGTTCGTCTTCCTAACCGTCAAACTTTTTGTTTGAGATTATGTATACCTTATTGGACCATCTAAATTTTACACGGCTGTGAATCTCTTGCTTTTCACTTATGATCAGGTGGACACGTAGCTGGTTATTACTACTACAAGGTATAGGATAATCTTTTCTGTTGGTTATGCCAGATTCCCTTTGTGGCTAGATGATGAAACAATTCTTTTGAATATAATACGCCCCTTTTCCTTGTAGTGGCTGTCAGTTCTGACTATTGGCATATCCATAATCGTGCTTGAGATTTAGTTATTACGTGATTTGTATAGTTCTGACCCTAAATGTATTGGTTTTCAGTGGTCAGAGTTACTAGCTGCAGATGCGTTCTCTGCATTTGAGGATGCAGGTTTAGATGACAGCAAGGTATGTCCTAGAAGTTGAGGACACGTTTGAAATAAAAGTATTCTGCTATAAAAGAACCTTGGGCCTTGCGTTTACAATTCATGTTAACTTTATGCATCTGTCAGAAGTGACATTATTAAACAGGTGACCGTTGCCTTTTCTTACCCCTTATAGACTATACGGGTGAGTGATCCCAGTGAACGTCTGAGCAAGGAATGAAAGCCTAGCCGAAACTAATTGCTCTGCATACATGTATACTTAAATAACTTATGCCCATCATGCTCTGATGACTGTACATGCCAGGCAGGCCTGAGACCTGTGAGATTGCGTACTTGCACACCCTTTCCACTACTACCGCGCAACAATGCCTTCTTTTCAGAATCAATCGTTGGTTCTTATCATGATATAATGAGCGTGGTTGGTATGCTGTTAAAGCAATAGGGCAAAGGTTCTAACATACGATCTTTGCTCTCGGAGGTGGAAAAGCTCCATTACAAGTCCGGAAGTTGCAATTTTGCAAACTTTGAGGTAATGACCAGCAATCACCCATGGCCCAATTTTTAAAGCGAGCTCAGCTGCCCCAACATTTTCCATTCTCATATGCTCTTATATATTATTGGCATTTTTTTTATAGTTTACTATTACTTTTTATGACGCCCATTTAGCTTCTCCTCTATATGACAACCGCCAGTAAAGTTAGTTTTGCATGATCTCTTTACCATGCCAATATCCAGGTTTTCACTTAATTTCGGGGTCGTGAGCCTTCACCCAGCACATTCCTCAGGCATAAAGGCCTTTCAACAGTTGTAGCATAATGCTGTCCTAATGGCTACTTTCGTTTCTATGGGCGGAAAGGAAGGTTGGGGTCATGGACAATTTTGAAGTACGCAGATCACATGTGGTTCATTCCAACCATAGCAATTCGATCGTTGAAAATAAATATCTAATGACTGTATGGAGAAACTACTTTTTAATCTTTTCTTCACTTTAATGTACGCTAGTCAGTATAGAGGAGAACATAGGAACACCAATATTTCATGGAAAAGCAGAATGACAATTAAACCTGTAACATAGGGACACTTAAGTTCCAATTGAGATGAATGAACAAATGTAGTGTCTTAAAATAAGAATGCCTTAATGTATGATGAAAAAGTCTGCAAATGAACACCCCAAATGCCATAACCTGTTGCAGAGGGACACTTAAGTTCCAAAATCATAGAAGAAAGGAACACTTAAGTGCCAATGACAATAATTTTTGGCCAAACAGCTAATGTGGCTTTTTGCGACGAGAATTTTATACAATGTGGCATTTCTTTCAAAAAAATTATCCACGTAAAGAAGGCGAACGCCGTCACGCCGTCCACGTAGACTACGCTAAATGATGTTGTTTAGCATCTTGACTTGATTATGTGTGACATTCCGATTTTCCAATTTTATTTCCAATAAATTGAGACGAGCATTTTATTGGCACGCATATAGTTCCTTTTCCTTGAGTCGGCCACTCATGTGAAAACTAGTCTATCAGGTGAAGCCGCTAAGAGATTCTAAAGCATCAGACTCGAGAATTTGATTAGGAAGCGACCTTCTGACCGAGCTAATCTGCAAGGGTCATTACGGCACAAATAAAAATCGATTAGAGACCGGAGATAGGTCGACTCGATAAAAGCATGTGATCAGGTGTGGGTGATTCCACCAGATCGCACAATTCTTGTTGATCAGCACTGGCCGACTTTTCTGTCAATTAGGTATCCTATGCCCGTATTTGAAACTTTGAGATTACCCCAACAACCGAAAGTTGCCAATGTGTCAAATATGTACATTGTGGCTTGAATTGATCAACCATAGGTCAAATGCATGAAAATTTCTAAAAGCTACCCAGTAGATCAGGATGCACTAGTATTGTGCCAAGGTGAAATTAACCGTGAAATTGAGATCGAATTCTGAAATTGGAAGTCATGGTGTGTCACAAATCTTATTAGGAACATTGGATTAATTTATGGACTTTAATTGGACTTAATTGGAAGAGAATTTAATGTAATTGAAGAAATTAGCCCACAAGATTTTATGCCCCGGCGGAAAATGAAGTTGAACCTATTGGACTAAGGTCGTGAGAGGTTGGAGTTAGTGGATCGTGACATCACAAATGATGTCATGAGGTGGGGCAAGATGGGCTAGGGTGGTGACACTTGGAGGGTGGAGATTGAATCCCAAAAAGGTGGGATGTCACTTCCCCCTTGTCTCTATCATCTTCAAGCTTGGAGGAGAGAGAGAGGAGGAGCGGCTGTTTTGAACTAGCGAGCCCGACCCCCTACGTTCGCCCTTCGCTTGCCCGCTCGTCGCCGCTTGCCGTTTGCCGCCGGAGCTCGCTGTCGCTACTCATCCGCGCACGACCGTGCACTGTTTCGCGTGCGAGCTGCTTCGCCTCCGCTCGAACTCCAGCGTTGTTGTCCCTCCTCGCCAGCTGCTACTCGCTGTTCGCCAGCCACCGTCGAAGCTAGCCAAGACTGCCCGAGCCACCGCTGGTCATTGCTCGAGCTGCCGCCTCCCTCTTCCGCTGGTTTCGTGTCCAACCGACCGCCGTGCCGACTTCCTCCGAGCTTGGTTAGTGGCTGGAAGTTCTAGCGAGATCCGGTTCTTCAAGGCTTGATTTGGTCGCCTTTTGGTTCTCATTTGGTGTTGATCCGTCTAAGTTTGTCGTCAGCATTGTCATGCTCTTCGCCGGAGACTCGTCGGAAAGCGATTCCAGTGAGTTTAGCTCACTAAGCCTTGATTAGAGGGTTAATGATGCCTTAAGTGTATTTAGCTTAGGTTGATTGAGATTAGGTGGTTAGATTAGTTTATTTAGTTGTGGATTAGATTAAGGTGTTTAATTAAGTTAAAGTATGTTTAGTTTAAAGTTAAGTAGGTTTATTTTTAATATAAGCCTTGATGTGACTTAAGGGAATTTATTTTTTATTTACATAAATGCTCGAAATTAATGAATTATCTAATAATATATTATATTCCGAAAATTATTAAAATATTATTATTTATAAAAAAAATCAAAAATTTTATTTTGACCTCAATTGCTCAAAATTTCGTGCCGATCGCTGCTGTGTATTTAGAATTTGAATTTGATGAGTGAATATTGCAAATTGAATGTTGATTGTGAAAAATAGGGATTTTATTTAGAAATTCTCAAGTGTCGGGTTTGGCACCGAAATTGAATTTTGAAGGGTTAATATTGTAATTGGAGTGTGTGAGTGAAATGTAAAGTATCCAAGAATCGATTTTAAATTGTCGTGTGCTGGCTGAAAGACTCGGTCGCAGTAGTGGTTAGGCCAACTGGACCTTTATTTTTCTAGAAATGCCATCAATAAAGTGACGTGGCTCGGGTCGTAGTAGAGGCTAGGCCAATTGGATCCATGCTCCTTCGGGACGAAGCTGCGCTCCAAGAAATGTCGTCGACGTGGTGACGAAACCGCGCTCCAAGGGGGGAGGCGATGCTTGGCATTAATGTCAGTAAATAGTCGAACTGCAAATTGGCTATGCCTTTGTGTGGCAGTGAATAATGATTGGAACGCTTGCTATGATTGTGCATCATGTGAAATTGACTGTGTTTCAATGATTTAAGTTCTTATTATTACTTGTGATTGAGTGATATGAATTGTACTAATCTGCAGGAAGGCAAGAAGGTGAGGTAAGTCTTCTATGCTGTGTGGCTAGACCACTATGGGGCGTATTTTCTTTCTAATAGGGGTTTAGGAGAGGTGAACTTGTTGAGACAATATCTCACCCCGTTGTAGGAAAAATATCATAGGGTCGTAGATGACAGGACCTTCGGAGAAAAATGGCATCCCAGTGTAGATCATCGAGCAGGTGCACAGCTTTCTTGATCCCGAGAGCCATTGGGTCTACGAGCTGATCAGGATCACCGTATAGATTCAGGAGACCGAGGATGTTAGGGTGCCACATAGGTTTAGGGCATGGTTTCGTTCTGGGGCCAATGGCGTTAGGGTTGGCCCACTGGATAGCATGGACATTCCGCTAGCTGTGATGGACGCCATTTTGGGTGAAGGCGTGGCGGATCTTCCTGACAGTAGAGTGGTCAACGCATCGCCTCCGGTCTCTTGGGTGGAAGAACCTGAGGATGTGGGATCGTCGAACGAGTCCGACTAGTAGTTATAGGACTGTTCCTCTTTTTGGTGGACTGATCCATGTTGGGTAGGTTGACCCTTTTTGATGTGCATAAACCCTAACCCATTTTTGGTGCATATAGTCTCTGGATCCTGTAGGTGTATGTAAATCCTAGAATGATGATATATGAAAGTATGTTGGTTTGATTTTTTTGAATTGTTTTTCCTGCTATCATATCCTGTAAGTTTTGTCAAGGGTTTCTTAATATGTTCCGCATGTGCATAATAATTGAATGGGGTCGGCGACACTACTTGGGAATGTCGTATTTACATGACCATGAGGGGTTGTTCACGTGTCTCGGGGCTCGGGGCGTGACAACCCCGTTTAAGTGGTATCAGAGCATGGTTCATGTATGGAGTGATAAGGTGCGTGGGAGTCATGGGATAGTTGGTAGGAAAGACTTTCATTATACTGATGCAAGTGATTGTTAGCTGCTTGTTAACTTGTTTGTGAGGTTACTCAGATTCTAATGTGGTATTGAAATTTGCAAATAGGCATCTATATTGAGCCTGTAGCATGAGTGACCGAGTGCCGAGAGCTGCTAGGAAGAGAGCAGTAGGCCCCGTGTTTTAGGGTGGGTCGTTGATGAGGGTCAGTGCCCGAGATGCCCTGGGAAGAGCGCAGGCTGAGGCTAGTGCAAGTGGTGCAGCATCGCCTCCAGATGATGCAGTAGCCCTTGAGGATCCGAGGTTTGTTGAAATCATGTAGATGCTTGAGTTAATGGGTGATAGACTAGACTAGTCGGCCGCCGCTTTAGTTGCCACTACCACTGTTGCCACAAATGCTACTAATGCCGCCAATGCTACTGCCACTGCTTTAGTCGCCACTACCACCGTTGCCACCAATGCTACTAATGCCGCAAATGCTACTGCCGCCGCTAATGTCGCCAATGTTGCTACTGCTGCAGCTGCTGTCGTACCTGCTACCGTCGTACTAGTCGTCGAACCTGAAGTGGAACTTGATGAAATTCCACCTGAGAATGTGGCCGCTGGGAGGCCTAGGCAGAAGTTGGTACAGCATTTTCTGAGGTTGAATCCGCCAACATTCACGGGAGAGGAAGATCCCGAAGCCGCAGCATTATGGGTTCAGGAGCTAGAGAATGCCTATGAGTTGCTGATGTGCACCAAAGCAGAGAAGGTCGTTCTGGCAGCCTATCAGTTGAGGGGGATCGCAGCTACATGGTGGAAGACTAATAAAGGGATAGTGTTCCCTGAAGGTGTAGCTCTAGAGTGAAATGCTTTTCTTGAGGTCTTCAATGAGAAGTACTTTTCTGATTGTGCTAGAGAGGTAAAGATGGCGGAGTTCCAGTGCCTTCGTTAAGGTACAATGACAGTTGATCAGTATGAAGCAAAGTTTGTTGAACTGTCGCAGTATGCCCCCGAGTTAGTTCAGAAACCAGCAGACCGAGCTCGAAGATTTAGAGATGGACTCTGGCCAGAGGTGAAGAGCTTTTTGATACCATTAGATCTTAAGGAGTACAAGGACCTTTATAAACGGGCCCAACTGATTGAGAAAGACCAGAATAAGAGAGCTGTCGCATTTGGGTCGTAGTTTAATTCGAATAGAGAAGGTAATCGGTTTGGGAAGAGGCCGATGTCTGGAGGAAGATATCCTGTTCCACTCAACAAGAAGGGTGGGATAGGAAAGCCGGCGCTAAGACCGAATGGGGTGTGTCGTCTATGCAAAAGACGACATGGTTCAACCTCGTGTCCTCCTAGGATAGGCGCCTGTTATGAGTGTGGCCAGCAGGGTCATATAGCCAGGCATTGCCCCATGAATCAGATGGGACAGCGTCAGTTGCCGCCGCCACCACCGTTGGGTCAGAACAGAGGAATCGTGCTGCAGATCATGCCGCAGGGTGGATTGAACCGGCCTCCAGCTCAAGGAAGGGCTTATGCGATCACCAGAGGATGGGCGGAGGATGCGCCTAATGTGATCATAGGTATGGTCTTACTGATCGACCAACTTGCTTATGCTTTATTTGATCTTGGAGCTTCTCATTCATTTATAGCTGAAATATATGTTAAGTTGGTAGAATTAATTCCTGAGTTGTTGGAGTCTGTGATTAGTGTATCTACGCCATTGAAGGATAAGGTGTTAGCTAAAGTGGATTGTCTTAGTTACAAGTTAGTGATTGGTGAACGAGAGGGGAGGATAGACTTGATAGTCCTAGCCATGTTTGATTTTGAAGTGATAATTGGTATGGACTGGCTCACCAAGCAACGAGCTAAGATGGACTTTTATCACAAGGCGATTCAGTTTAACCCATTAGGGGGTGAGAGTTTTGAATTTATTGGGAGTCGAGGAGGACCCTCGGTTTCCTTAATCTCATCGCTCGAAGCAACTCGCTTGCTAGGCAAGGGTTGCCAAGGTTATCTGGCGACTGTCGTGGACACGACGGTGGAGGAGCTGAAGATTGAAGATATCGCAGTGGTGCAAGAATTCCCAAACGTGTTCCTGAAAGAATTATCGGGTTTGCCGCCAGAGAGAGAGATAGAGTTTGTGATTGAATTAGCCCCCGGGACAGAGCCAATCTCTAAAGCTCCTTATCGGATGGCCTTATCAGAACTTAAGGAACTGAAGGTGCAAATGCAAGAGTTGTTGGATAAATGATTTATTCATCCTAGTGCATCACCTTGGGGAGCGCCCGTTCTGTTCGTGAAGAAGAAGGATGGTTCCTTGCGCTTGTGCATCGACTATCGTCAACTTAATCAGGTGACGATCAAGAACAAGTATCCATTGCCGATGATTGGTAACTTGTTTGATCAGCTTCAGGGAGCGTCGATATTTTCTAAGATCGACTTGAGGACAAGGTATCATCAGCTAAGGATCAAGAAGGAAGACATATCGAAGTCGGCATTTCGCACTCGATATGGCCACTATGAGTTTACTGTGATGCCATTTGGATTGACGAACGCCCCAGCTGCTTTTATGGATCTAATGAACCATGTGTTCAGAGAGTACTTAGATCAGTTTGTAATTGTTTAATCGACGGCATCTTGGTGTATTCAAGGAGTACTGAGGATCATGAAAGGCACTTAAGGATAGTGCTTCAGACTTTGAGAGATCACGAGCTGTATGCCAAGTTTAATAAGTGCGAGTTTTGGCTAACTCGTGTGGCTTTCCTAAGTCATGTCATCTCTGGAGAAGGAATCTCAGTGGATCTAGCCAAGATTGAAGCAGTGATCAACTGGCCGAGACCGACAACAGTGACGGAGATCAGAAGTTTTTTGGTTTTAGTAAGGTATTACAAACGATTTGTATAAGGGTTTTCAGTGTTAGCATCGCCGATGACGAAACTGCTAAAGAAAGAAGAAAATTTTGTGTGGACAGATAAGTGTGAGAGTAGTTTCCAAGAGCTTAAGCAGAAGCTAACTACTGTACCTGTGCTTACTATCCCATCTGGTCCGTGAGGGTTTGAGATCTACAGTGATGCGTCGTTTAAAGGATTGGGTTGCGTATTGATGCAGCATGGTAGGGTTGTTGCATATGTGTCCCGTCAGTTGAGACCTTACGAGTTGAATTATCCGACGCATGACTTAGAACTTGTAGCGATCATCTTTGCCCTGAAGATTTGGAGGCATTATCTATGCGGAGAAAGATTCCAGATCTTCACTGACTATTAAAGTCTCAAGTAATTATTCTCTCAGAAGGAGTTGAATATGAGACAGTGTTGATGGATGGAGCTCTTAAAGGATTATGACTGTGAGATTTTGTATCACCTGGGAAAGGTGAATAAGGTTGCCGATGCACTAAGTAGGAAGTCTTCAGTTGCTCAGATGGTACTCAAGGAGTGGGGTCTAATTGAGAGAGCACGAGATTCAGATTTCAAATTTGAGGTAGGCTACCTTTCAAATCTTATGGCCACCCTTAGAATTGAGCTGGAAGTGTAGGTCAGCATTAGAATGCTTCAGCAGACAAATCCGGAAGTTCAGAAAGTCCTGCAAGAGGATATCAAGAAAAGGAAGGCTGACTTTTAGATTTATGAAGATGGAACATTGATGTTCCAAGGACAATTGGTTGTACTTGATAATGTGGAGCTTAAAGAGGAGATTTTATCAGAAGCACATCGTAGTAGTTATAGCATTAATTCTGGTAGTATCAAGATGTATCAGAATCTGCGTCAACACTACTGGTGGTGTGGCATGAAGGCGGACATCGCCAAGCATGTCGCCAGGTGTTTGACGTGTCAGCAGGTGAAAGCTCAGCATTGCAAACCGGGAGGACTTCTGAAACCTCTTGAGATCCCAAAATGAAAGTGAAAGCATACCACGATGGACTTCGTGACGGGACTACCGAGGAGCCAGAGAGGAAATGATTCGATTTGGGTAGTAGTCGACAGACTGACAAAGTCGGCTCACTTCATGGCAGTGCGAAAGGACTTGAGTTTGGATAGACTCGCAGATCTGTATGTGCGCCAGATAGTTCGTATGCATGGAGTGCCAATTACAATTACTTCAGACAGAGACCCGAGGTTCACCGCCGCTTTAGGAACGAAGCTGCAATACAGTACGGCCTATCACCCGTAAACTGATGGCCAGTCTGAGAGGACAATTCAGACTCTTGAGGACATGCTGTGAGCTTGCGTTTTGGACTTCAAAGGAAGTTGGGAAGAATAGCTTCATCTAGTCGAGTTTGCCTACAACAATAGTTATTAGCGGAGTATTCAGATGGCTCATTTTGAAGCGTTGTATGGCAGAGCGTGCAGAACGCCAGTGTGTTGGGATGAGGTTGGGGAAAGAAAGATCACCGGTCCAGAGTTGGTTCAACAGTCGGTGGAGGCAATTGCAGTTATCAGAAACAGATTAAAGGCCGCTCAGAACCGTCAAAAGAGTTAAGCCGATAAGCATCAAAGGCCATTGGAGTTCCAAGTTGGTGAACACGTCTTTCTGAAGGTGTCACTGATGAGAGCTACTTCCCACTTTGGCAAAAAAGGGAAAATGAGTCCGAGGTATGTAGGTCTCTTTGAGATTTTGGAAAGAATAGGGACTTTGGTGTATTGTCTTGCACTACCGCCGAGGTTGGCACAAGTGCATGACGTCTTTCACATGTCGATCTTAAGGAAGTATGAACCTGATCCGACACGTTCTAAATTATGAGGAATTAGACATGGATGACAGGGTGTCGTACGTTGAAAGCCCCGTTCAGATCATGGACCGCAAGGAACAGGTTCTGCACACCAAGACCATCCCATTGGTCAAAGTGGTTTGGCAATACCATGGCACTAAAGGAGCAACTTGGGAAACCGAAGATTCGATGAGACAATTGTACCCCTACCTTTTTGCTTCAGACATGTAATGGTTTAAATTTTGAGGACGAAATTTCTATAAGAGGGGAAGAGTTGTGACATCCCGATTTTCCAATTCTATTTTCAATAAATTGAGACGGGCATTTCGTTAGCACGCATATAGTTCCTTTTCCTTGACTCGGCCACTCATGTGAAAACTAGTCTATCAAGTGAAGCCGCTAAGAGATTCTCTAATGCATCAGACTCGAGAATTTGATTAGGAAGCAACATTCCGACCAAGCTAATCTGCAAGGGTCATTATGGCACAAATAAAAATCGATTAGAAACCGGAGATAGGTCGACTTGACAGAGGCATGTGATCAGGTGTGGGTGATTCCACCGGATCGCATAATTCTTGTCAATCGGCATTGGACTGACTTTTCTGTCGATTGGGTACCCTGTGCCTGTATTTGAAACCTTGAGATTACCCTGACAACCGGAATTTGCCAATGTGTCAAAGATAAACATTGTGGCTTGAATTGATCAACCATAGGTTAAATGCATGAAAATTTCTAAATGATACCTGGTAGATCAGGATGCGCTAGTATTGTGCCAAAGTGAAATTAACCGTGAAATTGAGATTGAATTCTGAAATTGGAAGTCATGGTGTGTCACAAATCTTATTAGGAACATCAGATTAATTTATGGACTTTAATTGGATTCAATTGGAAGAGAATTGAATGGAATTGAAGAAATTAGCACACAAGATTTTATGCCCTGGCGGAAAATGAAATTGAACCTATTGGACTAAGGTCGTGAGAGGTTGGAGTTAGTGGATCGCGACATCACAAATGATGTCATGGGGTGGGGCAAGATGGGCTAGGGTGGTGACACTTGGAGGGTGGAGATTGAATCCCAAAAATGTGGGATGTCACTTCCCCCTTGTCTCCATCATCTTCAAGCTTGGAGGAGAGAGAGAGAGGAGGAGCGGCTGTTTTGAACCAGCGAGCCCAACCCCCTTCGCTCGCCCACTCGTCGCCGCTTGTTGTTCGCCACCGGAGCTCGCCGTCGCTGCTCGTCCGCGCACGACTGCGCGTTGTTCTGCATGCGAGTTGCTCTACCTCTGCCCGAACTCCAGCATCGTCCTCCCTCCTCGCCAGCCGCTGCTCGCCGTTCGCCAGCCACCATCAAAGCTAGCCAAGACTGCCCGAGCCACCGCTGGTCATTGCTTGAGCTGCCGCCTCCCTCTTCCGCCGGTTTTGCGTCCAACCAATCGCCGTTCTGCCTTCCTCCGAGCTTGGTCAGGGGCTGGAAGTTCCAGCGAGATCCAGTTTTTCAAGGCTTGATTTGGTCGCCTTTTGGTTCTCATTTGGTGTTGATCCATGTAGGTTTGTCGTTGGCATCATTGTGCTCTTCGCCAGAGACTCGTCGGAAAGCGATTCTGGTGAGTTTAGCTCACTAAACCTTGATTAGAGGGTTAATGATGCCTTAAGTGTGCTTAACTTAGGTTGATTAAGATTATGTGGTTAGATTAGTTTATTTAGTTGTGAATTAGATTAAGTTATTTAATTAAGTTAAAGTATGTTTAGTTTAAAGTTAAGTAGGTTTATTTTAATATAAGCCTTGATATGACTTAATGAAATTTATTTTTGATTTAAATAAATGTTCGAAATTAATGGATTATTTAATAATATATTATATTCCGAAAATTATTAAAATATTATTATTTATAAAAAAAAAAAAAAAAAAAAAAAAATGGGAGCCATTGGGTCTACGAGCTAATCAAGACTATCGTATGGATTCAGGAGATTGAGGATGTTAGGGTGCCATATGGGTTTAGGGCATGGTTTTGTTCTGGGGCCGATGGCATTAGGGTTGGCCCACTGGATAACATGGACATTCCGTTGGTTGTGATGGATGCCATTTTGGGTGAAGGCGTGGTGGATCTTCCTGACGGTAGAGTGGTCAACACATCACCTCCGGTCTCTTGGGTGTAAGAACCTGAGGATGTGGGATCGTCGAACGAGTCCGACTAGTAGTTATAGGATTGTTCCTCTTTTTGGTGGACCGATCCATGTTGGGTAGATTGACCCTTTTTGATGTGCATAAACCCTAACCCATTTTTGGTGCATAAAGTCTCTAGATCCTATTGGTGTATGTAAACCCTGGAATGATGATATATGAAAGTATGCTGGTTTGATTTTTTTGAATTGATTTTCCTGCTGTCATATCTAGTAAGTTTTGTCAGGGGTTTCTTAGTACGTTCCGCATGCGTATAATAATTGAATGGAGTCGGTGACACTACTTGAGAATGTCGCATTAACATGACCATGGCGGGTTGTTCACGTGTCTCGGGGCTCGAGGCGTGACATTGTGCAACGCTAACGACGGGGCACAAACAAGCACGGTCCATAGCTCACCATTCCTTCTCAAGCTTGCCCTTCAAGCTCAGTTGTCGTTCTCATTGTAGCTCTGTTGCCACTTGCTGTTCACTCATGGTTGCTCACCACTCACCGTCATTGTGACAGCCTAAATTTTTAGATTTGTTTTCGATTAAATAAATCGAGCCTTTCATCGACGCGCCGTTAGTGCTATTTTCTAAGTTGATCACTCAAGAGATAACTAGACTATCTGGGAAAAATACTAAGAGATTTTAATGCAATGGACTTGAGAATTCGATTAGGAATGGACTGCTCGACCGTGTTGATTTGCAAAGGTCATTACAGCACCGTCGAAAATTGATCAGAGACCGTAGATAAGTCGATTTGATGGAGATATGTGAGTAGTGCGTGAGTGATTCCACCTAAAATTCTCGTCAAATGGTACTAAATCGATTTTTCTGTCATTTTTGTACCATGTGTCTGTAATTGAAATCTTGAGAATTTTACGATGACCCAGAGTCGCTAATGTATCGAAGATGTACAATGTAGCTAAAAAATAATCGACCATGAGTCAATTGTACTAAAAATTCATAAAAGCTACTCGGTGGGTTAGGTCGCGCTAAAATCGCACCAGATTGAAATTAATCATGAAATTAAGCTCGGTTTCAGAAATCGAAAGTTCTGTCATGTCACGATTCATTTTAGAAATGTCAACTCATCTTCCAAAGAATTTTTTGGAGATTACGAGATTTTTATAAAAAATCGATTTGGACAATTTGGAAAATTAATAGAAATTCGGATGGGCCAATTTGAAGGGAAATTTTGACTTCTAAGCCGAGCTATTTGATACTAAGGACTTGCAGAAATTTTGTGGGTTTTTTCCTCGGTGAAATTGGACCTCAAATCGAAGAATTCAGAGAAGAAATTGAAGCCAAAGTGAGTGAAATTCGAATATAGGCTTGGGGGCTGCATTTTTGACATTTAAATTGCATTATTTGTGGAATTCCAAGCAAGAAAGTATTAAGGGACATTAAGATATGCTTGAAGACCAAAAGGGCAACCAAGTAGGGGTGTGCATGGTCCGGACGAGCGGTTCCTGACCTAGAACTGGGAACCGCCCGCTAAGGACCAGTTTCGAAAAATTGAAATTGGGATCCACCTGGGAATTCGGTTTGGTTCCCGGGTGGATCCATGGAACCGGTTAGCTCGGTTGGTCACGGCAAGGCCGTCGACAACAGCAGCATCCCCAAAACAAGGAGTTATTGTAGCACGAAGGAAAAACAGAACAAGCTCGGCATCATTGCTACTGGGCTTCTCGAATCAAGGCGACGGCAAAATCGATGTCATCGTTAGAGGCACCCACTCGATGGAGAGTAGAGGCTCGTCGAGGCAAAGACTTCCACTGTGTGGGGCAGCAATTTGTTGGTCGGTGTCGCAATTTGGTGAGGTGGAAAAATGACGGTGAGGTGCTAGATGGATGCCGGCGTGGAGCTCCAGCGAGGAGACCGACGGAGGTGTGGCGTCAACAGCAAGGCGAACCAGCAACGAACAGGGAAATCAGAGTCGTAGGGGTTGTAGGGATTGCGCAGAGGAGCGGCGGAGCAGCGACGGAGGCGCAGCGACTGATTCAGGATCTGTTGGCGTTAGTCGTCGAGGCTGTAGGGGCTGTAATGGTGTCAAATTGTTGGCAGAGAGGGCTTGGAGCAGAAGCAACAGCAATGGTGCTCAGACGGAAAGCAGCAGAAGCGAAGGCGATTGCGGTGATGAGCAAGC
Source organism: Eucalyptus brandiana (assembly GCA_014182725.1). Classification (NCBI taxonomy): domain Eukaryota; kingdom Viridiplantae; phylum Streptophyta; class Magnoliopsida; order Myrtales; family Myrtaceae; genus Eucalyptus; species Eucalyptus brandiana. The sequence goes on from CM024676.1 coordinate 9,660,730, forward strand.
GGGCGAAGGGCACTCGTAGCTGCTGGTGCAGTGGTCGGCATAGAGCCGAGCTATGGCGTCGTGGTTCACTGCTAGGCGGAGTAGAAGTTGTGGCCAGTGCGAGGGGGCGGATAGCAACGGTGGAAGAGCAGTGGCGGCGGCGTCAACGCTTAGGGAGGAATCGAAATGGCAATAGGAGGAACCGAGGAAGAGAGAGAGAGACAGAGATAGAGACAGAACCGAAGACAAAGAGACAGTGAGATGAGATCTAGGGTATGTTTTAGTAATTTTTTTTTAATATTAAAAATTAATTGGTCCGATCCGGTTGGGTGGGCTAGCGGATCCGCCCATGGAACTGGGAATCGAACCGGTACCCAACAGTTCCCATAAATTGGAACTGGGAGCCAGATGGGTTCCCTCAAGAACCGCTGGTTCCGGGCTGTTCCAATCCGGTTCTAGGCAGTTCGAGCGTATCACAGTTCTTTTGCACACCCCTACAACCAAGCATTTAGGTTTTTGGCTAAGCTTGCTTGACTTTTTGCCCTCTCTCTCCCTCATCCATTCCCACCTTCCTTTGCACGTCAAGATCGTCCGCCCCTCCTTCATCTTTGTGCGAAATCCCTCTCTCCCCTTCTCGGCACCCTCACCGAACCAGCAGCTCTTCCTTTTCTTTCATTTTCTTTTCCTTCGTTTCTGCCATTCCATCAATCGCCCTCTCTCCGCTTCATTTCTCTACTGCCAACACACCGATCAACTCCTGCACACCTCGCGCCCACGCCGTTGACTCACATCAACCCTTCCCTCTCCACGTGGCTTCACCATTGTAGCTCCACTCATCGAAGCCCAGCCCAGTAGCAGCTGCTAGTGTTCCATCCCATCGGTTTCTCCTTAGTCCAGCCACGAATCCAGTTGCCAGCTCGCCCTCTTTCCCCCCCTCCCCATCTCTGCCGCACAATCGGTCAACTTTAGCTGCCCTTTGATCGCCAGTTGCCACCATCTCTAGCAACGTCCACCAAAGTAGCTACCTCGAAGACCTCTTGCCGCACGTCCTAACCAAAGTTGCTCCTTCGTTGCTGCTTTGGTTTACATCATCTCAACCTAGCGAATTTCAATGGCCTAGCAGCTCGCAATTCCAGCCCATCTTCAGTTTTGGTCAAGCCCATCTGAAGCCCAATGAATTCAGCCCATCTTTAGCCTTGGTCCAGCAGCCCACTTGGAGCCCAATCGCAGCCCAAGCCCGCGAAGCAAGCCCAGCCCAACTCATTAACAAATCTCAGTTTGTGTTGAGATTTGTTGGGCCGATTTTAGGCCTGATCTAAGCCCCATTGGCGCCACCGTAATCTCAAGTTTTTGCATTAAACCGGTGAGTTTATGTGCTAAACTCTTTTTAGTAGGCTAATGACGTTTAATGGGTGTTTAGATTAAATTAATTAGGGATTTGGTGGTTATTTAGATTAGATTAGCAACTTAATTATTAAACTATGTATGTTAGGTGGTTAGATTAAATTAATTGAGGCCTAGATAGGATGTGTTATTTATCTAGACAGGTTCGGGAATTTTCCTGGCCTGATTATGTGGTTAATTTAGTGATTTTAGCCTAGGGTGGTATTTTTAGTATTTAAATTGAATTATTTAATTAATTTTGGTAATTATTTAATTACTAAATATTTTCCAGAAATTAGACTGCGATAGCCGGTGACTGGAATTTCGTGCTGATTGCAATGATGTTGTTAATTTCTATAATTGAGTGTTTGTGCAAATTGAATGTTGATTGGAATTTTGAGTATTTAATTCCAAAATTTGGGAATTTCGATATTTATTTAGAAAATCCCGAGTGTCGAATTTTAACACCAAGAATGATTTTACATACTATATAAAAAAAGGGAAATTTTAAAAAGAAATGATATCAACTTTTTTTGGGTTGAGTTGATCATGTACCGACACGCGACTATTTTACCGGGTATTTCTAATACGAAGAAAATATGCCAGATTCACCATTTTAATTGAGACATTTAAGTGCAATGCACGATGTCCTAGGCCACGATTAAATGATCGTGTGTTGGTTAAGAGAACCCATTCCCGAACTGTGTCGGATGGATGCTACCCTATATGGGATTCCCACTTAATGGGATTCGAGTCACAGTAGATTCTGGACCTATACTCTTTCAAGATAGCCGTCTTTGAGAGATGAAGTCGTGCTCAATGTTGGTGAGGCGATGCTTGGTTACACCAGTAGACCACCGAACTTCAAGTAAGCTGTACCCTAGGAGGGCGAAATTCACAATTGAAATGCATATTTGGGTGAGTTTGATGCGCCTGATTATAAGACAAAACTATGTGGCACAATATGGAACGTGTCATAACGGTTTGGCCTTATAATTGGGACCCCTGTGATTAATTGAATGGATGAAGCGTTTCAATTGTCATGTGCTGTGATGATATGCATTGTGATATGAATTGTACTAACCTGCAAGGTGGATCTGAGACGAGATAAGTTTCCATGGTTGTGTGATTGTGTGATTAGGACACTTCTAGGCGTATTTTCCTCATAATAGGGGTTTAGAGCGTGAACTCACTGAGATTTATATCTTACCCTGTCGTGGGCTCAATTTTCAGGGTCGTAGAGCGAAGGACCCGAAGCCAAACTGAGGAGATGCGAGAAGTAGGTTAGTTAGGACAGTTTCCTTTTGAGAGCTAGTCTTTTGAAGTCTTTTGGTTATAGACTTGTATACATGACTCTATATGTATACAAAAGCGTGGTTTGTTTGTAAATGTGTTGTCCTTCTTTTCTATCCCAAGCTGATTACTATTAGGGGATATTTATTTGATTCCACATGTGCAATAAAATGAAAAGGGTCGGCGACTCGTCCTGGGAAGTTGCAAAATTTTATTGACCAAAGAGGGATGGGCACGCGCTCGAGGTTCAGGGCATGACAGTCGTCGCTTGCTCAAGGTTGTTCTCTTCTCTCCCATTGGCTAGTAAAAATGGGGTTGGATGGGAAAATTATGGCTCATATGGGAAAATTGGGGCTTGGACAGGAAACATGGGGCTTGGATGGAAAAATAAGGTTAGAGGATGATTGAAGTGCTTGGATGTGCTACCATGATGTGAAAGGGTGATTGAAGGGCCCGGGTGTGCTATTATGAATGCATTAATATGATGCTTTGCTACTTTCTAATTTGATGCTTTGCTATTGTGAATGCACGTACAATCCCTGGGACGGGAAATTTGGGGCTAGCTAGGATGTTGTGGGGTCTTATACATGAAATAGTGAAGATGGTGCCATGGGGACTTCAATTTGTTTAATCGAAATGGTTGTTGTGGGGACCTTCGCTCATTTCTTTGCACTAAACAACAAATCTTTTTTCTTTAATAAACTATTTCAGATTGTGGGAACCTCCATGTGCAATTGTTGTCATTTATTGTTGTGGTCCCAAAAGTTAATCATTTTTTTCCTTGGTTGCAGACATGTATTGAGATTATGTTGTTGTCATTGTTTGCTACGGTGGGGAGTTTGTGATTTGAGAGGATGACTGGCAGTATGAAGGTAGAAATGAAGGCACTCTCTTTGTTGATGTAAATAAGACATTTTATATTGGATTTATTTGGGATATATTGTATTATTTTCCATGCAAAGTACAAAAGTTGCTTTATTGTGTTCCAATGAAGGATTTGAAAGATGGTTTGAAAAAGCTTATGATAATGGTTTTAGGGATGTCATGTACTATTATCTTCATGGCGAATAAGCAAAAGTGTATGTTGAGTACAATAGTGATGATGAGGACAAAGATGATAACAGAGAGAGCATCCAAATAGGAGAAATGAGAAATGATATTCAAGCTAGTGCCGAGGTTGGGGATGAAAGGCAACTGAATAGACAGGACAAGGAGGAGAGGGGTGCAAATGTAGTTCAACAAAATGCTGATGACATAGATGATGACACAATCATTAGATTAGATTAGGAAGTAGCTCAACCTAATGATGATGATGATAAAGCTTTTTCTCTTGAAAATTTTCTAAGTGCTGATGATGACAATGATGAGCTTACATAGTGTGATATCCCGAAATTTGGCCTCGTTCGAAATATAAGAAATTGTTATTTTATCAATGCACTGATAGTTAATTTACTCTGAACTAATCATTTATGAGTTAACTTATCTATTAGGCAAGATCATAAAAGGCTAAATGCGAAAGACCAGAGAATTCGATCAAAAATCAATTGCTCGATCATAAGGATTAGCAATGGTCAATACTACATAGTTATAAGTCAATTAGCAAATGGATAAAAGTCAATTCGACAAAAGTACATGGTCGATTCATGGGTGATTCGGCACGATTACGATATTCGTGTTGAACGACAATAAATCAATTTTCTATTGATATTGTACATAGAGTACATAATTGAACCCTCATGATTACATGACAACCAACGGTCCTTCATAATTCAAAGAGGCACAAACGTGGATCGAAAATTATTGACTACAAGTCAACCACACGAGAAAAAGCCATCCAATAGTTTAGGTCGTACTAAAGTCGTGTTCGATCGATTTTTAACCATGAAATTTAATTCAATTTTGAGTATTGAACTTTCGAGAATTTCAAGATTAAAATTATTGGATGTCATCTCATTGTCCATTGAATTATCGACGAGTTTGAAATTTTCAGAAAATGAATTATCAGATGAAAAATTTGAAAACCGGAGAGGGAACCAAGGATAGTGGCAAATATGTGAATTTTGGCCAAAATCTAGGCTTTAAAGAAAAAGGAAAACAAAAGGAAAATAAGGGGGACAAAATACTAGGTAAAGAGGAAATTAAGGAAGAGTTGAAGTGAATAAATGATGGTTTTTGGAAGAAAAATCCTAGAATATCTATCCCTTCTCTCTCTCTCTCTTCTCTCCCACACTCTTCTTGTGATATCCTGCAATTTTGTCCTATTTTGAAATATATGAAGTGGTTATTTCGTCAATGCACTTATGATTATTTTACTCTAAACTGATTACTTACGAGTTAACTAATCTATTAGGTAAGATCGTAAATGATTAAAACATGAAAGACCAAAGAATTTAATCAAGGATAGACCGCTCAATCATAAAGATCAATAAGGGTCAATATTATGCTCTTATAAATCAATTAGTGAAAGGATATAAATCGATTTGACGGAACTACGTAATCATTTCACAAGTGATTTCACACGATTTTGATATTCCCATCGAACGAAGATAAACCGGTTTTTCTATTGATCTTATACTCTAGGTACATAATTGAATGCTTGTATTTACATGACAGCCAAGGGTCCTCTGTGATTCGAAGAGGCATAAACATGGGTTGAAAATTATTGACCACGGGTCAACCGTACAAGAACCCCTAAAAGCCACCTAATAGAATATGTTGTACCAAAGTCATGTTCGATTGATTTTTAATCATGACTGTTGACACCTAAATTTTGGCGACCTGTTTAATCATTTATCGTATTAAAAATTAGGGATTAATTTTAACCCCTAAAAAAAATATTAGTTACTTAATTAATTACATAGCATATAGATTTAGGTGCATTTGCATTTTTTGCCATCCATTCATCCTGCGCTAGCGACCACACCAGCACTGCCGTTTGTCGCTCCACCCGTGGCGATGCAACGCCAGCAGTCCACGACCCACCTCTACCGCAACCTCCGACCCGCCAAAGCTCTGCCGCGGTCGAACCCGAGCCAGATCTGCCCACCGCCTGCACCGCGTCAGCTCCGAGCCTCCCCCGACGACTGCTGCTGCTGCTCCCATGACGCCCCTGCATCGTGCGCCTCTACCCTTCTCCGCCTTTGCTTCGACGACCCGGCTCTGTTTTGCCCGTGAAGCCGCAGCTGCTGCCGATCTGCATCGCCACCCGGTTGGTCTCGCCCGTGACGCCACTTCTTTCTGTGTTCCGCCCCTCTTCGAGCGACGCCCACAGCAGCCTTTCACCGAGCCATCTCCACTAGTCGCTGCTACAGATCCGGTGGTCCGCCCTCGACACAGCCCCCGCGACGCAGGCCCGTGCCGACCCACGACAACCCCCTCGCCGAAGCCCTCGCCAGAACCCTAGCCGACGATCTCCCTTCGCCGGACCGGCCACCAGCTTTATTTTTCTTTTTCTTTTAGAAAAAAGAAAGGAAAAAAAAAAGAAAAGCAAAAGAAAGTTTAGGTATTTTCTTTATCTTATTTTTGTTTTATTATTTTTGCTATTTTATTTTATCTTTTTAGTGTAATTATCCCTTTAATGTGAAATTGATATTCCATGATATGAAATTGCCTTGAAATTAGTGATTGTCAATCCGATTTTCGCGCCCGAAATCCGATTTGCAATTACTTAAAAAAATTGCCAATTTGATCTCCCGCCCGAGATTCGATTTGTGATTTATGTGAAATTGGCCAACCCGATCTCATGCGCGAGATATGGTTCATCAATTTAGGTATCAATATTGCTTGATTTCCTGTGGTGTTACTTAGATTAGTTTCCTTAAAAAAAAAAAAAATGTAGTTTTAGGGTTTGCATGCTCACAATAGGAATTTTATTTCGAATTTTCAAAAATAAAAAAATCAAATCAATTAATTTAGGTTGCTAGTTCTTTTTTAACTTGGATTGCATGTTCAATTATTAATTTCGAAATTAAAAAAAAAAGAAAACAAAAACACAAAAAAATCATCATGCATATATCATGTAGAGTTAGGGTACATTTTGCACGTCATTGCATATTAGGATAAAAATTGCACTTAGTTTAATTTAGATAATTTTTTAATTTATTATAAGTTTAGGTACTTTTCTAGATATATTGCATTTTAGGATTATTTTGGTTAAGATAATATTTTAGTTTAGATTAGGATTTGGCTCAACCTAATTCCTAATATAAATTAATTAGGATCTTAATCTAATTAGGTAATTTTCACATTTCACCTAATTTCGAATTTCATGAAAAATACAAAAAAAGTCATAGGTTAAATTAGTTTTATTATTTAGGATAAAATGCATTCTTTTAGGAAAAAGAAAAAAATCACATATGCATGTCATTAGGGTTAGATTCATTGAGATGTATCTCATTTAGTATTTTTGCTAGGCCCATTTAATTAGAAATTACATGTCATTAGAATTAGGTCATTTAGTTAATATTGCATTGCATATTGCATGATTTTCATCAATTAAGTGAAAATAAAAAAAATTGCGTGTTAATTAGAAACCATATCTAGGGTTGTTAATGTTGATTTTAATTTAACATTGCAACATTAGGGTTAGATTCATTGAGATGTATCTCATTTAGTATTTTTGCTAGGCCCATTTAATTAGAAATTACATGTCATTAGAATTAGGTCATTTAGTTAATATTGCATTGCATATTGCATGATTTTCATCAATTAAGTGAAAATAAAAAAAAATTGCGTGTTAATTAGAAACCATATCTAGGGTTGTTGATGTTGATTTTAATTTAACATTGCAGATGCTTTCGTTGCTTGGAGGTAAGTTTTTGCAATTTATTTATTGTTTATCTGGGTGTTAAATTGGTAGTTTGTGCACCCGTATGATCACCTTACATGTTAGGGAGACAATTTAAAATCAATTCAAGCTGCCTGCAAAACCTTTTTGTCAAAATAAAAAGAAATGGTACCGAAAGGGCGTTAGAGAAATCTAGCGTAACCAAGTCCCCGTACCCAAATCTTTGGTTCATAGGAGTAAAGTAAATCTCCCGTTACTTTACTTGGGTTTCTAATCGACCCACCAAAAATAGATTAGTGGCGACTCCTACTTAAAAATGAATTGCATATTAAAAAACTTGAACCTAAAGTCGCGAATTGGTATGGGCTTGGGAGAGCCCGAGTTAAGTCTAGGCTTAACAATCCATTAGCCAAACTCTAGGTGGTTCACACCCAAAAAATTTGGTCGCGACAATGACATTTAATTCAATTCTGGATATCGAACTTTCAAGGGTTTTAGAGATTAAATTATTGGATGTTGCCTCATCCTTTGTTGAATTACCAACATGTTCAAAATTTTCAAAAATGAATTATTGGACGAAAATTTGGGGACCGGAAAAAGGAAATTTGGATCTAATGGTAAAATGGTGAATTATGGGCCAAGAATTTAGTTTAAAAGAAAATTAAATTTAAGAAGATATTTTGGGGACAATTTGCATGGCAAAGAGGGTTTTAAGGGGAATTGGTGAGGAGAGATGATGGTTTTTTTTTTTTTTTTTTTTTTTGAAAAATCCTAAAAAAATTTATTTTCTCTCCCTCTCTCTCCCCCCTTCACGTTTCCCCCCTCCTTCTGCCAAATTCCTCCCTCTTTATTTTCTTTTCTTTTTCTTCTCTCTCTTTCTCTCTCACTTTCTCTTTCCCCTCCCACCACAATCTTCTGCCCATGTCCCCTCCCCTCCCTTTCCTTTTCTTTTCTTTTCTTTTCATTTCTTTTCTTTTTCCTCTTTCTTTTCCCTCTTCTCTCTTTCTCTCTTCTCCCCTCATGCCATTTCCCTTCCCCAGCAGAACCACCGCCCCTCATTTCTTTCCTCCTCCTCCCTTGCTTCATTTTCTCTCAAGCTTTTTCACCTTCATTTCTTCTTCTCTTCTTTCATTTTCCACCACCTCACCACCACCACCCTCATCACCATTGCCTACACTACCTCCACTACTGTCGAACCCCCATCTCCATCATTAATCTCCCAAGTCATCGCCACTCGAGCCGCTCGTTTGTCAAGCTTGGCCACGACACCATCGCTGTCACCATCGTTCTCACCTCAAGCTGCCACCACCATTACTAGGCCGAGGCCTTTTGGCCGTGGGTTTGAGGAGCCACTGCCGCCATCGAGTTTCCGTTTGAGTTGTGAACCTTGTGTTTTCATCACCATCACTGGAAACTTGTGAATCAACATCCTAATTGTGTATTGTGGTGTTAATTACATTTAGGGGATATATTAGTTTAGGGATGATGACGGTTAGTATTAATTAATTTTAATTTAACCTTAATTGCGATTAAGGACGGTTTAGATTACATTTAAGTGTGATTAGTTTAAGTAAGTACGATTATATTAATTTATCATGATTAGATTAATTAATCAATTTTAGTTTAATTAATCATGATTTATTTTTATTTAATCATAATTTTTTAATTAATTATGATTATTTTAATTAAAGGCGATTAGTTTTAATTAATTATAATTAAGTTAATTAATTGCGCTTATTCTATTTAATCGTGATTAATGTAATTAATGACATTTAGCAGTAAAGAAGAATTTTATGCTTGTTTTGTTGGATGGACTTATGCATAATTTCGATTATTTGAGCTTTGTTATGCTGTGTTATTGGTTGTTTAATGTGTATGTTTTTAAACTGGTGAGTTCATGCACTAAACTCTACTTAGTAGGCTAATGAAGTTTAAGGGGTGTTTAGATTTAATTAAGATTAGATTAGTGTAGTTTAGTTTGTTTAATTAATTTAGGTTAGTAAGATTAGTGAATTAGGTGGTTAGAACTTGTAATTAGTTAGTTTAGTGCGTAGCCTTATAGTTAGAATGGTTAGGATAATTTAATTAGTTCAATAGGTGGTTAAATTAGCAATTTTTAGCCTAAGTTTGTATTCTTGGTATTTAAATTGATTTATTTAATTAATTTTGGTAATTATTTAATTACTAATTATTTTCTGGAAATTAGACTAGGATAGCCGGTGACCGGAATTTTGTGCTAATTGCAATGGCATGGTTAATTTTTGCAATTGAGTGTTAAATTGTGCCAATTGAGTGCTAATTGGAAATTTGGTCATTTACTCCAAAATTTGTAAATTTCCAATATTTATTTAGAAAATCTTCGGTGTTGGGTTTTAACACTAAAAATGTTTTTATATACTATATAAAATAGTTGGATTTTAAAAATGAGGATATCAATTTTTCGGGTCCAATCTGATCATGTACCCATTCACGATGTTTCCACAGGATGTTTTTAATAAGAAGAAAACGGGCTAAGGTTGTTAAATTAATTAAGGCATGTGAGTGCATAGCACAATGTCCTTGGCCAGAATTGAATGATCTTGTGCTAGTTAAGAGAACCCATCCCCAGTGTGTGTCGATAGATGTTAGCCGTCCCCAATGTGTGTTGGTGAACGTTACCTATCCTTAGTGTGTGTCAGTGGATGTTAGCTGTCCCTAGTGTGTGTCAGTGGACATTACCTATCCTCGGTGTATGTTGGTGGATGTAAGCCGTCCCTGGTGTGTGTCGATGGACGCCGGTTGCAATAGATTCTGGACCAAAACTCCTTCAGAAAGGGCCATAAGGAATGCCGTCCCCAGTGTGTGTAGGAGGATGTAGCCGTGCTCAAAGGAGTGAGATGGAACCTGGCTATGCTAGAGGACTGGCGTGTTCGAGTAAAACTGCTTGTGCGGGTAGTATTAATCAATTGGAACGCATGTTGAGTGAAATTAATGCACCGGATTATGGGACAAAATTGTGTAACATGGGATGGGATGTGTCATAATGATTTGGCCCTATAATCAGGACCCTTATGATTGAATTGATGGACCGATGTGTGTCGGTAGTTCTTGCTTGTGTGAGCAATGATTGATTTAAGCGTTCCAATTGATGTGTGAAATTGTTATATGCATATAGTATTGATATAAACCGTGCTAACATGTAGGGAGGATCTGAGACGAGGTAAGTTTCTATGGTTGTATGATTGTGTGGTCAGGATGCCTCTATACGTATTATCCTCCTAATTGGGGTTTAGAGCTTAAACACTCTGAGATTTATATCTCACCCCATCATGGGCTCAATTCTTTTTAGGACTGTAGAGTGGAGGATCTGGAGCCGAGCTGAGGTGATCTGAGATGTAGGTTAGATAGGATAGTTTCCTTTTGAGAGTCAGTCTTTTGAAATCTTTTGGGTATAGACTCTTGTATATGACTAAGTTGGTTTATAAAAAAACATGTTTTGTTTGTAAATTTGTTGTCCTGCTTTTCTATCCCGAAATGGTTACTGTCAGGGGATTTGTTATTCGCTTCCGCATGTGCAATAAAATGAAAGGGTTGGCGACTTGTCCTGAGAAGTTGCATTTTTATTATCAACCACTGAGCAATGGGCACACGCTCGAGGATCAGGGCGTGACATTTACCATTGAAGAACCAAATAGAAACGCCAAAACAAAGACAAAGAATGTAGGAAGAGGAGGTATCAGGTCAAAGGAGGATGAGTAGGACAAGTACAAAGATAATGTGCTCATATTGTCGTATAGAAGTGCACAATAGTAAATGTTGTTGATTGAGAAAGTAGCAATAACAACGGTTGAGTGAGAGGCCAAAGGCCTAAATTTTTTAAAAAAGAACTCTTGGCCTAAAAACTAATCTTTCTCAATAAAATCGGTTGATTAGGATAAAACTTGTATCCCTTAAGAGCTGTACATGCACTTTTGATGCACTAAGATTCAACAAAAATAGCGGAAAAAAATCAATGAAGCAGTTTCTTTTTTTCTTTTTTTTCGACTTTTCATGAAAGAGAAGTTTTGGTTTTGTTCCTTTTCCCTCCACAAGAAATCATTGAACTTACACAGTAAGCTTCTCATTGCTTTCACCAAGATCTAATCCAAATCACAATGTTGTTTGTACCAATGTACGATAGGATCCCAGTTAACAAACCTCTCGGTTTGAGAAAAAGAAAAAAAATCTTAGTTGCTCGAGCTCAATCTAGGACCTTGCCTATATCATCTCCCCCCTCTTCAAGATTCTACAACCTTAATAGCCTGAAGTTGTGTCTTGGGCCACCACCAAGGGACGACAACCCCAAGAATAAATTGCCCAAAGGTGGACGTCCATGGAGTGGCTTTGATATTATGTTGATGCATTACAAGGGGCAGAAGAAATCATCCCTAAAAGCTAGCCTGCTAAAAGAGTGAACCCAACCCATTATAAGCCCCATAATATGTCCTCAGCTATCCAATGTGGGAATTTGCTCCAATCATTGGAGCATCAAATTCCATTAAAGGGAATTTATGCAAGTAAAGGGAGGTCTTGATCACAACATGGTCTAATGGGTCCAATAAGGAGCAAGCATTGAAGATTCAGGATAAAGGTTCATTTAGCTAAATCAATGGCATATCCTAATTTAAGTTGTTTCCTAGTTGAAATTTATTTCCTGATTTAATGTTTCCTTGTTTAATATTTCTTAGTTTTTCCATCGAACGATATTTCCTAGATTAAGGTTTCTTGCTTTGATATTTCTAGTTTTATGTTTCCTATTTTAATATTTCCAAAATTATGGTTTCCTATTTTGATATTTTCTAGTTTTATTTTTCCAATTTTAATATTTCCAAAAATATGGTTTCCTATTTTGATATTTCCTAGTTTAAGGTTTCCTATTTTAACATTTCTCAATTTAATGTTTCCTAGTTAAGTGTGTGCTTCTCAATTGTAAGAGTTTTGTGAGTTGACTATAAATAAGAATTTTTCTGAAGTGAGCGGTTCTTTTTTCTAATTTGTTGATGATGAACCTTTAAGTTCTTCATTTTTGGCTAGAGGAGTAATTCTTAATTCCTTGACTGGTAGAAGATTTCTTTATGCCTTAGTGGTGAACTCTTCTGTCCCAAACTTCTTTCTTCGCAAGCACATCAAACACAATTCATTCGATCAAACTTGTTCTGCTTTTTCATTCAAACTCACCACGCGTCACTTGCCCTCTCTGGTCCTTCTCCTCCTTCTGCCTCCAAATCCCCCACAAATCCACCACCTGCCCCTTCACCTGCACTCCACCTATCACTCAAGAGCTCCACCCATGGCTAACAATGGTGTCGAAAGCAATCCTCTCTTGCAAGACTTCGAGTTCCCTCCCTATGATGCCGTCAAGGCTAAGCATGTCCATCCTGGGATTCACGCTCTCTTAAAGAAGTTGGTATGAATGATCTTTTGTCTCTCTTGTTTGATCAGAGTTTGTTGAGATTGTTATTTGAGGTCCTAGCATTTGAAATGTGGTTGTGTTGATGCTGCAGTATAGCGATCTGGAGGAACTGGAGAGGACGGTCGAACCATCATGGCCAAAGCTTGTGGAGCCATTGGAGAAGATTGTGGATCGTTTGGAGGTGGTCTGGGGGATGATCAATCATATTAGGGCCGTCAAGGATACAGTTGATCTGCGTGCTGCGACAGGGAAAGTTCTGGTAATTTCTTTGGCTTGTCGATGGTTCACTTGGACTAGATTTCTTAAATCACCTCGAAATGATTTATTGAGTGATTAGGAGGAGTAAATTTACAAGACCTAAGTGTCATGGAATAAGAGATGATCTCTCTTGTCGCTTTTAGATAATTATTTGTTTCAGTAGAGCATGCCATCCGTTGGTCAATTCATTTTCATCTGTTACTTGTCGCGGTTTTCTATATCTTGGATATTGACGCTTCACTTGCTAACTCATGTAATGCAGTCAGAGATGGTTAAGTTTCAGCTGAGACTCGGGCAAAGTAAACCAATTTACAACGCTTTTAAAGCTCTCCAAGAGTTACCTGATTGGAAGATGCTGAGCGATGCTCAAAAACGTATAGTGGAAAGTGAGAAAAATTTGTCCTTTGATCACTTTTTGTTGCTCTTTTTGGTACTTTGATGCCATAGTGTCTTAAATGTTCAATTTATATCATGGTCCTTTCATTGATCTGTACATTGTTTTCACTTTTTGAGTCTCATAAAATGTATGACTGCACAGAATGCATTCATAGTTTAGTTCTTATGCTTTCTGATTAAGATTGGTTGATATCCGCTTTTAAAATGATATTGTTGCAGAGCAAGTAAAGGAAGCAGATCTGAAGGGAATTGCCCTGGAAGATGACAAAAGAGAAGAGTTTAACAAAATTGAGCAGGTGTGATGCCCTTCGTCAATACCTCATATAAATTGGTATTTATGAACTGGTGACAAGGATAAAACGAAGTGTCTTTTGGTGTAGTGTGTATAATGTTTTTTCCTTTGCTTTGCTTATGAGCGTGGATGAACACACCGCGTGGATTTCACAAACTTCTTGTGTATCTTCTTGTCCCTGCTATCCCGGGATAATTTGCCTAAAAAATATTTGTATAGAAAATCAAATTTTCCTTGACTAGTGAAATTGGACAGACGATGATGTGCGAAGTGATGAAGGCACTTTTATGTAGTTTAATTTGCGGGGATGATCCATCAGATATTAGTAGTTCTGAACTCTAGTATCTTAGCAATTAAAGTTGCTAAACTTTTGAAATCTGTTATTGATTTCATCATATAAGCCTTGCAATGACATTGACTATGTTAAGATTACTCTTCATATGCATGAAAGTGGTAAAGTAGATTCTTGTATTTTATTGTGAAACCGCTATCTTTTGATTGATTAGTTTATTATAGGAACTTGGCAAAATATCCAAACAGTTTGATGAGAATGTCTTCGACGCCACAAAGAAATTCGAAAAATTGATTACCGATAAGAAGGATATTGAAGGATTACCTGCTACAGCTCTTGGTTTGGCTGCACAAACAGCAGTGTTGAAGGTAACTTACAATAGCTTTCATGCTAAGTCGTCCTCTCAAATTTTTGTCAGCACTTTTTATCCAAGATCCTATTTGATTTTTCGTCATTTATCATTACTTGGCATATTTAAGGGGCATGAAAATGCAACTCCAGAACATGGACCCTGGGTGATCACTTTGGATGCTCCAAGCTTTACCTCTATCATGCAACATGCTCGAAACAGAGCTTTACGTGAAGAAATCTACCGTGCTCATGTTACTCGGGCATCTAGCGGAGATACCAACAACACTTTAATTATAGACCAGATTTTGAAGCTTAGAATGGAAAAAGCTAAGATTCTAGGTTATAATAATTACGGCGAGGTATGGTTTTGAAGTCCATTTATGAGATTTTTCTAGTTCACATTCCATCTTTTTATCTGATTTTTTTCATCTGTTTAAAGTTCGAATGGACAAGTGTGAAGCACGTTAGTCAAAATATCTTTGTTATCTTTCAGACGATAGCTTTCAAATAAGACGAACTCCACTTGTTTTTTGCTGTTATCACGAGTTTATGATTTACAAGGGAAAAGAGGAAAGTCTATCGCAGACAAAATGGTTGTTTAAATGTTGTAGGTAAGCATTGAAATATTTTTGGCTTCAACTTTGAAATGTTTTCGAATGTGAAATTTTCTGGAATTACATTTTGATCCAAAATCCAATGCAAACTATTTTTGTACTTTTGTAAATGTGATGTCGGCAAGACATTCTTTTCTCCATTCTCCTCCAATCGTTCTGGAGGACAATCAATTTGCATGGGTGAACAATTCACTGAATAGTCCTTCATCATCACATATTAATGCATGATTCATATCAGGTTAGCATGGCAATCAAAATGGCTACCCTTGATAAAGCCGAAGAGCTCCTAGAAAAACTCAGGAGTGCTTCATGGGATGCTGCTGTTCAAGGTATGACCTGGATGACCATTCCTAATAGATCTAAGTCTTGTCAATGCATAAACTTTGAATTTGTAATTGACGTTGATTTGTACTTATAAGTTTTTCATTTGTTTTATAACCTATTTCGAGAAATCTAATAAACTTTAGGGGGAGATTTGTGATCGAATATCATCTAAGGCTTAGGGTGCATTTGGAAACACTTTAGAGGAAATTTTTTGGAAAACGCAAAGGACTTTAGGTAAAAGAGGTTTTCCAAAATGCAAATAATATTTTGTAAATGTATTTCCAAAATACATTGGGACACAATTTTAACTTAAATGTGGTCTGGAAAAAAACTACATTTTGTAAAGAACTTTTGCTAGTTTTCTTTTCTTAACTCTCAAAGAATTCACCAGCCAACCTCGCTTGAGGTTGCCAGGGTCACACGACCAAAGTGTAACAATTTAGGATTTTCAATGGTCAAAAAATTAATTTGTGATAAATTTATCATAAGTATATCAATTTATAGTTTTTCATGATATTAACTCTAGAACTTTTCCTTTTACTTTCCACTCAAAGTACATATCTTGATATATGTTGCCTTGATTATTCAGACATGGAGGACCTAAAACGTTTCGCCAAAAGTCAAGGGGCAAAAGAATATGATGATTTGAGGCATTGGGACATTAACTTCTGGAGCGAGAGGTTGCGTGAATCAAAATACGACATCAGTGAGGTTGAAGCTCTCTCTGTCCCCATATATACATACACACACACACACACACACACACACACACACACACACACACATATATATGTAGGGAGAGAGAGTACACAGTATAGTAACAATTGCATTATTGATAGGAAAGGAAACAAAGATACTTGCTCCGAAACTGTCATGCCATAAGATACATCATAGTACATACATATATGTTGAATATGCCATCAGGCTTCTTACCAAGTCATGCCACGCTTTTCTGATTAACTTTTCTTTTCCTTATAATTTTGGATTAGACCCTGATTAATATGAACCTGTAGCCTCACAACTTTTTGCAATTCTCAGGAAGAATTACGCCCGTATTTCTCATTGCCAAATGTAATGGAGGGCCTTTTCAACCTTGCTAGGACACTTTTTGAAATTGAGATTGAGGCTGCTGATGGACTGGCACCGGTAAAAAAGTCTATATGCTTTGTTTCTGCCTTTCCTGTGCTGTTAGTCCCTGTATTCTGATAAAATGGTTATATATTTATTCCAGGTCTGGAATAATGATGTTAGATTCTACCGTGTAAAAGAGTCTTCAGGAAATCCAGTTGCATACTTTTATTTTGATCCCTATTCTCGACCATCAGAGAAAGGGGGAGGTGCATGGATGGATGAGGTTGTTGGTCGAAGCCGTGTTCTGTCTCGAGATGGTGCAAGTGCAAGATTACCAATTACTAACATAGTGTGCAATCAAACCCCACCTGTGGGGAACAAGCCAAGCCTTATGACGTTCCGAGAGGTCAGTTTTCAAATCCTTCACTTAGTTTACATTGACCTTCTTTCCGCTATTTGAGCCTGAAATACTAAACTGATGGAGGATAGCTGGTGCAGCCACCAGCTACAGCTAACACAAGTCGGTGTCGATGAAATATTGCCATTAGAAACGAGGATTGAATAAGAGGATATTTTAGTCTGGTCTCTATGACTCTTAGTTTAAAGATTGGATTTTGGTAACTTCTCGACAATACTAGCTTAGATAGGGCTTGAAGTTCTGCCATTATAAAGACATTCCTCCGGAGATGTATATTTGTTTTTTGTTCTTCACTGCTAAGAGCACGACTGCGGGGAGACTCAATATATGTTGAGAGAAGAATAGCTTTTCGGAGAAGATCAATAATGTAAAACGCCTAACAGTTTTTGGTAGAGAAGTCTGTGACGCCAATCTATCCTTTGATGTGATTTCGAGGAACGCTAGTAATGCTAATATTTTCCGTGTGCAATGCTTATAGATACACATTTTATCCTCTAATGTCTACATCTAGAGATAGGTTTATTCCCCAATTTTCGGTATCACCGGCGCCCACTCAAAAATCTTCTGATTCACACTTGATACTTGTTTAATCCTTTTGACTACGAAGGTATAATATGACTCGTTGAGCCGTTCTTGTGCCATAGTAAAATCTACCATTTCGAGGATTTTATCATTGTCTCCTATATGAATGATGAGGATTCTGACCTTATGCTGATTGTTAGTCGCTTGTCCCTTGAGAAATAATTTCATCCTCTGAGTGGTATCTGTCATTTAATTATCGGTGGTAATATATGCGTCGCCGAAATTGGCAGGTGGAAACTGTTTTTCATGAATTTGGTCATGCACTTCAACACATGCTAACCAAACAGGACGA
The DNA here is from genome assembly GCA_014182725.1 of Eucalyptus brandiana. Taxonomy (NCBI): domain Eukaryota; kingdom Viridiplantae; phylum Streptophyta; class Magnoliopsida; order Myrtales; family Myrtaceae; genus Eucalyptus; species Eucalyptus brandiana. The sequence goes on from CM024676.1 coordinate 9,678,492, forward strand.
AGGCCTTGTTGCTGGCCTTAGAGGGATAGAAAAGGATGCTAGAGAATTGCCCTCCCAGTTTATGGAGAACTGGTGTTACCACAGGTGAGTTTGTCTGGAACTCTCTCTGATAGAGCTTTTGAACAAATTGATGTGCCATCATGATTGGATGTTTTAGCACTTCACAAATATATAAAAACAGTTTGCATATACTATGGACAACAAAAGATGATTGCTTCATGGAGCGTTATGTGACTTTTGTGTTGTATTTCCTTCGGACTGTCTCTGGATTTAAATGTGTAAAAGTGCAACCATTGTCTCCTTCGTATCTGGCTAATGATAAGACTTGTGATCTAGAAGTTATTAGATGATTTTTATGGCCCTTGTCAAGTTCTATCGAAATGAATCGCAACTGGATTGTGAATTGCTCTATTGATATTATCTTTTTAGATTTACTAATTTGGCTTTACTAAGAGATTCCTTATTTTAGCATGACTCCACTATTGCCTGGAAGTTCACAGCTAATTGTATGAAATTGATTTATAGATAGGTGGAAAAAGGAAATGGACTGGAAAGTAATGTTACCTTATGGTTTCATTCATTTCATGGAAGACAACTTGTTGAAAAATGTTTACTGGAATGTCGGGCATTCAATTCATGGAAAATAAATGAGTCAATGAAGATATTATCCTTCAATGCCAAAAAAAAAAAAAAAAAAAAAAAAAACCTTGAGAAGTTGGGAAAATTTTTTCATTATCTTTCTTTCACCTAAACCAAGCATTTTCTCCTTCGTGTGCATTATCTTTATCCCAAATTAATATTTTGACCATAAAAAACCCTAGACTGATACACCTTTAACAAATTTTCTGCAAATTAGTACATTTATAACAAATTTCCCTTTTGTTAGTTTACGTTAAATTTTATTATCAAATTATTGAATTGAATAACAAGTGACAATTAACCGATATATTAGTTTGGGATTTTACTCAACCATTGTCACAATTGTATCAGTTTTGTATTTTTTTTTTGTATTAATTCAATTTAACAAAGAGTATATTTGTCATACATGTATCAGTTTAGGTATTTGGTGGTCAAAAATTAATTTTAGGTAAATTTGTCACAAATATACTAGTTTTGGGTTTTTTGTAGATATTTGGCGTAAATTTGTCACAAATGTACGAGTTTGGAGTTTTTCATGGTCAAAAAAATAATTTTGGGTAAATTTTTCACTTGTATACTAGTTTGAGGTTTTTCATATTATTAACCTTATTTTGGGAGACACATCTAGTTGATTTTCTATTACAAATAACCTCAACGATGTTATTAATTTCTTGCGTTATATGCATAATCTTTAAAGTATTATGTAGGTTTTAAGTGTATAGGAGCAATCTAGTTTTTCAACAATAAATGTTATAAAGTTCTTGAGAGATTATACACTTAAGACTCTTTTTTTCCCTGTTGTTACAACTCCTTTTCCCTTACCAGTGAAGTTAAAAGTGCCAGAATGTTCGAATCTAGAATGATTTAAATAATTTTTTATTTTCATAGTTTTCTTTTTATGTTTGTGATTAATATGCAAGTTAAATATCACAAAGAAATTAACAAAGTAAACTATTTCAACTCAATCTCATATAATAACATTGACAAGAAAAGTAATGAATAATCTCATTTTGATAAATAGTTTATGAAAAAGGATATTAAGTATTTTGTTTCTCAAAAAGTTTTACTATAAAATGAATTGAGCTCTTGTTTTGAAGAAAGAAATTTTAAGCATAATATAACAAATTCTTTCTTAGAAACATGGGAAAACTTCATCTCACATTTCTTTATTTTTTTCTCATTAACTCTTACTATTTTGTATCCCCAAACAAAATAATTTTCAATATGATCAAAATAGTAAATAAAAATTCTTATAAAAAATATTGAAAGATACCACTTTTTTGTTTTCACTTTAGTTTAGTCATATTAAACAAGTCACCTTTTAAATTGAAGTACAAAGCTTTCAAATTCAACTGTAAAAACATGATATATTTATACTCAAGAATTTTTCAGAACTATGATATAATTACCTATCAATGAAGCCTACATATGAAAAATACTTTTCCTCAGCGAAGTACAGGCATATTTCTAGTTGAACAATGATTGCAGAGTCTTTTTCTCCCCATGGAGATATTCTTATCCATTTTGAGACTTGAGTGTTCGACATGGTAAAATCTCTCTGTATCTCTCTCTCTCTGCACCGTGAACCGCAGGGAAACCTTGATGGGAATTGCAAAGCACTATGAAACTGGCGAGAGTCTCCCTGAAGCTGTATATAGAAAGCTCCTCGCAGCTAAAACTTTTCGTGCAGGCTCCTTAGTCCTTCGCCAGGTTACTTCCCACTGACGAGAACTTGTTTTGCTTTGTCCTTTTGTACTTATTTAGATACATTGCTGACATTTTAGGCATGAACTGCTCATATTTTTTCCTTTCTCCCTTTGGCTATAACTATTTTGTTGAAAAGAAAATTGCACCACTTGGTGCAAAAGAAATTTCTTCCAAAATTTTCTGGTTTTTACTGTTGTTTGCTTGAGCTGATGGGCGATTAGATGAGACCGCTCCTTATTCATTAACTATAATGAGTAAATTTCCTTAGGTGGTGTTGAAGGACATATATATGAGCTGACAAGAAGATAAAATAAGTCCATGAGATCCTATCGACAAACTGCTGGCTGTCCAATTTAAGACTTCCTTTGTCTTTCCCCTTTTAGCATCTTTTACTTGGTCTTAAGCTACAAAGGAGCATCTGAAGATGATTCACCATTTCATCAGCTTCTGAGTTTCTGGACACCTTTTGAAATTAGGACTGTTTCAAATAGTTTCCGATGAGAGAACGCTACTCTAGTAGGCATCGCCCTGTCCATGGGGAATCGTCTCACATGCACTTTGTCCTTGTGGTGCTACATTGATCAAGAGCTGAATGCTACACCTGTTGTCTGTTGAGGTTCCACCTTCATCTATCGTCTATCTTGTTTGTGGCGATTTAAGTATGTAAGTTTGAAATGAGGAACAAAAAGGAGAGGACTCCATATCTCATCAGTTCTTGTCCATATGACATGTTTGTTTAATCTTAGTGCAAGCGTGGTTTCTCACTGGCTGGTTCGCTATAAATCCATTGAAAAGATGCAAATCAAATTATTCTTCTGGAAAAGATCATTACCCATTGATTGAATGAACATTAGCAAAGTAATAATTGGGAAATCAGAAACTCTATATGCTGAAAAGTTGCTCTCTTAAAAAATAATACTAGTATACATTTAGATATGACATGGTTATTATAATCCTTTTCTGTCTGTTCAACTTCTCAGGTAACATTCGCAAGTGTAGATCTGCAGCTTCATACAAATTATGTTCCTGGTGGGTCGGAGTCTCTATTTGATGTGTATCAAAGGGTTTGGGAAAAAACCCAGGTAATCTCTCCACTTCCTGAGGATCGATTCCTTTGTAGCTTCGGCCATATATTTTCAGGTTTGTCTTCCTAGCAGTCGAACTTTTTCTTTTAGATTATATATACCTTACTGGATCATTAAATTTTACACGGCTCTGAATCAATTGCTTTCACTTACAATTAGGTGGACACGCAGCTGGGTATTACAGCTACAAGGTATAGGATATTCTTTTCTATTGGTTATGCCAGATTCCCCTTTGTGGTTAGTTTGTAATAGATGATGAAACAATTCTTCTGAATATAATATGCCCCTTTTCCTTGTAGTGGCCGTCAGTTCTGAGTATTTGTATATCCATAATCGTGCTTGAGATTTATTCATTTTTTGTATGGTTCTGACCCTAGATGTATTGGTTTTCAGTGGTCAAAGGTGCTAGCTGTGGATGCGTTCTCTGCCTTTGAGGATGCAGGTTTAGATGACAGCAAGGTATGTCCTAGAAGTTGAGGATATGTTTGAAAAGTATTCTGCTATAAAAGAACCTTGGTTTTTGCATTTGCAATTCATGTTAAATTTATGCATCTGTCAAGCAGTGACGTTATTAAACAGGTGACCGTTGCCTTTTCTTACCCCTTATAGACTATACGGCTAAGTGATCCCAGTGAACGTCTGAGAAAAGAATGAAAGCCTAGCCAAAACTGATTGCTCTGCGTACATGTATGCTTAAATAACTTATGCCCATCATGCTCTGATGACTGTACACATCAGGCAGACCCGAGACGTGTGAGATTGCGCACTTGCACACTCTTTCCACTACCACCGCACAACAATGCCTTCTTTTCAGAATTAATTGTTGGTTTTTATTATGATCTATTGAGCGTGGTTGGCAGGCTGTCAAACAAACAGGGCAAAGGTTCCGAGATACGATCCTTGCTCTTGGAGGTGGAAAAGCTCCATTACAGGTGCGGAAGTTATAATTTTGCATCTACTCTTATATATTATCTACCTTTTTTATAGTTTACTATGACCTTTTATGACGCTCATTTAGCTTCTCCTTCATATGACATCCGCTAGTCTAGTTAGTTTTGCTTGATATCGTTGCCATGCCAATGCTGCTATGTACCAGGTTTTCACTGAATTTCGGGGTCGTGAGCCTTCACTCAGCGCATTCCTCAGGCATAGAGGCCTTTCACCAGTTGCAGCATAATGCTGTCCTAATGGCTACCTCCATTTCTATGGGCCGAAAGGAAGGTTGGGGTCATGGACAATTTTTAAATACGCAGATCACCTGTGGTTCATTCCAACCATAGCAATTTGATCGTTGAAAATAAATATCTAATTCACTGTATGGAGAAACAATTGTTTTAACCTTTTCTTCCCTTTTATGTACGCTAGTCCGTATAGTGGAGAACACATGTGGATCAAGGGAAGCCTAGAGAGTTTCTCATTTTAAATACTAGACAGTTTCTCATTCTAAAGACTTCAGAAAATTCCTGATTTCATACGGATTTCTTGCAAGTGTTTGAATTCTAAAACCTGAAATGGCCATCTTTCGGTATCTCTAGATTCTTTCTTTTGTAGACAGTGGATTACCTTGAGCACGATCATCATCGATCAGCTTGTTACTTGGGAGTATTCCATGCATAAGATCAGCTTGTACGTGAGGTTACCGCCTGCTAATGCTATTTTTATACCTTTCAGTTAAGATGCCCACGTGAAAATGGTGAAGAAATGATTGTAGACGGCATAAGGCACTAAAATCGTCACAGTGGTTCATGGAAACAAGCTCTACTTTGAGTTTGCCTAAATATCTAGAAGTGACATATATTGGACGTTTGATGATAAAACTTGGTTAGTTGCAAGGAGTACTAGTAGATATGGAAAGCTCCATTTGTAAAGTTCAGTGTGGTAGAGTTTATTTGACTGTCAACTAAGATCCTACTGGCAACACAGAAGCAGGAAGAGCAACCTCCTTAATGCTCCGAGAATGACAAAGCCCAAAGGCCCAATTACAACACAAAAAGAAGAAACTTGCTGAGCAACTTTAGGACATCTATCAAGTCGACTTTGAACAGTTCTCTTGATTTATGAAAACAATGTCAGCAGCACTTATAGAAATAGCAGTAGGTGAATGCAAATAACCATTCCCAGGACACCGACCGAAATAAATGAAAGCAAGCATTCCGAGAATGTTTGAACAAACGACGGGAGAGAATTTTACCTTTGAAGTCAGCCACAACCCAATCAACTTCACATTTCCAGTCATTAATCCCTCTTGAAACCTATCATAGCCCAGACTTGAGTAGAGACAGGACACACTTAAATCAAGTGATTCCTATCCTCCAAAGGTGAGTTGTGCAAACAGGAAATGGGAGAATCAGGCAAGTTCCACTATATCATTACATCGAGCATTGGAAACCATTTCATAAACCAATGCCTTGGTGTACGTGGGTTCAACCAAACAATTTAACACCAGGGCACTCTCAATCCTTGACTTCCGAAGCATTCCATGCACTCTCAACCCTGAAGCATCCAAAGGTAGTATACTACCTAATGACCCTATCGGCATCAGAAGAGTCTGGCTATGTCATCAAGACCAACTTGATTCTGCACTTAAACCTCTGATCTAGCAGGAGGCGAAAACCAGTGAGAATGAAATATAATGTTACCTACTCTCGATTGAGAATGCAGAGCAGAATTATGAACAATTCTACTAGTGAAATGGTTTGAGTAGAGGGCCAAAGGGGTGCCATTCAGCATGGCAAAAGAAAGGTAGATATTTCGCATCCAATAACATGCTCAATAAGAAGGCCTAGCATCATTCATTTCTATGCATCCAAAAGTAGTATTTGTAGTAGAAAAATAGCTAGATTTGAACAGTGTCTTTTGGTAGAGGAATCATCTTTAGATGGAGGCAAGATAACTAGGGAAACCGGCGAGCCATTCCATTTTTAGGCCGAATTACATCTATTTCAATTATATCCCTAGTTTTGTCTTCTAATTTATTCGATGGATGTATTTACAATGTTGTTTTCCCTCGTATTCTAGATTTTTCCAAACCTAGAAAGAGGAATCACTAATCTTAGTTTATCTTGTTATCCTAAACACAATGTGGGAAGACCAATATTTCTTGGAAAAGCAAACAACAATGAAACCTGTAACATAGGCACATGCGATTACCAATTGAGATGAATGAACGAATGTAGTGTCTCAAAATTAGAATACGCTAATGTATGATGAAAAAGTCGGTAGAAGAACACCTCAAATGCTACAACTTGACACAGAGGGACACATACGTGCCAAAACTTCCAAAAGATACACTTAAATGCTAAAATTGGAGAAGAAAGAAACACTTAAAGGTGTGTTTGGTAACAATTCTACTCTGGAGAATAATTTCTTTTCAAAAACAGTATTTTTCTATTTATATTCTCTAAAACAATTTCTAAATAGAAGAACGTGTTGAGTAACCACACAAAATTTATATTCTTGGAATGGAAAAAGAATAGTAATGTGTTTGGTACAACCCATAAATTTTTTTTAAAACGTAGAAATTCTTTTAATTTATTACTTACTTTTTAGATTTTGCTTTTCTCCCTCTCTTCTTCTTCTTGCTCCTCCTCTAACTAGTAGCAGCATGGCTGGCTAGCGTCCGATGACCGACGATTAGCAACAGGCAATGGGCCGTGGCAGGCAACCAATGGCGGGGAGAGACAGGTGGCGAGGAAGAAGAAGAAAAGAAAGAAAATGACTAATTTATGGAAATTGTTCTCGGGGAAAAAAAAAGGCTACTTTTTTTCCAACTTCTTGTTTCTATTTCAAATCTATTCACCTACTACCTTTCTATTTTAAGAAATTAGAAAAATTAACTGACATTACTAAATGGATTTCTATTCTTTTTATTTTTTTCCGAGAAGCAAAAGAACAAAGAAACTTAGAGTGTCACCATGCATACCCTTAAGTGCCAACGGCTAGAATTTCCAACCAAACAGTTTACGTGGTTTTTTGTGACAAGAATTTTAAATGATGTGGCCTTTTTTCCAAAAAAAAAAAAAAAAAAAAAAAAATTTATCCATGTAGAGAGGGCGAACAATGTCGCACCATCCACGGAGACTACATGAAACAATGCTAAACGACGTCATTTAGCATCTTGACGTGATTGTGTGATGCTAACGATGTGGCACAATTAAGCACGATCCACAGCACACCGTTCCTTCTCAAACTCACCTTTCATGCTCAATCGCCGTTCTCACTAGGCTCCATGGCTGTGACGTTGCTGCTAACGCAATTATTATATTCTTTTCACTTTTTAAGCATGTAGAAGCATATGTGGATCAAGAACAATCCAGGATATACAAAATTCAAGGAACACACGTTGGAAAACATGAACAGGGCGATCTCATTTTTCATTTCAATTTACATATTTTAGGTGACTAGGTTGGGTATACTGGTAAAAAAACCAAAAAAGTCATCACCCCTGATGGCGTCCACCCATCAACCCATCCCAACTTAACTGTCCCTACATATATGGTCATCTACCTCTCGCCTAGTCCATTCAAAAAATCGGCCCTACGTCCTCTAAATATTCCTCCACCCTCCTGCCCCCAACTCATTCCACCGTGCTGTCCCTGTCCCTGGGTCCATTGTTGCTCGAAAGTGGGAGTGGTCCCACCAAACGCCTGCCAACTCGGGCGAAAACGGCAAAGAATCCTAGGAGCACAAGATCGGCAGGTGCTCCTATCCCCATCGTCAGAATGTATATGACTTTGACAAACACCATATCTGGGAAGTCAAGGTCAATAAACTCGGTCTGGTGCCGTGTGAAGTCCACCGGGGCACCGTATCTAATCGTGGGGGAGGTAGGTGGAATCGGCGTATCTATGGATTTGAGCGAGAATAGTCGACCATGAGTGAGCATAAAGCTCAGAAAGCAAATTGTCAACCAATCTATACTACATAAGTTAATTACTACACATATTAGGAAACTTCAAATAGAAAATATATGGAACTGATTTAAAATCAACTTACTTGAGACCTTTTTCAAGATCGAAAGCACAAGTCAGAAAATATTTCTTCTAAAACCGGCAAACCAGTAAATCGCAAATGGAATATGAAAATGCCAATAATCACATTTCCTATTAATTTCGCTGCCACCACCTTCCAGGGAACCCTATTATCCCCTAGGTATGTCACACCTATCCGGCATTGCGAGAACATTTGGGGAAACCATGTTACACCATCCAAGCATCCGAAGGGCCCAGTTACCCCTCTAACATCCCTACTAACACCTAGGGCATCGTCATCCCTAGAACCGACAACATTCCCACACACTCATGCCATGATCCAACAATTCAACAATTCAATTTAAAAATGCCATCCACTATGCTAATGCACAGGAAACAATTCAATTTCAAAATCAACCATCCTTTATCAATTTGTAAATTAGAGAAATTGTACGAAACAATTAGTTGGCAGTACTAGCCCAAAAAGACAAATTAAAAATGAAGTTTATCCCAAAATCTGAAATTGACCCAAAAGGGCAGTTTGCTCACGCCTTTAGAAATCACCAACATTCACCAAGTGAATCAATTCTAAAAATTATGAAACTTTAACACGAGACTCCGAGGAACATTTTTCATGAGAACCAAAAATCCAATTCAACTGATACGGCTAAATAAAATTAAATCAAGCCGAGCCAAAAACAGCATCAAATTCAGAATTCATATGGTCAGAAAGAATAGTGTTTTGCCAACAAAATGAGGTCTAAAAATCATAGAAAAATTACGTGGTATAGTTTAAGATAAAATCTACAACTTTTATGGAGAACAATTGTCCAAATTTCTTGTCGAAAACTCTGGAAAACAAAACTGTGTACGGGTTGGTGTAGGTGTCCGAAAAATGTAGGACTCGTATATTCTTTAAAATTGAAATCATCATATGAAGTTCGAATAATCCGAAATTAAAGTATGTTATAGAACAAGAAATAATGTGCAACTTTCATAAAAAAAAAAACCTCACAAAATTGATATTGCATAAATTGGTCTAAAATTGGTAAAATCATAGGTCTATGGTAAACTGAACTTATAAAAATGACGTCCTCGGATTTCGTCCATTGCTCGTATCATTAACCTCAAATACACATAAATCTCGACAACCAGCACCTCAACAACATAGTCACAAACTCAATAAACCATAAACTCAACAATGCCAGTAATCTACGTCTCCCGAAATCGCCGGTTGGCACGAATATATACGAAATTAACCAAGAGGAGAAATCCAAGGAAATCGACCTCAATGCGCACAGAATGGAGACAATCTACTTGCCTCAAGTCCTACGTGATGCTATCGTAGCTTGATGGTGGTTGGAAAATGTCCCGAACAATGGTTGGTTCTTCAAGCGAGTCACGGCGGGCCGAGAGAATGCAACGGCATGAGGCAAGATGACAAGCGGCTCAAGGGACTAGCTAGGCTAAGGTGTATTGCCGGCGATCAAAAGGCTTGATCTGTGGTGTCGCATGCGAGAGTAACCCGAGATGGAGGCCATGCGGTGACAGAAAGGGTAGAGCTTGAGGTCGTGCAAATGGAAATGGAGAAGACGGAGGGGCGACTGTGCTCTTTATACTTCAACTTCCCTCTTCGTTCACCGCTTAAGTTGGTGCATGTCGCCATTTCAAAGAAACGGGTAGGGTGAGGGGTTGGTGCGATGGCCGTCTTAACTCACAGTGGATTTGCTAGGTGGAGAAGAGGCATGACTCGGTGGTGCTGATCTGGCTTAGGGTGGTGCAATGCGCACGCTTGGAGAGCTGAGGTGGCGTGGTCCGGTGGTGACGTGGCGAGGAGCAGTGATGTGGTGTTGATGTGTTGCTAAGGTGTCAACGTCCTCGACTGGATAAGGTAGCTCGGTGAGGCGTCACGGTGATGAGCGGACAGACTAAAGTAGCAATCCTTGTGGTGGTGCGGTGAGAGGGCATGGACAGCGTAGTCCAGTGACGAGCTTAGTGACGCGACAATGACTACCAAGTACTTGAGGGTCACGGTTCCATCGAGCAATGACCCGGATGTCACAGTCGTCATTCGTGGTTCACTCATGGTTGCTCGCCGCTCGTTGTCATCACTCACTCAAGTTTGTTCTCTTCTCTCCTTATGGCTAGCAAAAATGGGGTTTAGAGGGCGATTATTGGAATGGGAAAACTATGGCTCATATGGGAAAATTGGGGCTCGGACAGGAAATGTAAGGCTCGGATGGCAAAATAAAGCTTAGAATACGATTGAGGGCTCGGATTTGCTACTATGATGTGTGAGGGCAATTGAAGGGCTGGGATGTGCTACTATGAATATGCTATTGTGATGCTTTGCTACTTTCTTATTTGTTGTACTTTAGCTAGTTAGCTAGTACGTCCATGATGGGGTGCGATTGGACCGCACCAATTGGCTTTGATATGCTACGATGGAAAGGCACAAATGGAGGGGTACGAAGGGAGACGTATATAAACCTCCCGAACACAACCATTGAGATGGTTGGCTATTCATTCGCACCAAATTTCCTCTCCATTTCCATTGAAAGTGATCGAAGGCGTTCCATTTCAATTTTGCAAGAACAATCGGCATTTACGCTGTGGAAATCGGGTGTTTTCCTCGTGATTGCATCCGACTAACGTGAGGAAGTACTGTTCGTGATAAATTCGCAATTCAACGTTCGTTCCAGGGCCATTTGCTGTTTGCGCATCGGAATCAGGTAAGTCGTCTTCCGCCGACTTGAACTCCAACATTGGTATCAGAGCCCGATCGTGATTTCTGCCTTGTTTTTTATCGAGTTTTCTTGATTACCATTTGATATTGAGATCATGAGAATGTATTCTACACTGTTTGGATCTCTAATAGTCGGAATTGCCCCATGAAAAAACTCGAAATTGAACCGGAGCGAAGAACAGTTCGGGGTCGCGTGATCCGTGAGGTTTTCACCGTTTTCGTAATAATTTTTTTGTCAAAATTAATTTCTGAATATACAGGGTGAAAGAGCTCGTCGAGACGAATCCGGGGATGGGTCGAGCGCCGCCGAGAGACGCCGGACGCGCCCACACGCGCGGCCAAAAGCCGCTGCGCGTGGGCGCCATGCGCCTGAAGCGCTGGCCAAGCCAGCGCGTGCGCCACACGCGTCGGTCGGCGAACCGGCGCGTGCGCGACGCGCGCCAGCCGGCGAACCGACACGCGCCGGTCGGCGAACCGGCTCGTGTGACGTCACGGTGACGTCACCCAACGGTCGGTAATCCGCCGGGATGACGTCATCGATGACGCCACTGCCGGAGACGCTTGGCCGGCCGATCACCGGCCGGCGACCCGACCCGACCCGAGATCCGACCCGACCCGAGATCCGACCAGACTCGTTGACCCGACCCGACCCGTTGACCGGTCAATGGTCGGACCGGTCAACCGGTCCGACGGTCAAACCGGTCGGACCGACCATCAGCCGAACCGGTCGGACCGGTCACCGGTTGGACCGGTCTGACCGGTCGGACCGGCCAGGAGACGTTTGGCTCGCTAGCGCGTGCGCCACACGCGCCGCACACTCAGGCGGCGCGTGGGGGCGCGTGCGAGCTCGGATTGGAGCGTGCTTGGTCTCGTTTGGTTCATATGAGTGTCCTCTACACACAGTGGTTTAATTATTTTATACTTTTGAATTTTATAAATGTATGAAAATGCTTTGGGAACCCTATGTACGCGTATTTTTGGGGTTTTAATGCAGTTTATTCATTTGTAGCTTGTATTTTCTTATGATTAGGGAAATACAAAGAGCTAGCTTGTGTGCAAATGATGTTATATATGCTGTGTAAAGCTTGGTTCAATGACGTGATGTGTATATTTTAATATACTTGTTTTTTTTCTAGTTGCTAGAAAATAAGAACAATGGTAGGAAATCCATTATATGTTGAATTGCATTTTTGATTATAATTGAAGCATGATTGTTGTTTATACACGTTGGTTATTGCCATGCCATGTTCTTGTGTTAAGGAAAAATGTAGAAATTACATAAGTTTATGTAATTATTTTTCCTAGTGGGAGTTCGTAGGTTGGTAGAAATGAAAGGAGTTCTCACCTAGAACTTAAAAATTTGCGCAAATTAAACTAAGTAATGATAATAGAACAATTGTACGTAGAAGTTGATTGGGAACATAGTGAACTTTTGCTTTTGTGTCTTTTGTTGAATTATCATTAATTTAGTTTGTCTTTGCTGCAAATTAAATATGTGTGTTATTCTGTAAAGTGTGCTAGTATTAATTCTGCGTTTATTATGTCAATGTGTTATAGCAATTGATTATGGCTTCGGCATCCAAGACCATTGTGGCTGACCTCAATAAGGGTGAGAAGCTGAACGGTGACAATTATGATATTTGGCACCGAAAGGTTCAAGACATCCTTAAGGAGCAAGAGGTTTTGGAAACCCTCAACCATACCATGGATGAACCTGAGCGTGGAACTTCAGCTCAACACAGGAGAGATCTGGAAGCTTATCAAGCTTGGAAAAAGAAAAATAGCATTGCTCGCATCACGTTGCTTGAGCTGTATGCAAGATGATCTCATGTGTGAGTTTGAGAGTTATGACAAAGCTCAAGCTATGTGGGTTGCCTTGAAAGATAAGTTTGGGGGTACATCTGCCACTAAGCTGAGGAGACTCACCATCAAGTTTGACACCTTCCGAAAGCGCCCAAATGTAATGATGAGGCAGCATCTTCGGGAGATGTCAAACATGATCTCGTGAGCCGAAGTCGGCTGGTCACTCCCTTACCGATGAACAAAGCAAGTTCAGCTGTTATAAGGTCTCTTCCTAATAATTGGGAGCATATGAAGATCAATATGACGCATAATGAGAACATCGTCACTTTTGATGATATAGCGCGTCATTTGGAATTAGAGGATGAGCGCCTAGAGGCTGCCAGATCCTCTACCCATGCTTATGTTGCTGAATCGAGTTCGCGCAAGGCTTCGGGCTTCAAGCGCAAGAGGAATCTTCAGTTCAATAACAAAGGGAAGATGACTGATCAGGGACCCAATAGAGCTAAGACCTTCCGACGCAAGAAGCGTGGTGGGAAGAAGGACAAGGCCAAAATGGAGTGCCACAATTGTGGCAAGTTGGGTCACTTTGCTCGTGAATGCATTGAGCCGAAAAAGGTACTCTATTACTCCATTACTTTGAGTAATGCTTTTGTTTCTAGTACTGTAATGCTTGTTGAATCTTATCCAATGTGGACTGTAGACTCAGGAGCAACGAACCATGTAGCTAGAGACCGAGAAGCATTTGTGGAGTATCGTCGGATACCGCCTGGAAGAAGATGGATATATGTTGGGAATAACTCAAGAGTTGAAGTGAAGGGTATCGGCACGTGTAAATTAATCTTACATGGTGGTCGAAACCTGTTCCCGCATGATGTCCTTTATGCTCCGATATTCGACGAAACTTGGTCTCGTAGTTGTTCTTCTTAGCTTAGGTTATATATTGAATTTCCATGGTGATTGTGTTGACATTTTGTATGGAACGGTTTATTATGGTTCAGTCATGTATTGAATGGTTTTATGGTGTTAGACATTGACTATGATCAGTACAATGTTAATGTTGATGGTTGTTTTTCTTTAATTGCGTCTTCAAATAATGTTGAGATTGATGCAAATACTTGGCATGCTAGATTAGGTCATATTGGATTGCAAAGAATGCAAAGATTAGCTAGAGAATGCCTTTTGGGGTCACTCACTAATGTTAGTCTATCCATATGTGAACATTGTCTCGCGGGAAAAACAACTAGAAAACCATTCGGTAAAGGGACTAGAGCTGAATTTCCATTGCATCCCATACATTCGACATTTGTGGTCCTTTGAATGTGAGGGCGAGGCATGGAGCCTCATATTTCATCACTTTCATAGATGACTTCACACGTTTCGGTTATGTCTTTCTGATCTCCCATAAGTCAGAAGCATTAGACTGCTTTAGACGATATATAGCGATGGTAGAGAATCAGTTAAATAAGACAATAAAGGCATTGAGAACCGATCGTGGACGTGAGTATCTATCGGAGCAATTCAAGACTCTTTGTGATGAAAAGGGAATTGTACGACAATTGACTATTCCTGGTACTCCACAACAAAATGGGGTAGCTGAGAGAAGGAATAGAACCCTATTGGAAATGGTTAGGTCTATGATGGCGCAAGCAAATTTACCTGTCTCCTATTGGGGAGATGCATTATTGACTGCTGCCTATATACTTAACCGTGTGCCCTCAAAATCGGTTACTTCCACCCCTTATGAATTATGGACTGGTAGGAAACCAGATTTGAGTAGTCTGCGTCCATGGGGATGTGCAGCTTATGTTCATGATTCTTCCCATAAACATGGCAAATTAGGTCCTAGAGGGAAGAAATGTATCTTTATAAGATATTCCGAACACTCCAAAGGGTACGTGTTCGTAGGTGAACAAGCTGATGGGAGTGTGACCGAAATGGAGTCAAGAGATGTCACGTTCTTGGAGAACGATTTTCCTAATAGAGGTGAGATTGATAAGGACTTCCAATTATATGAGATGGAAGATCTAGATAACACACCCACTGATGTAGTAGAGGGAAATGAAGATTTACCTCAACACACAAGACCTAGTGGGAGTGTTGCATCGCCTAATGAATTGAATTCAAGAGAAATTCAATTGCGTAAAAGTAATCGTAAAAGTATTCCCCGTCGTCGTTTTGAGATTGAAGGGGAAGCATTTATGATTGCTCGTAATGACGATGCCGAGCCTAAGACTGTTCAAGAGGCTCTCTCATCCTCTGACAAGGAAGAATGGAGAAAAGCTTTGGAAGATGAGATGGAGTCAATGAGGGCAAACCATGTTTGGGACTTGATTGATCTACCACCCAATCGTAAGGCCATTGGAAATAAATGGGTCTTTAAGATTAAGCGAAGGGCGGATGGATCCATTGAAAAGTATAAGGCTCGCCTTGTGGCGAAAGGTTATACTCAACAAGAGGGTATAGACTATGAGGAAATTTTTTCGCCAGTTGTAAGGTTTGCCTCAATACGCCTTATTTTAGCCATCGTTGCACATTTGGACCTTGAATTACATCAAATGGATGTAAAGACGGCATTTCTCAATGGAGAATTAGATGAGGAAATCTATATGAAACAACCAATAGGTTTCATAGCTAAAGGTCAAGAGCATAAAGTTTGCAAGCTTCATCGCTCAATATATGGCCTTAAGCAATCATCTAGACAAAGTGGTATCTTCGTTTTCATCGAGCAATAATAATATTTGGTTTCACGATGATCGAAGAAGATCACTGTGTATATGTCAAGCGGTCCAAAGATAAGTTTGTGATTTTATCACTTTATGTGGACGATATTCTCATTGGCTGGAAATAACAAGGTTTTGGTAATCACCATAAAAGAATGGTTGTCCTCCAATTTTGAGATGAAGGACATGGGAGAAGCTGCTTATATATTAGGAGTTAAGATCGAAAGAGATCGATCAAGGAAACTCCTTACTTTATCACAAGAGTCTTACATTATGAAGATTCTTGAGCGTTTCAATATGCAGCATTGTAATCCCATTGATACCCCCGTCATGCAAGGTGAAGGCCTAAGTACCGAGATGTGTCCTAAGACTCCGAAGAAATCAAAGTGATGGAAACTGTTCCTTACGCTAGTGCAAATCGGAAGTTTAATGTATGCTATGATGTGTACTCGACCCGACATATGCTATGCCGTGGGATTGGTGAGCCGATATCAATCAAATCCTGGTCAAGCACACTAGAAAGCAAAGAAGAGGATCCCGAGATACTTGAAGGGCACCGTAGACTATCGACTTTGTTACCAAGGGAATGATTTACGCCTATTAGGTTATTCAGATGCCGATTGGGGTGGAGACCTGGATGAGCGTAAATCAACTTCTGGATATGCTTTCTTGCTCTATGGAGGTGCAATTTCTTGGAATAGCAAGAAACAGACATGCACGGCCTTGTCTACAATGGAAGCAGAATTTATTGCATGTTCTCGCCGCGGTGCAAGAAGCAAAAGATGGCTAAAACGTTTCTTTGAAAATTTAGCCACCACACCGAAGTTCCAAGAGCGGTGACAGTTTATTGTGATAGTCAAGCAGCCATTGCCTATGTGAAAGATCCCAAGTATCATGGAAGGACAAAGCACATCGACATAAAGAATAACTTCATCAGAGAAATTATAACGCAGAAAGAAGTGACCCTGCAATACATTTCAACCAATAGAATGGTTGCCGATCCATTTACCAAGGCTATTCCTAGAGACATATTCTTGACCCATAGGATGTCACTAGGATTACGTAGAATGTGATATATGTTATTGTAGAGGATCATTAGTTTATGTATTTGTGGACAAATGTATTGTACTTGTTTGTTTATTAATGATTTGATATTTTATCAATAAGTACAAATCTACTATGAGACTAGCACAAACACACATATATTATTGAAAAGTATGTCGGCGAGGCAATGATTGGCTCACT
Organism: Eucalyptus brandiana; assembly: GCA_014182725.1. Lineage (NCBI taxonomy): Eukaryota > Viridiplantae > Streptophyta > Magnoliopsida > Myrtales > Myrtaceae > Eucalyptus > Eucalyptus brandiana. Next base: position 9,695,407 of record CM024676.1, read on the forward strand.
CACACGAGCAATCGCCTCAAGTGCTGTAGTTAGCACGTTGAGATGAGACGTTATGTACAAATAAATGCTGAAAAGCAAGTTTGGTACATAAAATATGTCGCCTTGATTGGAGTCAAGATGAGGTCTGTGATTGAATCATAACAAGACTGAACATGATAGTCCCAAAATCATGTATGCCTGAAAGATGCCGGATGCGAGTACTTAATTAGGTGCTATAGAAAGCAAGCTGATATAGCACTCGAGCTAAACATGAGTACGTAAGAAGCGCGTGACTATGTTTAGGCTAAGATCCGTATAGTGGATATGGTTAATAAATGACATACGCTCTTATAGAAAGAGAAATCCACTATAGCATGTAATTCGTACTACATGTGCATTGTACGACCAATAAGGGAAGATGAGTAAAATTATCCCTATTTACTCATCATGTGAGCCCTTGAGGTAATTTGTATTTTACCTCAATTTTGTGCCCTATGTTACTTCTGACTATGTTCTCGAAGTGAAATATCAATGTTGCTACTTTAGCATGTTACGGGCGGTCATGAATAGATATGGCTTATGGGACATGTCTAGGAAAGCGATTGTTCTCAAATTGAGAGAGACATGAGTGCGAAGGAAGACTATTGTTGTTTTACATCTACCGCGTGTATTTACTGGTCGACCAATTATATCGCCCTATGTGGTCGCGGATGTAATTGTAAATACATGATGTTTTAAGAATAGTCGAGTATAGCCTTTAAGGGATAGGTATACTTGGACTGATGTAACAAAATATGTCTGGGGCACTGTGAGACATCGATTGTTTATTTCTTTTCAGGGTTGTAACCATTATGTTATCCCTAACAGGTGCATAATTTGAGCTCCCAAGTGCAGGTGTACTCACTGGTCGCACGGCTTATTTGTCAGTATGAATTGTTTTGTAAAATTGATAAATGTTGAATGCCTTATATTCTTAATAGAATGCTATCAAGCCCATCATGTCCGAGTGGGAGATGTTGTACTTTAGCTAGTTAGCTAGTACGTCCATGATGGGGTGCGATTGGACCGCACCAATTGGCTTTGATATGCTACGATGGAAAGGCACAAATGGAGGGGTACGAAGGGAGACGTATATAAACCTCCCGAACACAACCATTGAGATGGTTGGCTATTCATTCGCACCAAATTTCCTCTCCATTTCCATTGAAAGTGATCGAAGGCGTTCCATTTCAATTTTGCAAGAACAATCGGCATTTATGCTGTGGAAATTGGGTGTTTTCCTCGTGATTGCATCCAGACTAACGTGAGGAAGTACTGTTCGTGATAAATTCGCAATTCAACGTTCGTTCCAGGGCCATTTGCTGTTTGCGCATCGGAATCAGGTAAGTCGTCTTCCGCCGACTTGAACTCCAACATTATTTGATACTTTGCTACCATGAATGCGCGCACAATTGCTGGGGCGGGAAATTTGAGGCTCTCTAAGATGTCGTGGGGTCCTATACGTGAAATAATAAAGATGATGCTGTAAGGACCTAAATTTGTTTAATCAAAGTGATTATCGTGGGGACCTCTGCTCATTTCCTTCCACTAAACGACAATTGCTCTTTCTTTAATAAACTATTTGAGATTGTAAGGACCTTCATGTGCAATTGTTGTCCTTTGTCGTTGTGGTCCCAAAGGTTAATTGCTTTTTTCCTTGGTTGCAAACATGGACCGGGATTATTTTGTAGTCATTATTTGCTATGGCAGGAAGTTTGTGATTGGAGAGGACGAGTGAGAGTATGAGAGCAGAAATGAGGGAACTATATTTGTCGATGAAAACAAGGTATCTTATATTAGATTTGTTAGATATATACTATACTATTTTCCATGCAAAGTATTGCTTTATTGTGTTCCTAGGAAGGGCTTGAAACATGGTTTGAAAAGCTTTGAGGATAATAATGGTTTTAGGAATGTCATGTACTATTATCTTCATGGCAAAGAAGCGAAAATGTACATTCAGTACAATAGTGATGATGAGGACAAAAATAATGACAAAGAGAGCACCCGAATAGGAGAAGTGGGAGGTAGTATTCAAGCCAGTACTAAAGATGGGGATGAAGGGCAACAAGATAGACAGAGAGGCGCAAATGCAGTTCAACAAAGTGCTGATGACATAGGTAATGACACAATCCCTAGATTAGCTTAGGATGTAGCTCAACCTAGTGATGATGATGATGAAGCTTTGGTTCTCGAAAATTTCCTAGAGTGATGATGACGATGAGGAGCTTGCATAGTCGGGCAAAAAACAAATGGACCTTTTGGCAAATAAGTTGGCAATTTTATAGGTAACTGAAGAAGTTGTAAATAGGGACAAAGGAGCTACAGATGCTGGTATTACTTGTGATGATACTAATTATTAAGAAAGTGTCAAGAACGTTACTTCCCATGACGAACTTGAAAAAGATCAAGGAGTTATGCGTAAAAGAAAAAGTAAGTTCCCTTCCCATGATCTGCTTATTGCCTCTCTTACTCTGTCCGTAAGTATGAAATTTCATGATGCAAACAATTTAAGAAAGCTATACTTAAGAACTCCATTACTGAGCAAAGGAATCTTGAATGTATTGGAAACACTAAGGATTTTGTAAGAGCTAAGTGGTTACAACTTAGTTGTCCATGAAAAATTTAAGGTGCATTCATGAGGAAGAGTGGGTCCTTATAGATTAAGGCCTTTCAAGATGAATATACTTGTTCCATTAATTTTGACAATAAAAAGGTGACAAGTACATAGTTGTTTAAGCACTTCTTCAACATGATCAAGGTGATATTAGAGGTAAAGACTACTTAGTTAAAGCATATGGTAAATGAGCATGTAGCATTAATGTGTCCAAGAATCAGTGTAAAAGAATGAAGCAGAAGGTGAAGAGGATACTCATCAATTAGTATAGCAAGGAATATAGGCAAGTTTGAGATTATGATTGGGAGTGTAGACTTTAAGACCCTTCAAATAGAGTGTATGTAAAAGTTATGGAGAAGCAACCTCCCGACAGTGGGACTAGATTTGATAGATTTTATGTGTGTTTCAATACATGCAGACGGGATTTTTATCTAATTGTAGATGGGTTAAAGAACTGGATGACCATTTCTTGAAGGGCTTGTGTAAGGAAGAATTGTTGGCTACAATTGGAAGAGATACGAATAACAAAATGTTTCCACTATCTTAGGCTATTATCAAGATAGAGAACAAGGACACTTTATCCTAATTCTTAAAAAAATATAATGGTTGGCTTGGAGATAATTAATGGGGGAGAAGAGACATTCATAAGCAACCAACAAAAGGTAATATCGTTGTCAATTATTTGCTTTTTGATATCAATAGCATGTTCTTTGCTTACATTTCTCGGTTTAAATTTTTGTAGGAATTGGTTCTAGCATTAGCTGAGTTGATACCCTATGCCGAACATAGAATGTGTGCAAGGTACATATATACAAACTAGGCAAATAACTATTAAAGGGGATAAGCTGCATATGCAATTTTGGTAGATAGCAAAGCACACAAACAAGGGTGAATTTAAGCCAGCTAAACAAAGATTGCTTGAGTTGATAAATGAAGGTTTTAAAGCACTATTTGAAACAAAAGCAAAGCATAGGTACAAGGCATTCTTCAACAAGGAATTAAAGTGTGATAATATCGACAACAACCTCTGCAGAGCATATAATGGAAAAATAATAGAGGTCAGGTACAAACCAATTATCGCAATGCTTGAAAATATACGAGTTATGGTCATAACTCGGTTGCACAAGTAATGAGGCTACAAAGTGGACTAGGTCATGTAGTCTTAGGATTATGAAGAAATTGGATGAGAGCTTGGTTGCAAGTAGATTTTGTCATCCTATTTGGAATGAAGATGAAGGATATGAAATTATGAAGGGTGCTAATAAGTATGTTGTCCATCTAGATAAAATGAAGTATTCATGTCAAGTATGGCAACTGAGTAGAACTCCTTGTGCACATGAAATATGTGCCATCCAATTGAAGGGCCACAACTTAAATGATTACCTTTATGATTGGTACAAATATCTTGTCTTGTACCAATTCATGATGCAGTCAATCAGAGTAGCAAATTCTATGAGCCAACAAATTGTGAAACACCTTAACCTTTGCCACTGAAGAAGCAAATAGGAAGGCCAAAATGAAGATGAAAAATGTAGGAGGGGGAGGTATCGAGTCCGAGGAGGATGAATAGAATAGGTGCAAAGATAATGTGTTCATATTGTCATGTAAATGGCACAATAATAAAGGTTGTCAATTGAGGAAGTAGCAACAATAATAGTCAAATGAGAAGCCAGCTGATGGCCCTAGTAAAGAGTAAGCTAAAGGCCAAACAAGAAGGCCAACTAAGTCAACTGCTCTTCAGAAGAGGACGAGAAACTGGGTAAGTTATGAAATCTGTGTTTATGTCGTTGTTTGTGTTTTTGTTTATTTGTATATAGCCTCAATTATCTTTTTTTTTAATGTCTTTGTTAGGTGACAACAAGCCGAAGCTAAAGGGCTAGCTAGGATAAGACAACTAGAAGAAGGTTAGCTAAAGGATTGGTCGAAGTCTCTACTATAGTTGAAGCTAAGGTGCAAGCTACAAGAAGGCCAGCTGAAGGATTGATCGAATCCTTTGCTATAGCCAATTAGAAGAAGTCTAATTGAAGAATTGGCCAAAACTGTTGTAGGGCCAAATTAGTCGATTATTCTTCAATTCAGAAGAAAATACTCAGTAAGTTCAACCATTTGTATTTAGTTTTAATATTTCTAATGTCTTTCTCAAGTGAGAAGAAGGCCAACTAGAGTGATCGCCGAAGGGCCTGTTGTCAGGCTAGATGTGATGAAGCTCAAGGGCCAAATGAAGGGCTAACTGAAGGGCTAGATAAAGGGCGAACAAAAGTGTGACACCCTAACTTTTCCGATTCTAGAATTATGAATAGAATATGGAGATCCCTATTTTCAACACTAAGTGAAGGATCCAAATAGAACCATCTATTTGAGAGGCATAAACAATATACACTAGGTTCGTGACCCCTAGACTAAGTTGACTTTATTGGACACTCCCAACTCTTGCTTGCATCCGAAAATTTCAGGGACAAAATGGGGAATAAAGTGTTGTAATATGGATTTATCATATTGGCATAGGGCTCATGACGATACATAATTGGAAATAAATCTTTTGACATGTCTAACACTCGAGTCCAGAATGTGAATTACTTGTTTCTTTTCTCCAAGCTTTATGGATTATTGGAATGGAATTAAATTTGTCAAATTAAAATAATGAGTGATATTAATAAATGATGGATTAATGTTTTTAGTGTAAATTCATTCTAGATTTTTTTTTTTTGTGATTTTTTTCTAATATTTATTGTGAATTTGAATCAAATTAATTTGATTGAAATAATCATAAAAATGATAATTTATTATATATATACAAAAATATGCACTTAATATACAGCGTATCTCAAAGTGTCGGAATTCTCTTCTTCTTTTTCCGAAAAATGACATGTCAGTGCGTCATGTTGTGTCGTGTCGCGTCGTATGTCACATGTTAGTGTCAGTGCTACTTCGGGAAAAAGGATGGTACGGGCAATTCTATTCTTGGGCAGCAGTTTATGGCAACTTCAATGACTCTTTACTCCTTTAAACCTCTTCTAATAGATAAATTAGGGATGGATATAAAAGAGAAGACTTAAGAAGCCAAAGAAGATAGATAACAACATTATTTAAAGAATAGAACTCAAGCTGTGTTCTTAGCTATAAGCTCTCATCCAAGTGTTTCTATGACATCCCGATTTTCCAATTCTATTTTCAATAAATTGAGACGGGCATTTCATTGGCACGCATATAGTTCCTTTCCTTGAGTCGGCCACTCATGTGGAAACTAGTCTATCAGATGAAGTCGCTAAGAAATTCTAATGCATCGGACTCGAGAATTTGACCAGGAAATGACCTTTCGACCGAGTTAATCTGCAAGGGTCATTATGGCACAATTAAAAATCGATTAGAGATCGGAGATAGGTCGACTCGACAGAGGCATATGATCAGGTGTGGGTGATTCCACCAGATCGCACAATTCTTGTCGATCGGCACTGAACCGACTTTTCTATCGATTAGGTACCTTGTATTCGTATTTGAAACCTTGAGATTACCTCGACAACTGGAAGTCGCCAATGTTTCAAAGATGTACATTGTGGCTTGAGATGATCAACCATAGGTCGAATGCATGAAAATTTCTAAAGGCGATTCGGTAGGTTGGGCCACACTAGTATCGTGCCAAATTGAAATTAACCGTGGAATTGAGATCGAATTCAGAAATTGGAAGTTTGGGTGTGTCACAACATTTTAGGAATATTGACTCATCTTTGGAAGATTTTTCATGCAAGCCAAGTTTTTCAGCAAAATAATCAAGGTATGGTTAATTTGGTTCGAAAAATTGGTGGGCCCGCTTTTAGTCGTGCTTTTGGGACTTAAGTTGATTCTACAGATAAGTGAAGATGTGAATTGAAGTGTGGTGGCATTGGATTAATTTTATGGACTTCAATTTGATTCAATTGAGAGAGAATTGATTGAAATTGAAGGAATTGATGTACAAAGTTTTATGCCCCGGCGGAGAATGTAATTGCAACCATTGGAATAAGGTTGTGGGAGATAGTGGAGTATGATGTCATCCTAGGTCATGGTGGGCCATTTTGTTGGATAAAAAAAAAAAGAGAAAAAGAAAATAAAAAGGGTGCCCTCCTCCTTCTCTCTCCTCCCTCTCTTCTTCCTCTCCCGTGCGACCACTCTCCATCTCCATCTTCTTCTCCAACTTCGAAACCCAGCAACCGAAAGCCAGCAACCATCGCAGTTGCAGCCGGAGCCGTCGCCACCTCACGCCACACACCGTCGCAGCCACGCCTCACCGCTCGGACCTCTGCCTCCCTCTTTCCTCTCTTCTTCGTCTCCGGTTTCTACTCGAAGACACAGTAGATTTGAGGACACCGGAGTAGTAAGCAATCCAGTCGGACCGCCATCACACATCGCTTGCTCGCCGTTTGCCGCTCGCAACACCCCGCCGTCCATGCACGCCAAGTCCGCCGTTCCAGCCGTCATTCCTGTCCAGTGTGTGTCCCAGCTGCTGTCCGGCATCGTGAGCCACTGCCGAAGCCGTCGTGGACCGTCGTACACCCCGCCTCAGTCCGCCGAAAGTCCCTCAGCCCATCTCGGCCCTTGTGCACCTCAACCGACGCCGGATCTGCCCCCAACCAGTAGCCATCAGTGAGCTAAAAAATGGGTATGGCAGCTCGGTTTTGGCCCAATTTGGCTGCCTTCCCGAGCCCGGATGCTCGGCCCACCTTGAGGAAAGTCGATCATTGCGTCGTCCTCGTCGTTTTGGTCCGCTTGGTTCGTGAATCGGGTGAGTTTAGCTCACTAAACCTCGCTTAGAGGGTTAATTATGCTTTAGGTGTGCTTAGCTTAAGTTAATTAAGTTTAGGTGGTTAGTTTGGTTTATTTAATTGTGAATTAGATTAAGAGGTTGGTTTAACTTAAAGTATGTTTAGTTAAGGTTAAATTGATGTTTATATTAGTATAATGGTGATTTGACATAAATGAATTACTTTTAGGATTAAATAAATATTTCGAAATTGTTTAATAATTTAATAATATTTTATTATTCGAAATTATTAAAATATTATTATTTAATTATTTTCGGAATAAATTTAAGTATTTATTAAATTCCGAAAATTTTGTCGGGACCATAAATTCTCGAATTTCGTGCCGGTCGCCGCTTTGTGTAGTCGAGATTTTGAAATTGATAATTGGATATTATAAATTGAGTGTGGATTGTGAAAGATATGGAAATTATAATTTAATTAATTTTCGGAATAAATTGAATTATTTAATAAATTCTGAAAATTATTTTGGAACCTTATTTTCTCAGAATTTCGTGTTGATCGCTTTGCATTTAGAATTTGAATTTGATGAATGTATGTGACAAATTGAGTGTTGATTATGATAAATAGGGATTTCATTCATAAAAACCCAAGTGTCGGGTTTTGATGCAAAAATTAGATTTTAATGATTATATTAAATAGTGGGGTTTGAAAAAGTGAGATACTGGCTTTTTGATTCGGAATTAGCGTGTCCCCACACACGTGAGTAATTTCTGGAATATTTTTAATATGAAGAAAAATGGTCGGGATCACTATTTAAAGTGGAAGCATTGAGTGAAATATAAAGTGTCATGGGGCAGAGTATGCTTTGGTTGTGTGATAACTAAGAGGAATCGTCCGGGGCTGTTAAGCTGGACTTGCCCCTATATGGGATGCCAACGCGGTGGATGCCGATCGCAGTAGAGACTGGGCCGACTGGATCGATGCTCATTCAGGAATGCCATCGACATAGTGACGAAGTCGCGCTCCAAGGGGGGAGGCGATGCCTAGCATTAATGTTAGAAGATAGCCGAACTGCGAGTAGGCTATGCTCTTGTGTGGCAGTGAATAATAATTGGAATGCGTGCTAAGTGCGATTGTGATTTATATGAAAGTGATGGCGTTCCAATTGTTTGAATTATCATTACTACCTGAGATTGTGTGATACAAATTGTGCTAACCTGCAGGAAGGAATTGAGGCGAGGTAAGTTCTCTATGTGATGTGGCCAGACCACCCTTGGGCGTATTTTCTTTCTAATAGGGGTTTAGGGGGTTGAACTTGCTGAGACATTGTCTCATCCCGGTTTGGGGATTAAAATTTCAGGTCCCTGGTGGACGGAGCGGCCAGATAGTTTTGGTTGGCCTTGAGGAGTTGCTGAGGTGAAGTCATAAGGATTGGAGAGCGGGTCCGACTTGTAGGTTGTAGAATAGTTCCTTTTTTTTTAAGAGCCGGTCTTTGTAGACTTTTGACCGTAGACCCCTGTTTGTAATTCTGTTGAATTATGAAAGTGTTATGTTGTGGTTTTACTTCCTGCTTTTCTATCCCATATTTCATTGTTAAGGGTTTATAATACGTTCTGCTTGTGCAATAATAAATGAATGGGGTTGGCGACACTACCTGGCGATGTTGCATTTGCATGAACAAGGTGGGATGTTGGCGCGCTCGAGGTTCGGGGTGTGACAGTTTCACTAAGTTTTGTATTTGTGCTATTTGAGTAATTGTGCTCTAGATTAAGTGTACAAGAGTAAAAGTAGTAGCTAAGTCCTGATAATATGATCTATCTTGTAATGGGATCAGTGTTTGTATATTATAACTATCCAAGCAAACTATTAGCACAATATAGCCCAATTTGTGGTTATTAGTCTAAAGAGTGGACGTAGAATTGAGGATAAAGCCAAACCAATATATATCATTGTGTGCCACTATTTTACTTCATTTACTCTCACAAGCATACATTACGATCACAAGCTTTGGAATATCATCTTGACTCAATCTTTACTTAGCGTTAGCTAATTTTTGTGAAAGATTGTCAAGTTTTCTAAAACAACTTATTCAACTCCCTCTAGGTTGTATCGTTAGCCTCTTAACAAGTTTAAGTAAAGAAGCCACCACAAAACATTAGCTCAATACACTTCCTTACTAGTTTATATTGAAAAACAAGCGAAAACATAGGACGAGAGGAACAATTCATTCACTCATTCATTTTTCTTGACCTCCCCAAAAGCACGAGAAACATGCCACAATACATATAACGGCACAAACAAGAAGAAAACCATCCTATGGAGAACAAATTAAAATAGGCTACCTTTGACCCAACACACTTACATTTTCCACTAAGTTTCAACTATGGCAGACGGAGAACCTTCTTCTCATTTTCAAACACTTTACATTTCATCTTTAATAGACTATACAACAAAGCAAAACCACAATGAACACTCGATAAAACTTTCTTTCAATTTTTATCCTTGAAACTTCATACTTCAAATGGTTGACCGAAGATGCCAAAACCTTAATTTAACTTGCATTGAGTCAATATCGTCCAAGTCATCCACAAACATATTTGGAGGTTGATGCCGTCCATCAAATAGATTCAATATCACCTTTGTGGCTCGCCTAAAGAATTTCGTATTAAAATATTTGCACTTCGAGCCTTCTTTATATTTGGTACATCCGTAGAATCTTCTCGGGATTCAATCGAGTTCACAATGTTTTTCTTGAACACATAATAGACGCTCATCTTCTCCTTCACTTCATTGGGAGGAATTCGAACCACTGCTGAAGGTCCTACTCTCCATTTCCAAGATTGAGCAATACAATTTGGGGGCAAACTAAAATTAGAGCTCGGGAGCCTTCAATTGGGGATTTTGGTCGATTTAGGATATTTAATATGGGGGACATGGAAGACGATGTCGTTTTAGACAAGGATTGCTTAATGAGCTTTCTAGTGAGCCAAGTTGCCCAATTTTATTAATAACATAACACCACGTCATATTTCCGACAAGCTTCGCCACAATAGTACATGACATCCCAAAAAGCATTATCATAAGCTTTTTCAAACCATCTTTCAAGTCCTTCCTCGGAACACAATAAAGCAACTTTTGTACTTTGCATGGAAAATAATACAATAAATTTCTAATAAAGGGATAAGTGCTTCAAAAGTCCTACAACTTGGCACGAAAATGCATTGAGTCCTAAAACTTGTAAAAAGTGCATTTAAGTCCTAAAACTTGTTAAAATGTTTCAAATGAGTCCTAAAATCGACCTTGTCTGATTTCTTGACGGAAAAAGCTAACGTGGCCCCCGTGTGGCTTTTTTTAATCGTTTCTCTCTCATCCGTTGCGAATAGTTTTAAAAAAAAATGCCACGCATTCAAAACGACATCATGTCTCTTCTTCACCATCTCGTTACCTCCCCCTCCATCTGTACATCTTTTTCACCGTTGTGTTCCCCCTCCCCCCTCCGTATCTACGTATGCTTTCACTATTCCAAGTGAACCCTAAGCCCCAAATGGAATTTGCGCGAACCCTAAGCCCTAAATCAAATTCGTCCGAATCCTAAGCCCCAAATCAAATTCGTCTGAATTGCAGTTCTCTTGCGATTTGGGTCCTCATCGACCTTGAGTTCGATGCTGGTTGTGAGTTCGTGTTCTTTCCTTTGACGATTGCAAGTTCGTGCGAAGACCTCTCTTGCGGGAGTCTCGACATCTCAACAGAGAAGCGATTGACGTCGGGGACGATGACAAGGTTAGTGACGGCGATGGCGACTCCTCCTCACGCAAGTATCGCTCTCTACATTTTAGCATTTTGGGTATGTCATGGTAATGCTACGATTTCTTTTGTTTTACAAAGGTGCTTTAATCTCTGCATTATGCAAAACGACGTCAGTTGGCGTCCTCATTTCTTCATTATTTGGAGTTCAGAAAGCTCGAGTTTGACACACATCGACTTTATGTTATCTTCTTTGACGATTGCGAGTTCGTGCAAAGACATGTCTTGCGGGCATCTCGGCGTCTCATCGGCAAGCGAGCGGCATCAAGGACGGCGATGGTGACTCCTCATGCAGGTATCGCTCTTTACGTTACAATATTTGGGTATATCATGGTAATATTACGATTTTTGTTTTTGTTTTGCAAAGGCGTTTTACTCTCTACATTATAGTGGCATTCTACTCTTTGCATTATGGTTGTTTTGCATTTTCCAATTGTTGCGATAAATTAGAACATTGCTACAAATTAGAACATCGCCTACCGAAAGGCGACAATAGGTCCCTCGCTCTCGCTATTGATCATGTAGTTTCATTGTGGTTGTAAAGAGCATTATGCTAATTTGTTGTTTATGTATTGATTGTTAGTCTTTTATAAAAATATCTTCAATTTAGAACTTGAACATTACTTCGATAACTTGATGATTGAAAGTGCTCTGCTCTTTGTTTCCTTATAAGTCCAATGGCCGAGAACAAAGTTTATGTCACCATTCGCTATGGAGGTAAATTTAAAGTTGGCCCACCGTTGGAATACATAGGTGGAAGGGCTGATGTTGCTGAAATAAGTTTAAGTAAGAGTTCATTGTCTAGTATAATTGAAGATATTGAGGCTTTGGGTGTGTGTAGAATAGAGAAACTCGAAGGGCGAGCCCGAGGGAGAGAGAGAGAGCCCCGGCCAGATTTGACCAAACCCAGGCCTCGCCGTCACCGTCGTTGCTTGCCATGGCCTCCACCGTCGCGAATCGCCCCCCTGCTGTCGCCGTTGTAGCCCCCGTTCAAGAAAAGGTAAAGAGCCCGTAGTTGTTGTCCTTGCCGTTCATCGTAGCCCCCTTCCGTCGCCGTCGCCGTCGTCGTCGTTGCTGTCACCGCCGTCGCCATCGCCGCATTTGGGAAACCCTAGGGTTCCCGATTTTCCGGGATGCGACCCCGGGTAGGCGGGTCAGACCCGGATTGGGAACTAGGTAGGGATCTCGCAGATTACGGGGGCGGCGGAAATTCGGGTTGCGAGTCAGAGCCGGGTCGGGTAGGGTTTCGCTAGGGAGCAAGTTGTGGAGCTGGGTCATCGAACCGGGTAGGGTGTCCCCGAACGCCTGGCCACAACGCCGTTTCAAATAAATAAATAAAAAAAGAAAGGAAAAAAATCTGAGTCGGGCCCACGTCGCGTGCGGGTCGCCGGCCCGGGCCGGACCCAACCCGCGGATCTGACCCAAGTGAGTTTTTATAATACTTTTAAATAAATAATAAATAAATAAATAATTTATTCAAAAAAATCAAAAATAATTTATTTTCGAAAAAATATTAAAAAATGTTTTAATTTCCAGAAAATCGAAAAATATTTAAAAATGTTAAAAAAATGTTTTATTTTCAAAAAATTGAGAAAAATCAAAAATAATTTATTTTCCAAAAATATTGAAAAATATTTAAAAAAATATTTTATTTTCCGAAAATCAAAAAAATAAAAATATTCCATATTTTTCCAAAATAGCAAAAAATCCCTTTTATGTCCAAAAACTAAGAAATGTTTTTTCTCCCAAAAATGCATGGAAAATCCCTCGAACATCCAAAAACCTTAAAGTTTAAACAAGATTACGTACCGAAAGGATATTAGTGATTAACTAGTGTAATCAAGTCCCCGATCCTAATTTCTCTGGTTGCGCAGGAGTGAGTGTTTCTCACGATACTTCGCTTGGGTTTCTAATCAACCCACCCCAAATCGATTAGTGGCGACTCCATTTTAAAAATTGATTTATAGGTTAAAAACTTGGACCATTAAGTCGTGAATTGGTGGACTTGGGAGAGTCTGGGCATAACTAATTTCAGTCGAGCCATTAGCCTCCTTAGGCGCTCGTACCCGATTACAGGCACCGAAAAAAAAAAGAAGTCGCGACAGCTTGGCGACTCCGCTGGGGAATTTGAAGACTTAGGCCATTTTTGTCTTGTTTAAATTCTTTATTGACTTAGGTTTTTTGTTCTGTATGCAGGTCGAAAGCTTAGAAATTTATTTTAATTTTGCTTAAAATAGATTATCGTGTGATTATAAACTACTGTACATGCTTTACTATTTTAACACTACACATGGCACACACAACCCGGCCGTCGGACCTGGGCCGCCCTAGGATTTCTAGGATGGTGTTAAGAAAGATACGACCTTGAACGCGAGACTGCGATGTAGAGGTTGCCTTTCTTTTCCCTGAATTTCTTAGCCGAAGTTAAGAGGATATGCTGTTAACGCGAGACTGTGACGGACGGATACCCTTTTAATTTCATCAAGCCTTATGAGTTAGAAATCGAGCCGCACGTCCCATCTGTATGTCTTTGTGCTTGCCATTTTATTTAAAAGAAAAGTGATTTCTTTACTTTTACTTAGTCTTTTTATTTGGCCCATGGCAATTTAGGATAAGCATTTCAAGTCCCAGTTTATATGCGATGGGGAAAGACGATATCCAGTTCATTCCTGCTCCCAAGGCAGAGCTCTTCAGATGGTGGGGTCAATTGGACCAGTATGCCCAAGAACGCGTAAAAGCCAAAGTCGGTCATCTCCTATCATTGATTTAAATCACTGTTCATCCCAAAGTCATACAAGCCATGGCACAATTCTGGTGCCCGAAGACGACTACTTTTATGTTTGGTGGGTTTGAGCTAACCCCAACACTGGAAGAATACAGTATCATCACTAGAATGCCTCTTGAGAAAAAGCTTGTTAGGCCATCAACAGGCATTATCCCGTTAAGTGGGTTAGCACGACTTTTAGGAACTGAAATCCACGCTATGAGGCAAATTCTTGAAAACAACCATAATACCTACCCACTAGAATTCATAAATGCTTGTTTTCAAAATCAACCTATGACCCAAAAAAGCGAGATTTTCATCTTGGCCTTTTTTGGGTTCATCATTTTCCCCCATCAAAGAAATGTCATAAGTCCTAAGATAGCATGGATAGTTGATCATATCTCGATGGGGCAAAATTATGTCAACATGATTTTAACTGAAACATTTTTGTCCTTTAATCGTTTTAAAGAAAACACGGAGAAAATCATGCGGGTCTCTTCGGAAATTTTACAAGTCTGGTTCTTTTCTCACCTAAGTGAATTCCGAGGCTTCATGCAATCATCTGAAATGAATGATTTCGAAAATCCATTATTTATGGTTTTAGGACCATACACTTCCAATCAAAGTTGTTTAAATTGGATAAACTTCCTAAAAGACCCGACTCTTGAGGCATTCCAATGGTGTGCTGGTTGGTTCAATGAAAAGAGAGCTCACTTTGCTTTCAAGCACCGGTATCCAATTCCGTTACTCGGCCTCACCGGTGCCACTTCCTATTTCCCACATAGGGTGGCACGACAGTATGGAGCCCTTCAGGAGATCCTACCATCTTTCAAGAAGAGGGTCCCTTCACTCCTTTTCACCTATCAAAGTTTTGAATACACGTTCAAGATTAACATTATCGAGGAAGCATGGAACAAGTGCCATCGCAAAAGGATCGTGGTACCTGAAGGGCTTGAGGGAGAAGAAAAAGCCCACCACGCCTCTATGTCCTACATCCACAACCATCGTATCCCGACAAAATGGAAGCCATCAATCCCTCACTCAATCAGCAAGAGCAGCTAGCACGAGCAAGCAGAGCTTATGGAGAGGGATTTCGGAATGAACTGGATACACACCTCGGAGCCAGTCCAAGAAAGCAAGCCTCTGCGCAAGCGCAAGACTCCCCGTCGCATATAAATTGGCAATCATGTGCCCCTTAGTATTAATAGTGTGAAAGTTTTGTCCCATTGTTTAGAGACTTTTGTTTAATATCTAGTATTTTATTCTATCATTTCAATTTCAAGTTTTAGATGTCAGAAGTCTGCGGTTTATAAAATCCTCTTTTGATAAATAAAAAAGTAATTAGGCCGTTGCCATGGGTCAATCTTTGTTACTTTCATGCTCATTCATTGTTTTCGCAACAAACAGGTAATTATGAATTACCGGCCACCAATCGCCCGCGAATGGCCTCATGCAATAGGGCCCGATCAGAATGATGTACAAAATCGCCTCATTAACATTGAAGATGGCGTAAGACAGATGTCCATTGTCCTTCAACAACTCTCGAGACAAATGAAATCCACTCAAGCTGAGCCTAACTCTGTAATTGCCTTAAACACCATCATGACACCCGCAAATTTGCCAGAAAATAGCCAGTACCATAGACAATTTGAAAGGATCATGAAAAAGTTAAGCCAGCTACAGGAGCGGAATCCCATGGACCTGTCCAATTACACCGGCATTGAGATCCCTGAAAAACTCAAAGCACCCGAATGCATAAAGTATGCTGATACCTCCTGCCCAGAGACCTACTTGCAGGCCTACCTGGTTCGAAGGATGATTCAATTGTACCAATCAAGCTTGACTGGCCCTGCCTTGCGATGGTACATTGTCAGGAAGATTAGTCCCCTTAAAACCTGGAAGGAACTAATTCATGTTTTTCACCAAGAGTATAATATTAACATCACCCCTAACATCACCTTGCCCTACGAAGAGCCGATGATCGTGGAGCGCGAGGAGTCATTAGTCGATGAGATAGGAGAAGGGCATGTCAATGAAGCCTTGCATGATAAATGGGCAGCTGAGCAGCATTCTGTTACTGGAAAATTTCCCACTAGGAAAGGCAAGGAGCCTCTGTACGAGATCAAAGACACAGAGCCTGTTCAAGAATAGGGCACGACTGGACAACTCCCCAAGCTTACTCCAAGAGTTAGGGTTCAAAGAATACCAACCCCTATCAACCTAGGAAGTGAATCAGACAGTGAAACTCTAATGTCTCTCACTTCCCTTGACAGAATCAAGCTGGCAAAACGAAGGGCCCTACTCAAAAGGTCTGGACCAAAAGCCAAGAAAAGAAAGCCTAAGCAGATCAATGCAGCATCTGCTGGCGAGCCACCGCACCAAAGCTTCGACCATCCCCTAGAATATAACCCTGAAGACTTCCCTGCCCTAGAATACAATCCCAAGGACTTTCAGCGTTATTTCGACAATGAAACCGACGACTCATCGTATAACTGTTTCCTACTCTCACCCAAGGATGAAGGCCCGTCAGAAGAGGAAGTATACGTCTTTATCTGCTACGATCCTAACGAAGTACTAAGCTCGTCCTCTGACCATGAGGATAGCTTCAATACTTCATCCTCATTCGGAAATTTTGACCAAGAAGAAAACAATGGGGTAATCTCGGTAGAGTCCAACTTCCTTGAAACAGAAAAATTCACCACTATAACGAATATGCAGTGGGAAAACCAGTGGCCTAACCAGGATACATCAAGCCCGTCTGGCGCTCATAGGATCATGACCCTTGGAGAGATGTGGATACCCAATCTCCGCAAGTATAACGGCACAACTTGTCCCGTGGCCCACTTGCAGTACCTCCATGCTGAAATGAGTCGGTACTATGGCCCAATGTCATTCACAACTCAAGCCTTCCAAGAAAGTCTTACGGGGTCTGCATTACAATGGTTCATCACAGCAGATATCTACCTTATGAGAGATTGGAATGAGTTGTCTTCTGCATTCCTGCTTTAGTATCAAAGCCAGATTGGGACTGAAGTGCCTTGTCAAAACTTGGTTCACTTTAGAAGAAGACTAATGAAGGATTTCCGAGCGTATGCAAGGAGGTGGGAAGCTTTTATGATGCAAACTTACCCTCAACTGGCCGAAGAAGAAATGATAAAGCTATTCATAGGGGCTTTACCTCGCAAGCATCGTTGTTGGTTGCATGGGTTGCACTTCCATAGCTTCAATGAAAGTGGTCCTCTCATGCGAATACTTCGAGTCTACTGGAGGCGAGGAACTCAAAGGCGCCTGATTTCAAAACCAACTCTATCAAAAAGATCCTTCCTATCCCCTTTAACTTAGTGTGAGGGGGGGCATTTGAAGCAAGCGCATCAGATGAACTTACCAAATTCGAAGACACCTTGCCAAGAAAACATGGGCAAACAGAAAGAAGCATCCCATTTCAAAAGGGAAGCGAAAAATAGAATGTAATAGGTACATGCATACGGTTGAAATCAAGCCATCCCCAGGAGCTCTGTGCACTCCACCTCGCTCCTACCCAACTCCTTCACAAGCCCGAACAATATCTTTTCCCCACAATGTGCCTGAGTAACTAGATGTTGTGATTTCGTCAACAGAATTTCTAGCTTTGACAAGCCAAGAAGCATAGAAAAAGAATTTCTTCTCTTGAATTGGCTAGTGTCAATAGGGAGAAAATCTAGACAGTTGAAGCGGTCTCTAGCCCCCTATTCAAAATGAGGACCTAGAAACCTCACTTCATGCTCCAGATGCCTGCTCTCCTAAGAAGTGATTGCCTTCAGAGAATTGAAAGTTTTGATTGTCCATCTCAGATTCCATAGAAGCTTGAAGTACATGACTTTGCTCAATGCTGCTAATGGTCATATGGTTAAAAATAGAATTCCACAGAATGAAGGCGTTGCGAGTCATCAATTGTGTACACGGGGCCACAACTGAGGAGGGCCAAATCGAAAGAAATGTCAAGTTGTGCCAGGACGAAAAGTCTATCATTGACATTCAAATATCCTTAGGAGTTAGCAAATACAAACTTTGGAGAAGAGTAATTTGGTATCGTTTCCAATACCCCTCCTCTAAATTCACTTTTGACATATTTCCCCTATTGGCAGGAAGCATCTGGATTCAAGAGCCGAACTTGACGGTCAGGTTTGGCAAATCAGTATTGGCCAAGCCAGTACGTGGAAATGACCCGCATCAAATTCACCTGGCTTCATGTAAAAGGACGCGTCATCTAGGAGCCAATTCAGAGAATAATCGACCTAACGAAGCAATGGACATAGGACTTCGTGTCCCCCTCTCACTTTAGGTTCAACCAATCGTCTGCAAACCAGTGAAGGATAAAGTTGTATCACTTCCAGTTATTCGACTCTTAAAAGAGTTTATGACTAACACATTCCCTCTTGTCTGTTGTAGGATCACTTGACTGTCAAAAACACAGATAACAAATCAATGAGAGGCATTACAAACTCTTCCAAGCAAAATGGTGTCTCAAGTATCGCCAAAGCAAATGACAAAGACCCTTCAGGCCTCAAGTCACTTATGATCTTGGCCCTACTAGTTGAGCCATTTCCACAGCTTCTCTTCTACAAGAGGCAAGAGTAGAAATTCCTAATCAGATTCCCAATCCTTGGCTGATCATTCATATGTCATGTCCCCAACTAATAGGAGCAATCTATCGACACTCATTTGTGAATAACCCTTTGTAAATAACTCTTTTGATGTTCAAATTTCAAACACATTTGTGAATACCATTCCACCAAGTAAACACCCCTAAAGCTGTTAATAAGTTTTTCTTGAGTAAAAAGCCATTCACTTATTTTGAGAGTACAAACTCTATCACATCATACACTGCATGCCTTTTTCCAAGTGAATTTTGCATGATGATTTTGTCTGTCTAAATCTTTGATTCTATTAAGGATTATTAGAATAGACAGCTGAGTGAAGAATACAAGATTAATTGAGCATGCTGGATGAGGCACATCAGAATGATGGCAGGCAAGCCATATCCTACACACAATCCCCCATCTATACACTTGTGAGATGAGTGCAGAAAATTCCATGACTACAGGGTAAAGAGTTCTCTCACGAATGGTATGATGATCAAAGCAGTGAGAGGCATTCCATCGCTCACTTTGAGCCCCATACACTGACAAATTTCTGCTATACTCCCAACAAAGAACCACCCCACACTAGGGTAAGTCGAAAGCAAATCAGCATCACAAGGTGAGAAAGGGGATATAAATTTTCTTGCTTGCACTTGCATCAATCTTCGAGTGTCTTTATTGCATATGAATACTCGCGTTAATTTAAGTGCCCTAGAGTCGTGAAGAGTAATTCTTTATTTACGCACTTGTATCCATTGTACAACTCAATTAAGTCTGTAAATTCACCCTCACATGGAGGCAAAGCAGAAGCCACTGTCGTTTGAGAAGCATAATCAGAAGTGCAAGAAAAAGATGAAGACTCCATAGTCTAACAAAGGCATTTGCTTGAACTTGTCAAGATCAGTTCCTCAAGCAACAAGAACAAAAAACTGGGGCATAAAAAAGCAGTGTACCTGGTAAAAGCAAGGTCAATGCCCATAAATGAAGAACTAAAATAAAAAATGGGGGCATGAAAAAGTAGTATGCCTGGTAAAAGCAAGGCCAATGTCCTTTGGTCAAAAATATTCTCAAGAGAAGTTACTGTTGTGGTTCAATTGATAGAGCCTCCATTTGACAGTGAGAAAAAAAAAAGATCGGTGACAAATGCCAAGGCAATCACCAACTCTCACCCTCTTGCATGTGAGCCAAGTTTATGTTACATTCCTATTGTAAAAGTCTCTTCAGACTAGGGGCACTTCAATTAACGTAGGATTTCATATGTGCATAAGCATCACTCGAAGAAGTACGAGCAAGATTACTCTATCTCTTTTCGCAGGATTCTTGACTTGCAAACCAGGAGATGATTGTGCGGCACTTCGTTCACGAGCCTTGACCTCAACGGTCCCATTTGATGAGCCGTTGACTAAGTCTTCATCACAATTTCAATAAAGACCTCTCACAATGGTAAAGTCATACCACTTGCAAGAATACTCGGACCCCTGTTGACATGATGACAGTGAGATAGTGTGGTCCTTATAAATCCTGCATTAATGGTCAGGATGGCCTTTTCCAAGAGAGTGAGTGAAAAGTCCTTTCAGACTGAAAGTCCCTCATCTGGCATGCTCAAGACATCTACATTCTAAATGAAGGTTGTCTTTCAAAATCTTCCCTAATGGAAATCAAATGATGCAAAACTGACAAAATTGTCGTGCATAAATCACATTTAAATTCATGAATTTGCAGCATATACAATCATATGTGTATACTGTGCAAATAGCAAGCATACTCTCATTGACTAGAGATATTGCTAGGTAAGCATATCTCTATCCCCATTTGTCTTAAAGTACCTATCACTATCCAGATACTCTCTTCTTGACACTCGACCGATTCGAGTCGTCCCTTAAGTTTGGGTGCTTGCAATTGTCTAAGTATCCCCTTGTCTTTGAGTACCCACCACTTGCCGAGTACTCCCTCTTATTGACACTTGACCTGTTCAAGTTGTCCCTAGAGTATTGATACTTGTGACTGACCAAGTATCCTTTAATCTTTGAACACCTACCGCTGTCTAGGTATCCCCTTATCTTCAAGTACCTGCCGCCATCTAGGTACTCCCTTTTCATGACACTCAACCTATCCGAGTTGTCCCGAAATTACATCATTGAATACTTAAGTATTCCACTGCGTTGTGCACCTGCAATTACCTAGCCATCCAGGTAAGCCTTGTACTACATTCAAATTCTCATTACCAGAAGGTGAGAGACCTTCACAAATATCCCAAGTATGTCCTCGATATTCCCCTTTACCAGGAGGTGAGAGACCTTCATGAATATGCGAGGCACGTCCTCAATATTCCCAATTACCAGGAGGTGAGAGACCTTCATGAATATCCAAGGTACGCCCTCAATATTCCCATTACCAGAAGGTGAGAGACCTTCATGAATATGCGAGGCACGTCCTCAATATTCCCAATTACCAGGAGGTGAGAGACCTTCATGAATATCCAAGGTACATCCTCGATATTTCAACTACCAGGAGGTGAGAAACCTTCACGAATATGCGAGACCCATCCTCGATATTCCCATTGCCAGGAGGTGAGAGACCTTCACGAATATCTCAGGTACGCCTTCGATATTCCCATTACCAGGAGGTGAGAGACCTTCACAAATATGCGGGGCACGCCGTCGATATTCCCATTACCAGGAGGTGAGAGACCTTCATGAATATCCCAAATACGCTCTCGATATTCCCATTACCAGGAGGTGAGAGTCCTTCATGATTATCCTAAATACGCCCTCGATATTCCCAATTACCAGAAGGTGAGAGACCTTCACAAATATCTCAGGTACGTCCTCGATATTCCTAATTACCAGGAGGTGAGAGACCTTCACGAATATCCCAGGTACGTCCTCGATATTCCCCTTTACCAGGAGGTGAGAGACCTTCATGAATATGCAAGGTACGTCCTCGATATTCTCCTCTACCAGAAGGTGAGAAACCCTTACGAATATACAAGACCCATCCTCGATATTCTCACTACTAAGAGGTGAGAGACCTTCACAAATATCCCAAGTACGCCCTCAATATTTCCCAATTGCCAGGAGGTGGGACACCTTCACAAATATCCAAGATATGTTCTCAATATTTCTAATTATCAAGTACCCCTTCGATACTTGTGAATGTCCAAGTATCCCCCAAGAATTCATACTTGTGATCATCCAAGTACCCCTTCAATGCCTATGGTCAGCCAAATGCCCATTGTGACGCCTGCAAAGGCCCAAATATCCTTAAGGTTAGTACTTGTGAATATCCAAGTACTCTTTGATATACTTGTGAATGTCCAGGTATCTTCCAGAATCAATGCCCTAAGAAAGGTCGGCACATCGTCCCGAGAAAAGTCGGGTACCAGCTGTTGTCTTTGACAAAGGTCATACACCCCCACAAAACAAATGCCCTGAGAAAGGTCGGCGCATCTCCCGAGAAAGGTTGGGTACCAATTGGTGTCTTCGATACAAATCAAGCACCCACAAATGAGATGCCTTGAGAAAGGTCGGTGCATCTCTCGTCAAGGTGATCGAAGAAAGGTTCGGGTCCTAGAGAAGCAATTTCCCATCACGGCGACCGAAGAATGGTTCGGGTCCGAGACAAACCACTAATTGCTCTAATAGGCAACTGAAGAATGGTTTGGGTCCTAGGGGAGCAATCTCCCGTCAAGGCGACCGAAGAAAGGTTCGGGTCCTAGACAAATTATTGATTGTTTTAACAGGTGACTGAAGAATGGTTCGGGTCCTAGAGAAGCAATTTCCCGTCACGGCAACCGAAGAATGGTTCGGGTCCGAGACAAACCACTGATTACTCCAACAAGCGACTGAAGAATGGTTCGGGTCCTGGAGGAGCAATCTCCCGTCAAGGCGACCGAAGAAAGGTTTGGGTCCTAGACAAACCATTGATTGTTTTAACAGGCGACCGAAGAATGGTTCGGGTCCTGAGAAGCAATTTCTGTCACAAAGAACCGAAGAATGGTTCGGGTCCTGGAGGAGCAATCTCCCGTCAAGGCGACCGAAGAAAGGTTTGGGTCCTAGACAAACCATTGATTGTTTTAACAGGCGACCGAGGAATGGTTCGGGTCTTAGAGAAGCAATTTCCCGTCACGGCAACCGAAGAATGGTTCGGGTCCGAGACAAACCACTAAGTACTCCAACAAGCGACCGAAGAATGGTTCGGGTCCTGGAGGAGTAATCTCCCGTCAAGGTGACCGAAGAAAGGTTCGGGTCCTAGACAAATCATTGATTGTTTTAATAGGCGACTAAAGAATGGTTCGGGTCTTGGAGAAGTAATTTCCCGTCACGGCGACCGAAGAATGGTTCGAGTCCGAGACAAACCACCGATTGCTCCAACAGGCAACCGAAGAATGGTTCGAGTCCTGGATGAGCAATTTCCCGTCAAGGCGATCGAAGAAAGGTTTGGGTCCTAGATAAATCATTGATTGTTTTAACAAGCAACCGAAGATTGGTTCGAGCCTTGGAAAAGCAACCTCCTCATATCACCAGGTAAGATGACGCCTTGATACTTGCCAAACTTGGGGTTCACACCCTATCTCACTCACTCCCGGTAAGTAACTACAGGTATCTTCTTATCTGTCTTAGTATATGTAAAGCTATATTGCTCTTTTTTTGCATAGAATAATAGGTTTCAAATAAAATATAATATAATCTGCTACGTATGCACAGATAAAATTTAGGCATCAGTTTGTCTTTAAATGCAACATCTGTGAACTCACCTTCAAAGAGGGGCAGCTGTTGACGCCTAAATTATTTCTTTTCAATTATGTTATTTTATTTTATTAAAAAAAAGGATTTTATCTTATTTTGTTTGTCTCAGAAAAAACGAAAAAACGGGAAAAAAGCGGAAAAGTCCTCGCATGGGCCCGTAAGGCCCATTTCCGCCTTGGCCCGGCCCTGCCAGGTTGTCTCCTTCCTTGCGCCTCTACAACACACGCGTAGGGGGCGCGACGGAGGGGAAGGGAGTGGATGGACAGCGATGGCGCACGTGAAGCAGGGGGGTGGTTGGCGTTGAATGGGACACCGATTCGGCCGGCGAGGGTTGTGGCAGCCGCCAGTTGAGCTCCGACGACTAGCCACCCCTCGGCCTATAAATAGGCCTCCATTTCCATCGTCGAAACAAGCGCACAGAGAGATCAGAGAGAGAGAGAGACCACCGGAGCTCGAGATCCCCTGGGAGACTTCGGGGAGCTCGAGTGCAAGGCCGGCCGAGTCGGAGCCGGGTCGGGTAGGGTTTCGCCAGGGAGCGGGTTGTGGAGCCGGGTCATCGAGCCGGGCCGTGTCCTCGATTGCCCGGCCACGACGCCGTTTCAAATATAAAAATAAAAATAAAAAAAAAAAGGAAAAAAAAAATCTCGAGTCGGGCCGCAATGCGTGCGGGTCGTCGGCCCAGAGTCGGACCCAACCCGCGGATCCAACCCGGGTCGGTTTTATAATATTTTTAAATAAATCAATAATAAATAAATTATTTATTTCAAAAAAATCAAAAATAATTTATTTTCGAAAAAATATTAAAAATGTTTTAATTTCTAGAAAATCGAATTTTAAAATGTTAAAAAAATGTTTTATTTTAAAAAAACCAAGAAAAATCAAAAAAATTTATTTTCCAAAAATACTGAAAAATATTAAAAAATATTTTATTTTCCGAAAAGTCAAAAAAGTCAAAAATATTCCATATTTTTCCAAAAATACCAAAAAATCCCTTTTATGTCCAAAAATTATAAAAAGACCCAGAAAATGTTTTTCCTCCCAAAAATGCATGGAAAATCTCTCGAACATCCAAAAAACTTTAAGGTTTAAACAAGATTAGGTACCGAAAGGGTATTACTGATTAACTAGTGTAATCAAGTCCCCGATCTTAGTTTCTCTGGTTGCGCAGGAGTGAGTATTTCTCCCGATACTTCGTTTGGATTTCTAATCAACCCACCCAAAATCAATTAATGGCGAGTCCATTTTAAAAATTGATTTACAAGTTAAAAACTTGGACCATTAAGTTGTGAATTGGTGGACTTGGGAGAGTTCAGGCATAACTAATTTTAGCCGAGCCATTAGTTTCCTTAGGCACTCGTACCCGATTACGGGCGTCGAAAAAAAAAAGAGGTCGCGACAATAGGCTCAAAAATGACGATTATAGTGAGGCAACTGGTACTTCCCAGCCACCAATTGTGGATGAGGCTCAATTGGTACGGAACAGAGTATGCTAATTTAGATGAAGAAGACAGTATTCAATCGATTTTAAATGATGAGGTTGATAAAGAGGTTGATGTTATTTCAAGAAGGAGAAGTAGGTTCCCATCATATGATCAAAGTGGTACAAATCCTGTATTTATTGTTGGCATGACATTTGAGGATGCGACTAAGTTCAAAAATGCAATTTTGAAGTATTTTGTGGCTGAGCAAAGAGCAATCAAATACACTAAGAACACAAAAAGCTTTGTAAGAGCCAGATGTGCCCAGAAAAATTGTAATTGGATGATCTATGGTGCTCTTGATAGCAAAAATGAGTCATTTCATTTGAGAAGGTATATAAATCAGCATATATGCAATATTACTTTCGAAAATAAGAGAGTGTCTAGTACTTATTTAGCTAAACACTTCATGATTCTTATTTCTGCAATGTCTAAAATCAAAGCACTTAAGTTAAAGAAATTAGTCAGAGAACAACTGGGAGTAAATGTCACTTTCAGTCAATGTAGGAGAACAAAGCTGAAAGTATTGAAGGAACTATAAGGCAATTACAAGAAGAAATATGCATAAATGTATGACTACTTGGGAGAGCTTTACACTGCAAGCCCTTCAAGCAATTTTAAACTAAAAGTTGAAAGGCCATTGCCAAATTCTCTACCATTATTTGATAGGGCTTACATTTGCTTTGATGCTTGCAAGAAAAGTTTTTTGGCTGGATGTAGGAAAATCATTGGATTAGATGGATGTTTTTTGAAGGGTTTGATCAAGGGCGAGTTGTTATGTGTCGTAGGAAGGGATGACAACAATCAAATGTATCCAATGGCATGGGCAGTTGTAAGAATCGAGAATAATGACACATGGACTTGGTTTATTGAATTGTTGAAGTCATACCTCGATATGTATAATGGTGACGGATGGGCTTTGATAAGTGACCAACAAAATGTATGCTTTTCTTTTTGTTTTCATTTGTAAATTGATGGTGACATCACAATGCTTTTCTTTCTGTTTTCATATATATTTTTTCTTTTTTTGGGTAATTGTCAGGGTCTCGTTCAATCTGTAGCTAAACTTTTGCCAAATCCAGAGTATAGGATGTGTGCAAGGCACATATATTCCAACTTGGGTAAAAAATACAATAGAAAACAGTTGATAAGACAATTTTGGAGATGTGTCAAGAGTAATAATATGTCAAATTTTGAGGTGCATAGACAGAGGTTGAAGGAAATGACTTAGGAAGATCATGATGATTTATTCTGTATTGAGCCAAAACATTGGTGCAAAGCCTTCTTTGACACCAACATTCAATGTGATGTTGTTGATAATAATCTCAGTGAAGCTTTTAATGGCAGGTGTGTGGAAGTTAGGTGCAAGGCCATTATGAGTATGCTGGAGGATATTAGAATCATGATTATGAATATAATGCATACTTAGAGGGATGGATGTGCTAGGTGGACTAGAAATTATGGTCCAAGAATTATGCATAAGTTACATGAGAATACAACTGCTAGTAGGTATTGCCAATTGATATGAAATGGAGACGAAGGATATGAGATTACGAAAGGTAGTGACAATATGTTGTTGATTTGAATTTAAAAACTTATTCTTATAGAGCTTGGAAACTTAGTGGAATTCCATGTTGTCATGCCATTTGTGCAATACACCATAAGAGAAATGACCTGACTGACTATCTAGCTGAGTGCTTCAACAAGACAAAGTATCTAAGTACTTATCAATTCATGATGCCTACAGTGAGAGGAGAAATTTTTTGGAATAAAGCCAATAAAAGGCTCCCCAACCCCCACCAATGAAGAACATGCTTGGTAGGCCAAAAATGAATAGAAGAAAACAACCGATTAAGCTTGTAAGAGGTGATAGAATGACTAAGGAGGGTAAGCACATGACTTGTTCTGTTTACAATGTGGTTGGACATAACTGCAAAGGATGTCCTTTAAAAAAGGTATTTCCTCAACTAACTGATCATCTTAATGCCGAGCATGTCACTTTAACATGTTGTTAATCAATGCTTAATATGTGCTTCTCAAGCCAATGCTCGGGGCAATGTATGTACATCCAATGCTCGGGCCAATACAAGTACAACTGAAGCTCATGCTCAATCTCAGGCTATTCCACTGGACCAATGCTCGAAAAAAGACAAGTAATTTGTCATCTAACAATTATTGTAAATTTTATATGTCAAGGTTCCAATTTAGTAATTATGAATATATATTCAGGCTAAAACTAAAGCAACGACAATCGTAACTGGAGAAGGATCCGAAAGCCGTGCCAATGCTTTTGCAAATGCCAATTCAATAGTAGACAATAGTGGGCATATTAATACTTCTACTCAGGCTAGTACAAATGTAAGAGGGTGTAGTGCTCATGCAAATGTAAGAGAATGTAGTGCCACTGCTTCTGCTTAGGCTAGTAAGAGAATGTAGTGCCACTGCTTTTGCTTAGGCTAGTACTGATGTTAGAGGATGTAGTGGTGAGGCCAATGTTTTTGGTGAAGTTTGTTATGATCAAGGGGAAGGCATTTATTGTGCATCGGCCAATATAATGGCTAAGCATAGACCTGAAAAAATTCCGATGAGTAATACCTCAATCCCTAAGCATACATGTATTGTGACTACATTCTCATGTTGAATGAATTTTTTATTATTTCAGTTTAAAAGACCTGCCATTGAAAATGACATGATACAAAGAGAATCACAAGCTAAGAGGAGGAAAATGATAGGGTTGGGTGTTGACGCAAATCTTATGACAAACCTTCATATTCTCAAGGTGAGTAATATTGTTAAAAAATTTTAATAGCAATTGCTTATCTTCTTAAGCTAAAAACATGCTCATTATTATGTAACCTAATACAACTGGTGCAAGAATCTTTAACCTACCGGATAAAAGGATAGTTTCAAGAGCTACATCAACAGTAAAGGTGCATTCCCAAGTCAGTGCCCAACCTCGGTCATATCATGTATCAGCAGCTCCTCAAAAACAAATTGCGGTGACACCGAAGCCACCATTACAACCCAAGGCCAATTCCCAATCTCAGTCATCTCATGCAACAGTAGCTCCTTCAAAGCACGTTGCAATGAAGCCAAAGGCACTATCGCAACCTGAGGCTAGTTCCCAGGCTCAATTATCTCAAGCTACAAGAGCTTAGAAGCCTCTTGGTTTAAAGCAAAAGACACCATCACAACCCCAGGCAAGTTCCCAACATCAATCATCTCATGCAACATTAGCTCCTCGAAAGCATATTGTGATGAAGCCAAAAGCACTATCACAACCTGAGGCCAGTTCTCAGGCTTAGTCATGTCAGGCTATAATAGCTCAGAAGCATCTTGGTTTAAATCGAAAGGCACCATCACAACCCTAGGCAACTCCCCGAAAACACATTGCGGTGAAGTCGAAGCCACTATTGCAACCTAAAGCCAGTTCCCAGCTCAGTCATCTCGGGCTACAACAACTCCTCCACAGCCTATCGCTGTGAGACCATATATAAGGAAAAATGCTAAAATTATGAATCAAGTGAAGGCTCAACCTACTGGACCACCGGAGACCATCATATTGGATTAATATGTTTGCTGAAATTGGTGTTGTTAAGTGAATTTATGTCAATTATTAGCTAGTTTTCTATATGAGACATGTAGCGTTTGTGCATAAAACTTTTTGTGCACTGAAAGTACATATTTTGTTGAAAAGAACCTTTTGTGCACTAAAAGTACAGGCATTTTGTTGAACAAAACCTTTTGTGCACTGAAAATGTAAGCATGTTACTTTATCAATGAATCGTGTTTTAACGAGTTATGTGGAATGCTTGGTTTTGGTTTGGATAATGCACGAAAGTGGTTGCTCTTCAAGATTGTTGATAGGTGATTACTGAAATTGGCCATGAAGAATTTTCATTCTTCCAATACTTTTGTCATCTTCTTTCCCATACATTGTTAATAGGTTTCAAATTTATTCTAGTGGCAATAGCTCATATAGTGTTATTAATAAGCACACAAATCAAGCAACAATTTTCAATCCGAAAGTAATTTCTCGCATGGCAAGCAACCAGTCTTGCAAACTACAAACTCACATCAGATTTCATTCCCATCTCAATTATCCACAACTAGTGTTCAAACTTACAAACTTAGAAATAAGGTACTATGGAAGACTTAAAAAATTCCCACCAACTTTCACATTACATATAACCAATACAACAATATAACACATGCATAGAATGAATGCTGATTGATATAGCATCTTTCCTTTATTTACTCATGCAAGCTCCTCTTTTAAATGTCTATTTTTCGCCTTTTGAGTCTTCATTTCAGCTAGCAATGAGCTCACATCGACTTTGTCACGCCTTGATTGGCTTGATTCACACAATGCTTGATTTCTTTCAAGTAGGTCAACTATCATGTCCCTCACACAATCTAGTATCTTTGGATCAACCCACATGAAAAAATCACAGCAACTTGGACTATTAAACTTAGCACATCCATGGAATCTTCTTCTTGCGTTTTTTCCTGTCTTTGCCATAAGAATTGGCAATTGAAGACTACAATAACATGTTGGCTTCGAGTTGACCTCATTAGGAGTTACGCCACTTGATTCAGATGTTGGCTCCCTCATTCTTCTGGGTTTCGTATTATAGGAACCTAATAGAAGTATATTAGCTATATTATAATTCCTTCATAACATCTTCATATAAGTAACTTCTACATAATGCAATGTGTTTACTTGATAGATTTAGGAGATGTTTTCAATCTCCAAAAAACATCTCTCTTTTCATATGCACTGGATGAATAGACAACCATAACTTACTAGTATTAGAGAATGGAAAACAACAAAATGCTATAATGCATAAAGCAATACCTACGTGAGGAGTCGCCATCGTCGTTGCTGACCATGTTGTCGTCCCCAACGCCAATCGCTTCGCTGCTGAGATGTCGAGACTCTTGCAAGAGAGGTCTTCGCACAAACTCGCAATCGTCAAAGGAAAGAACACAAACTCACGACCAGCATCGAACTTGAGGTCGATGAGGACCCAAATCGCAAGAGAACTGCAGTTTGGACGAATTCGATTTTGGGCTTAAGGTTCGGACGAATTCGATTTGGGGTTTAGGGTTTGCGCGGATTCAATTTGGGGCTTAGGGTTTGCTCGGAATAGCGAAAGCAGACGTAGAGACGGAGGGGGGAGGGGGAACACGACAATGAAGAAGACGGAGGGGGAGGTAACACGATGGTGAAGAAGAGACACGGCATCATTTTGAATGCGTGGCATTTTTTTATAAAACTATTTGCAACAGAGGAGAGAGAAACAATTAGAAAAAGCCACGCGGGGGCCACGTCCGCTTTTTCCGTCAAGAAATTAGACGGCGTCGATTTTAGAACTCGTTTGAAACATTTTGATAAGTTTTAGGACTTAAATGCACTTTTTGCAAGTTTTATAACTCAAATGCATTTTCGTGCCAAGTTGTAGGACTTCTTGAGCACTTATCCCTTTATTAGAAATTTATTGTATTATTTTCCATGCAAAGTACAAAAGTTGCTTTATTGTGTTCTGAGGAAGGACTTGAAACATGGTTTGAAAAAGCTTATAATAATGCTTTTAGGGATGTCATGTACTATTATCTTCATGGTGAATAAGTAAAAGTGTACGTTGAGTACAATAGTGATGATGAGGACAAAGATGATGACAAAGAGAGCATCCAAATAGGAGAAATGAGAAATGATATTCAAGCTAGTGCCGAGGTTGGGGATGAAAGGCAACAGGATAGATAGGACAAGGAGGAGAGGGGTGTAGATGTAGTTCAACAAAATGTTGATGACATAGATGATGACACAATCATTAGATTAGATTAGGAAGTAGCTCAACCTAATGATGATGATGATAAAGCTTTTGCTCTCGAAAATTCTCTAAGTGCTGATGATGATAATAATGAGCTTACACAATGTGATATCTCGAAATTTGGCCTCGTTCGAAATATATGAAACTGTTATTTCATCAATACACTGATAATTAATTTACTCTGAACTAATCATTTATGAGTTAACTTACCTGTTGGGCAAGATCATAAAAGGCTAAAATGCAAAAGACTAGAGAATTCTATCAGAAATTAATTGCTCGATCATAAGGATTAACAATGATCAGTACTACGCTGTTATAAGTCAATTAGCAAATGGATACAAATCAATTCGACAAAAGTACATAGTCGATTCATGGGTGATTCGGCAAGATTACGATATTCGCGTCAAACGACGATAAATTAATTTTCTATTGATATTATACATAGAGTACATAATTGAACTCTCACGATTACATGACAACCGATGGTCGTCTATAATTCAAAGAGGCACAAACATGGATCGAAAATTATTGACTACGGGTCGACCATGCGAGAAAAAGCCATCTGATAGTTTAGGTCGTATTAAAGTCGTGTTCGATCGATTTTTAAACATTAAATTTAATCCAATTTTGAGTATTGAACTTTCGAGAATTTCAAGATTAAAATTATTGGATGTTGTCTCATTATCCATCGAATTATTGGCAAGTTTGAAATTTTCAGAAAATGAATTATCGGACGAAAAAATTGAAAACCAGAAAGGGAACCAAGCATAGTGGCAAATTTGTGAATTTTGGCCAAAATCTAGGCTTTAAAGAAAAAGGAAAACAAAAGGAAAATGAGGGGGACAAAATATTAGGTAAAGAGGAAATTAAGGAAGAGTTGAAGTGAAGAAATGATGGTTTTTGGATGCGAGCTATATGTCACGCGACATTTATTAAATGACCTAATCTAATGACGGGTAATTTCTAATGAACCTAACAACAGTCACTAAATGACATGCATTTCATGAACCTAATACACGTGCACATGATTTTTATTTTCCTAATAAGCATGCAATCTATCATAATATGCAATGACGTGCAAAGAATGCTCTAATTCTAAATTTTTTATGAAATTCGAAATTTAAAATTGCCAAATAACTAAACGTGCAATTTAAATTAATGAGAAGAAAATATGATATCCTAAATTAATGTTTTTGGTCTTTTTATATAAGAAATTCGAAATAAATTTCATATCCTAAACATGCAACATAACATTAAAACCAGTAACATCCTAACATGCATTTAACCTAACTCAATTTTTTTTTTTTTTTGGTTTTTCCTTTACGGGAGCAATCAAATAAAGGCATCGAGAACAGCACAACAACAAATCAAGCAAGATATCATCCATGTCCATTTAATTTTGGAAATAAATTGACGTATCGTATCTCGTGCATGAGATCGGATTGGCCAATTTTAAATTAAATCGCGAATCGAATCCCGAGCATGAGATCGGATTGACGATTGTGCAAGAGATTGTGAGTCGGATTTCGGGCGCGAAAATCGGACTATCAATCACAAATTTCAGAGGCAATTTCATGTCATGAATTCTCATCCTTACACTAAGGAATAATTCTACTAAAAAAATAATTAAAAAAAAATAAATAGAAAGAAAAACTACCTACTTTGCTTTCCTTTTTTTTTCTAGGGCTTGGCACGGCTAAGGACGGTACGATGGTGACTCGGAACTAGGGGCTCGTCGCAATAGTTGAACGTCGGTCAAAGAGCAGTTTGGCACAGAGACGAGAACCTGCGATGATCTCGACCTTGTTGATCTGGGCGTGACTGGAGCATATGGCAAGGTGTCACCGCAAGGCTTGCTGGAGATTCTGATATTACTGCGAGAACTAAGCAGACCAAGCCAAAAAATCTCCGCTTTGCTTCCTCTCTTTGGGTATCAAGCTCCTTTGTGCATGTCCTTTGTTGATCTGCATAGAAAGAAGACAAGAACTCTCTCCATGTTTTCTTTTACCGAAAGATTGTGTGCCCTTCTCTTGCCCTGGATTTTTCCTTCAAACAAAACAAGCAATATTAGACAATATATGTGAGAAAACTTGTGCTCGTCAATATTGCTCCATGCGGTGGTGTTTGCTTGCGATGACTCAGGGCCAAGAAACTCCGGGATTCACTTGGGACGTTGAATCGTAATAGTGGGCAAAGTGGCAACGCGTGGCAACAAAATCCAAACATGAACAAGGGCGTGCGTGCGTGCAAGGCATGAATTTTGATGGATGCCTAAAGTTTCAAGAGATGGGGTTGGTTCAGGAAGACTCCTGGACTCCAAACTGACGTGGTGCTTTTGACCAAGTTCACGTGTTCTTCCTTTGCCAAGAATTCTTCAATTTGTAGCCGTAAAAATGTGAATTTCGTGGCTTGCGGCATGGTGATCGACAGGTGAGACTAGGGCAGCAGCATCGTCTAGGTCGAGGACAGCGATGCTCGGCACAGCAAGGACTATGAAGCGCTGGGGATCACTAGAAACTTGCAAATAAGGAACAAACGACTGGACGGCAATGTGATCGGACTGAGGCTTGTCTTTTAGCTATTCGTGTGTGGTTCCCGCAATGCTTTTGACGCTGGGCAGAATTTGGAACGATGAAAGACGACGAACGGTGGCCAGATCCGAGGTCGCGGCCACCTCCAATGACCAACGCGGATTATTTTTTCGAAGCACCCTCACGTTGCTGGCTTTTCTTCTGCCAATCCCCCTAAAAAGTGACAACCCCTCTTGTGCGGCCGTATATTCAATGTGTGGCCTCCCCCCAAACCCTACGAACCTAATATATTTATAGGCCACAAGTTAGGGTTTTAATTTTTCCAAATCCGTATCCACGAAAATTCCTTTTTCCAAATGTAATATTTACTTTTGATATGATTTATGATTGCAAGAGGATTCTTCTAAAATTTGAAATCTCGCACAAAGAAATCCGTAAAATCTTTCCGAGGACACGGGCCGATTTACTTCTTTCTCTGAACCATTAATTTGAACCAATTTTTCACCGGCCCAATGTAAATGCAAATAAAAAATAAATGCGCCTAAAACTATATGCTATGCGATTAACTTTTTTTCAGGGATAAAATTAATTTCTAATTTTTTAATACGATAAATGACTAAACAGGTCGCCAAAATTTAGGTGTCAACACCGGTGTGTGTCGGTGGACGTTACCTATCCCCAGTATGTGTCGATGGATGTAAGCCATCCCTGGTGAGTGTCGGTGAACTCCGATCGCAGTAGATTCTGGACCAAAACTCCTTCAGAAAGGGCCATAAGGAATGCCATCCCCGGTGTGTGTCAGAGGATGTAGCCGTGATTAAAGGAGTGAGACAGAACCTAGCTATGCTAGAGGACCGGCGTGTGTCAAGTAAAACTATCAGTGCGGGTAGTATTCATCAATTGGAATGTATGTTGAGTGAAATTAATGCGCCGGATTATGGGACAAAATTGTGTGGTATGGAATGGGATGTGTCATAACGATTTGACCCTATAATAAGGACTCCTATGATTGAAATGATGGATCGATGTGTGTCGGTAGTTATTGCTTGTGTGAGCAGTGATTGATTTAGACGTTCTAATTGTTGTGTGAAATTGCTATGTACATATAGTTGTGATATGAACTATGTTGACCTGCGGGGAGGATCTGAGACGAGGTAAGTTTCCATGGTTGTGTATGATTATGTAGTTAGGACACCTATAAATGTATTACTCTCCTAATTGGGGTTTAGAGCGTGAACTTGCTGAGATGTAATATGTCACCCCATCATGGGCTCAATTCTTTTCAGGGCCGTAGAGTGGAGGATCTGGAGCCGAGCCAAGGTGATCTGAGGTGTAGGTCAGATAGGATAGTTTCCTTTTGAGAGTCAGTCTTTTGAAATCTTTTGGGTATAGACTCTTGTATATGACTTAGTTGGTTTATAAAAACATGTTTTGTTTGTGAATCAGTTGTCCTGCTTTTTTATCCCGAAATGGTTACTGTCAGGGGATTTGTTATTCACTTTCGCATGCGCAATAAAATGAAAGGGTCGGTGACTCGTCCTAGGAAGTTGCATTTTTATTATCAACCACTGAGGAATGGGCTTGCGCTCGAGGATTGGAGCGTGACATTTACCACTGAAGAACCAAATAGAAACACCAAAACAAAGACAAAGAATGCAGGAAGGGGAGGTATTAGGTCAGAGGAGGATGAGTAGGACAAGTACAAAGATAATGTGCTCATATTGTCGTATAGAAGTGCACAATAGTAAAGGTTGTTGATTGAGAAAGTAGCAATAACAATAGTCGAGTGAGAGGCCGAAGGCCTAAAATTTTTTAGAAAGAACTCTTGGCCTAAAAACTAATCTTTCTCAATAAAATCGGTTGATTAGGATAAAACTTGTATCCCTTAAGAGCTGTACATGCATTTTTGATGCACTAAGATTCAACAAAAATAGCGGAAAAAAATCAATGAAGCAGTTTCTTTTTTTTTTTTTTTTTTTTTTTTTTTGACTTTTCATGAAAGAGAAGTTTTGGTTTTGTTCCCTTTCCCTCCACAAGAAATCATTGAACTTATAAAGTAAACTTCTCATTGCTTTCACCAAGATCTAATCCAAATCACAATGTTGTTTGTACCAATGTAAGATAGGATCCCAATTAACAAACCTCTCAGTTTGAGAAAAAGAAAAAGAAATCTCAGTTGCTCGAGCTCAATCTAGGACCTTGCCTACATCATCTCCCCCCTCTTCAAGATTCTACAACCTTAATAGCCTAAAGTTGAGTCCTGGGGCCACCACCAAGGGACGACAACCCCAAAAGATGTACGTCCATGAAGTGGCTTCAATACCATGTTGATGCATTACAAGTGGCAGAAATCATCCCTAAAAGCTAGCCCGCTAAAAGAGTGAACCCAACCCATTATAAGCCCCATAATATGTCCTTAGCTATCCAATGTGGGACTTTGCTCCATCATTGGAGCATCAAATTCCACTAAAGGATATTTAATATTTATGCAAGTAAAGGGAGGTCTTGATTACAACATGGTCTAATGGGTTCGATAAGGAGTAAGTATCGAAGATTCAGGATAAAGGTTCATTTAGCTAAATCAATGGTATATCCTAATTTAAGTTGTTTCCTAATTGAAATTTATTTCCTGATTTAATGTTTCCTAGTTTAATATTTCTTAGTTTTTCCATCGAACGATATTTCCTAGATTAAGGTTTCTTGCTTTGATATTTTCTAGTTTTATGTTTCCTATCTTAATATTTCCAAGATTATAGTATCCTATTTTGATATTTTCTAGTTTTATGTTTCCAATTTTAATATTTCCAAAAATACGGTTTCCTATTTTGATATTTCCTAGTTTAAGGTTTCCTATTTTAACATTTCTCAATTTAATGTTTCCTAGTTAAGTGTGTGCTTCTCAATTGTAAGAGTTTTGTGAGTTGACTATAAATAAGAATTTTTCTGAAGTGAGTGGTTCTTTTTTCTAATTTGTTGATGATGAACCTTTAAGTTCTTCATTTTTGGCTAGAGGAGTAATTCTTAATCCCTTGACTGGTAGAAGATTTCTTAATGCCCTAGTGGTGAACTCTTCTATCCAAAGTTCTTTCTTCGCAAGCACATCAAACACATTTCATTCGATCAAACTCGTTCTGCCTTTTCATTCAAACTCACCACGCGTCACTTGCCCTCTCTGGTCCTTCTCCTCCTTCTGCCTCCAAATCCCCCACAAATCCACCACCTGCCCCTTCACCTGCACTCCACCTATCACTCAAGAGCTCCACCCATGGCTAACAATGGTGTCGAAAGCAATCCTCTCTTGCAAGACTTCGAGTTCCCTCCCTATGATGCCGTCAAGGCTAAGCATGTCCATCCTGGGATTCACGCTCTCTTAAAGAAGTTGGTATGAATGATCTTTTGTCTCTCTTCTTTGATCGGAGTTTGTTGAGATTGTTACTTGAGGTCTTAGCATTTGAAATGTGGTTGTGTTGATGCTGCAGTATAGCGATCTGGAGGAACTGGAGACGACGGTCGAACCATCATGGCCAAAGCTTGTGGAGCCATTGGAGAAGATTGTGGATCGTTTGGAGGTGGTCTGGGGGATGATCAATCATATTAGGGCCGTCAAGGATACAGTTGATCTGCGTGCTGCGACAGGGAAAGTTCTGGTAATTTCTTTGGCTTGTCGATGGTTCACTTGGACTAGATTTCTTAAATCACTCTCGAAATGATTTATTGAGTGATTAGAAGGAGTAAATTTACAAGACCTAAGTGTCATGGAATAAGAGATGATCTCTCTTGTCGCTTTTAGATAATTATTTGTTTCAGTAGAGCATGCCATCCGTTGGTCAATTCATTTTCATCTGTTACTTGTCGCGGTTTTCTATATCTTGGATATTGACGCTTCAATTGCTAACTCGTGTAATGCAGTCAGAGATGGTTAAGTTTCAGCTGAGACTCGGGCAAAGTAAACCAATTTACAACGCTTTTAAAGCTCTCCAAGAGTTACCTGATTGGAAGATGCTGAGCGATGCTCAAAAACGTATAGTGGAAAGTGAGAAAAATTTGTCCTTTGATCACTTTTTGTTGCTCTTTCTGGTACTTTGATGCCAGAGTGTCTTAAATGTTCAATTTATATCATGGTCCTTTTATTGATCTGTACATTGTTTTCACATTTTGAGTCTCATAAAATGTATGACTGCACAGAATGCATTCATATTTTAGTTCTTATGCTTTCTGATTAAGATTGGTTGATATCCGCTTTTAAAATGATATTGTTGCAGGGCAAGTAAAGGAAGCAGATCTGAAGGGAATTGCCCTGGAAGATGACAAAAGAGAAGAGTTTAACAAAATTGAGCAGGTGTGATGCCCTTCGTCAATACCTCATATAAATTGGTATTTACGAGCTGGTGGCAAGGATAAAACAAAGTGTCTTTTGGTGTAGTGTGTATAATGTTTTTTTCCTTTGCTTTGCTTATGAGCGTGGATGAACACACCGCGTGGATTTCACAAACTTCTTGTGTATATTCTTGTCCCTGCTATCTTGGGATAATTTACCTCAAAAATATTTGTATAAAAAGTTAAATTTTCCTTGACTAGTGAAATTGGACAGACGATGATGTGTGAGGTGATGAAGGCACTTTTATGTAGTTTAATTTGCGGGGATGATCCATCAGATATTAGTAGTTCTGCACTCTAGTATCTTAGCAATTAAAGTTGCTAAACTTTTGAAATCTGTTATTGATTTCATCATATAAGCCTTGCAATGACATTGACTATGTTAAGATTACTCTTCGTATGCATGAAAGTGGTAAAGTAGATTCTTTTATTTTATTGCGAAACCGCTATCTTTTGATTGATTAGTTTATTATAGGAACTTGGCAAAATATCCAAACAGTTTGATGAGAATGTCTTCGACGCCACAAAGAAATTTGAAAAATTGATTACCAATAAGAAGGATATTGAAGGATTGCCTACTACAGCTCTTGGTTTGGCTGCACAAACAGCAGTGTTGAAGGTAACTTACAATAGCTTTCATGCTAAGTCGTCCTCTCAAATTTTTGTCAGCATTTTTTATCCAAGATCCTATTTGATCTTTCGTCATTTATCATTACTTGGCATATTTAAGGGGCATGAAAATGCAACTCCAGAACATGGACCCTGGGTGATCACTCTGGATGCTCCAAGCTTTACCTCTATCATGCAACATGCTCGAAACAGAGCTTTACGTGAAGAAATCTACCGTGCTCATGTTACTCGGGCATCTAGTGGAGATACCAACAACACTTTAATTATAGACCAGATTTTGAAGCTTAGAATGGAAAAAGCTAAGATTCTAGGTTATAATAATTACGGCGAGGTATGGTTTTGAAGTCCATTTATGAGATTTTTCTAGTTCACATTCCATCTTTTTATCTGATTTTTTCATCTGTTTAAAGTTCGAATGGACAAGTGTGAAGCACGTTAGTCAAAATATCTTTGTTATCTTTCAGACGATAGCTTTCAAATAAGACGAACTCCACTTGTTTTTTGCTGTTATCACGAGTTTATGATTTACAAGGGAAAAGAGGAAAGTCTATCGCAGACAAAATGGTTGTTTAAATGTTGTAGGTAAGCATTGAAATATTTTTGGCTTCAACTTTGAAATGTTTTCGAATGTGAAATTCTCTGGAATTACATTTTGATCCAAAATCCAATGCAAACTATTTTTGTACTTTTGTAAATGTGATGTCGGCAAGACATTCTTTTCTCCATTCTCCTCCAATCGTTCTGGAGGACAATCAATTTGCATGGGTGAACAATTCACTGAATAGTCCTTCATCATCACATATTAATGCATGATTCATATCAGGTTAGCATGGCAATCAAAATGGCTACCCTTGATAAAGCCGAAGAGCTCCTAGAAAAACTCAGGAGTGCTTCATGGGATGCTGCTGTTCAAGGTATGACCTGGATGACCATTCCTAATATATCTAAGTCTTGTCAATGCATAAACTTTGAATTTGTAATTGACGTTGATTTGTACTTATAAGTTTTTCATTTTTTTTTATAACCTATTTCGAGAAATCTAATAAACTTTAGGGGGAGCTTTCTGATCAAATATCATCTAAGGCTTAGGGTGCATTTGGAAACACTTTAGAGGAAAGTTTTTGGAAAAATGCAAAGGACTTTAGGTAAAAGAGGTTTCCAAAATGCAAATAATATTTTGTAAATGTATTTCCAAAATGCATTGGGATGCAATTTTAACTTAAATGTGGTCTGGAAAAAAACTACATTTTGTAAAGAACTTTTGCTAGTTTTCTTTTCTTAACTCTCAAAGAATTCACCAGCCAACCACGCTTGAGGTTGCCAGGGTCACACGACCAAAGTGTACCAATTTAAGATTTTCAATGGTCAAAAGATTAATTTGTGAAAAATTTATCATAAGTGTATCAATTTATAGGTTTTCATAATATTAACTCTAGAACTTTTCCTTTTACTTTCCACTCAAAGTACATATCTTGATATATGTTGCCTTGATTATTCAGACATGGAGGACCTAAAACGTTTCGCCAAAAGTCAAGGGGCAAAAGAATATGATGATTTGAGGCATTGGGACATTAACTTCTGGAGCGAGAGGTTGCGTGAATCAAAATACGACATCAGTGAGGTTGAAGCTCTCTCTGTCCCCATATATACATACACACACACACACACACACACACACACACACACACACACATATATATGTAGGGAGAGAGAGTACACAGTATAGTAACAATTGCATTATTGATAGGAAAGGAAACAAAGATACTTGCTCCGAAACTGTCATGCCATAAGATACATCATAGTACATACATATATGTTGAATATGCCATCAGGCTTCTTACCAAGTCATGCCACGCTTTTCTGATTAACTTTTCTTTTCCTTATAATTTTGGATTAGACCCTGATTAATATGAACCTGTAGCCTCACAACTTTTTGCAATTCTCAGGAAGAATTACGCCCGTATTTCTCATTGCCAAATGTAATGGAGGGCCTTTTCAACCTTGCTAGGACACTTTTTGAAATTGAGATTGAGGCTGCTGATGGACTGGCACCGGTAAAAAAGTCTATATGCTTTGTTTCTGCCTTTCCTGTGCTGTTAGTCCCTGTATTCTGATAAAATGGTTATATATTTATTCCAGGTCTGGAATAATGATGTTAGATTCTACCGTGTAAAAGAGTCTTCAGGAAATCCAGTTGCATACTTTTATTTTGATCCCTATTCTCGACCATCAGAGAAAGGGGGAGGTGCATGGATGGATGAGGTTGTTGGTCGAAGCCGTGTGCTGTCTCGAGATGGTGCAAGTGCAAGATTACCAATTACTAACATAGTGTGCAATCAAACCCCACCTGTGGGGAACAAGCCAAGCCTTATGACGTTCCGAGAGGTCAGTTTCCAAATCCTTCACTTAGTTTACATTGACCTTCTTTCCGCTATTTGAGCCTGAAATACTAAACTGATGGAGGATAGCTCGTGCTAACACAAGTCGGTGTCGATGAAATATTGCCGAGGTGAGGACACCTGGAGTGCCATAACTTGGTACGCCGGGACACTTAAGTGCCATAACTTTAAAATGGTATACTTAAGTGCCATCATCGGAGTAAAATGGGACACCTAAGTGTCACTCCGGCGAAAATCCGGCCAAATGGCTGACGTGGCAATTTTCCGGCGAGTTTAGTCCAAAACGGCGTCGTTTTGCACGGCGACGTGGCGGAGAAAACGCAAAACGACGCCGTTTCGTGTCTACGTGTAAATAATAATATAAAAATTAATTAAATTATAAAGTATTCAAAAATTTAAAAAAATTAAAAAAATTAAAAAAAATTAAAAAAATTAAGAAAAATTTAAAGGTTTTAAAAAATTAAGAAAATTAAAAAAAAGGGGTGGGGGGGGGTCGAACGGGCGGGCGAGGGCTGAGCCCTCGCCGCCGCCGCCTCCCGCCGTCGCCGGGAAGGGCCGGCGACGGAGGGGGAGGGTCGGCCGGGGCCGCGACCCCGCCGACCCTCCCCCTCCGTCGCCGGGCGGGGGCGGCGGCGACGGCGGGGGCTCAGCCCTCGGCCGCCCGTTCGACCTCCCCCTTTTTTTTTTTTTTTTTTTTTTTTAAAAAAAAAATTAATTTTTTTTAATTTTTAATTTTTAAATTTTTTTAAATTTTCTTTTTTTAAAAAAATTTAATTTTTTAAAATTAAAAATTTTAAAATTTTCTTATTTTTTTAAAAATTTTTAATTTTTTTAAAATTAAAAATTTTAAAATTTTCTTATTTTTTTAATTTTTTTAATTTTTTAAAATTAAAATTTTTAAATTTTTCTTTTTTTTTAAATTTTTTTAATTTTTATGCTGATTTGGACCTCCGACGAGCCACGTAGGCAAAAAATAATAATAAAATATTGCCACGTAGGATTTCCGGCAGAAGGGTCGCCGGAGGTGGCACTTAAGTGTTCCACTCGAAAAAAAGTGGCGACTTAAGTGTACTGTTTTGAAATTATGGCGACTTAAGTGTCCCAAAGACGCCAAGTTATGACACTTGTGCTGGACTTCTGCCAATATTGCCATTAGAAACGAGGATTGAATAAGAGGATGTTTTACTCTGGTCTCTATGACTCTTAGTTTAAAGATTGAATTTTGGTAACTTCTCGACAATACTAGCTTAGATAGGGCTTGAAGTTCTGCCATTATAAAGACATTTCTACGGAGATGTATATTTGTTTTTTTTTTTTTTTTTTTTTTTTTTTTTTTTTTTTGGAGGAGGAACAGAACTGCAGCCGCCGACAGCGCGCGCCGTAAACCCCCAAGTGACACTTACACTTAGCGGGAGGACCCACCACCCCGAGTCACACTTAATACACCTAGCGCCTCCCTTGGGTTTTGAACCCTTCACCTCTTCGTTGAGGATCAGCAGAGTCTTAACCAGTGGAGCCACCGCGGCCGGTGGTTATATTTGTTTTTTGTTCTTCACTGCTAAGAGCACGACTGCGGGGAGACTCAATATACGTTGAAAGAAGAATAGCTTTTCGGAGAAGATCAATAATGTAAAACGCCTAACAGTTTTTGGTAGAGAATTCTGCGACGCCAATCTATCCTTTGATGTGATTTCGAGGAACGCTAGTAATGCTAATATTTTCCGTGTGCAATGCTTATAGATACACATTTTATCCTCTAATGTCTACATCTAGAGATGGGTCTATTCCCCAATTTTCGGTATCACCGGCGCCCACTCCAAAATCTTCTGATTCACACTTGATACTTGTTTAATCCTTTTGACTATGAAGGTATAATATGACTCGTTGAGCCGTTCTTGTGCCATAGTAAAATCTACCATTTCGAGGATTTTATCATTGTCTCCTATATGAATGATGAGGATTCTGACCTTATGCTGATTGTTAGTCGCTTCTCCCTTTAGAAATAATTTCATCCTCTGAGTGGTATCTGTCATTTAATTATTGGTGGTAATATATGCGTTGCCGAAATTGGCAGGTGGAAACTGTTTTTCATGAATTTGGTCATGCACTTCAACACATGCTAACCAAACAGGACGAAGGCCTTGTTGCTGGCCTTAGAGGGATAGAAAAGGATGCTAGAGAATTGCCCTCCAAGTTTATGGAGAACTGGTGTTACCACAGGTGAGTTTGTCTGGAACTCTCTCCGATAGAGCTTTTGAACAAATTGATGTGCCATCATGATTGGATGTTCTAGCACTTCACAAATATATAAAAACAGTATGCATATACTATGGACAACAAAAGATGATTGCTTCTTGGAGCGTTATGTGACTTTTGTGTCGTATTTCCTTCGTATTGTCTCTGGATCTAAATGTGTAAAAGTGCAACCATTGTCTCCTTCGTATCTGGCTAATGATAGGCTTGTAATAGAAGTTATTAGATGATTTTTATGGCCCTTGTCAAGGTCTATCGAAATGAATCGCAATTGGATTGTGAATTGCTATTGATATTATCTTTTTAGATTTACTAATTTGGCTTTACTAAGAGATTCCTTATTTTAGCATGACTCCACTATTGCCTGGAAGTTCACAGCTAATTGTATGAAATTGATTTATAGATAGGTGGAAAAAGGAAATGGACTGGAAAGTAATGTTACCTTATGGTTTCATTCATTTCATGGAAGACAACTTGTTGAAAAATGTTTACTGGAATGTTGGGCATTCAATTCATGGAAAATAAATGAGTCAAGGAAAATATTATCCTTCAATGCAAAAAAAAAAAAAAAAAAACCTTGAGAAATGGGGAAAAAATTTTCATTATCTTTCTTTCACCTAAACCAAGCATTTTCTCCTTCGTGTGCATTATCTTTATCCCAAATTAATTTTTTGACCATCAAAAACCCTAGATTGATACACCTTTAACAAATTTTCTGCAAATTAGTACATTTATAACAAATTTCCTGTTAGTTTACATTAAATTTTATTATCAAATTATTGAATTGAATAACAAGTGACAATTGACTAATATACCAGTTTGGGATTTTACTCGACCATTGTCACAATTGTATCAGTTTTGTATTTTTTTTTTGTATTAATTCAATTTAACAAAAAGTATATTTGTCATAAATGTATCGGTTTAGGTCTTTGGTGGTCAAAAAATTAATTTTGGGTAAATTTGTCACAAATATACTAGTTTTGGGTTTTTTGTAGACATTTGGCATAAATTTGTCACAAATATACGAGTTTGGAGTTTTTCATGGTCAAAATAATAATTTTGGTTAAATTTTTCACATGTGTACTAGTATGAGGTTTTTCGTATTATTAACCTTATTTTGGGAGACACATCTAGTTGATTTTCTATTACAAATAACCTCAACGATGTTATTAATTTCTTGTGTTATATGCATAATCTTTAAAGTATTATGTTGGTTTTAAGCGTATAGGAGCAATCTAGTTTTTCAACAATAAATGTTATAAAGTTCTTGAGAGATTATACACTTAAGACTTTTTTTTCCCAGTTGTTACAACTCCTTTTCCCTTACCATCCCTTACCAGTGATGTTAAAAGTGCCTGAATGTTCGAATCTAGAATGATTTAA
Organism: Eucalyptus brandiana; assembly: GCA_014182725.1. Lineage (NCBI taxonomy): Eukaryota > Viridiplantae > Streptophyta > Magnoliopsida > Myrtales > Myrtaceae > Eucalyptus > Eucalyptus brandiana. Next base: position 9,739,601 of record CM024676.1, read on the forward strand.
ATAAACTTTTATTTTCATAGTTTTCTTTTTATGTTTGTGATTACTATGCAAGTTAAATATCACAATAAATTAACAAAATAAACTATTTCAACTCAATCTCATACAATAACATTGACAAGAAAAGTAATGAATAATCTCATTTTGATAAAATAGTTTATGAAAAAGGATATTAAGTATTTTGTTTCTCAAAAAGTTTTACTATAAAATGAATTGAGCTCTTGTTTTGAAGAAAGAAATTTTAAGCATAATATAACAAATTCTTTCTTAGAAACATGGGAAAACTTCATCTCACATTTCTTTTATTTTTTTCTCATTAACTCTTACTATTTTGTATCCCCAAACAAAATAATTTTCAATATCATCATAATAGTAAATAAAAATTCTTATGAAAAATATTGAGAGATACCACTTTTTTTTTTTCAATTTAGTTTAGTCATATTAAACAAGTCACCTTTTAAATTGAAGTACAAAGCTTTCAAATTCAACTGTAAAAACATGATATATTTATACTCAAGAATTTTTCAGAACTATGATATAATTACCTATCAATGAAGCCTACTAATGAAAAATACCTTTCCTCAGCGAAGTACAGGCATGTTGAACAATGATTGCAGAGTCTTTATCTCCCCATAGAGATATTCTTATCCATTTTGAGACTTGAGTGTTCGACATAGTAAAATCTCTATCTCTCTCTGTGCACCGTGAACCGCAGGGAAACCTTGATGGGAATTGCAAAGCACTATGAAACTGGCGAGAGTCTCCCTGAAGCTGTATATAGAAAGCTCCTCGCAGCTAAAACTTTTCGTGCAGGCTCCTTAGTCCTTCGCCAGGTTACTTCCCACTGACGAGAACTTGTTTTGCTTTGTCCTTTTGTACTTATTTAGATACATTGCTGACGTTTTAGGCATGAACTGCTCGTATTTTTTCTTTTCTCCTTTTGGCTATAACTATTTTGATGAAAAGAAAATTGCACCAGTTGGTGTAAAAGAAATTTCTTCCAAAATTTTCTGGTTTTTACTGTTGTTTGCTTGAGCTGATGGGCAATTAGATGAGACCGTTCCTTATTCATTAACTATAATGAGTAAATTTCCTTAGGTGGTGTTGAAGGACATATATATGAGCTGACAAGAAGATATAATAAGTCCATGAGATCCTATCGACAAACTGCTGGCTGTCCAATTTAAGACTTCGTTTGTCTTTCCCCTTTTAGCATCTTTCACTTGGTCCAATTTGTATTAAGCTACAAAGGAGCATCTGAAGATGATTCACCATTTCATCAGCTTCTGACTTTCTGGACACCTTTGGAAATTAGGACTGTTTCAAATAGTTTCCGATGAGAGAACGCTACTCTAGTAGGCATCGCCCTCTCTGTGGGGGAATCGTCTCACATGCACTTTGTCCTTGTGGTGCTACATTGAGCAAGAGCTGAATGCTACACTTGTTGCCTGTTGAGGTTCCACCTTCATCTATCGTCTATCCTGTTTGTGGCAACTTAAGTATGCAAGTTTGAAATGACGAACAAAAAGGTGAGGACTCCATATCTCATCAGTTCTTGTCCATATGACAGTGAGGAAGCAATTATTTTACTTGTTTGTTTAATCTTAGTGCAAGCATGGTTTCCACCTGGCTGTTTCGCTATAAATCCTTTGAAAAGATGCAAATCAAATTATTCTTCTGGAGAAGATCATTGATTGAATGAACATTAGCAAAGTAATAATTAGGGAATCAGAAACTCTATATGCTGAAAAGTTGCTCTCCTTAGGAATAATACTAGTGTACATTTAGATATGACATGGTTATTATAATCCTTTTCTGTCTGCAACTTCTCAGGTAACATTCGCAAGTGTAGACCTGCAGTTTCATACAAATTATGTTCCTGGGTCGGAGTCTCTATTTGATGTGTATCAAAGGGTTTGGGATAAAACCCAGGTAATCCCTCCACTTCCTGAGGATCGATTCCTTTGTAGCTTCGGCCATATTTTTTCAGGTTTGTCTTCCTAGCTGTCAAACTTTTTCCTTTAGATTATATATACCTTACTGGATCATCTAAATGTTACACGGCTCTGAATCAATTGCTTTTCACTTACAATTAGGTGGACACGCAGCAGGGTATTACAGCTACAAGGTATAGGATATTCTTTTCTATTGGTCATGCCAGATTCCTTTTGTGGTTAGTTAGTAATAGATGATGAAACAATTCTTCTGAATATAATATGCCCCTTTTCCTTGTAGTGGCCGTCAGTTCTGAGTATTTGTATATCCATAATCATGCTTGAGATTTATTAATTTCATGATTTGTATGTTTCTGACCCTAAATGTATTGGTTTTCAGTGGTCAGAGGTGCTAGCTGCAGATGCGTTCTCTGCCTTTGAGGATGCAGGTTTAGATGACAGTAAGGTATGTCCTAGAAGTTGAGGATACGTTTGAAAAGTATTCTGCTATAAAAGAACCTTGGTCTTTGCATTTGCAATTCATGTTAAATTTATGCATCTGTCAAGCAGTGACATTATTAAACAGGTGACCGTTGCCTTTTCTTACCCCTTATAGACTATACGGCTAAGTGATCCCAGTGAACGTCTGAGAAAAGAATGAAAGCCTAGCCAAAACTGATTGCTCTGCGTACATGTATGCTTAAATAACTTATGCCCATCATGCTCTGATGACTGTACACATCAGGCAGACCCGAGACGTGTGAGATTGCGCACTTGCACACTCTTTCCACTACCACTGCACAACAATGCCTTCTTTTCAGAATTAATTGTTGGTTTTTATTATGATCTATTGAGCGTGGTTGGCAGGCTGTCAAAGAAACAGGGCAAAGGTTCCGAGATACGATCCTTGCTCTTGGAGGTGGAAAAGCTCCATTACAGGTGCGGAAGTTGTAATTTTGCATCTACTCTTATATATTATCGACCTTTTTTATAGTTTACTATTACCTTTTATGACGCTCATTTAGCTTCTCCTTCATATGACATCCGCCAGTCTAGTTAGTTTTGCTTGATATCGTTGCCATGCCAATGCTGCTATGTACCAGGTTTTCACTGAATTTCGGGGTCGTGAGCCTTCACTTAGCGCATTCCTCAGGCATAGAGGCCTTTCACCAGTTGCAGCATAATGCTGTCCTAATGGCTACTTCCATTTCTATGGGCCGAAAGGAAGGTTGGGGTCATGGACAATTTTTAAATACGCAGATCACATGTGGTTCATTCCAACCATAGCAATTCGATCGTTGAAAATAAATATCTAATTCACTGTATGGAGAAACAATTGTTTTAACCTTTTCTTCCCTTTTATGTACGCTAGTCCGTGTAGTGGAGAACAAATGTGGATCAAGGGAAGACTAGAGAGTTTCTCATTTTAAATACTAGGCAGTTTCTCATTCTAAAGACTTCAGAAATTTCCTGATTTCATACGGATTTCTTGCAAGTGTTTGAATTCTAAAACCTGAAATGGCCATCTTTCGGTATCTCTATATTCTTTCTTTTGTCGACAGTGGATTACCTTGAGCACGACCATCATCGATCAGCTTGTTACTTGGGAGTATTCCATGCATAAGATCAGCTTGTACATGAGGCTACCGCCTGCTAATGCTATTTTTATACCTTTCAGTTAAGATGCCCAAGTGAAAATGGTGAAGAAATGATTGTAGACGGCATAAGGCACTAAAATCATCACAGTGGTTCATGGAAACAAGCTCTACTTTGAGTTTGCCTAAATATCTAGAAGTGACATATATTGGACGTTTGATGATAAAACTTGGTTAGTTGCAAGGAGTACTAGTAGATATGGAAAGCTCCATTTGTAAAGTTCAGTTTGGTAGAGTTTATTTGACTCTCAACTAAGATCCTACTGGCAACACAGAAGCAGGAAGAGCAACCTCCTTAATGCTCCGAGAATGACAAAGCCCAAAGGCCCAATTACAACACAAAGAAGAAACTTGCTGAGCAACTTTAGGACATCTATCAAGTCGACTTTGAACAGTTCTCTTGATTTATGAAAACAATGTCAGCAGCACTTATAGAACTAGCAGTAGGTGAATGCAAATAACCATTCCCAGGACACCGACCGAAATAAATGAAAGCAAGCATTCCGAGAGTGTTTGAACAAACGACGGGAGAGAATTTTACCTTTGAAGTTAGCCACAACCCAATCAGCTTCACATTTCCAGTCATTATTCCCTCTTGAAACCTATCATAGCCCAGACTTGAGTAGAGACAGGCAATACTAAAATCAGGCGATTCCTATCCTCCAAAGGTGAGTTGTGCAAACAGGAAATGGGAGAATCAGGCAAGTTCCACTATATCATTACATCGAGCGTTGGAAACCATTTGATAAACTAATGCCTTGGTGTACGTGGGTTCAACCAAACAATTTAGCACCAGGGCACTCTCAATCCTTAACTTTCGAAGCATGCCATGCTCTCCCAACCCTGAAGCATCCAAAGGTAGTATACTTCCTAATGACCCTAAAATGGTTGAGTAGAGGGCCAAAGGGGTGCCATTCAGCATGGCAAAAGAGAGGTAGATATTTCACGTCCAATAACATGCTCAATAAAAAGGCCTAGCATCATTCATTTCTATGCATCCAAAAGTAGTAGTTGTAGTAGAAAAATAGCTAGATTTTAACAGTGTCTTTTGGTAGAGGAATCATCTTTAGATGGAGGCAAGATAACTACGGAAACCCGCGAGCCATTCCATTTTTAGGCCAAATTACATCTATTTCAATTATATCCCTAGTTTTTTCTTCTAATTTATTCGATGGATGAATTTACAATGTTGTTTTCCCTCGTATTCTAGATTTTTCCAAACCCGGAAAGAGGAATCACTAATCTTAGTTTATTTTTGTTGTCCTAAACACAATGTAGGAAGACCAATATTTCTTGGAAAAGCAAACAACAATGAAACCTGTAACATAGGCACATGCGATTACCAATTGAGATGAATGAACAAACGTAGTGTCTCAAAATTAGAATCCTTTAATGTATGATGAAAAAGACAGCAGAAGAACACCTCCAATGCTACAACTTGGCACAAGGGATACATAAGTGCCAAAACTTCCAAAAGATACACTTAAATGCTAAAATTAGATAAGAAAGAAACACTTTAAAGTGTGTTTGGTAACATTTCAGTTATGGAGAACAATTTCTTTTCAAAAATAGTTTTTTTCTACTTTGGCCCCGTTTGGTTCAGCTTTACAAATGGGCTTTGGGACTCTAAAGTCCCTTGGCCAAATGCAAATGCATTTGGTTGGATTTTTTGGACAACTTTGGCAAGATGCAATTGTATCTCTAAATGGCTCTAAGGGCCTTTAGCCCAATGCAGCTCTTAAGGTCATTTGCGAAGTTGCATCTTCGGAATGCAAGTTCGGTATTGTTCATGTTCTTCGCGGTACTATTCATCTTCTTCGGACAGACAAACGGAGGCCGACGACCACTAGCCAAGGAGAGGCCCACACCGACTCGCCTGAGGCGTCACCTGTCACGCCCCGATCCTCGGGCACGTACACATCCTTCTAATTGGTCGATTTTAAAATGCGATATCCCAAGATTATGTATCGCCGACTGTCGCGACCAAATTTTTCGGGGGTGTGAACCATCTAGGGTTTTGGCTAATGGATTGTTAAGCCTAGACTTAACTCGGGCTCTCCCAAGCCCATACCAATTCGCGACTTAGGTTTGAATTCTTAACATGCATATGGATTTTATTTAGGAGTCGCCACTAATCTATTTTTGATGGGTCGATTAGAAACCCAAGTAAAGTAACGGAAGATTTACTTTACTCCTACGAACCAGAGACTATGGGTACGGGGACTTGGTTACACTAGATTTCTCTAATGCCCTTTCGGTACCATTCTTTTATTTTTAAAAATGGTTTTGCAGGCAGCTTGAATTAATTTAAATTTATCTCCCTAACATGTGAAGTTATCATGCGGGTACACAAAACACCAATTTAACACTCAAGTAAAGCAATAAATAAATTGCAGGACTCACCTCATAACAACGAAAGCATCTGCGTTGTTAGTTCATAATTCACATCAACAATCCTAGATATGATTTCTAGTTAACACGCAATTTTTTTTTTTGTTTTTATTTTTCACTTATTTAGTGAAAATCATGCAATATGCAATGCATGCTATTAATCTAACATGAAATGATATGACATGGCAGTATAACTTAAATTATATGACATGAGTAAAAAAATGCAATAATTAAATATGCAATCTAAATTAACTAAAATGACCTAATCTTAATGACGGGCAATTTCTAATTAAATGATCCTAACAAAAATCACTAAATGACGTGCATTTCATGAACCTAATTCTATATGACGTGAGCATACAAATTTCTATTCTAAATAAGCATGCAATTTATGACGTGCAAAGAATGCCCTAATTCTAATATTTTCCTTTTTTTATTATGAAATTCGAAATTAAAACTGCCAAATAATTAAACATGCAATTCAAATTTAAAAAAAAAAACTAACATCCTAAATGACTGCATTTTTGGATTTTTCATTTTTTTAAAAATTTGAAATAAATAAATTTCCTATTCTAAACATGCAGGATAACCCTAAAACGATGAATATTCTAAAACAAATCTAATCTAACTCAGATTTTTTCGAAGTTTTCCTTTCTTTTACGGGAGATATCGAAATAAGGAGCAGCATGGCAACAAATCAGGCAAGATATCATCCATGTCCATTTTGAAAATAAATTGACGAATCGTATCTTGCGCATGAGATCGGATTGGCCAATTTTCAAATAAAATCGCAAATCGTATCTCGAGCGTGAGATCGGATTGGCGATTTTTCCGTGCGATTGCGAGTCGTATTTCGAGCGTGAAATCGGACTGTCAATCATACGCACATTGTGAAATTAGGAAAATTTCCTAATTCATGTGGGATCAAGAGATATTTCGGATATGGCAATATCGATCAAACATTCAAAGAAAGATTGCGATATTGCGAATTAGGCAACGAGATATATGAAAATCAAATTGATCGAGAGTCTTACCTAATTCACGATGTCACGCGGGTGACCTCCAAATTCCGATGGATGATGGGTCATGGAAATCACCGTGAGGAAGGCCGGCGATCAGTAGCATGCACGGCTGTTCGGTAATCGTCGGGCATGTTCCACAAGACTGAGTATTTGGAATTCTGTTTGAGAACTTCAGCCTCTTTTCACTTTGCTATCAAGCTTCACCTTTTGCAAGTTCACATCGTGCGCCCACTATTCTTTCACTCGCAATTTGGTGTCTTTTGTTTGACCAAGTCTTAAGCTCCACTCAATCTCTTGAAGACCTCATCATATCCTCCCTTGGCCGTCCAAAACGTGCGTTGCCGACGATATCTCAATTGCAGTTTTGTAGATAGCCAGGGATGTGCGGACTACGATTGTGAGAGTTACGTAACCTGCAAGGGAAACAAAGAAACAAAACTTGCCAAATCTAAATTGCGAGTCGACTGGTGGAACACGTTGAGGCACAGCAAGCTGCCGTCACCAATCGTCGAGCGAGGACTGGACCACCACAAGGAACTGAGAGCAACAGTGCAGTAAGTTGTTTGCATTACTGGACCTCACGATGACTAAGCGGGCTACCGAGAAGTTGCTGTATTTTCACCAAAAATCTGCACGCAGATGGTAAAACATTGTGTAAACATGACTGATTATCGTGAAAGCTCGTTGGGCTGGCCGCAAAAGAAAACATCAAACTTGCGAGATAACTTGTAATCGTCAAGAGCAAAATTGATATTGCAAGGGAACTGAGAAAGTTTCACTCTTTGGGCGCCAGGTTGGGCAAAAGTGTTATAGACGCAAGGCTCAGCGACCCATAAGGCGTCAGGGACTGGTCGTCGTTAGATGGACCGCTCCGTGATGATTGAACTGGCGGATCTAGAGTGGGGCCAGGAACCGGGGAAGCTCGCCAAGTTGCGGCGATGGTGATGAGCTCTCGGAATGCCGATGAGGATTCCTGGACTTGATCGCGGGTCCGGCACGAAGAAAGGCTCGGTTGCCTTTCTTTCTCCTGACTTGAATTCGTAGCCTCCTTTTGGCTTTTCCTTCGTATTGTGGCCGGGAAAAGCTTCAATTAGTTGAACTTGACAGTGAGTGGGTGTCTGACTAGATCGGCAAACCACACTCACGAGAGCGGCCACCAATGTCACCGCTGCATCACCGTCTTCAGTTATGAAGGGCTCCTGCCATCTTTCGGGCTCTCGCCATCTTTCTCCCCTGCTACCCCTCACGTATATCGCTCTCCTCTGTGTGGCCGGGTGCTCGCACATATGTGGCCCCCTTTTATTCTTCGTCTGCGAAGGTCCGTTATAGGCAGAGGGTTTGAACTATCATGGAAAGAAAGCATATTTTGTTTCCTTCTGTGCATGCTTTGAAATATATTCTATTTCCTTTTCTTTTCCTCATTGACCGAATGCCTTCTCTGCAGGGATATATCTTTTTTGCAAATCCGTGTGCCCGCAGTGTAGAACGTGCCCAACATTCCCTTCTCATGCTGATCTTTCGAATTTCCTTTGTGCATATTTTACAAATCGGACCAGATAAATTTTTTCCTCTTAAAATAATGCTGGTCAATTTCTTGCTCCCCACGTTGACCGAATTATGGCTAAGCGCATAATTTTCTTTCACGTGGATGGGCTTCTCCATGTGCGAATCGGTGGCCGCTTACACGCCGTCCTTCCTTTGCATTCGTTCCCTTAAATGCACAAATATATCGGTGCCAATATGCTGGAAATTTCTTAATCAACTTTAACAATTTAGGACACCCGTGTAAATGTAATATCAATCACCACGGAGGAATTATTCACTTATCCAAAGTTTAAAGCCATCCATTCACCGCCGGCCCAACAAATATGCAATTAAATAAAATATGCTCCTAATGACCATATGTTATGCAATTATATTTTTTTTAGGGGTTAAAATTAATCCCTGATTTTTATGCGATAAATGACTAAATGGGTCGCCAAAATTTAGGTGTCAACACCGACCCTTTCAATTATTAAGCACATGCAGAAGCAGTTATAAATCCCCAGACAATAAAATAATGGGATAGAAAAGTAGGCCATATTGTCACGCCCCGATCCTCAGGCACGCACACATCCGTCTCACTTGGTCGATTTTATAATGCGATATCCCAGGACAATGTATCGCCGACCCTTTCATTTATTAAGCACATGCGGAAGCAGTTAAAATCTCCAGACAATAAAACGATGGGATAGAAAAGTAGGGCCATATTTTTCATATTGAAATTTATAACCGAACTTTTATACAAAACACAAACCACTTCATAACTATTCACATCAAAATGGAGATCTCAAAAGAAGACAGAAACTTAGACGAACTGGGCCGTACTCAAGGCCCCTCTTAGGATTGTCTTCTTCTTCCAAAAATCTTTCTCCTTAAAATTCGCTTCCGAGTTCTCCTTCTCGGATTCCTCCTCCTCAGCTCTTCAGCGGGGTCCTGAAATGGTTTCCCCAAACTGGGATGAGACTACGTCTCAGCGAGTTCTACCCCACTAAGCCCGATTAGTAAACCATTATACTATCGGCTGCCTAAACACGCACAGGACAGAGGACTTACCTTGGCCTCAGATCCCACCTGCAAGTCAGTACAATTCACAATAAACACTCATTTACTCAAAACAAATCGAACTAGTCGATTACATGTCATACGAATCAATCCCCACTGTGGGATATTTAAAAGCTAGGCCACGTGCATTCTCCAGGACGACCTTCCAAGTCTCCGAGTCCACGTGCCTCGAACCTTGGGCCCACGTGCATTCTCTAAGGCGACCTCTTCGCCAAGGTGGTACATCAAGCCACCGAGCCACGTGTCCTTTTTACGATGCCCAGGCCCACGTGCATTCTCTAAGGTACTCGCTTACCAAAGTGACGCATCAGATCACCGAGCCACGTGCCCTTTTAGATGCCATTTCGAATACTGGACTCACGTGCATTCTCTAAGGTACTCGCTTACCAAAGTGACGCATCAGATCACCGAGCCACGTGTCCTTTAAGATGCCTGGGCCCACGTGCATTCTCTTAGGTGCTATCTCACCAAAGTGATGCATCAATTCACCGAGCCCACGTGCCCTTTTAGATGCCTTGGCCCACGTGCATTCTCTTAGGTGCTATCTCACCAAAGTGATACATCAATTCACCGAGCCCACGTGTCCTTTTAGATGCCAAACTCTGTCACCGAGCCACGTGCATTCTCTAGGACGACATACCGAGTCTCCGAGCCACGTGCATTCTCTCAGGCGACCTTTTCGCCAAGGTGACATATTCAACCACTGAATTCGCATGCATTCTCTAGGTGACATTCCAATTCACCAAGACCACGTGTTTTCTTTCAAGTGATTACCAATCTACTTTCAATACCAACAACCAATGCCCAACAATTTCTCAATCAAATAATTAAATCAACTCAACAAAGCATTATAAATGCTGAATGACATATTTGGCCATTTGCCAATCAACAATTCAATCTCAATCAATTCCAATCAATTTAGGGTAAATCCCTAAAATATCACAATTTATTCAATTCCATACAACGTGGAGCTCAAATAAATAAACGGACTGTGCCACGACGATCAGCACGAGATTTCGGTCGTCGGCCATCAAAATCTTAATTTCCGAAAAATAATTAATTAATTTATTAATTTCGAAAATTAAATAATTAATATTAATATTCAATTTAGCTCAAAATAAAGCCCGATTAAATAAACGGACTTCACCACGGTGATCAGCATAATTTTCCGGTTCCAGGCCATCTCAATTGAATTTTCGGAAAATAAATAATTATTTAATTTAATTCCGAAAATTAATATTTAAATACTAAAAATTCCACTTAGGCCCGAAAAGCCTAATTGGAGCCCACTAAGGGTCGGGAAAAATCCCGAGGCACTTCCAATAATTAGTAGACCACGTCTACTTGCTAATTGCACAATCAATTTATTTAAATCGCATCACAATTGACTAATAATTGCTAATTTATTCTAATCTAACGACCTAAACATAATTAATTAAAACTAAACCAACCTTAAGCATAATTAGCCAACTAATCCTGGATTAGTGAGATTACTCACCAAATCGCGCGCAAATCGGATCAATCCGACGGCGGCGACGCGAGGAACGATTATTCCCAAAGCGACTCACGGATCCGGGGCCTGGAAACGGCCCAAAAGCGGGCCCGAAGTCGCTGAAACCCACTCCGTGGGCTTGCTGGACGGGGCTGATCGGGACAGCTCCGGCGGCTAGGGCGACGAGGGGAGGCCGGCGGAGGGTGAGGGGGACGCCGGGGAGGTCCTGCGGGGCTGGGCGGTGGCCGGAGCTGGCCGGACGGGGGCGGAACAGGGGCTAGGCTGCGCGGATTCGCTCGGGGGAGGGGAGATGCAGCGAGCAACGGACGGCGGGACGGTGGGCGCACGGGCGGGCGGCTGTCGCGGGCGTGCGAGCGGCGGTGCGGCGGCGGGACGGTGGCGACGACGAGCTACTGCTTCTGCTCCGGTTTGCTGGTTCGCACGCGAAGAAAGAAGGAGAAGAAGAAGCTGGTTCGGTCGTGTGCGGGAAGGAAGAAGAGAGAGAGAAGAGAGAGGAGAGGATATGCATTGACTGGTCAAAGAAGAGAGAGAGAGAGAGTAGGCGGTGGGGAGGCTATCCGCACGAGGGGGAGGGGAGAGGAGAGAGGAGAGAGAAATAAAAGAGAGAAAAAGAGAGGAAAGAAGAGAGAGGGAGAGAGAGAAAAATAAAATAAAAATAACACTTATTCTTATTTTCTTTTCCTTTCTCTTTCCCTTTTCATTTCCTTTCAGGCTTCAATTTTTTCTTCCGATAATTTCTTTCTTGAAATTTCGGACTCGTCAACAATTTGACGGACAATGAGACAGGATCCTAAAAATAAGAATTATGACGCGCTTAAAATTCGATTCCCGAAATCGAGTTCAATTTCGTGGTTAAAAATCGATCAAACGTGATTTTAGTCCAATCCAACAAATTGAGTAGCTTTTAGAGATTTTACAGCTGATACATCCCTTAACGGCTTCACCCAATAGGTTAGTTAACTCGTGAGTGATCAGCTCAGAGAAAAAGGGCCATAGGCACGCTGACGAAATGCCTATTTTACTTTATCGAAACGGGTCGAATTTCAGGATGTCACACATATCTTTCATATTGAAATCTACAACCAAACCTTTATACATAATATAAACCAGAGTACTTCACAACTATTCACAACTTTTTACTTTACTCTATTCACATCAAAATGGAGTTCATAAAAGAAGATGAAATTTCAGTCCATCTGGATCGTACTCAAGATCCCTCTCGGAATTATCTTCTTCTTCCAAAAATACTTCTCCTCAAGTTTCACCTCTGAGTTCTCCTTCTCAGACTCTTCCTCATTAGCTCCTCAGCGGGGTTCTGAAATGTTTTTCCCAATCTGGGATGAGACTACGTCTCAGCGAGTTCTACCCCACTACGACTCAATTAGGGAACCAATACACCACATGGTTGCCTAAACACAGCACGAGTTAGAGGACTTACCTTGACCTCAGATCCCACCTACATGTTAGTACAAATCAAATAGACACCCAAGCAATCACATCACAGATCGAAGTATCAATCAAATCGACCTAGTCGATTACATGTCAACAAGACTACTCACGGTCATTTCCATCCAATCAATCAATTCACAGCATCATATCAAAAAAATGATCAATCGACCTAATCGATTACATGATATCACGACCCATACTCGGTCGGCATATTCAATACTATCTATAAAGTCCTATCAAATTAGGATTGCTCACCTAAAGCTGATGAATAGATAGCATAGCTCGCCCAAAGCTGATAATAAGGTATACTGCTCACCCAAAGCTGGCATATCGCCCGAAAGCCGATATAGTATACCATATGCTCACCCAAAGCTGATAATATATTGCTCACCCAAAGCTGATAATAAGGTATACTGCTCACCCAAAGCTGACATATCGCCCATAAATCGATATAGTATACTGGTATACTGTTCACCAAAAGCTGACATATCGCCCGAAGGCCGATATAATATACCATCTCCATCGTCCAATATTCTCATTATTTTTATCATACCCGATAAGATAGTCGTGTGTGGATATACGATCGGCCTTAGCCAAAATGTTATAATTTCCTTTTTTTAATAATTCCCACCATTCTCTATAGCCCACCAAAACACTTTTGGTGCTGTCAACCGACACCCGGTTATTTTCCAATTAATAACCAAAATCTAATAATTTATGAATAAATCCTAAAATCACTCATAAATTGATTTAGCACAAAATCAAGCTCAATTAAATAAACGGACTGTAGCACGACAATCAACACGAAATTTTGGTCGCTGGCTATCTCAGCCTTAATTTTCGAAAAATAAATAATTAATTAATTAATTTCGAAAATTAATTAATAAATATTAAAAAATTCAATTTAGCTCAAAATAAAGTCCAATTAAATAAACGAGCTATACCACGATCATCAGCATAATATTCTGGTCACTGACCATCCCAGTTGAATTTTCGGAAAATAAATAATTAATTAATTAATTTCGAAAATTAAATAATTAATATTAAAAATTCAATTTAGCTCAAAATAAATCCCGATTAAATAAACGGACTTCACCACGGTCATCAGCAAAATATTCGGATCACTAGCCATCTCAATTGAATTTTCGGAAAATAATTAATTAATTAATTAATTCCGAAAAATAATATTTAATTGCCAAAAATTCTACTTAGGCCCGAATCATCAAATTGAAGCTCGATTAGGGGTTGGAAAATTCCCGAGTTATCTTCAATAAATAGTAGACTATGTCTACTTGCTAATTGCACAATCAATTTGTCTAATTCGCATCACAATTGACTAATAAATAATAATCCATACTAATCTAACCACCTAAACCTAATTAATTAAAACTAAACAACCCTTAAGTGTAATTAGTTCACTAAGCAAGGATTAATGAGATTACTCATCGGAATCGCGCGCAAATTGGATCAATCCGACGGGGGCAACGCGAGGAACAACAAACTCCAAAGCGGGTCTTGGGTTCGGGGCCCGAAAACGGCCCAAAAGCGGGCCTAAAGCCGCTGGAAACCCACCCGCGGGTTTGCTGGATTGGGTTGGCCAGAGTTGGTCCGGCGGCTAGGGCGGCGAGGGGAGGCTGGCGGAGGTGAGGGGGACGCCGGGGAGGCCGCGCGGTGGCCGGACGAAGCTGGGCGGTGGCCAGAGGCGGTCAAGCCGAGTTGGACAGAGGCGAACAGGGCTGGGTCGCGCAGGGAAGACTCCTAGGCGCAAGGGAATAAGGCTGGCGGCGCACGGCGGCGAGCGGTGGACGCACGGGTGTGGGCGGCGGGACGGGTGGCGATGATGGCTAGCTTTAGCGAGCTGCTGTCGTCCGGCTTCTTCTTCCGCTTCTGGTTCGGTTTGAATAGCGAAGGAGAGAGAGAGAATGTCGAGAGAGAAGGAGAGAAGAGAGAGAGAAGAAAGAGAGAAAAGGGTTTTGACTCGTCAAAGAGGGAAAAGAAAGAGAGAGTAGCCGGTGGGGTGCTCGCACGAAGGGGGAAAAAGGAGAGGAGAGAGAAGAGAGAGAGAAAAAGAAAAATAAACAATAATACTTATTTTATTTTATTTTATTTTCTCTTTCCCTTTCTAATTTCTTTCGGTCTTCGATTTTTCCTCCGATAATTTCTTTCTTGAAATTTCGGACTCATCAATAAATTGACAGACAATGAGACGGTCCTAAAAATGAATTGTGACACGCTCGAATATTCGATTCCCAAAATCGAATTAAATTTCATGATTAAAATCGACCAGACGCGATTTTAGTTCAATCCAACAAATTAGGTAGCTTTTAGGGATTTTACCATGGATATATCCCTTAACGGCTTCACCCAATAGGTTAGTTAACTCATGAGTGATCAGCTCAGAGAAAAAGGACCATAGGCACGCCGACGATATGCACATTTCATTTTATCGAAACGAGGTTGAATTTTAGGATGTCACATCACCGACCCCAGCGACCGCCGCTAAGGTCGCATGACCTCGGCATCGCCCGGGTTGCGCAACCTCGAGCGTCGCCTGGTCGCCGGACCTCAGGCATCGTGTGACCCAGGTGATGGTCGTGCGATCGGAGGCTTGAGGTCACCAAACCTTAGGCAATGGGTCGCCTGGGTTGCGCGACCCAGGCGTTGCTTGAGGTTCGGCAACCTCAGGCGGTGGTCACCTAGGTTCGCGCGACCCAGGCGATAGAGGCTTGAGGTCGCCGAACCTCAGGCGACATCTAGGTTGCGCGACCCAAGCAATGACCGCACGACCCAAGCAACGACACCTAGGTTGCGAATCCTAGGCGTTGCCTGAGGTCCAGCGGCAGCAAGCAACCCCGCCCGAGGTCGCCGAACCTCAAGCGAGGCTATCCTAAGGTGGCCGATCTAGCCACTAGTGGCTACATTTAAAAAAAAAAGTTAAAAACTTTTTTTTTTTATATATAAAATTTAGCAAAAATCCTTTACAAAATGTAGTTTTTACCAAACGGTGTTTAAGCTAATCCTTTCACAATGCACTTTAAAATTACAATTTACCAAATACTATTTGCATTTGCATAAACCCCTTTAGCTCAAAGGTATTTGCATTTTCCCAATGACATTTGCCTAAAGCCAAACCAATTCTAAAACAATTTCTGAATAGAAGAACGCGTTGAGTAACCATTTAAAATTTCTATTCTTGAAATGGAAAAAGAATAGGAATGTATTTGGTACAACCCACAAATTTTTTTATAATGTAGAAATTCTTTTAATTTATTAATAATTTTTTAGATTTTTCTTTTCTCCCTGTCTTCTTCTTCTTACTCCTCCTCTAACCAGCAATGGCAGTGGCTAGCTAGCGTCCGGTGACTGACAGTTAGCAACGGGCAATGGGCGGTGGTAGGCAACCAATGGCAGGGAGTGGTGGCTTCAGAAAAAGAAAAGAAAGAAAATGACTAATTTGTAGAAATTATTCTTGAGAACAAAAACTACTTTTTTTCCAACTTCTTGCTTCCGTTTCAAATCTTCACCTACTACTTTTCTATTCTGGGAAAATGAAAAATTAATTGACATTACTAAATGGATTTCTATTCTTCTTTTTTTTCCCGAGAAACAAAAGAACAAAAGAACAAAGAAACCTGAGGGTCACCATGCGTACCCTTAAGTGCCAACGGCTAGAATTTCCGGCCAAACAACTTACGTGGCCTTTTGAAACAAGAATTTTAAATGATGTGGCCTTTCTTTAAAAAAAAAAAAAAAAACTTATCCACGTAGAGAGGGCAAACGATGTCACACCATTCACGTAGACTACATGAAACAACGCTAAACAACGTTGTTTAGTGTCTTGACGTGATTGTGTGACGCTAACAATGTGGCACAATCAAGCATGATCCATAGCTCACCGTTCCTTCTCAAACTCACCTTTCATGCTCAGTCGCCGTTCTCACTGAGGCTCCATGGCTGTGACGCCCCCAATACGTCATTGCTAACACAATTACTATATTCTTTTCACTTTTTAAGCATGTAGAAGCATATGTGGATCAAGAACAATCCAGGATATACAAATTTCAAGGAACACACGTTGGAAAACATGAACAGGGTGATCTCATTTTTCATTTCTATTTACGTATTTTAGGTGACTAGGTTGGGTATACTTGTAAAAAATCCAAAAAAGTCATCACTCCTGATGGCGTCCACCCATCAACCCATCCCAACTTAACTGTCCCTACATATATGGTCACCTACCTCTCGCCCTAGTCCATTCAAAAAATCGCCCCTACGTACTCAAAATATTCCTCCACCCTCCTGCCCCCAACTCACTCCACGGTGCTATCGCTGTCCCCGGGTCCATTGTTGCTCGAATGCGGGAGTGGTCCCACCAAACGCCCGCCAACTCGGGCGAAAACGGCAAAGAATCCTAGGAGCACAAGATCGGCAGGTGCTCCTATCCCCATCGTCAGAATTGATATGACTTTGACAAACACGATATCTGGGAAGTCAAGGTCAATAAACTCGGTCTGGTGCTGTGTGAAGTCCACCGGGGCACCGTATCTAATCGTGGGGGAGGTAGGTGGAATCGGCATATCTATGGATTTAAAAGAGAATAATCAACCATGAATGAGCATAAAGCTCAGCAAGCAAATTGTCAACCAATCTATACTACATAAGTCAATCACTACACATGTTAGGAAACTTCAAATAGAAAATATATGGAACCGATTTAAAATCAACTTGAGACCTTTTTCAAGATCGAAAGCACAAGTCGGAAAATATTTCTTCTAAAACCAGTAAACCAGTAAATCTCAAATGGAATATAAAACGCCAATAATCACATTTCCTATTAATTTAGCCGCCACCATCTTTCAAGGAACCCTATTATCCCCTAGGTATCTCGCACCTAGCCGGCATTGCGAGAACGTCTAGGGAAACCATGTTGCACCCTCCAGGCATCCGAATGACCCAATTACCCCTCTAAGCATCCCTACTAAACCCAAGAACCGACAACATTCCCACACACTCATGCCATGATCCAGCAACTCAATAATTCAATTTAAAAATATCATCCACTATGCTAATGCACGGGAAACAATTCAATTTCAAAATCAACCATCATTTATCAATTTGTAAATTAGAGAAATTGCACGAAACAATTAGTGGGCAGTACTAGCCCAAAAAGAAGTTAAAAAGGAAGTTTATCCCAAAATCTGAAATTGACCCAAAAGGGCAGTTTGCGAACGCCTTTAGAAATCACCAGCATTCACCAAGTGAATCAATTCTAAAATTATGAAACTTTAACACGAGACTCCGAGGAATATTTTTCATGAGAACCAAAAATCCAATTCAACTCATACGGCTAAATAAAATTAAATCAAGCCCAGCCAAAAACAGCATCAAAATTCAGAATTCATATGGTCAGAAAGAATAGTGTTTTGCCAACAAAATTAGGTCTAAAAATCATAGAAAAATTATGTGGTATAGTTTAAGATAAAATCTACAACTTGTATGAAGAACACTTGTCCAAATTTCTTGTCGAAAACTCTGTGGAAAACAAAACTGTGCACGGGTCGGTGTAGGTGTCCGAAAAATAGATGTAGGACTCACATATTCTTCAAAAATGAAATCATCATATGAAGTTGGAATAATCCGAAATTAAAGTATGTTATAGAACAAGAAATAATGTGCAACTTTCATAAAAAAACCTCACAAAATTGATATTGCATAAATCGGTCTAAAATTGGTAAAATCATCGGTCTATGGTAAACTGAACTTATAAAAATGACGTCCTCGGATTTCGTCCATTGCTCGTCTCATTCAACCTCAAATACACATAAATCCCGACAACCAGCACCTCAACAACATAGTCACAAACTCAATAAACCATAAACTCAACAATGCCAGTAATCTACGTCTCCCAAAATCGCTGGTTGGCACGAATATATACGAAATTAACCAAGAGAAGAGAAATCCAAGGAAATCGACCTCAATGCGCACAGAATGGAGACAATCTACTTGCCTCAAGTCCTTCGTGATGCTATCGTAGCTTGATGGTGGTTGGAAAATGTCCCGAACAATGGTTGGTTCTTCAAGCGAGTCACGGCGGGCCGAGAGAATGCAACGGCATGAGGCAAGATGACAAGCGGCTCAAGGGGCTAGCTAGGCTAAGCTGTATTGCAGGCGGTCAAAAGGCTTGATCTGTGGTGTCGCATGCGAGAGTAACCCGAGATGGAGGCCATGCGGTGACAAAAAGGGTAGAGCTTTGAGGTCGCGCAAATGGAAATGGAGAAGACGGAGGGGCGACTGTGCTATTTATACCTCAACTTCCCTCTTCGTTCACCGCATAAATTGGTGCATGTTAGAAGCTGGCAAAATGGGTCATAAACCCATATTATGACCCATTTTTAGTTAAATAGGTCATATATGAGTCAAGTGAAAGTTAAATATGGGTCAAAAATGGGTCTGAGAAAATAAAACGCGAAAAGAAATTGGTCTAAATGGGTTATTAGGAAACCCACTTTAAAGTTTAAACCCATGGCCTTTTTAACTTTATAAAAATGTTTTTTTAATAAAAATCAAAATTATAATTATTTTTCATATTTCAATTTTTTTTCTTTTCCTTTTTCTTTTTCTTTTTTCTCTCTTTTTCTTCCTTCCTTAGCCGACGCTGGCAGGGCAATGACCAGCCGCCAGCCGGCAACAAGCCAAGTGAGGCTTGAGCTCGCCGGCGTCAAGCGGGGCCTCGGTCTCGCCAGATCGGCGAGATCGAGCCCTAGCCGACGCCGGCGAGGCTCAACCTCACCGACGACTAGCGAGGCTTGAGCTTGCCGACGTCGGGCGGGGCCTCGGCCTCACCAAATCGGCAAGATCAAGCCTCGCCCGACGCCGGCGAGCTCGAGCCTCACCGACGACTAGCGAGGCTCAAGCTCGGCAACGTTAAGCAAGGCCTTGGCCTCGCCGAATCAGCGAGATCGAGCCCCGCTCGATGCTGGCGAGCTCGATCTCGCTTGTGGTCGGTCGTCGGTCGTCATTGTGGCTGGCGGCTAGCCGAAGAAGAAGAAAAAAAGAAAATATAAAAGAGAAAAAGAAAAATAATTATTAAAAATTAAAAATAATAAAAATTATATTTAAAAATTTTAAAATGTGATTTTTTTAAAAATATTTCAAAAAGAATTATAAAAATTTTCCATTAAATTTTTATTGCATAAAAATGTTTTAAAAATATTTTTTTTATAAAAAAATCATAAAAATGAGCTTTTTAAGTTTAGTGAAAAAAAATGTCATGTTACAGTTTTTAGTTATTCAATGGTATGTTCACTTCAAATAAGAGAAGCATGTGCATAGTCTAATTTTTTTTTTATAAATTTTTCAATTTATGGGTTTTTTAACTTTTTTTTTATTTTATTTACTATTTTTAATTTAATTTGAAGTTTTAATCCAATTAGCATATAGTAGAAGTGGGTTTTCCTATAATATTAATAGGTTTTAGCAATACAGGTCGGGTCAAGTATGAGTCGAGTACAAGTCAGGTCGGGTATAGGTCACTTGATTTACACTACAAGAATATGAGTCAAAATGGATTAAATTAGTCAAATATAGGTCAACCCATTTTCGACCCAACCCACCAATTTGCTACTCCTAGTGCATGTCGCCATTTCAAAGAAACGGGTTGGGTGAGGGGTTGGTACGATTGCCGTCTAACTCATAGTGGATTTGCTAAGGTTGGTGCAATGCGCACGCTTGGAGAGCTGAGGTGGCGTGGTTCGGTGGTGACATGGCGAGGAGCAGTGATGTGGTGTTAATGTGTTGCTAAGGTGTCAACGTCCTCGAGTGGATAATGTAGCTTGGTGAGGTGTCACGGTGATGAGGGGACAGACTAAAGTAGCAATCCTTGTGGTGGTGCGGTGAGGGGCATGGACAGCATAGTCCAGTGACGAGCTTAGTGACGCGACAATGACTACCAAGTACTTGAGGGTCACGGTTCCATCGAGCAATGACCCGGATGTCACAGTCGTCACTCGTGGTTCACTCATGGTTGCTCACCACTCATTGTCATCACTCACTCAAATTTGTTCTCTTCTCTCCTTATGGCTAGCAAAAATGGGGTTTAGAGGGCGATAGTTGGAATGGGAAAATTATGTTTCATATGGGAGAATTGGGGCTCGGACAGGAAATGTAAGGCTTGGTGGCAAAATAAAGCTTAGAATACGATCCAGGGCTCAGATTTGCTACTATGATGTGTGAGGGCAATTGAAGGGCTGGGATGTGCTACTATGAATATGCTATTGCGATGCTTTGCTACTTTCCTATTTGATACTTTGCTACCATGAATGCACGCACAATCACTGGGACAGGAAATTTGAGGCTCCCTAAGATGTCGTGGGGTCATATATGTGAAATAATAAAGATGATGCTGTAAGGACCTGAATTTGTTTAATCAAAGTGATTATCGTGGGGACCTCTACTCATTTCTTTCCACTGAACGACAATTGCTCTTTCTTTAATCAACTATTTGAGATTGCAGGGACCTCCATGTGCAATTGTTGTCCTTTGTCGTTGTGGTCCCAAAGGTTAATTTCCTTTTTCCTTGGTTGCAAACATGGACCGAGATTATTTTGTAGTCATTATTTGCTATGGCGGGAAGTTTGTGATTGGAGAGGACGAGTGAGAGTATGAGAGCGGAAATGAGGGCACTATATTTGTCGATGAAAACAAGGTATCTTATATTAGATTTGTTAGATATATACTATATTATTTTCCATGCAAAGCATTGCTTTGTTGTGTTCCTAGGAAGGGCTTGAAACATGGTTTGAAAAGCTTTGAGGATGATAATGGTTTTAGGAATGTCATGTACTATTATCTTCATGGCAAAGAAGCGAAAATGTACATTCAGTACAATAGTGATGATGAGGACAAAGATAATGACAAAGAGAGCACCCAAATAGGAGAAGTGGGAGGTAGTATTCAAGCCAGTACTAAGGATGTGGATGAAGGGCAACAGGATAGACAGAAGGGCGCAAATGCAGTTTAGCAAAGTGCCGATGACATAGGTAATGACACAATCCCCATATTAGCTTAGGATGTAGCTCAATCTAGTGATGATGATGATGAAGCTTTGGATCTCGAAAATTTCCTAAAGTGATGATGATGAGGAGGAGCTTGCAAAGTCAGGCAAAAAGCAAATGGACCTTTTGGCAAATAAGTTGGCAATTTTATAGGTAACTGAAGAAGTTGTAAATAGGGACGAAGGAGCTACAGATGTTGGTATTGCTTGTGATGATACTAATTATTAAGAAAGTGTCAAGAACGTTACTTCCCATGACGAACTTGAAAAAGATTAAGGAGTTATGCGTAAAAGAAAAAGTAAGTTTCACTCCCATGATCTGTCTATTGACTCTCTTACTTTGTCCGTAAGTATGAAATTTCATGATGCGAAACAATTTAGGGAAGCTATACTAAAGAACTCCATTACTGAGCAAAGGAATCTTAAATTTATTGGAAACACTAAGGATTTTGTAAGAGCTAAGTGGTTACAACTTAGTTGTCCATGAAAATTTTAAGGTGCATTCATGAGGAAGAGTGGGTCCTTATAGATTAAGGCCTTTCAAGATAAACATATTTGTTCCATTAATTTTGACAATAAAAAGGTGACAAGTATATAGTTGTTTAAGCACTTCTTCAACATGATCAAGGTGATATTCAAGGTAAAGACTACTTAGTTAAAGCAGATGGTAAATGAGCATGTAGCATTAATGTGTCCAAGAATTAGTGTAAAAGAATGAAGCATAAGGTGATGAGGATACTCATCAATTAGTATAGCAAGGAATATAGGCAAGTTTGGGATTATGATTGGGAGTGTAGACTTTAAGACCCTTCAAGTAGAGTGTATGTAAAAGTTCTGGAGAAGCAACTTCCTAATAGTGGGACTAGATTAGATAGATTTTATGTGTGTTTCAATACATGCAGACAGGGATTTTTATCTGATTGTAAATGGGTTATAGGACTAGATGACCATTTTTTGAAGGGCTTGTGTAAGGAAGAATTGTTGGCTACAATTAGAAGAGATGCGAATAACGAAATCCTATTGTGTAAGGAAGAATTGTTGGCTACAATTGCAAGCGGAAATTATAAATATTATCATCTTATAGGACTTAAAAATAATTTTTCATTTGTAAACCTATAGTGTTCACACTTGAAGGTTAGCATGTATAGCATGGATTAATTAAAATTTAACACTTTGTATTACATGGTTAACCTACAATAGTTCTATCAATTTATAATAGATAATCCTATTAAGATCATATATAAAGATCACGAGAAGCTTCATTACTAAACTTGTTAGGATCGTTCAGGCTTACAAAAAATTCAACCTGGACTTCTTACAAGTACCTCGCCTATGTACATCACATTTACATTTCAAAAGTAAGGGTGCAAGTAAACATCCAGGGATAAGGGTGACGGGTATCTACTCCGCTAGTTCCCACACAAGCCCACGTTCATCAAAAGAAACAAAAGACAGTCAGCTTCTACATGATCATAGGCGTCTAGGTGCCATCCGTCCCAGCTCCTGCTCCATCATCACTAAAGGAATAGGGTCAAACATCACTCCATCGTGCTTGATAAACCATGCGACAATCTTCATCGGGGTCATCTTAGCTCTACCATCATCCATCCATAACGTAGCCTCATATTTGGAGAAAGTCAGCTCAACATCAAAGTCATACACATCAGTAAAGATAACCTCAATGCTCGATATCACTCCATAACGAGCTATTGGTGGCACATCCATACTATCAATCTGAAAAATATAAGGAATGAGCAAAAACTATGCCCAGTAAAGAAATGATAAGATTCTAACTTAGACAATCCACATCCATCAAGTTTACAAGGGAATCATGACCAAACAGCTTAAGATACTAAGATAGGATTGTCACGAGTATAATCCAATGAATATTAATGCATCATATGTATAACCACTTTATATGAGACATACTAAATGCATCCATAAACACCAAATATACCTATCACATTCTCAATCTCTATATCAAGATGAAATGCAACAGTAATGAATGAACTCACTCGCCAAGTAAAATTATATTTAGTGTGCATATAATCCACCCTCAATCAATTTACCCATTGGAACTCTGTCGGCCCGATCGAGTCACTTCCGGAAGTTACCTTATCCGGACTTCCACAATATTTCTATTATGGGCATCTCACTCCGAGGCATCCCGGTATCACACAATCGAGGTCCTCCCAAGACCACTCAGCATGGGGCATCTCACTCCGAGGCATCCTAGTATCACACAATCGGGGCATCCTTGATCACACACAAGGGCATCTCACTCCGAGGCATCTTGGTAACACGGGACCGAGGCATCCAAGATCACACAGCATGGGCATCCCAACTTCTGAGGGGCATCACCAGTATCTCTATACCGATGGGTTCATTCACTCATTTAAGCACACATTTCACACCACCACACCTTTGATTAATGCATTTATCGTATGCAAAAGAAAAAAGACTCCAAAGTATACAACTATACATCTAACTCTCATGTACCTAGCACATGTGCGTGTCCAAATTATAAGATAAAACCCATTACGACATGTCCCATACCATGCCGAACAAATATTTACCCCATAATCAAGCACTATACACCGCACTCATTGCACACGCATGATACTAATTGTGCCTATACCTCAAATGATATATGGGACTTACTTTTATACAACTAACTTCTATTACAAGGTCACTAGACTCTATGTGTGTCATGCAAAACTAATGTAAAAGACACAACAACTATTGCATATTCTCGGATTTCAACAGATTATTAACTAAACGAGCAGTTTTGTTCTCAGACACATAAAGTATATCAATTCTTATCGAAATACTACAAAATTTTAGTATGTTATATTTGAGACATAGATTGACATTTTCCATGAAGAAACCTAAGTCTACATCTCGTTGTATTAAGAGCAGTAATTGCTATAATCTTTACTAACATCCAGTAATGACATCCGGATTTAATATCTACGAAGAAAATCATTTTACTAACCAAAATTTTTCCATTTATTCTCAAATTTTAATATGTTATTTCTAAGGATGTGTTATACAACTTTTATTAAGGATTCAAAGTTTCATTCTAACTAGATAATTACAGAAAATTCACATAATCATCAAAGGTCATGCTGCTTTCTACAAAACAGTTTATTGATTCAAAAGAATTACTTATACCTTCATGTTTATGCAACTATTTGGCTATAACTAGAGATTTAACTTAATCTAATGGATGTTCTCTTAAGTAAAATGGTTCTATTCCTTATCTTCATCATTAGAAATCAAGGTGACACAAATAAAAAGACTTTCTACCTATATTCCTCTAAAACAGAATTGTTATATACGGTTTCTTCATTTCTAGCTCAATCAAACCATTTATTTCTCTACTAATCTATGTTACAACACTTCAAGACTCTTCCACAGCATCTAAGAATACTTTCGGCAGGTTCTTACTAACAGAGAAATCTTCCACAGCTCGGCTCAAAGCGTATATTCATCCATAAGTTCACTCACCGCAACATATCCCACATCTCTTCACTCGGCAACCATTTCCTTACCTTACTCAACAATCACAGCTTACTCACACTTAGATTTCGAGACATGCAAACCTCAAATGCAACATGCAATGACTTATAGCCTCAATCTAGAACTCATCTAGCTCAATCCAACACAAAACAGCAACATCACATCTAATCCTCCACCATTCAGCCAGATCCACAGGTTCCTTGACAAAAACAATGGATAACTTCTAGTTTAGAAACTTACCTTTCCTTACCTTAGTTCAGCTACTAGATAACTCAAAAATTCTTCAAAAATCAACACCAAAACTCGCATGCAAGAAGGAGAAAATCACTGGTTTTGGCTACTAGTTTCCTTGCTGTTCGACCAAGAGAAAACAAGAAGAAGAAGAAGAAGAAGATGGGTTTTGGTTTTGGAGAGAGAGAGAAGTTTCGAAATTTAAGAGGGGAAATGGAGCTATAGACTAATCCCTAGGCTAGGCTAATCATTAGCAAATCTAATGATGATGTCTCCTTTGCTTGTTTCGGTTTTGTGGAGATAGAAAACCATGGGTGATGAGGAAAACGCAAAGAGAAATGAGAGAGAAGTCACGGCCTCCATGCACGACAATTTCACCATTTGTCACTCGATATCAATTAATCTCTAATCCGTGTCATTAGTCAGTTCATTTGTATCTAATGTTTTTCATTTAATTCCCTTTCGATTCCATTAGATTTCAATCCTATTGTAATCATATAAAGTTATGAAATTATATGACATATTAACTATTTAGTGTTAGTCTATAGAGAAATTATCGCAAGAAATGCTAAAGTTAGAAATTGATATTAGCATTACAATCACTAATCAAATTATCATAACTATAATCTATAAACTTAATTGAAAATAAAATCACTTCGGCCTAAATATCAGTCTCTAGCCCAACAGGCTTAATATATAACGATCACGGTCCACTAAACTGTTTTAATAGATCTAAACCTTGGCCCCCTCCAAGCCAAGTCCAAGCCCATAATCTCTCATTCGGCTTTTCAAATCCAATTCATGTGGCCCACTTACTTCTCAAGCCCACACATTCCTCACGGTCCATCGGGTTCACTTTCTGGCCCAATCTAAATTAATCTAAGTTCCTAATGATCTGATTACACTAATAAAGGTCGGTGAAATTTGGGATGTCACAGTGCATGTGAGTTTTCTTGGACTTTCTTGGTAGTAGACTCGCATGACACAAGAAATCATGAGGTGAAGATTGTTTTCCAAAAGTTGGTTGCACCAGAACTCTAAAGTTTGTTGATTTTGTAACTTTGATTGTATTGCGAATTTGTGGAGACTTTCTTCATGAAAATTAAAACAAACATTCTAACTCACGACATACATTTAATAGAATTTTTGGCCCTAGGATGATCGTCTGAAAAACCTTGTTTTGCCTTTAGGAGTGTTCTTTCTAGGACCGTGAAACCATGACCTTAGGATCTTTTCGAAATTTTATGAATTTTTGTAGTTCAAATTTAAAAAATACTTCCTCCAAGAAAGTTAACCAGCATATCTTAACATAGAAAATATATAAATTTTAGAGCAAACGGTGAAATCGTGGACGTCAAAATGGCCTTACCTTTAGGGTTGAAGATTATAGTTTTACAAGACAAATTAGGAGCCACTTATTGTGAATTGCTACTCTTAGTACGGAAGGAACTAGGCTTGACTCCTTTCATGAGAAATGTTGACTTAGGTCTTGTTTACAACATACTAAAATTTTAGAATTTTCCAAATACATTTACTAAGGTTTTAAGATTGATTCCTGAAATTGTGCGATAGGGATCGATTCTACCAAGCAGTCTGAAGTTTAATACTTTCATGGGTAATTACGAGACCTTGTACTAGAAAACTTGAATTCCATGGTTGTGGATGACTTGACATGCTGCGGACACTAAATTGTTGGTCGAACGTGAATGGTGATCCCCATGCATGCTAGTTATGCGAATTGGTATATAATGAGTTTAATTGGAAGCATGGGTGTACTTGGACGCGTGCTGTGTAAATTAGTACAATGGAAATATGACAATTTTGTGTGGAGGAGTTCATGTGTTGTGGTTGTAATGTTCTTGTGCCATAAATTAAGATTGTACTGTTGAAATGTGTGAAATGAATTAAATTCAAGGAATGTCCATCAACGAGTGACTTGATGATGCCCCAAGAGAGTCGAGATTCCCAAGACCAGCGACCCTTGAATACCTCAGCTAAGTGATACCGAGATGCTTCAGAATGAGATGGTCATGGCTAGTGTCCCATGGAAGTCTAGCCAATATCCCAGAAATGACTTGAGCGGAGTGGCCAGCGACCTAGTGTAAATTTGTGACTAGAGTGTGAAAAAAGAAATGACCACATGATTAAATTATTTCATGTGAGTACATGTGTATGGATAAATTTTTGTGCCTCATTTGTATATCTGAACTTGTGTATGCAGTGGCACAGATGTGTGAATATATTTTGACTCTCATTAGAATGATATTGTATGTCTAGTTCATTGAATTTTGAGGAAAATGCATGTTGTCCACGTTGTAATGTGGTTATGTGCATTGAGCTGCTATATGGACTAAATTTATCGTCGAGTAGCATATGGATCATATAGTTTAAGACCTAGCTAATTCCTTGACTGGACATTGCTTATTCTTTTGTATCTTTTTTAAATTGACAGCAATGGATGTGCCCCCACTTGACATCTTCTTCTTTCAAAGACATGCTAGATCTAGAATAGGGCCTAACATTTACCCAATATGAGAGTACACTGTGGATTGATGATGGACACCTCACATGGGCTCCTATGCATTCGTTTCCTAGTTCCTCAACATAGATAAGGAGTTACTCGGCCCCTTACATTTCGGGGGAGATGGACCGGATTCTAGAGCTATGGGCGCCTAGATAGGTGGAGCACCGTGGTGGAGATATTCTGGGGCATGGATGGGGAAATTGCCAAGTAAAAGAGTCAGGCACCTTTTTGACCATTTTCCCAGGCGTTTTTGTGCTTCTCATTTTGGCGTATGATGATGTGAAAATAAACATCAAGAAGTAACTTTTCCCCATGTAAGTAAGTTGAATGTGAAATGAAATGTAAGTAATTGCTATGGTGCCTTCTCTTGCGCATGTTCAATTCATGTTATAAATGGTCACCTTTATAAAACACATTCACTTGTGTGATCGCTCAAGAAACTAAGGTTTGGGGTCTAGGAAGTGACGGACTAGGATGTCACAAGAAGGGCCAACTCAAGGGCTAGATGAAGACCAACAGAAGGGCCAACTCAAGGGCCAACTAAGTTAACCGCTCAACAAAGGAAAAATATCCAGTATTTCTTAGGCGAGAAGAAGGTCTAAGAAATCATAGGTTGCTGAAAGTGACGCTCCAATGCAAATTAGGGGGGCTCTTAGGAAGAGGCTAAGGCAATATGACTATGGCCTTTTTACAAATGAGCATATTGGAACAAACATTATAAATGTAAGTTTTGTTAGCTGCATTTAATTTATGGTACTTCAATTTTGTTGACAATCTCATTGTGCTTTTGTAGTCTAGGAGAAGTTCCGAGATTCTTATCTCTCAAGGCACAACTCAAAAGTCAATAGTTGTAGCAAAAAAGAAGAAGATGTCAAGTGCAGCTCCAAAACAGCCAAAAAGAAAGAACCGAGAACCAACTCTTTCTGAATTAGTACATCCTAAAACAGGAAGGCTGATTGAAAAAGAAGTCACATGTCTAGTTAGAAAGAGTACAAGAATCATGAATCAAGTAAAAAGTACCTTAAAAAGAGTATGAACTAGGAAAGTCGTGCGTATGGACTAATAGGATGGGATAAGATGGGGTTTATGTCCCCAATTTTGTTAGTTTAATATTTTCGTACTAGCAAGAAGAACATAATTTCAATGTCAATAGAATGATCGTTATATAGTCAACAATTTCTTGGATTTCTCATATTTTGCTTTGTTCTACTTGTTCTTGATACTTGTGTTAATGGCTAGTGGTGGCTAATGTGTGTGGCTAGTGTAGGTGCTAATGTAAACATATCTTGTACTAGGTGCTTGTGAAGATGTTAGCACCAACACCTTGCAACAGCATACCACCATCACAATGATGGCCGGTGGTGGTTGGTCGTCACAGTGGCTATTTGGTGGTGGTGGTGGTGGTGGTGGTGGTGATGGTGGCTAGTGCACGTGCCGGCGGCTGTTGCT
This sequence comes from Eucalyptus brandiana, assembly GCA_014182725.1. Lineage (NCBI taxonomy): Eukaryota > Viridiplantae > Streptophyta > Magnoliopsida > Myrtales > Myrtaceae > Eucalyptus > Eucalyptus brandiana. Next base: position 9,768,944 of record CM024676.1, read on the forward strand.
AGCGGTGATGGTGGTTATGGCTAGTGCAGGTGCTAAAGCAAGTGTGTAAGGTGTTGGTGCGTGCAAGTGCTGATGCAAGCACTAGTACCTAGCACACCACCAGCACAATGGTGGCCATTAGTGGTTGGTGGTCATGGTGGTTAACTCATGGTGGCTATTGCAATTTAGGTTAATCATAAAAATTTGGCGCTTAAATTATCACTTTCTACAAAACTTTGTACTTAAGTATTCACTTTTAACCACAAGTAGGACTTTTACTTACACCATAACTTGACACTTAAGTGATCCTTTTTTAATCACGACTAACCCTTAAGTCATCATTAAATACAATTTATGGCATTCAAGTAATCATTCGTATCTGTCTATGTATATGTTGGTTGCAACAAACTAGACAAACAACTCATTCAATTCATTTTGTTTGTTGGTTTACATTAAATTTGTTGGAGAAATATCTCCAAATGATTTTGATAATATACTAATTATACTTAGTGTAATGTTTACTATGGTGTACACAAATGTTTTTTATCAAAATTAATGCACAATATTTATGTCCTAGTCCTAATTATCTTTAGTATAATGTTTAAGGTTAATACCCTGAAAAACCTCCAACTGGTACACTTGGGACAATTTTACCCCAAACTATTTTTTTTATCACTAAAAACCCCAAACTAGTATACTTTTGATAAATTTACCCCAAACTAATACACTTATGATAATTTTACCCTCTGCTAGTTTTTGTTAAATTTTACTGTCAAATTATTAAGTTAAATGACACATGATAGTTAACTAGTATACCAATTTGAGATTTTACGCTTCGTTTGTCACAATTTACAATTTTTGTGATTTTTTGTGGTATTAATCCAATTTAGCGGATGGTATATTTGTCACAAATTTACCAATTTAAGATTTTTTGCGGTCAAATAAATTAATTTGGGGTAAATTTGTCATAAATGTACCAGTTTATAGTTTTTTATGGTCAGTCGGGGTAAATTTGTCACAAGTGTATCAATTTGGAGTTTTTTATGGTCAAAAAAATAGTTTGGGGTTTTTCAGGGTATTAACCCTAAAGTTTATTATAGTGTATACATATGTTTTTTATCGAAATTATTGCGTAATATCTATGGTGTGATCCAATGGATGAAAATATGCAACAAGTCTAGAAATAGTTTTTTCGTAGACGGTACCAATGGACCTAAAAATCATTTGATAGCAATGTTTATATTATAGCTGCAAATATCAAGTCGTTGGTGTTGTGGTAACGACGAACATTTAGTGAAGTTCGTTGGGTTAGCAAACTAGCCGTTATGGTGAGGAATCGCAGAGCAACAAAAGCTAGTTGAAATCAGTATAAGAGAAATTAGGTTGTTTAATAGGTTTGTCACAAACTATAATAAAGGGACAATGGCAGATGCTATTCTTAGATAGATTGTCAATGTTTAGGAAAACGTTATGAAGCACCAACATTTTCCAAGAGCCTTGATATCATATTGGACATTCCAACACGTATCTAACACTCTCCAACACTTGATCGACACGTGTTAGAAAATCCTATACTTAGTCAATTTGCCCAACATTTTCCGACACTTGAGTTGAAATTCCAACATGCGAGTTTTCAACATGTGATTCTGACACACGAACTTAATTTTAAAAATTTTTAATAAATGATTGGTCGAAATCTATATATGTGAAAAAAAAAAAATAATAAATAGAGAAATAAGAAAAACCTAATATTCTCTTATTTTCTGGCCCTTACTTCCCATGATACACAATTCACCCCCAAATTTATTTTTTCTCTTTTCTTTTGACACGTCTGACACTCGAGTCCATAATGTGAATTACTTGTTTCTTTTCTCCAAGTTTTACGGATTATTGGAATGGAATTGAATTTGTCAAATTAAAATAATGAACGATATTAATTAATGATGGATTAATGTTTTTAGTGTAAATTCATTCTAGATTTTTTATTGTGATTTTTTTATCTAATATTTATTGTGAATTTGAATCAAATTAATTTGATTGAAATAATCGTAAAAATGATAATTTATTATGTATATATAAAAATATGCACTTAATATATAACGTGTCCCAAAATGTTGAAATTCTCTTTTTATTTTTTTCGAAAAATGACATGTCGGTGCGTCATGTTATGTCGTATCACATTGTATGTCACATGTCAATGTCAGTGCTACTTAAGGAAAAAGGATGGTACGGGCAATTCTATTCTTAGGCAGCAGTTTATGGCAACTTCAATGACTCTTTACTCCTCTAAACCTCTTCTAACAGATAAATTAGGGATGGATATAAAAAGAGAAGACTTAAGAAGCCAAAGAAGATAGATAACAACATTATTTAAAGAACAGCACTCAAGTTGTGTACTTAGCTACAAGATCTCGTCCAAGTGTTTCACTAAGTTTTGTATTTGTGCTATTTGAGTAATTGTGCTCTAGATTAAGTGTACAAGAGTAAAAGTAGTAGCTAAGTCCTTATAATATGATCTATCTTGCAACAGGATCAGTGTTTGTATATTATAACTGTCCAAGCAAACTATTAGTACAATCTAGCCCGATTTGTGGTTATTAGTCTAAAGAGTGGACGTAGAATTGGGGATAAAGCCAAACCAATATATATCGTTGTGTGCCACTATTTTACTCCATTTACTCTCACAAGCATACATTACGATCACAAGCTTTGAAATATCATCTTCACTCAATCTTTACTTAGCGTTAGCTAACTTTTGTCAAAGATTGTCAAGTTTTCTAAAACAACTTATTCAACTCCCTCTAGGTGGTATTTCAGCCCCTTAACAAGTTTAAGTAAAGAAGCCACCACGACACATTAACCCAATACACTTCCTTACTAGTTTATATTGAAGAACAAGCAAAAACATAGGACGAGAGGAACAATTCATTCACTCATTCCTTTTTCTTGACCTCCCCAAAAGCATGAGAAGCATGCCACAATACATATAACGGCACAAACAAGAAGAAAACCACAACTATCCTATGGAGAACACAAATAAAATAGGCTACAATTGACCCAACACACTTACAATTTCTATTGATTTTTAACTATGGCAGACTGAGAACCTTCTTCTCATTTTCAAACACTTTACATTTCATCTTTAATAGACTATACAACAAAGCAAAACCACAATGAACACTCGATAACACTTTCTTTCAATTTTTATCCTTGAAACTTCATACTTCAAATGGTTGACCGAAGATGCTAAAACCTTAATTTAACTTGCATTGAGTCAATATCGTCCAAGTTGTCCACAAACATACTTGGAGATTGATGTCATCCATCAAATAGATTTAATATCACCTTTGTGGCTCGCCTATAGAATTTCGTATTAAAATATTTACACTTTGAGCCTTCTTTATATTTGGTACATCCGTAGAATCTTCTCAGGATTCAATCGGGTTCACAATGTTTTTCCTGGACCCATAATAGACGCTCACTTTCTCCTTCACTTCGTTGGGAGGAATTTGAACCACTGTTGAAAATCATGCTCTCCATTTCCAAGATTGAGTAGTACCATTTGGGGGCAAACTTAAATTAGAGCTTAGGAGCCTGCAATTTGGGATTTTGGCCTATTTAGGATATTTAATTTGGGGGACATGGAAAGCAATGTCGTTTTAGACAAGGATTGCTTAATGAGCTTTCTAGTTAGCCAAATTGCCCAATTTTATTAATAACATAACACCACGTCATATTTCCGACAAGCTTTGCTGCAATTGATACTTAAGTGTCCATTTTTGTCCATTTTTTTTTATATAAAAAAAGTGATACTTAAGTATTCCTTTTTAAAGTTTTGACACTTATGCATCCCCTGTGCCAAGTTGTGGCATTTTAGTGTTCTTATCTTAAAAAAAAAAAAAAAAAAAAAAAAAATCTATTGCATGAACATTTGTGCCCAAAGTGACTTTTTGGGTGTTCATTTTTTGTATTATTATTGCCAAACTTTTGGGATAAATTCACCAAAAGAAAACCCGTCATTAAATTACAATTGAGTTTAAAAACTTGTAAGAAGTTTAATTAAATCTTAAAATTTTTCAGATTGGTACAATCAAATCTTTTCATTAATTACATTCAACTTGGCTAATGAAAAATACATAAGTCATTTTTTTATTTTATTTTTGTCTTTCATGTCAAGATGACATGGCTAAAACAACATCATTTTGGTCCAAATTTGATTTTTAATGCAATTTTTATAAAGCCACTAAAAACCCTAAATTATGCTCATCAAGAAAATTTCCTTAAATTCTTTTCCAACGACGCCAAAATCTTAGATTTGTACGTATATGACATATTTACTTTTTATCAAAGTTCTGTCAAAGAAAACTGTTAAAAATTTACCTATATTGACACTAGAAAGTAAATAGTGTTAACATGTTATTTGGCCAAAAAATCATCTAATGAAATATTTATGACAAATTTGGGGTTTCTTACATCATAAAAAAATGTTTATGATATATATGTCATAGTGGGTATAAATTAGAGTTTTTATGTCATAAAAAAAAAAAAAAAACTTTACGCTTAATACGTGACATGGTTATAACTTGATGTTTTTTTGACTTTTTTTTTAAAAAAAATTATAGGATTAATACCCTGAAAAACCCCTAACCAGTATACTTGTGACAAATATACCACGAACTAATTTTTTGATCACCTAAAATCCCAAATTGGTGCACATTTGATAAATTTACCCCAAAATAGTATACTTATAACAAATTTCCCCTTTGTTAGTATCCGCTAAATTTTACTATCAAATTACTAAGTCGAATGACACATGACAGTTTACTGTTGTACGAATTTGTGATTCTATTCTCCGTTTTTTACAGTTATACAATTTTTGTGATTTTTTGTGGTATTAATTTAATTTAACGGAAAATATATTTATCACAAATGTACCAGTTTATAATTTTAATGATCAGTTTAAGTAAATTTATCACAAATATACCAGTTTTGGGTTTTTCATGATCAAAAATTAGTTTTGAATAAAATTGTCATGAATGTACCAATTTAAAATTTTCAAGGTATTAACTCTATATTATATTTACAAAGTAAACTAAAATTATTAGAGATACAAAGACAAAGATAGATGAGAAACTAGCCCTTGTCACTAGGGGTGAGCAGCGGTCTAGGGTCGACCCCGGGTCGACCCTGGGCCCCCCAATGCCCGGTCTCGTCGGCCCCTTCACGGCCCGGGCTCCTGGGTCGTGGCTCGGCCCTTGGTCCCGAATTCCGGGACCAACACCGTGCGGCCGGTTACGGTCCTAGAGTTTTGGGTCGATCCAACCTTGGACCAACCCCGTATATTATATTATATTATATTATTTATAATTCTTTTATATATTCAAATATAAGTAAAATGTCTGTTATATTATATTATATTGAAATGTTCATCAATAAAGACTAATAGTAATTTCAATTTAAAACTTTTGTTGAGTATTAATTATGTGTTGTTTGTTTTGTTTTCAGGTGTTTAGAAGTTCAAGTGAATTAACAAGATATGAAGTTATATATTCATGGTTTATATTAAGTATTTTGAACTTTTTATGGTTTAATTGTATTTCACTAATGAATTTCAGCTGCACTTTGCTTTTCAATTTGTGTCAAATAGTAGAAGTTTTTGAAGAGTAGAGTAAGATTTGCTGCCGATTCTTCTAAAATTTCTTGAGTCAAGTGGTGTGAAGCTCATTTTTTGGTTGAGTGGACTCTACAACATGATCAAATGCAGGAAAACGCTTTTGCATATGGTATTATGAATATTAAAGATAGATGATCACAAGAACTTTCCATCTTATCCCATATCTCGATGAGCGGTTAGCAAGTACAAAATTTCTATTATTATATCATCTTAAATTTGCTAAATACGTATTGGTATTTATAGTTTAGTTGTACAATGTTGTATTGTCAATGGATGTGTAATATAAATTTGTAGGTTTGCTTTTTTAGGGAGTATAAAAAATAAGATGAAAAAAATTATCGATCGGTCTTAGGGTTGCCGAGAATCGGACCGAACCCATTGGGCTCGGTCCTGGTCCCTGGCCCCAAGTTGATAGGGTCGATCCCTGGCCCTAAAATTGAGGGCCGACACATCACGGGTTGGTCCTAGGGTTAGGGGTGGCCCGGACCAACCCGGACCATGCTCACCCTTACTTGTCACCACCACCCCAGTATCATCAAAAGGGCCAGTGAGGGTCCCTCGCCAACTACTTTCTCACCCTTGTCCTTTTCTATGAAAAAAATAGTTATTTTTAACTTAATTTAAATAAAAATGGTATTGAAATTTATATTTGAACCAAAACGCTATTGTTTTACCTTTATATTTCATATTTTAGTCACTTCATCTCATGTAGAAGTTAAACTATATTAAATAAAGTCACGCCAGTATTTACATTTAGTGAAATTAGATGAAATTAAGATCTTGATTTGTAACGATCTGACAATATAGGATTCAATTGTTTTTTTTTTTTTTTAAATAAATGGTAAGAGTGGTAATAAGTTTTGAGATTTTAAATTCACTTTATGCTAAACCTTTTTGCGACTGTCTTTTCTGCTCAGCCCGAATCAGCTTCGTGAGTCGTAAAACCGAAGGAAAATCATCATCCTCTCAGTCGTAAAACCGAAGAAAACTCCACCCCCTCGTCTCGCCCCTCCATCCCCAGCCTCAGTCACCATCTCTCTCCTCCTCCTCCGACCGCGATTCCCCGGAGCACCAATGGCGAGGGCGGGAGGCATAACGAACGCGGTGAACGTGGGCATCGCGGTGCAAGCCGACTGGGAGAACCGCGAGTTCATCTCCCACATCTCCCTCAACGTCCGCCGCCTCTTCGATTTCCTCGTCCAATTCGGTGCGCGTCCCCGTCTCCCGCTTAAATTTCGAAACTTTACTGTTGGGTTCTTGCCGGTTCTTGATTCGGCCCTGTTAGTAAAGAGATCTGGGTAGGGGATTGATTTTCAGCTCGATGCTCGGTTTCGTGGGTCTGGGGTGATTTAGGAGGCCGGGGGTTGATGTTTAGACTGCTTTAGGCTTGGCTATGCTTTGATGAAATTTGATTCTATGGAGTAGCACCAAAGAAATGCAGCAGCTTTATTGGGTTGGTGATGTCTAAGTTGTTTGTTGATTTGAGCTGGTGATGGAGGAGCGTTGATTCGGGTTCGCGTTCCTTCCTTGTCATTTGACAAGAATGAGTGGGATTGGTTTATTAGGATGTGGATGGATTGTTTTCTTTTTCGAGATCCTTAGGTGTAGGAATTTGTGTATATTCCTCTAATTCGGTTATGCATTCGTCGACAGAGGCCACCACCAAGAGTAAGTTGGCATCGTTGAATGAGAAGCTCGATCTCTTGGAGCATCGTCTCGAGCTGCTCGAAGTCCAAGTGGGTACTGCATCGGCGAATCCAGCCCTTTTTAACACTTGAGAAGCTTATCTGATGGCATCTTGTAAGCTCTCTGTTTTCTGCAAATTCGTGGGTCTTGTGTCCCACTCCGAACAGCAGTAGACCGGCTTGGTGCTTTTAGTTTGATATACAAGTTGATGGGTGTAAAAAGTTGTTACTGGGGATTGTAGCTCATTGGTAGGAAGCAATTGTGGAGGACTACTGTAAAATCATTTGTAATGTTCTGGTTTATTAAGCAACTCTATGATATGTTGTTTTGTGAGACTGGGTTCTCTCTGTCTGAACAGTATTCATCATTTGTATGATCCGTTCTCATGGATATCTTTTTCCTCTATAGCAATTCACTTGTGGGCAATCACATCATACCCATGTGTTTTCTGATTTTTTCTCCCTTCTTTGTCAAGGAATTCTATTGTAAGATACCAGTCACTGAATTTTATCAGTTCTCGAAATTAAGATGATGAAACTTATTATTGTCAAAGTGGTCATTTCTTTTAAATAATGCTTGATCAGTTTTGGGTTCTAACAATAGTTGACCGAACAGACTTGATGCTAAGTTTTCCCTTTACAGCCAAAAAGTGCTTACTAGACTCTAATCATAGCCTTGTGATGAAATTACTCTGAACCATCTCACACTCATATGAGGTCTCAATGAATTGCCTTGGCAAAACTTTGAGAGACACAAAAGCAGCACAGTATTACTCTTTTTTTTTTTTGGTCAGAAAATGATGTTACTCTTGAAAGGATGTGATTTTTCAACATCTCAAGTTGAATGCCTTTTAGGATTTGGCACATCATCATTCAAAGGAGTAACTGCTGTCTTCAAAGTGCAAACTAAATGAGGAATTTGCATGGTTGGATAAATCACTTCTGCAAGCATTATTAGAGCTGGTGTAAGCAGTGCCATAACAGTTGTATTCTCCGTAAACTCTCAGGGCCCCCCTCATGCATGGAACTACACTGACTTTTCATCTCTTTTGAATTTCACTTCTGATTTGTTTCCTGTACTTGCAACTCTTGTTCTCTTTCCAGAATTTGCTACTGTCTTCTGCCTTGAGCTTCAGATCGGGAAATTTTCAAGAAGTTTGTAATTGTTGATTGTCTATTTATCCACTTAAGGAATTTGGAGCTCTACCTATATGAATCAACCATAAGCTGGCTATAGCCATGTTGGACTTGATGGCTAATTGCAGTTTAAACTATAATGGCTTGCACATCTGTGCTAACCAAATGGATATGTTTTTCAGTCGAGATTAGGGATGTTTTTCTCTAGATCTTCTGCTGATTGGTAAGCATGTACCCATTGGATTTTGTCATGAAGAAGGATAATTGTACTCGGTCCACAAGTGTATGATAGAGTTATAAGTTGAAAGTGCAGCAAGCATTCTGCTGGAAAATGGGACTATCTATTGCAGATGCAATCATGTGAACCATGTTTAATGGGCTGCCATGGCTTCTTTCTGGAAATGGTCGATATGTTAGTGGTACCGTGGCTGTGGTGTGTGAATACCTGGTCAAATTCACCGTAGTTAGGGGAGACAAAAATGTGCTAGATAGGCGTAGGTTCATTGGACTGTTGACATGCAATGATGAGCATATACCGAATGAGAAGTTGCTCTCCACATAAGAAACAGTTTTTAATGGTAAGATAGTCAACTCTATTAGAGACTGAATTTAGCGAGCGTGCAAAAATTGCAAACTTACATCTGCAGTTCCATTGCTGTTAAAAATGGCTGGATTTCATTGACTACTCAGACTCTATTCAGCATTTGAAGGAATCCTTTGGGACTGGACGACGATGTGCTGGTAATGTATGGGTCCTTTTAGTTTGTAAATAGCAGCATCAACCAGTTGAATCTGTCGAACATTTGAGTTTTAAAGCAGATTGCCAGAGAAATGGTTTCAGGATCACATCCTAATATAGTATGACTAATGTACTACATCAAGATAAGGAATATGATTCATTAGATCTTATTAACATTCTTCCAATGGAGAGTGTAAGTGAGCCTTAACTAATCTCCTGAAAATTTTTGCCCATAGGTCTAAAAGAGTAAGCATCAGTCTTCTTTCCAGAACCATCACTTGAAACTTAAGTTGAAACCCGTTAAACCACTAGAATTCACAAATTCTAGAAGAAAGACAACTTGAGTGAACGTGAGTTGTGTGCACAGTGACGGATCTATTACATCATGATTAAGAGTTTGGGACACCTGGAGTACTATAACTTGGTATGGAAGGACACTTAAGTGCCATAACTTTAAAAATGTACACTTAAGTGTCAGTTTCAAAGTTAAATGGAACATTTAGGTGCCACTCCGGCAAAAATCCGACCAAATGGTTGACATGGCAATTTTCCAGCGAGTTTGGTCCAAAACGGCATTGTTTTACATGCGACGTAACGAGAAAATGTAAAAACGATGCCGTTTTCGTATCGATGTGTAAATAATAATATAAAAATTAATTAAATTAGATTTAAATTTAATTTTATTTAAAAATTCTTTTAAAAAAAAAAAAGGGAGGCCAAAGGGCGCGCGCAGGACGAGCCTTCACCACTGCCCTCCCTCCCGCCTCCACCGAGAAGGGCCGGCGACGAGGGGGAGAGAGTCGGTCGAGGTGGCCGGGCCCCGGCCAAGGGCCGCGTGACGCCGGCCAACCGGCGGCGAGGGCCTATGAGCCCTCGCCATTGATTAGCCGAGGGCCAGCAACCCCAGACGACACTTCCCTCTCTGTCACCAGCCCCCTTCCCAAAGAATGGCGGAGAGGCGGCGGCAGGAGGGCTCGGCCTTCACTCCCCCCTTCGGCCTCCCTTTTTTTTTTATTTAATTTTTTAATTTTTAGAATTTTTTAAATAAAATTAAGTTTAAATTTAATTTAATTAATTTTTATATTATTATTTACACATCAGACACGAAACGGCGTCGTTTTTGCATTTTCTCGCCACGTCAGCATGCAAAACGACGCTGTTTTGGACCAAACTTGTCGGAAAATTACCACGTCAGCCATTTGGCCGGATTTTCGCCGGAGTGGCACCTAAGTGTTCCATTTAACTTTGAAACTGGCACTTGAGTGTACCTTTTCGAAATTATGGCACTTAAGTATCCTCCCGCACCAAGTTATGGCACTTGGGCTATTCTTCTGCCTCATGATTAAGAAAAAGCCTAAAAAGACATTCGTCTGATGTAGGTCGTTTCGGTTTATGTCCAGTCATCTTATTGGTGGATGATGGGTAATTGGGTCTGAAGTACAATTCCAGCAAAAATTCTTCATTGCTATACCAAAAGACTGACAAGCAGTGGAGTTAATCCATTACAAAGTACTTGAAGTGAACTTTCTTAGACTTTAAGAGAGTCGGTTGAATACTCTCCCCTGCACATGAACATGGAGAGACATACCCTTCAGTTTTCATCTGCTACTCTTCTACATGGCTGTGAATGAATTTTAAGCAGCTACAAAATTTCTATCTAGGTTCTGGAGGAGCCAAGGGTTGTGAACTAAGAGGCGACAGTTCTGCCGCTTGGTCCTGGGCGGGGGACAGAACAGCCTTTTTCTCGATGATGATTGAGAACCGGTTGGATCCACCGAAGCTGTCGATGGACTTCAAGTATTCGGAGGCATTGTTCTCTATGATCAGAGCATCCTCGCGCTCTTGCATGATGTCCGCCCATCCCAGGCCGGTAAGCTGAGAAGTTCTCAATGCAGGCCAGCACCTCTGCCACCACCCGCCATGTGGCCTCTGCGTGGTACATTCCCTTTATGTTTGGATCCACAATTTCCTCAATCTTTTGTTCCCTTATAAGGTTTGAACTGCATGAAAATGTGATTCTGTTAGCATGTTATTATTGAGGTACAAGCAACATTGATATACTGACGATTTGATGGAAGCCAGGAGATATTAATAGTTAGACGGACAATGTAAAATGCATTTGCCAGAGTAAAAGACGCCTCGGATCCCAATAGAACCACACCAAAACGACACTTCCCCTCCTCATATCATGCGACCAAAAGGAAAAGGATGCCTTTGCTGTCCTAATACTCTGTGTCTCAAGTATGAACATGCAACTACCAGCAGAACAATCAAACATCTACACAAACTCTGGAGAGAGAGAGAGAGAGTCAAATTATGAACCATTTAACCTCCACCAATAGTCACATTAGTGATAACATTTTGCTAGCTCAGGAATTGTTCTATGATTTTCATTATGAACCATACCAAACAAAATGCATCATTAAGGTCAACTTTTGTAAAGCTTATGATTCGATAGATTGGAACTTCATTCATCTGACCTTACAAGCCTTTGGGTCCCCTTCTAACTTAATCAACTATATTATGGACTGCATTTGATCTCCCAAATTTTCTAACTCTATAAATGGTGATCTACATGGTTTTTTCCCTAGTGGTCGGGGCATTCGACAAGGGGACCCTTTGTCTGCCTACATCTTTACGCTTGTTATGGAAGTCTTCACGGGGGTTCTCAATACCCAAACCAAGAGGCCGGAATTTAAGTTCTTTTGGAGATGCAAGCCCTCTAGGCTCTCCCACCTCTTCTTTGCAGACGATGTGCTCCTCTTCTCCGAGGGAAGTATGGATTCTACGCGACTTTTAAAGAAGGGGATTCTTTTGTTTTCTAGCTGGTCTGGCCTTGCTCCTATCTTAAATAAAAGTGAAATATTCCTCTTAGGAGGCCCCTCATGGGTGCGGGACATAGTGGTTAGCTCTCTCGGTTTTCAGCTGGGCTCCTTACCATTTAGGTATCTCGGTGTGCCCATCATTTCCACCAGGTTGGGTAAGGCAGGTTGCGTATCTGTAGTAAATGCTATCACAGCTAGAGTACAATCATGGACCAACTGTTTCCTCACCTTAGTGGGACGGCTGCAACTTATCAAGTCAGTACTTCACTTTATCCAGGTTTACTGGGCAAATGTTTTTATCCTTCCATCTTCAATGCTTGATCGTATAGAGCAGATTTTCTGGCAATTCCTCTGTAAAGGTCCTCATTTGGGTGCTGGAGGTGCCAAGGTTGCTTGGGGAGAAGTCTGCTTGCCTAATGTGGCACCCCTCGAACGGCCCTTGATCCGTTAGGGTCGCCACAATTCCATTACCTTTCACTTTCCCTAATAACACGTCACTTTGATACCATTTCAATTGCAGCGGGTTCATACAACCTGGGGGTTTACTTTTTTTTTTTTTTTCAGATTGGTCCCTTGTGCAATTCATATAACGGAAGCACATCCATCAACTCCCTTCCTTATATTCAAAAAACGATGCACACCTACTAAACATTTATAGGTAAAAGCCGAACACTTTTATTTACTTAAACCAGATGGACATCATTCATCGGTACATCAAAATGTCATAGTTTTTCTATACTTGGCTATACTTCAAAAGATGACCGACATCTCTTCTAACAATCGTATATTTAAAGTCCATCGATCAGTGTCAGCGTCCAAAAGTTCCTTCCTTTACTATCCTCCTCCTCGCGGTTATATCCAACCACTTGATCTATCTACCAGTGGCAGTGGCAGTAGATGAATCTTATCTAGTCTGAAATATTAATCCCCAAAAAAGGTGAGTACAACCACTCAGCAGTAAAGATCCACCAAACTACTCATTGCGTCACACAGAAAAATCAAGGCATCATAACAAAGCACATTCATTCATGCATTCAAGCATAACTTACCTTACAGCCATGCATATGTCATCATATCATATATGCATATACCATCATGCACTCATCATCAAACATTCATGCATATATCACCATGCCATATGTGCACATACCACCATGCACTCATCATCAAGCATTCATGCATATATCACTATGCCATATATGCATATACCTCCATGCAGTCATGCATATCTCACCATGCCATCATGCATATATCACCATGATTCATATCATCCATGCTATCAGGCATACATCACCATGAGATCCATCCATGCCTTCATGATCGTATTTTCAATATCAAATAGTATTAATTTACTTTCATAAGCAGATCATACATCATGCCATATGCATACACCCATGCACATGATTCATTTTCAATTTTTATATTTCACAAGGATCTCATCAGTTTTTCTTTCCAGAGACTAATGTTTGCATCCCACAATTTATCGCTCACATCCAACCAAGCATCGCGAGGAACCTCTGGGCATGTTTTCAAAATACAACCGTGCATCCAGCACCCCCACATTTCGAGCAGCTCGCATCCCAACTAGTATCACGAGGAATCCCCTTTGGGCACACACCTCCAGGGCTTCCGGAATTATGTACCAACATACCACCAGGAATTTCCCCTGGAATTACGTACCATATACCACCAGGCATCTCGAAATTCCTGAGGACCCTCCGGAATTACGCCACTAAGCCACCCGGCATCCGACACCCCCACATTCCAGGCATCCTGACACTCCCAGGGCATTGTCAGCTCACACCTCCAACAATATCCTCATTTATCATAATTCATATTCACATTTGTGTTTCAATATCAACATGGCATTTGATGTAACGGCAACAAAGTCAAATTCAACATTTGATTCTATATGCAATGCCAAATATCATCACATGTTCAGCAAGATTCAATCACCTCAATCATAGGGCTCATCCAAAACAGAATAATAATAAATTACAGCATTTGAAATTTGCTCAATCCAGCTTGCACAGTTTTATAAAATATTTCCATTAAATACCCAAATGACCTTTAATAATTATGAAATTCGAATATGTGATATTCAAGACATAAAGGCAGATATTTCATGAAGAACACCACACCAAAAGACCCTCATACAATTCGATATAGATCACGCATCACAACATTTCTATTCTATCAATACACCTTGCACAGTTTTTTGAAACATTTTTGGTTAAATAGGCAAATGAACTTCAAAAATTATGAAATTTGAATATGTTGCAGGGAAGACATAAAGAAAGATACTTCGTGAAGAACACTTTGCCGAAAGAGCTTCATACAAAATGATATTACCCATGAATTGAAACTGACTAAGTCCAAACGCGGCAGATTACACGGTTTTTGAGATATTTCCGATTAAATATCCTAATGACCTTCAAAATTCATGAAATTTGACTATGTTGTATTAAAAATCTTAAAGTAGGTTTTTCATGAAGAAAAAAAAGTCAAATTCGTTCTAGGTGATTTAATATAGACGGTTAAATCTTCTGTTTCAATACCGAAGTTTCCAGATCTGACTACTTCCGAAAAACCACGATTTCACCTATCTATCCTTGTTAGTTTTCTCTGAATTTTTGATATGTTTAACCTCAGGATGTCCTTTACATATTTCGTTAAGAAATCAAAGTGAAATTCTCAGTAAAAAGTTACATGCAACACACAAAATCACCAAGAGGTCAACAAAACAGCTTCAGGTCTAACATTTTCGTAGAGGGAGGATTTCACCCCTCAAAACTCATCTCTTTTTCCTGAAATTTTAGTATGTTATACTTTAAAATGTTATCTACAACTTTGATGAAGAAGTCGAAGCCAAAATCCGATTCAAACATCACATGCAAGCCACTACAACATTCTGGGTCAGACTGTTTACTCGAAAACAGTTTACTACTTCAAAACAACACTCTTAAGACTTCGGTTTTTCACACCCTAGGCATCTGAAATTCATCACCATTAAATAACACATTCTAGACACAACATGCAAGAGTAGATCAAAGGATCTAACTTGCCTCTAAATCGAGCTACGGCGAGCACGATGGCGGCGGGACACGACGGCTACGAGCGACACACGGCTTCTCCTCCTTCTTCTTCTCTTCTTCCTTTCTTTCCCTTTCCTTTCTCTCTTCCTCTCCTCTCTCTCTCTTATGGTCGACACCCCCTAAACCGGGCCACCCCTTCTCTTTATTTCCCTTTAAAAACAATCATTAGTAATCATTAGGAGCCGCCCAAGGTGGCCAATGGGTGTAACTCTCCTTTTTGCCACTTGGCAAATCCCATGCACATGATGGGCTTGAAGATGGGCCGGCCTTCTCCCCTCCTTGTGGTCGACGGCCCATTCATGGGCTTATGGGCCAGCCAATTTGGCCCATCTTAGGCCCACACTCTTGGGCCTAAGACCCAAGCTTAATTAAATCCAATTTTAACCCCTTTTTAATAGGGAAAATTGTCCAAAAAGTCCTAAACCTATTGTACTTTTGCCAATTCAGTCATAAACCTTTTAATTTTGCCAATTGAGTCCTAAACCTTTTTACTTCTTGCCAATTCAGTCCATCCGGCTAATTTTGGCCGGAAAATGCTGACGTGGAAGCCAATGATGCCACGTAGGACCACCGATGCCGACGTGGACAGTTTTTAATAATATTTTAATGTTTTTTAAAAAATTTTGAATTTTAATTATTTTTTCTGTTTTTTTTCCTTTTTTTCTTTTCTTTTCTTTCTTTTCTTTTTGGCTTTTTCTTTTGCCTTATCCGATGGTTGGCCACCAGCCACCGGCGACGGCTGGCCACTGGCCACAGCCAGCCAGGTGGCCTCGCCCGCCACAGGCGAGGCCCCGCTGGGCGAGGAGGAGCTCCGGCAAGGGCAGCCCTCGCCTAGGCGTGATCCGGCAAGGGTCGGCTGGGCAAGGCCGACCCTCGCCCAGGCTAGGGCGGCCTCGCGAGGTGTCGGCCGGGCGACGGTGACGGCGATGTCGGGCGAGGGCCGGCCTCACCGGATCCGGCGAGGGGAGCCCTCGCCGGGCTCACCCAAACCAGATCTAGCGAGGCCAACCCTCGCCCCTGGCCAAGCTCGGGCGGCTTGGAGTTGTTGGCCGAAGACGATGAACGACAGCAGGGCAAAGAGGTAAGGCGAGAGGTGCGTCTTCCTCAGTGGAGAAGACGAAGACGACGGCAGCGGAGGCGGCGCCGACGCCGGAGGAGAGAGAGGTGAGGTGGGTGGCGTCGGTTGGCCAGGGGCGAGGGCGAGCCCCGGCGAGGGCTCCCCTCGCCAGATCTAGTGAGGCCGGCCCTTGCCCAGGCCAGGGCGGCCTCGCCCGGCATCGCCATCACCCGGCTGATGCTCAGCGAGGCTGCCCCTAGGCGAGGGCTACCCTCACCGGAGCTCCTCCTCGCCCGGCCGGGCCTCGCCCGTGGCGGGTGAGGCCGCCGGCCGGCGTGGCCGATGGCCGGAGGCCGGCCACCGGAAAAAGCAAAAGAAAAAGCAAAAAAGAAAAGAAAAAAAGGGGAAAAAAAGAAAAAATAATAAAAATTCAAAAAAATTTAAAAAATATTAAAATATTATTAAAAATTGTCCACGTCGGCATCGGCGGTCCTACGTGGCACTACCGGCGTCCACGTCAGCATTTTCCGGCCAAAATTGGCCAGATGGACTAAATTGGCAAGAAGTGAAAAGGTTTAGGATTCAATTGGCAAAATTAAAAGGTTTATGACTAAATTGACAAAAGCACGATACGTTTAGGACTTTTTGGACAATTCTCCCCTTTTAATACTAATTTAAATCCCTATTGAATCAAAGTACTATAGTGTAAAAATTAAATAATTGTACACTTGAAATCACAAATCCATAAATTCTAATTCATAATACATATGGCCAAAGATAGGTCATCCTTTCCCAAAATTTATCCACTAAAAACTCGGCTATAGTCCTTAATACAAGACATGAATTAGAGCACCTCTAAGGATTAACAAGGAATTCTAGGATGCCACACCTAAAGATGAAGGTGGCTTGGGAATTCGGACCCTTTGCGAAAGCAATAAGGCTATAGAAGCTACAGGAGGAATAACTACGATTAAGGTTCTGCAGACCCTTGAACTCGAATTTAGTAATTCTAAGGCCATGTGGACAACACTGAAGACTTGTAGGACTGAGCAGGGTATATCTTCATGAAGCTGGACCTTCTATGCTTGACTCATATCAACAGTTGCAGTTAGGTCATAAAACTGAATGCTTCAAAAATGCGTGAAAAGCTTCTGCATAATTTCTGTTGGGCAATAGAAGTTAATTGGACGTGTTGCCAACCTAACATGCAATATGCTAGAAGTATAGTGTCTTGACATGCTCATTTATGAAGAACTAGATGCGACCTTCTGGCAAATGGTATTTGATACTGTTTAAAACATCATCCTAGGGAATAACAAAGTGGCAGTATGGCAACGATGATAATCCCAACAATTGGAACTGGCTCATGGAATAAAATAGTATCTCATTGCTATAAGGAAACATGGGAAGGGAGTTGCCCAGAAAATGAACGTGTTAACGTACTTTATTTGCGAATCTGTTCACAACCATCGCCTCAAACAGTTGTTTCCTTGTTTCAGGTTTGACATAGCTCCACACTTTCTCTGGGCGTTGTGTCATCCATAGGAATGTCAAATCGAGCAATATACTCCTAAATCAAAGCATAAATGCCAAGGTAGCAGATTTTGGCTTCTCCAAGTACGTGCTGCAAGAAGGGGATAGCGGTGTTTCTCTTGAAGTGACGGGGACTGTGGGATAGCTAGATCCAGAGTCAGCTCTCTTTGTCATTTCATTGTTTGGGTTAGGTTACATTAGTTTTCCATCAACGAGAAGAGTCAAGACTAGTCATGATCGAATATTTTTGTGGGATGTCCTAGTGTGATCTTGACAGTCCGAACAAGAAGTGTCAAGCATGGATGTGTAGCGCATCGTTGATGCATTTTAGGCATCATGTGGTAATGTCCTTACAGAAATTTATAGGCAGTATGTTGTTGCTTGGATGATTCAGGTACTACTCAACCTAGCATTTGTCAACAAAAAGTGATGTCTTCAGATTTGGTGTGGTTCTACTGGAAATCAGTAAGTGGTCGACAGCCTCTAAATATATACAGGCCACGCAACGAAAGGTTGAATGGGTATTACTTTATAACTTACTATCTTGGTTGCTAGAAACTGAAAAACTTCATCTACTTTTTGCAAATTAGCTTGAAATATCCCTTTTGCCTCTGCTATCACCCCAAAGTATGCACAGTTGTTGCACCAAAACTTTTATTTGTGGAAGAATTAATCAACTAAAATCGTGGACTTGACAACAGGAGAACTATTGTTAAACTTGGTTATTCAGTTT
The DNA here is from genome assembly GCA_014182725.1 of Eucalyptus brandiana. Classification (NCBI taxonomy): domain Eukaryota; kingdom Viridiplantae; phylum Streptophyta; class Magnoliopsida; order Myrtales; family Myrtaceae; genus Eucalyptus; species Eucalyptus brandiana. The sequence continues at coordinate 9,787,401 of CM024676.1, forward strand.
TTTTTTTTTTTTTTGGTAAAAGGTAAGATATATATTGACTTTAAACCAATAAGCTATATAGCTATACAGTAAGGGACCCGGCACCAAAACTTACACTCAAGGTGACAAAGTAGTCAAACTGAGTGGAATGGTGTCGAGACAAGGAGGGAGGAGCAGAAAAGGAGAAAAAACAACCAACAAAAGCAAACAGCCAAACAATGGCCACAAACAAATGGAGAGGGGGTATCTAGCAAACAACACAGAACCACCCCAAGAAAAACAAAACAAAGCAAGGACAGGAATAAAGACTAAGGAGACGACACCGTAGAGGAGGATCAGACGATATCGGCTTCCAAAAAAGAGAAGACATCCAACTGCAACTTTGAAAGCCGCAAGCACCTCCATCTTCAAAAAGTCCAAGCCTCCATCTTCAAAGAGCGCGCTTCCAGTAACTAGTTAGCGACAACCCAACACAAAGGAGGATCAGTCGGCAACAGCTTCTGAAGAGACGAATCCATCCCCAACCACATCTCTGTTGGCCGCGAGCAGCTTCATCTTCGATGAGACGAAGTCTGCAGCACCTAATAGACCCTCCAAGGGAAAGAACGAGATGGCTAGCCCTCTACTGTAAACATAGAAAGCACTCCTAGTGAAAAGGTAGCCACAATCCAGCCGGATGAGATAGAGAGATAGCATGATCATTCAAAAATAGAAGGATGCAATCCCTAGCTCAGTTGGAGTCTTTTGTTTCTGGGGGTGTCTGGAATCCCTTTGAAAGTTAAACCCTTGTTCTTAACCATTTTATCGAGGTGTAGCTTTAAATTCGGTAGGGAGAACCTTTGATTGCAAAAGATAAAGTTGTTCCTCGCTTTCCATATAAGGTAGCATAGGGTGCCAAAAGCAAAGTGGGCTAAAGATTGGTGAAAACTTTTATCGGATAAGTGCTTCGTAGCCCACCCTAGATTTCCCCCAAGGAATGATTTTGCCAAGCAAGGTTGCATTTAGCTGCCCAATAAAGCGCAAGACTACCCGTTTTTGGGGCAGCCAAAGAACAGGTGGTTGATTGAGTTCGGCCTAGCAGAACAGAAGGCACATAAAGCAAGCTAAATTCTCTTATTAGCAAGCAGAAGTGCCTAGGTCGGTAGCCTATTATGGGTAATAAGCCATAGGTGGGATTGATAACATGGTGGCAATATGGAACTACCTGTCCTCTAGGCCACAACAAATTCCAAGCAGAGGCTGTAGAGAAAACACTTGAAGACTAACCAAGCCATAAGAGGCGGTCATTGTCAAGATTGAGGGTCGGGAGGGGGTCAACCCATTCTACAATGGTGGTCGCGACATGGGAAGGGAGTGTCAAGGTGGAAAGCCTATCCGCTACCGAGGCAAGTTGCAGGATTCTAGAACAAAAAATTTCCCGATTAGAGAATAAATTGTTGAGCGGTCCATGCGGGTGCTAGGGATCAAACCAGAAGGAGACCGAAGCTCTATTTCCAATACACCAACGGGGTTGCTGTTGGAAAAAGGGCCGAAGATCAAGCAATCTCTTCCAAGCCCAAGAGCAAAACCTAGGCCGAGGGACAATCTAGAAGTTCTTTCGCTTTAAGAAGGTGGAATATATCCATTTGCACCATAATCACTCTTTGTCTATAAAAAGGAGCCATAAGTGCTTGAGCATTACAGTACGTAGACAGTGCAGCAATGGTATCAAATATTGACTATGTTTCCAGCAATACCAAGATGAATGATCAGTTGCCTGAAAATATGGGGGCAACTAAGCTGTAGTGTGTGTGTGGGTAAACCTTAATTTTTATCCTTGGCAAATCATCTTTAAGTTAGAACTAGTGTATCCTTGCAATGTCTAATCGGTTAATGAAGATTTGAGTTTATGTTAAACTCCTATCTAGGACCAATCTTAAGTACAAAAGCGAGTTATTCTAGACGTATAAGCTTGTGTTCTTTATTCTGATTACCAGACAAAGACCAATACAAAAGAAGAAAAATCTTAATAAGAAGTTAGTCCTCCCGAATTTCTTACCCCTTGCAGCCTCAAGAGCAATAGAAAGTCAGGTTGGCCAATCCAAGATTTTTCTCTTTGAGGCCTCACCTATCTAAAAGATCATTGATAGTTAGTTATGCATGTGAGTCACCAATTCGAAAGAGTTTGAAGAGAAGTACCATAAAGCGATCTTGCAGAGAGCCATTGGACATGAAAGGATAGACGAGGATTTGCTGGTCGTTCTCATAGCAAAAACCAAGCAGAGGGACCAAATTTTCATGTCTAATTGCCAAAAGAAGGTTTCGCTGCAATCCACATCAAAATGGTAATCTTTTTTCCAACTGTTATCGGTCCTGCACTGTTTGGATGGACAAAGCGCAGAAAATTACCTCATTCTTGAACTCGTGAGTTCCTTGAGTTGAGGTGGCCGATCTAACCTTTACTGCAACTTCTTGACAATCTGGCAGAGCAGCACGGTACACAGATCCAAAGCCTCCTTCACCCATAAGAGTCTTATATTTCTGGGTAGTACCCTTTATGCACTGCAAAGTAAATGTCTAAATGCATATGGATTTCAACAGAAAATCCCCTTTGCTGGGTATTGATGACACAGCATCTGCAATTTCAGTCAATTCTCGTTCAGAAAGCAATCAACTTGACATGAAAAGCTGATCCAAAAACACTGAATTGACATATTTGTCGAGCTCAACACAATAATTGAAACTTCTGATGTCTTAGCAACCGAAATTGCTTAAATTTTGAATTTGCTATTGATCTCATCACATAAGCCTTGTACTGGCACAGACTACTTCTAGATTACTCCTCACGTGCGAGAAAGTAGTAAAGTGGCTTCTTTTATTTTAACATTTCTGCGCAACCACTGCCTTTTCATTAATTAATTGATTCCAAGAACTTGAAAAGTCATCCAAAAAGTTCGACGAGTGTCTTGGATCCCACAAAGAAATTTGAAAAATTGATTATTGATATGAAGGATATTGACGGATTGCCTAATGCAGCTCTTGGTCTAGCTACACAAATGCCAGTGTCTAAGGACCCTAGTACAGTACATTTTTTTTTGGGTGTGCATTCTATTATATCGTCTTCAACACTTTTCATCTGAGAGCCTCTTTAATATTTCTTGCTTTACCATTTTTTGTCACTTTTAAGGAGCATGAAAATGCAACTTCAGAAGATGGACCTTGGCTGATCACCCTAAATGCTCTCTGTGATATCCTGAAATTTGATCCATTTCAAAATATATAAAATGGTTATTTTGTCAATGTACTAATGGTTATTTTACTCCGAACTGATCACTCATGAGTTAATTAATTTCTTGGGCAAGAACATAACGGGTTAAACAACGTAAAAGACCATATAATTCAACAAGGAATTGACTGCTTGTGTGACATCTTGAATTTTTGACCCCATCTCGATAAAATGAAATAGGCTTTTCATCGACACGCCTATAATCCTTTTTTCTCTGAGCTAATCACTCACAAGTTAGCTAACTTATTGGGTGAAGCCGTTAAGGGATATAATCACGATAAAATCCCTAAAAGCTACCTAATAGGTTTGATTGTACTAAAATCGCATTCGGTTGATTTTAATAACAAAATTAAATTCGATTTCAGGAATCAAACGTTTGAGCATGTCACGATTTATTTTTAAGGCCTCGTCTCATCTTTTGAAGAAATTTTGTCAAGCTGGGAATTTTTACCGAAAGTCAATTTTAGCAAATTGGAAAAATGGAAGAAATTCGGATGGGCACTTAATTGGCAACTTTGGCTACCCATTTGAGTTGGTTTGTGTAGAGTTGAAAGGAAATTCGTAAGGGCTGCTGAGTTGCTACATTTGCCCACCAAAATGACTTGATTCGGTGAGGAATTGAAGGAAAATCAAGAGAAATTTGTATGGGCAGACTCCTCAGCAATTTTGGCCATCAAATTGAAGTTATTTGTGAATAATTGAGGAGAAAATAGCCATTGGTGGATGCCTTGACTTCCTTGGATGGCTGAAGACTTTGTGGCTTGCACTTGAGTGCTAGATATTTCATCTTGGCTCCCATTGGTTGCATGCAAGACTTCTTTGGCCCCGTGTCCCCTCTCCTTCCCTCTCTTCTCCATTTGTGCGTGCAAACCCCCTCTAGCAGAAGCCGACTTCAGCTTCTTCTTCCTCAAATCTTCATCTTCTTCCATTGTTGTTGTTGCAACTTACCCACCAAACCAGTCATCCCCCATGCCGTCCAGTCTAGCACCTCACCGCCCCGCCGTCTAGTCCCACGCCTTTCCACCCTCCCGCAAGCCAATTTAGTCCAGCCCACCTCAGCCAAGCCGTTCAACCTGAGCTCAGCACTGAAACTAGCAGCAAGCAGTGAGCTTGCAAGGCTGTTTTCAGCCCTTTCCAGCCCTCTGTTGGAGTTGTCGTAGACACAGGATCTCACTACCATCGCACCGCCGTCGCCATGGATCTGTTACCTCGCTAATCTGGTGAGTTAACTCCATAATCCTTGATTAGGTTGTTAATTACACTTAAGAGGTTAGATTTGTGCTAATTAACTTAGTTAAATTAGTATTAAGTGAGACTAGCCTTAAGATGGATTAATGTTAATCTATTTTGGTTAGATTAGTCTTAATATGGATTAGCGTAAATTTAATTGGTTAGATTAGCATTAATGAGGGTGGTTTAGTCTAATTTAGTGGACTTCCCTCGGATCTGGTTATTAAACCCTCGTCGTTTGCTATTTCTATAAGATCAAATGTTCTACGATTTTGAGGTTGATAACTTCTTAAAAAATGTTCTAAACATCTTTAGCTATGACATATATTTTACTCAAGATTTTAGGGATTTAAAAGAATGATCTTTCTTTTGCAAAATAGAATCTCGGATTATGTTATTTGCAAAATAGAATCTTAGGGTCAGGATTATGTTGGAACTTGTGACATTTTGGTGTTCAAATGATTTTTATCAACTCTTAGGGTCAGATTTTTGAGAGAGTTTCTTCACAAAAGTTGTTCATCACATCTTTTAATTTAACATATTCAAATTTCAAATTAAATGGACAAGGTTTGGACCTTAAACCAAACTGATTTTGGAAAACGGACTTTCTGTGCACGGTACAGTTTTTGTAACAGTTTGGGCGATTTACTACTCTTAATATAAAAGGATCTGAGTCAAGATGTCTTCAAAAAAATGTTTGTTTAAGTGTCATTTATAACATATTCAAATTTGAAAATTTTCCAAGTTCTTTTGATTATGTTTCTGGAATTAAAATTGGAAATGTGCAAGTGATCCCGGTTTCTATCGGTTAGGGCCAATTGTAGTTTTGTGATTGTTCTTGATATCAAGCTTGCTAGATAATGTATATTTGGTGATGCGGTTGCATTGATATATGAAATTTATTGGTAAATTATGCAATTGAGTGATTATGTGATGACTATTGAAAGATGATGTGCTGTGTTGAGGAAATCAAATGTGTTGTGAATGAGTAAAGAATTAAGTGCTACACAACAACAAAATTTCGTGTGAATCACCTTTAAGGCATTGTAGTCAAAGGCTAAGTGCTACATGGCGACTTGAGTCACATGTGAGTCACCTCTAGGGCCTTGCACTACTGACATATAAGGTCAAGGGCTAAGTGCTACACGATAACATAACTTCGTCGGAGCCACCTCTAGGCCCTTGTACTCTTACTATATGTGGTCAAGGGCTAAGTGCTACACGATAACGTAATTTCGTGGGAGCTACCTCTAGGGCATTGAGTTTGGATATTAAGCGTGGATTGAACCATTGATATGAGATAACCGCGCCTGATTATGGGACAAAATTGTGTGGCACGAAATGGGATATTTCATAATGGTTTTGTCTCTAATAGTCCTAGCCATGTATGATTTTGATGTGATAATTGGCATGGACTAGCTCACCAAGTAATTGGCTAAGATGGACTACTATCGTAAAGCGATTCAGTTTAACCTATTAATGGGTGAAAGTTTCGAGTTTATTGGTAGTCGAGGATGACCCTCGATTACCTTAATCTCATCGCTTGAGGCAACCCATTTGTTAGATAGGGGTTGTCAAGGTTACTTGGCGACTGTCGTGAATACGACAATTGAGGAGCTAAAGATTGAAGATATCACAGTGGTTCAGGAGTTTCCAGACGTGTTTCCAAAGGAATTACTAGTTCTGCCACTAGAAAGAGAGATTGAGTTAGCCCCCAGAACGGAGCCAATCTCTAAGGCTCCTTACCGCATAGCGTTATCTAAATTGAAAAAACTAAAGGTGCAGATGTAGGAGTTGTTGGATAAGAGATTCATACGCCCCAGTGCATCACCTTAGGGAGCACTAGTTCTGTTGGTGAAGAAGAAAGATGGTTCGTTGCACCTTTGCATTGACTATCGTCAACTCAATCAGGTGACGATCAAGAACAAGTATCCACTGCCGATGATCAATGACTTGTTTGACTAGTTGTAAGGAGTGTCGATATTCTCTAACATCAACTTGAGGACATGATATCATCAACTGAGGATCGGAAAGGAGGACATACTGAAGTCAACATTTTGTACTCAATACAGCCATTATGAGTTCACTGTAATGCCGTTTAGTTTGACGAACGCCCCAGCTGCTTTAATGGATTTTATTAACCGAGTGTTTAAAGAGTATCTGGATCAGTTTGTGGTCTTGTTCATCGACGATATCCTGGTGTACTCGAGAAGTCCTAAAGAGCACGAAAGGCATTTGAGGATGGTGCTTCAGACATTGAGAAATCATGAACTGTACGCCAAGTTCAGTAAGTGCAAGTTTTGGTTGACTCGTATGGCATTCTTAGGTCACGTGATTTCAAGCGAAAGAATCTCCGTGGACCCAACCAAGATTGAAGCAGTTATCAACTGGCTAAGACTGATGACAGTAACCGAAATTAGAAGCTTTTTGGGATTAGCATGACACTATAGAAGGTTTGTGGAAGGATTTTCAGTATTAGCTTTGCCTTTGACTCGATTGCTGAAGAAGGAAGAGAAGTTTATATAGACAGATAAATGCGAGCGTAGTTTCCAAGAGCTTAAGCAAAAGCTGACTACTGCACATGTGCTGACCATACTATTTGGTTCTGGAGGGTACGAGATCTACAATGATGTGTCGTTTAGAGGACTAGGTTGCATGTTAATGCAGTATGGTAGAGTCATTATATACGCGTCCCGTCAATTGAGACCTCATGAATTGAATTATCCATCGCATGATTTGGAACTCGTGGCAATTATTTTTACTCTGAAGATATGGAAACATTATTTGTGCGAAGAAAGATTCCAGATCTTTATAGATCAACAAAGTCTCAAGTATCTATTCTCCCAAAAGGAGTTGAATATGAGACAAAATCGCTAGATGGAACTTCTTAAGGATTATGATTGCGACATCTTGTATCACCGTGGAAAGGCTAATAAGGTTGTAGATGCATTGAGTCGAAAGTCTTCAATTGCATAGATGGTGATCAAGGAGTGGATTTTACTCGAGGGAGCTCAAAATTCAGTTTTCAAATTTGAGGTAAGCCATATTTCAAATCTTGTGGCCACCCTCAGAATTGAGCCGGAAGTACAGATTAGGATCAAGATGCTTCAATTAACAAACCTAGAGATTTAGAAAATCCTACAGGAGGATACTGAAAAGAGAAAGGCTGACTTTCAGATTTCTAAATACGGAACAATGAGGTTTCATGGACGATTGTGTGTACCTGATGATGTAGAGCTTAAGGATGGGATCTTGTCAGAAGCTCATCGTAGCAGTTACAACATTCATTCTAGGCAATACAAAAATGTATCAAAATCTGCGTCAACATTATCGGTGGACCAGTATGAAGGCGGACATCGCCAAGCGTGTCGCCAAATGTCTGATATGTCAGCAAGTGAAGGCACAGGACTGTAAATCGAGAGGACTTTTACAACCTCTTAAGATTCCCGAGTAAAGGTGGGAACACATCACAATGGACTTTGTGATGGGCTTACCGAGGAGTCAAAGAGGTAATGATTCCATTTGGGTTGTAGTCGATAGACTAACGAAATCGGCTCACTTTATTGCCATACAAAAGGACCTTACATTAGATAGATATGCAGAATTGTACGTGTGTCAAATTGTTCGTTTGCATGGAGTGCCGGTAACAATTACATTTGATAGAGACCTGAGATTTATAGCTGCCTTTTGGAAAAGTTTGCAAATCGCCTTGGGAACGAAGCTGTAGTACAGTACAGCCTATCATCCTCAAACGAATGGCTAGTCTGAGAGGATAATTCAAACTCTCAAAGACATGTTGAGAGCATGTGTGATAGATTTCAAAGGAAGTTTGGAGGAATAGCCTCATCTCTTTAAGTTTGTCTACAACAATAGCTACCAGTAGAGTATTCAGATGGCACATTTTAAAATGTTGTATGGCAGAGCGTGCAGAATGCCAGTGTGTTGGGATGAGGTTGGAGAACAGAAAATCACAGGCCCAAAGTTGGTTCAATAGTCAATGGATGCAGTTGTAATCATCAGGGACAGATTAAAGACACTCAGAGCCACTAGAAAAGCTATGCAGATAAGTGTCGAAAACCTTTGGAATTCCAAGTTGGTGAACACGTCTTTATGAAAGTGTCACCGATGAGGGGTACTACGCACTTGGCAAGAAAGGGAAGCTAAGTCTGAGGTACAAAGTCCCTTTGAGATTCTAGAAAGAATAGGGATCCTGGCATATCGCCTTGTGTTGCCGCCGAGATTGGTGCAAGTGCACGACATCTTCCACGTGTCAATGTTGAGAAAGTATGAGCCTGACCTAACCCACGCGCTAAATTTTGAAGAGTTAGACGTGGATAACAAAGTGTCGTACATGGAGAGACCGATTCAGATTGCAGATCGGAAGGAATAAGTTCTGCGCACCAAGACAATCCCATTAGTTAAAGTGGTCTGGCAACACCATGGGACAGAAGGAGCAACCTTGGAAAGTGAAGATTCGATGAGACGACAGTACCCTCACATTTTTGTTTAAGATTTGTAATACGTTAAATTTCGAGGACAAAATTTTTATAAGAGGAGAAGAGTTGTGACATCCTGATTTTCTAATTCTGTTTTTAATTAAATGAGTTGGGCTTTTTGTCGATGCGCCTATAATTCTTTTCTCTAAGCTGATCTCTTATGAGATAACTAATCTATCTAGTGAAGCCTTTAAAGGATTTAAACACAATAGACTTGCGAATTTGATCAGAAATCGACTGCTCGACCGTGCTAATCTACAATGGTCAATACGGCACTGTCAAAATCGATTAGAGACCAGAGATAGGTCATTTTGATAGAGGCATGTGAACAAAGAGTGGGTGATTCCACAAAATTGCAAAATTTTCGTCAAACGTCGCTAGACCGATTTTTCTATCATTTCTATACCTTGTGCCCGTATTTGAAATCTCGAAATTTTCACGACAACCGAGAGTCATCAATGAGTCGAAGATGCACAATGTAGCTTGAAAATAATCAATCGCGGGTTAATTACACTAAAAATTCCTAAAAGTTACCCAGTACATTAAGTCACGCTAAAATTGCACCCGATTGAAATTAACCACGAATTTGAACTCGATTTGAAAGTTCTGTCATGTCACAATTCATTTTAAAAACGTCAACTCGTCCTCTAAAGATTTTTCTGTAAACTCGAGTTTTCAGCAAAAATCCAAAGTAGGGCTATTTTGGACCAGGAAAATCATAAGATCATTTTTGGTTGCATTTTTGGCAGTCAAGTTGGACTACTTGACTACTTGGCAAGGAAAAATATGGAATGTGTTGTGTGCATCCTCCTTGACATCTTAGCATTTGATTTGAGCTCAATTAGAGAAGTTTTGGTGAGGAATTAAATGAAATTAGAGGCCAAATGTTCAAAATTCGTAGTTAAGGGGTGCAGCAACCTTTTGGACCATTTGGGAGACTTCTTGAAGAAGCCTTGGTGCAGCAAAGGGGCCACCAGTCAAGGCTGAAGGTGGTGGGGAATAAAACTCAAGTGTTTAGGATATTTTGTGGCCCCCTCACCAGCTGCAGCCCTTCTTCTTCCTCTTCTTCTCTCCTTTCTCCATTATTGAAGTGTTGGAGAGCTCAAAGACCAGCCAGCAAACTAAAGAGACCCCCTATAACAGCCGAACACCGCCGAGCAGCCTGACCACGCCGAGCCCACCGAAGTCGTTTGATCGCACCTATACGTTGTGCCCATTGTTCGCGCCTCCTGCTCGTCGTCTCGAAGTCACAAGCCACTCTAGCTTCTTCGTTTGCCACCATCGACCGTCACACGAGCTAGCCCGTCGACCGCCAGGCCCCCTCATCGTCCGTCCAGCTGCCTTGCTGCCTCAACCCGCTATTCTAGCCCCTTTGGTCCGGCCCTTGGGTCAACCACAAAACTGAGGGCCAGGGGTGGCCATGAGGCTTCGTGAGCCGTTTCCAACCCCATCCGAACCTTCGTTGGTGTTGCTCCATGCTTGGTTCTCGCCTGCCTTAGTGTCACCGTCGCCATGGACTCACCGGCCCCGCTGAATCGGTAAGTTTACTTACTAAACCTTGCTTAGAAGGTTAATTATGCTTAAGGGTTGATTAACTTAGCCTAAGATAAAATTAGGTGGTTAGTTAGTTTGGATTAGTGATTTAATTGTTTAATTATGATTGTTAGGTGGTTAGAATAGATTGATTATGAGCCAAATAAATTGTACTATTTATCTAGATAGGTGCATTAATTTTCTAGGCCATTTAGGTGGTTAGATTAGCGTTTTCGGTCTAAGTTAGCATTTATTGGATTTAATTTGCATTATTTAATTATTTTTATAATTTTTTAATTTTTTTTTAAATTATACCAGGATAGCCAGTGATCGAAATTTTGTGTTTATTGCAGTAGTGTACTTATTTTATGCAATTAAGTGTTAATTTATGTAAATTGAGTGGTGATTGTGATTTTGAGTATTTATTTCAAAATTATGAAATTTTGGTAATTAACTAAAAATTATTGGGTGTCAAGTTTTGACACCGAAAGCGTTTTTAAAGACTATATCAAAAAATGGGATTTTAAATGGGAGGATATTGATTTTTCTTGTTCAAATTGACTGTGTACCCACACATAATTATTTTACCGTGTATTTTTAATAGGAAGAAAATGGGCTAAGTGCATTATTTTGATTGGGACATTTGAATGCAAAGCACGATGTCTTGGTCGGAATTGGATGGGTACATAAATGGTTATGACAACCCATCCTCGATATGCATCGGGTGGACGTTACCCCTATATGGGATGCCTTTAGACAATAGATGCCGATCACAGTAGACTCTAGACCGATGTTCTTTTCGGATTGTCGTCTAGATGTAGACGTTGCCATGCTCAATGGGATGAGATAATGTTTGGTTACGCCAGAAGATCGCCGAATATTGAGTAGGCCGTACCTGTTGGGCCATGATAAAATTGGAACACGTGATTGAGTGTCTTAACAGTGCCTAATTATGGGATAAAATCATATGGCATGGTATGAGACGTATTATAACAATTAGGCTTTACAATCGGGACCCATGTACTTGTTTGAGATATGAGATGTGGCATTCCAATTAATTGAGCTTTATTATTGCTTATGTCTGTAATATGAACAATACTAACATACAGAGAGGATCTGATACGGGGTAAGTCTCTATGTTTATATGGTTATGTGGTTAGGTCGCCCCCAGGCGTATTTCTTTCCTAGTTAGGGTTTAGGTGATGAACTTGTCAAAACATTGTCTTACCCCGTCGTTGGCTCATTATTTTCAAGTCCTTAGATGGTGGTCCCTCTAGAACGTTTTGGTCAGCCTCGAGCTGTCACTGAGCAGAGCATAGATGTCCCTGTTCCTGGGAGTCATTAGGTTTATGAGTTAGTTATGACCACTGTTTAGGTCGATGAAGACCTACTTCAGAGGGTACCTCATCGATTTAGGGAATGGTTTCACCATAGACTCAATGGGTATAGGTCAGGTCCCCTTTGGGGATTTGATATCCCCATCATTGTGATCTACGCTACTTTAGGCGAGGGTGCAACCAACCCTCCTAATGGGGTTGTGGAGGATCTGATGTGACATCCTGATTTTCAACCCTGTTTTCGATAAAATAAAATTGATTTTTTATCGATGCGTCTATAACCCTTTTCTTTAAGTTAGCCACTCGTTAGATAATTAGGGCTTGTTTGGCAACGTGCCAAACAGTGCCAGATTCTGATTTTTTGTTCCCAGAATCAGTTTGGGACGAGAATCGCGTTTGGTAAAATTTTTATTCCCGGGAACAATTTTGGACAAGATTTGAGAATCAAAAAAAATTTGATTCTCTGTCCGAGAATCAGAAAAAGAATCAAAACGGTAAAACCTTAGTTCTTCTCTTTATCATCCCGGTTGCCGTCCGCCATCGCCCGCCGCCGTCCGCCGCCGCCCGCCGCCGCCGCCGGTCGTCGGTCCGGCGAGGTCGTTGGAGGCTCGCCGAGCCGGGCGAGGTCCGGCGAGCTCACGGAGGCAAGCCCGGCCACCGGCGAGGCCGGCCCGGCCACCGGTGGGGCCGGGCGAGCCTCGCCGGTGGCCGGGCGAGCCTCGCCGCGCACTGGCAAGGCAAGGCTCGGCCTCGCCGGATCGAGCGAGGTCGAGCCTCACCGGTGGCCAAGCCGGCCTCGCCGAGGCTGCGCGCGAGGCCGACCCGGCCACCGGCGAGGCTCGGCCTTGCCGGTTTGGCGAGGCCGAGCCTCGCCCAGCTGTGCCAGAGAGGGCTCGGCCGACGAAGGCCGACCTCGCCGAGGGCCGGCGACGCTTTGGTGAGCGTTGCTTGCGGCCCTCATTTGGCCGGGTCGGCCGGTCCTGGCGACCGGCCAAATGAAGAAGAAGAAGAAGAATAGGAAAAAAGGGAAAAAAAAAAAAAAAGAAAAAAAGAAAAGAAAAAAAGTAAAAAAAATTATTTAAAATTTATTTAAAAATCAAAAGAAATTAATTTGGAACAAAATCAATTAACACGATATCAAACGCAATTCTATTCCCGAGAATCAAAAATTTTGGACGATTACCAAACGCGCTTTTTTACTCGAATCGGTTCAGGAACGAATCAAAAATAATTATTTCTAGTCAGAATCAGCTCCCGGGAATAGAATCGTTACCAAACGCGCCCTTAGTTTATTAGGTGAAACTGTGAAAGAATCTAAACGCTACAAATTTGAGAATTCGACCAGAAACTGACTGCTCAATCATGCTAATCTACAAGGGCCAATACGACACCATTAAAATTGACTAAAGATCAGAGATAGGTCGATTCAGCAAGGCATGTGATTAAAGTATGGGTGATTCCACCTAATTGTGAAATTTCTGTCGAACGATACTGAATTGATTTTTCTGTCATTTCTGTATCCTATGCCCATATTTGAAACCTCAATATTTTTACGACAACTAAGAGTCGCCTATAAATCAGAGTTGCACAATGTGGATTGAAAAAAATCGACCATGGATGAAATGCGCTAAAAAATCCTAAAAGCTACCCGGTAGGTTAGGTCGCGCTAAGATCGCGTCAGGTTAAAATTAACCACGAATTTCAACATAATTTTAGAAATTGAAAGTTCTGTCGTTTCACGATTGTCACAACCAAAATTTCAGGTGCACCACCTAAAATTATGTTAATAGATTACTAAGTATAAACTTAGCTCGGGCTTTTCCAAGCTCATACCAATTTGCGACTTAAGTTCAAATTTCTTAACATATAAATGGATTTTATCTAGAAGTCGCCACTAATCAGTTTATGGTAGGTCGATTAGACACCTAAGTAAAATAATTTGAGAATTATTTTACTCCTACGAGCCAGAAACTTTGGGTACGGGGACTTGGTTACACTAGACTTCTCTAATGCCCTTTCGATACCATTTCTTTTTATTTTCAAAAATGTTTTTTTGCAGACAGCTTAGATTGATTTTAAATCTATTTCGCTAACATGTGAAGTGATCATGCGGGTGTGCAATCCACTAATTTAACACCCAAGAAAGCAAATAAAAAAAATAATGTAAAACTTACCTCGTAGCAACGAAAGCATCTGCGTTATTAGACAAGAATTCACATCATCAACTTTAGATATGATTTATAATTAATACGTAGTTTATTTTTTTTCATTTAATTAATGATAATCATACTTTATACAAAGCAATATAACCTAATTCTAACGATAGGCAATTTCTAATTAAATGGACCTAGCAACAATCATTAAATGGCATGCATTTCATGAATCTAATTCTATATGACATGCAATGACATTTTTTTTTTTGTTTTCTTAATAGGTATGCAATCTATCATAGGAATTGAAACTAATTTATCATAAGTCATTGTTTGCATTTTTTTATGTGAAATTCGAAATTAGACAAATATGAAAATTATCTAGCTAAATTGAGATTATATCCAACTTATATTAAGGATTAAGTCAGGCTAAACCCAAATTTAAACTAAGAAATTATCTTAACCTAACAATATCTAACCTAAGATGCCTAAGATGCAGTCTATCTAAATCAATCTAAATTTAAAATGAAATATGCAATGTATCTTAATATGCAATGACGTACAAATGATGCCCTAATTTTACATGACATTTGCATAATGATTTTTTGTGTTTTTTTAATGGAAATTCCTAAGTAAAAATAAAACTAAAGTGAAATGCTATCCATTCTAAATGCCTTCTAAACTTGCATTTAAAAAAAAAAATAACTAACCTATCATGCAATCAATTATAATCTACATGGAATGCAAATGTAATTTTTTTGTATTTTTGGGATAAACAAAACAATTAGGAGGTCATCAAAATATAATCCATCACTCGAATTGAAATTCAAACTTGATTATCTTGTTAATAAAATTGATAAATTGATCTTAAGCTTTAAAGATCAAAATATCAATTTTACTCCCGTGTGAATAATTATTTTATCTAAAGTTTTATAGATAAAATAAAAATTTGTGCGATTGCGAATTGGATGCCACATTAGAGATTTCGATCATGCATTGGGAAATATTTCAAACAAAGAAAAAAAATCAAAACTAAAATAAGATCAAGTAAATTTACATAATAAATTAAATCTACTTAAAGAATAAACCTATCAGATAAAATAAAAGAAATTTCTACCTAAGTTTGAATTTTCCAAATATCCAATCAGTGGATTGAGCCACGATGGAGGCTCGGCGCTGCTAAGGACGGTAGCTGTGATGATGGTTCACCAGGGGGTGATGGTCGCCGTTCGGAATGGGGGCTGCTCGTCGGAGCTCCGGCAAGAGGTATCAAGCCCGGACCAACAACAGCAAAGAAGCAACCTGATGGTTTTATTAATTAAAGGGCTTAAGGCCCGTTCGCCCATGTTGGGTCTAGAAGCCTGGCTCACGGGAATAGGGCCCGTGGATGGGGGAAGGTATAAAAGGGAGGAGAGAGAGAGAGAAGACAATGTTTTGCAATTCAACGTACGTCTTCTCCCGCCCACTCTCTCTTTCTCCAAAAAGAAAAGGAAAAACAGTCTTTCCTTTCAAGGCGCCATCGGATCGAACAGGGCCAGTTTTTCTTCCTCTTCCGCATTGGTGTTTAATCTGTGGCTAACAAGGTACGCTCGACTCCGTGGTGTGCTTTAGGATCGGTGATACGTGTTGTTTTCCCGGGCTTCGCTTCCGCATTGATTTAGGGGTTCGATTTAGTGTCGAATCCAGTTTTCGGGGATCCGTTATTCCCAACATTGGTATCAGAGCCCTAGTTCACGTTTTTTCCCGACTTGTTTGATGTTTTTTTGATTGATTTTTGGCGAAAGAAATTCGGCTGTACGGATCGAGGCGACAAATCCCGACACCCGAGCGCTGTTCGGCCATTTTTCCGAGGTTTCGTAAGTCGAAATCGAATTCTGAAAGCACTGGGTGAAAGGGGACGTCGAGACGAGTCCGGCGACATGTCGTGCGCCGCCGGACGACGCCGCACACGCCCACACGGGCGGCCAGAAGCCGCTGCGTGTGGGCGCGACGCGCCCGAAGCGCTGGCAATGGCCAGCGCGTGAGCCACACGCGCCGGTGACGAACCGGCATGTGCGCACCGGCGACCGGCGAAACGGCACGCCCGGGTCGGCGAACCGACGCGTGCTGACGTCACGCGCTGACGTCATCGTGACGTCACCAACGGTCGGTAACCGTCGGGATGACGTCATCGACGACGACCGTTGGCCGTCCGGTCACCAGGCCGACGACCCGACCCGACCCGACGGCGATCCGACCTGACCCGCGCCCTGGCACGCGTGCGGCGCGTGCCGGATGACGTCTGCGTGACGTCAGCCCGCGCACGCGCGCGGCACGTGCCGGATGACGTCTGCGTGACGTCATCCCGCGCACGCGCGCTGCACGTGCCGGCCGACGTCGCGCTTGACGTCGGCCGCGCACGCGCGCGACACGTGCCGGATGACGTCTGCATGACGTCATCCCGCGCACGCGCGCGGCACGTGCGTCGGTCCGTGTGAGCGGTCCGACCGGCCCAACCAGCCCGACGACCGTTGACCGACGACCGTTGACCGTTGACTTTGACCGTTGACCCGAAAAAAAAAATAAAAAAAAAAGGAATTTGTTTCTTTTTCAATCATGCCTATGTGGGTTATAAGTAATCCATTTTTAATTCTGCATTTGTTGCATGAATTTTGGAAAATTATAAATTTTCCCTTATGTTTATCATGGATTATAAGTGATCCATATTTAGTTCTGCATTTGTTGCAGGAATTATGATGCACAATGCAAGGATGCCTGCAATCCCGAGAACGGACGAGAGAAATGCAAGACTTAAAAGGCTGATGTCAGATTTAGCTAATTATCGGTGGCATGACGGTGATTTAGTATCACATGTGGTCAGGGTCAATCAGATGATATAAGAAATCATCTGGAATGGTTATCTTATGCCGGATTTTGAGAAGGTGCCGGCTTTGATAAACACTCTTCCACCTGAATGGCAAGCAGTGTTTGATCGGCTATGGGAGGTCAACGTGGTCCGGGTTATAGGAAGCTAGTGGAAGTTTTTGTAAGAGAGTACTATAGGATTGAGTTAACCAAAACTTCAACCCTTAGATTGAGCGCTACATGGCGCCGAGTGAATGCGCCTTGGAGGCGACATGAAAGCTCTCCAAAAGTTTTTCCATGGTTGGCAAATGTGCCTTCAAATTTCTCAGATATTTTGACTGATAAATTAGAAGGGACATTCCCTATTTATTCCTTGGATTAATTTGAGATGTTTTTAATGTGAATATCTCTTTATATGTTGATAATTTTCTTTGCATATATTGCTTAGTGTAATGCATAGTTGTTTTAGATGAAAGCATTGTTATTCTATTGGATGTTAGATGTTGTTGCTTTCATTATTGCTTTGGTTCTTTGTGGGTAATTAGTCAGTGGGTAGTTTTAGAAGCTTTTGTAGCTTCATAGAATTGATTTTGCATAAGACAATTATATTAATAATAATTTTGAGTTAGGATTTTGGAGGATGATTGGAAACGTAGTAACCTTTTGATTCTGAAACCTTACTTGAAATTGTTCATTGATATGATGGGTCTATGCAAAGTGGATGCATAAATGATAGACATTAATTATTCGTGCATGTATGTCTGATGTGTTCAGATCGATAGTTTCAGCAACTAAGAACGTAATTGCTGATATGAACGGCGACAATTGTGAAATATTGAATATGAAGATTTAATATGTGCTGGAAAAGCAAAAAGTACTAGAAGCTCTTGACCATGTTATGGAAGGTCTTGAGGATGCCATGCGCCACCTTGAGCTAGTAGAGGACCGCCTAACGGCATTTGAGCCAAAAACGGACATTTGCAATGCTGGTTCTAGCTTAGAAAGGGCTTTGAGCTCTAAGCGCAAGCGTATTGATTCGTTCAATATGTGAGAATGCAAAGGATCAAGTCCTTATTGTAAGAAATCAAGAGTTAACCAACACAGGAGAGGAAAACGTCCTCAAGTGAAGAAAATGTCAAGGGTGAGATGTTACAATTGTGACAAGAGAGGTCACTATGCTCACAACTATTGTGAGCCGAAAAAGGTAAACACCTCTTGTACATTTACGAACTTTGCTTATGTGTCAAATTCTATATTATTAGCTGAATCCAATCCTTTGTGGACTGTAGATTCAAAAGCGACAGACCATGGAGGGAAGGATAGAAAATCCTTCGTTGAATTCCGACAAGTACCAACTGGAACTAGGTGGATCCATATGGGAAACAACTCCAGAGCTGAAGTAAAGGAATTGGCACCGGCCAATTGAACATGAGTGGTGGACGCACCTTGATGTTCTATATGCTCCGGAGATTCATCGAAATTTTGTGTCTGTTTTGATATTGGTTAAGCTTGGTTTTAGTGTGAACTTCCATAATAGATGTGTAGATTTGTATTTGGATACAAACTACTATGGTTGTGATTATTTTTTGAATGGTTTTATTGTACTAGATGTTGACTATGGTGATGTCAATATTTGTTATTCCCTTGTTTCACGTCTTCTTTTTATATGACAATGATGTGATTGTGTGGCATGCCAGACTTGATCATATGGGCCAACAACGTATGAATAGACTAGCCAAAGAAGGCTTGTTGGGTGACATTGAAAAAGTCGATTTGCCCATATGTGAGCATTGCCTAGTAGGGAAAATGATAAGGAAACCATTTTTAAAAAAAAAATAAAAGAGCTGAATTTCCCATGCATTTAATCCATTATGACGTCTGTAGTTCAATGAATGTGAGAGAAAGGCATGGGGCTGTTTAATTCATCACTTTTATATATGATTATACTCGATTTGGATATGTCTATTTGATTTATCATAAATATGAAGCATCAAGTTGTTTCAAAAGGTTTATGAACCTAATAGAAAATCAATTAGACAAGAAAATAAAAGCATTGAGATCTGATCAAGGTAGAGAATATTTATCTGATGAGTTCAGAATATTATGTGATGAAAAAGGAATAGAAAGACAGTTGTCTATTCTATATACTCCTCAACAAAATGGTGTTGTAGAAAGAAGAAACAGAACTCTACTGGAAATGGTTAGGTCAATGATGACGCATGCTAACTTACCTATCACTTTTTGGAGTGATGCATTGTTAATTGCTGCCTATATACTTAACTGGGTGCCTTCCAAATCAGTTGCTTCCACTCCATATGAGTCATGGACAAGTAGAAAACCGAACTTAAGTTTTCTTAAGTTATGGGGTTGTGCTGCCTATACTCATGAGTCCTCTCACAAGTTTGGGAAATTGGGTCCCAAAGGAAAGAAGAGTATTTTAATGAGATACTCAAAACACTCGAAAGTGTATGTGTTCATAGGTGAGCAGGAAAGTGGGAGTATAATTGAATTTGAATCACGGGATGTCACATTCTCAGTGGATGAATTTCCTAAGAAGGGCGAAATGGGAGAAGATTACTCCCTATTTAAAATCTTGGATTAAGATAATGATATTAGTGGAATTCGTCCAAGTGGGAGTAATATGAGAAATGATGAATTAAATTTCAACTCATTCTCAATTGCAACCATATGATGAGATGTCGTTATCATTATCTAATCCTAGTGGGAGCATAATGGAGAATGATGTGCTAAGTGCACAATCTCCCATACGGTGAACAAGTCGCAAAAGTATTCCCCGTTGACGTTTTAACATTGAAGGGGAAACTTTTATGATTGCTCCACAAGATGAGGATGAGCCAAGAAATAATTAATAAGGCTCTAAATTGCCCTAGTAAGGAAAAATGGATTCATGCAATGGAAGAGGAAATGGAGTCAATGAAGTCAAACCAAGTCTGGGAACTGGTTGATCTTCTAAAAGGACACAGAGCTATTGGGAACAACTGGGTTCTCAAAATAAAGCGAAAGGCTGATAGCTCGATAGAAAGGCATAAGGCCCGCCTTGTGGCGAAGGGGTATAATCAACAGGAATGAATTGATTATAAAGATACATTTTCTCCTGTAGTGAGATTTACCTTGATTCGCATTATTCTGGCAATAGTGGCTAGTCTGGATCTTGAGTTACATCAAATGGATGTAAAGACTGCTTTCCTCAATGGAGAATTAGAGGAAGAAATATATATGGAACAATCTGCTGGTTTCATAGTGAAAGGCCAAGAAGAATAAGTATGTCGACTTTTGAGGTCGATATATGGCCTCAAGCAGTCATCGAGACAATGGTATATACGTTTTCATAATACCATAATGGCATATGATTTTACAATGATTGATGAGGATCATTGTGTATATATCAAAAGATCCAATGATCAATTTGTGATCATATCATTATGTGTTGATGATATACCAATTGCCGGAAGTAATATGGAGTTTGTTAACACCGTCAAGAGTTGGTTATCTTCCAACTTTGAGATGAAAGATATGGGTAAGGCTGCATACATTCTTGAAGTTAAGATTTCAAGAGATCGTTCGAAGAGATCATTATATCTTTCGCAAGAAACATATATACATAAGGTTCTTGAACGATTTTGTATGCAAGACTGTAAACCCATAGACACTCCTATTACAAAAGGTGAAGGATTGAGCCATAGACTGTGTCCAAGGACTCCACAAGAGAAGGAACAAATGAAACATACTCCTTATGCTAGTGCTGTTGGAAGCTTGATGTACGCTATGATGTGTACAAGATCTGACATACGTTTTGCAGTTGGAATGGTGAGTAGTTACCAATCCAATCCAGATTAAGCACAATGGAAAGCCGTTAAGAGAATACTGAGGTATCTAAAGGGGACTGCTGATTATACGATGAGTTATAAAGGAAAGGATCTGTGACTCTAAGGCTATCCTGATGTTGATTGGGGAGGAGATTTAAATGAAAGGAAATCTACCTCTGGGTTTGTTTTCTTACTGAATAATGGCACCATATATTGGAGCAGTAAGAAACAAAAGTGTATAGCCTTGTCCACGATGAAAATGAGTTCGTGGCATTATCAGCAGCAGTATAAGAAGATGTTTGGTTTAAGAGATTATTGGATCATTTAGGTGTTATTGGAAGTGCTGCAGATTTGTTATTGGTTAATTGTGATAACCAAGCAGCGAAAGTGTACAACAAAGATCCAAAATATCATGGCAAGACCAAACATATAGATACCAAGTATAATTTTGTCAAAGATATGGTTGCACGAAAGGAAGTGAACTTACAGTACATATCTACGCATAGAATGGTAGCAGATCCTATGACAAAGCCAATACTTAGAGATGTGTTTTTTGTGGCCATATGAAATCTCTAGGATTGCGTAGAGACTGATGTACTGAATATTGTAATTTCCCTAAGTGTTCACAATTTGATGAATTTGTGCTTCCATCATTAATGCCTATGAATCTTTGTTTGATCTTTATGCATCTTAATGCTCAGTGCATTATTTTAAGTTGAGAAGTATGTCGGACAGATATAAGATTAGCCCACTCACACGGGTAATCGCCTCTATTTGCTATGTGATAAATAGAGATGAGACTGTTTTTAAGCTTATTATCTAGGTGATAATCGAGAGCTCAAGCTTAAAACACGTATGTCGCCTTAACTGAGTGTTAAGATGAGGACATAATACTTACCATGTTCGAAAGTAAAATACCCCACATATTTTACTTTATCTGTCTAAGATGCCAGATGTGAGTTTTGATGAATTTTGTGAATGAGTAGATACGTGAACTCAAGTTAGACATTGGGTATGTCTGAACTATCATCTGTACGGTATAAAAAGTGTAGACATACGCTCCATGGGAAATGAGTTAATACCGTAATACATATTTCATACTACGTATGCATAGGACGACCAATAAAAGTGACAAAAGTTTGATCTCAACTTTTATGTTGTGTGAGACTCTTAAGGAAAAGAGTTCCTCAATTTTTTAGTCCCCTCATGACTCTTACTTATTCTCAAGATTTCTATTTAGTGTTTGCTATCTTAGGATGTTGCCAATGGTCATGAGTTTGATTCGATCTAATGGGGCATTTCTAGAAAAGCAAGCTGAACCGAAATTGAGAGTTTGAAGGAAAGAGGAAGATCGATTTTGGAGAATCACATTGTAGTTTTGTATTCACCGGTTAACCAATTATGACTGTCTTTGTGATAATCATAATTGTGAATACAATAAATATATCATTGTTTAAAAGAGATCAAGAGAGATATAAATGTGATCGATCGATCTAGTGTACCGCATACTAAATCTACTCGGGATGTGATGCCCATTATGAGCTGCTATATATTCCTAACAGATGTATGGCAACGAGCTCTCAAAGTATGCTGGTCGCACGGATTATTCACCGGTATGAATGTTGAAGAGAGGTAAAGAGAATACTGTTCGGCCCACCATGTGCGAGTGGGAGATGATGGTTTTATTAATTAAAGGGCTTAAGGCCCGTTCGCCCATGTTGGGCCTAGAAGCCCGGCCCACGGGAATAGGGCCCGTGGATGGGGGAAGGTATAAAAGGGAGGAGAGAGAGAGAGAAGACAATGTTTTGCAATTCAACGTACGTCTTCTCCCGCGCGCTCTCTCTTTCTCCAAAAAGAAAAGGAAAAACAGTCTTTCCTTTCAAGACGCCATCGGATCGAACAGGGCCAGTTTTTCTTCCTCTTCCGCATTGGTATTTAATCTGTGGCTAACAAGGTACGCTCGACTCCGTGGTGTGCTTTAGGATCGGTGATACGTGTTGTTTTCCCGGGCTTCCCTTCCGCATTGATTTAGGGGTTCGATTTAGTGTCAAATCCGGTTTTCGGGGATCTGTTATTCCCAACACAACCGCCACTGGTGCAGAAGCAGCAAGGGGCGGGCAGCTCAGCAAGCGGCAGCGGGGCGTTGCAGATGAAGTTGGGCGCTGCAGCAGGCTTGGACCAGGAGCAGTGGCGACAGGGGCTTGGGCAGAGGGGAAAACCTAGCAGCAGGGAGGTCGCTCGGGCGTGCAGCAGCTCGGCCCCCGGTGGCGTCACGTGACGACTTCGGGTTGCAGCTCCTAACGCAGCAGATCGGGTGGTGGTGTCGGCGAAGGGGGCTCGGGATCTTCGGTGCTACGGGCGGAGACGGCAGACAGAGGGTGGCTCGGGGCTAGGCGGAGGCAGCAGCGATGCCGGGAGAGAGGCAACAACGGCGGCGTCGGGCGCTGGGTCGCCGCAAGGAGGACAGTGGCAAGTGGGCTGCTACAGTTGCCGCTGCTGAGTGGATCTGGTGTTCGGGCTCGACGAAGGTTCTGGGTCACGGGCAGAGGAAGCCGGCGTCTGGTTCGGGGCCTGCTGCAGCTAACGGAGCGGCGTCGGGTCCTGCAACTGGAGCTCCAGCGGCAGGTGCTGGTGCGGCGAACAGAGGCGGAGATGCGGAAGGGTAGACTCGCGGAGGCGGTGACCAGCGGAGGTGCGGAGCAAAGGGTGGAGACGAACGGGCTAAGGCGTCGGGCCAGAGGCGGAGGTGTGCGGCGGCTCAGCGAAACGAAACGGGCGGCGGCGTCGGACCAGAAACGCAGCTCCGCTACTGGAGTCGAGCGGCGGTGCAAGCGCAGCGCGGGTGGGGAGGAGCCGGCCAGTTGGCTGTAGATGCAGAGCAGCGTACATTGGCAAGACAATGAACAGTGAATGTCCAATCACTCCCCTCCTCTGCTGCTCCTGCTTTTACGTTTCCTCCTCTGTCTCACTCTCTCTCTCTCTCTACCTATTTTTTTTTCTGCTTTTCCTCCGAAGGAAGGAAAAAACCCTTCTAACTTTAGAAAACCTTTTGGTGAATTTTCTCCCTTCGAAAACCGAGAGACTCCTTTTGTACGACCGTATATTTAATGTGTAGCAAATTCTCGAAATCCTAAGCGATTAACCTTTTTTTAGACCAAACATTAGGGTTTTAATTTTATTTTTAAATCAATATCCGCGACGATTTCTTTTCTGCACATAATATCACTTTTATTTTCCACACATTTTCTAGATTTCCTTTGCAAAATTGAATATTCTCTATTGATTTTTTCAAAAATTGCAATAGGATTTTTTTCAAATACAGGCTTGGGCCCAAATTGCTCTCTTCGTGAATTTAGTCCGACTTATCAACTTAAAACTCAAAACCACCAAATCAAATTCATCTGTCACCGACCCAATGTAAATAAATGCACTTAAAATTATATACTATGCAATTAATTAATTAACTATATATTTTTTAGGGGTTAAAATTAATCCCAAATTTTTTAATGTGATAAATGATTAAAAGGTTCGTCAAAATTTAGGTGTCAACAATGATTTAATTTAGGAACATCGACTCGTCTTCTGAAGAATTTTCGGCAAGCCCGAGTTTTTTACGGAAAATGAATTTCGGACAATTCAGAAAAGAAAGGAAATTTGGTTGGCAATTTTCAAGGGGATGTTTGGCCTTCAAAATGAGCTAATTGGTGAAGGGAAATTATGGAAATTGTGTGGGTTTCTTCCTCAGCAAAATTGGACATCAAATTAGGAAATTTGGTGAAGAAATTGAGATCCAAATTGATGAGATTCGTAGGCTTATATGTGGGCTGCAACATTTGGCACCAAAATTGGTTATTTATGGTATTTTATGCAAGAAAGTATTATTGGGGACAAAGGGGATGAACATGAAGACTTGTGGGACTTTGATATGATGAATATAGATTTTTATCTTGAGTATCAAAAAAATATATATTTTACTTTGACTTTCTACCCCCCTCATTCGGCTTCCCTCGCACACCAAGCTATTTCCCTCTCTCCTTCGTGCGACGAGCTCTCTCTCTCACCAGTTGAGTCTTGCTTTTGTTTCTTCTTCTTCTTCTTCTTCTTCTTCTTCTTCTTCTTCTTTTTTTCAGCACCTTCATGCGTCCCTTCTTCTTCGTCTCATTCCTTTGCTCCACCATCGCCTATTCCCTCCACCAAAGCAACCTCCAACCAACAACTTCAATCGGCCACACGTCTCCCCTTCTATCGAGTTAAACCCCAGCAAAACCCCACCGATGTTGACTCTTCCACGTGACTCCATCGTCTTGTCCGCAACACTCCCTTAAGCAGCGACCGAATTTTACTGCTCCACCACCATCGGTTGTCTCCCTCCACTGACTCGCTTCTTCATGTTGCCGTTGCTAGCTCACCCCCTTCATTTGTCTATTTCCCCTCTCGACCAACGCCCTTCTCCACCGAAGCCGCTGGCTTCATCTGCTCGACCAAGCCGTGCCGAAGCCAGCCCATTCCCTTGCTATAGCCCACGCAAATCCAGCCCAGTGTCCACCGAAGTAGATTCACTCAACCTCATGCCCGCTTCGCCATTTCAGCCCAGTCCCGAGTAGCCCAACAACACCTTCAGTCTTCAATAGAGTCGAGACAGCCTTGGCCGTGGGCTGTAAGGCCTTTTTGTCCTGGTCCAAGCTCCCTTTAGCACCGTTGTAAGTCCAAGTTTCGGTCATTATCGCGCCACCGTCACTATGAACCGATTTTTGCGCTAAACTGGTGAGTTTATGTATAAACTCTCATTAGGGTGTTAATGACGCTTAAAGGTTGATTAGTTTAAGTTAGTGTGATTAGTTTAATTATTAGCTTGTTTAGTTAAATTAGGTTAGTTAGATTAGTTAATTAGGTGGTTAGAGATTGTAGTTAGTTAGGTTAGTATGTTGTTACATAGCTAGGATGGTTAAAATAATTTAATTAGCTCAATAGGTGGTTAGATTAGCATTATTACGCCTAAGTATGTATTTATGATTAGTGAGAGGTGTCGGGATGTATTATATCAAAACTCTTCAGATCCAATAGGACAGGTAGAATGGATTATCTTAACTTTGTTCACCCCGATCATAAACATTTTTATTAGGGGGGCTCGGCTTGATGGCCGCTCGGGAAAAATTGAGAGTATTTGGCAAATACTTTGTCCACCATTTGGTCAAATGCTGACCCTTGTGAGGGTTAAACATCCAAGGTAAATCTCCCACCTCGGGATTTTAGCATTTCCAAAAAGTTCACTCTATGTTTAGTATATCTTTTTTTCTACAAAACTGCCCTAACCAGTTTCTATGGTTTTTAATTTTGCCTCTGTTATAATTGTCTATTTTCTCTACGTAAGGGTGGCTAGCGAGGGGCTAGATTCAGCCCTGAGAGGGCTATGCTGCTTGGGATCGTGCGTGACCTGCACGAGTGGTCGGTTGGGATAGTGTGAGCTCAGATGGCAGCCACTAGTGCTGGATCCGGGTTGTTGGTGGCCGTAATCTTTTGTTGGGCCGGCAAATGGTTTAAATTTTCTTTTTCCTTTTTTATTAAACAAAAGAAAAGTCTTTTGCAAAAATAATTTTCCAAACATTATTTTGGCAAAATTACTTTATAAAAGACATTTAAATTACAATTTACTAAACATAATTTGCATTTTGAAAAAATTATTTAACCTAAAACCCTTTGCATTTTTCAAAAAAATTTCCCCAAAAGTCTTATCAACGCAGCTTAAGTTGACATGTTAGAGTTGACATTAGGAGGAACAATTTGTTCTTCATCCATTGTGCATTGTTTAATCATGAGTAAGAACCAAAACAAAGATCAAATAGCATTAGGGTTTCTTATGTGAACGGAATCCTTTTAGATGACGTCCGTGGAATTAAAGTTAGGTAAGAAGGATAAACTAGAGTCGGAAGGGGGTGAAGCATTTAGAGAATGAGGAAATGGATTAAGAAGGGAAAGCATCCCACTCCGCTTTAATCATGTAAAAAGAAAAGGAGGGGGCGGTGAGATCAAAAGGTGGAATTTATTGCAACACTCAAATCATGGGGGCAGATTAAATAAGTGCATCCACGTTGGTGTGCACACCCACTTTTCGAACCTTTGATTAGTAACAACATTAAGCCCGTAAACTAGGCGAATAGTCGATCCATCACAGACAACTTTGAGGCACCAGGAGTCCGCTGCTGGTGCCCCCTATGTTCTTGCAAGAAGAAGAGGCCGCCTTGTCCATGTAGGTGAGATTAATGTCTTGTAGTCTGATCTCTTGGCATGGCGTGCTCCTGCTGCAATCGAACGTCACCGCATTCTGAGTTGCTGATGTCCCTCGTATGTTCCTGTATGTCACCTGACTAATCTTCACCCCGGAACTCTGCGAACGACCGGCGAATTAATTCGCTAAATTTGGTTTGTTGTGGTGGACTTTGAAGTTAATGAATTGTGGATTATACCTGACGAGGACAGCCTTGGTTGTTGGGGCAATAGTTCTGGTCAATGATGATTGGGTTCTGCACATTATTCATGACTATGTTCTGGAAGAGGACGTTCCTGACGAAGGAAGTGCTGGGCCTGGCCCATGACTTTATCCGGACCCCATTGTCGGATCCAGTGAACACCGCATTCGTCAGGGTCACGTTTTGGACTCCATCTTCAGTCGCATCCCTCGCTAGGCTCCCAATGCTGTGCCACAACCATTTAATTTTGAAATTATATCGAGCCACGCACGAACGGTTATCATTAAGCACTCAAAAATTTGGGGCCTTTTAAATTTTAAGATATGAGGGACATAGATGGCGCACTAGTGAAGGGTTAGTACCTAATGCCATGGCCCGGACCGCATTTGATGTCAGACATGTATAGATTGGTAGTGCCAGGTCCTATTGATATGCAATCATCTCCGGTCTGGAGTGTGCTCCCAGTGATGGTGACACCGGTCGACGACTGTACGTGAATGCCATCCGTGTTGGGACTCTGGTCCGGAGCGATCGCCTTCACGTTCCGCACCAACGCATTATTGCAGCTATTTATCACAATATGCGTTTCTTGACTATTGATCGACGTCAATCCGCTCAGCACGATGTCATCGGCCCAGTTGAACGTTATCGACTGAATTAGTTTTCACACAAACTCATGAGAAAACATCCCCATAAATAGGTTCATTACATATGCTGTGCAGAAAAAAGAAAGTTAAAGATTTTATGTTGTCATGAAAATTTTGAAGTAATTTGATGGAAGCAAGAATGAAAGTATCGTAAAATTGTCAAATAACCACTTCGGCTAATGAACAATTAATTTAGCATGTTGATATGATAAGCGAAGTCAGTTTCTTAATCCGTACACAATAGACAAACGTACCCTAGCGCCGGGAGGGCAACTCCGGCCAGAATTCTTGCAAGCCCAATAACCAGCACCCTTGGCATCCAGTTTCCCACCGACCACAGTCAACTTGTTCACCCGTCTGAACAATATCCAGTACCCTGAATTCCCCAGTGCCCAATAGTCCGTCGGTGCCACCAACGTCCCATCAATCTTCACCGTCATCCGGCTCTTGCAAGGACCCCGGAACTCCACTGCCTTTAGCACGTACCGCCCTTTCGGCACGTAAATTGTAGCGGCCTGAGCCGATCCGCATGCCGCCTTCCACGCCCTCAGGAATGCCTCTGTTGCATCCGTCGCCCCGTCCGGCTTCGCCCCATATCTCACCACATTGTAGTCCGCTTCGGTTGGGCTAATCAAGACCAAGCATGTGAGCATGAGAAAGATGACTTGCTTAGCCATTTGCTTTAATTTTTTGTCGAGAAAATAAATGTACTCGAGGCAGAGAGAGAGAGAGAGAGAGAGAGAGAGAGGCAGTTGGATGATACAAGATAGGCAGATGGGGCCGTAATTTATAGTGGGTTTTGGTTGTCGATCTTCCTTATACATGCAGTAAGTAACATAAAATATGCGGGTCTAAATTAATAGTTACAATGATGAGATAGTTTTTCTAAGCTTGCACGTTATCACGTACTGGTGCTTATGCGGGTGATATGTACGGCGAGCATGTGATCTGATAAGTGGTCAGCTGGTCATCGTCCGGCCCAAAATAAACAAAAACATAGAATATTAGGGTTTAGAATGTTGTGAAAGTCAGAACCCTATTGCATTCAGCAACGAGCCGTCGCATGATTATTCTCAGATTTCTCAATCAATTCGTCCGCTTGAACGGAGCCAAGCAGCTGCCGGCCATGAATTTAATGCTGTTCCTTCAATTCTTATTTTGTTCTATCAATTTCCGGAAGAATAATGCAAACCAAGCAATCAAACTGCTCGCACGCCGATTAAAAAAAAAAAAAAAACTGCTCGCACATGCAGAATATGAATGAATGTTAACCTAAAAAAGAGAAGCTGGATGGAGCTTGTTCTCCATGTATAATTTTCTTTCTAGCTAGTACCCAAGTTCCCTTTTCACCATCAGTTATTACCTCAACAAAGGAAAATGATTTTGATTCTTCTATTATATGGACAGTAATAACGTTGTACATAGTTGATGCATGTTAATCATTGGAATGGATTATATCATTCTTCACCTCAAAAAATGTGTCGACAATGCAATTAAATTTAATTAGGAGAGTTCCATCTCTCTGCAGTAATAAATATATCCAACTCCCCATAAATTAATTGATTGATCAAATGGTCAATGCGAAAACAATGGATCCCATATTCCATTCGCAGCATATAGTCCGTCTATTTTATAATATCCTTGAGGTAATGTTTGTCGCTCTGTTAGTGGATCGTAATCATATTAGTGTTGACGAGCACTTGTGCTGCAATCATATTGCATTATCTCGTTATGTTGTGGTGTGTTTTAACACTATTTCTGTTTAGGCACAGAATACTCTAAAGCCACGGTGCGTCGATGCTCGATGGAGTTGTTTCTGAGAAGTTGCTAATAGGTGGTGTCGTGGTTACGGGATGTTCTAACTGCAAAATGCGTAAGAATTATCAATTTGCAAAGCCAAAAACACATCTTTTCATGGCTATATAAAATAAAAATAAAAACTAGGATGCTATATATAAGTTCATAATGGATTAAGCCTAGTAAACAATTAATAATACGATTTTCGTATAGTACATTAATACAATCCCAAGTAAAACAACATTATATAATCAGTGTGTTGACGACTAACATACGACGTGCAAAATGAAAAATGCATCTGGTGAGGAACTTAGAACAAAGTCTTTAACATGTTTTACTTTGAGAGTGAGCCACGTGCCACGTGGTGATGAGCTGGAGTACAAACAGCCGCTTTCTTAGGCATTTCTCTGGCGTCTTTGAACATGCTTATTTGCTTTTAATCCCATTCAAGGAGAAACCCTAGTGACTAAACTAAGCTACGTCGCCATGGAATCAACAAGTGACTTCTCTGTTGTAATGTTAAAGGCATTCAAACAGTGTTTCCATCATCCCTTTCTCTCCAAACTTGAGCTACTAGATATGTGCCAATATATATGATAGAAGATGGAGAAAAAAGACGGAACAACAACAGTAACATGCTAGTAGAAAGAGAAGAGAGGGGGTCGAAATTTGAACTCATGATATGTAATTTGACATTATATTAGACAATCCGTCTTTTCAAAAATTTAACCGTTACAAAACAGACTAATAAAGTGCATATAACTTATTTTGTTTGCGAGTGGATGGATAGAAAGTGACATGGGTGCATATTCTGCTTTTCAGTTATTCATGAATTCATTCCATGATGATGAAATCGATTTTCTGCTTATAAGATCGCGTATGTAGAAGACATGTTACCACCGAGTGGATAGATTGTAATTGCGGTCAAGAAACCAGATTTTGCGGCAAAGTGGGGTTAAATAAATCTACAAAAGAAGGCATCGCTTTCTACGCGGGAGCGTGGAACCATTCATCGATTCGTGTTGGGGATTGGAAAGTGGAATGCACGTTGAGTGAGAAACAATGCAGCAAGAGCTGATGTTGATTTACAACAACATAAAGCAAACAATTCACGGAACCTGACCGTACTCTTGGAGTACATACTTGGATTAGGAGGGGATCGGTTGACCCTTCCTATAATTCCGCATTTGTATTGGGGATGCGATGGCGTCATGCATGTGAGCATTAGCAGGTTGAATTGCATGTTACTAAATGGATGGAGACTTGCAAGTCCATTAAAGTATGCATTTCATTATATAGGTCAACCGCCAACTATACGGTGTCTCAAGTGTTTAGATACAAATACATTAGAGTAATTAAATATTAAATTGCGTATTCATCTAATAACTTAAATTTTATAATAGCATTTTTAAGCCCCTGTTTGTCTCCCGAATCACATATTTTCACACTTTATGTTTAGGGCAAAATTTAGCTTACATGTGAGAAGGAGTCTTTGAATATTTAGATGTTAAACCACACATTTATTTAATGGCTTAAGCTTTTTAAAACAGTTTGTAGTAGTCCCATAAATTCATAGAGGATACCAATTAATTTGAATAATAGTCTTTTGCTTTTCACTTTTTTGGGGGGGAGGGGGCATTTTTGAATATGAAAGAGTGAAGAGAATTGGTCAAAGCGAATACCATGTGCTAACATGGACATTGAAGACATTGATTATGTATTAGCTAGGTGGTCAAAATAGGAAAAATTATCAAAAAAGTCCTACACCTATTATACTTGTGATGTTTAGTCCAAAACCTTTCAGTTTGGCCAATTTAATCTTAAAATGTTTGATAATTTGCCAATCTAGTCTTAAATCTTTCAAATATGCCAATTCAATCTTAAATATTTCCACATTATCTATTATGGGTCACACTTTTGATTGAAGAGTATTACTAACCTTTATCAATAGCTAATTATTCCCTGTCATCAAGGCAGAGATAATATTCCATGTAATAATATTTAGGGGAGCATTTTCTTTTGAATTTGCACGATAATAATGGATGTTTAGAGAATTGTGCAATGATGACATAAAAATTATATATTTAATTGAATATTACATTCATTGAATAAAATGATAGTTGAGCAGTTAAAATACACGGACTATAATATAATGTCAAATTTTAAGTTATAAGTAAACCAAGTACATTCATAAAAACTTCTAGATGATTCTTTTCTCTCTTATACATGCACAACTTATTTTTAGAATAATGGTTTCCTAGGACAACACAAATAAAAATATAACTCATTCATAACTAGTTGGTTATCTGTCAAATAAGTTACTTTTTGGAAAAGTGGGATGCCAATTTTGTCCCAAATGGGAAAAAAAGAAAAGAAAAAAAAAAGAAACCAGAAAAGAAGGAAAAAAAGAAGAAGGTAAGAATGTGTCATAAATCAGGAATAGGCCCCACATTTGACTACATTGTTTGTTGTTTGAGTGGGGCATCGATAGTTTTATTTTTTTAGTAATGTTGAAACCAAATAAATGTAGGAAAAATAGTAAGAAATAATCTTAAATTAAGGGGAAAATACCATCAAAAATCTCAAATTTTGCTCAAAGTGACAAATTTACCCCAAACTTTTTTTTTGTGACATGAAAAACCTCTAACTTTGCAAACTATGATACATTTACCCCATTAAGAGCATTTTCCTCTTATTCTTTCTATTTTTCCTTTTTCTTTTTTTCTTTTTTTCTTTTCTCTTTCCTCCACCGGTCGGCGGAGGAAAGTCGGCGTTCGGCAAGGGCTGTCCTTGCGGGCATCGGGCAAGGGGTGCCCTCGCCGGACTCAGCCAATGCTAGCAAGGGTAGCCCTCGCCGACCGCCGGCTTCCCTCCACCATAGCCGGCGAAGGGAAGAGAAAAGAAAAAAAGAAAAAAAAATTAAAATTTTTAAAAAGTATAAAGACCAAAATGCCCTATAATTTAAGGTAAATATGTCACATGAATGAAAGTTAAGGATTTTTTGTGTCACAAAAAAAGTTTAGAGTAAATGTATCACAATTAGCAAACTTCGGGATTTTTCTTGTAAAAAAAGAAAGTTTAGGGTAAATTTGTTACTTTGGGCAAAATATGGAATTTTTTGTGGTTTTTTCCCTAAATTAATAATGGAATCCACAAAAGATAACGTGATCAATTTAATGTGATGGGGGTTGGGTGTTAGATGCCAAAAAAGAGGTGGAAAAAGTGTGAGTCTAAATGTTTTATCGATTAGGTAGGTTAACTTTGATCTTGAATTTCCATTGCATGGTGAGAGTGAAAGGACGAGATCTTGAGGTATTAAATAAAGCTTAATGTTGCCAGAGAAGGAAATGGCCACAATAGGATTGTTGGCCCCTAGTATGTCGCTTGTCTATGCAAGAATAAGCAATTGATCCTTTGATATTGTGGTTTTGACCTTCACTTCCTAGAACCTTAAGTGATTTCTTTCGGCGAGGATATAACCCCCCCTATATCTCTGTGTCAGCGAGGAAAAAAGAGAGGTTGATTTTTAATTCTTATTTGATTGCCACGTTAGATATAAGTGTTAATTTTTT
Source organism: Eucalyptus brandiana (assembly GCA_014182725.1). Classification (NCBI taxonomy): domain Eukaryota; kingdom Viridiplantae; phylum Streptophyta; class Magnoliopsida; order Myrtales; family Myrtaceae; genus Eucalyptus; species Eucalyptus brandiana. Next base: position 9,820,545 of record CM024676.1, read on the forward strand.
GATTGGATTTAGGTACATAAATGCACACCATGTCATAGGATGACGTGGTAATATACAACCGCTTAATATGTTTATCTCAGATGAAGGAGGGAAGGGAGAGAGAGGGAGAGGTGACACTGAGAAGAGAAACGGGCTTGAGAGAGTGATGGTAGGTCGCGATAGCAATAATAAAGGCAATAATAAGAATAGAGGCTTAGCTTAGGGTAAACATTGGGGTTTAAGATTTCTAAAAGAAAATGATACTCACAGTGCCATATTATTTATACAATGCTCACCTTCGTACATAATTTTTAAATTGATCACTTAATCGAAAATGCATCCATGATTCCCCATGCTTGAAAATCTTGCATGTCATTCATTAATATTCAATCATATAACTTGACTTGCTAGAGAAATAATTGTCATTAAAAAATTGTAGAACGACGTCACAATTGCAACTTTCTCAAAAGTGAATCATCAAGGAAAAATTAATGGATTATTAGTTGAGTAAGAGTGGTTACTCATTAAAAAGGTAACGTCACCTAGCATGAACCATCCCTTGTCATTGCTAAGTGAGGTCGATCTCACTAATGGTTGGGCGAGACTCACCTTCATTGGATGTAGCATTAGTCAAGTCTCCCTAGTGGTAGGGCAAGGTTGACCTTGCCCAACAACGACAATATTGAGCCTCGCCTAGGGTAGGCGAGGCTCGCCCTCACTAGTGGTCTCAAGGGTGTGCTTTGCTAGAGGCCAACAAGGTTGACCTCATTAGCCCTCACCTTTGATCGGTCAACTAGGCCAAGCGACCTGCTAGAAGAAGAAGGAATGGAAAAAAGAAAAAGAAAGAAGAAATATAAAAGAATAAAAAATATTTCAAAAAATATTAAAATATTACTAAAAACTGTCTACATCAATGTTGTTTATACTATGTTGGATGGCTAGTGTTTATGTTAGTAATTTATCAATCGAAATTGATTAATGGACTTAGTTGACAAACCGTGTAAAGATTTATGACTCAACTGACATTATTAAATGATTTAAGAATAAATTGATAAAATTACAATCACTTTGAGATAGTTTGGACAATTTTTCCCAATAAAATTCAAAAGTTGATCGTCTAGTGAATCAAAACAGCTGACTCCTACTTTGTTCACTCAACCAAGCCAGCCTTTGTTTTGACCAAGTCATAGCTACAACATGGGTCCCCTCCATTCAAATTTGGGCCCACAAAAGAGCCCAAATAATTAATCACTCTCCATACCTTGGGAAGCGACAAAGCAGACTGCGACCACCCAATTGAAAAGGGTGGACAAGACCTTCCCATGAAGTGTAAGAATTCTCATCGAGTCAATAGTAATAACATCTTTAAAACGAGCAAATCTCTCGCATGATGAATATTAATATGATCAGTGACCCTTGTGGGAAATGGATTATATTAGAACCGATTAGATCAGGTGGGACAAGAACGAAGAATAGATTTTAAGTTGAAGTTGGTTATTCCATGATTAATTTGACTTGTTTGGATTGGACATCAAGAGGAGCAATTTGTTTTTTTTTTTTTTATCTATTGTACATCAGTTAATCATGAGTAAGAATCAAAATAAAGTAATTGAACACAAGAAAACATATAACTTGATACAGGTTATCTTCTATTCTAATGGGTTTTTATTTTTTATATGAACAGAATTCATATCGATGTAAATTACCTTATCATGATTAAAAGTATCTAAGAAGGAAAAATTGGAGTACAAGAGGGTGAAGCATTTATGTTCTACTGCAGGTTATTTATGTAACAAAAAGGAAAGGTGGGGGAATCAAAAAGTGGGGTTTACTGTGTTGGGATATAATACACCAAAACGACAGGATCTTACAATTTACATCAACACGAAATTACCAGAGAAATAAACGAGAAATAATAAGGATACCAGAAATTTACGTGGTTCAGTCTGAGTATCAGTACTTATGTCCACGGGAAGAGCCAGCAGCAAATAATCCATTATAATCGGAGTATTAGAGTTTACAATTGCTCAAACGCTTAAGTATTTCCTACACCTAAATTTAACCCAAAACCTAAAGTGTTTATAAATAAACAACTCACTTGGGTATAAACTCACAACATAAAATTACCACGCGTTCAAGCTCAAAATATAACGCTCTATGTACGCCTGGTTTACGTACGTATGAAATCGCGTATCTCTTCAAAGCTTTGCACGACTTCTCTTTCTCTTGTACAGGTGCAGCAGCGTGGACATGTAGCCTTTTATTGCTTCGCACAACTCCTTAGGTAAAGAAAAGAAGACCTGCATAATTCCTCTTTTACACGTGTGCCCAGGTCAAACTTTTGACTTGGGCCCACCTATTTTGTTTCGTGGCCGTAAAAGGGAAATCCAGCGTGGTGTGCGTGAGTGTGTGCCCAAGCTTTGCGCCCCATCGTGAATAAGAAGAATTCGGCCATCCCAAAAACGGAACCTCCTGGAGACTTCGGCGTAAACGTCCATGTGTGTATGTCCAAAGAAGAAATTCTTCTTTTTATCTTTATTTGAGTTGAAATCTACTTGGGAAAAACTTTGTCAATAAATTCAATTTAACAAATCATTATCCGAATTCAAACTCGAGACATTAATTTAACAATTCTCCATCTTAGCTCGATGTTTGAAGCCAAGTTGTAATGCTTATCATCCATGCTGCTCTTCCAACGCCCCGATAGGCGCTCACTCTCGACAGACGCCAATAGAGCTCAAGCAAAGCTTGAGCTTCGTCAAAGGAAAAGATTTAGTCATCATGTTTGCCGGGTTATCTACTGTAGTAATCTTTTTTACAATAACAATACCCTTAGCTAGGACATCTCGGATGAAGTGGTACATGATATTGATATACTTCGTTCGCTTGTGATAAACTGGATTATACGCCAAATATATCGCACATTGGTTATCACAGTGTATATCCACACTTTTATGTTCTAACCCAAAGTTCGAGAGCAAACTTTGTAACCATATCACCTCCTTCGCTACAAATGTTAGTGACATGTACTCTGCCTCAGTCGAAGACAAGACAATGTGATCCTTTAAGGATGCTTTCCAACTAACTGCACCACCCACTAACATAAACACGTACCCTGCTAAAAACCCGCAATCATCCAAGTCACCAATGTGATCTAAATCCACAAAACCAGTGATCTCACTACTATTACTGTCCCTCTAGTACACTATACCCACATCTATTGTCCCATTCAAATATTTGAGGATCCACTTCACTGTTTCCCAGTGAGCTTTACTAGGATGCTTCATGTAGCGACTAACCACACTTACAGCTTGTAACATATCAGGTCTAGTGCACACCATAGCATACATAATACTACCCACGGCACTAGAATAAGGAACACGGGACATATACTCCTCCTCCTCCTCAGTTTGCGGTAATAATTTATCTGAAAGTTTAAAGTACTTTGCTAGAGGTGTACTTACAGATTTTGCTGACTGCATATTAAAACGTGCAATGATCTTCTCAATATATTTCTTTTGAGATAGACGTAAAACTCATGCAATCTTGTCACACAAAATCTCCGTACCCAAAATTTTCTTTGCTGCACATAAATCTTTCATCTCAAATTAAGCATTTAACTGCCTCTTCAACACATCAATATCAGATATATTTTTAACTGTTATCAGCATATCATCAACATATAAAAGTAGATAAATCAAAGAATCATTCTCCAATCTCCTATAATAAACGTATCTATCCATCTGACTTTTTGTGCAGTCTTGACTAGCCATGAAAGCATCAAAACGTTTATACCACTGCCTAGGAGACTGTTTTAACCAATACAAAGATTTCTTTAACAAGCAAATATGATCTTCCTTACTTGGAATAGCAAATCCCTCTGGTTGCCTCATGTAAATCTGCTCCTCCAACTCACCGTGAAGAAACGTAGTTTTCACATCTAGCTGCTCTAACTCGAGATCCCGCGAAGTAACTAAGTCAAGTAAAACACGAATAGAAGTATGTCTTACCACATGAGAAAACACTTCATTGTAGTCAATGCCCTCATGCTGTGTATATCCCTTCGCCACAAGTCTCGCCTTATACCTCGCTACCTTGACATCAGGAATGCCCTCTTTCCGTTTACTTCCGACAATTTTTTGGCTCTTGGGCATTTTGACTAGCTCCCATGTCTAATTGCGATAGAGTGATTCCATCTCTTCACTTATAGCCCCTAGCCACTGTGACGACTCCGAACTAGCCATCGCCTCAGAGTAAGACGAAGACTCATCTTTCTCCACCTCATCACCTACAGTTAATGCATAAACAATATTTGTATAATCATAACATACCGGTGATTTAATTTGCATTCTTTGTCTATCTGCGACTATAGTGTGTTACGGCTTTACTGGTTGTTCACTATAACCAACTTCAGGAACTGCGGCTTCATCTGCAGTCTCAACTTTTGTTATCTTTGAGATCTCCGAAATCTCTACTTGAAGCTCCATCTCACTAATGACACCATGATTTGTATTCTTTGCTGGTTGTGTCTCATAACTCCTCCATTGAAGCATTGTAGTCCCGTCGAACATCACATCTCTATTGATTAGAAAAACGGGTGATCTGGGATTAGTGCACCATAGCCGGTAGCCTTTCACCCCATGTGCATAACCCAGAAATATGCACCTCTTCAACCTTGGCTCAAGCTTACCATCACTTGCATGAGCATACGCAGGACATCAGAATATACGTAATCTAGAGTAATCAACACGTTTCTCCGACCATACTTCCTTAGGAGTCTTCCACTCAATAGTAGATGATGGAGATTGATTAACCAGGTAACACGACATGTTCACTACTTCGGCCCAACATTCCTTACCAAGTCCTGCATGCAAAAGCATGCATTGAGCTTGCTCAAGTAAAATTCTTTTCTTCCGTTCTGCCACACCATTCTGCTATGGTGTCTCAGGTACCGTGCGTTGTCTTACAATACTTTCTTTCTCGCAGAAATCAGTAAAATCTTTACCATAGAATTCCATGCCATTATCAATTCTCAGGCACTTGATTTGTTTATTTAACTATTTCTCAATCAATGTCTTAAATTTCTTGAACCGATCAAACACATCATATTTGTGCTTTAGAAAGTAAACCCATACATTTCTCGAATAATCGTCAATAAATGTCAGCATATATCGGGCACCTCCTTTCGAAGGAATCGAAGACAGGTCCCAGACATCTGAAGAATATATTCAACTGATCGTTTAGTCGAATAAATAGCTGTAGTAAACTTAACTCGGTGCTGCTTCCCATAGATGCTATACTCACATAAGTCCAACTTCCCTATCTTTTGACCATTCAACAACCCCCTTTCACTCAGCATCGTCATACCTGCCTCACTCATGTGCCCTAAACGCATATGTCATAATTGAGTCAAGTTAGAGTCTGACTCACCTGATGAAATAGTAGCGATTCCAGTCACGGTTTCTCCCAATAGATGATAGAGAGTATTCATTTTCTTCCCCTTCATCACTATCATGGCACCTCGAGAGATCTTCAGTATTCCACCTTCAGCGATGTACCTACACCTGATATCATCGAGTGTCCCCAGAGAAATAAGGTTCTTCTTGAGCTCCGGTACATGCCTCACATCTGTTAATGTGCGCACCACCCCATCATGCATCCAAATTCGAATTGTCCCTATCCCCACAGCCTTACAAATTGCATTATTCCCCAAAAGAACTCTACCACCATATGCAGCTTGGTAAGTAGTAAACCAGTTCTTATGAGGCGTCATGTAATAAGAACACCTCGAATCTAGCACCAATTCATCTCTTGATAAAGTAGTAGTCACACATAAAACAGCTTATGCATCCCTATTGCTCTCCTCAGCAATGTTTGCCACACTGCTTGTGGCAGTTTGCCTATCAGCTTTATTTCTCCGCTTTGGACAATCTCTCCTGATATGCCCCTCTTCGTGACACTCAAAGCACTTCACGTGTCCCTTGGACTTTCTATGGCATGATTTCGATATGCTTTTACCTCTGCTGCTACTAGGCCCTTAATGTTGTTTTTTACCCCGAATCGTCAATGTTTGCGCTACTCTTTGCGACTAACCGTCATCTCGCAACTTTCTCTGCCACTCCTTAGAGAATAAGGCGGACTTTACCTCTTCTGAGGTAATAGTAGTACGCCCCCATAACAACGAATTAGTAAAGTGCTTAGATGACTCTAATAAAGAAGTTAACAACATCATACCATGCTCTTCATCATCAAGTATCTTACCGATGTTCATCAGATCCAACATGAGTTTATTAAATTCATCTAGGTGGATTCTAATAGATGTACCTTCAGTAGATCTAAATTGAAACATCTACTTTAGCATGTATAAGCAATTGTTCAAACATTTCTTCACATAGAGTGTTTGAAGTTTTGCCCATAATGCTGCGGCATCCTTCTCCTCAACAACCTCTAGTAAGACCTCATCCAAAAAATTTAAGAGGGTTATACTCTTTGCTTTTTCCATAAGCTCTACCCTCTCTGAAGTTTTCATTATAATCGGCAACTCATCTTCACCATCCAGTGCCTTGGCCAAACCTTGTGTTGTCAATAATGCCCACATCTTGATGCTCCATAACACAAAATTGTTGTTCCCGTTAAACTTCTCAATTTCAGATTTCCTCTCAGACATAATTGTAATAACAGAATTTCCAGATAATAATCAGATAAGCAAAAGCTCTAAATCACAATTAAGAAATTCAACCTCAAGCTCTGATACTAATTGTTGGGATATAATACACGGAAACGACGGGATCTTACAATTTACGTCAATGCGAAATCACTAGAGAAATAAACGAGAAATAATAAGGACACCAGAAATTTACGTGGTTTTGTCCGAGTATCAGTACTTACGTCCACGAGGAGAGTCAGCAGCAAATAATCCACTATAATCGGAGTATCAGAGTTTACAATCGCTCAAACACTCAAGTGTTTCCCACACCTAAATTTAACCCAAAATCCAAAGTGTTTATAAATAAACAACTCACTTAGGTATAAACTCATGGCACAAAATTACTGCTCGTTCAAGCTCAAAATACAACGCTCTACATACGCCTAATTCGCGTACGTATGAAATCGCGTATCTCTTCAAAGCTTCGCACGACTTCTCTTTCTATCGTACGGGTGCAGTAGCGCGGATGTACAGCCTTTTATTGCTTCGTGCGGCTCCTCTGGTAAAGAAAAGAATACTTGCATAATTCCTCTTTTATACGTGTGCCCAAGTCAAACTTTTGACCTGGGCCCACCTATTTTGTTTCTGTGGCCATAAAAGAGAAATCCAGTGTGGTGTGTGTGAGTGTGTGCCCAAGCTTTGGGCCCCACCGTGAATAAGAAGAATTTGGCCATCCTAAAAGCAGAACCTCTTGGAGACTTCGGCGTAGACGTCCATGTGTGTATGTCCAAAGAAGAAATTCTTCTTTTTATCTTTATCTGAGTTGAAATCTACTTGGGAAAAACTTTATCGATAAATTTGGTTTAGCAAATCGTTATCCAAATTCAAACTCGAGACATTAATTTAACATACTGCGACACTCATATTATGGGGGCAGCATAGACAAGTGCATTTGCATTGGTGTGCACCCCCACTTTTTAACTCTTGATTAGAAACAACATTAATTTACTGTAAGCCCTTAAGCTAGGCAAAACTAATCACAAGCAACTTTAAGGCATGAGGAGTCCACTGCTAGTACTCCTTATGTTCTTGCAAGAAGAGGCCGCCTTGTTCGTGTAGGTGAGATTAATGTCTTCAGTCTGATCCCCCCGCATGGAGTGCTGGTGCTGCAATTGAACGTCACTGCATTCTGGGTCGCCGACATCCCCTGTATGTTCCTGTATGTCACTTGATTAATCTTCACCCCGAAACTCTGTGATTGATGGGCAAATTAGTGCACTAAATTTGGTTCGTTATAGTAAGACTAAGGTTAATGAATTGTGGATTCTATCTGGGGAGGACAGCCTTGGTTGTTGGTGCAATAGTTATGATCGATGATGATTGGGTTCTTCACGTTCTTTATGAGTACGTTTTGGAAGAGAACGTTCCTGACGAAGGAAGTGCAAGGCCTGGCGCATGACTTTATTCGGACCCCGTTGTCGGATCCAGTGAACAACACATTCGTCAGCGTCACATTTCGGACTCCATCTTCATTCGCATCCTCCCTAGGCTCCCAATGCTGTGCCATAATAATTTAAGCTTGAAATTAGATCAAGCCATGCGCGAACAGTGATATAAGTAAGGACAGGAATCGGGGTGTTTGGTAGACTCCATCATAGATCATGTATCAAGAGACGAGGTATACATAGATGGTGCATTGATGAAGCTTTTAGTACCTAATTCCATGGCCTGGGATGCATTTGATGTTAGACATGTAAAGGTTGGTGGTGCCGGGTCCTATCGATATGCAATTGTCTCCGCCCTGACGCATGTTGATGGGAGAACAGTAATAATTTAAATAATATCGAATTAACGCAGCGGAATAAAATAATCTCTCCTCTTGTATAAACCTAATAGGAATCGATATAGTAGAGTAAAATAAATATCAAGCACGCGAACATAAGACGATTTTTTTACATGGAAAACCTCATCGACGTGAGAAGATAAAAAACCACGGGACCGGAGTCCACTCAAAATTCTTCACTATCAACAAAATTGGGTAAATAATGTTCTTCTCTAGCAAATATTAGAGGTACATAGCAGCAAACACATCAATAACATAGTTCTTGGCAATACACTTGAATTTCACAAGGAATCGAAGATAAATCTAACCAAAAATGCAGGTTTTGATCAATTCACGAAAAACCTGATGTAGGGAGCTTCAAACGAAAATCAAACCATTCAGATTCAAGAAAATTGCGCCATAAACATGCTGACAAAATTTCAGCTTGATCGGACCACAAATCGACCTCCAGTGCCAGTTTAATGTAAATCAGATATTACCCCAACTCCCAGATTTTTGCTTTCTCTTTCTCTTTTGTTACTATTTCCTTTTGTGCTTACCACTTTTATATAGATAGTGAGAAATCATATTTTTCCATATAACTTATCATATGAGCTCAAACCCTTTTTGGGCTTGCAACTCATTAGGCTTCCTCCACATAAGAGTGAACCCAACTAACAAATCCCCATCTCACGACAATGTGGAGGGATTCACCATCCCTGCTATCAATTGGTAATGTTCAAGCTTCTCTCTTGGTAGAGTCTTCATCACTATATCAGAGCCATTATGATCGGTATGAATTTTCTCAAGTTTCAACAACTTTTCATTTAGAACATCTCTTATCCAATGATATCTAACATTAATATGTTTCGATCTAAAATGAAAAGATGAATTCTTACCAAGATGAATTGCGCTTTGATTATCATAAAACAACACATATCTCTTTTCCTTGAACCCAAGTTTTTCTAAGAACTTCTTCATCCATAGCATCTCTTTACTAGCTTCAGTCGTTGCAATAAATTCAGCTTCGGTTGTAGAAAGTGCAACACACTTCTGCAATCTTGACTTCCATGACACAGCTCCACCCGCAAAAGAAATCAAATAACCAAAAGTAGATTTATGAGTATCAATATCTCCTGCCAAGTCGGAATTTGTGTATCCAACTAACTTAAGTTTCTCGATCCCAAAACTGAGTTTAAAATTTGAAGTTCGGCAAAGATACCTCATAATCCACTTCACTACATTCTAGTGCTCTCTGGCTAGATTTGACAAATAACGACTAACAATGCTAACTGCGTGCGCCAAATCTGGGTGTGTACCATCACATACATTAAGCTTCCTACAGCTGAAGCATATGGAACACTTTCCATATCTTTCTTCTTTTTATCAGTCGTAGGACTTTGTTTCATATTTAATTTAAAGTGGGCAGCAAGAAGAGTATTAACCATTTTAGTCTTGTCCATGTAAAATTTCTAAAGTATTTTCTCGATATATTTCTCTTGTGACAAAAACAACTTCTTAGTATCTCTGTCTCGGGTAATTTTAATGCCAAGAATTTACTTCGCCGAGCCTAAGTCTTTTATGGAAAAAGACTTGCTCAACCATTTTTTCAATAACTCAATTCTTAAAGCATTACTGCCAACAATCAATATATCATCAACATAAAGCAAGAGAATAATAAAGTCATCATCAGAAATTTTTTGGACAAACACAGTTATTCGAGAAAGTCTTCTTATAGCCATGTTCTGTTATAACAGACGTAAACTTTTTGTACCATTGCCTCAGTGCTTGTTTTAGGCCATAGAGACTTTTCTTCAATTTGCACACATAATTCACTTTCCCTTTCACTTTAAAACCCTCAGGTGGTTCCATGTATATCTCTTCCTCCAAGTCACCATGTAGGAAGGTTGTTTTAACATCCATTTGTTTAATTTCCAAATCTAGGGTAGCTACCAAGCCTAGTACCACACGAATATAAGACATTTTTACTACTGGAGAAAATATATTATCAAAATCAATACCCTTTCTTTGACCGAATCCCTTAACGACCAATCTAGCTTTGTATCGTGGTTGTGAAGTATGTTCATCTTGATTCAACCTATATACCCATTTGTTCTTCAAAGCTCTTTATACCTTTAAGTAACTTCACCAATTCAAAAGTATGATTATCATAAAGTGACTGCATCTCATCTCGCATAGCCTCAAACCAATTGCTTTTGTACTCATCTTCTATTGTTTCTGCATAGCACTCTAGTTCACCTGCATTAGTCAATAATACATACTCATCTTTAGAATACCTGGTGGAAGGTCATCGGTCTCTAACGGATCTCCGGATTGGAACATCCAGTGGAATATCTAATTGAGCCTCTGGTTCACGAATAGTATTATTTGTTTCAACATGTTCAGGAACATAAGCGTAATTTAGAACATTGACTTCCTACTGCTCTTCATCAACCTGTGTAGGAATATTTATAAGAGAAACTGGATCCAAATTAACCAAATTATCATTGACTTGTGGTGCTGAAATCATTTATACTTTCTCAATATCCTCTATTGTTTAATCTTCCAAAAACACATGTCTCTGCTTCTTACAATTTTCTTTTTAACTAAATTATAAAATTTGTAGCCAAGCATATCATGTCCATAACCAATAAATATGCACTGTCGTGTTTTCACATCAAGTTTAGACCTCTCATTTTTGAAAATATGCACAAATGCTTTGCACCCAAAGACACGTAAATAATCATAAGAAACATATTTGCCTATCCAAACTTTATTAGGAACATCAAACTCTAAAAGAACGCATGGAATAAGATTTAATACATGCACAACTATACTTAAAGCCTCACCCCAAAAGAATCCATGTAGCTTTGACTGTGAAAGTAAGCATCTTACACTTTCAACCATTGTTCTGTTCATTCTCTTAGTTAAGCCATTTAATCAAGGCGTCTTGCGAGGTGTCTTTTGATGTCGAATACTTGTTATCTGCAATATTCATCAAAAGGTCCAATATACTTTCCCCCGTTATTAGTTCTGGTGTATTTCAATTTCTTTCCAATTTGTCTCTCAACTGAAGCCTGAAATTGCTTAAAAGCATCTAACACTTAATCTTTAGTTTTCAAGGTATAAATCCAAATTTTCCTTCAAAAATAATCTATGAAGGTAACAAAATAAAGAGAGTCACCAAGTGATTTTGTTTTCATAAGACCGCAAACATCAGAATGCACTAAATCCAATATACCTGACTTTCTTGAAGGAGGTGAGCTTTTAAATGCAATTCTGTTATATTTTCCTGCTAAACAATGAGCACACTTCTTTAGCGCTGAACTTTTTAATCCCGAAAAGAGTTTCTTCTTAGCCAATATTGACAAATCCTTCTCACTGATGTGACTGAGCCTCTTATGCCATAACTCAGCTGCATCTTCGCTGTCTATTGCATTAATATTGTCTGTGGACAACTTTGCCTGCATAATATATAACGAAGAATATTTTTCACATCTAACCACAACAAAAGAACCTTTGGTAAGCTTCCATTGACCATTACTGAAGATGTTGCAATACCCATCATCATCTAACTTGCCTGTAGAAATCAAATTCAAGCGAATATCATGTATATATTTAACATTATTCAATATTAACCTTGTGTCATTGCTGGTTTCTAGGCACACATCACCGATGCCTACAGCTTGAGCTAGCTCATTATTTCACATCTTCACAGATCCAAAGTCACCTGACTTGTATGATGTAAAGAAATCCCTACGAGACGTAGCATGAACGGATGCACCACTATTAATTACCCAATTGGTCTCATGAGATATATAATTCACCACACCATCATAAAAAATAATGAAAAAGTCTTCTTTAAGTGCATCAACACGATTGTCATCACTGTCATTATCACTTTTCTTCTCTTTACATTTCTCCTTTTGTTTTTTCCTTTTTAACTGGTGAAAAAACCTCTGAATATGTCCATTTTGATGACAATAATGGCACTCAATATTAGCAAATTTATTATACTTACCTCTGCTTTTATCTCGACTTTTATCTCTATTTCTCGGATCTCGAGACTCACTTCTTCTCCTTTTCTCAACAACCAAGGCATCAGAATGTGAAGAGGACAATCCTTGTGTCTTCATTCTCATCTCTTCATTCAAAATACTACTCTTGACCAAATCCATGGTAATTGTACCATTTGGGGCAGAATTAGATAAAGATGTTCGAAACGTCTCCTAGGAGTCCGGCAAAGTACTAAGCAACCATAGTGCTTGTATCTCATCATCAAACTTGATTCTCATTACAGCCAACTGATTTATAATTCCTTGAAAATAATTTAAATGATCAGTCAAACGAGTACCATTTTGATATCTCAGAGTCATCATTTGTTTTTATAAAAAAATAACTTATTATTCCCAGTCTTTCGAGCATATAACTGTTCGAGCTTATCCTATAAAATACATGCATGTGAATCCTCAATAATATGGTTCAAAACATCATCATCCACCCACTGCTTAATATAACCACATACTTGACTATGAGATATAGACCATTCAGCTTTAGTTTTATGCTATGGTTTCTCCTTGGCAAATATGGGCAAATAAAAATCTTTCACATGTGAAATGTCTTCAATCTTCCCTTTCCAAATATGATAACCATTCAGTATAACTATTCTACTCGTATTCGTTTTCATTGTTTAACACAAGGTAGAAAAATTAAGCAATATCGAATCAACGCAGCGAAATAAAATAATCTCTCATCTTGTGTAAATCTAATAGGAATCGATATAGTAGAATAAAATAAATACCAAGCACGCGAACACAAGACGATTTTTTAATGTGGAAAATCTCCTCGATGTGAGGAGATCAAAAACCACGGGATCGGAGTCCATCCGAAATTTTTCACTATCAACAAAATTGGGTGAACAATGTTCTTCTCTAACAAATACTAGAGGTACATAGTAGCAAACACCTCAAGAACATAATTCTTGGCAATACACTTGAATTTCACAAGAGATCAATGATAAATCTGACCAAAAACGTAGGTTTTGATCAATCCACAAAAAACCTAATGTAGGGAGCTTCAAACAAAAATTAAACCGTTTAGATTTGAGAAAATTGCGCCATGAACATGCTGACAAAATTTCAGCTCGATCGGATCACGAATCGACCTCCGATGCCAGCTTGATGTAAATCAAATATTATCCTAACTCCTAGATTTTCTACTTTTTCTTTCTCTCTTGTTACTAGTTCCTTTTGTGGCTACCACTTTTATATAGATAGTGAGAAATCATATTTCTCTATATAACTTATCATATGGGTTCAAGTTTTTTTTAGGCTTGCAACTCATTGGGCTTCCTCCACATAGGAGTGAACCCAGTTAACACATGCTCCCAGTGATGGTGACACCATTGGATGACTATACATGAATGTTATCCGTGTTAGGGCTTTGGTTTGCAGCAGTCACCTTCACGTTATGCACCACTGCGTCGTTGCAGCTGTTTATCACGATATGCATCGCCTGGCTATTGATCAACGTTAATCCGCTCAGTACGATGTCATTGCCCAGTTTAATATCATCGACAAAATCAGTTTTAACACAATCTCATTAAAAAACATCCCCTCAATACGGTCATTACCTACACTCTGGAGAGAAGAAAACATCCTTCTTTTGTCAGAGATTTTGTGGAGTAATAAAAATTTAAAACCTTTTTATGAGAGTTAGAATGCGAGTTTCATAAAACCACAACATCGTCATATGATGTCGCTGCAATGCCGAAAGCGGCAAATATTGCATGGGATGAAGTGAAGTCAACAGAAAGACTCTCATCATCATCATTTTTATGCTAACTAAACCATCAAATTAGCATATGTTATAGCCCAACTTGGATTAAACAATACATGGATATGACATGAGGTGAAAGATTCTTAATTCATATGTGAAACCAGTTTCTTAATCTGTACACGATATACGGACAACGTACCCTAGCGCTAGGAGGGCAACTCTGGCCAGAATTCTTGCAAACCGAATAAGCAGCACCCTGGGCATCCAGTGTCCTGCCTATGATGGTCAACATGATAACCTGTATGGACAATATCCAGTACCCTGAATTCCCCAATGCCCCGTAGTCCGATGGTGCCACCAATGTCCCATCTATCTTCACCGTCACCCGGCTCTTACACGGACCCCGGAACTCTACCACCTTTAAAACGTACCACCCTATTGGCACGTAAATCGTAGCGGCCTGAGCCGACCGGCATGCTGCCTTCCACGCCCTCAGGAATGCCGGCGTTGCATTCGTGGGCCCGTCCGGCTTTGCCCCGTAGCTCACCACATTGCAGTCCGCTTCGGTTGGGCTAATCAAGATCAAGCATGTAAGCATGAGGAAGAGGAAGATGACTTGCTTAGCCATTTTCTTTTGGTTTTTCGTTGAGAAAATAAATGTCGTCTCAAACTCGAGGCGCAGAGAGAGAGAGAGAGAGAGAGAGAGAGAGAGAGGCAGTTGGGGTGATACAAGATAGGCAGTTGGTGCCATAATTTACAGGGGATTTTGGTTCATCCAACTTCCTTGTTCTTGCAGTAAGAAATATAACATATGCGGGTCCAAATTATGAGTTTAATGATAGAGTAGTTTATTTAAGATTGCACGTTATCACGTACAAGTAACTAGACGGGTGATATGTCGGGCGAGCATTTGATCTGACAAGTGGTCAACGTCTTAGCCAAAATAAACAATGATTCAAAGAGACGAATAAAATTATGAAAGCTGTGGTGGTGAGAAGCATAATGCATGCGACAATGAGCTGTTCCTGTTACGTTATTATTCTCAGACCGTTAATCATTCCTTAAATTCGTCAACTTGAACGAACACAGCCAATAATTATTCGCGTATAGTACCTTAATTCATTCCCACAACATTATATTATCAGTATGCTGATGCCTGGGGTGAGATTCGCAAAATGCAAGATGCGTGTGGTGTGGAACTTAGAACAAAATCTTTAATATTTTTTACTTTGAGAGTTAGCCACGTGTCACATGGTGATGAGCCGGAATACAAACAATGGCGTTTCTCCGGCGTCTTTGAACGTGCTTATTTGCTTTCAATTCCATTCAACGAGAAACCCTAGTTACTAAAGTAATCTATATCACAATGGAATCAATAAGTGACTTCTCTATTGTTAAGTAAAAGCCGTTAGAACTGTGCTTTCACCAACCATTTTCTCTGGAAACTTAAGTACTAGGACATATGCCAATGACATATGTAACATGTTACTTCACCCTTTCACGCACATGTAAATCAGTCCTTATAAATGTATATGAAGATATAGATGTACCCACATCAAATAGACAATAGAAGACAAAGAAAATAGTCCACAGAACTACAAGAATAACATTCAATAAGAAAGACGAGATCGGGCATCCATATTTGAACTCGTGATTTGTAATATGATGTTATGGTAGGGAAATTGTTTGTTCAAAAGTGACACTCTTGCATGTTTTGCTTTTTCAGCCATCTATGAATTCTTTTCATTGGTGAAATGGATATCCTGTTTATGAGATTACGTGTGTAAAAGACATGTTACCCTCGTGTGGATAGATTATAATTGCGGTCAAGAAACTAGGTTTTGCCGCAAAGTGGGGTTAAATAAATCTACAAAAGAAGCGATCGCTTTCTACGTGGAGGCGTGGAACCATATACTGATTCGTGTTGGGGGTTGGAAATTAGAATGCACGTTGAGTGAGAAAAAAAAATGTAGCAAGAGCTGATGTTGATTTACAAAAACATAAAGCAAACAATTCGTGGAACCTGACCGTACTCTTGGAGTACATACATTGACTCGCACCAATGCAATTGATAAGGTTGACCCTCCCTATTATTCCGCATTCATATTGGCGATGCGATTGCGACATGCAGGTGAGCGTCGTAGGTTGAATTGCATGTTACTAAATGAATGGTGACTTGCAAATCCATTAAAGTAGGCATTTCATTTTATAGGTCAACCACCCACTATATGGAGTCTCCATTCAATAGATCGGCTACGAATTAGTTTTAAAAGTTCTCTTTCGCTTTTCATTTCTTTTTTTGGGGGGCATTTTCCGTGTAAAAACTAAAGAGTGAACAGAGTTGGTCAAAGTGAAAACCATTTGCTCCCTTGGACATTGTCAAGACATTGATTTATGTATTAGCTAGGTGGAAAAAATAGATCACGTGACAAACTACATGGTTTTGACCTTAACAACCTCCAATTGCGTTCTTGATTAGTGACCGAGTTCAAAACCATAAATTTGATCAACAACAATTTGACATCCAACAACATGAGTGGCCCTAGTAGCTCACCCAATCACCCGAAAGGTCGCACTATTCTTCTTAGTGTACAACGGGGATCGTGTGACCTTCTTCAAGGCTTGCTTGTTTCTATCTAGGGTTAGGCAGCAAATGTGATCAATGCTTTCTCGTGCTCTAGCTTTCTTTTCTTTTCTTTCTTATTTGGATAAAATGACTAGATATTATTCTAACAGTTTCAGTGTCAAATACAATGTCGAGGCCATAGAAGAATGGTAGAAGAAATGTCAATACTGAAGTTGCTAATAGGATAGAGGGAACGAACATTACAGCTAAGATTACATTCATCATTAATAATTCCTCCTAACAATCTCCCAAAGGTTCCTGATGGATTTTACAAAGTCCTGACATTGACGCTGGCTTCGCCAAAACGTCTGCACATCGATTCGCTTCACGCTAATTTCGATGCATCCTATGCTCCGAGGTACGGGTTAGCGGGTACCTGAAGTCGCAAATAGGGATACATCCTACCACGCACGGTGGTACCGTTTGTCGATTGCTGAATGTAGGAACTCCCGGCATGATTGAACCTATTTCAGGATTGGGCTAAAAGACAGATTACTGGGGCCTTCTGAGCTACCTAGGATAGAACAAAAGCAGTGGGCCCACTTTGTCCCTCCACGTAAGGTCTAAAGACTCGCTTTAGGCATTCGATTCATGCACTCTCTCTCTCTCTCTCTCCAGAACATGGTGCTTGAATTTAAGTGCTTAAGGTGGGGGAAAGAAGAGATGTCACGCTACTCAATGAACGAATAGGGAGTTCTTAGTAGCTATTCTTTATACTGACTTGGGGGTGGACACGTTGAGCTAGTTTAAGGTATTTTGATTAGGTAACTTTGAGCTTAAATCCCCATTGCATGGTGAGAGTGAGAGGACGAGGACCCATGGTATTTAATAAAGCTTGATATTGCGAATGAAGGAAACGGCCACCGTAGAATTCTTGACTCCTAGTATTTGCTTGTGTCGAAAATATAATTACATATACAACTAATTAATCAAGAAAAAAAACGGATTTATATATGATTGTAAAACACCGAGAACAATAAATACAGTGGAATTAAAGCGTACCTGTTTGAGCCATTACTTCACTTAAAGAAAAGTAGATCACTCTGATAATCAGGGATCTATTGGAATACCAGATCTTTCTTTCTATGACCTATTTCAATGTAGCAGTTTCTAATGGGATTAAAACAACCGATATGTATAACCTATCCTTTTATAGGCTAGAGAGGGAACCTAGCAAACTCTAATCAACAGCGTGTCAACTTGGCTCTTCCCATTACGAGCTTTAGTTAAACACAATTGTTTACATTTTGCTGCTCAACTAGGCCCGTTATCAATAGATGCCAATACCTAATTTAATCAGATCATTATAGGATTCAACAAATATTGTAATATTCATTAACCCGATTATTTAAAATAGAAAACTAATTAATTAATGTAAGCCCATATTATAAGAAATTTCCAACTGTCCATATAAGAATAAGCAATTGATCCCTTGAGATTGTGGTTTTGACTTCCACTTCCTTGGACCCTAATTTATGTCTTTGGGCGAGGATATACCACCCCGTTACTAATATAATTATTAATCTTGATTTATGGCGCACATCTGCACTTGATTGATAATGAGTCGGCCCGTTCTACGTATTCCAAAAATGAATACTTTAAATAACCACACAAATTAATGTATTTTTAGAGGTAGATCTTCCTTATGGATAATATTATAAGGTCTAGCCATGCGACAAGGGCTTTGGGATGTGATAAACTCCCCCATTTAAGGAAATTGGCAAGGGTATTTATGCAAAAGAGGGCAGCAATTTGATTATTATTATTAATATTTATTGAAAGACGTAATCTAGTGTCTAATTGTCATAGCGAGGATACGGATGTTGACGAATATCGAATTTAGTTGGAGAGTAGTCATGGTCCAAATATCTGCATTTGGCTATCAATAAAGTGACAAATCATTTGCACTAGAACCATAATGAACTTAAGTAGCATAGCACGAGTCAATAGTCATTACATATTCACAAGAACAACAGTTTCATTCACATGAAAACAGTTCGTTATATTCACAAGAAAAATAGTTCTCTTTCTTGATTGGGTGGGGAAGCGTCACATTGTGTAACATTTACCCATAAAACCTACCGATGTGGTAATGGGAGGATCCTTCGACCTGAGTTGGAGGAAAACACATCATGTTTTAAAATAGAGGATATAAAATGAGAAATGTGTACAACAATGAGAAGATATATTATCGGGATTTGCTCTTGAAAATAAAATATTATCTTATAAATAACTTAAGCGCATAACATTAATTAACTCACTACTCTAAAGAAAACTGAGAAAATTGTCCAAATATTTTGAAACCTATCATACTTTTGTTAATTTAGTTTTAAATATTTCAATTTTGCATTAGTCCTAAACATTTTTACTTTTTGTTAATTGAGTTCATTTGGCTAATTTTAGCTGAAAATTGTTGACGTGGAAACTGGTAGTTCCATCTAGGAAAATTAGCATTGACTTCGACAATTTATATATATATATATATATATATACTTTTTGTTTCCCTTTCTTCTTCCTTTTACCAGGAGTTGGGTGGGCTAGCCTTGCTTGCCATAGGCAAGGCCTGGTTGGGTGAGGGCAAGCCCTAGTGAGGGGAGCCAATGCCCAAGCTAGTCGAGGTTGACCCTCATCGGGCAAGGCCACCTTGGCTTGGGCAAGGGCCGGCCTCAATAGATTTGACAAGGGGAGCCCTCACTGGGGCTTACCCTCGCCTGGTCGTGCCTCACCTATGGCAAGTGATGGCGACCCTTGCCCAAGCAAGGCCAGTCGACCACTAGCAAAAGGAAGAAGAAAGTAAAAAAATGAAAAAAAAAAAAAAATCTTAAGATATTATTATAAAATATTCACGTCAACGTCGACTATTTTACGTAACGCTGCTAGCATACACGTCTGCCATTTCTTGTCAAAATTAATTGGATGGATTAAATTCATAAAAAAAAAAAAGATTTAGGATTGAATTGATAAAATTTAAAAAGTTTAAAACTAAATTAGTAATAGTGAAATATGTTTAAAATCTTTTGGACAATTTTCTCGAAGAATACTAGCCAAGAAAACTTACTGCCATGAGGCATCCACTAATAACTAAGCTCCTTGGGAGCAGAAGTCATGCCTACAACCGTCCGTTCCTGAGCAAGAAGCACAAGAGTGCCCTTATTACTAGGTCAATTCAATTCTAAGGAGGGTAAAATCCGATGTTGCTTTTTTATTAAGTATGTTATATTATTCTTGAAGTAAAATTTTGGGTGATATGGATAAGGCGCGTCTTAGGCTATAGGGTCAAAGCGGGGAAAGGTTTGTGTTGATGACAACTGCAATATGAAAACCGACCCTACCTAATTAAAGACCTATTGTTTGCAAAGCCATGTTCATTTATACAACTGAAGATCCGTTCGATTCTTTGGCAGAGAATATGCAGATTGAACGGTCACGTGCCTATCCTACATCCTAATTGCCTAGCCGAAATCAAATGGTCAATGCTTGCATTACATTATATCGCACCACATGCCTCAGTCAATGCTTGCATTACATTATATGCCACCACATGCCTCTCTCTCTCTCTCTCTCTCTCTCTCTCTCTCTAGCAACACAATCTGCCTGAAACAAGGAACCCCCGAAACATGGTATCGTGCATTCATGGATTCAAACCTTCATAGAACCCGGGAAACCAGAGCTCTCTTCCTCCTCCTCTTCTTCTTCGGACTTGGGTGACATTGTTAGTTGTTGTCCATAGATGCACATGCTTTTCGTAATTAAATTGGACTTTGTTACAACAATTTCAATTGCAAAAGTAAGTAGGTTCTGCGAATGCAGCAACTATTTGGTATGTACATTACAATGGTTCCCCATAACTTGTTAGGTGGGGGAGAATTGTCCAAAAAGTCCTAAACCTATTACATTTTTGCCAATTCAGTCCTAAACCTTTTAACTTTGCCAATTAAATCCTAAACATTTTCACTTTTTGCCGATTAAGTCCATCCGGCCAATTTTAGCCGGAAAATGCTGACGTGGACGCCGGCGATGCCACGTAGGGATCGCGGGCGACGTAAACAATTTTTAATAATATTTTAATATTTTATAAAAAAATTTCAATTTTTTTGAATTTTTGAATTTTTATTTTTTTATTTTCTGTTTTTCCCTTTTTTCTTTTCTTTTTTTTTTTTTTTTTTTTTTTTGGCTTTTTCCTTGGCCTTTTCCGGTGGCCGGCCACCGGCCACAGGCGACGGCCGGCCACCGACCACAGCCGGCCGGGCGAGGAGGAGCACCGGCGAGGGCGAGGAAGCCCTCGCCCGGGCGCGGCCCGGCGAGGGTTGCCTCGGCGAGGCCGACCCTCCCCAGCGGGGTGGCCTCGCCGGGCGTCGGCCGAGCGACGGCGACGCCGGGCAAGGCCACCCCGGCCCCGGCGAAGACCGGCCTCGCTAGATCCGGCGAGGAGCCCTCGCCGAGGCTCGCCCTCGCCTAGGCGAGCCTTGGCCTCACTCCGGCCACAGGCCGACGCCCGCTCGGCCGGGGGCAGGGGCCGGCCTCGCCGGATCCGGTGCAGGCGAGGCCGACGCCGCTCGCCTAGGCGGGCGAGCCCGGCGAGGGCTCCCCTTGCCGGATCCGGCGAGGCCGGCCCTCGCCGGGCCGGGGCGGCCTCGCCCGGCGTCACCGTTGCTCGGCCGACGCCCGACGAGGCCACCCTCACCTGGGGAGGGTCGGCCTCGCCCGGGCGACCCTCGCCGGGCCATGCCAGGCGAGGGCTTCCCTCGCCCTCACCGATGCTCCTCCTCGCCCGGCCGGCTATGGCCGGTGGCCGGTCGTCGCCTGTGGCCGGTGGTTGGCCACCAGAAAAGGCTAAGGAAAAAGCCAAAAAGAAAAAAAAAGAAAATAAAAAAAGGGAAAACAAAAAATATAAAAATAAAAAAATTCAAAAAAATTCAAAAAAATTCAAAAAAATTTATAAAATATTAAAATATTATTAAAAATTATCCACGTCGTGCTTAGCGATCCCTACGTGGCACCACCGGTGTCCACATCAGCATTTTCCGGCTAAAATTGGCCGGATGGACTTAATCGGCAAAAAGTGAAAAGGTTTAGGACTCAATTGGCAAAGTTAAAAGGTTTAGGACTGAATTGGCAAAAGTGCAATAGGTTTAGAACTTTTTGGACATTTTTCCCTGTTAGGTGGTGATTGAACGACTTCAACAAACAATGCTTAAAATCATCGTGGAATCTAACTTCTCCAACAGTTTTTTTTATCAGTAATGGACCATAATATTTATCAATTCGTCTACGATCTCGGCATGTGATCTCCGCAAAGATGGTGGAGGGAGGATCTAAAATTTTATTGCATTTGCTAAATTATAAAGCTCATCACTCCCACTGACCTTTTCTTTCAATGATTACGACACGAATCATTGCCATCCTAGGAAAGATTTCGAAAAGGAGAATGATTCATCTTATCCGTAAACTGTTCTTGTCTTAGAGTTGTGGTAGGGTTCTTCGAATAGATTAAACATTAGAAATATAGAGAATGAGGAAATATTGAGAGAGACAGGCTTATCACATGGGGTTGATGGCGGTAGCAGCAATCATCCGTGGCTCTCATGTGTGTCCTTGCACATGGCTCGACCCAAATTATGTATGTTTCATTCAAGTGCGTGAAGACAAAGAATCAACCGCCGAGGATGCCGCGATCTTGCCACCATCTTACATCTTGACCATTTTGATATGAAGATTATAAAAACATCTCCAAATCTCTTTTCAACACAACAAGTTAATCAAGTGCATGAACTTGTTCATTGGTAGGTCTTTGTTGATTGCATTCGAAAGAAAAGTTATTCCTTTAGCAAAGATACATTCCATTGCGGCTATCATACCACCATTAAATTTATTATTTCGATAGTGGTGGCTTGACTCATAAGTAGGCTCATTTATACCCGTCGCCAGCAGCTCGCATCTTCCATTTTACTTGTTGAATTTTACGGTTTCACTTATTGCATATGAGTAGAAATAATCTACAAATTATACTTAAATATCGAATCACAGTTCTGGTAGGAGCCAAATATTGTTTAGGTACATGACAATTTTCCTCTCATAATCAAATCGATTGTCTTCTCAAATCGTGAATGTTCCGTGAATATGCTGGGGTTGGGGTTGGGTCCACATAACCGTTACAGTTAAAATGAATTAATTCGTTCAACTAACCAAATCAAAGTATACATATATATGTATAGCTAAATGTTGCTCGCTTGCTTTATGGCTACATTATTGGCTGAGATGAGGTGGCTTGAAAGAGGTCGACATTGGGGGGTTCAATTCGTTCAACTAACCAAATCAAAGTAAACAAATATATGTATAGCTAAATGATGCTAGCTTGCTTTATGGCTACATTATTGGCTGAGATGAGATGGCTTGAAAGAGAGGTCGACATGCTAATTTGGCCATGTGGAAGCATGAGAAAGTGAGAAAGAAAATCACTCTACGTTCACGACCAAAACAAGAAGCAACGGTTTTGCAATCCCCACTATAATGATCTTCGGAGTTGACAAAAATCGGTTGCTCCACATGCATCGCCGTCTTTGAAGACGAATAAGCAGCTCATAACATGACCACTCCAATATGCATCAATCGTTGCGCAGATCCATGTGGATACCTCGGTATGAATGGTAGGGCTTTTTTATCATTAATTTTTGGGCCAATTTTGCTCACTCTATGGGCTTAATCTGGCTTGCTAAATTAAAGCTCAGAAACACTAATTCCAATCCATTTGTCACTAGTCCAATAAATAAATGTACAAAATGCAAATTAAAAACAAATGCACATAAATTAATATGCCATGCAATTAATATTTTTTTAGGGAGACATTCTTGGATATTCTGTGCTTGCATGATTGAAGGACTGAAGTCCGATTTTCACTTGATGTAAGGAAAACAAAATTAACCCATAATTTTTAATATAGTAAATGAATGACCGGATCGCCAAAATTTAGGTGTCAATAGCTACCCCTCTTTGAAAATGAACTCGTAGAGGTTGCTTTCAAAGACAAATTAAGATCTAAATTTTGGTCATGCACACGCACTAAATGATTTTTGTTGGAAGATGAATTCCATTTTTGAATGCATTTATATGATGCATGGAAACGCAAATGATAAATGAATATACCTGCAATAACTTACCTTCAAGGAGGATAGAGTAATTCGAGATAGTTGGCGTTATATGTCCAGGACCCGTACCATTTTACGGTTGCCCAGAATAGTAACATAGCTTTGCAAAGATACTACTTTCCCATGACCCATACCATTCTATGGTCAACCAGTATAATAGTATTTTGTTGTGTCTAGAACCCGTACCATTCTACGGTCGCCTTGAAAAAAAGAAGAAAAATTGACTTTCCAGGACCCGCACCATTCTATATCACCTAAATGGGGATTCACTTTCCAGGACCCGTACCATTCTATGGTCGCCTGAATAGGGAAATAGATGTTGTCTATGACCTATACCATTCTACGGTCATCTTGACGAAAAAATTATTTTTCTAGAACCCGTACCATTCTACGATCGCCTAAATGGGGAAATTACTTTTTCAGGACCCGTACCTTTCTACGGTCGCCTGTTAGAGCAATAAATGTGGTTTAGGACCTGTACCTTTCTACGGTCGCCTAAACGGGGTTTTACTTGGCCAAGACTTGAACCTTTCTTTGGTCGCCCAGCGTTGCAACATAAATCATCTAACCAGGACTCGAACCTTTCTTCGATCACCTTAATCAGACTGAATCTAGAGAAAAATCTTTGGGGGACAACTCAATCAAGTGTCGATGTAAAGGACTCTGGGCTACGAAAGCACGCCAGGTCAATAAAAAAAAAAAAAAGAGCTACAGAAATAAAAGGGAAATTAGGCCACGAAAACACGCCGAGTCAATATAAATGAATACCGGGCTACAAAAGCACGGTTGATCGATAAAGAGGGACTCTGGGCTACAAAAGCACGCCGGGTTAGAAACTCGGGGCTACGAAAGCACACCAATTCGATAAAAGGGACTCTAGGCTATGAAAACACGCTAGGTCAAGAACTCTGGGCTACAGAAGCACACCAGATCTATTAAAATGGACACCGGGTTACGGAAGCACTTCAGGTTGATAAAGATGGACTCTTGGCTACAAAAGCATGCTAGGTCAGGAACTCCAGGCTACGGAAGCACGTTGGGTCTATTAAAAGGGACATCGAGTTACAAAAGCATGCCGAGTCAATAAAAAGGGACAATGGGCTATGAAAGCACGCCAGTTGATGGAAGGGACTCTGGGCTACGAAAGCATGCCAGGTGATAGACACCGGGTTACAAAAGCATGTTGGGTTGATTAAAAGGGATTCTAGGCTACGAAAGTATACTAGATCAATATAATAGACACCGAGCTACGAAAGCACGTTGGGTCGATGAAAGGAACTCTAGGCTACAAAAGCACGTTGGGTCAATATAGAGGACAGCTTGACCGAGTCAAGTGTCAATGCACTTGAGAGAGAATACCTGCACAATGACAAGTATTTATAGTATGGGTAGATATATACTTACCAGGTGATATCTCTGATTCTTGGGGATATGTCTTCTGGAGCATAGATATCCTGTGGAGGCCTCTCGCCTCCTGGTAGAAATAAATTTTGGAACATCAAGGATGCACCTTGAATGTTCATGATGGTTTCTCATCTCCTAATATCATGAGGCATTTTGAAAGAAACCTGAATGTCATGAGCTATTGGATCTTTGAGAAAAAATTATCTGTCAGATATGATTAGAGTAAAAATGCATTCACCAAAGAAATAAGCAATTAAGGCTATTATGGAATGCATACTTTAAAATCCACTAAAGTTTTTATCAATTCAATCGAGGTTCATGCATAATAACCTTTGCATCACCAAAATTTTCACTAGAGAGAATTATTATTCAAGACAATTTTCAATCATGACATGGATTTCCTAAGAATACTAAATGAGAGACTTTTATTTAGAAATAACTTTCACTCGTTCTCATTCAAAAGGGCTTTTTCGGAGAATCACTCCACCTCACTATCAACATACCAACAAGGGTCTGAGAATTTTCGCAAGCAGTACAGCCTTACTAATCTAATAGGTCTTTAATAGGGACCATAATGTAGGTTTGATCAATGGCCTAACAAGGGGACTCTTTGAATCAAGGCTATTGAAAGAATAATTCTTTAGTCATATCCAAGTTTACAAGTCAAGAACCCTGCAAAATGAGAAAGAAATAATCTTGCTCGCACTTCTTCAAGCGATGCTTATAAACATATAAACTTCCATGTTAATTCAGGTGCTTTAATCAGAAGAGACTTTGCAAGGAACTTAACATAGGCTAGGTTCATGGGTTGAGAAACGAAAGGCTTGTTATGCTCAAAGATGTGTGTAAGGGTCAAAGTTGATGATCATCTAGGCATTGCCACCAGTTTTCTTTGTCATTATTAAGGATTGTCTTCATGAAGTGTCTCATTGATTGTAAAAACTCAACATTTGAGCTATTTGAGTATTGTTCCATTGGGATTCGATTCTTACAATTGACAGTCATCTATCTTGACTCTTTTTTTTTTATTTCATCTATAGGCACTAACCTTGCTTTTACCAGGCACACCGTTTTTTCATACCCCTAGTTCTTATTCATTTTTTCTTCATTTTTTTTTCATGGACATTGGCCTTACTCTTACTAGGCACACTGCTTTTTTATGCCCCTTAGTTCTATTTTGATTTTTATGCATGCGTCAAGCAATTACACTTCAAGTGACACTTGAACTTTCAAGGGTTTTCATCTACCTTTTGCCTTGCCCCAGTGTGGGGGATGATCACCAACTGGGTTTAAGGAAATGAAATTGCAGGCTCAATTGGGCTATGCAAAGGATATAAGTGTATAGAATAGAGAAAGAAATGATCTTCGTCATCTTAAGGCACTTAAATTACCACATGAATTCAATGTAATAGCACAACATTGAAGATTGATACAAGTGAAAGCAAGAAAAAAATTTCTTTTCATTTTCCTTACCTCATGATGTTATTTTACCTTCAATTTGCCCTGATGTGGGGTAGTTCTTGATAGGGATAATTTGAAAAAAATCTCCACAAGTATATAAGGCTCAAAGTGGTTAAGCAATGGATCACTTGTTGTGTTTGGGATAAAGAAATGAATTGCCCCTCATCATTTCAGTCATCATACATTTTGCAAGAAAACTTTTTACCTTGCAAATATGGAACTTCCTACACTCATCTCACAAGTGTATGAGTAGGGGACTATATATAGGATAAGACTTGCCTTTCATCATCCTGAGACGTCACAATTAGCATGTTTAATCAATTCCATATCATTCATTAAATTGGTATATGATGAAAATCTTCAAGGGAATTGGTGAATTAGACAGGTAAATTTGTCATGCAAAAATTCTTCTTTTGAAAGATTACAAGCATTTTATGAACTTGTCAAGAACATTATTCAAGATGTGTTAGGATATCAAGTGCATATGGTTGTCTATGAGTTGCCTCTTATCAACTGATATCGAAACTTCGATGTCTGATTTGAAGAACACTCCATTTTGTCTCTGCAAAAAAGAACGTGCATGAATAGGATTCTATGCAATAAGAAATGAAACTTGATTAATTTCCGTTATACACCAAAGAACCAGCTTTGTCAATCCGCTATCACCATCGGAATTTGACATGCTCCTAAGTTTGTCATCTGCAAGGAAAAAGGGAGAGAATGACATTTCTAGAATTAATTAAATTCAAGAATGAAATACACCTTTTTTGGCATCAAGCATGGAGTTGAGAAGGGTTGAGCGCTCCTTTTGCTTTTTTGTAGTTAATATCTCACACAAGTAGTCATGAGAGTTGCCCCACATCCATTTTCCCTTCGGATGTATGTTCCCAAATCAATGGGTCCACTATCACCGGAAAATGACGCGTTATTTTCAAACGCCTCTCTACTCTAAGACATGAAGTAAATAAATTAGAAAAAGAAACAAGGGTAACCTAATGCATGCTTTTGGAAATGGCTTCAAGAATGATTTTTTTTTTTTTGGAATTTTTTGGATGAGGAAGCATGAAGAAGCCCGGTCCTCAGAATTCTCCTTGGATGATGTTTTTTTTTCATTGTTGGATATCGTCACCGGGCTGGTTTGGTGTACCCTATCATGTTCTCAAAACAAATCTCGTAATTTTATTGATATTCATCAATTGAATTACATTTAATGGAATGCGATGTTCAAGTACAGAAGAAACTGAAATCAATCCTTAAAAAGCAATAAAAATTTCCACGTAAGGGAAGGTGCATGCCTCTAATTAAATGTGGAAATCGAACTATTTAGGACCATAAATCATGTGTACTTGAATTCTTCACCCTCCTTGATTTTGTGATGCGAACCCTCCCTCTAGATAGGTCACTAGTCTTGGTGGCATCAAATTGGGCTACCTCAGGAAAATGAGATGATTCAAAAAGCATTCTTGGCACTTTTCTTGGAGTCGCAATTTCTTACTGAAGATAGAGCACTTATGTCCTCGCAGCACTTTTGCTTGACGAGATAAGCTCTATTTGATCCGTTATTTTAGCTCTCAATTGTGAATGGATGGGTGAGAGGAATCGCTCCATAATCACCTAATTCAAATGAACAAGAACATATAAGCATGAGGTGTAAATAGAAAGTCAATCCATGACAATGATCTAATTGATTTTTCCATTTTTTTTTATTTATTCATGAAAAATTTGTATAAGAATGGCATTTCCTCAAAATGGACTAGGAAAATAAAGATAGACACCCTAACAAGACCAAATTTCCTAGACATGAATTGAAAACAAATTCTCTAAAGTTTTTTATTTTTTATTTTTTTTTGCAAATGATTTATTGCATGGCAATTTCCTCATTTCATTCATAATTGACAAATGAATTAGATCAAACAACTAACCTAGATTGTCATGGACGGACCAAAAGTACGACAAAGTAAGTAAATTGCATAGTATAAGGGATAGAAGACTTACTTCACCAAGAAAAATCAATGGCAATCACATAGACATGCGCATGAGATGTAAGGCTCGATTTCTACTCTAGACAGGTTTATCAAAGTGGAGCCACAAGGATGATCGGACTAGCTACGGGCGTGTGGACTATGTCGAGTCCTCATGACTCCGACTTGGTCAAAGATCTGACCTAGGTTGCGGGCATGCGAACCGAGGTGGGTACTCTTGACACCAAGAAAGAAACTTCAGGATTGAGATGGGCGACTCGTACCGCAGGCAGGTGGTCGGAGTGGCATTCATCTCAATACCATCCTAGATAATCCTATGCGACTCAAGTCTGGCGATAGGTTGTGTGTACAAAAGTGTAGTGTATATGCAAAGCATGCACGACAGTTTATATCAAGCAACACTTCGTATATGAAAATAAACCATACATTCTTACACCTCCCTACAAAACAAATGTTAGCAAACATTTCCCCTTATACCTCCCATTATGCAAAAACATTTAACACCTTAAATGTTAGAGATGTACTTGATATCCTTGCTGCCAAACAAAAATATTTTTTCAAATAAAAGTAAAAATTGGCCTAAGTCCACTAAGAGTATTAACTCAAGTCCCCAGCAAAGTTGCCAAGCTGTCGCAACCAAAATTTCAAGTGTGAACCACTTAGGATTTGGCTAATGGATTACTAAATCTAAAGTTAGCACAGGCTCTCCCAAGCCCATACTAATTCTCGACTTAAGTTCAAGTTTTTAACATGCTATTAATTTTTAATTAGGAGTCGCCACTAATCAGTTTATGGTAGGTCGATTAGACACCTAAGTAAAATAATGGGAGTCTTATTTTACTCCTACAAACTAGAGACTTTGGATATGAGAACTTGGTTACACTAGACTTCTCTAATGCCCTTTCAGTACCGTTTCTTTTTATTTTCAAAAATGTTTTTGCAAGTAGCTTGGATTGATTTTAAATGTATTTCTTTAACATATGAGGTGATCATACGGGTGCGCAATCCACCAATTTAACACCCAGATAAAGCAGTGAATAAATTGCAGGACTTACCTCATATCAACGAAAGCATTTGCAATGTTAGATCAAAATTCACATCAACAATCCCAGATATGATTTCTAATTAACACACAATTTTTTTCTTTTTTTTTGTTTTCACTTTTTCAATGAGAATATAATCCATATGCAATGCAATGCTTCTAATTTAAGATGAAATGATATGACATGACATTATAACCTAAATTATATGACATGAGTAAAAAAATGCAATAATTGCATCTGGAATCTTAATTAATATAAATGATCTAATTCTAATGATGAGCAATTTCTAATTAAATGGACCTAACAACAATTACTAAATGACATCACCCATGGTGGCGGCGTAGTGGTTGAGCTTCAGTTCCCTTCGAGAGAGGTTTGGAGTTCGAATCTCTGCGTCGTCTGCCTTGTTGGAAAGGAACCCACGACTTGCCTGGGGCAGAAAGGGTGGTGGTGACTCTCCTGCTCCTCCAGGGTTTACTCCGCCGTGAAGCGGCGCATGGAGGTTCCCTGGGTACCAAAAAAAAAAAAACAATCACTAAATGATGTGCATTTTCATGAACCTAATTCTATATGACGTGCACATGATTTTTTTACTTTCCTAAGAAACATGCAATCTATCTAGGATAAATTATCTAGACTTATAAACATGCAATCCTAACATGTAATGACGTGCAAAGAATGCCCTAATTCTATATATGCATGATATTTTTTTATGTATTTTTTATATAAAATTCGAAATTAAAAATTGCCAAATAATTAAATGTGCAATTCAAATTTAAAACTAACATTCTAAATGAATGCATTTTTCTTTATTTTTTAACAAATTCGAAATAAAATCCTTATTCTAAATATGCAAGATAACAAGAAATATTCTAAAATAAACCTCGGGCCCGTTTGGTTTAGTTTTTGGGAAATGCATTTGTAGTAATGCAAATACCTTTGGCTGAAAGGGGTTTTTTGAAATGCAAATATCGTTTGGTAAAATTTGCATTAAAAAATAACTTTGGCTAAAGTACCGTTTGGTAAAATTTGCATTTGTAATTAACTTTTATTAAATTAAAAAAGCAAAAATACACTTATATATTTTTTTTTGAAGTCTAGCCACTTGACCACCGGATCCAGTAATGGATTGCCGGATCCGGCGGTCCGAATGGCCGGATCTCGGCCCTCGGACGGTCGGCCCAGGGTCGGGCGACCCCCGGGCGGCCGCACGACCCTAGGTGACGGCCGCCTAGGGTCGCGCGGCCGTCGCTTGGGTTCGTGTGACCTAGGCGGCCGTCACCTGGGTTGCGCAACCTCAGGTGACGACCACCCGGGTCACGCAACCTCAGGTGATGACTGCCCAGGTCGCGCAACCTCAAGCGACGGCCGCCTAAGGTCACGCGAACCTAGGCGACGGTCGCTTGGTCGCCTAATGTCGCGCAAACCCAGGTGACCGCCGCTTCGTCACCTGGGTTTGTGCAACCCAGGCGATGGCCTCCTGGGGTCGTGCGACCTCAGGCGGCCGTCGCCTGGGGTCACCCAACCCCGATGACCGTTACCTGAGCTCGCTCGACCTTAGGCGACCGCCTGGGTCGCGCGATTTAGGCCATTTTGCCTGAGGTCCAGTGACGGTCGCCGGGGTCGGGCGACCCTCAGGCAGTAGTCACCGTCGCGTCGCCGGCGCCCGCAACCCCTTAGCCGGTGGTCGTTGGCCTCCGATCGACGATGGCTTGGAGAATATGAACAGTACTGACTTGTATTCCCAGGATACAACTTGCCAATGCACCTCAAGAGCTCCATTGGGCTAAAGGCCTTTAAACTCCTCTGGAAATGCAATTGCATTTTGCTAAAGTCACGCAAAAATACAAACCAAACGCGTTTGCATTTGGCCAAGGGACTTTAAAGTCCAAATGAGCATTCCAAATGCTGAACCAAACAGGACCCTAATCCCAATTCATATATTTTTTGGATTTTTCCTTTTACAAAAAT
Source organism: Eucalyptus brandiana (assembly GCA_014182725.1). Lineage (NCBI taxonomy): Eukaryota > Viridiplantae > Streptophyta > Magnoliopsida > Myrtales > Myrtaceae > Eucalyptus > Eucalyptus brandiana. The sequence continues at coordinate 9,852,402 of CM024676.1, forward strand.
AAAATTGACTCAACCAACATGACGACAAATCATATAAGATTGATATCCACAAGTTGGCGAACCATATCTCGTGCATGAGATCAGGTTGACCAATTTTTAAAAAATCGCGAATCGAATCTCAAGCATGAGATCAGATTAGCAATTTTTCAAGCGATTGCGATTGCGAGTCGGATTTCGAGCACGAAAATCGCACTATCAATCCCAAATTTCAGAGGCAATTTATGTCGAAGATTTTAGTTATATATTAAAGAATATTTCTACTAAAAAGAAAGCAAAATAAAAGAAAAATAAAAAAAATAGAAAAACTACCTAAATTAGTTTTCCTTTTTTTCCTTTTTTCCTTGCTTGGGCTTCCAAGCAATGTCGGCAACTGTGGGTCACTAGGGTTGGGTCGCCGGTGTTCAAGGCTCCAGCAAAGACATACGACGGATGGATCGGTGGCGACGGCTACTAGCGGCAAAGCAGATTGGCGGTGGACTCCAGTGGCGTCGAGTAGCAACAGAAGGCAAAAGCTGCAAGGCGTTAGGTTACGGCTGGTCGTAGAGATCGACGGCTGAGCAGCGACGTCGGTCCGGTGGCACGGGTCGGCGGGTGAAGGAGTACTCGAGCGACGGGGGGCTGCTGGTACTTGGGTGATTAGGGGCGCAACAGCAGCGGAGGTGCAACGAGCCGGCTCAGGATCTGCTAGGTCGCGGGTTGTAGACAAGTCGAGGGTGAGATCGGCGCTCCGGTGCGGCAAATCTGGCTTTGAATGGGTGTAGGGACGGAGGCCGAGGAGGTCCGGCAATTGCTGTGGGCTGTGTCGAACTTTGGTAGTGCTGCTGGGCGTCGGTGCTGACTGGGGGAGATGCGGCACAAGCAGTAGTAACAAACATTCTCATTTGTGAAAATGTCACAAATTGTCCATGAACTTTCATCTAATGTTCAATTTCATCCTTAAGCTTTCAATTTGCTCAATTTGGTCCATGAACTTTCATCTAATGTTCAATTTCATCCCTGAACTTTCATCTAATGTTCAATTTCATCCATGAGCTTTCGATTTACTCAATTTGGTCCCTAAACTTTCATCTAATGTTCAATTTCATCCCTGACTATTTGAAAATTAACCAATTTCGTCCTTCCGTTAGTTAAAGTTAACGAAATTGGCTTACATGGCTTTTAGTCTCTTAAATATAAAATAAAAAATAACATGTGGAATATCCACATGGAAATTACCTTTAAAATGGGTCAAATTGTGGCCATCATATAAAAAAGAGATACATAACCACTTATTCTTTTTGTTTTTGTGATCAATGCTCTCATCTCTAGCTAACTCCTAATTTGTTTTCCTTTTTTAAGATATATATTGACTCATAATTTTAGTAATCCAACTTAGTTCCACGTCATGAATTAATGCTCCATGTCATCACTTAACGGTTTGAACAAACAAAAGTACTAGATGGAACATTTGTTAATAGTTTAGGGACCAAATTGAGCAAATCGAAAGTTCAGAGATGAAATTGAACATTTCAAGGATCAAATTGGGTAAATCGAAAGCTCATGAATGAAATTGAACATTAGATGAAGGTTCAGGGATCAAATTGGGCAAGAAAACTGTACCATTTGGTGTAAAAGAAATTTCTTCCAAAATGTTCTACTTTTTACTGTTGTTTACTTGAGCTGACGGGTAATTAGCTGAGACCGTTCTTTCTTCATTAACCGTAATGTGTAAATTTCCTTGGGTGGTGTTGAAGGAGATATGTCTGAGCTGACAAGAAGATAAGTCCATGAAAGCCTATCGACAAACTGCGGCCTGTCCAATTTAACTTCCTCTGTCTTTTCCCTTTTACGTCTTTCACTTGGTCCAGTGTCCATGGTTTCTTAGGCATAACGAGCCCCCAGACTAAGGCAATTGTGGAATAGGTCAAGGCAAGTTCTACAGCTTTCTGTCTGGTTAAGGAGCAGCTGAAGATGATTCACCATTCCATCAGCTTCTGACTTTCTGGACACCTTTTGAAGTTAGGACTGTTTCAAATAGTTTCTGACAAGAGAACGCTACTCCAGTAGGCATAGCCCTGTCCATAGGGGAATCGTCTCACATATACTTTGTCCTTGTGGTGTTGCATTGATCAAGAGCTGAATGCTAAACCTCTTTTTTATTGAGGTTCCACTTTCATCTATCGTCTATCCTATTTGTGGCGATTTACGTATGCAAGTTTGAAATGGCGAAACAAAAAGGAGAGGACTCCATTTCTCATCACTTCATGTCAATATGACAATGAGGAAGCAATTATTTTACTTCTTTGTTTAATATTAGTGCAATTTCCACCTGGTTGTTTTGCTATAAATCCTTTGAAAAGATGCAAATCAAATTATTCTTCTGGAGAAGATCATTACCCATTGATTGCATGAACATTAGCAAAGTAATAATTGGGAAATCAGAAACTGTATATGCTGAAAAATTGCTCTCTTTAGGAATAATAGAAATATGGATTTGGACATGACTTGGTTACTACAATCCTTTTCTGTCTGTGCAACTTCTCAGGTAACATTTGCAAGTGTAGATCTGCAGCTTAATACAAATTATGTTTCTGGTGGGTCAGAATCTCTATTTGATGTGTATCAAAGGGTTTGGGAAAAAACCCAGGTAATCCCTCCATTTCCTGAGGATCAATTCCTTTGTAGCTTCAGCTATATCTTTTCAGGCTCATCTTCCTAGCCATCAAACTTTTTCTTAGATATTATATATACCTTATTGGATCATCTAAATTTTACATGGCTATGAATCTCTTGCTTTTCAATTACGATCAGGTGGACATGCAGCTGGTTATTACAGCTACAAGGTATAGGATATTATTTTCTGTTGGTTATGCTAGATTCCCTTTGTGGTTAGTTTGTAATAGATAATGATACGGTTCTTCTGAATATAATACTCCCCTTTTTTCTTGTAGTAGCTGTCAGTTCTGAGTATTGGTGTATCCATATTTGTGCTTGAGATTGGTTTATTACATGATTTGTACGGTCTATATATCTCGATCGGAAAAGAATCAATAGAAAAAGAAAGAATTGGAATTGATCGATATATTTCTCGAAACAAACAAAAAAGAAACAAAGATGAAACATAAATCATGGATCAACTAAGCCCTCTTGGGGCTTGCTTAAGAATAAGAAAGAGGAATTTCAAGTGAAAAGTCAGCGGTAAAAATGCTACTATTGAATCGGATGATGTGGTACTTGATGTAGCTGAAGAGCCCGCTGAATTTGCAGGAACATTCTATGGTCTTAATAAGAGGAGGTAGAGTGAAAGATTTGCCAGGTGTACGCTCTTACCGAAGTGGATTGCTTGCAGATGATGAATTCTGGGATAAAGGTGTTCAAAGAAATTATCCCCCTTCTTTCTTCACTCGTCTTAGAGGTAGTTACCGTGACCCTAAATATATAGGTTTTCAGTGGTCGGAGGTGCTAGCTGCAGATGCATTCTCTGCATTTGAGGATGCAGATTTAGATGACAGCAAGGTATGTCCAAGAAGTTGAGGACACGTTTGAAATAAAAATATCCTGCTAAAAAAGCACCTCGGTCCTTGCATTTGCAATCCATGTCAGGTGTATGCATCTGTGAAGCAGTGACATTAATAAATGGGTGATGTTGCCTTTTCTTACCCCTTATAGACTACGGGTGAGTGATCCCAGTGAACGTCTGAGCGAAGAATGAAAGCCTAGCCAAAACTGATTGGTCCAAATTCATGTATGCTTAAATAACTTATGTCCATCATTCTCTCATGACTGTAAACATCAAGCAGGCGTGAGACCTGTGAGATTGCGTACTTGCACACTCCTTTTACTACTCCGTGCAACAATGCCTTCTTTACAGAATTAATTGTTGGTTTTTATCATGATCTATTGAGCGTGGTTGGCAGGCTGTCAAAGAAACAGGGCAAAGGTTTCGAGATACGATCCTTGCTCTTGGAGGTGGAAAAGCTCCATTACAAGTCCGGAAGTTGTAATTTTGCATGATCTACCCTTATATATTATTGACCTTTTCTACAGTTTACTATTACTCTTCATGACGCCTGTTTAGCTTCTCTTCTATATGACATCCGCCATTCTTGTTAGTTTTGCTTGATGTCCTTACCATGCCAATGCTGCTATATGCCAGGTTTTCACTGAATTTCAGGGTCGTAAGCCTTCACCCAGCGCATTCCTCAGGCATAAAGGCCTTTCGCCAGTTGCAGCATAATGCTGTCCCCATGGCTACTTCCCATTCTATGGGCCAAAAGGAAGGTTGGGGTCCTGAACAATTTTTAAGTATGCATATCACTATCTGGGTCGTGGCGACCCTCACCGGAAGGTAGCGCAACCCGCTGGGGCCACTCGATTTGGTTGTGGCGACCCCAATCATGGCGACCCTCACCGCCGCATCCTCCGCACGGCGACCCTCGTCAGACGCTTGCCCCTCGCCGAACCACTCGCCCCTCACCGATAGTAACTAGCCAATTCTCCTTTTTTCCTTTTTTTTTAATGACAAAAGTCTTTTGCAAAGTTAATTTGTCCAAACACTATTATGTTCAAAGATACTTCACAATGGACTTTTACAAATATGATTTACCAAATACAATTTGCATTTCAAAAAACTCCTCTCAAAGGCCTTTACATTTTCTCAAGGACATTCCTCAAAAGTCTTCTCAAACGCATCCTAAAGGCCCTTAGCTCAAGGCTCCCTCTTCTTTACTCTGGTTTTCTGGCATTCTCGGCATGCAACAGTACCTCAGTTAATAATTTTTTTGAATTTCCAATCTTACCCTCACTCATTAACCATAATTCCACATTTACCCCTTTTGTAACGTAAATACCCTGTTCTATTGCCTCTCTCTTCCCTTACCTCACGTCTCTCTTCCCTCGCCTCTCTTCACTCAACCGCTCATCTAACGAAACACAGCTCTCTCGCCTCTCTTATTGGCCGCACGAACGTTGATCAACCTAGTGACATTGCTCACCTGGTCACCTCCAGTCACCCGATCAATGGTCGTCGCCGATCGCCTAGTCAACGGTTGCATCATCGCCTAGATCTATTGTTGTGACCTCGGAACCCTCGCCTGGGCTCTAAGGATGATGAGATGATCGGCTGATCGAACCCCCCCCCCCTCTCTCTCTCTCTCTCTCTCTAGTGCGTCACCGATCGAGTTAGAGTCACAGATTACAGCAAGAGTTCCCTATCTCTCTGATTGCTCATGGGTTGGACTCTCTCACCACCCAGCGTTCCAAGTTTTCCCATTTTCCTTTTCAATTAGGCTTGCGCGCTCTCAAATTCTTGAAAAAGTTGGGGGAAATTCTGGACTGAGCTTGCTAATTAGAGCGTATTCGAGTTGGAGCATTCGCGGGATTCATATAAGAAAATTATGGTGGAATGGTTTGGCTCGGAGCTGGGGGTGGCTTCTTGTGAATCGCTTACCACAGCTCACGTGCATCGATTTGAATCGATTAGTTCAATTTCCCTTTACGAGCTTATTATTAATTTTATGTTGTCTGTATAAATAGGTTGTTATCTTGATCTTTCCTTGAAGTTAAACGGGACCTGTGCTACCATTTCTATTGAGCTGTTGATACTTTTCCATGATTTCTTACTGGTTTTGAAAGGAAGAGAAGATGAAAATATAGAAACAATAAAGAAAATGTTTAAGGTGTTTTGAGAGTCTAGCCTTCCGGTTATTGACTATTACAATTCTAAGGGAATAGTGAGAATGGTGAGGAAATCTCTAAATATGTTGAAATCCTGTACATGTATTTGCCTGATCTTATTTCATTTAATTGCTTATCTATATTGGCTTTTATTCAGATTGATGCTAGAAAGCTTGTTGAAGAGGTCTTTGAGGTCGTTAAAGTATTACAATGTTTGCGTGTTGCGTTCCTGTGTAACTTTTTCTAACATTAATGTGTGCATTTTTTTAATGTCGTAATTGACTCGCTCCCAAATCCTCAAAGCCCTCACATTTTCCTCATCGAAATCAATGTTTCATGGATCTCCACCCATTCCCAATCTTCACATTGCTTTTGTAGTTGAGCATGCATCAGCCTTTGGGTTCTTATTAATATGTAGGACGTCCTCATGGAGGATCACGAGTGAGAACTCGTTGAGGAAAGTGCTGAAAGGACAGATAGTTCCTCTGTTATTTCAAATGTTACATGTTCTCTTGTGCGGCTTTCTTTCCATTGCTGACCATGGTTTGATTTTTAAATAGGATTTCTAGAGTATCTGGGGTGGAGGTCTTGGCCTGTTTATGCTGGTGCTTGAAGTACCGGCGTGGTTCACACATCTCTTGGGATAAAACTAGTGGTCCGCAGATGCATTCAATACCAAAATTTGGTTCCCTTCCCTGCGTTCATGATGCTGGTGTTGTTGTTCAGAGACCCATTCCTTGGAATTACAATCAAAATGCGATTACAGCAAGTTGTAAGATATCACCGAGAATATTAACCTATACCTTTTAGGCAGTCATCCTACAACAAATTTATGAGCCTCTGATGCAATATGAAAATGATGATAAGGGTGTATTTTTAGATTCGGTACTAATCTAACTGGATCTAATGTTATTTGGAAAGATTCTTTTGCTTGGTGGGATTAGAGAAAGATGGGAGAATGAAATTGCTTGGATGGCTCTTCAAGGTATCAACTCACCACTAGGTTCAAGTCTCTGCACAGTATGTTGCTGGAAAGTGGAAAGGATTGAGCATATGGTGAAGATGAACAACACTACCATACCAACCCCGGGAGCGCTCAGACCCATTTCCTTGCATTTGCGCAAGGGACGGTTCTTGAGGTCAGAGAGATCAGAGAAAACAAGCAATTCGGGTGGTGGGATATCGCTAAGGTTGAGATGGGGAGCACCAATGGTCAGGTCATTCGCTGCAAAGGTACTTTTTTTACGGTGATCGTCTTCGATTCTTGACATGGGTTTGCGTCGGTTGTTTAATCTTTCTCGACTTGATGATGAAGATATTCTCTCTCAGTCCTTTTTACTGGACGAGAAAGCTCATGTGAACCACCACGTGGAAAAACTATATATTGGGCCACCTCATAAATATTTTGAAATTTCTATGTGAGATCCATAGACAATTACTATCAACCGACTCTTATGGGAAAATTAAACTAGATGCTCCAATTGAATATTCGGAGGAGTAATAATAGAGTTAGAGGATAAAAAGGTTAGGGCTTCTCACATTTTTAACTAATTTCTTTTGCCAAACATGTTTATCTTAAGAGATATGATATTGGGGAGAAATAATTAAAGAGAGTAACGGTTTGTTCCAACATTTTAAGTTGACAGATCTTGTAATGTTCAAATTTTTAAGAACTCATTATTTATTTTTATTTGTGATTAATTTCCACAGTCGGCTGTTATTATGCTTGAGAGAGTGCTCGCACATTAAAAAAATTTATGGTTGCTAGTTTGCATGATGGGTGAGCAATTAATAACAAACAGCAAAAGCAATTTGTCCTTTAGTGTCAAGAAAAAAGAAAAAATATAAATGAGACTGATTAATTGGAATTCTTTATAAAAAGAATATGAATTGATCTACACAAAGGCTTTATGGTCTTTTTTTTATTTCATAATTTCAATTCTGACAGCGGTCCGGTAATTAGGCTTTCATGAACCTACATATGAATTAATCTAGAAAAAGACTTCCTAGTCTTTGTTTACTCCAAAATTTCAAGTTTGGATAGCTGCCCCCAATGATCTAGGAAAAGACTTTTTGGTCTTGTTTATTCTAAGATTTCAAGTTACAACAATTGTCTCATTGATCTAGAAAAAAACATTATGGTCTTCATTTATTCAAAGTTCTGACTGTTGATCTAGAAAAATTTATGATCGTGTCACTAAGCTTAAGTGAACCATCACCACAATAAACTATTTCTTGAGCCACTTTTGTTGAAAACTTTGTTTGAGATTCAAAGACAATTAAGAGACAAATATCTTTTGTTACTATTATAACTAGCAAAAGTGTACACACACGAGGTGTGTCTGCGAAAAGTTAACATTTAAAAGATTTCATAAAATCATCTTGGCATGAAACATTTAAATCATTAGTTAATAGAACCAACTTTCAACATAATTGAAGCAATTACACACACATGTACCGAAAAAGGAAAATATGACTATATTTTTATTAGGTTGTTTACGAGATTACAAATATTCAATATTTAAAATTGAAATACTTTAGAGATGAGATAAAGTTGTTAATCAATACATTTATCCATTGATGGATTTTTCACAAAATAACTCATGAAAAATAAGAAGTCTTATTTATTTTCATATTTACATGAATAATTATTTCTTGCTTAAAAAAACGTAATTGACTTGCCCACAGTGTAAATGATGCCACGTGAGTGCAGCAAATTGTCCATTCATGGTAATGGTGATGCTGGGGTGTCTTGTCAATGTCTATCATGCTTTTGGCTTATTAATATGATGACAGAATTGACATACAATTAGTCTGTCATAAAAGTTTAAACATTTTAAAGCTCGTTTTGAATCTGCATGATGTTAAATTTCTTTGTTGTTCCAATATCCCTAGACATTAAAATCATCATCATTTTTTCTTTTTTCTTTTTTTATTTTTTTAATGTTTGAATGGCGATGTTGGAAAAATTTATCCTTTGTTCCAAGTATCCCAAAACATTAAAATCCTGCATTTTTTCTTTAGCTTAGAAAGCATCGATTCAGATATCAAGACTCTAGAAAGGCAGAGACTGAGAGAAATGAACCCATTTTACAAGAGAAATGGCTTTAAATTCTAACATAGAGCTCAGTCAAACCGTGACTCATGAGCCACAGCAAGAAACATCCAAGGATCACCGAATCGTGGTTGAGACTGATGGGGTGAAAACCTCCGTGAAGATGAGCCGAGCTGCCTGAGTCCCAGTGGATGATCTCCATCAATGAGAACCTCACCTAGGCTAAGCAGGACAACAGGGCATGCTCATGGAAAAAGCGCTCCATTTATCGAATCCCACACTATCTCAAGGATGGCAAGGAGAAGGCTTGCGTCTCCCAAATTGTCTCCCTCGGTTCGTACCATCACGGTGACAAGTGCCTCCGTGAGAAGGACAAGGACAAGTAGCGCAGCCTCGTGTGCATGCTTGGGCACGAGAAGCAAAGAATAGAGGACTATCTAGACACGGTGAAGGAGGTCGAGGAGAAAGCCTGCGCCTGCTATGAGAGGATGATAAAGATGTGCAACGAGAAGTTCGTAATGATGATGGTTCTTGATGGGTGCTTTGTCATCAAGTTGTTCAAGGGATGCTCCAAGGGGTTCGATGTACTTGGTTACACTCCCAATGACCCCATCTTCTCCTTGTCGCAGAGTTCAACGCACATTATCCTATAAGACATGATCTTGCTCAAGAATCAGATTTCGCTCTTCATTCTCGACTTGCTGTTCTACCTTCAGCGCGGCCGACCCAACTAGCACAGGGTCTTGGCCAAGCTGGAGCTCCGATTTTTCTCATCTCTAAGGTTGACACACTATCCCCTTAATTGCCTCAGTAGGACAAGGCTGGCGTTTGACCCGTTACCCCTTGAGGGTGAGCTCCATTACCTCGAATTATTCCGGCGGAGCTCCTGTACCCGGGCCTAAAGCCGGCAGCAACCCAGCAATCATCACAAACTAGGCTACAAGTCATCCACTGCATGATGAAGCTTTAGAAAAAAGGGATCAAGTTCAGAAACAGGGAGGTGGAGAGTTTCCAGAACATCCAGTTTAAGGACAGGACCCTCGAGATTCATCGGCTTGTGATTAAGGATGCAACGAGGTCACTTTTTCTCAACTTGGTAGCCTTCGAGCAATATCACTTCAATTGCGACAACGACACCACCTCGTACCCGTTCTTCATGGACGACCTGATTAACTCCGCCGAGGACATGGGGCACCTTTATGATTGCGGGATCATGAAGCATGGGCTTGGGAGCGATACCGAGGTCGCTAACCTCTTCAACCAGCTTTGCAAGGAGGTGGTATTAGTCGGCAACAACTATTATCTCTCTGATCTATCTAAGGGTGTGAACACTTACTCCGGCAACAAGTGGAATAGGTGGATAGCCATTCTCAAGCTTAAGTACTTCAGTAATCCCTGGTCAATCATTTCCTTTATTATTGCTTTCATTTTGCTTCTACTTACTTTGGCATAGACGTTGTACGGAGTCTTTGGCCACTATAGGCCAGGTTCATGATTTCTCGTAGAGTGGAGATTACCTGTTGAGTGTTTTACAATTGATAAAGCTCCAATGAAAGTCTGGAATTAGGATTGTGGCTGATAGATTATTAGGGTGCATTTGATAATTTTTCTGTTGCTATTAGAATACATTTGGTGTACGAATCATATATTTTATTGTGCCATAGGATTTCTTTTAATATTCTATTTTTTTTTCTTTTTTTCTTTTATTTTTCTCCTCTTTTCTTTCTCCTCCTCTAGCTAGTGGCAGCGGCGATTGGTTATCGAAATTTCACCATGCAGGCCCCTAGCAACCAATTTGCAGAGGAATGTGTGAGATGTGTTGGTTTCACCTCTATCGAAAAGATGTGATTGGTCGATCTCAAACTACGCAATGTGTATTTGTTATGCAATTTTGAGTTCAATGTGGTAATATACTTTTTGAAACCCATCTTAGTCTTTTTATGTCAAATTATGACTTTCCGCTAATAAATCTTTCAACCTTTTTGTAATTCTATTAAGTGTTTAAATTACATGACAGATGTAACGTGTTCGGATAACAATGGCTGCCAACTAATACCACCTCCTTGCAAAGCTGGTTGAAGAGGTCAGCGACCTCAACATCGTTCCCAAGCCCGTGCTTCATGATCCCGCAATTGTGGAGGTGCCTCACGTCCTCGACAGAGTTAATCAAGTCGTCCATGAAGAACGGGTACGAGGTGACGTCGTTGCCGCAATTGAAGTGACACTACTCGAAGGCTACCAAGTTGAGGAAAAGTGACCTCGTTGGATCCTTAATCACAAGCCAGGGAATCTCGAGGGTCCCATTCTTGAACTGGTTGTTCTGGAAACTCTCTACCTCCCTGTTTCTTAACTTGATCCCTTTTTTTCCGAAGCTCCGTCATGCAATGGATGACCTGTAGCCTAGTTTGTGACAACTGCTGGGTTGCTGCTGACTTTGGGCCCGAGTACAAGAGGCTCCACGAGAACAATTCGAGGCAATGGAACTCGCCCTCAATGGGTAATGGGTCAAACTCTAGCCTTGTCCTACCGAGGCAATTAAGGGGGCAGTTTGTCGACCTTAGAGAGGAGAAGAACCGGAGCGCCAGCTTGGCCAAGACCCCGTGCTGGTCGAGTCGGCCACGTTGAAGGCAAAACAACAGGTCAAGAATGAAGAGCGGGATCAGATTCTCGAGCAAGATCATGTCCTACAGGATAACATGCGTCGAACTCCGTGACGAGGAGAAGACAGGGTCATCGGGAGTGTAACCAAGTACATCGAACCCCTTGGAGTATCCCCTGAACAACTCGATGACAAAGCACCCATCGAGAACCATCATCATTACGAACTCCTCGCTCTTCATCTTTATCATCCCCTCATAGCATGCAGGGCTCTCTCCTCGACCTCCACGTCTACAAGACTCTGGAATTTTGTTGATGTATAAATAGTAATTGACTCATTTAGTCTCGTCTCCAATGGTACACAATTTCTAATAGCCAACAATATCATATCATGTTAATATAAGCCGTTACCGTAAGACAACACCATTGCGCAGGTGATAAAAGTACATATTAGAGACACATAAAGACATTGCTAGTTTAAAATTTACGAGTGTTTAATATCAAGGAAACATTTTGTTCATCTCATCACATAGCATTGTTCATAGCTGCTTCCTAGGAAAGGCAATAAACTAAAGTATCATCTCCGAACTCAGGAAAAAAAAAAAAAATTGAAACGATCACAAGTATTGTAAATCTTTTCTGGCAAAATAAATTTCATAATTCATGTCTGCAACCTTAAATGAGAAAAAGGGCAAAAGATTAGCAGAGTAACTATCCGGGTAATCCATTATAATCTCAAAAAGTTTGGCAATTCTTAAATCTTGTAAGGTTTCATAAGCAAAATACTCTAGCCGTAACTGCCATCGACCAATCCTTGTGAGGGAGCATCAATTCCAGGATAGCATGAAGATGGCCGCGAAGCCAAGGGTGATTTGAGACTGGACTATCATAATCATAAGAATCGCCAAGATTGGAGAGAAGGGCTTTGAAAATCGAAGAGGCACAGCCTGCGATCATTTGCATCTAACTTTCATCGATACAGTTGGGCATAGTCAGTTATGAGAGGAAAAGAGAACGTAAGACTATTCAGGAAGTTGCATGAATTCTAGCATGAGAAGACAAGTTAAATTGTGTGCACAGAGAGAGGAGGATCCTTCTTTTTGGCTATTAATAAGTATACATATTACGAATTGCTACTCCTAAAGAAGTCATTTATCTGGTCAAATAACAAAATCTCCTGAACCATGTGCAGCATTCACGCATAAATTCATCTGAAAAAACGAACGTGGTTGGCAAAAATATATAATGCAGAGACAAATCTCTTAGCTTTCTTCTAAACCATGTATGAGGGAAGGGTATTAAAACAATGAAGGTTTACTCTCGTACAAAGAACAAGACCCCATCACCACCACTAAGCCTTACCCACTAAGTGGAATCGACTACACAAATGGCACAAAAAGACAAAAAGTAATCAATATTCACCTGGACCAGCCTTTAACAGCCCCCAATATTGAACTCCTGAAATCATCACTGGCTAGACTATGTACTTTAGCCTGCATGCAAACAAGGCACGTGACTTGTATAGCAACATATGCATAAATCATGCATAGAAGAAGGCCACATTCCTTATGTGCAAAGAGGATAAGCCATCTGTGTTATCTCTACCAAGACAGTGATAATCGAGTACTGCCAGAAGGGAGATAAAATGTCAATTGAAGGTCTACACTACGACCCCCAAAAAAAAAAAATGAAGGTCTACACCGGACAAAAAAGCTTACATTGCTGAAACATAGATACAAACCTTTAAAAGCAAGAAAATGGCGGAAGCATAAGCATCTTTCGTCATCGATGTAAACCCAAGACCTCTAAGATCACGGACAACCTTCCCAAAATTCTTTACCCCTTCATCAAGAAACTTTCCCTGGTGATGACCTTCATCTATATCCATCTCTCCAGCTTTAACACAGGTGCTTTTATCATCTAAATCCATGTCATCTTTGTCCGGAGAATCAATACCGTCATCCATCATTGTGCTTATCTCTTCCAACTTTCTCTTGAAATTCCAGTGAAGTATATCTAAGAACACCAATAAAGTACGAACAAGATCACTTATTCTGTCAGATGATATAAAAATAATTTTTTAACAAACAAGGTGAAACAAACAGATCAAGCCAGAGGATGCTACAATATCAGGTGAAACTTTGATGCACAAGCATAACTTTTCCGTGGTAATTTTAAGTGCCCTTTCTTTTTCTCAGGCTTCTTTTTCATTTTATAAGTTCCGATGTCCCCGTGATATGGACGTGAATTTTAACGAAGTTGGCTTGTTGAGATACAAAGAATGTCCAAACAAGGATTCATATCTAGTTGAGTCTATAAACCCCAGTATATGAATGGTCTTTATGACACTTTATCATCATCCGTCTTCTTCCGAATAAACATATTTATTGTTCTGAACCCTTGAGTATCAATTTTTTACTCCAGCTTTTACTGTAGCCGATTTGGTCTTCATTTTGGTTCTTTTTGCTGCCTTTTACATCTGTATCCTACTTGATGACCTTAGGCTCTAAACTAAAGGGCAAACAAAAGTACAAAGTCTTAAGTGACAATAGCTTTCTGAAAAAAGAAATTTCAGGAAGAAATTGAGAAAACATTATGCAAGTTCTCTGTCACACCAACAAGCATTTTGTGAAATTAGGTAATGACAAAATGTCACTAGACAACCTAAGCACCAACGCTCAGAAAAGTGGATGAGGGGATGAATATCAAAGATACCCTATCACATAACTTCAGTATTTAAGAGAAATTTCTGTAATCATCCTAGCAAATAATGTAATTGCAGCCAAGGACAAAATAGCCACTATGCATAAACAAAAACCATTGGTGAAGAATCTATAATTGTGCCTAGAGTTACTAAGGTCCTGGATTTGATTCTCTAGGATACCTTAAGCCCTTTTCCAAAATCTCCAAATCCACCCTAAGTTTACAAACCAAGTTCACTTCAAAAATGGGTTTGACTTCCTAAATCTCAGCATCCACGATCAGATAATCTGGTCCTCCAGTCTTCCATCTCCTTACAGTAGTATCAGAGCACGTTCTTGGTTAGAGGTTACTTAGTTTTTACGTTCATTTCTCTTCAAATGTTTGTTATGTGTAAGATCCACGGACGTGACAAATAATTGGGATAGTCTGCAAAGTGAGACGTCTATTTGAACTTGTCTCTTTACAGCTTCGAAACTCTTTCGCTGGTTGTGCTGCCACGATTTCTTTTGAAACTCAGCATTATTGTTTGGGTTATACTTCTTTCTCTAGATTAGGTCCTTTGATTTCCAGTGGTCACCTAGGTTCTGTTGACAATAAGCATTTTGATTGCTTGTCTTGTAAGTTGGGAAAATATCATGCTTTACCATTTGATCTTAGTAACTCCATCTCTCATGCTCCTTTTGATCTTATTCACTCTAATATTTGGAGCCATTCCCTACTCTCACTATGGGAGGATCTCGTTATTTTATGATTTCTGTTAATGATCATTCTTGTTATACATGGCTTTATCTTATGAAAAATCGTTCTGAACTTACTCATATTTATCGTGATTTTGTTGCCATGATCAAAACACAATTTCCTCAAGAGATCAAGGTTTTTTGTACCAATAATGCCATGGAATATAGAGATATGGAGTTTCTTAAAATTATTTCTCAAAATAGCACTGCCATTCACCGTTCTTGTCTAGGAACTTTGCAACAAAATGGTCAAGCAGAGCGGAAACATAGACATATCTTAGATGTTGTTCACACTCTCCTCATCTCAGCCTCTCGTCCAAAAATAGTTTTGGGGAGAAGCTTGCCGTACTGTCATATTCATTGTCAATTGTATTCTATCACCTACTCTAGTAATATATCCCCTTACAAATTAGAGGTAATCTTGGTCCGAATTGGGTTGGTCCAACACTTAACCCAGTGACTAACCTACACAGTATTGTCCCCAATTTTTAGGACCAAGGACCAACTCCGTTGAGCTTGGAACGAAGGACCAGACTGACCCCATAGGTTCGGTCCAATTCCAATGTCAACTAGGGACCAATCGATATTTTTTTTTCACTTTTGGTATTCCCTAAAAAGACAAATAAAATTACATATCCATCAACAAGAGCGAGCCATGAGATGAGAGTGAGCAAACAAAGGCAAGTTGCAAGGCGAGCGCTGCTCACGAGCAAAGACGGTTTCTAATTAGGGCTTATTTTCCTTCTGATTTACTTGTCAATAAGCGAGGCCAATGAAGACAGGTGAGCGGCACAGGTGTTGAGGGGTGAGCAACAAGCGGTGCGAGTGTTGGGCGAGAAGCTCTTAGCAGTGCAAGCTTGGAGTAGCAAGCGTCAAGTGGGGCAAGCGTCACGCAACAAGCAAGGTGAGGTTGCTCACAAGTGAAAAGTTGTTTCTTTCAAGTAAAAATTGAAGAGGATAAAAAAGAAAGGAGAACAAGAGTATGGAGAAGGGGGACATAGTTTGATGCCATTTAATGCCGTCTAATGCCATTTAAGTTAGGGTTTACTCTTTAGAATAGATATAGGATATTATATATAAAGTTAGGATTGGTCCGGGTTGGACTAACCCTAAACTCCTAAAATCAAGAATCAATCCGCACAGTACTAGTTCAAGGATCTCAAGACCAAGGATTGACGTAGTCTCCCTGAGAACTAGACCAGGACAAGCAAGGTTGGGCCGATCCAGAGTCCATCTAAGGTTGATTCTAGACCGATGCCCACCCTTATTACAAATGCTTATACGGCGGTGTTCCAAATTACAATGCTTCTTCAAGTGTTTGGCAATACCTGTTTTGTGCATCTACTCCCTAATGAATGCATGAAATTAGAACATTATGCTCGATTACGTTGCTTTCTTGGCTATGGCATTAAGCACAAAGGCTATAGATGTTGGGATCTAGTATCTAATCATCTACATGTGTCTCGTCATGTTACTTTCTGGGAACACAAGATGTTCTTATCTCTCCATCTTGTTAAGTCATCCCCAATCATTCACTTCTTCACCAATCCTTTGGTGGAATTATTTCCTAAATATGACACACTTGCATCTTCCTCCTTGGAGTTGTCCTCTTGTAATCTTGATGCACGTACATTTGGTGATCCCATTTTGATAGTTGCTAACATATCTATGCCATTTGGTAATTCTCCACCCTTAGAAATACCTTCTTCTCATGTTCATTGTTCCACCCGTGTAAGTCAACATTCTGTTTGGCTTTGTGACTTTTATTGTTACTGTACTATTGCTTCTTTCCACAAGCCTCGTACATATAGAGAAGCTTGTACTAATCCTCTTTGGTAGCAAGCAATGGTGGATGAGTTGCAAGTGTTAAATAAATATCATACTTGGGGATTTGGTTAATTTGTCACTTGGAAAGTCTACTACAAGTTGTAAATGGGTGTATAAGATCAAAGTAAAGGCAAATGGTACGCTACAAAGCTCTATTAGCAGCAAAAGGTTTTACTTAGGAATATGGGATTGATTATGATGAGACGTTTATTCCAATTGCTCGTCTTACATCCATTCGAAGCCTTCTTGCTGTCACTCTATTGAGCAATGGTCTTTGTTCCAGATTGATGTTAAAAATACTTTTCTCAAGGGTGATTTTATTGAGGAAGTATATATGGAACCTCCTCCTTGATACATTACTTCTAATAAAATGTGTCAATTATGTCAAACATTATATGGATTGAAGCAAGCTCCTTGCATTTGGTACTCAATATAGCTCTACCATGGAACGCCTTGGATTTAGATCTAGTCCCCATGATAGTGCTTTATTTGTTCAGCGAATGTCTCAAGGGTATATCCTATTACTTTTATATGTAGACAAAATGGTTATCATTGGTAATGACTATACCGGCATTACAAAGCTTCAACAGTATCTCAGTCAATAGTTTGAAATGAAAGATCTTGGCCAACTCAGTTATTTTCTAGGCTTCGAGGTTACTTTAGATTCCTCTGGATATTATATTTCTCAAGTTAAATATGCCATTGATCTTCTTTCTTGAGCGAGACTTACTAATAACAAGACTGATGCCATTGAGACTAATGTCAAATTTAACAACAAAGATGGGACTCCTCCTCCGAATCCTACTCTCTTAGATAGCTAATTGGCAATCTTGTGTACCTCACTATGACTCGTCTAGACATAGCCTATGTCATTCACATTGTTAGTCAATTCATGACTGCACCGCCAACCACTCATATTGCTACCGTTCTTCACATTCTTCATTATGTTAAGGGCATTTTATTTCATGGTTTTCACATTCTATTCTGATTAGGCTAGAGACCCTCTTAATCGTCGCTCAACCACTAGCTACTACTTCTTTCTAGGTAACTCAATGATCTAATGGCATAGTAAGAAACAAATTGTTGTTGCTCAATCTAGTACAAAAGTAGAACATCATGATCTTGCTCATAAAACAACAAAATTATTATGATTGTAATGGTTATTAGAGGACATGGGCTTCTATCATAACGGTGGAACGATACTTTATTGTGATAATCAAAGTGCTATCTAAATAGCACATAATGATGTTTGTCATGAACGCACTAAGCATATTGAGAAAGATTGTCATTTTATACGTTTTCACGTGCATCAAGGCACCGTTCGTCTTATCTCCACTTCATTGGTTAATCAAATTGCCGATGTATTTACGAAGGCACATCCACCAAAACATTTTCAAGATCTTTTCTCCAAACTCTAGTTGACTTCTTTCATATCACCTTGAGTTTGAGGGGGACATTAGAAATATATTATGATATCGGCCCCATTCTGATTATTATTCTAAGTATCTGTCTAATTCCAAGTATTATTCTGAGTATCTATTTGATTGGAGTATCCATCAGATCTCTTACATCATAATCTCACTATTCTGATTTATTGTAACATTATGTTACTATAGTAGTTTGATTTCAAGTATTATTCCAAGTATCTGTTTGATTGCAGTATTCGTCGGATCTCTCAAATCATAATCTCATTATTTTGATTTATTGTAATATTATGGTATTATAGATAGTCATCTCATGCATAGTTCAATAGAATATACTGAAAATTCCATAACTTTATTTTCGACTTATCGAGGACATTTATCCAATCGACTTTGCACAGTTTTCTTGATTTGAGAAAACAATGGCAGCAGCGCTAATAGAAGTAGCAGTAGGTGAATGCAAATAACCATTCGTAGCACGCCGACTGAAATAAATGAAAGCAAGCAATTGAAGAGTGTTTGAACAAAAGACAGGAGAGAGCTTTACCTTTGAAGTTAACCACAACCCTGAAGGTTTTATTAGCGATGAGCTTAAGGCCCATCCGCCCAAGTTGGGCCCAAAAAGCCCGGCCCACGGGAATAGGGCCCGTGGATGGGGGAAGGTATAAAAAGGAGGAGAGAGAGAGAGATGACACCTGTTGGAAATAGAAAACGAACGTACGTCTTTTTTTCTTCTCACGCTCTCTCTCTCTCGCTTTCTCTCCCAAAAAGAAAACAGTGAAGCGCAAAAGGCGAATTTGCTTCATCGGATCGAACAGGACCAAGTTTCTCTTCCTCTATCGGCGTCGGTGTTTAATCTGTGGCTTAAAAGGTACGCTCGAATCCGTGGTGTGCTTTAGGATCGGTGATACGTGTTGTTTTCCTGGGCTTGTATTCCGCATTGCTTTTAGGGATTCGATTTAGTGTCGAATCCGTTTTTCGGGGATCCGTTATTCCCAACATTGGTATCAGAGCCCTAGTTCACGTTTTTCCCGACCTGTTTGATGTTTTTTTTTATTCATTTTTCGCAAAAGTAATTCGGCCATACGGATTGGGGCGAGAAATCCCGACACCCGAGCGCAGTTCCGCCATTTTTTCGAGTTTTCGTAAGTCGAAATCAAATTCTAATTGCATAGGGAGAAAGGGGTCGTCGAGACGAGTCCGACGACATGTTGTGCGCCGCCGGGCGACGCCGCACGCGCCCACACGCGCGGCCAGAAGGCGCTGCGCGTGGGCGCGACGCGCCCGGAAGCGCTGGCTCGCCCAGCGCGTGCGGCACACGCGCCGGTCGGCGAATCGGCACGTGCGCACCACCGGCCAGCGAACCGGCACGCGCCGGTCGACAGTCCGACGCATGCTAACGTCAGCATGACGTCACCCAACGGTTGGTAACCGCTGGGATGACGTCATCGATGACGCGTCGACGACGACGATTGGCCGGGACCCGACCCGACCCGTGGACACCTGGCACGCGCGCGGCACGTGCCGGCTGACGTCTGCATGACGTCAGCCCGCGCACGTACGCGGCACGTGCGGTCGGTTCGTCCGACCGACCCGACCGGTCCAACCGGCCCGTCTGGTTCAACCGGTCCGACCGGTCTGGCGACCGGTGACTTGACCAACAACCGTTGACCGTTGACCACCGTTGACGGGTGACGACCGTTGACCGTTGACGACCGTTGACCGTTGACCGTTGACCCAAAAAAAAAAAAGAATGTGTTTCTTTTTCAATTAAGTCTATGTGGATTATATGTGATCCCTTATTTGTTCTGCATTTATTGCAGGAACAATGCCTCCCCTGAGGTTGCGCACACCTATTCGCGCAATTACCGATGAACAAAAAGAAAGGCTGTCTAAGTTGATAGCTAAGCTAACTGATCATCGATGGGAGAGTAGTGACTTAATTGATCATGTCCTTGAAGTCAACGGGAAAATTCAAAAGGTCATATGGAATGGTCGTCCCATGCCACAATCAGAGATTGTGCAATTTTTCATAAACACTCTTCCACCTGAATGGCAAGATGTGTTGAATCGCATATGGGATGTCAACGAAGCTGCTTCATATAAGAAAATTGTGATGGATTTTGTAAATGAATATTACTGTATTGTTACAAGGGAAAAGATCAAGAAATTGAACAAAAGAGGATCTTTCCCAGTTCGTGTGCTGACTTGGTGTTAGTTGTATTGGCTGAACTTAATTAAGTGTGCTTTGTGGACATCTTTATGTAATATTAACTACCTGATTGTTGTTGATGTAGCAACCTATATGTTAGTTGTATTAGTTGAAAGCATTATTGTTTTATTGGATATCATTTATCTGTTGCTTTTCATTATTCTTTGGTTCTTTGTGGGTAATTAGCTGTGGGTAGTTTTAGAAGTTTTTGTAGCTTCATAGAATTGATTTTGCATGAAACAATCATATTAATGATAGTTTTAAGTTAGGATTTTTGGAGGATGATTGGAAACGTAGTGACCTTTTGATTCTAAAGCCTTACTTGAAATTATTCATTAATATAATGGGTCTATGTAAATAGGGATGCATAAATGATAGACATTAATAATTCGTGCATATTTGTCTGATGTGTTCAGATCAATGGCTTCAGCCACAAAGAGCATAGTTGTCGAGCTGAATAAAGGTGAAAAGCTCAATGGTGACAACTATGAAATTTGGCAAATGAAAATCCAATATGTGCTGGAAGAGCAAGAAGCACTTGAGGCTCTTAACCTGACCATGGTAGAACCTGAAGAAGGAAACACTGCACAACACATAAGAGATAAGGAAGCTTTTGCTACATGGAAAAGAAAGAACTCTCTTGCTCGCATTACGTTGCTGAGCAGCATGGACAATGACGTCATGCGAGAGTTTAGGCGTTTTGACAATGCCAAAGAAATGTGGGAAGCATTGGCAGCAAGATTTGGTCACACTTCGGTGACCAGATTGAGGCAGCTCACTATCAGGTTTGACTCTTATAAGAAGCCTCATGGTCAGACCATGAAACAACATCTTAGAAAGATGTCAAACATGATAAATAAGCTGAAAGATGCTGGCCATGTCCTGACAGATGAGCAGCAAGTGCAAGTAGTGATTCGTTCCTTGCCTCAAAGTTGGGAGCATATGAAGGTGCACCTAACCCATAATGATAATATCAAAACTTTCGGGGATGCAATGCG
This sequence comes from Eucalyptus brandiana, assembly GCA_014182725.1. Lineage (NCBI taxonomy): Eukaryota > Viridiplantae > Streptophyta > Magnoliopsida > Myrtales > Myrtaceae > Eucalyptus > Eucalyptus brandiana. Next base: position 9,873,608 of record CM024676.1, read on the forward strand.
TCATCTTGAGCTGGAAGAGAACCGCCTCTTGGCGGCTAAGCCGGATGCTGAACTCTATCATGCTAGTTCTAGCTCAAATGGAGCTTCGAGCTCCAAGCGCAAGCGCCCTAATTGGTTTGATAAAGGGAAAGGCAAGGAAGAAGCAGGTCCTTCAGGGAAGAAACCCAAGTTTAACCAACATGATAGTGGAAAGCGTCCTCGCATAAAGAAGCTTGCAAGGGTGAAATGCTACAACTGTGACAAGAAGGGTCACTATGCTCGCGACTGTCGTGAGCCAAAGAAGGTATGCACCCCTTGTACTTTTCAGAACTTTGCTTTTGTGTCAAGTTATGTGTTCTTAACTGAGTCTAATCCTTTGTGGACTGTGAATTCATGAGCGACGGACCATGTAGCGAAGGATAGAGGATCCTTCGTGGAATTCCGACGAGTACCTACTGAAACTAAGTGGATCTATGTGGGAAACAACTCCAGAGCTGAAGTGAAAGGAATTGGCACATGCCAACTGAATATGCGTGGTGGACGCACTTTGTTCCTACATGATATGTTGTATGCTCCGGAGATTCGTCGGAATTTAGTGTCTGTTTTAGTGTTGGTTAAATTAGGTTTTAATATGAACTTTTATAATAGAGGTGTGGATTTGTTTTTGAATACAAATTACTATGGTTGTGGTTATTTTCTGGATGGTTTCATTGTATTAGATATTGATTATGTTAATGCAAATATTTGTTATTCCCTTCTCACGTCTCCTAATACCTATGATAATGATGTGAATGTGTGGCATGCTAGACTTGGTCATATTGGCCAACAGCGTATGAATAGACTAGCCAAAGAGAGCTTGTTGGGCAATATTGAAAAAGTCGATTTGCCCATATGTAAGCATTGCCTAGAAGGGAAAACAACACGGAAACCATTTGGAAAAGATAAAAGAGCTGAATTTCCTCTGCATTTAATCTATTCCGATGACTGTGGTCCAATGAATGTGAGAGGAAGGCATGGGGCTATTTATTTCATCACTTTTATTGATGATTATACTTGATTTGGATATGTCTATTTGATTTCTCATAAGTCTGAAGCAATAAGTTGTTTCAAAAGGTTTATGAACCTAGTAGAAAATCAATTAGACAAGAAAATAAAAACATTGAGATCCGATCGAGGTCGAGAATATTTATCTGATGAGTTCAGAAAATTATGTGATAAAAAAGGAATAGAAATGCAGTTGTCTATTCCGTATACTCCTCAACAAAATGGTGTTGCGAAGAAAAGAAACAGAACCCTACTAAAAATGGTTAGGTCCATGATGGCGCATGCTAACTTACCTATCACCTTTTGGAGTGATACGTTGTTAACTGATGCGTATATACTTAACCGGGTGCCTTCCAAATCAGTTACTTCCACTCCATATGAGTTATGGACAGGTAGAAAACCGGACTTAAGTTTTCTTAAGCCATGGGGTTGTGCTGCCTATACACATGAGTCCTCTCACAAGTTTAGGAAATTGGGTCCCGGAGGAAAGAAGAGTATTTTCATAAGATACTCAGAACACTCAAAAGGGTATGTGTTCATAGGTGAGCAGGAAAGTGGGAGTATAACTGAATTTGAATCACGGGATGTCACATTCTTAGAGGATGAATTTCCTTAGAAGGGCGAAATAGGGGAAGATCACTCCCTATTTGAAACCTTGGATCAAGATAATGATATTAGTGGAGTTCATCCAAGTGGGAGCATAATAAGAAATGATGTGCAAAGTGTACAATCTCCCATACGGCGAACAAGTCGCCAAAGTATTCCCCATCGACATTTTGACATTGAAGGGGAAACTTTTATGGTCGCTTCACGAGATGAGGATGAGCCAAGAAATATTAATGAGGCTCTGAGTTGCCCTAGTAAAGAAAAATGGATTCATGCAATGGAAGAGAAAATGGAGTCAATGAAATCAAACCAAGTCTGGGAACTGGTTGATCTTCCAAAAGGACGCAGAGCTATTGGGAACAAATGGGTTCTCAAAATAAAGGGAAAGGCTGATGGCTCGATAGAAAGGCATAAGGCTCACCTTGTGGCAAAGGGGTATAATCAACAGGAATGAATTTATTATGAAGATACATTTTCTCCTGTAATGAGATTTACCTCGATTCGCATTATTCTGGCAATAGTGGCTAGTCTGGATCTTGAGTTATATCAAATGGATGTAAAGACTGCTTTCCTCAATGGAGAATTAGAGGAAGAAATATATATGGAACAACCTGCTGGTTTCATAGTGAAAGGCCAAGAAGAAAAGGTATGTCGACTTTTGAGGTCGATATATGGCCTTAAGCAGTCATCAAGACAATGGTATATACGTTTTTATAATGCCATAATCGCATATGATTTTACAATGATTGAAGAGGATCATTGTATATATATCAAAAGATCCAATGATCAATTTGTGATCATATCATTATATGTTGATGATATACTGATTGCCGGAAGCAATATGGAGTTGATTAGTACTGTCAAGAGTTGGTTGTCTTCCAACTTTGAGATGAAGGATATGAGTGAGGCTGCATACATTCTTGGAGTTAAGATTTCAAGAGATCGTTCGAAGAGATCGTTGTCTCTTTCGCAAGAAACCTATATAAATAAGGTTCTTGAACGATTTCGTATGCAAGACTGTAAACCCATAGACACTCCTATTGCAAAAGGTGAAGGATTGAGCCATAAAGTGTGTCCAGGGACTCCACAAGAGAAGGAACAAATGAAACATGTTCATTATGCTAGTGCTGTTGGGAGCTTGATGTACGCTATGATGTGTACAAGACCCGACATATGTTTTGCGCTTGAATGGTGAGTAGATACCGATCCAATCCGGGTTCAAGACATTGGAAAGCCGTCAAGAGAATACTGAGGTATCTGAAGGGAACTGCTGATTACAAGTTGAATTACCAAGGAAAGGATCTCGCGACTTGAAGGCTATTCGATATGCGATTGGGGAGGAGATTTAGATGAAACAAAATCTACCTCTGGATTTGCTTTGTTACTGAACAATGGCGCCATATCATGGAGCAGTAAGAAGCAAACGTGTATAGCCTTATCCACGATGGAAGCTGAGTTCATGGCATTATCAGCAGCAGTACAATAAGGAGTTTGGCTTAAGAGATTTTTGGATCATTTAGGTGTTAATGAGAAAGCTGCAAATCCATTGTTGGTTAACTGTGATAGCCAAGCAGCTCTAGCATACACCAAAGATCCAAAATATCATAGCAAGACCAAACATATAGATACCAAGTATAACTTTGTGAAAGATATGGTTGCACGAAAGGATGTGAACTTACAGTACATATCTACGCATAGAATGGTAGCAGATCCTATGACAAAGCCAATACCTAGAGATGTGTTTTGTGATCATGTAAAATCTCTAGGATTGCGTAGAGTCTGATGTACTGGATTGTAATTTCCCTGAGTTGTTCACAATTATGAACTAGTGTTGTTTCATTATTAATGTCTATGAATCTTTGTATGATCTTTATGCATCTTAATGTTCAGTGCATTATTTTAAGTTGAGAAGTATGTCGGACAGATATTAGATTAGCCCACTCACACGGGTAATCGCATCTCATTTCTTGTGTGATAAATAGAGATGAGACTGTTTTTAAGCTTATTATCTATGTGATAATCGAGAGCTCAAGCTTAAAATACATATGTCGCCTTAATCGAGTGTTAAGATGAGGACATAATACTAAAGATGTCCGAAAGTAAAATAACCCACATATTTTACTTTATCCGTCTATGATGCCGATGTGAGTTCGATGAATTTTGTGAATGAGTAGATACGTGAATTCAAGTTAGACATTGGGTATGTCTGAACTATCATCTGTACGGTATTGAAAAATGTAGACATACGCTCCATGGGAAAGGAGTTAATACCGTAATACGTATTTCATACTACGTATGCATGAGCCGACCAATAAGAGTGGCAAAAGTTTGATCTCAACTTTTATGACGTGTGAGACTCTTGAGGAAAAGAGTTCCTCAATTTTTAGTCCCCTCAAGACTCTTACTTATTCTCAAGATTTCTATTTAGTGTTTGCTATCTTAGGTTATTGCCAATGGTCATGAGTTGATTCGATCTAATGGGGCATTTCTAGAAAAGCAAGCCGAACCGAAATTGAGAGTTTGAAGGAAAGAGGAAGATCGATTTTGGAGAATCACATTGTAGTTTTGTATTCACCGGTCGACCAATTATGACTGTCTTTGTGATAATTATAATTGTGAATACAATATATATATATATATATATATATATATATATATCATTGTTTAAAAGAGATCAAGAGAGATATAAATGTGATCGATCGATCTAGGGTACTGCATACTAAATCTACTCAGGATGTGATGCCCATTATGAGCTGCTATATATTCCTAACAGATGTATGGCAACGAGCTCTCTAAGTATGCTGGTCGCACGGATTATTCACCGGTATGAATGTTGAAGAAAGGTAAAGAGAATACTGTTCGGCCCACCATGTGCGAGTGGGAGATAAAGGTTTTATTAGCGATGGGCTTAAGGCCCGTCCGCCCAAGTTGGGCCCAAAAAGCCCGGCCCACGGGAATAGGGCCCGTGGATGGGGGAAGGTATAAAAGGGAGGAGAGAGAGAGAGATGACACCTGTTGGAAATAGAAAACGAACGTACGTCTTTTTTTCTTCTCACGCTCTCTCTCTCTCGCTTTCTCTCCCAAAAAGAAAACAGTGAAGCGCAAAAGGTGAATTTGCTTCATCGGATCGAACAGGACCAAGTTTCTCTTCCTCTATCGGCGTCGGTGCTTAATCTGTGGCTTAAAAGGTACGCTCGAATCCGTGGTGTGCTTTAGGATCGGTGATACGTGTTGTTTTCCTGGGCTTGTCTTCCGCATTGTTTTTAGGGATTCGATTTAGTGTCGAATCCGCTTTTCAGGGATCCGTTATTCCCAACATTCAACTTCACATTTCCAGCCACCAATCCCTTTTGCTACTCGGTGAAGCTGCAATACCATAGTCCGAACTTGAGTAGATGAGGGACATATACCTAAATCAAGCGATTGCTATCATCCAAAGGTGAGTTGTGCAGACAACAAATGGGAGAATCAGGCAAGTTCCACTCAATTAATCTATTGGGCGTTGGAAACCATGTAATAAACCAATGCCTTGGTGTACACGGGTTCAACCAAACAAGTTAACGCCAAGGCACTCTTAATCCTTGACTTTTGAAGCATTCCCTGCACTCCCACCCCTGAAGCATCCAAAGGTAGTTAACTTCCAAAAGACCCTATCTGTGACAAAAAGAGTTTGGCTATGTCATCAAGACCAACTTGAATCTGCACCTAAGCCTCTGATCTAGTAGGAGGCAAAAACCAGTGAGATTCAAATATAATGTTAGCTACTCTCGATCGAGAATGCGGAGCAGAACCATAGACAATTCTACTGGTGAAATGGTTGAGCAAAAGACCAAAGGGGTGCCATTCATCACGGCGAAAGAAAGGTAGATATTCCATATCCAACGACATGCTTAATAAAAGGGCCTAGCATCCTTCATTTCTATGCATCCAAAAGTTGTAGTTGTAGTGGAAACATAGCTAGATCTTCACGGCGTCTTTTGGTAGAGGAATTATCTTCAGATGGAGGCAAGATAACTAGGGAGACCGGTGAGCCATTCCATTTTCAGGATGAGTTACAGGCATTTCAATTATGTCTCCCTGGCTTTGTCTTCTAATTCATTCGATGGACGTACTCACCATTCCAGTTGAATTCACATATTTTTCCAAAAACGAAAAGAGAAATCATCTCAGTTTATCTTTTTTGTCCTAAACACATCATAGGAACACCAATATTTCATGGAAGAGCAGACCGAGAAAGAAACCTGTAACACAGGCACACGTGATTACCAATTGAAATGAATGAACAAATGTAGTGTCTCAAAATTAGAATACCTTAAAGTATGATGAAAATGTCTATTGCATGAACAATTTTGCCCAAAGTGACTTTTTGGGTTTTCATTTCTTGTATTATTACCATTAGGAAAAAGAAAACTAAATAAACTTTTGGGATAAGTACACTAAAAGAAAACTTATCATTAGAGTACAATTGAGTCATAAAATTTGAAAAAAAAACAATTAAATTCTAAAACTTGTTAAATCTGTGCAACCAAGTCATTTCTTTAACTCCGTTCAAATTAGCTAACGAAAAATACTTGGCTTTTTTTGAATATTTTTTCTTTCCATGTTGCGATAACATGGCTTAAACGACATCATTTTAGTCCAAATATGATATTTTATACAAATTTTATTTAAATTTGGTAAAAATCATCAAAAACCCTAAACTATGTTCATGGTGACCTATTTACCCTAAACTTATATCTTGAACTTGTATCTGTGTAACATATTTACCTTCTATGTCAATGAGAATTGCTAAAAATCATAAGAGTAAATGTGTCATATAAATACATTCAAGTAAATGTATTACGATGGGCATAATTATAGTTTTTTTATGCAAAAAGAAAAGTTCAAAGTAAGTGTGCTACGGTTAGCATAGTTTGACATTTTTTCTAACTTTTTTCCTTTTAAATTATATTTTTTTTTAAAAAGCTAAATTTCTTAGAGAGAGAGAGAGAGGTGAGAAACCAGCTCTCATCGCCACCATCTCGCCATTGTCAGGAAGGGTCAGCAAGAGTGGGGGATGACCAATCCCAGCAAGTGGCCAACGACCCTTGCTGTTGGTTTCTCACTCTTGTCCTCTTTTAAAAAAATAGTTATTTTTAATTTAACTTAAATAAAAATTGTACTAGAATTATAGGAATAATGACACAAATAATCCCTGAAATTAAAATGCAGTCCATGAATTTTAACTTAATGTTCAATATAGTTTTTATCCTTGAACTTTTAATTTGTTTAATGTAGTTATTGAACTTTTGGTACATGTTTAATATAGTCCCTAAATTATATGAAAAATATTTAATATAGTCGCTTCCATTAATTCAAGATCAAGAACTACGTTGAACATTTTCATATAATTCAAAAACTAAATGAAACATGTTCCAAAAGCTCACGGACTATATTAAACACATTGCATATTTGGCCAAAGTTCAAAAACTATTTATATCATTTCCCAAAATCATATTTTGACTCAAACGATATTATTTTAGCTTTATATTTCATGTTTTAATCACTTCATGCCAAGTAAAAGTTAGAACAAATTAAATAAAGTCACATCGGTATTTGCACTTAGTTAAATCGCGAAAGTTGATAGACTGTCTCAATATACCAATTTGATTAGTCTTAGAATTTAATTACATTATTTTTTATAAATACTAATACCTTATTGCATTCTCATAATAAGTTTTAAGGCTTCGATCGAGTTCATCCTTTATCCCGAAAGTGACTTTTTGCAACTGTCTTCTCTTCTCTGCGCTGCCCGAATCAGCTTCGTGAGTCGTAAAATCGAAGGAAGAACATCATCCCCCTCGCCCGTTTCGTCCCTCCATCCTCAACCTCCGTCACCATCTCTCTCGCTCCCTCCGAATCTTCCCGCCCAGCCTCTCTCTCCTCCTCCTCCTCCGACTGCGATTCCCCGAAGCACCAATGGCGAGGGCGGGAGGCATAACGAACGCGGTGAACGTGGGCATCGCGGTGCAAGCCGACTGGGAGAACCGCGAGTTCATCTCCCACATCTCCCTCAACGTCCGCCGCCTCTTCGATTTCCTCGTCCAATTCGGTGCGCGTCCCCATCCCCCGCTTAAATTTCGAAACTTTACTATTGGGTTCTTGCCGGTTCTTGATTCGGCCCTGTTAGTAAAGAGATCTGGGTAGGGGATTGATTTTCAGCTCGATGCTCGGTTTCGTGGGTCTTGGGTGATTTAGGAGGCCGGGGGATGATGTTTAGACGGCTTTAGGCTTGGCTATGCTTTGATGAAATTTGATTCTATGGAGTAGCACCAAAGAAATGCAGCAGCTTTATTGGGTTGGTGATGTCTAAGTTGTTTGTTGATTTGAGCTGGTGATGGAGGAGCGTTGATTCGGGTTAGCGTTCCTTTCTTGTCATTTGACAAGAATGAATGGGATTGGTTTATTAGGATGCGGATGGGTTGTTTTCTTTTTTGAGATCCTTAGGTGTTGGAATTTGTGTATATTCCTCTAATTCGGTTATGCATTCGTCGACAGAGGCCACCACCAAGAGTAAGTTGGCATCGTTGAATGAGAAGCTCGATCTCTTGGAGCATCGTCTCGAGCTGCTTGAAGTCCAAGTGGGTACTGCATCGGCGAATCCAGCCCTTTTTAACACTTGAGAAGCTTATCTGATGGCATCTTGTAAGCTTTTTGTTGTCTGCAAATTCGTGGGTCTTGTGTCCCACTCCAAACAGTAGTGGACCGGCTTGGTGCTTTTAGTTTGATATACAAGTTGATGGGTGTAAAAAGTTGTTACTGGGGATTGTAGCTCATTGGTAAGAAGCAATTGTGGAGGACTACTGTAAAATCATTTGTAATGTTCTGGTTTATTAAGCAACTCTATGATATGTTGTTTTGTGAGACTGGCTTCTCTCTGTCTGAACAGTATTCATCATTTGTATGATCCGTTCTCATTGATATCTTTTTCCTCTATAGCAATTCACTTGTGGGCAATCACACCATACCCATGTGTTTTCTGATTTTTTCTCCCTTCTTTGTCAAGGAATTCTATTGTAAGATACCAGTCACTGAATTTTATCGGTTCTCGAAATTAAGATGATGAAACTTATTATTGTCAAAGTGGTCATTTCTTTTTAATAATGCATGATCATGCACAAACGGTAGGAAATAATCATTATGAAGCAGCCAACCTTTCATCACGAATGACACTGATGTTATGCATGTTGAATAAGCTGTTGTAAAATTTGCTAGTATCCAAATAGGGTGCTGTGCGTTCCTTTCTCCTTAACCTGTCCATTCTCTACGACTGCAATTTCATCTGCATTAACGATGGTTGACAATCAAGATCACTGTTCTTCCCTTCATGGCCTTCTCCAATGCCTCTTGAACCAGCTTCTCAGATCCCGAATCAAGAGCACTTGTAGCCTCATCGAGCAGAAGTATTGGAGGATTCTTGAGAACAGCTCTGGCTATTGCAATTCTTTGTTTTTGTCCTCCTGACGGCTGGAAGCCCCTCTGCCCCACCTAGTCCATCATCATGGCGCCAAAATTTAACTTAGGATCCTTGTTTTTTGTCTAATGAGAGCTTGAGAACTTTCAAGAGAGACATCGTTTATTTACATCTGTTGCTAGGAGATTGCATATTACCTCTGTCAAGTACTTATCTGGAAGCTGTGAAATGGAATTATGTGCATTTGCCAGCATTGCTGCATTCTCTATTTGTTGGTCATCTGCATCCAAATTTCCTACTTTAAGGTTGTCCTTGACAGTGCCAGCAAACAGTGATGGTTCTTGGGAAACTGCTCCTATATTTTGGCGGAGGCACTTCAAATCAAGATCCTTAATGTGATGGTTATCTATGAGAATGACCCCTGAAAACATGCAATATTACCCAATCATCAGCAACCTATGCAATATTATTCAATCGTCAGCAACCTTTGTGCGCAAAAAATGTATGAGCAACAGAAGCATGCAACAAGGGATATGATTGTGCTTTTCCCACACCCACTGCCTCCAACTAACGCCACCGTCTTTCCTGCTGGAATTGACAGCGTAAAACCTTGAAGAATCACTTTGTCTTCTCGGGATGGGTAAGCAAAGTGAATGTTCCTTATGTCAATGTTTCCCTCGATTTCCTTCAATACGATCCCCCCTGAAGCATTGCTAATATTTGGTTTTCTCTAGATCACCTTGAAAACTTCATTTCCTGCTGCTTTTGCTTGGTTGAATACTTGCATGTCTGGGGCAGCATAAGTAATTTAGCTGGAATGCAAAAGAAGCCACGGTCCATAATTAAGGTTATATCTTCTTCACTTCATTATATGAAGATTCTTAAAGGCATCTGATATCTCCTTAAGAGGCTCAAAATGAAATGCATCATACACACATTCATACAAAACTTTAGAGAACCCAAGTAGGACGATGTTATTTCCCATGTTATGTGCAGATTAACTAGCTTGATGATCATCATTGGATTGCTTATCTAGTCGCTGTAAGACAAAACAATCTCATCCAAAAGCTTTTACAAGGAAGGTAAACTTTTCTTCCATAGCTCCAAGGAGGATGTTCATGACTGCTGCTATGACATTCCCTCCACTAGATCTTCCGGCAGTGACCGCGATTGCTCCGATCCATATGATTAGTTCCCAAAGAGGAGTTGGTCACTGCTTGAAACATTCCTGTTCCGATTCCCTTAATCAGCGCCTCTCCTCTGCTAATGACAGACTGCTTGTCCATGCAGTCTGAGAATGATTTGATTGCGAGATCCTCTCCGACAAATGAAAAGACCGTTTTTATATGAGATACGGTCTGTATGTTGTCAAACATTAACCCGTGAATTTCCAGATGATTCCCTTTTTCTTAGATTTTTTATAAATAAAAAAGGTGAAGTTTTTTCACCTGTTCCACAACAGTAGTAGCTTCGGATAGGTAAATCATTTTGGCAGCTGAGATGGCATTCATTTTCTTGGTGTAGGTGGCTCCAATCAGTAGAATTAAGGGAACTACAAACAAGGTGACCAGTGAAACTTCCCAACTGCAAATGAAGGCAATCAAGACTCCAGAAAAGAATGTGGCGAAGCACAAAAGGAAGTGCCCCAGCTGCTAGCAAAAAGTTTTGTTAGCATGATCGGCAAACTTCGGTGGGGAAATCTCAAAAGCAGTCAACTTGAGGGAGAGATTGCTACCTTCTCTCCTATAGCATCCTGGATTACGCTAATGTGAGTACTTATTCCGGCAATGACTTTTCCACTCGACAATTCAGTATCGAAAGCTCCAATCTCCTGTCTGAGGAGCGATCTTGGGAATTCTAATCTGATCCGTGCTGTTTGTCTTTCGCTCACAAACATCCAGCATCCAATCTCTGCAGAAAATTGGAAGCCACACGAATGCTTTATTACTGCATATTTTCTATACTACTAATAGTCCAATATGATAAATGATTATACGATACTTCCGATCGCATAAAAATTGATGCCACGTTTGGGAGTGGCACACCAAAATAAGCAATCTCTAGTGGGCCCTAGGAAACAGTGACTTTCGAACGGCGATTATGTGCGAAACGAGTGTGCATGTCAATAAAAAACTGAAATTCTGCGACTGAATAAAAACATATGCATCTCCATCATCTAAGAAAACCAAAAGAAGCCAACCTAGGATTCCAGCAGGGCTGAACCATCTCACACTCATGAGGTCTCAATGAATTGCCTTGGCAAAACATTGAGAGACACAAAAGCAGCACGGTATTACTCTTTTTTATTATTATTATTGGTCAGAAAATGATGTTACTCTTGAAAGGATGTGATTTTTCAACATCTCAAGTTGAATGCCTTTTAGGATTTGGCACATCATCATTCAAAGGAGTAACTGCTGTCTTCGAAGTGCAAACTAAATGAGGAATTTCCATGGTTGGATAAATCACTTCTGCAAGCATTATTAGAGCTAGTGTAAGCAGAACCATAACAGTTGTGTTCTCCGTAAACTCTCAGGGCCCCCCTTATGCACGGAACTACACTGACTTTTCATCTCTTTTGAATTTCACTTCTGATTTGTTTCCTGTACTTGCAGCTTTTGTTCTCTTTCCAGAATTTGCGACTGTCTTCTGCCTTGAGCTTCAGATCGAGAAATTTTCAAGAAGTTTGTAATTGTTGATTGTCTATTTATCCACTTCAGGAATTTGGAGCTCTACCTATATGATTCAACCATAAGCTGGCTATAGCCATGTTGGACTTGATGGCTAATTGCAGTTTAAACTATAATGGCTTGCACATCTGTGCTAACCAAATGGATATGCTTTTCAGTCGAGATAAGGGATGTTTTTCTCTAGATCTTCTGCTGATTGGTGAACATGTACCCATTGGATTTGGTCATGAAGAAGGATAGTTGTATTCGGTCCACAAGTGTATGATAGAGTTATAAGTTGAAAGTGCAGCAAGCATTCTGCTGGAAAATGCACTATCTATTGCAGATGCGATCATGTGAACCATGTTTAATGGGCTGCCATGGCTTCTTTCTGGAAATGGTCGATATGTTAGTGGTACCGTGGCTGAGGTGTGTGACTACCTGGTCAAATTTTCACCGTAGTAAGGGGAGACAAAAATGTGCTAGATAGGCGTAGGTACTTGGACTGTTGACATGCAATGATGAGCATGTTCGTTGGACTGTTGACATGCAATGATGAGCATATACTGAATGAGAAGTTGCTCTCCACATAAGAAACAGTTTTCAATGGTAAGATGGTCAACTCTATTAGAGACTGAATTTAGCGGGCGTGCAAAAATTGCAAACTTACATCTGCAGTTCCATTGCTGTTAAAAATGGCTGGATTTCATTGACTACTCGACTCGATTCAGCATTTGAAGGAATCCTTTGGGACTGGACGACAATGTGCTGGTACTGTATGGGTCTTTTTAGTTTGTAAATAGCAGCATCAACCAGTTGAATCTGTCAAACATTTGAGTTTTAAAGCAGATCGCCAGAGAAATGGTTTCAGGATCACATCCTACTATAGTATGACTATGTACCACATCAAGATAAGGAATATGATTCATTAGATCTTATTAACATTCTTCCAATGGAGAGTGTGAGTGAGCCTTAACTGATCTCCTGAAAATTTTTGCCCATAGGTTTAAAAGAGTAAGCATCAGTCTTCTTTCCAGAACCATCACTTGAAACTTAAGTTGAAACCCGTTAAACCACTAGAATTCACAAATTCTAGAAGAAAGACAACTTGAGTGAACGTGAGTCGTGTGCACAGTGACGAATCTATTACGTCATGATTAAGAAAAAGCCTAAAAAGACATTCGTCCGATGTAGGTCGTTTCGGTTTATGTCCAGTCATCTTATTGGTGGATAATGGGTAATTGGGTTTGAAGTACAATTCCAGCAAAAATTCTTCATTGCTACACCAAAAGACTGACAAGCAATGGAGTTAATCCATTACAAAGTACCTGAAGTGAACTTTCTTAGACTTTAAGAGAGTCGGTTGAATACTCTCCCCTGCACATGAATATGGAGAGACATACCCTTCAGTTTTCATCTGCTTCTCTTCTACATGGTTGTGAATGAATTTTAAGCAGCTACGAAATTTCTATCTAGGTTCTGGAGGAGCCAAGGGTTGTGAACTAAGAGGCGACGCTTCTGCCGCTTGCTCCTGGGTGGGGAAGAGAACAGCCTTTTTCTCAATGATGATTGAGAATCGGTTGGATCCGCCAAAGCTGTCGATGGACTTCATGTATTCGGAGGCATTGTTCTCTATGATCAAAGCATCCTCAAGCTCTCGCACAATGTTGGCCATGCTCGGCCTGTAATCCGAGAAGTTCTCAATGCAGGCCAGCGCCACTTCCACCACCCGCCACATTGCCTCTGCATGGTACATTCCCTTTATGTTTGGATCCACAATTTCCTCAATCTTTTGTTCCCTTATGTAAGGTTTGGCCTGCATGACAATGTGATTCTGTTAGCATGTTATTATTGAGGTACGAACAACATTGACATATTTGACGATTTGAAAGAAGCCAGGAGATATTAATAGTTAGACCGACGATGTAAAATGCGTTTGCAAGTAATAAGATTAATCTGACAATATTGTGGCCACTGGATTCAGAGTAAAAGACGCATCGGATCCCATTAGAGCTACACCAAAATGGCACTTCCCCTCCTCATATCATGTAACCAGAAGAGAAAAGACACCTTTGCTTTCCTAATACTTTGTGAATTTAATTAACTCTGCCTCAAGTATGAACATGCAACTATTAGCAGAACGATCAAAAATCCACACGAACTCTCTTGGGGTCATTAATTGAATCAATGGGGGACAAAACGACATTTGACCTGATGGAATGGTTGGATAGTCTAGCATTATGAGATTAGCGTATAAACATAAGGAAACTTGTAAGCTCTCAGCTTCTGAATATGCATACCCTCATCTCAACTGATGAGTTCAGCAGCTGAAAGACTGAAAATGTAAAGAAGAGAAGTATAGCTCTTAATCACAGCAGACTTTGGCAGCAGAAAAGAGAAAGAGAGGGGGGTGTAAATGGAGTCAAATTCAGCATTTAAACCTCAACCAACAGAATAATCAAGTTAAACAGTAGTTCTACTTTTGTCAGCTCTACAAATTTTGTTGATTCATCGTTCCACAAATAAAAGATTTGGTGCAACAACTGTGCATACTTTGGGCTGACAGCAGAGGTAAAAGAGATTTTTCAAGCTAATCTGCATAAAGTAGATGAAGTTTTTCAGTTTCTAGCAACCAAGATCTTAAGTTATAAAGCATACCCATTCAACCAAGCTCCATTCGTTGCGCGGCCTGTGTATGTTTAGAGGCTCTCGACCACTTAAGATTTCGAGTAGAACCACACCAAAGCTGAAGACATCACTTTTTGCTGATAAATGCTGGGTTGAATAGTACCTGAATCATCCAAGCATCAACATACTGCCAATCAATTTCTGTAAGGACATTACCACATGATGCCTAAAATGGATAAATGATGTGCTACGCATCCATGCTTGACACTTCTTGTTCAGACTGTCAAGATCACACTAGGACATCCCACAAAGATATTTGATCATGACCAGTCCTGACTCTTCTTGTTGATGGAAAACTAACGTAACCTAACCCAAAGAGTGAAATGAATAAGAGAGCTTACTCTGGATCTAGGTACCCCGCAGTCCCCCTCACTTCAAGAGAAGCACCGCTATCCCCTTCTTGCGGTGCATACTTGGAGAAGCCAAAATCTGCAACCTTGGCATTCATGCTTTGATCCAGGAGTATATTGCTCGATTTGACATCTCTGTGGATGACGCAACGCCCGGAGAAAGTGTGGAGATGCATCAAACCTGAGACAGGAAAAGAAACAAGGGAACGACTGTTTGAGGTGATGGTAGTGAACAGATTCGCGAATAAAGTACGTTAACACGTTCATTTTCTGGGGAATTCTCTTCCCACATTTCCTTATCAGCAATGAGATACTATTTTATTCTACAAGCCAGTTCCGATTGTTGGGATTATCATCGCTGCCGTACTGCCACTTTGTTATTCCATAGGAAAATGTTTTAAACAGTATCAGATACCATTCACTGGGTGGTCGCACCTAATTCTTCAGGAATGAGCATGTCGAGGCACTATACTACTAGAAAATTCCATGTTAGTTTGGCCACGCGTCCAATCTTTTCACACATCTTTCAGGCATTCAGCTTTACTGATGTATAACTGCAACTGTTAATATGAGTCACGCAAAGAAGGTCCAGCTTCATGAAGATATATACCCTGCACAATCCTACAAGTCTCACGTGTTTTCCACACGGCCCTAGTATTACTAAATTCGAGTCTAAGTGTCTATAGAACCTTAGTCGCAGCTATTCCTCCTGTAGCTTATAAAGTACGTAGACATTGCAGCAATGGTATCAAATATTGACTACGTTTCCAGCAATACCAAAATGAACGATCAGTTGTTTGAAAAAAGCTGTAGTGTGTGTGTAAACCTTGATTTTTACCCTTGGCAAATCATTTTCAATTTAGAACTGATGTATCCTTGCAATGTTTAGTCGGTTAATGAAGATTTGAGTTTATGTTAAACTCCTATCTAGGACCAATCTTAAGTACAAAAGCGAGTTATTCTAGACGTATAAGCTTATGTTCTTTATTCTGATAACCAAACATAAGACCAATACAAGAGAAGAAAAATCTTAACAAGAGGACAGTCCTCCCGAGTTTCTCACCCCTCGCAGCTCCAAGAGCAATAGAAAGTCGGGTTGGCCAATCCAAGATCTTTCTCTTTGAGGCCTCACCTGCCCAAAAGATCATTGATAGTTAATTATGCATGTGAGTCACCAATTCAAAAGAGTTTTGAAGAGAAGTACCGTAAAGGCGATCTTGCAGAGAGCCATTGGACATGAAAGGATAGACGAGGATTTGCTGGTCATTCTCGCAACAAAAACCGAGCAGAGGGACCAAATTTTCATGTCTAATCGCCGAAAGAAGATTTAGCTGCAATAACAATTTTTTAATGAAGTTTGACTTGTACGCAATCCACATCAAAATGGTAATCGTTTTTCCAACTGCTAACAGTCCTTCACTGTTTGGATGGACAAAGCACGGAAAATTACCTCATTCTCGAACTCGCGAGTTCCTTGAGTTGAGGTGGCTGATCTAACCTTTACTGCAACTTCTTGACCATCATACAGAGTACCACGGAACACAGATCCAAAGCCTCCTTCACCTATAAGAGTCTTATATTTCTGGGTAGCGGCCTCTATGCACTGCAAAGTAAATGTCTGAATGCATATGGATTTCAACACCAAATCCTCTTTGCTGGGTATTGAGGACACAGCATCTGCAATTTCAGTTAATTCTCGTTCAGAAACCAATCAACTTGACAAGAAGAGCTGATCCAAAAACACTGAATTGACATGTTTGTCGAACTCAACACATTAGTTAATTAACTAGTCCAGAAAGTCTAATCCACAAGATTGCTACATTGAATGAATCAAGTTCTTTCCTATTTCCAAAACTAAGTATTCAAATGCACTGAGTACAAGGGGAAATCAGAAAAGCAACTCACTTTTCTTTATTATGGATCCCTTCATATCAGATCTCTTGAACGCAAACTTTCGTCTGTAAAGGTAAAAGATAAGGATCCCCAAAGCTATAATAAGGACAGATCCAATTGCAGCTGCAACAATGACAAGTTCCCTTTTGGATTTAGATGATTCCACGCCTGTGCATATTCCATGACTGTACAAGCAGGCCAACAATTGGAACCATCTCATCCTTTTGTCTGCAACATCAATACTTTAAAATGCCAGTTTTTAAGGAGAAGAATAGTCATACTCTGTGGTCAGTTTCAAGTCGTTGAGGCTAGCTGGAGAAGCTTTGATTAAATGTGGATTGCAGCCGAAATATCTGGAAGAACAGGGTTTCCATGTAATAACTTGAGGGCAATATGATCTCCAATAAGACAGAATATTATCAAACAAGAATCAGATCACGATGGAAAATGAACGAAAGGACTCACAATGTTGTCAAATTGGGCAGCGAAAAGAGGGATTCTGGAATCGGAGCCGTGAGGTCATTTCCACGTACGTCTCTGATAGATAATTTTAACCGGCCAGTCAACAATGGGCACACAAATTTTAGGAGAAAATAACTTATTGAGGAAAAGGAAAATAATATCAAGCCTAAGAGATAACTTACAGTGATCTCAACGAGGAGGATGCCAGAAATGATGGAATTTGGCCAGTAAAAAGATTGTAGCTAAGATTCCTAGAACGAATCAGAACTGCAAATGTTAAACTGCTTGGACAAAGATGCCATACTTAAAGCAACCACACGAGAACACAAGAAGCAGAAAGAATTGAGGGACTTGATCCTTACACTTCATTCAAGTGCACTAGCGTGGTAATGTTGGGAGGAATCGAGCCGCTAAGATGTTTCGAAGAAAGATGTCTGAAATTACCACATATAACAATTTGTATCAGTAAGGAGAGTCAGTGAAAGGAGAAGCTCCATCTGTCCTGTTCAAATGCCAGAACAACTTGAAATGTATGAGGCAACAAAATAACGTCAAATAGATCATCAAGCATGTTAGGGAGACATCTTTTGATGAAGCCAAAAGCAGACTTACAGCTTGGTCACAACCGAGGAGCCGCTAATGTTGTCACAAACCAGGCCTTGCCACGGAATCGGAAGGCATGGGTCACCCCACCAAGTCGACAAAACCTTACTCTCAATATTACTCTGCCAAAGCTCCGTTTTCACATTCATCATCACATCCACTGAAGAGACGAAGCCAAACCCATGAACAAAAATATCATCCTAAGAGTCAACAAATATGTCAAGCTGGAGTTGAGTACCGACTCTGCTTATAACTTACCATCTCCTTGCGCACTTTCTTGGGACCATGAGTGCACTTGCAGTATCTCATAGGCATTGCAAATGGGTCCGAATATGACAGACTTATTGGAGACCTTAACCAGTGTCAAGTTTAAAGACCCCCCTGCCGTCACATTCAGGGCAACTTCACGGTAGGTAGACCCTTTACCCTGTATGTCAAACCCATCCCATGTCTTCTCACTGTTGACGTATATGTCAAACACTCTTTCCCCAGGCCGAGTGCC
This sequence comes from Eucalyptus brandiana, assembly GCA_014182725.1. Taxonomy (NCBI): domain Eukaryota; kingdom Viridiplantae; phylum Streptophyta; class Magnoliopsida; order Myrtales; family Myrtaceae; genus Eucalyptus; species Eucalyptus brandiana. The sequence continues at coordinate 9,891,857 of CM024676.1, forward strand.
GCTGTTGAGCTCCAGAAAGTAGAGGAAGATTGTGTAGTTGTGTTGTTGTGTTTCAAGGTCATTGCTCAGAAGAACCAATCGGTCTGAATTGGCCATTGCTGTCTGAAGGACTTTGATGGGTACTCTTGTGGTGTTGAAATTTGTGGTGCCATGGATGATTCCACCAATCGCGCCTGCTTCTGATTTCCAGATTCTGTCACTTGGATCATCGGGGTACCTGAAAATTAAGCAGAAGAAGAAAAGTGGTGCATTTGAACACTGGCCCACACGAAATAAGAAACGACGGAAATGTGATTGGAATTTACTATGAGCAAGAGCTGATTACTGACAAATATTCTCCACCAAATTTTCGTAGCATTTGACTAAATCACTGTGGTGCAGTGACGAAAGGAAATAAGGGAGCCTTAGTTTTGGCTCCAAAACTGTTGCCAGTTTGACTAATCTACAACACTTGTTTTGTTCTGAAGTTGTCTGGAATTTGTCTTGATTTGTAGTTGTACTACTGTGTTGTTTCTCTCATGTATATCTTCGAAAATGAATGAGAATGTTAGTTCCAGAAAAAAAAAAAAAAAAAAAATGATTCCTATAATTTGTGCTGCGATCACAGGCTCTTGAGGGCATCATGTCAATCCTATCTCACTAGATTAGTCAAAGACAAGTCATCATTGTTGATAAGACATTCAAAATAGTTTATTTCCTTATCATCTAGCTTTTAAGAGATACCGTCAGATAAAAATTAAATTAATAACATCACGCTTCTTATGGATTTCTTAGGAAGTCGAACCATTTCATTTTCAGACTTCGGACATGGATATTTGTCCTTTTGGAAGCCTATGTTTCACATGGTCACAGATATGAAACCCTAACATCTCCCTAACAAGGGAAATTGGACGGACAATGTCTTATCTTCCTAAAATTGCAAAGACACTACCATGTTATCTGAAAATACACTCTTACACGTTGTCTAGTCCTATTCGACTCAGAATTGTCATGGAAAAGCTCTCAATTACGGACCATGACATGGAGGAATCTTGTTGACCATAGTATACAACAAGGGAAAATGAGAAAAAAAAAATGCATTTTCTCTTTTACTAGTTTTTCTTTTTTGTCGGAAAAGAAGAAATCTCATTACTCACTAATTTACAAATACTTAAGCAAAGATTATGTGCTCCTACAATTTTGGCATTTCCTCTAGGTTTTAAAGAACTTCTAATTTCACTCCTACTTTAGTTTTTTTCTGCTTTCAACCAAGGAAAAAAAATCACTTTGAACTTTTCATTGTGCTGAATCTTTTGGAAACCATCACTTTTGATTTGCTAAAATGTTTGGTACGGTTCAATGTCGCATAACATTTGCCATGTGATAGATTCAAGGGGAGTGGTACCAAAAAGTAGAAAGCCCTACCAAATTTTATACCTTAAGATTGGGATTACTAGTGAAGTCACATTAAAGTCAATGTAAGTGCTCACTTAACGGACTTTAGATCTTTTATGAAATGCAAATTATACTAACAAGTACATAGATATGTTTTATACTAAATAATAATTTGTTTCCAAAATATAGCGTCAAAATGTAGGGAGAAGTTTAGTAGGAAGAGAACGATTGAATATTGCATGGTATACGGTCAGGTAGATTGGGATTATTTAACTTTAAGAGGATAAATAAATAGAGTTAATGAACCCTCAAATCAAGGAAAATTGCACCATAAGTCCTACACTCTATTTACGGAATGTAATTGAGTCCTTAACATTTCAATTGGTTCGGTCAAGTTAAAAACATTTACGAAAAAAAAAAAAGTTTAATCAAGTCCTAAACCTCTTAATTAATTCAATAAAAGTATCAACTTTATCAAAAAATGCAATTAAACCCTAAAATCATGCTGAAAATTGTAATTTGGATATGCCATGTCAGCACTTTTTAAGTGAGACATATGCAGTTTTAAGTATTATTCCATTGACTGGAATTGATTACTATTTTGGAGAATTTTTAGAACTTAATTGAAACAATTTAAAGGTTTAGCACTTGATAACCCTCCGTATACAAAATATAGGACTTCCCGTGCAATTCTTTTCCTTAAATAATGTTAGTGTCATTTGAATTAAAATGTAGGATATAAACCATTCAATGTAACTTTCACACTAATTAGTAATTTGTATTTCAGTGATTGTCATGATCGGAGTAAATCAACTCAAAAGTGGTCACACTTCTTTGAATAGATCTACATCATTCAAAATATTCTTCATTGCTTCGTAATCATATCTCTAAATATTCTTCATTGCTTCGTAATCACATCTCTTATTGATTGCATCGAGATTTATTGTTCTTTATTGAGCAATTTGCTATTATATCCCCTTAACTTTGTCTTGTTTTAAATTTAAAAAAAAAATCATTAAGAGCCTCAAGTCTTGGATGATTCAGTCGAGATTGATTTGGGGCCGAAATTGGATGAGATGCATGAATAAACATACCTGATGTCTTCTCCATTACTCCCCAGGTTCACCCTCTTTATCAACTTCAGGACGATACTTGAATCTCCATTCAAGTAATAATCTGAATCACTGTTCAAAGGCCTCAGCTCAAGCTGTGAAATGTATGGATCACCTTCCCTTTTCGACAAGCAAAAGTCCACATGGTCATTCCGTGCCTGGAAAATTCCCTCCACCGCTGACTCGTTCCCCGAGCTCGACGCCGAGCTCACCTGAGCAATCTGCGTGACCCCGATCAAGATATCGAACGAAGACGGTGCCAACGAGTCTCCGGAGAAGAAACCACCCCTTACAAGGTAGTCCTGACCAAGCCTGGTCGTTAAGCTGTAGCAAACCTTCCCCGGGCCTTGTATGTCGAAGGTCCGGATAGAATTGCCCTCGCTGTTCTCCACCGGCCTAGATATTTCGTGGCATGTTTGCCTGTCTGGGAAATAAAGGTCGTCAGTCGTCCAAACGATCCCGTTCGCGTCCGTCGAGTTTTGTTGCGCACAGCAGCTTAAGCTCACAAAACCTGCATCCAGTGAGCAAACATTCGTGCCCAATTTATTTCAGTTAAAGTTGTTTGGAATTGGAAATGAAACGAGCAGATCTGTGTCTTGAAATTATTTGGATCCTTGTTTATCAGTAAAACCTCGCAGCAAGAGACTTAAACTCTTTATCGGTTGAAGCCAATAATCAGATTCCTAATCATAAGTGATTAATTAAAACCAAAACTCGAGCAGACCAATTTCTTCACAGAAACTTCCCAGCGACCCACCAGATTATAAAATAATCGACCTCGAATCGCGAGCTCGTACAGTAATATCAACTTAGTGACATTTCGCGTGACATTTGACTGCACTCAACATTGCCTATACTGAATAACCTAGGAAAGACTACTTTCATTCTAGAACAGAAACATTGGCACTCTCATGTGGATGAATACTTTCTATAGCAGCGATTGTTCATAAAATTGAAAACTTACAAAACTAAATAAAAACAAGAAAGATGAAGGGGAAACTAAGGTTAACTCACCGTTTTGGGCAGAACTTGATTGAACAAGTATGAGAAAGCAGAAGACAGCAAGATTGACCAACCGCAGGCCCCAAGTGCCCAACCTCTCCATCATCCTCTCACGCTAAGCATGAGCCACCACTCCATTGGAACATCAGATTCATGACCCAAGATCAGCTCACCTCTAACAAGCTTTCCATATCAAGTTCTACATGATCCAATCACTCCACCATGATCCAAATCCTGCCCTTGCTTAGAATTCCTGGAGGGCCAGGTCAAATTCACAAACTTTTTCCCGATTTTCCAGATCCGAAAGGGCGAAAAACAGATCGATCTGGTCACCAGAAAGATTGTTCAAGCATGGCCTGTGACTTCCAACGGCAGAACCATCTCGCCTGATGAAACGGCATTGAATATGGCCGGAGTATGGAGAGAGGAAGGAGCTTGATGAAAAGGGTTTGACTTCAAAATGTGGGAATTGCAGGAACGGAGGGAGGAAGATGAGAGAGAAAGAGAGAATTATAATAATCAGAATGCACTAAATTAATAATCGTATGCTAAGGTTTTAATAATTGTGTAATTTATTGACCAATCTTGGTGCGTCATTGGAGTAGAGGCGTCATTGGATTAGAGGCGGGGAAGTTATGTGGGTATTTTACAGAGCTTGGAGGGAAATGGTTGGGCGGACCAACCTTTCGTCCTCGTCCCTCTTCTTGTCTGTTACTTTCGACACAACATCAAGGAAAGAAACCAGATTTCTTTAGTAAAGAATTCTGTACTAGCTAAAACCGTGTTAGATGTTTAGAATTTTTCCTTTGAAATGGCTGACTTCCAGCTTTCGAGCCTTTGTTAATATTCTATGCACAGAAAGCTCTATCTCTTTTGGCACGTCAGGGTTTGGAAAATGGTGCCTCCTCATAAAAAGAATATAGGTATAAAAATTATCATATTTGCCTATATTCTTCATATATATCCCCGGGAATTCTCCACGAAGTTTTTATGAGAGTTTCGTATAAATTTGTTATAGGTATTCATCGGATTTTACAAATAAATTTGAAATAAACTCAAAATACATCATTTTAAACTTTTAACGAAGGTTATTCCAGTAAAAAAAAAAAAAAAAAACTAGTATTTTTGCCTTATAAGACCAATACAAGAACACCATTCATAACTTTACTTCTTTTATACTGATTTATTACACAACTCTCTTTCCTAAATGTAAGAAAAAAATATTATCTAAGGATGCATTTTTTGCTTGAAAAATGAATAATTTAGTAAATATTTTTCAAAAAGCAATCATTTGAATACTTATAAAAATGAATTAATGAAAAATATTTTCACCATTCACGAAATAGTTTAGACATAAATTGTTATCAATTATAAAAATACCATTCATTAGCTAATAATTTCAAGAGATCGTTTTTTATAAAATAAAAAAAGTATATCTTCTAAATGATTTATTTTTTACAAAACAAATGGAACATAAATCTTTAGTGAAGAGGGTTTTACAATTTGCCCCCCTCCTTGCTTTATAATTTTGGCTTTGTCACTTGATTACGATAATGTGTTATAAAGTTGTACGGTATACAAGGTGTTCAACTGAAGTCAAGCAAACATTTCCCCCCTTTTCCGGGAGGTGTCATTAGATTATCATATCCTTGTGCATGCAATACCTCAAAACAAAAAAAAAACAAAAAAAAAGTTTTCTTATCAAAAAAAATTTTCATTCATTACCAAAATAATACATGAAAAGATCCCTAGGAAATCTCAAAAGTCACCATAAGAAGACAAGCCCATAAAGTTTCAAAATAAACCAAAAACTAGAAATCAAAGTATATCATCCAAGCGTGGCCGGTAGTGATAATTGTACGATCATCCTTCATGAACATATCTGTGACTACATCCAAAATCAATCAACGAATCACAAATCATTATCAATGATGAGCACACACCAAGATCTCTAACTGTGGTTGCAGCTCTCGTCTTTCGATAGTATGCATCTAAGTCAACATCCCCAACATCATCACCGTACGAAGACAACATAAACATATTAAACAAGTTCAAATTTGACACTCGAAAGAGCGAGCCCTTTTAGCAAGTATGAGACAACAAAGCTTTTAATAAAAACATGCAAATTTGACACTAAGACTTATGTAAACATCATTGTAACTAGAGGTGAAGTACTTGTTCATTATAACTTCTAAATCTAGACTTAGATCAGAGAGAAAAGTTCTCGAATATAAGATTAGAAAACCAAAGTTCCCAAATCTAAAACTAGATTAGAAGAGTAAGGAAAGAAACAAAAGGAAATAAAAGGAAAAGCAACTAGGGAAGGGACGGCGAGATGTAAGGCAATCCCTCCCTAACAGAAATTGAAGAAACGAAAAAAGCCTAAAACTTGGAAAGGGAGAGAGAGGCAAAAAAATGTTGAAGCATAAATAAGATGAATTTTTGACTGGCTTTAGAAACCTAACAAAGCTATACAAAAGATTAATGCAAAAGTTAAAAATTACACATTATAAACAATAATTTCCCATTGTGACATATTAGAAATAGAGTTTCTAGCCATTAGACAATTTTTCTTCCATTACTTTCCTTTCCTAACAAAGATTAACAAGGAGTCTTACCTTCCCCACCAAAGAGGCCCCTAAGGTCCCATCCAAACTTTTCTTTATGGGTGAGTGGGAATACAGGAAGTGACATAGCGAGATCTCTCACCCTAAGGGGATCTCTTACCCGTTTCTTCTCTTTTGAACCTTTTAAGGACCTACTTATGGCCATATCTCTCACTTTCCGATGTGACATTAATTAACATATCATCAGCTTGACTTATTGAATAGATGAATCTAATTAACCTCTCAATATCTGAAGATAAATTTGTTAGGTCCAAACGGGCAGCCATGAGAAGGTGAATTAATTTTTCAAGTGAAAATTAGAATTGTACAACTAACCCCTTTTCTTAAATTAGATTCCACGTGCAAATGAACTAGCAAGCGGGAATCAAAGAATTTAGGGAAAAAATTGCGAGCAAGATTTACAGATATAGGTTCTGCTTTAGGGTACTTACTCCTCTTGTCCAACCCTAGCAGTCCAAATAAGCTTAAATGCACTAGTTCAGCGAAAAATTCAAATATCCTCTAGTTGTAAGTGTAAAACATGTTGCAAGGCAAAACTCAACTCCTTCTAAAGCAATCTTGTTATAGACTAGGTAATAATTGGACCCTCCAATATTATTCTCATATCTTGTTCACACAACACAGTAGAGTCCCTCTCCTAAAACTAAGCCACACACATCTAGGGGACAATTGTCCAAAAAGTCCTAAATTTGTTGTACGACAATCAATTCGGTCCTAAACTTTATAATTATACCAATTTAATGTTAAATATTTTGACAATTTACCAATATAATCATAAACATTTTAATTATATCAATTTAGCCATAAACCTTTCAAAGATATACCAATTTAGTCCTCAATCTTTTAACGAATTATCAATATACTCTTTCCGGCTAATTTGAAATGAAAATCATTAACGTAGTGGTCTAGTCAGCATCAACCATCCCATTTGACGCAACCGGTGTTGACGTGAAATTGTGCTTTAATTTTTTTCAAGATTTTTTAAATATTTCTATTTTCCTTTTTCTTTTCCTTTTTTAGTTCAAAGGGCCGGCGATCCTTGCTAGGCCCTGGGCGATGGTCGCAACCCTCACGATCTAGCAAGAGCCCTCATTGTGGCCTGCTGCATCACTTATGACAACAAGAGCTAACTAAACTGCCATGTTTGCAATTTCTAGCAAAAATTAATCGAAAAGACTATATTGGTAATTCGTTAAAAGCTTTAGGAGTAAATTGGTAAATCTTCAAAAAGTTCAAAACTAAATTCACAAAAATAAAACGTTTAGGACTGAATTGGCAAATAGACAAAAGGTTTAGAATTAAAATAGTTTAACTGAAAGATTAAGGATTAGCTTGGCTGTCGTACAATAAATTTAGGACTTCTTAGATCTGACCTAGACATATATCTTTACTCTAAAAACAAGCACTCCTCTATGCTTCCAAATGAATTTAACACTTTCGCTAACTCTTAGGATCAAGCACTTAATTGACCCAGCGAAGACACAGACCTCAAAGAACGCTCGGTCTTCAATTTCTCTTATTTCACGCGTTCACTAGCGACTGGCATTGTTCTGCTCGTCATGTGGTCTTCTTATAGTCCTCCAAATGCGAACGTTGAGCTTGAATACAATAGTTGTCATGTCCATCTATATCTATAAATGGGTAAAAATCTCGTCGAAATTCCATTGTGAAACACGTGTAGATCTTCAATCAATGTGAACAGTCAGACAACCCTTCTATATATGACCACTTTGAGCACATCTGTACATCAATCTCCAGATGAAATTAGTCCGTGATTTTTGCCGCAGTACACTACGACATCCGTAGTTTATGGACATTAGTCGGGTCTTATAAGTTGACAAACCAGCGGTCATGAAATCTAACGGATAAAAATGCCAGATTGACATAATTAACCATTCCATTACTACTTCTATGCTATCTTGATTGCCAACGAAATTTTCACCAAAATAGCATTTTTCTTTTTGTTTCATATCAACAGTAATTTCAGCTGCACTTTTAATCAAATTGATTGAATACTTCAATAAATTGTGTGATCATTTGGATCTTATTGGGGATGTTTTTTGACGAAATTTAAGGACGCGGGGTATTTCGGAAAATCTAATGGGAAATCTTGTTCACCATAGCTGCCTCGAGCGTTTTAGTACACAGTAGAGATGATGGACAAGATGGGGAAAGGTGTAGCCTGTGAGAGCACTTGGGTCAACCCATACTTATATTTTGGGGCTCCTTGGAGTCTTCGTTTTCTATTAGACAAACTTAGGGAAACATTGAAAATAGCTAAAATAATAAGAGATTCCCTCCAAGGCACACCCAATAAGGAAAAGGCTGGAAAGCTGATGATTGGGTAGGTATCTTACGCCTTATTCATTAATAATTATCGAAGTTTGGACTTTTATGATCAAGCGTATCTAGACGTTTTAGATGGAATCTTATATGGTATATACCGACAGTGTAAAATTCTATTTTATGTCGATCAAAGCACTTGTTCAAGTGGGTGGTCGATGAACATGAATTTGAACATGCATCTTGATCATAAGCTCGTTGAGCAAAGAAAAGTTTAAGCTGGCGATTCTTCGTTGATAAGTTCTTTTTTAAATTGAATGATTTTTTTTTTCTAATATAGTGACGAAACAAATGGGATACTCCTATAAAAGCCGCCCACGCTATATTTCTTCATTTTGGATTGTCATGCCCATGTTTTTAAATTGAAGGGGAAGTTGCCTAATCAATTATATTCAAACACATCCACCACATGTAAACTAAAACAAAAGGCCAAATAATGTAGCTTAGGTTATGTATCAAGCAATGTATCTTTCCCTGCTTACAAAAAGAGTCGTTGAAATATTCGAAGCATGAACTAATTTTTCAATTTAAAATAGAAATAATAAAGAAACAGATGACCCCATAGATATTGTTTAATTTGCCAAGGGAAATTACCAAAAAGTCATAAACTTATTATACTTATACTAATTTAATCCTAAATATTTTAATTGTGTCAATTTAGTCTTAAATCTTTTGACAATTTGTCATTTGAGTCATAAACATTTTAATTGTGCCAATTTAGTCTTAAATATTTTGATAATTTATTAATTTAGCCATTCCTTCCTATGTGGCACGCGGAGTTGTTTTCTAATTTTGTTAATTTTTCTGAACTTTTTCTTTTCCTTTCTTTTCAACTTTTGGCTTGCAAAAGTCATTGACCACAGGCGAGGGCTAATCCCCTCGCCCAAATTCAAGTGAAGGTCGTGACCCCCCTGTTGGCAGGCAAGGGCCCAAACTAGGTGAGGGTGGTCAGGAACCTTCGTGCCCTTGTCGGCCAAGTGTTGGAAAAAAAAAAAAAGAAAATAAGAAGGTATTTTTAAAAAAAAAAAGCTTTAAAAATGCAAAAAAAAAAAAATGTCAGCATTGGCATTTTTAGGTTAAAATTAATTGAAATGATTAAATTAACAAATCATCAAAAAGTTTAGGACTAAAAAGGCAAATAGTCAAAAAAAAATTAGTATTAAATTGATATAATTAAAAAATTTAGGACTCGAACTAGTAAATTATCAAAAAGTTCACTACAATATTGACCAAGTTGAAAGATTTAGAACTAAATTGCTACAAGTGCAATAATTTTAAGACTTTTTGGTAATTTTTCTAGTTTGCAAAGAATAATTTATATTTGGAAAAAAATCAAAGAAATGCCCTTTGACTATTCATGTCTAATACATATCTCGGTAATATTATAGGATAAACGAGACGCGCGGACACTGAGTCTGTAAGCTTTGGCGAAAGGGACACTTAAGTGCCATAACTTACAAAGGTACACTTAAGTGCCACTTTTAAGAAAAACGGATCACTTAAGTGTCAATCCGGCGAGTCCGGCCAAAATGTCGACGTGGCACTTTTAACGGCGAGCTCAAAATGACGCCGTTTTGCAGGCGACGTGGCCAAAAACGGGCGTCGTTTTGGGCGACGTGGTTAAAAAAAAAATTAAAAAATTAATTAAATTAATTTTAAAATTAAATTTAGTTAAAATATTTAAAAATAATAATTTTAAATTAAATTTAGTTGAAATATTAAAAAATTAATAACTAAAAAATTTAAAAAAATTTAAAAAATTTAAAAAAATTTAAAAAAATTTAAAAAAATTAAAATTTTTTAAAAAAAAAAAAAAAAGGAAAGGGGGAGGTGGCTGAGGGATTCCCTCAGCCACCTCCGCCGTCTTCATCGCCGCCCGCCGCCCCCCCGCCGCCGGAAGGGCCGGCGACGACGACGGGGCGGCGGCGGAGGTGGCTGAGGGAATCCCTCACCGCCCCCCCTTTCCTTTTTTTTTTAAAAAATTTTTTTAAAATTTTTAAAATTTTTTAAAATTTTTAAAATTTTTTTAAATTTTTAAATTTTTTAGTTATTAATTCTTTAATATTTCAACTAAATTTAATTTTAAAATTAATTTAATTAATTTTTTAATTTTTTTTAACCACGTCGGCCAAAACGACGCCGTTTTGGCCACGCGCAACGTGCAAAACGGCGTCGTTTTGAGCTCGGGTTCGCCATTCGCGGAAAAGTGCCACGTCGACATTTTGGCCGGATTCTCGCCGGATTGGCACTCAAGTGATCCGTTTTTCTTGAAAGTGGCACTTAAGTGTACCTTTCGTAAGTTATGGCACTTAAGTGTCCCTTTGGCCAAAGTTATGGCACTTGAAGCGTTCTTTTGCCGATAAACTGATTTAGCTAATATATCTGATTTAGCCTGTATTTATGATTGAAAGTTAGAAATATATCTGACTTAGCTAATATATCTTGAACTATAGGATCAACTAAATTGGCATGAAACCATAGAGCTTTTTTACCTGAAAATAAGTAAATTTTCATAACTTATTTTCAAGAGTGGGGTGCATTTAAAAATTTTTCCTAGTTGGGATATAATATATTAAAACAAGACATAAATTTTGAGAATCTTGTTAATAATGTCCTTTACATGTAAGAAGTAATCGATATCTCGTTAATTAAACTTAGTTCCCAGAAACTATTTCACTTTATATATATCTTTCGAAGTATCAACTTCTTAGTTCTACATAAATATTACCAAATCCTTAAATCTGCCGAAGTTCCTGTTGAAGGTATAGTCTTCCCTTATCTATATTAATGTCAAATTATTCTTTTGGCCAAAGAATAGAGAAACCCATTCTTTTGATTTCTTGCCTATGATATTCTTAATTGTTTTTCCTATTATTGACAGCAAAAGTCTGGATAATCATTTTGTTCAAATAATGCATTTATCTACACGAAATAAAAAACAAAGAGGACCTCTTTTTTTTAAGAGATGTCAATCCTTTTTTTCACTTCCTCAAATATCATAAATTATTTATTTTACACATAGGATCTTCATCCATTGGTAATCTAAAATATTATGGGCCAATCAATCTCATTCTTGATAAAAAAAGTATAAATTTACTTAACCATAGTTTTTTTTTTTTTTTGGTCGAATACTTAACCATAGTTCACTAAGTCATTTCATGAATAACTTACTAGACTTTTTTAAAATTTCCCTAAAAACAATGTGTTTATGAAACCACATTTAACTGTTCATTTGTTTTTAATTGTTTTTACCAGGACTTTTGCATGGGAAGATAAAGACTACATGCATGAACAAAGCATTTTTTTTAAATGATGCTAGTTATAGAGATAACAATTTGAACGAAGTTTTCACGTGGCATTATTCTTACCTTTAGTTGGCACATTGTGAACCAGCCCACTGTTTTTCTGGAACATTTTCATGGTTTGTGCGTCAAATATACATGAATATGAGACTAGGGGTAAGCATCTAGTTCGACCCAGGAATTGGACTGAACTAAACCTAATCAGCCGATTCTAATCTAATTTCCAGTCCAACTCCTGATTCAGCACCCGGTTCAGTTCTCGGAAATAACCAGTCAAGCTCCCGATTAAGGGAGTTAAACCCACTCAAAAACTGGGTATTTTGAACCTATTTTAGAAATTCAAATCCTTAACTTACTTTCTCATTTCTCAAATTGCCACCTCTCTCTCATTTGTCAACTCAAATCGACCTCTTTCTAGTCTCATAGGCCTGTCTATCTTTCTCTCTCTCACAAGTCTAACCTTACACCGGTCATCATCTCCTCTCTCTCTCTATCTCACGGGCAGCGACCTCATCTTGATGTGGACCACCTCTATCCAAAACAAGGTAGTTTTTGCCTAATTTTTTCAATTTTCTAGATTTTTTGTCCTTTTTTGTAATTTCTTTCTTGTCACCGTTCATCTCCTTCCTTCCTCAGGTTACCGTCTGGCGTCCGTCCACATTGCTCAAGCTCCGTTGCCGTGAACCTCTCCTTCCCCTAGTTGCTACTGGCCGCCACCGCCGTTGCGCTCGCTCACTTGCCGAACCCCCATTCCTGCCGTAACCATATAGACCGGTCTCAATCGGCGTTGTTCGTCCCTTGCTCTGTTCATGCTCTTGACTCGCTCGGCCACAGCTTCACTTGCGCTCATACATTGCCACCCGGACCTCCACCGCCGCGCCATGACCTTGGACAACCCTTCTACAACCTCAACTCGTCACCGTGAGAGTGCCGCGTAGCTCGGGCGACCGTAGACGCGGGGTCACCTGAAGCCGACGAGGTTAGATCCGAGCTTAGCAAAGTTGAAGATGATGTCCTCGAATCATGACCATCGCATAGATCTGGGCGACTCAGCAACATTCGGTAGCAGTCAAGCAAGGGCTGACAAAACCCCGCCGGAGATCCAAGCGGTAGTGGACTGCGACGAACGAGAGTTGGAGAAGCTTTGGACGGGCGATCGCGAGGTCGAAGACGATGAACTGGAAGCACGAGGTTGAAGACGATGCATATGAACCAAAAGCACACAGTTGAAGATGATGCCATGAATCTATAGACACGAAAAAGAAGGAAAGAAAAGAAAAAAAAATTCAAAGAATTTGATGTGACGGTGTCATGCCGTTATTATGCCACGTAGAAGGATGAGTTATAGCAATTTCTGGAAAAATTAAACGAAATCACTATAATAGAATTTTGTATAATTAGAATTAAATTATTCAAATTAAAAGTTTATAACTAAATTGACAATAATATAATAATTTTATGTCTTTTTAAATAATTTTTTTTAGAGAATAGCAAAACGGGTATCTCATTATAGTTCAATCATGTCTAAAAATCATATGCTTTATACACGTTTAATTTCTTTACTCAATCAACCACTGGGGTTCGCCCAGTGTGGCCACCCTTCCATATGGAAGGGGGAGGTGAGGATTCAAATCTCCACCTTCTCGGGGATGGGGGTAGGGACGCGTAAGTTTCGAGTGGGTTGCCAGACTCCCACGCCCGCAAGAGCGGGCGACAAGTAGTGTGAGTGTAAAGTAGGAATAGAGTAGGACTGACCAAAAAAAAAAAAAGTGTTTACCAAGTTCATATTGTCCTTTGGAGTTTTCCTTGTGAAATCGTATATGATAAGATTCTACTATAGTACATACATTGTGCAAATTTAGAGTTCCTAAAGGGCTAAAAGGCACTCATAGAATTTCGAATGTAGCTCTTCTCTAATTATTGCACGCTATCCTTTTCGAAAATAAATTCCCTTATTTTTGAATGCTAATCTCTTAAAAGAATTTGCATGCTGGCTATCTATCAATAGTACTTAGTAGAACGTCTAGGTATACTTTGATATGGAGTATTTAAATTAGAGAAAATACATTTGAAAATATGCCGTATTAGAAAATAAATTTTGATTGTGTACTCATACGAGAAAAAACTTTGAAATCATTAGGATTGCAAATACATTTCTATATACTTAATTAGACGTGTTTGTTTTGTGGAAAATGAATGATTTGAAACATATTTTCCAAAAAATAATTGCTTATATTGTTCAGAAAAATTAGCCAACATAAGATATTGATGACAGTCTATACCTAACTACTTTTGTGGATGGTAAAAAAAATTTCATTCATTTCTACATGATATAAGTAATCATTTTTTGGAAAATATTGTCCAAATCACCAATTTTTCATGAAATAAATGCACTCAAAATGTTTCACCTAAATCCAATCGCCGTAAACTGCTAGTCTTAAAAAGATTTTTTTTTTTTTTTTTAAAAAAGGATGCAAGACTTTTCTGGTGAGATACACTTGATACAACACTCCTCTTTTATTGCATATTTTGACATAATCTTTCCAAGTAATTTTTGTGATAGTTCAAATATAAACGATAATGATTTTTAAAAAAAAATACTACAAGTGTCATAACTTTCGCATAATATTCATTTTAATGCCACAACTTTATTTTCCAATCATTTAAGTACCAGTTTATTTGGTAAAAAAAAGTTGATCAATGTAGTGCTATCAAGATTATCTTTGTCGGAAAATCCAATATTGTGTTATTTTGTTATAAATCGGCTCATGTGACTCGCCAGAAAAATCCAATCAGCAAAAAAACAACGTCATTGGCCCTTGTTCTTGTCCCAAATTGACAAATTTGGGCCAAATTAGGGCCAAGAAGCAAGCATTAACCCTAATTCATTGAAATTTCTAGTAAAATTAGAAATGATTTACCTAATGGAGATTGAGCGAGAGCCCCGAAGAAGCAGAATCCAGGCCATTGAAGTCCATCTTGGAATCCGAGCCACTCTTGCTTTTCACCAAATTAAGCCAATTTGATCAATTATTTAGTGCAGTCAACGAGTGAAGAGAGAGAGAGAGAGAGAGTTGGTGGGTGTGTAAGTGACGATGCCGATGAATCATTCGCCACATATGGCGTCGCCGGCCGGGGCCGACGCCCGGTCTTAGGTTGCCTGAGCCGGGAAAGCTAGATTTGGGCTCGGCGACATCGGATTCGACCCCTCGAGTCCGGATCCGACGTGCAATGCACGAGGAAGAGGGTGAAGCTCAATGGCTCCATGGATCGTTGCTCGGGGGCTTCGCCCGGCAGCTTGACGGCGAGCTTGCGACAACGGGGGAGCAATGACGACGCGAGGGAGACGCCGTGATGGTGGCCTGCGGTGGCAGAGCCGATCGATTCTCGTCCCCTTGCATACGGTCGACTCCGCAGTTTTTTCTCAGATGAAGGTGCATCATTTATGTCAAGATTACCAAGTCATCTTGTCCTTTGTCCGCGTAGGACTTAATTTCCATGTCAAGAAAGATACGTAGGAATTAAAACTTCATGAAAAATAAAGCCACGTAGCATCATGGAATTCGTAATAGAAGACATTTAAATGATTATTTTTCCATTAACGTGACATTTAAATGAGCAAAAAGGAAAAAATAAATTGTGCTATTTTTTCGTTTTTGGTCAAAAATTAATGACATTTCATTATTAACTCGAAACTGATGAGCTACAAAAGGATTCTAAGTCCATACATAAAATTAACCAAAAATGATGGGGTGATTAAACACCCAATTCATCAAGAGAGAGCCAGTTCGATATGCCTTAGCGACCCAATCAGCCACCTGATTAAATTATCTCAGTTCAAAGCAGACGGTAACTCCCTTCAACTAGCCCAACAAAGTGATGCAATCCTGGATTATAGATCGCGCGGCCCATGGCGATTCGGCTATTAAAGTGAGCATTATCCGAAAGCAATTGAACTTATAGTTCTTTTCCCTTTATTGATTTTTTAGGAAATTCTATATTGCGTCTCTAATGGCTTGTTAGATCTATTTTTTTTTGTTTCCGATAACAAGTTTGGAATAGAAATCCGTTTAATAAGATAATTTTCATTTTTTTATTTCTAAAATAAATTTTTAATTTCCAAAATGAGTTTAAAATAGAAATAAGAAATAAAAACTTAATACTTTTCTACATCTAGAACAATAGTGAGAAAAAAAAAAAAAAAAAAAACGCTTTACATCATTTGTCTTTATTACTAATCGATCACCCACACCCGCCATCGCCTCTTCTTGCCAGTCGCCATATGTCATCGCCTATCCTCAACTACCTTACGTCTCTCGTTGGCCACCTTCCACCATTGGTCATCTAGGAGGGAAAAAACTTTATATCATTATCAAACGGGTAATTTTACTCAAAAATTCTATCCTGAAATAGAATTCTTATCATATGCGCATTAAACATTTTGAGGAAAAGTCAGCCAAACATATATGGGTTCATTGAAAATGGATCGCAGATAAAAAGGAGTCCGAACCCGATTTCCTCTTCCGGATCCCTCCCCTCAAACCCGATAAAAATATCGTTTCTCCTCCTTCCCCTCTCGCTATCTCCCGCTCTGCGGAATTCTCACTTCACCGTCTCCGGTCTGCACTGTCGACCGGAAAATGAGCAGCCTCGCCGGACTCCTCCAATCCTCCATTTCCGCCGCCCATCTCCCCTTCTCCGCCGCCCCATCAACTCCCCCTCCGCCTTCTTCTCTCCTCCGCACGCTCCCCTCCCGTCCCCGCCAACCCAGTTGCAGCCTCCACAGCCGCATGTCCATCTCGAGTTAGTACAGCAATCCATTCTCAAACCCCAACTTTCTTTCTTTTTACTGCGCATTGCTTTCTGGGTAGTCTTGTTTTCGCGTCGACGTGCGCCGGGTGAGTTAAAGATGGTGTCTTTGCAGGCCCTCGAGCGAGCGATTTGGCGACGGCGCGGGTGGAGGACCCGGTGGACGTGGAAGTCGCGGAGGGGTACACCGTGGCCCAGTTCTGCGACAGGGTCATCGACGTGTTCTTGAACGAGAAGCCCCGGGTGAAGGAGTGGAGGAAGTTGTTGGTGTTCCGGGAGGAGTGGGGCAAGTACAGGGACTGCTTCTACCGTCGGTGCCGCGCGCGGGCGGATGGCGAGGACGACTTGAATTTGAAGCAGAAGTATATCAATCTTTCGAGGAAGGTCAAGAAGGTATGTGAGCTTTCAATCGATGCTCTTTCTTTTGCGGTTGAACTGGTTCTTGCTTGAGGAATGATTGGGGCAGTTTTGATTGTTTGGTGTATGAGTAACTGTTGCAGATTGATGATGAGATGGAGAGGCACAATGAGCTGCTTAAGGAGGTACAGGACAGCCCGACGGATATTGGAGCTGTGGTCGCGCGGCGGCGCAAGGATTTTACGGGAGACTTCTTCAGTTATCTCAAGACACTTTCAGAAACGTGCGATAGCTTGGAAGATCGGGATGGTAATTGTTAAGAATTTGCCAGACAGGGTTTTATATAAGTGGTTTAGGACATTGATTTGTTCATGGGCATACCTCTGTTTTGATGTGAATTTAGCTAATGAAATTTATATGCCTTGAAACTCCCCTCGCTTGCATATGGCAAGTTGTGCATCCAAAAGTGATTTGCTCATGTTGCTTGAGCAGCATTGGCGAGGCTGGGTGCGAGATGCTTGTCTGCGGTCAGCGCTTATGACAACACTTTGGAGACTGTGGAGAATTTAGACAGTGCTCAATCCAAATTCGATGAGATACTCAATTCTCCTTCAATAGAGGTGGCTTGTGAAAAGATTAAAAGTCTTGCCAAGGCAAAGGAGCTTGACTCATCATTAATCCTGTTGATAAATAGTGCATGGGCTTCAGCGAAGGAATCCAAAACCATGAAAAACGAGGTAATGGAGGCAACTTTCTTGTTTGAACCATCTTCAAGCATAATATCACCCGGCCATGTCTTTTGATTGCATCATTTTTAGATTCTGGGTTCAAGACTGGGAAAAGTGTGCCTGCCTGAAGACATGCTCTTTAATTGATGCCTCTGATTTATTGAATGTTGATGATATATAACACAAACAGAAACATCCACTTTAGTTAAACTTTTATTAGCAGCAACAGAAGTAGATGCATCAACATGGCTAGATGAATGCATAGTTAAGCGGAGAGCACAGAAAAAGCAACGGCAGATTATGTATTAAGTGTTTCCTCATGCCATTAAAAAGTTATAATTTTGTACTTTGATTCAAAAAGCTTCCTATGGCTCTATGCCTATCAGGGCATCCTAGTACCTTAGTCATAGTCAGAGTTTCACATAAGTTGTTTTTTTTTTTTTTTTGGGGGGGGGGATTGGTTTTAATCATCTCAGAATTATGATTTTAGACATAAGTGGCAATGGCATTATGTTGGATTAGATGCTGATGTGAAATTGTACTTGTTGATAGGAAATTTTGCTCTACTTATTTGTCTTGGGGCAATAAAGTTGTAAACCAATGTATCACCTTATCTGTCTATTGCACTATTCTGTATGCCTCACGTTCTTTCAGGACCAACTTTGCTTACTTTTCTTCTGCATAAATGCAGGTCAAAGATATCATGTATCGTATATATAAAGCCACAAAAAGCAGTCTTAGAAGTATTGCGCCTAAAGAGATAAGGTTACTTAAGTACCTGCTGAATATCACAGACCCTGAAGAGCGGTTCTCAGCATTGGCAACAGCTTTTTCCCCAGGTGATGAAAGGGAAGCAAAGGACCCAAAAGCTTTATACACGTAAGCAAGCAGGTTCTTCAAATGAGAGTATCATCTACAAGCTTGTTAGTGGCAATTTTAAATTTTCTCTGCCTGGATCTCTTGAGCAGGACCCCAAAGGAGCTTCATAAGTGGATTAAAATCATGCTTGATGCGTACCATTTTAATAAGGAGGATACAGAAATTAGGGAAGCGAAACAATTGACTGAACCTGTCGTTATTCAAAGGCTTTTCATCCTGAAGGACACAATCGAAGAGGAATACTTGGAGAAAGACAAAGATCAGACAGATAAGAAGGATGAGGATGACAAAGTCAACTTTTGAGGTAAGCATTTGATCTTGTGTAATATACTGCTGGCTCTCAGCTGTCTGAAGAGTAGTAGTTATGCCTGAGGCATAGACACTGAAATATGCTGCCTAAGGCAGTTTATCTTCAAAAACATCGAACAGATTTGAGTTCGGCATTTACATGTAGTTTTCAGCACTTTAAATTAAGTGTGAAAATTCACTTCTAGCTTTCGAATCTTATCGAATTTTGGTATAAGCTGGTTGGTGGCAACTGAAACATTGCAATCTACAAATGCCAATTTATTGTGGATTTGACATGTTGCAAACCCACAGCAAGATCTATGGTAAACATGATTGCAGCAAGCAGATTCATTCGGATATAGCACCAATAGCTAGATCCAGGTAGATATTTGTAGTGAGTGACCAAACTACTAGTCGCCTTCACAATGATGTTTGTCGTTCTTGCTTTTCTCTGTTTTCCCATTGGGATGGCACTTTCTTTTCTAATGTAAGTCTGCTTGAAGAAGCTAGCCACACATCAATTTGGTATGGTCATCACTGTCTTGTAGCACATTGGTTTGTGATGTATTGTAGTATGTGCACTTGGTAAAGTGTTTTTGGGGGAGGGGAAGGGAAGGCAAATTCCTGGAAGTGACAGTATCATCCTGTTACTGTGAGCTGTTTGCCAACTTCATCCTGTAATTAACAATTATTTTGTATCGAGTGCTAATGAACAAGAGAATTGTTATAGACTGGAGTTCAGATGCAACTCGACAATTGTACAATATGGGATCAAAATAAAAATACCTTCAATTATCCCCTGTTTGGCGGCCATGTCAATAGTTGAGAGTCAAGTAAGTAGCATGAGGGAAAAAATAAACTTTCAGATCCTTCATAATGGAAAAATAGTAGAAAGTAAGATAAGGTGCAATAGCAATGGCAGAAAAAGGTGCAGCAAAGAATCGATGAATATGGAGACACCTGTTATGGTGTCGAGCTTCAAATGGAAATTATTGGAGTTGGTCTTCATTTCTGGGGCCAGATAAGTGGAATTAAACTCTATCTGCTCCAGTAAGTGGTTCATAGGCATTGGGTCATTCACTGAGGGCATGAAAAAGTCATAGGATCTTCCACAATAGTGGACTTTGAGGTTGGGAACAGGCAATACACCAATGGTTCAGTAAAATTTGTTCATCCCTGGAAAAATGTGGGGCAAACATGCTGTGGTTTTTCATGAATTATGTTCTAAGATAGCTTTCTAGTTTTATGGTGCCATCGTAGAGTTGTTGGCAAGTACTTATTTTCTTGATCATAGTAAATCTGATGGTAAAAGCATATTTGTAGCTGGATTGACTAATCTTAAGATCCTTTTTACATATTGAATGCCTCAAAGTCTGTTTCCTCACCAACTTGTTGCTCCACATGTGGTCTAAGTTTCAATGCGGAACCAGTTCTTCATTCACACATGGTGCAATAAGCTATATCTGACTAATTGCCTTGTTTGGCAGCCTGAGCAGCTTAATTTTTGCAGATGGAGATGCCTGTTAAGTTCACTTTTCTTGGTCTCAAGCACCCATTGATCTGGCCGGTCCATGTCGTAGAATGGTGTAGCACAAACTCATCATGAAGCATCATTTGGATCTCACGTGTTCTGCTTTCTTGGAGGAAAGAAGAGGCCGTACCAGTGAGGTCGACAACATTGAGATTTGCTGGTCTAAAGCAAAGTGATGCTACTTGCAATTTTTAGCTCATGCCAGTTCCAAGATGTGAAACATCTAATGGAGGAGCTTACGAGCTCACTAGGAAGCGACACGAGATGGAGCCATACTGGGTATTAGGACGTATGTTGTATGAGTCATTCTTTGTTGTCCAAGATCCAACAGGCCAGCGATGTTTCAACAATGTCTTCCTTTGGCACGGGGTCAGACCTATTGATGTCACGTTTGCCTTTCAGGAGTTTGTCCCTGTAAGGTTCTGCTGTACCATTTAGGTCTTTAACATGGCTGCTCTGCGGTGAATAACGCAATTTTGTTCCCATAAGGTTGTCGACTTTCCTCCTTCGCCCGTCAGCAGTTGATGTAATTCAGACCCTGATGTCTGGTTTGATCAATGGGAGTGGAATAATGGGCATGGCCCTTCCTTGAAACTTGAAAGTGAATGCGCTCGAGGCTGATCATTAGCGTGGCCGCTGGACCCAAATGTGAATCACAGGAGCATATACTAATTTCCTCAGATTAGGCCAAGAAAGTTGAATCAGCTGCATGATGAAGTTTATCAAGGTCATTCAGACGATCCATCTCTTCATTTTAACCTGGTTGGACTCTTTGAACTCAATATAATTTTCATCTGAACCGTCAGGAAATTATGATGAATGTATTGAGGAATCCGGAATGACTCACTAGGTAGTCTTTGTTTCTGGAGGAAGACAAGTAGAATCTTCATGATTTAGGGCGCTTTTGGTAATAATTTTGTTTTCGGAAGTAGATTCTGATTTGAAATGATTTTTTTTTATTCTGTTCCCGGAAACAATTTCTAAACATTTTAAGCTGTTTGATAACTGTCCAAAATTTTTTATTCTAAAATAATCATTGCGTTTGCATCGCGTGTTTATTAATTCCGTTTCAAATCAATTTCTTTTAATTTTTAAATAATTTTTTTACTTTTTTTTTTTTTTTTTTTTTTTTTTTTTTCCTTTTTCTCCTATTCTTCTTCTTCTTCTTATGACCGGTCGCCAAACCGACGATCGGCCACCGACCAGATGAGGGCTAGTGACCTCATCGGAGCGTCGCTAGCCCTTGGCGAGGCCGGCCCTCATCGGCCGAGCCTTGTTAACAGTTGGGCGAGGCTCGCCCAGCCCAGCCAAGGCTCGGCCTCGCCAAATTCAGCCAAGGCGAGCCTCGCCGTAGCGCCTCACCTGGCCACCGATGAGGCTCGCCCATTCTCGCCGGTGGCCAAGGGAGCCTCGCCGGGGGGGCGAGGCCCGCCTGGCCACCGGCGGGGCTAGGCGAGCCTCGTCGATGCTGGGCTTGCCTCCGACGAGCTTGTCGGACTGGTTCCGGCAGTAGCGGCGGACGGTGGCGTACGGTGGCAAATGGCAACGGATGATGGCGGCGAGATGAAGAAGAAGAAGAGAAAATAGAAGAATAAAAATAGTTGGTTTTGATTCTTAAATTTGTTCCCTAACAATAATCAACTTTTTTTTTTATTCTCGATTCCGTTTCAAATCTAATTTCGGGAAAAAAAAAATAGAATTTTATTATCGAGAACAAAAATTTTACAAAACGCAATTTTATTCTTAAATTGCTCCCTGGAATAAAAAATCAAAATTAGGCACTGTTGGGATGGTTACCAAACAGGCACTAAGTAGCTGGTTGCTATCTAATTGATTGCGTTTTCCCGCCTAACATTCATTAACTGGACAAGCTTATGAGACGCCTAAATTCCTCTTGCTAGTGCGTTCAAATCCTCAACCTCTTCTGCCCATCATAACGCATCCGGAAAAGGAATCTTTCCAATGCAGAGGAAATGATGATAGAAGCGCCTTTGTACTGCATTCCGTCGACTGTACTGCGAACTTTCGCGTCTTATGATGGTACTGACGTCCAATGACTACGCAACAATGGAAAGGAAAATCATCAGAAGACTCGTTCTGAAAACGGAAAAGGCCATAAGAAGAAGGACCCAACCGGATCCGACGGTCGAGATTCAATCTAGCAAGCGTACCAAGTTTGCCCAACAATTTCGACTATAGAGGCCAAAGCCATTACGGCACTTTCCATTTAAGATTATATGGCTAGTTGATCAAATTTTGCTATTTTAAAATGAGATAAGGGCTACAGAAGTCATAAAACTTATCACAAAAGTTGTTTGCCTTCTTTTAAGCGTTGCCTTGTGTCTTACATCATGGCATCATTCCACTCATTATGATTGTTCATCTTGAGTATAAGTTTTTGGTGCCTTAGTGATCTTTTGTACTTTTGGCATTTTCTCATTATTTCTATTACATTTTACCAAAAAAAAAAAAACTTGTCACGAAAATGTAAATAAATCTTAAAATTTACAAAAAGTACAATCAAGTTTTAAAACTTGTCAAATTATCAATCGAGTCTTAAAGTTAACACCATCGACTTTTTAACGGAAAATGCCGACGTGGCATTTAAAATTAATTTTTATTTTCCATGTGGCATTTTTAATTTTTTTATTTAAATTAGATTTAAAAATTAAAAAAGAAAAGTTAAAATTTATTTAAAAAACAAAACAAAAAAAAAAAAAAAAAATGGCAGCCGCCATCCATCGCCGGAGGCGCCGGCGACCATTGCCGACCCATCTAGCGATGGTGACGATGGCGGCGGCAAGGGAGGAGCTGCCTTTTTTTTTTTTTTTAACAATTTTTAAAAATAAATTTTAACTTTTCTTTTTTTTTTAGTTTTTTAATCTAATTTTTTTTAAATTGATTAAAAAATAATTAAAATATGCCACATGGAAAATGAAAAATTATTTAAAATTCCACATTCGCGCCACGTCAGCATTTTTCGTTAAAAAGTCGACGATGTCAACTTTAGGACTCAATTAAAACAATTTTACAAGTTTTAGGACTCAATCGCATTTTCGTGACAAGTTTTAGGATTTAACACTTATCCCTTTTAAAATTGATATGCTGCGACCTAAGATCAGCCAATAATCTAATAGTGGTACGGTTGGCATTTGTCGAACTAGACTAGCGATTCCTGAGGTCCAATTGTGTTCACCGGTTTGGTAAACTTTGCGGAGCCCGAGTGGTATTGACCAATTTGTCATTCAGTGTTCTTTCTCTGGATTTTAGGATGAATGATCTCTTTGTAATATTTCAGGAGGTAGAAGAGATAACAGTGTATTTAGAGACTAGGGCTTTCAAAGAATTTTACTTCTCCTTTTTCCCAATCTTGATTTTTCATCTTTTGATTTTCTCGTGGCAATTTTTTTAATAAAGAAATTATTTTTCTCATGACCTAACTTCAAAAGTTTATATAATAAGAGTCCAAACTAGAGACTAGGCAGTGTTTGATTGGGCATTTGGGGAGAGCCTTGGAAAAACGCAAAGAACTTTAGGTTAAAGGGTGTTTTCCTAAATACAAGTAGCATTTGATAAAATGCAATTAAAAAATGCATTTAGAAGCAATTTTGGTTTAAATTGAAGGACTTCAGCTGTATTTTTCAAATAAATAAAAAAATTGGAGCTCAACAGTTAAGAGCGCAATGGCCTTAGTTTGACACGACAAGGGCCACCCAAAGTCGCTCAACCATGGTGATCCTAAGCTGACATAGGTGCGTCTTGCTTGAGGTCATGACCTCAAGCGCCAGCACAAGTTCTAGCATCGACAACATCAAATCTGACCTTGCCATCGTCGCACATTGGTGAGAGAAAAATTGAAATTTGGAAAGTTTAACAAGAGCAAAGTTCAAAAAAAAAAAAAAATACATAAGCCTTCCGGAAGATGCTCAAAGCCTAAAACTAGGTAGCACCTACATTAGACTAAGGGTCTTCGGAGGATTTTGAAAATACATCTCCCGAAAACTCTAAAGTAAAAAATTTGCAAAACACTTTGGCATTTGTCAAAGATTTTTGAAGGTGCAAATGATAATTATTCTGTTTCGAAATTAATTTTCTTTAGAAATTGATTTTTCTATTTCTATTTCTCGATGAATTTCTGAACATGTTTGATAACATTATAAAAATTTTATTCCTGAAATAGAAATTCTTTTGATCGGTACAAATCTCTTATTCCCAACTGGTAGTGGGAGACATTTGGCATTTGGCATCCAATGACCTTGCGCTCGGCAATCGACGTGGGGCACAATACACTGGACATGGTCCGACGGTGGGCAACCAGCGTCCGGCACCAGGCTAATGCGTGGTGGTTGGCGACGAGGGTGATGAAAGTGAATGATAATAAGAGTTTTCATTTTTCACTTTTGTTTCAGAGAAAAAAAAAAACTAAAAATTTTAACTTCTGATTTCTATTCCAAATTTATTTTTGAAATAGAAATCTGTTTCAAAATAGAAAAATGAAGTTACATTATAAAATGGATTTTTTGTTCCGAACTTGTTTTGGAAAATAGAAAAATAGAGAAATAGAAAAACATAATGGTTATCATTCATACTTTGAGAAAGCGGTGCCCAAGCAAAGCCGTACTCCTAACCATGTTCGTGAGTCTATTGTCGATTGAAATGAAATGACACTTAAATTTGGCGCAAATGATAACCTCAAAGTTCTAAGTAATTTATCTTCCTTTTGAATCCAATTTATGAGTTTGGGTGGTGTGATCATTGGCATTTCGAGCAAATCTTAGCCCTAGACGTGGCAGCCGGGCGGGTATGGATGACTTCGGATCTCGATCCACACGGATCCAAGTCGTAAAAGCGACTCATTTTATGTGGGTCGAGATTTGATCGACCCATGCCCGACACAATTCAAATCCAGTTGACCCTATTTTTTTCTTTGAAAAAATGAATTCATACCTTTAGTATGCCAAAACTTCTGAACATAAGTATCTTTGTTACAAGGGTGTCAAAATCAAATCGAAAAACCAAAGCAAAGTTGTAATCGAACTAAACCGAATTGAAATTTCGTGCATTTTTTATTTAGTTCCGATAATGGAAAAATAACTGTTCTTTTTCTGATTTAGGTTATTTCGATTCAGTCAAGTTAACCAATTAGAATCGAAATTCTCAACCAAAAGTGCACGTCCAATTTAAAACCTCTCCTTTTTCTTACTCCTTGTAAGCTCAATTCCAATAACCATGACCAAAAAAGGAAAACTAAAAAACCAAACCAAACTAAACCGAACCAGGTTTTTAGTTTGGTTCATGTTCGGTTCGATTTAGCTGCTCACCCTATTAATTTAGATATCCGAATCGAACCGAAGCATTAACATCCTTATTTCGCTATATTTATAAAATAGAAAAGTCGTGTACTTATTGCAAATCTCTAATAGTGTCTAATAGCAACATAACTACTTCGCTCAACACGTTATAATATTGGCTCCGTTTGTTTTATAGGAAAGAAACAGCTTATAGGATAATATTTTCTGATTTTTCAGTGTTTAATTTACAAAAAATAAACTAGTCAAGTAAAACATCTTCCGTCAACTGAAAAACATCTTCAAAAGTAAGGAAAATGTTTTCCACTTTTTAATAACAGAAAATATTTTCCATCATCTTTCTTTCAAAGATCAAGTATTTTCTTTCACCAATCACCTTTTCCTTTTATTTTCTTTTCTTTCCTTTTTTAAAAATTAGATTTTTCATTTTTCTTCCTTCTTCTTCAACTGGTTGCCGACTATGGGCTCTCTAGAGCCTCGCCAGCCTATGGCAAGGCTCAACCTTACCTGTGGCTGATGGCTATTGATCCACTAAAGGAGAAGGGAAAAGGAAAAATAAATAAATAAATAATTCTTTTTTAAGAAATAAAATAAAAATAAAAATATTATTGGAATGAGTGCACGGAGGAAAATGAAATCAATTTTTTTCTATCAAATGACGTAAATTATTTTCTAGTTCACTTTCAATAAAGGAAAGTATTGTTATTTTTAAAAAAAATATTTTGCAAAAATGTCACATTTTTTGGGAAAAGAATTGAGCCTTAGAGAAATTTAACTTCACAATCACCATAATTAAACATACTAGCAACATAATACAAAAGAATATCTTAAAACCATAATGAAGGTAATGTCATCAAAGAGGCATCGTCGAAAACAAATTCTTACTAAATACTATATTCTTTAACCAAAAAAAGATACGTACGACAAGAGCACTTCTGAAGCAAACTTCGACTTACAACATGACGTCATCCAAATTTTAACTTCTAACAAGGAAATGCACCTCTCGAAAATTATATAAATTTCTTTATGATATTACACATAAATTTGCTAACCAGACTGGATATTTTGTAATTATGACTATTCCAAATTCCCAACTATCTGGGTCAACTCGACCTAGCTGATGAGTTGTTTGAGCAATACTAGAGATATTAAGATTGATCTAATAAATTAGTTTATTAAGCAAGGAGAAAATCTATAAATAGTTGTTTAAGCTAGAGGGACCATTTACAAATCAACATGCAAGATCTTAAGCCACAAAAATCAATTTCATGGCCATTTTTGAACCCTTTTGCCATGATTCGGATTTTCGAGGCAAAAAGGGAATTTTCGACCGCAAATTTTTTTTCCATGGCTAGATCCCCGTAGCTAAATGTTGATTTTCTAAAGTATCACATGACCCAACAAACAAGTTTACTATGATTCTTAGTATGTCTAGCATTATTCAAATTACTTTAATTCATTCATCAAATATAGGAAAAGTAGACTATATTTTTTTGGGATACAATACATAAATTAGCTAACAAGGCCGAACATCGTGTCGTTTCGAGTCTTCTAACTATTTCAAATTTTCATTTATGATTTGAGCTTTAAAGAAAAGATTCTTCCCACATCTAGTCAAGTAAAGTGAATCCCAGTTTACCCAACGAAACTTGAAAAAGCTTGGGCCAAGTCGAGTTACCCGATTTTTTTTCCCTTAGGGGTAGGTTTGGCTGAGTTATTGAATCTGGATTCATTTTGTTGGGTCTACTTAGCCCTCAAGAATTATCAAATATGGTGGAATAGTCCTTCAGTAATATTCATCTAACATTGACTTTGATCATTTCATATATAAAAAGACAATGATTACGTTACACATCCCAGACTCGCTTTCTTTCACCAATCAACTTGGAAAACTTCATTTCGACTCATTTTTCCATGGATAATAACGCGAAATGGTATTAGGTTTTTTTTTTTTTGGTCGGAATGAAATGGAATTAGTTGTTCAGTTAAAGATGCTAGGTTTCCCAATTTAATACAATGTAAATACAGAAAAAGAAGGTACATCAACATTTAATTGATTTAAACTTTCGTTGACCCAAAACACTCCCCAGAGAATTAAGAATTCCAAAATGGATAAGTATGAGAAGGAGCTCATGCATCAAAATGACTGGAATTTGCCACTTTGCATTCTCGTCATCATCTCAGGCTTTTCCTATTGAGGAAGCGATAGGCTTTGCTTACCTACTTCGCAAATACTTCGACGTGACATGTCGCCACTTTCAAGATTCCCAAAGAAAGTTTGTTGAAATAATTACATTGAAATTTCACATAAAGTTATAAAAAAAAAATTGATAAAATTAAAAAAAAATTCATAACTAAATCAACATCGCTATAATAAATCTAGAACTAGTTGGGTAATTTCTCCTTTTTACTTTACGCGCACTCATACTAAGGTAGATGTCCAAATTTTTTTATCACTTAATGCCCCGTGGTAAGATGAACTTAATTTAATGCACATCCTGCAATCAATAACCGATGGCAATCAACCTCATCACAAGGAGATAGAAGAGGATACACCAATGGTTCCTAACAACCATACCAATGTCAATCGCTAGAGTTGTGCACCTAAATCTTCATGAGCAATTATACCATGTTCATGTGGCAAAGTAGAGTCATTACCATTCACCCGAATTGCAGCAGACTTGTTCTGCAATGAATGAATCATGAACTCTCAAATCCAATTTTGCTTTGAGATTTATTTGAATTTCACGTAGATCCTGAGTAACTATCTCCACCTACCAATATCAACCTCCTTTTATGATGCATTAAAATTGTAGAAAAATAAGGTAAATAAGGGCCTGCATGGTAACGTTTCTGTTTTTCCCAATTTTCTGTTCTTTTGTTCCCAAGAACAAAAAAAGAACAGAAATCCGTTTGGTAAAATTTTTGTTCCCAGAAACAAATTTGTAACAGAAATAAGAAACAAAAAAAAGTAGCTTCTTGTTCTTGAAAACAATTTTTAGAAATAAGCCAATTTTTTCTTTTTCTTTTTTTCTTTTGTTTTTCTTGCTTGCTGCGGCCTTAGGTGGCCGCTTGCCAACCGTTGGCCTCCTCCGACTGGCTGCGGGAGGCAACGGCTGGTGGGTTGTGGGCGGCGATCCTACGGCAACAGTCGGCGGCAACGGGCGGCGGCGAGTAGCGATCGGCGGTCCGTGAGCAAAAATAAAAAACAAATAAATACAAAAAATAAAAAATTGTACCAAATACATTTCTATTCTTTTTCTATTTCAAGAATAGAAATTTTGTGTAGTTACCAAACATCTTATTTTGCTCAAAAATTATTCTCCTGAGTAGAAATAGAAAAGAATTATTTCTGAAAAGAAGCTGTTTTCTGGCCAAAAAGCGTTATCATGCGCACCCTAAACATCTAGTCGTCCAAACCAAAAAAAAAAAAAAAAAAAAAAAAAACATTGTACCGATTTACATTACAATGCTCCAAAACCACCTAAGCAAAAAATAAAAAGATAAAATTCTAGAATGGATACGTTCGAGGATAAACCATGCGTTCATATGACTGAAATATCCATATGCATTTTTGTCAGTTGCTTTGCCTTTTCTGATTTGGAAGCAACAGGCTTTGCTCAGCTACTTTAAAAGTACGTGACTTTTTCAACCGTCAGACTGGAAGATGTTAAAAAAGACAACGGGAGTCGCAACCAGTATTGAAATTAGCATACAGTGAAAATGACGTAAATGACTGAATTTTAATATATTATGTAAAATCCCCCTTAAAACTTTAATTTACTAAATATGATCATCGAACTATTTATAAATATTTAATCTAGTCTTTAAATTATATATATTATCTTTTGGTTAATTCAAGTTAATAGAATCTACTTATATTGCCACTATTTTATTGAGATTGAAGGGTAGATAATAATTAAAATTCACTCCAAATTAGAATCTAATAATCCATATCATCAAATAACAATGAATCTGTTAATTCCTTAATTTTTGTTCTCTTTATAAAGTAGATAAACAAAAAGATAAATATGTTGACATCATCATTTTTAACTATCATTGAAACAAATGAAATGATTATATTGAATATTTATCAATAATTAGAGATCATCCAATGAAATGGTAAGTTTTCATTGCTTTGCAACTACGTTTTTTATATTGTCTTTCACTGCTTTTCTAATCAAGTTTCTATACTTTCAATAATTCTACTCAAGTCATTTTACCGGCACAAAATGTATAACCAAGTCTCTCAAATACAAAATCTGGCCCAATTCGACTAACAAGGCAGTAAGAGAATGCCGGAGCATGATATGGATTAAACATTGCCTGCCTAAACGCCCATCATAGACAAAAAAAAAAAAAAAAAAAAAGACGAAAGAATAAAAAAACAATTTGAAAAAAAAAATTAATGCATTCATTGCCCACGCCTCATGATAGGTATCCACCTACGCAATATTTGAGTCGCGTCATGTTTCGGCAACGTTCCAAGTGAGTAAGCCGAATTTGAGCCGATTTTGTAACGGAAACTTGATTAAATATTACATTAATAAAAGGACTTGATTAGAAAAATTAAAAGTACACAAATTCCACTAGAGCTCAACCAGAGAAGCACTGAAAATACAGAGACGATGAAAAAAATTAAGTTTAATATTATGAAAAATCTTAAATTAATACACATATGATAAATTTAGTTCAAATTAATTTTTGACTATAAAAAGGAATTCAAATTAATATATTTATAAATAATAAATTAGTATATATGTGATAAATAGATGATAAAATTTTAAATTAATATATTCGTCAATCGATGTCACGTAAGACGATAAAATTTAATAAAAATTAATAAATGATAAATTTATTATAAATATACTAATTCGGTATTTTTCCTTATAAGGAAAAGAGCCGTCTTTGAAGCTGGCGAGGGAAGCCTCTTGTACTGCACAAACAGAAACGTACGTCAAGGCGCACGAGCCTACATGAGCACGACGTACCGTCCACCGGTCATACACATTTCTTGCACGCATCAACATTCATCATCACCACGAAGACCCCCGAATTTGCTGAATTCCTCTCGATCTTGATCGAGCAGCAAGTGACCTTCAGCAGGTAGCAGTCTCAGTCTCGGAGGGATTTTCCCTCCATTTCCCTCTTGCATGCACACGTCGACAGTCGGAGAGAAGACCGCGCATTTCGCTGGGTTCCCCTGTCTCGGTCGTGCAATAATCTTTATCGGGTAGAGCTAGAATCCGTTCTTGAATCGGTCGCGCTTGCTTTGGGTCGCGGGCGATCGGCGTACCCATTTGAACTAACTCGAAGCTGGCGTTTGGAAAGAACGACCTTTTGAGATTCTTGGATTTTTCGTCGACTTCGACTGACTCGAGCTCGGATCGGTTCTTGAATCGGTCGTCCCTGCTTTGGGTCGCGAGCGATCGGCGTACCCATTTGAACTAATTTGAAGCTGACGTTTGAAAAGAACGACCTTTCGAGGTTCTTGAATTTTCTTTTTCCGCGTTTTCTTGCGGATTGGTCAACTTCTTGTGGTGAAGTGTGCTGATTTTCGATGCGGGTCGTTTGGAATTGGGCTTGGCTGAATTTTCCTGATCAAGTTCCTTGCATTTTCTTAAATTCCATTGAATTTTCATTGCGCCTTCGACTCTAAAATTTTGACTGGTCAAATGAGGAAAATTCACTGTGATTTCGACGTTCTTGTCTATTTTCCGAGCGTATTATCCAGTGAAGGAAACTGATTTGTGGTGGCGAAGTGGGACAGCGAGCGTGTAGATCGATATGATTCATTCGTTTCTGTCGTCTTTTTTCCTTCCCGCTGATTGTCTTGTCTGGAGGTACAATTGCAATAATATGTCATGTGTTTTGGCAATCTGATTAAAGCTCGCTCAACGATGCGCTCTCAGGTGAGAATGAATATGGAGATCGAATCGAAGCAGGAATCGGAGTGGGCTGAAGCGCAAAAGATTCATATAAGTGTGGACCTGGTGGCCACAGCCAAACAGCAGCTCAAGTTTCTCGCGGCTGTTGACCGGAAACGTTTCCTCTATGAAGGTCCTGCTCTGCAAAGAGCCATTTATAGGTAAAAGTTTGGTGCAGCAAGTTTTGCGACCCTCCCTTATAGTCATATCTGTGTTTGTTGCTTACAATTCAGGTATATCTTTTGCCTTTGTGTTTGCTGCAATCACTATTGTCTTTTGTTTTGTTGAAAAGAACATTCCAATGGAGGAGGGAGTTTGTTCGGTGTGTGTATATGTCTGCCAATCTGAACTCTTGCAAGATCTGACCAAGTGGTTATTGCTTTGTCATACTCTTGTTTTCTTGGACTGTCATGACCAGGGTAGGGGAGGACTGGTACTCACTGAGACGTCTATGCTTGAAGAGAAACTTTAGCAGCCTAATAATATTCTTTTCCAAATTTTAGCAGACAAGGAATTCCATGTCTTCAATTCATTCTGGAATTTTCCTCTGTTTTGGGGAGTTGATGCACATTTGGAGTTCTGACGAGGGTGTCTCATGATTTTTTGGAAGATATAGTACTGAACATTTTCTCACTGTTTTCTATATGATCAAGTTCTGATACATAACATGTGAACTACAGATACAATGCATTTTGGCTTCCTTTGCTTGCCAAACACTCAGAGTCCCAAGTTGTTGAAGGCCCGCTGGTTGTTCCTTTTGATTGTGAATGGATATGGCATTGTCACAGGCTCAATCCGGTAGGATCTCGGTCTTCTTGTCCATATAGATCATGTGATTCATCAAATTTTCACTGGACCTTCTTCGTTTTCTTATGGGATTTGTTCTTTTTCCCAGATCCGATACAAATCCGACTGTGAGGATCTGTATGGTAGGATCCTTGACAACTCTGATGTTGTATCTTCTACTCAAGGCACCTGCTCAAGGAAGACTCAAGAAATCTGGACAAAATTATATCCAGAAGAGCACTATGAATTAGACTTAGCTGCAGCTTTTAAAGAAGATATTTCTGAGAGGATTCTAGGGCTTAAAAAATGCACTGCATATGATTTGGTGTCAGCAGTTAAAAGACAGAGTCCTTTTTTCTACCAGGTAATGCAATGATCATAAGACACTCTTCAAATCAATGGCTTGACATCTTTGACATATATCTGTATTAGTGGGTATGTTGATGGTTCCCTGATGATTTTCCACATGTTGGATTATAATTTTTCTTTTGATGATACCTCAACTTCAGTTGGTGCTGTATTGTATCAGCCGAATGTTGATTTGTAAGGTTTTCCATTAGACATAACCACTCTTGTTTGCCTGATCCGGTAGTATTCTTATCTTTTTTAAATTAATAAAGAAGTGATTGGAAAGTTTATTTGTATAGTGGCAAGGTTTGGATTTTGTAGATTATTTTTTATGATTAGAAAGGTTATCTTCCTTGATACTTGGTTCACAGGTTTCTAGGCCCCATATGAGCCATGATGTCTTCATTGAAGAAGCCTTGGCCAGATATAAAGGGTTTCTTCATATTATACGAAGAAACAAGGAGAAGTCAATCAAACGCTTCTGTGTTCCCACTTATGACGTCGACCTCATGTGGCACTCTCACCAGTTGCATCCTGTTTCTTATTGTGAAGACCTCATTAGGGTGCATGGCAAAGTATTGGAGCACGATGACATGGACTCGGACAGGTCTAAAGGACAGAAGTTGGATAATGGGTTTTCTGGAACTACAGATCAGTGGGAAGAGACATTTGGTAAAAGGTATTGGAGGGCTGGGGCCATGTACAGAGGAGGCACCCCAAGTCCAGTCACTCTTGTACCTTTCTCATCTAAGAGTAAGAAGGGCAATGACTTGTTTTCTTCAGATGAATACCAGAATATAGTTCAGGTTCCAGATGTGAAGTTTGTGGAGGTAATTGCTAAGCTTCATACTGCTCTTTTGTACGCATTTTCCTTCTTTTTGGTCTCATTGATGTGTTAATGTGCCTCTTTCCATGACTGATTGTTGGTCAATATTTTGGCATTTTAGCAGCATGAATATGCAGGATAATGCTGGTCTAGTTCCACTATTTTCCTCGTAATCTGACCATAATGGGCCTAAAAGGGACTAGATTGCGAAAAAAATCAGTGTTCATAGCTCCAAGACATCTTAGATAGAGTAACTTCAAATCTCCCTCTGTTCTCGGATTTTCCATGTGAACAGAGTTTTTCATTTGTTCTGGTTCTAGTAATTTGTTTGGCTAGTCAGAATTGGGGTTGCAGAATTGTGAAAGACTTCAATTCACACATGTGAGAAAAGGATTCTTCTGTTACTTCCAGCAATTTAGGTATTATTGGACGTAAACTCTAGTTTTCATGTGTCTTCTCACTGTCTTTAGTCTTTGCTTTCTTTCTATTCTGCAGGTACTCTTGGAGTTTGTTGGAGTTAGAGGCTTGCCAGAGAGCCACAAGGGGAGGCTTTCTGTCATATTTAGTAAATCACAGCCAGACTTGTTTTTCAATGCTAAACAAAGACTAAGTATTTTGTCAGAATCTGGGGAGAAAATGGTTGCTTCGTTCAATTGTGAACCCAAAGGAGAGTTGCTCTTCGAACTTGTATCATATTGTCCTTCCACCTTACCCATTAAAAGAAAGCCTAGAGTTTTGGGCTCTGCCTCACTCTCTCTACAGGATTATTTGGTCCCACTTTCAAAACTTTCCGATGAGAAATGGTTGGAGTTGGTGCCTTCTTCTGGCTATGCAGGCTCGGAATCAATGTGCTTGCGAGTTGGCTTTTCTTTTACAGTTCCAAACCCTGCATTGTATGTGCTCCACATGGTTCATTCTCGGCCATTCGCTAAAAATTCTTGCCTTTTCCCCCTATCTGGAAGGACTCAACATGCCAAAAGCTGGACACGTATAATGACTGATGCTGGTACTGAGGTCATTACTCTTCAAATGAGGTACAGTAGTTTACATTGGTACTGAGGTCATTACTCTTCAAATGAGGTGCAGTAGTTTACATCTGTATGCGTGTGCCTTCCTGAAACTATCACACACATGGTTCATGCTCTTTAACTCATTGGAAGTAAATAATTTATGGGCAAAACAGTCATAAATTATGGGCACTGGTGTCATGTTTTGTCATTATGTTCTAGAAATTTATGCCGTTTTACTTGGCCTCACAAGCAAGTCAGAATTTGGTAATTTTTAGAGCATCAAGTAGAACTTACTAGTTTTATATTTCTACTCATCTCGATCTGACGTCTTTTATGGGTTCAATTGTTCAAATTATAAGTTAAAGTCGGTCTGTTTTCACACCTCTATTTTAATGATGCCATGACTTTTCCTATTAAAGTGACAAACAATGTACTGCACAACACTATGGGAAAGTACAATTTTGCCTTCATTTACCTCTTGTGCCCAATATTGAATCAATGCACCCTGGAATCAATCAAATGTTCTTCTATTCACCTCGATTCTGAGATAGCTTGTTATACCCTCATGGTTGATAGGGTGATATGCACGTGAAGGTAATAGACTTATATCTTTTAGGTGATTTTTTTAGCAGACCGGGGTGAATTGAAGCGGTTTTGGTCAATAAACGGAAAGAAATTGGCTTAAATTTGTGCAGGGAGCAACTTGGCTTCTTCCCTTTTTTTATCATTCAATTGTGTTGAAATTTAGTACCTAAGTTCCACTTACTTCTGTCTGACTTTGGTTTTGTATGGATCTTTAGTACTACTTGTATTTGGAATAAAATGAAGTTGTGCAATTATTTGAAGGGGCCATAGTGTAAAAATAAATCGTTATTCTACACCACATGCCCCTTGGTAATCCACTCCTTCATCACTGCTGGGAGTTTCTAGGAATTGAAAGTCATATTTCTAATATAACGAATTACGCGACTTAATCCATCTCTTGAATCTCCACAGGCATATAGCCCTGAAGTTTGATTTCTCCGATAAATTCTAACATTGATTGAATGTCAGGAGTTCAAAGAAAGAAAAGGGGAAGGACAACTTCACCCCTAGGAAGGAGGTGATCGGAACTACAGCAAGTGGTGAAACACATACAATGGCTGAGTTCATGGAGAATGGATGGTCTTTGCTAGGTTCTCGTTGGTCCCTTCGGTTTCAGAAATCTTCCTGTGAAAATAGCCATCTCTGCATGCTGATAGGTGATAGAGTGGTATGCCTTCCTCTCTCCAAAATTCAACTAACTGCTTGGCACTTTTTTAGTATTTCTCTGAAAGAAATGAATCTGTGTATCCTACAAGTCAGATTGTGATTTTTTAAACTTGCATGCACGTCACTGTTTTTCAGACTTGGATGTAGGTGTGATGAGGGGAGCAAATGCATATCATGACATCTGACTTGTCTATGTCTTGAGATGAGGCGCACATGGACTCCAGATCTATATAAGACATGAACACTAAATTTAATTATTTGAAAAGTTGCTCCTATATTTTGACTTTTAGAAAGCAAAATATTCACAAGGGTTTAAGTATTTCTCTTCAAATTTTTGATAAATTTCCTTCACTATTTTTTTTAATGGTGTCCGGTTTAAGTAGTTCTGCAGTAAGACACTAACTTGCATATATCTGAGTTTGGGATGAAAGGGTCCAATGCCCATAAGCCCACTCCAGATAGACACAGGCACATTACCTCAACAAAGAGTCACTGCAACACAGATGCATTAGATCACATGCCTTTCACCACTCAACTGAGCTTGAGGAAGCATGTTTGCCACTGTTGAGACTTGAAATTGGAAACAGACAGCCCAATTTTGTCTATGCATGTGCTCAGTAGTAGCACCAACTCTACACAGGAATCATGTTGGTGCTATTACTGTTCTGCCAGATTGTAAATGATCTCTAAGTCTGTTCCAATCCAAAATCTGCTCTGTGAAGCAGGTCTTGCTAATTAACGGGAAAAAATGGGGAAGGTAGCCTCAGAGAATACAAACAGTACGTGATTACCAGTCCAATATATTCAGAGTTTTGCAGCTAGGAA
The DNA here is from genome assembly GCA_014182725.1 of Eucalyptus brandiana. NCBI lineage: Eukaryota > Viridiplantae > Streptophyta > Magnoliopsida > Myrtales > Myrtaceae > Eucalyptus > Eucalyptus brandiana. Next base: position 9,928,491 of record CM024676.1, read on the forward strand.
AACCACGAGAGTTCTGCAGCTAGGAACACCATGGCCTGAATTTCCTTTGGAGATGTAATGGGACCTTAGGAAACTTTGAATTAGTTAGTTTTTTTGTCATCTTAAACTTTGATAAACACAAGACAATTTTAACTTCTACATAACAAGTTTTGAGAATGGAAAGAGTTTTATTGGGGTGCTTGTTAAAATTTAAGTTGTTGAAGCCAAGTACTTTCGGGACATTTATAGTCACCTCCTATATTTTGGTTTCAGCAATCCTGGTTCTTATACTAACATTTATATTAGTCAAAAGATGGTTTAGTTGAAACCATAATGGAAGATGCTATCTCAATTTTTTCACAACTATAGAATATACCCAGGAGAATTGCAGGAATGAAGAATAAGGATCACCTTGCAAACAAACATAAGTCAATGGGTTGTATTATTCTCATTAGCTAGTCTTTTCCTCTGGCAGGTGAAAATTTATCCAGGCAGAAGACTGGATTATGAACCAAAACATCATGGGACGCAAAAGACTGAAAGAGATTTCGTGACTGCAGTTGAATTCTCCACTGATAGTCCATATGGAGAAGCAGTAGCATTGATCAACCTGAAATCGGGAGTGGTTAAGGTATGATGCATTCTTCAAAACTGCTTCTTTCCAGGATAATAAAACTGCTTCTTTCCAGGATAGAGTCATTATCCCCATTGACATTTTTTATTTGTCGAATAGGTTAAGGAAGAACCACTTTTGTTGACTATGGTGGTGCTAGCTTTTGTGCTTTCTGATATAATGAAAAACGAAGGATTTGAGGGGCTACCTGCTACGGAGGACAATGCGGAAGCAGACAATTGGTTTATGAAAGAAAGCGGGCTCCAGGCGGTAGGCAAAGAGAATGTCACAGCCTTTCAGGTTGAAAGTCAAGTTGAGCTGAATGGTGATGCAGTCAAAGGGGTTGAAGAAGTTCCAGCAAATTCTCTTTCAACTGCCAGTGGCTGTGGTAGTGGCTGTGGTAGCGGCTGTGGTAGCGGTTGTGGTAGTGGATGTGGAAGTATGGTGAAGAGTGGTGGTTGTGACAGTGGCCACGGGAGTGGGCAAGGCAACATGGTAAAGAGCAGTGGCTGTGGCAGTGGCTGTGGCGGTGGCTGTGGCAGTGGCTGTGGCGGTGGCTGTGGAAGCATGGTAAAGAGCACTGGCTGTGGTGGTTGCGGTAGCGGCTGTGGCGGCTGTGGTGGTGGGTGTGGAAACATGGTGAAGAGCAGTGGTTGTGGTGGGTGCGGCGCTGGGTGCGGTGGGTGCGGTGGTGGTACAATGGTTGCAGGGTCGAGGCAGCAGACCTAATCAAGAGCGGCTCCGAGGTGGGTGCTGTGTTGAGTTTGCATTCCAGTTCTTTTCCCTGCAACTATTAACTCGCGGAAGGGTACGGCCACAGGGACGTATTCCTACAAAAAGATGAGGTCAATTCCGGGTCGGCATTTCTGAATCATGTCGAAGGAATCAACCATTATCATGATTAATCAAATAAAAGGTGTGGAAATTTCGTTACAGAGGCAAAATCAATGTGTTGATTGATTCCCGCTCTGGCAAATTGCTTTGGCTGTGGAGAAATTCCATAATGTTCTTGAGTTTGCAAGATCTCTTGTTGTATATATACTGTTCATGTTGTGGACTGCATCTGTGAGATGTGTTGTTTATTGTTCTCTTAAGTGAGATATGGTACAAATGGAAACTGGTGATGGATGCATGATTTGTGAAATGTGAAATGTGAAATGTTAAACGTCACTGAATTCGTTGTCATTCAGACACTCTCCTGCTTAAGGTAGAGTCGCGGGTAGCTGTTTTTTGTCCCCATGTTTTCTGATTTATCTATTCACTCCCGGTAGTTTAAGGAAACTACACTTTTAGTCCCTGTATCTTTGAACAAAATTTCATTTTGGCCCTTGCATTAGGGAGTTTAGCATCTTCGCCGAGAATGAAACGCTGGTGTTGTTTCTTCTGAATTCTCGAGGGCGATGCTTGATTAGAGGCCCTTTCGTTATATTTAAAAAAAAGGTTTTTTCTGCTTTTAAAAAGGGAAAAAAAAAGAAGATAGTTTTTCCACCTTAAAATACCATTTGGACGGCTACAAATGAAATCGATTATTGCAAAAACAATACCAAAAGTTTCTACTATCTTGTAAGTAGAAATAAATTAGTTTTTCATCATCAGAATTTCCAATTTATATCAAAATTCTGTTTATTTCGCGAAAAATAAATAATTTAAATTTTATATATTTTAAAAATAATCACTTGTATTGATTGAAATAATAAGTGAATAAATTTTATTATCAACGATAATTTATGTTTGTGTACGATGAAACATTTTTTCATTCATTTTTGTTATTGATATAAATTATTATTATTTTTAGGAAAATATTTCTCAAATAATTTATTTTTCGCGAAACAAATTAAGCTTGACAAAGAGAAAATTCTTCGTTATAAGAATTAGAAAAATTTCACTATATCCCACTAAACTATTACCCTCTCACACAATAACTTGAACAATAAATGCTTTCACTTTTAGGCGGCGCGTGTAACGTTTCTTTTTTCCATTTCTATTCTTTTGTTAAACAAAAAAACAAAAAAACCCGTTTGATAACGCTAAGTTGTTTTTTATTATTCCCTAATAAAAAGTTAGCCCGGGAACAGATTTGGAGCAAAAATGAGAAGTAAAAAAAAAATTCGTCTTGTTTTAACAATTTTTAAAAATAAGCTAATTTTCTTTTTTATTTTTCTTTTATTTCTCTCTTTTGCCGCGGCCACCTTCAACCGCCGGCTGCCGTCGTTGGTCGGCGGCCTCCGCCGCCACCTCCAGTCGCCAATCATCGCCGCCGCCACTAGTCGCCAGTCGCCGCCGGCTGCCGTCGTTGGTCGGCGGCCTCCGCCGCCACCTCCAGTCGCCAATCATCGCCGCCGCCACTAGTCGCCAGTCGCCGCCGGCCACCAATTGCCAATCGCCGCCGCCTCTGCACGACCGGTGGCTGGCGGTCAGCAGTCGTCAACGGCCGACGGTCGTCGGCCCGACGATGGGTGGTGCGGCGGCGATCGGCGGTGGCCGACGATCTATGAGCAAGAATAAAAAATGAATAAATACAAAAAAAAAAATTATTGTGTTATCAAACGCATTTCTATTCTTTTTCTATTTCAAGAGTAGAAATTATGTAATTACCAAATTGGTTCTTTTACTTAGAAATTGTTCCCCAAAATAGAAATAGAAAAGATCTATTTCTAAAAAAAACTCTTCCCAGCCAAGAATTATCGTTCGCACTATTTTAGGCCCATTTGGTAACCATTTAAACAAATGTCTTTGATTCGATTTTTTGTTCCCTGCAATCGGTTTGGGAACAGAATCGCGTTTGGTAAATTTTTTGTCCAAAACTGATTCTGGGAACAAATTTACTCCTGCACCGCTTTTTGGACAAGAATTCGGAATCGGAAAAATATGATTCTCCGTCCGAGAATCAAAAAGAGAATCAAAAGTGCCGAATCAAAAAGAGAATTTATTTCTATATTTTATTTTTATTTCTTCCTAGTATGAAATATATATTTGTTGTATATAGAATACATATTTAATTTTATGTTATAATTTAGTATTTTTATTTATTACATATTGTAGGGATATTAGTATAGTTTATACTATGGTTTATTATTTACTATATAATAAAAATTGATTAGTTAATATTTTTATTACTTAGTATAAAAATATAATTAATCAATGAATGGTTTATGAAAATTCAATATCAAATTTATTTTAATCTAAAAAGGTAATTAAAAAAGAATTGGAATAGAATTTAAAAGAAAAGATGAGAAAAAGAAAAGAAAAAGATGAGAAAAAGAAAAGAAGGGCATGAAGAAAAGAAAACAAGAAAAGAAAAAAAGGAAAAAAAATGAAAAAGAAAAGAAAAAAAAAATGAAAAAATGAAAAAAAAAAGAAAACAAAGGAAAAAAAGTAAAAAAATTATTTAAAAATTAAAAGAAATTGATTTGGAATGCAATTAATGAACACGGCATCAAACGCAATTCTCTTCCGGAATTAGAAATTTTGGACGCTTCTGCAAACAAAAAAATCTTAGAATCGGTTAGGAACGTAATCAAAAAGAATCGGTTACGATCGAATCGCCCCTAGGAATGTAATCGTTACCAAACGCGCCCTTAACTTCCTGAAGCTCTTCACATTCTTACGTGTAGAACCCCAAACTTTAAAGTCTCTCGGTTACTTCCATGAATTTTCACTCTCTTGCATGTTAAACCCTAAACTTTAAATCATCATACTTTACTCCCCCAGGCTTACAAATCATTCCATTGGTTTCCACTGTCAAATTTATTTGTGAAATGTGTAGTGTACTAAATTTTTCGCCTGCAATAAACTAGACCTACATTTAAAGGAGTAGACGTTCTTGCCTCCCCTCATTCGTCTAAAACCTTAAAGTAGTTCAAGATTACTAGACCTACATTTAAAGTAGATGGTAAGTAGTTTCAATTCCATTTGCTCCACAGATAGATCAAGTTTATGAAAGAATGTTAGGATCATGGAAAACTTAATTGCTATATGCAAACAATACATGCATAATGCCAATTGTTATTGTACTTTTCAGTAAAAGGATGCTTTATTTATCACTAAAATAATCATCAATTGCACTGTTACCCGCCGGCATCTTCGTCCATAACAAAGAATTTAATTTGTTGCAGCTAGCATTTTCAGCTTGAGATCATCCATTGCACATATTAACAAAACATAATTGACAGTGCTGACGATTGAACTAATTTGCACATTTAAGATTGAAGATGTATAGTTTATGGTTTAACGTGTAAGAGAGTAAGAGTTCTAGGTTGTAAAGTGTGAAGATTTATAGTTTTGGGGTTTAACTTGTAAGAGATTTTGAGAGTTCAGGGGTATAGTTTAGGGTTAACATGTGAGAGGGTGATAGTCAGGGGGGTAAAGTGAAATTTCCCCTAAGAGCTATCGTCTTCTTTGCCACCAAAATTTATGAGAGCTTTTAGTGCCTGTAAATTTTTGTGAAAGATGACATTGCAAATTTAATGGCAACTACATTTCATTACCATAAGTAGTAATATCTCTCACGTCATTTTGTAAGACCCATCAGCACCTTTGAAATTTTTGTTCATCTTTTAGTAATTAATTTCTTACCAACCAGCTGGGTGATCGAATAGTTCAGAACTTGGTTGCAATTGTTCTCCATTTCATTCTTAGTCTCAGGAAAATTTGGTTAGTCTATGAAGGGCCTAAATTTAGGTACATTGTTAGTTTTGGAATTCTCTACTCAATGATAGGCTCACCCAATCAGCAGCTGGTGTCTTTGTCATGTTAAATTGGAAATTTTGATAATTTGGTAGGCTTTAACCCCATTAAAATACTTATTCTTTTTATAAAATAGTATTTTCTGACGTCAGATAAACAATATTATTGCATATAAGAGTGGAACTAATTGGTACTTATTTCACACCATAGAGTTTATGAATGAAAGATATCGTGGAGTAACAAAATAAGCAAAAGATAAATTGGCTTGCGAGATGGCAAACTTTGTTTGTTGAAAATTATATTAGTCAAACATTTATTATTTGGCGCAATTGAACATTTTTGTTAATCAAGAAACAGAAACATTTGAATACACTAAAAATAAGTCAAATGTTTTTACTAATTATAAATGAAAACAAAAACAGATGTAACCAAACGGCACCTTTCTTATCATTCCGTAGCGTGATGAGAAAAAACAGCTTGTTGATTTCTAATTGAATGAAAAGAGAATAAAATCGTCACCTAACATAATCCAGAATTTCAAAAACAAGTGAGCAAATATCAAAGTTTGACATGATAAAGGCCGAATTCCCTAAAAACCGTCAATTTTGGGTCTAGCCCTAAAAATCCTCAATAAAACCGTCCATGCTTTTTTTTTTTTTTTTTTTTTTTTTTTTTAGTTTTTAGCTTTTTTTAATGTGGCACCTTAGAGCCATTTGTGTGATGATTAAAAAAGAAATTAATAAAGAATGCCACATAGAATTGCATCCATGAAAAATTTAGGAAGCTAACGGAATGACTAACGTAGGGATAATAATAAATTTTAGGATTTAAATGCATGAATCGAAGGTTTTAAAATTCAATTGCCTATTTGACACAAATTTTAAAACTCCCGCTATAATCGTTTCAAAATCTTTCTGACTTTTGCAGGAGTTTCGTCCTTTCCCAAATAAAAGGGGAGAAAGCTTAAAATGAAATAATTCCAAATTCATCCCTGAAAGTGAGCTTATATAATATTCAAGGACTGACATCCGGTACGAATCCTTCCTGTACGTAGTGTAGAAGTAGATAAAACATATTGGATATGTACAATATAATAAGGAAAATAGAGCGCAGTTTCGTGTGAGAAGCAGAAAATGTCAAAGCGAAATTTTTTTTTTGTGCGCAAAACATGAAAGCTCATGAGATCTTTATCAAATCACTAAATATCACGGTTGAGAGAATATTATTAGATTTCAAAATTGGAACCATTTTTATGGATCAATGCGGTTAAGTTATGAATTAACAAAATTTTGCCCAAATGATCCCACCATTAATCTAAATATACGTCAAACATATCTATGGAAGAGAGAATATTGGAATATACATTTGAGAGATTTTTTGGCAGATGCAATTGTGTCCTATATTAACAAATTCTGTCCATCAAAATCAGCATGGTGATTTTTAATTCATCTATAGCATCAGATTTTGCCAGTTTGAATTACGTTAGCAATTCTTGTGGATCATTTCTGTTGAGGTTGGCTCCATATAAGAAGCCCCCACACACCACCAAGCTGTGCTCATCACACCAATTCCTTCATTCCCTACCCAAAAAGAGAGGAAATGGAGAAGACCAGCATGAAGAGCTTCTTCATGACCGCATCCCTGGCTGTCCTGCTCGTTTTCTGCTTGAGCTGTGAGGTCTGCAATGCAAGGGAAGGCATCAGCAAGGTGCAGACCGCAGAGGAAGGCTCCGCCGATACTCAATGGTGGTGGGGATTACATTGCCCCTGGGCATTCCCCCACCCCCGCCTGCCGCCTTTCTGGCTCCCCCGTCTGCCCCCTCTCCCACACTGGCCTTGGTGCCCCGGATTTCCATGGCCAAAGCCGGCACCGAAACCTGCGCCGAAACCTGTGCCGAAACCTGCGCCGAAGCCTGCGCCAAAGCCAAAGCCGTCGCCAACACCAGCTCCCCCGGCAAAGGGGAAGGGCCCCGGCAAGGCTGATGCCAACACCAACATGGGTCAAGGAGCCGGCACGCTGCCAAGATCCAAGTCGGCGCAGAAACTGACCCCGACGGCGAAACCAGCTTTGGCGACGCCGGAACCGACCAACTGAGGAGCACATGAGCTCTTGCATTTCGTACTTTGGTTTATGGAGGCAATTTCTAGTACAAAAGATGTTTGTGGAGTCTATCACTTTGATGGATTCTCCATGACCCTTATAATATAAATAAAGGAATTGCTTCTACTTATATTTCTAAACTCTTCCATCTTAGCACGTCACTCTCAAAATCTATGTGGATGCCATGCTATTTCTTATGAGTAATTTTTGTCACGAGCGATCTCTAGTGATACCTATCATGTTCTTTCATTTGCTCTCTCACTATTGGCACCCGATTAGTATTTATGCATGCTATATGCGCAAACATGATTGATTTTATTTGATGTGCAACATCTTAATGAATTAATAACAGAAGTTCGTAGAAATCATCGTCTGCCGAAGTTGACATTTTCTTTTAATCGCTATACCAATTATCATAGAGGACAAACAATCTCCCAAATTTTCATGCTATATAGGTTGCTAGTAAAATTAGGATTTCAACTTTGTTAAGGGAGAGGAAGACATAAACCGTGGGATGAATTGAGTAAAATCTTCCCGCGCCCAAATTCGTGCCATGATTTTTATTTTTTTTTCCCATTTTTTGTCTGAGGAAGACGAGTCGTGGACATCTTGTGAATGAGACTTGCAAAATGCTAAAAAGAGGGATTTGAATAAGGCTTACAAGAGTTTTTTCAATACGTATTGCAATTTTGTCTTCAGCATTTTCTAACTTGATTAGCCGTATTGAAAAGAGCTACATGCCAAGTTAATCTGAGATAGTTTCCCCACTTTCTGTATTTTATCCCACAGAAAAAATAATTGCTCGACTTGTTTATAAAAATGAACGAATGAAAAATATTATCATTATTCATAAAAATGATCAGATATAAATTGATATTCGATTCCTGGAAAAGACCTTCTAGATCATTCATTTGTTTGCAAATAAACGAAGCATTTGTGTGGTTAATGTTTCTATAAATTTTATATTTGTTTCTAACTCACAAGAGATTGGGAGTCAAAACACCTGGAGCAGGTGTTATTTAAACCTCCAAAATCCTGCTTTTCGATACTTACAATAAGCGGAAAACAAAGGAAAATTCCCATGCCACATTAGCATCCTTTTTTAGCTTTAAAGAAAACCTATCAAAGCGCGACATGAAAACTTACTGGGTTTCACCTGAACGAAAGTATAGATAAAAAATAATTTGGAGGAGATTTTATGGTGCTTCAAGCAAGGATGAATTTATTTATTTTATATTTTTATGAGATCCTCAAGATGGAGATATCGTTGCTTGCAGAGAGGACGAAGAGAAAGAAAAAATATCTCAATCTTTATTTCCATGCGAATGAAAAACGAATCTCATACCCTTCATAAAAACTACTAAAGATAGAATAAAAGGATGTGTTGAGATTTTCTATGCGAGTTTCAAATGTGGATATGAGATTTTATAGGATCATGCTAACTATCCTAAAAATTCAAATTATTAGCTAACAAATATTCTCCCTCAACCACTCCATGTGGTGGCTGCGTTGGCTCAAGCTCCCTCCCTCTCATGAAGGGGGGGGTAGTTTGAATCCTAGCGTGGTCGCTAGTGGTCTTAAGTGCGGTGTTGTGGTGGTGGGTCCTACGCTAGCACCACTCCAGATTTATGTCGCAAACTGCCGGCTGTACGGTGGTTCTCGGGTTACTAAAAAAAAAATTATATATATATTCTCCCTCGTGTATAAACTAGGCTTTGGCCTAAGATTATAACGTGAAAATATGTAATATGAAGCAAATAAGGACTTGAAAAGATTCATATTTAAGACTTTCTGCTATGATACTATGTGAAATTTTGTGGCACAAATACTAATGGTTCTAACACCTCTTCTCTTCTTGATGTTTTTTTGTTTAAAAAAAATGTAGCCTTGAGTAGATCGATTGAAGTGGGTAATCTTCGATAAAGGATTTACTCAACCAGCTTTTCCAACCATCAAGGCACAGAATGTTAACAACGATTGGGAAACCCATTATGGCAAGTATTGAATTTAATCACAGATATTAAGATTAAAAAAGGGGGTGACTTGTGTGACTTGTGTGATCTACAATGTTGTGCAAAATAATACATTTCTTCATTTCCTTCAACTAATAATAAAATTGGTGGAATTTTTTATTTGTTGCATTGTGATGTTAGGGGGCTGGATCAAACGGGGTCTCTCTCAAGTTCTCTCTTAGGTGCACATAGTCGGGCAATTTGCATCTATTTGATGAAAAAAGTTAAAGACGAACCAAATATTCATTATTTTTTATCATATGGTAAAAACTGAATCTAGTCAAATTGTTAAAATGGTCCAGAGTGATAATGGCCGTGAAATTCCTTTCCAATTCCGTGAACAACCCTTTTTTTTAGAAATGGGGAGTCATGCATTAAACCTCATGCACCTACGCATCATAGCAAAATGGACGGGGTTGGAAAGAAAACACCGACACATTCTCAATGTAGTAGGGGCACTTCGTTTTCAAGCGAATTCACCAACTCGGTTTTGGGAAGAATGCATATTGACTTCTACTTATTTAATAAATTATATTCGAATATCGTTATTATCTAGAAAAACACCTTTCAAGCTTTTGTATGGGAAACCCCAGGTTATAGTCATTTGCCAGTTTTTGGTGCACTGTGCTATTCTCACAAACCATCAGGGTAAAGATAAATTTTAAGAAAGGGCAAGAAAATGTGTATAGGACATCCATATGACACAAAAGGTCGGAAATTTTCCTATTTGGAAACTGAAGAATTATGGGTATGTCATGATGATGTTGTCTGCAAAGATAATTTTTTATTTGCTCTGCAAACTACACACGAGGATCAAACCTCTTTTCTTCTTTTGACAACACTTTGTGACTTGGCGCCTTTTGGTGGTGGGTGGAGTCAACCTCAGGAGGAGCAAGAAAGGGTGCCAAAGTTAATGAAGCAAATAGTGACGCAGGATAGTGACAATCTAGTCCCAAGTTGAAGAGTAGCCAAGCGATCAGCCCAATGATCAAATTTCAATCCCAACTCGTCATGCACCGAAGAAAGGACAATCGCCTCATCTCTCTGACTTTATGTGTCATGCAAAGCCAAATAGAGACCCCAACTCCATAGCCTACTCCTTCGATATCTTCGGGTGCGGTCTACCCATTTGAGAAGTTCATTTCTTACAAATGATATAATGAGCGCCACATCATATCTTTAGCTGCCGTTGACTTTGATATTGAGCCTAGAGATTACCTTGAGGTTATTAGATATCCTCTGTGGCACATGAAAATAATGGGACTTGGATTTTGGCATCTTTGCTAGAGAGTAAGAAGTTCATAGATTGTGCTTGGCAGTTATAATAAAATTCAAGATAGAATAAAATTAATTATATCTCGTGTTTGGTGTCTATTAAGATATAATTAGATATAAAAGGGATATAAACTAGATAAAATTATCCCCTGGGATGGTGGAACTAAGGTGGATAGGATTTTTAATATCTATAATAGAAAAAATTATTTTTCTCAAATAACAAACTTCTTATATTAATCAAATTAAAATCATTTTTCATAAATAATATTTGAATTCTAATATCCATAATAGAAAAGTTATTTTTCTCAAATAACAAACTTCTTATATTAATAAAACTAAAATCATTTTTCATAAATGATATTTGAATTCTAATATAAGAAATTCATAATAACAAAAAACAAAAACTTAGTTTTTTTAATTTAATCTTATTTATATTTATATATTCGAATTTAATTCTATCTTATAATATAAATTTAATATATAAATATAGATGTGTATTTATATTATTATGTATTTTAGGCATTTTATTATTATATGCATATTAATATAGTTTACTGATTAATAAAATTTAATTAAGGAATGATAAAGTGGAAAAAGAAATAAATTAGAAAAGAGAGGAAAAATAGAATAAAAAATAAAGTAAAATTAAAGTAAGTAGTAGTGTTGTGAGAAATTTTTATCATCTCCGTTTGTGAACTTTTAGGTTCATTCATGTTGATATGCCATTTATACCAAATAATCTACATTATATGACGTAAATATATCCAATGTTATAATTATGATCACTAAATAATGGTTAGGATATAGCAAAATCTCTAAATTTCATATCCTATCTTATCCTGCTTAGAAATCCAAGTGACCAAATGCAACTATAGGGTGCAAGTGGCTTTACAGTCAAGCCATTGGCAATATTGAGTGATTAAAGCTCATCTTGTTACGATGGGATTTACCTAGAAAAAGGGTGTAAACTTCTAGAAGACCTTTCTTCCAATGGCTAAACTAGTCACTATATAGTGTCTTATTATAGTTGCATTAGCTCATAATTAGGAGTTTAATTAGATGGACATCAACATTGTGTGTTTGCACAACGACTTGGATGAGGAAGTTTATGAAACTTCCACTAGGTTTCACAACAATGGGCTTGATCGTGTATGTCAACTATAGAACTCCTCGTATTGTCTTTGGCAAGCATCTCGAAATAGGCTTTCAAAATTCTCAAATGCATCGACAGAGTATGGTTTTGATCAATTATTAGCATATTACTTGTTTACCTATTTGTCATGACGATACTTTTTTAGCTGTGTTAGTACATGTTGACAATCTCATCTTGGTGGGAAATAATTAAAAACAATGCGTATCACTTGAAAAACAATACCATGATGAGCGTTTTCATATCAAGGACCTCGGCAAACGAGGGTACTTTTTGGAAAATTAGATTGTCGTAGACAACTTTAGAGTTATTTCCATGCTAGAGAAAGTATTTACATAACATCCTATCGTTAAATAGAATGGTAGCAACTAAACTGGTGACTCCTCTAATGGAGCAACTGTAGAATATTATTCACATATACAATTAATCAATTAAGAACAAACGGATCCATACATGATTGTAAAACACCGAGATTAATAAATACAGCGGAATTAAAGCGTACCTGTTTGAGCCATCACTTCAGAAGAAAATTAGATCACTCTGATAATCAGGGATCTATCGGAATACCAGATCTTCCTCTCTATGACCTATTTCAATATAGCAGCTTTCAATGGGATTAAAGCAACTGATAGGTATAACCTATCATTTTATAGGCTAGAGAGGGGACCTGCAAAACCCTAATCAATAGCGTGTGTCAACCCCCCTTCCCATTACGGGCTTCCAAACACACCGCCTACACTTTCTTCCGCTCAACTAGGCCCGTTATCAATAGATGCCAATACCCAATTCAATCAGATCACTGTAGGGTTCAACAAATATTGGAATATCCATTAACCCGATTATTTTAAATAGAAAATCAATTAATTAATGTAAGCCCATATTATAGGAAATTTCCAACATTCTCCCACTTGGGCTACATTAATTAACTTATTTTATTTTGAAAAGATTTTATATTGAAAACGACGCTATTGGGTTAATAACTGAAAACTTTGTTTTATGTGGCCACAACTTTAAAAAAATAATATTCCAATAATGACATCTCAATACCAATCCAATCCTATATAATCTTAGTATAGAACTATGGAGATCAATGTGTTAAGAAAATGCCACAACACATGACCTTCCATAATCACATATAATAAGTATTATATTTTCATGAATCATGGGCCTAGTAGTGTAGTAAGAAATAGTGCCAATATGTGATCAAAATATACACTATTTCTTATCGGTCCTCAATGCAATTTCTCAAATTGCATTAGCGCAATTTCTAAACAACATGAAATTGCCTCAGTGCGATTTCTAAACAACATGAAATTGCACAATTATGTCACAATCCAACATGAGATCTCATAATCAGTGACATCCAGTCATCTTTAAACTAAAATTTGTTTAAAGATACTGTTTTATATTTCCATTTCTCAGTCAACAGGAGAAAGGATAACGATAGAATCAACAACAACAATTATCAAAATAAATGCTTTAATAAACATCATAAAAGCATTATCTGTTTGCATATAAATACAATATCCAAAAATACAAATTATATAACTCCCACTAACAAAAGAAATCAAAAGAATCTAAAACACCCATATTCTTTACAAGTTCTTTAAATAAAATGGGTCGTAAGCCTTTTGTTAGAGGATCAACCAATATGGACTTAGTTCTAATATTCTCAATTACAATGTCTCCCTTTTTGACCAAGTCCTTAATAGTATAATGTTTGATCCAATTAACATTTCAACCGTGGCATTGTTGTTATTTATAGCAAAAGTAATTGTTTGTCACACATAATGCAATAAGATCAATTATGGGCAATGAGCAATTCAACAAAATAATTAGTACATTATAAACTCCCCTTTGGGCAGAGTGTATAATGCACAATTATTTTTCACAGCATGAAGTTTATAAAACAACAACAAGGAGAATTACATATAATTGTTAATGATCCATCCCCTTTGGGCAGACAAATCATTTAAATTATACATCTCCATAATATCAATATATAGAGATGATAAAGAAGAATTACATATAATCTTCAAGGTTCAATCCCCTTTGGGCAAACAAATCATTTAAATTATATATATCTCCATTATCTCAACATAGAGAAGAATTACACATAACTCTAAAAAATTTATCCCCTTTAGGCAGATAAACCTTTTGAGTCACACATCCCCATCATTCATCTCTAATATATCAATATAGAGGGGAATTACATATAACTTTCAAAAATTTATCCCCTTTGGGCAGATAAATCTTTTTGAGTCATACATCCCCATCTTTTAATTTTGGAATTTATCTTCATGCAATTTTCAAATTAATATACACAATAACCCCCTTTGGGCAGGTAATTGTATATACTAATTTTTTTATCAATAGGAAACTCTGAAAAATATATGCCCAAAATTCATTTAACAATATGAAGCACTTTACAACATGTGCTTCCCAAGATCATATTGCATTTACCAAGTAACAATTTTTGCCACAAATTTTTTTTTTTTTTTAAAACAAGCTTCAAAATTTCGGATTTAATACCCATGGCTGTTTGCAGTCTCTAATCTCTACAAGGTGTTGCTCACCATCATAACATCCCGTGACAACAAAGATAGGCAATGGGACTCTTAAGAGACTATAAGAGTAGAAAAAGTCCTCATTCTTATTATGGAATGCAACTTCATCGCAATATCATCGCTAACCAGGCATTGCTCCATCAAGATATTTTTCAATTAACGGAGGATCTCCAACCACAGATCAACGCCATTCGACATTGACAAGAATAGCTATTCACATCACACAGCATTACCCAGAGGAACACCCACATCAAGAAAAAGAAAAGAAAAGACAAGAACCATTGTAAGTCTAGTCTCACCGCAACATCAACACATTACCTTGGTAAATCATAAAGACGGAATTAAATAGCAACCCAAGAATCGGCCTCACTCATGCTACCCAAAAAAAAAACCCACCTTTTATATATATATAGCAAAAATTGTTCAGTCAAAAACTAAGCAATTTTCCAGAATCAGCTTCTTCCTTGTGTATACTTGCTAAATTTTTTTTTTTTTAAAGTCACTACTTTAATTTGTACTTCGAGTGGGAAGAAACGCTCACGTACATTTGAAAGCAAATAAGAGTCCTTAAAAATCTTCATGCCCAAATGACAACCAACTCGAGAAGGTCAACATAATCTAGCCAATTTTACAAGATTCATTCTTTGACCCCATCAAGAAATATAATCACATCATATAACTTATCCCAAAACATCGATTTGATAAGGGAATGTGATTGACAGAAAAGCAGCAGGACCTAACCTTAATATAAGAAAAGCAATAAAAGAGCTAAAAGCTAAAATTGACAAAACCTTGCACTAACAAATGGTCATGTTTCATTAAACAGGAACCTAACCGACCTAGACTTAAAAGGCCATCATCAAACAAGGATTTCCTCCTCGAGCAAAATTCAAAAAGGAAAAGGAAACTCAGTCCATAAGAAATAAGTCATTTACGTAGTAACGTCGAAGCATCATTTAGCCTCCATATGTAATGGTCAATTGTAACAATATATCAATCGTAGCTGCTGCAATATCTACATTAACTCTGCCATGCTATCTAAATCTATAATAAAGCATCATCCTGATCATAATGCATAGAATACATTCTCAATCTTGCTATACATGACAATCACGATGAAGCCATAACCCATTAAAGTACGAGGGCGACTAGAAGAAACTAAAGACTACTATTATGATAATCGAAAGAAGCACACTCTGCCAGCATTAGCAAAAGAATTTAAAGCACCAAACAAAATAGATGTGGACACCTAACAATAAGATAAAAGCGCAGATGCCATGGAATATTTGGATTCAAAACCTTTTAATTCTCCTTCAAAGAGCATTGGCCAAAGAGAGTGTACACGTAAAAGACTTTCGCACATCAACTGCAATTTCTAGCGACTGCCACCGCACACATATTGCATAATACCTTGGCACCCTTAGACCTTACATGCATAGTTGGTAGAATACTATCCCTCGATCCTATGATCCGTAATTTTACGCATCAACAGGTGCATCCCCAAAAATATATATCCTACATCACTTCAAGTCCACGACAAGAGAGATGCAACCACATAGTGAAGTACCGAATCAAAGAGAGGAACCTTGAGTACATCAAAGCCGTGCCGGACTATGTCCTATATGAACATATTGAGCAGTCAAGATCTCATGCAATGTAGGAACCCCTCCCAATTAAATCTAAAGTCAAATGTTACTTCTTCGCACGCAATAGAGGCATGCCGGTCAATGAAGACATATCCATCTTCGAATTACTAAAGCCAGCAAAGCCAATTTAATATCTAGTTTTCCCAGAAAACGAGCTCAAGTTAGAAAAATGATCTATCTTAGCGCATTATCATTTCGTAACTACGAAGAATTTAACTTACTATCATACTGGCAATATGCTAGCTCGACCTTAAATCTCAAGCGGAACACCAACTATCAAACTTCACATAATACCCTCGCAAAACTAGTCTACCGTAATCGAACGCCCAAAGAAATCATTCCTCAACATATATTTTCAAATTTGATGAACCGACAATCAATTGCCACATGCTTCTTCGACGCACTTGCTCGGGCAATCTGACCTCTAACCGCACGAAACTACGTCTACGATCATCCCTCGGAAAGCCAGAAGAGATTGCTCAGAAAAGCACGTCCAATCCGCCGAACAAAGAAATCACGACGAGGAAAAAAAATAAATTCTGAGCAAAGAACAAAAATTCTGATACCACTTGTAACATCCCGGGCCCCACTGTATAATATTGTCCGCTTTGGGTCACCCGCCCTGGCGCGGACGAACCGCCATCCCAGCCACGGTCTCTTCCCTCACGGCTTTAAAACGCGTTACACAGGTGAGAGGGACCCAAGCCTTATAAGCTAACCAAGATCTCCCTCCCTAGGCAATGTGGGACAAGAGAGGAGGTTGTTACACTCTCCACCTCTTAACAGAATAGCGTCCTCGCTATGGCCCACGGGCGTCAGAACAGCATTCGAGCTGTGGTCCCACATGCGGTCGAGAGTCGGCTCTGATACCACATGTAGAATATTATTCACATATACAATTAATCAATTAAGAACAAACGGATCCATACATGATTGTAAAACACCGAGATTAATAAATACAAATGAATTAAAGCGTACTGTTTGAGCCATCACTTCGAAGAAAATTAGATCACTCGATAATCGGGGATCTATCGGAATACTGATCTTCCTCTCTATGACCTATTTCAATATAGCAGCTTTCAATGGGATTAAAGCAACGATAGGTATAACCTATCATTTTATAGGCTAGAGAGGGACCTAGAAACCCTAATCAATAGCGTGTCAACCCGCCCTTCCCATTACGGGCTTGACCAAACACAATTGCCTACACTTTACCGCTCTCAACTAGGCCCGTTATCAATAGATGCCAATACCCAATTCAATCGATCACCGTAGGGTTCAACAAATATTGGAATATCCATTAACCCGATTATTTTAAATAGAAAATCAATTAATTAATGTAAGCCCATATTATAGGAAATTTCCAACAGCAACAACATTGGCTAGCTGCAACTGGACCTTCCATGATAGACCCAACTTGTTATCATCGATTAGTGGGATGTCTGCTTTATCTCACTATACTCTACTTGAATAATATTATTTTGTCCACATACTTTCCCAATTCGTGCATGAACTGGATGGGTAGCAATGGAAAGTCATGGAAAGTCATTATAATTGTTCTTCAATATCTTAATAAATAAATTAAAAAACCCTAGACTTGAAATTTTGTTATCATTCCTGACTTTACTTCACTTGATTGCCTTTTTTTACTTTGATTGAGCAAGTTGTCCAATTACTCGGCGATCAATTGCCAGTTACTTTGTCATGCTTGGTGGTTGTTCAGTGTCTTGGAGAACTAAGAAGCAGAGCACAGCTTCTTAGTCCTTTGCTAAAACTGAATATTGTGCTATGGCAACTAGTACTCGCGAATTGATTTGGTTGTGCACTTTACTTGCTTCTCTGGGTATTGCATAGCAAACCAACGGGCCTTTATTGTGACAATCAAGCCGCCTTACACATCACAACAAACTTAGTATTTCACGAACAAAAAAACTTTGAGATTGACTACCACTTTGTTCAGGAATATGTACAGTTTGGCGGCCTTAGAATCGAGCACATATCCACTAGACTTCAATTGGCATACAATTTTACCAAGACGTCGGGTCGAGATCAGTTCACATTTCTCATCAGCAAGATAAGCATTTGTGACCCACGCGCCGACTTGTGAAGGAGTATTATGGAAGATTTGTCAAGGATTTTCTTTCTGTTTTGCTAATATTTTGTGCATCGCTTATCAGTTTTTATGATTTATTTTTTGTTTGTTAGTTAGCATAATATCCGGTATCTCTTATAATTAAGTAAAGATAATTAGTAGATCTTCCTTTTCGGATTTGTTAAGCAACACCGTGTATAAATATTTGTACCATACATTAAGTAAGCAATTACGATCTCTCTTGGTGGATGTTATATAAATCTAAAGTCAGCGAATAAACGAAGAGTCATAGAATGTGGATGATTGGACTGGCTTTTAAGAATGAAATAGGTTAAGACAAAAGAAAATGAAATCTTTAATCCATCTTGAAAAAATGAATTGCAACAGTTCATTAATAAAGATTTTTTTTTTTTTTGGAAAAAGAATCATGTGTTATATAATACATTTAACTGGTACAACGAGAGTATATTAAGTGTCATTGTATATATTTATATGTTGAAAATAATGATAAATTTAGAAATTTTAGATTATGCTCTACTTCGAAGCTAGTAGGCATTCTCTATTATACTACAGATAGAGAATGCTAAGACAATGCATGGTAACGTTTCTGTTTCTCCCAATTTATATTCTTTTGTTCCCCGGAACAAAAAAAGAACAGAAACCTATTTGGTAAAACATTCGTCTCTGGGAACAATTTCTCTATTTTTTTGTTCCCGGGAACACTTTTGAAAAACAAAAAAAAGTAACTTCTTGTTCCCAAAAACAATTTCTAGAAATAAGCCAACTTTTTTTCTTTTGTTTCTCTCTCTTGCCGCGGCCACCTCCAATCGCTCGGAGCCACCGTCGACCGCCGCCCACCACCGGCTGTCACCGACGCCGCGGTCACCGCCGGCAGCTGGTGAGCAAGAATAAAAAAATGAATAAATATAAAATAAAAAAAATGATTGCGTTACCAAACACATTTCTATTCTTTTTCTACTCTAAGAGTAGAAATTTTGTGTAGTTACCAAATGGGTTTTTTTACTCATAAATTGTTTTCTGAAATAGAAATAGAAAAGAACTATTTCTTAAAAAAAAAAAATCTTCTCCAAAAGAAATATTGTCATGCGCAGCCTAAATGTCCATTTGTAGGTTGAGATGTAAAGGATGTTCTCTAAACTTTTGCTTTTGTTGAAAGGACTTGAAACTCTTATCTGAATAGGAAAAGACTGGTGCGTTGCATTGGTAAGCTTCTCCAGGAAGATAAGAGACCTTTTGTCACATCAAATGCACTATAAGTCAATTTTAATTTAATATAATTATATCTTGTCTCCCAATAATATGATGCAATAATGGACAAAAGTATAAATACGGAGTTGCAACCGTCCTCACTTTGTTACTCACTAGTGAAAACGTATATATATCGCGTTTGAAATGATGAAATAGAATGGAATAAAAAAGTGGAATGACGAAAAAAGTAGAATGAGCATTCCCACTTTTTATTTGGTAGATTCTAGAATATGGAACTAAATAAATATTCCTTTCTTTCGTTGCAAGAACAACATTATGGGAGCAACATTGAATTAGGATTAATAAAGAATCCGCAGTGCAATTGTTGTGGAATTGCAATAAAATAACATACTCATGTTGCTAAAAATTACAATATATAAACAAATAATATTGCAAACCATTAGTTATTTGTTGCAGTTTGTTGTTATATTTTCCTCAAGAAATGATAAAAGATATCCATGATTTAACATAAGATTAAATCAATTCTATTATACTAATCAATATAAAGTCCATAATTATTTTTCATGGAGAATCTATCATTTCTCGTAATCATTTTTTTAATTATTTTTATATTTGTACTGACTTTTGATTATGAACATTTCATTTATGGGAAAATTATGAAAATAATTCTGAATTTATCATCTAATAGTTAATTTAGTCATAAACTTTTCAATTTAACGTAATCATGATAACTAATGTTGGATTATCCAAATAAGCAATGTTATTCAACTATGCTTCAAATTTAAAAAGTAATTGGAATTTTATAATTTAATTTTGGCGGAAAATGTAAATATTTATTGTAGCTCATACATGTAGGAATCATGATTCCCTCTGCTAGTTAAATAGGCATTTCAATTGGAATTTCATTATCTCTATAAAAAAAAAACAATTGGAATTTCATTCTACACAAAAAAGAACCAACTGATTGAGTCAGGTTTCATCCTTGAATAGTATGAATTAGTTTTCATGCACACATTACGGGCGTCGACGATTAGTTCATTTCTTTACACAATGTCTTTTAATTTACACTTGTACGAATTTTACTTTAGAGAGTGAAAATTGAATGATCATTTTGCTATGCTTTCAAAAACTTTAAAAACATTTATTCAAACATCAAGAAAAAAGTTTTTGAAAGAAGATAAAATTGATTGTTGTACCATAAGAACAATTAAGGATTTTCATCCAGTGCTATTTTCAGTGAAAAGCGGTACTTCACTTATTACTTTTACCGTTCTATCCTTTTTCTCTTAAAAATTTTACATTTTTTTCTCTTCAAAACTCAACTACATTATGATATTAATGTAATATCTTGAATGATGAAAATTTAAGAGAGACAAAAGGGTACTTTGAACTATATATATTGCAACCACTGGGATTCGCCCCAATGGTCATCCTTCCAACATGGAAGGGGGAGGTGAGGGGTTGAAATCCCCACATTCTCAGGGGGATGGGGTGGAAACGTATTCCCCACCTTCTCAGGGGGATGGGGTGGAAACGTATAAGTTTCGCAAAAATCTGAGAGTAAGTCTAGAGTAGGATTGACCAAAAAAAAATATATATATATATATATATATATATATATATATATATATATATATATATATATATATATATCATATTATTGCAATAAAATTTAAATTGGAAATTTCCTCATATTAATTGGAAAAAGTACTTGCATAATTATATGTCACATTTCCAAGTTTGATCTCAAATTTGGAGCCAATGCGCTAATTTTGGTCGGTATCACACAAGTGAGGCATATTTATGACTTTGTTTATTTCATGAAAAATAAATGATTTAGAATTTTTTTTAAATGACTGCTTATGTTGCTTATAAATAATTAATCAATGAAAATAATTCTCTTTCACTTAATTTTTCAATCAAAACAAATGATTATTTTTAGGAAAAAAAGTTCCAAATTATTAATTTTTCATAGAACAAACAAAGGCTAAGTTTATTTTCTTGAAAGGTTTCGCCAAAATGCTTATTTAAATAAAAAAATGTTAGCACTATTTTCACCCCCTTATTAACTCTTAACACCCTCTACCACATTCAATAGACTATATCATCCATTGTTGGTCTACTCAATTTAAGATTATTTTTTTACCTTTTTTCTTCTTCTTTTTTACATTTTTCCAAAAGAAAAACTTACTCACATCTTTTTCAAACAACTTTTTTCAACCTAGTTGCTTCTTTCACAACCATTATATTTCGACGTTTTCATGTTTATCTTCTTTTGAACTTATTATCCATTATTATGATTTGAGTAAGCACTAATCATATATTGGAGTAAAGAAGTGTTAGTTTTATTTGCAAATTATTTACCTTATTTCTCTAAATTATCTTCATTATCGTGAATTCTTCGACTTTGATTTTGGGTAAAATTTTATAAGAATCAAAAATTGAATATTGTGGTTAATGTATTCATTATACATTATTTACTCAAAGATTATCCTATTACTTGTGCTTAGGTCATTTTTTGAACAATAGTTTCCTAGTATAAAAAATACATATTTACAACTTATTAACAAAATAATTAGTTTTTCTTATCAATAACACAATAATTAGGTAGCTGTATACTAAAAAAAGTTATTTTTTGGAAAGGAGGTACAACAATTTTGTTCCAAATGGAGAAAGAAAAGTAAAAATCAAACCAAAAAAGAAGAAACGAAGGCAAATAGTAATCTTAAATTAAGAGTGAGCCCTATATTTAACCTTAATAAATATTGTTAGCAAAGAGCCTCTATAGTTCCGTCTTTAGTGAAATTAAAACAAAAGAAAAGGAAAAAAAAAAGAAATAATCCTAAATCAAAAGCAGAATTTGCAAGGATTAATAAAATCAATTCAATGTAAATGTGGCATAAGAACCAATGGAAATAGTGCGGACCTAAGGAAAATAAAAATAAATATATATATAAAACTGCTATCAATACTTTGGAATTCAAACATTTTCTTAAGTACGTGCATTGAGGGGCACTTGTTAATATGAGTCAAGAGTGCATAATTATTCAATTTCAAAATATATACGAAACAATTTTGTCATTAAAGATGGATCGTTTCACTCTTGCAGCTTGAATTTCTTTAAATCCGGGCACATTCAAATGTCTACCGGCAGATCCACATGATATTTTTTGCAATTGAATAATATATTAAATTTTGATCAAGTCCTTCCACATATCCTAATCCTAAACAAACAGGCCTTTAGATTAAAAAAATAAATAAATTAATACTAACATACGTATGTCACCAAAACTCAAGTGTATCTCCCTAATAAAACTAGGATGTGACAATTAAAAAAAAAAAAAAACGGATAACCGCATTTGTCTTTATCGCTCAAAGCTTAAGTTTTAATCGTTGTATTTACACATTTGCCCTTAACGATCTTAAGAAAAGAAAATGCTTTATATGAAATTTTATGAGATTCATCGCTAACTATTATCATTTTGTGAGGCTAACATCAATTGTTCTAAATTGACAATGGTCTTATAAAATTTTATATAATATCCAAACTAAAGGTTTCAAATTTTATTTGTCTCTCTCCAATTAAATTTCCATAAAAACTAGATTAAACAAAGTGAGGATGAGTATTATAATATTTAAATAATAAATTACGTTTTTTTTTTTTATAGTTTAAATTTTTAGAATAATTGAGAGTGATTTCATAAAATCATATATCGTCAAATTAGATAAGAAGAAAAATAGTTGAGAGGAAAAGCAAAGTCTTTTCCACGACCCCCAAAAAAAAAAAAAAAAAAATCAAAGTCTTTTCGACGGGTTTTTCATCCCACGGCGTCCCGCCCACTCTCCAGCAATCCGAGGGTAGGAACGCCGCCGGCGCACCGCAATCCCGTGCACCGCCGCCGCACCCGAGCCGCCGACGTGGCGGGCGTGGAGTGGAGCCAGCTCACGGGCGCTGACCTGGCAAATCAGCCCGAGCCCCGGATTTTTTCCTTTCCTCCCCTCACAGAAAGAAGGTTCTGTCACCGAAAATTTAAAAAAAATGAAAATAAAAAAAAAAAAAAGAAGCTTAAAAGAAAAGATATTTTCCCCGCTCCCACCAGGCGGTCCCCACCCCCGGGGAGTGCGGGCCCCACTCGCCACGTCATCGCCCGGGGGCGCGGGCCCCACCGTCACAGCAAAAACATCTGCCAAGCAGCTCTCTGATTGATTGATAATCGAACTTGCCCTCCAAAAACCCACATTTCCCGAAATTTTTTTAAAAATTGCCACCAGAAATGGGGGCAAAAGGGGGATAAAACGCCCCTCCCCGATCGGGCGGCCGAGGCGCCCCCACGTGTCGCGGCCCCCCGATCCGGGCCGTCCGCGCCTCTGGGCAGCAACCCGGAGATCGGGCAGCCAGGGGACGGATCGGGGCCGTCGGGGAAACCATCGACGGTCCAGATCCCTCGCGGGCAGATCTGGAGTGCCTTTAAGAAGGGGTGGTGCCCTCATCTTCTTCCTCGTTCAAGCTCGATAAAAAAACCCTCGTCCCCCCCGTTCGCTCGCTTCCGGCCGATCGCCGATCTCCGATGCTCTCCGCCGCCGCAGTAGCAGCCGCCCCCGCCGCCTCGCCGCCGGGCTCCGACGGATGGTCTCCGGCGTCGCGCTGATCGCCGGCGGCTCGCCTCGGATCCGACGGATCTGACCCCCCGGCTCCCGGACGCGGCCCCCCCTTCCGTCTTATGGCATCAGCCCTCCTGGCCAGTCGAATCGAGCCGTCGTGGGGTGACCGGAAGGTGTATATGAGGAAATACACCGCCGCCGCAGCCGCCGATAATCCTCTCTTCAACCCCAATTCGAACCCTAACCCTAACCCCCCAAACCCTAGGCACGTCCATGATCCCGCCAATTTGCGCTTCCGCAAGGACGACGACTTCCCGCCCGCCGTCGACAATGACAACACCACGGCCTCGTTCGCCCCGCGGTCGAGGTTCGACGCCGCCTCCGAGTACGTCACCCTCAGCCTCGGGGGCTACTCGAGATCGGAGCTCAAGGAGCTCAAGAGGCGCCTCGTGACGGAGCTCGAGCAGGTCCGCGTCCTCCGGTCCCGCATCGAGAGCGCCGCGGCCCTCGAGGCCCGGCCGGTCTACCAGACCTCGCAGTTCTCGGCCACCCGCCCCTCGCCCGAGGCCGTCACGGAGTCCCCGAGGCTCAAGGACAAGGGGGTCGCGCCGAAGTCGCACGCCGGGAAGAAGAATTCGGGCATTAAGCGCGGAAACCCTTTTGCGTCGGACAAGGATCCGAAGAGACCTGTGAGGGACACGGTCGCCGCTGCCGTCCCGGATAAGTTCGTCGCCGGCATGATGAAGCGGTGCGGCCTGATCTTGACGAAGGTTATGAAGCACAAGCACGGGTGGGTGTTCAACACCCCCGTCGACGCGGTCGGGTTAGGGCTTCACGATTACCACCAGATAATCAAGAACCCCATGGATCTCGGCACCGTGAAGACGAATCTCGAGAGGAATTTCTACCACTCGCCGCAGGAGTTCGCGGCCGACGTGAGGCTGACCTTCAACAACGCATTGACGTATAACCCTAAGGGGCACGACGTGCATCACATGGCGGAGACGCTGCTCGTGCAGTTCGACCAGATGTTCGATCCTGCCTTGAAGAAATACGAGAAGGAGCGGCAGAAGGCGCTCGCTACCGCGGCGGACGAGCCCAAGGAGCCCAAGGAGCCCAAGCCCAGGGTTTGGGATGAGGAATTGGTCCCGGATAGCACGAGGAGGGAGCCGGAACCAATGCTGGTGGAGAAGAAGAGAAACTCCAGTCCCAAATTCAACCCGGCACCTGCATTGTCGAATCAAGAGGCGTTGGTGGCTTCTCCGCAAACGACGCAGCCGGCATCAGTGGGTGCGCCTGCTATGAAGCGACCGAAGTCGGTTAAGTTGCCCAAGCCCAAGGCAAAGGATCCGAATAAGAGGGACATGAGCTTTGAGGAGAAGGCGAAGTTGGGGATTAACTTGCAGAACTTGCCCCCTGAGAAAATGGGTCAGTTATTGGCCATCATAAGGAAGAGGAACAAGCATTTCGCACAGGATGGAGATGAGATAGAGCTAGACATCGAGGCTGTAGATACGGAGACTCTTTGGGAGCTTGACCGGTTCGTTTGCAATTACAAGAAGCTAGTGAGCAAGATCAAGCGCCAGGGGCTCATTCATAACCAGGTCGCTGCTTCAGAGATCACCAACAAGGTAATGTGCTGATGTTTCCTGTGCAGAGTTTGCAATTCCTTTTACTTAGTAGGTTGTGGCCGCTGATCTGATGGTGTGCTTGAATCATGTAGTCGCCGGAGAGAGAGATGTCTGAAGCTGTTGTACTGCATAAGGGAAGGAGGGGAGAAGCTGGTGGAGAGGAGGATGTGGACATTGGGGACGAGATGCCGATGAGTAACTATCCTCCCGTGGAGATTGAGCGGGATGCGAGATCTAACACCTCTAGCAGTTCAAGCTCGAGCAGTGATTCCTCTTCATCTAGCGGTAAAAATTTCGTCTTTTGCCCCGTCTTTTCAGCGTTTAGGTTTCAGTTTGTGACATTTGGGGCTGAAACGAGAGCTCTCTGTATCTATCTTGCAGGGTCAGATTCTAGGAGTTCTTCGGGGAGCGATTCCGAGGCAGACAGCGTTCAGTCGCCCTTTGTCGGTTCGAAAGGAGCCCACGGGACTTGAGGAGAGGAGAGGAGAGGAGAGGAGGTGTTTCTTATTTTGGCTGAAAATTTGGGACCCTTGAGAAGATGGGTCGGTGTTGATCCCTTGGCTTCATGGAAAGAAAGCATCTTGGTTGGTGGGTCGTGTTGGAGTTGAGTGATGGGAGGTGAAGAAGAAGAGGGTTTGGAGGTCGACGTATCTGTTTGTGCCTTTTGTTTGTTGCGATTGTGATATGTTTGCTGCAACTCCAAGAAGGGAGAGAGCAAGGATTGGATAAGGGGAATGGGGCAAGGCAAGGCAAGGCAAGTCTGTTGGTGGGGAATGTGCTCTGAAGTGGCTGGAACGGAGATTATATCTTGCCAGAGCTAGCAAGGAAGAACCAAGATATTGTAGGGACACGACTGTTTAGGATTAGGGTAATGCAAATTTGAGAAGATAGGAGTAGGTTTTTCGTTTTAGTGTAGTCTTGCGGAAAATCCTCGAAATGAATCACATGATGATGATCAAAGTAGAATGGCCCGGAAATTTTTTTGTACCATACCACCCCCAAAGTAAGTAAATCCACCACATGGTATTCACCGTGGTCAAGATGATGCATAGCAAGAATGGAAAAACGTGTACAGAGTGAGAGAAGGGAAGAATCAGAAATGTCGAGAAAAAGGGAAACAAATTTGCTTGCTTTGCTTGCTTGTTCTAGTGCTGCTTCATCAAATACCCATGTGGGGCTTAAGAGCTATATATTCTTCAGATTTCCCTTGTCCATGTGTGATGTGTATGTTGTGTGATAAGAGAAAGCCTGTTATATCAAAATCTTGTCTCTTCCCTTCCCTTGCTGCAACTTCTCAAGCTTTTGCACTTTCCTTTCCCCCTCGAAGCCTCTAATTTCAAACTCGAAACAACACGTCTCGATCCCTCGTTGGCGATGCCCACGGCCGGATCAGATGATGGAATGAATGGTCTGAAGAACGGTTTGCTTGAACGTGTCTCAGAGCACGGATCCAAGGAATGATGAGTAGAGCTTGACCATGATGCGCTTGGGGGACATAGCTTAATCTCTCTCTCTCTCTCTTCCCTGGCGTCGGGTGAGGAGCTTTGTGTGCTGTCAAACGGCGTAAACTACAATATTCTTGTTCCCACCAGCTAAACAAACGCGTGGGGCCATGTCTCTCCTCCCCCATCTTCTTCGATGTCGCTTTCTTTTGAAGAAACTTCGTCGAAGGTGGCGTGACGCGGGACGACCTGTTAAAAAAGAAGCAAAGAGATCGCCACCGTCGAAGTCGCCGTCTAAGTTCTTGGAACTAGGCTCGAACGCAACGCTACCCGCTTGGACGAATGGAATCAAGACACATCCACATCAGTCAATACTTTCATAAAAGCTAAAGTTGGTGAAATTAGACTAGAAAGAAAGCACCTGTTTTTTAACTTGTCGTGCTCGTTCTGGGGTCTTCCACAAGCCCCATGGCCAGAAAAATTGCAACTTTCATTTCCTGGGAAGAAGTCGAAAACGTTAAGAAAGATATATATGCAGAGGGTCTTCGTTAAGAAAGGTATATATGCATAGGGTCTTCCATCCAACATTGGACCTCCTGCTACATGCTGAATCAGAAATTATGTTTCTGTAATAATAAGAAGGATTCAGATCGAACTCTCGGTTCGTCTTCTAACTCTAGACAGATATTAGACCCTCGCAGTCATGAAAAAAGTCATGGGATGATAGGCCTTCGATGAATCAACTAGATGGTTCTGTAAAAAATCAAAGTGCTGCTAGGTATACTGGGGTGACAAATGCACGATGGCTAATATCATCTAGTCATTCACTGCTCGCACCACCATCTTGTTCTTCTACTTAACATTAGAAATCCAGATTGGACTGATGTTGGCTTCTTGACATCCACTTGATTTTTCTACCAATGCCCTGCTTTCTATCTCAGTTGTGAGAAACTGGCAGACCTGAGTTACGCAGTTCTGTGATGGTTACTACGTGCACAATCTGAAATTCACTAGCACTATTCGGTTTCACCAGCTAAATAACATGAAGCTAACACATATTCAGTTTAAAAACATACGGATCAGATGAGAGGAACATGTTTGCTAAGTACTCCTACCTCATTGAAGCTAGAAAGACTGCCGAAAAATCACAAGGCACCACAAAGAGATCAGCCCCTAAACCGTGTGACTTCACATGCCTCTCATTATAGATAGAACATTGGGTTCGCCAGAAAATGATACCAAACCAAAAGACAAAGCAATAAGCTCTCACCAGACTAAGAATTGCATGTCTAGAGGAAATAAGAGGGCTGATTCTTTAAGACAGGGAATGATCATATCGACATCTGTCGAGCCAAGATCTACGGAAACATAGTGGAAAGGCAAAAGGCGGGTTATAGATTAAACACTCGATGATAGTAACCTGCTTTAATCCTCCAGACTGGAAGGAAAATCAAATGCATGATCCTGGAATTCATATGACGTAAATCAACTCGATTTCCTTAAGCTCTCTACAGTGCTACAGATAATATCATCCAATCAAGGCTCTAGCAACCAAATTGGGATATCTTCAGACTATCAGCAGTCTAACAAAATTGATAGCGCGGTGAGTAACCAAAAGAATCCTAAACTACAACTGAAGATGGAGAGCATTTACTCCATTTTCTCTGGATGTCCCATGTGCTTAAATCAATTTCAAGATGAACTTCTCAACATGACCCTCACTGCTAAACGTCCAGAAGAAAACGAAACTGAAATGAATCATACAGATCTAAGTAGCTAAGAACTCTAAAACTTCCAGGAAACAGATCCAATATCCAAAAGGAACAACAGGCGCAGAAACCGTACCTTGATTCAAATGAAACTAGATTCACATGACCTATGCCTGCAAATTAAAGCACCAGGAATCAACAATACTTTTAACTCTCCAAGGCATATCAGTACATTAATGACGCATTAATTAGACAAAACTACCCCCCAGAAGCCCTGGGAGTAAGAAAAGCAGCAAGCAACATCTCCCCTCCTGTCTGAGCCTGAGATGTGGCTGTGCACAACAAATCTTGACTTCAGATTCAAAGACTTCCAGTTACCCTTTTAGTACAGTCCGCAGCTCCATGCCTGCAGAGATAGGCAGAACCCAGAAAACACGAGCAAAGAGACAACACCCCTCCCCCATTAATGTGAAGGCTTCGGTTTACCACTCAAAAGAACAAATTCCCAGATTTTAATTTCCTACCACGAGCTTAGAAAAATGAAAAAGGAAGAACCTTGAACGTCAAAGACATCAACGTCAAGAACAGCAAATTAAAGTTCAGCGTTCGGCAACAACAAAAAAGATTTTCGAAAAATAAAAGGAAGTCTAAAGTGCGGGGAAACCAGACATCTGCTGCTGCAGAACTGGTGAGCCCTTCACGAGGGGGGGAAAAATAATTGAAAAGAAGGGAAAGGAGAAAACAAGATAAAAAAAAAAAAAAAAAAAAAGCATGAGTGATCACTATCGAATGCGGAGAGGGGACCACCCTATTTTTCGCCGTTGTGCCTAGAGATGGAACATATTCGAGGACAGAAAATTACCGCCATGCTCTCACGAAGATATGATAAACAAGAGATAAATTTAATGAAAATTGAATTTCTTTCTCCTTTTCACAAGATTCGATGCAAATTAAATGAAAATTTCCTTTCCCTTTTTTGCGTTGATCAGTGCAGATACGTGGCGAGGTCATTGGGGTCCTTTTCCCAGGTGGACCCAACATTCAAATTCTTTTACAGGGCAGTATCTCTTATGACAAGCCACCTAATTATATCGGTTTCTTAGCCATTAAGTCAATTAATTGTTTTATATTGGGTAAGTTTCATCAAGTACAAGTAACATAAGAAACTTTAAATTACATTCGTAATGGCATAAATATCTCAATTTTTTTGTGTCACAAAAGAAGCTAAACTTGCTCACATAATATAAAAAATCGAAACTTATATATATGACACATATATTAATATAAGTTTGGGATTTTTTATAACATCAAAAATTGGACAATTTTTGTCACAATGAAGAACTTTAGAGTTATTTTCGGGTATTTGTATCATGATAGATATAGTTTGGACTTTTTTAGGATATTAATTGTTTATTTATTTTGTCTTCTACTATTTAGACTTTTTTTTTTAAAAAAAGAAATTGCTGTTTGTAGCTGGTTTATGAAGAAGGTCATGTGAATGGAGAACGGACGTTTTGAATTGGTCAAAATCTGCCGCTCCACTAAACGAGATGCAGTTAAAATAATTTGTGATTTGATGGCTCCCACCAATAATGCCCGACTGATGTCAGGAAGTGGACCCCACTTTGAAACCAGAGGAACTTTCTTGATTGCTTTTGTCCGTTTTAGAGCGACTTTACTTGAAATTGAATACACCGGGTACGGCGACAAGCCGAGTAGGTATGGAACACCCTGGAAAAGTAAATATAGATGTTTTGCCATTTAAGTTGCGGAATTGAGATTGGCATTTAAATGATATGATTTGTGTAACCTGACATGGCTTGAGTTGCCTGTTATGTGATATTAAAGACTTGAATTTAGGGCTGAGCAAGGGTCAACCCTGAATTGATCCTAGATCGGTCCAATTCTATTGGTCTTGGTTCGGTTTCCAATGAGATTAGGTCGGTTCTTAGTCTTGGGATTTGTAGGTTAGTATTGTGCGGATTGATCTTTGGTTCTAGGAATTCAGAGTTAATCAAACCCGGACCAATCCTGACTATATATATAATATTGTTTATAATTTTTTATATAGAGAAGACCCTAAAAAAAAAAGCAGTATCAACAATATTAAACAAATATTTAGTGAGGAGTTCAAGTAATTTTATATTGCTCTTTAATACTTAGATTTTTAATGTCTTTTAAGATATCAATAGTTATAATTTACAAAGAAATAAAATGTTTTTGTGAAGAATTCTCACAACGTCCAAAATAGCATAAATAGCTCTTTACGACATCTTTCTTTAGTATTTGTTCTCTTCTGTCTTATTTGTCTTCTTAGTCTTCAATTGTCAAAATTGAAAAAAACAATTTCTCTGCTCACCACTCGACACTCGCCTTACTCGTTTTGGGTTACTCGTGCCGCTCGCTACTTGATGCTTGATTTGCTTGTTGCTCCTCGCTCGGCGTTCGACGCTCACTCTACTCGATGCTTGGCGTTCACCCCACTCGATGCTGGCCGCTCTCCGCTCGCCTCTCTTAGCTGACCTTGCTCGTCACCGAATCCATTAGGTCAGTCCGATTCTCGGTCACTTTTTTAGGAAGTACAAAAAATGAAATAAAAAATTATCGGTTGGTCTCGGTTGACCCTAGAACTGGACCAAACGTATTGAGTTGGTGTGGTCCTTGGTCGCTTTTTCAGGGAGTATAAAAAATGAAATAAAAAAATTATCGGTTAATCCTTAGTTAACCCTAGAATGGACCAAACTCACTGGGTTGGTCCGGTTCTCGATTCCAAGCTCAATAGGATCGGTCTTCGGTCCAAAAAATTGAGGATCAATTTTTTGGACCAGCACTGTGTGAGTTGGTCATAGGGTTAAGGGGTGGACCAAACCAACTTGGACCATGCTCACCCCTACTTGAGTTAAGTATGAATCTTGATGAGGACGGAGTATGGAATTGCCATCATCATATAGTTGTGTGATGGTGGATTTATCATCATTAATGTATAGGATACTTGTGATAAATGGGCTAAGACATGGTAAAAATGTATTTGTGATTCCGTCCCCAATAAATTGGTGATTGTGTCCCTTGTTGGTGAAGATGAGTATTAGCTAGTGACGGGATGGTAATAGATACTCACTCGTGTATATTGATGAGTTAATATTTTTGCATCAAGATATCGGTACGTTCATATATGTGTATTTGAGTGTTGAACTAAATGTTAGCTCACGTCATCTATTTTATGCATTGTGGACATGATTATAGTCATTTACATATATATTGCACAATTAATATAATATGTTGGTTTTGCTGTTGACAATGATAGTTGACATTACTCGCTAATTGATACTATGTTACTGTGCTCATGGGACTAGTGGTGAAGTATGGACCTTTCATTTATTGAGATAATGCCCGCCTCGAAATGTTTCACTAATTGGGCGAGCTCAGAGTTCGGATACATTTACATTAGTACTTTTGAAAATCTCTTTTAAAGATGAAGTAGGGGTGTAATTTCTGTAATAGAAGTATTTTATTATGTATGATGACAAAAAATTGTATACATGATACGAGGCTAAACTATTTATTCATTTAAGTTCATATTGTATGGAAAATTCGGCTTGATATAGTTTTTCCCAAAGAATTAGCACAAGAATGCGATAAAAAATTGCAGAGGGTTTTGAGCCCCTTGGTCTTCAACTCTCAATTTGAGGCATATAAGAGTAGGCCTCCAAGCTTTCACCATATCGGAGACCTTAAATGAGTCAAAGAAATCATTGCAAAGGTTGTTCATAGCTCAAACGGTTCATCTCGAGCTAGTTATTGAATCTTGCCCAAAATAGATCAAATTGCCTCTTCGAACTTGCCTGACACTTTCTCTACTTAGCCAAAAATAACAAACCCTAATTGATTTCTCCACAACATTTCTTTGAAGTTTCCAAGATATGAAATTGACTCCAAAACACAAATTTGAATCTGAACCAAATTGATTTAGGGTTGGATCTTTTGTTTTTAAGTATATGAAGTATTGTCTCTTATGTCTATAAAGTGAACTTCCTCCACAACATGGTCCTTCTAGACTTTAACAATTTTATCAAGTCACAATCTATGTACTTATTGATGTTCTCATAGTATTCAAGTTATTCACCTTCTACTTGGTCCGTCCAAACACCTTAACAGTCTTGCATCCCTGACTTGTTTATCAAAATTCAGAGATCCTTCTAACTTTAACACTTTCCACTTAATATACATACATACATACATACATACATACATACATACATACATACATACATACATACATATATATATATATATATATATATATATATATATATATATATATATATATATATATATATATATATATCTGCGCATATTGAATCAGTAAAAATAATTAAAAAAAAACACTTTTGGTCAATGAAATGATAATGAATATAATAGAATTAAAAATGATGAAGATTGGGATGTATTCATACATTCTGCTACTTCATGTAACAAGAAAAGAAAAATTGTGTTGAAATGTTTTAGAAAATGTAATAATAAAATATCATTTTATAGTGATAACAAAAAAATATTATGTTAATATCACGAAAAATCTCTAATTGGTATGCCTGTGACAAATTTATTCTAAACTAATTTTTTAACTGCAAAAAATCTAAAATTAATACATACGTGATAAATTTACTGTTTCTTAGTTTTTATTAAATTTTATCATCAAATTGCTGAGTTGGATAATGCATGATAGTTGATGTGTATACCAATCTGGGGTTTTACTTTCTATTTGTCATAAGTTTATCAATTTGTGATTTTTTGTTGTGTTAATTCAATTTAACGGGAACTAGTAGAGGATAAATTAGTCACAAATATATTAATTTTGAGTTTTTTATGATTAAAAAATTAGTTTAGAATAAATTTATCACATGTATATTAGTTTAGAATTTTTTGTAATATTAATTTTAAAATATTAAGTGGAGCAGTGGAAGTGAAGCTCACATGCACACTTTTGCCGCTCTCTCTGCTCTCCCACCGGTGCAAGCCCAGGAACACTAATTTCTGTGTGTCGTAATCGTGATATAGGTGCAATTATGAGATAAATATTTTTAGATTTTCTCGAGATCTTTCGAAGTTAAGGTTTAAATGTATGTTTGATTTCATTTTTTTTTATTAGCATTTGCCACGTAAAGCAAGTTCAGGCATTAAAATATTACTCGTCGGGGGCCACATACAATATTCGGCACCTGAGTTTCCGAGTTCGCTGCCCGATTTATGCAGGTAAAGGGGCCTCAATAGCATTTTTTGAGTCTTCTATCGATTATCGAGCAAATTTCAGTAATTATGAAACCCATTTAAGGTACGAAGCAATAAGCTATCCTTTTTTCTTTCAATTACGTTGACTGGGATGTAATAAAATTGCAATGACACGAAAGATGTCAACTAAACCATCTCGAAAGGAGGCTGAAGAATAAGAAAATTATCTAGAAAAAAATATATGTTTAAGTGTATATCCAAACGAGATATCGAATTTCTAATAGATTAGATGAAATCTCAAAAAAGTTACTTTTCAGTTTATTTTCATAAAATCATAAAATTCAAACGTTTCATTTATGAGGAGCCAGATAAGATGAATCTCTCATGTCTAATAAGCACTCATTCAACATCAATCTTTTAATTAGACCGAATAAGTCTAATTGTCCTTATGCCAAGGCCAAGGTCAAAAGTTGTTCACTTACCTCCTAAAAAGGAGAGGTGAAAGGTTGATTTGTTTGTTGTCTTTTTCAAATCCTGGGAAGGAGGCGGGCAATAGAAGAGATGGAACAAAATCTAGGGCATAAGGTATTCTCGACTCTTATTCAAAAGGTCAATAATATATATTTCATTATTGGAAGTTTGTTTGTAAAATAAATGAAGTATATGTTTCCTTATCCCACATAAGAAAAGTGGGAGGAAGTTGGCCAATTAATAAGTGTGAGGTTTCTATAGTGTAACTAAAGAAATGATTGGGTGTAGGCTAGATTCCACTATATTCACGTGCGGGTGCACGATTATTAGACGCACTCAGCACGCTTGCGTGCCTGCAGCTTAATTAGCACTAACCTCTTTGTTATTATTATTTTTTCTTTTCTTTTCTTTCGAATTTTTTGTTTATGTCTTTTCAGGACAATCTTTGAAAAAGATACTCATTCAGTTTGTATTAATCTTTGCATGAAATATCAATATAATCCTTCTAGCTAATCGTTAATTAAAATTTCTAATGTGGTGATTCACATAAGATGTCGTTTTGAGTAAAGTTGTCCATGTTAACGTGTCATGTATGATAGCCAGCTATCATTGGACGCTTCGCCAGCAATTTTTCGTGGTAATTAGTTAGAAGAATTATATTAGAATTTTGCACAGAGACTTAGAAGTACATTTGTAAAATTAAAAAAAAAAAACGGATTGAATTTGCATTCATATAGTCCCTTTAGGTTAGGTTATATTAACACAATCAAGACACGTAAGGCCAAAACTTACATAACAACTAGATACTAGGAAAACCTTAATTCAATGTATCAAACTAGCCTCTCTTAATAGATAAAAAAGTGAAAATTTCAAATAATGGCCCAAAGTATTCTCATTTTCTCAAATAAAGGTGTAAAGCGAATCATGTTTCAAATAAAGACTTGAAATGACCATATTAGTCTTAAAGAAGAGCCTAAACTCACAATTTGATAAGGGCAATTTTGCCTTTTTTTTTTTTCTTTTCTCCAATAAAAAAAACTAAAAAAGAAAACAACAAAAATAGAAACAGGACAAGAGAGAGGGCTCCCTTTTGCCAGTGGCCATCAACCCATTGCTGGTGGGGTGGTAGGGTCGTTGATGCCTAGGTGAGGGTCATCGACCAAACGTGAGGGCCAGCAGGCTCTCGCTAGAAAGATTAGGATGAGGGTCACTGGCCCTTGCGCAGGTTTGGTGGCCCTCACCTAGTACCCCTAGACTTGGGCGAGGGTAATGATGAGTGCAGGCGACCCTCGCTTCTAGGCAAGGGTCATTGTCCTCTCCCTTTTCTAATGAGGGCTTGCTGGCCCTCACCTTTGGTCAATGAGGGTCACTAGCCATTATCACCGTCCCACCGACGACAGGTTAGTGGCCATACCTGCTTGCTTGTATTTTTGCTCTTTTAAAAAAAAATAATTTTTTCAATTTAATTTAATTTAATTTAAAATTAAAATGTGTTGGACGAAAAATACATTTGATTGGCCGGAATATTTTACCGACTAGTGAGGTTAGGTTCTTATTTGGAATAATTATAACCACTTCTGATACTTATTTGAGAAAATAAAGATATTTTAGATTCTTATTTGAAATAAATTTCACTTTGAAACTAGAGGAACTTTCTTGATTGCTTTTGTCCTCTTTAGAGCGGCTTTACTTGAAATTGAATACACCGGGCACGGCGACAAGCCGAGTAGGTATGGAACACCCTGGAAAAGTAAATATAGATGTTTCGCCATTTAAGTTGCGGAATTGAGATGGCATTTAAATGATATGACTTGTGTAACCTGACATGGCTTGAGTTGCCTCTTATGTGATATTAGGGACTTGAGTTGAGTATGAATCTTGATGAGGATGAGTATGGAATTGCCATCATCATATAGTTGTGCGATGGTGGATTTATCATCATTAATATATAGGATACTTGTGATACATGGGCTAAGACATGGTAAAATTGTATTTGTGATTCCATCCCCAATAAATTGGTGATTGTGTGTCTTGTTGGTGAAGATGAGTATTAGCTAGCAACGGGATGGTAATAGATACTCACTTGTGTATATTGATGAGTTAATATTTACACATCAAGATATTAGTACGTTCATGTATGTGTATTTGAGTGTTGAACTGAATGTTAGCTCATGCCATCTATTTTATGTATTGTAGACATGATTATAATCATTTACATATATATTGCACAATTAATATAATATGTTGGTTTTGCTGTTGACAATGATAGTTGACATTACTCGCTAATTGATGCTATGTTACTGTGCTCTTGGGTCTAGTGGTGAAGTATGGACCTTTTGATTTATTGAGATAATGCCTGCGTTGAAATGTTTTACTAATTGGGCGAGCTCAGAGTTCATATACATTTCCATTAGTACTTTTGAAAATCTCTTTTAAAGATGAAGTAGGGGTGTAATTTCTGTAATAGAAGTATTTTATTATGTATGATGACAAAAAATTGTATACATGATATGAGGCTAAACTATTTATTCATTTAAGATTATATTGTATAGAAAATTCGGCTTGATACAGTTTTTTCCAAAGAATTAGCACAAGAATGCGATAAAAAATTGGGGAGGGTTTTGAGCCCCTTGGTCTTCAACTCTCATTTTGAGGCATATAAGACTAGGCCTCCAAGCTTTCACCATATTAGTCAAAGAAGTCATTGCAAAGGTTGTTCATAGCTTAAAATGTTCATCTCGAGCTAGTTATTGAATCTTGCCCAAAATAAATCAAATTGCCTCTTCGAACTTGCTTGACACTTTCTCTACTTAGCCAAAAATAACAAACCCTAATTGATTTCTCCACAACATTTCTCTGAAGATTCTAAGATTTGAAATTGACTCCAAAACACAAATTTGAATTTGAACCAAATTGATTTAGGGCTGGATCTTTTGTTTTTAAGTATATGAAGTTTTGTTCCTTATGTCTATAAAGTGAAGTTCCTCCACAACATGGTCCATCTAGACTTTAACAATTTTATCAAGTCACAATCTATTCACTTATTGATGTTCTCATAGTATTCAAGTTATTCACCTTCTACTTGGTCCGTCCAAACGCCTTAACGGTCTTGCATTCCCTGACTTGTTCATCAAAATTCAAAGATCCTTCTAACTTTAACACTTTCCACTTAATATATGGTTCTTTGTTTGCAAATTAAGCATGCTCTCTTCTAACTTAGACACACACACACACACACACACACACACACACACACACACACACACTTCATATAATCTGCATATGAATTTATGTGTGTGGAGAATATTTCGTTTGCATATTCAATACACATATTAGTTCACACCTAATGTTTCATCCTATTCGAAATACATGGGAAGTTTTCCCAGCACATTTAAGATTAGAAAAGAAAAATACTTGACAAAAAATAACACTATGTAAGTATTTTTCATATTTAGAGATTATTCGGGCAATTATCAATGACCAAGTTGCAAAGCAGTTGCAGTAAAAAGAATTAAAAAAAAAAATAACACTTTTGGTCAATGAAATGATAATCAATATAATTGAATTAAAAATGATGAAGATTGGGATGTATTCATACATTCTGCTAATTCATGTATCAAGAAAAGAAAAATTGTGTCGAAATGTTTTAGAAAATGCAATAATAAAATATCATTTTATAGTGATAACAAAAAAATATTTTTTTTTTTTGGTAAAGACAAAAAAATATTATGTTAATATCACAAAAAATCTCAAATTGGTATGCTTGTGATATCATAAACTAATTTTTTTACCGCAAAAAATCTAAAATCGATACACATGTAATCAAATTGCTGAGTTGGATAATGCATAATAGTTACCAATCTGGGGTTTTACTCTTTGTTTGCCATAAGTTTATTAGTGTTAATTCAATTTAATGGGAACTACTATGGGGTAAATTGTCACAAATGTATTACTTTTGAGTTTTTTATGATAAAAAAATTAGCTTAGAATAAATTTATCACATGTATATTAGTTTAGAATTTTTTGTAATATTAATCTTAAAATATTAAGTGGAGCAGGGGAAGTGAAGCTCACATGCACACTTTTGCCGCTCTCTCAGCTCTCCCACCGGTGCAAGCCCAGGAACACTAATTTCTGTATGTTGTAATCGTGATATTGGTGCAATTATGAGATAACTATTTTTAGATTTTTTTCGAGATCTTTCGAAGTTAAGGTTTAAATGTATGTTTGATTTCATTTTTCTATTTTGTTTTTTATCATTTGCCACGTAAAGCAAGTTCAGGCATTAAAATATTACTCGTCGGGGCCACATACAATTTTCGGCACCTGAGGTTCTGGGTTCGCCTGCCCCATTTATGCAGGTAAAGGGGCCCCGGGGAATTTTCTCTCACAAGCGCATTCAATAGCATTTTTTGAGTCTTGTATCGATTATCGAGTTAATTTCAGTAATTATGAAACCCATTTAAGGTACGAAGCAACAGGCTATCCTTTTTCTTTTATTGTTATTTTTTAATTACGTTGACTAGGAGGTAATAAAATTGCAATGACACGAAAGATGAAATATAAATCATGAGTCAACTAAACCCTCTCGAGAGCACGCTGAAGAATAAGAAAATTATCTGGAAAAAAAATACATGTTTAAGTATATATCCAAACAAGATATGGAATTTCCAATAGATTAGATGAAATCTCAAAAAAATTATGATTCAGTATTCTTTCATAAAATTATAAAATTCGAATGTTTCATTTGTGATGGGCCAGATGAGATGAATCTCTCATGTCTAGTAAGCACTCATTCGATAGCAATCTTTTAATTAGACCGAAGAAGTCTAATTGTCCTTAAGCCAGGGCCAAGGTCAAAAGTTGTTCACTTACCTCCTAAAGAGGAGAGGTGAAAGGTCGATTTGTTTATTGTCTTTTTCAAATCCTGGGAAGGAGGCGGCCAATAGAAGAGATGGAACAAAATCTAGGGCATAAGATCTTATCGACTCTTATTCAAAAGGTCAATAATCTATATCTTATTATTGAAAGTTTGTTTTTTAAACAAATTAAGTGTATGTTTTCTTATCCCACATAGGAAAAGTGGGAGGAAGTGGGCCAATTAATAAGTGTGAAGTTCCTTTAGTGTATGTGAGGAAATAATTAAGTGTGGGCTAGATCCACCATATTCGCGTGCGGGTGCACAATTATTAGGTCCACTTAGCATGCTTGCGTGCCCGTGATTTAATTAGTATTAATCCCTTGCATACGAGTACAGGTTCAAGATTTTTGGTGTCACAAGAAAAAATTTGAGGTAAATATGTTATAATGGGCATAGTTTAGATTTTTGGTGACTTTTACTACTCTTTCTGAATCAGCTTCTTGCTTGCATCCAAGATATCATTAATTTACTTCCATTTAGTTATTGAATTATCAAAGTCTTTAACTCTCGAAAGTGATATCTTTAAGGATGATTCCTTGCACCTCGCAAATAGAAATTATTATACGCCAAGGAACATAAAAGGTGCTGGTTAGCTGGGCTACAAATTTGATTGGGGCTTTTTAAAAACATTAAGCTCTTAAAGAGAATCTTGAGTAGTCCACTACCCATGGCCAAAATATTAAGTTTTGTTTCCAGATATATCTGTCCGCACAAAATGGGCACACCCTCATGACTATTGCGAGTAAGATGAATATCCTTGAAATCGCGTGTCCAATTTTATTTTTAGTACCGACTGTATAGATGTCAATTTATTTTTAAATTTTTAAATTTTATTAATATAATATTAATCTTTGCATGAAATATCATTATAATCCTTCTAGCTAATTGTTAATAAAAATTTCTAATGTGGCGATTCACATAAGACGTCATTTCGAGTAAAGTTGTGAGAAAAGTACAAAAAAAGTCATAAACCTATTGCATTGGTATCAATTCAGTTATAAGCTTTTTAATTGGACAAATTTGTCATAAACCTTTTAATATTGGTACTAATTTAGTCCATCTGGCCAATTTTGACCTGTCGGCACTGACGTGGACGTCAGCTGGTGGCCGGATGCTAACGTGACAATTGACCGCGAAGCCCTTGCTTGCTGCCGGGGAGGGTCGTGGCCCTTGTTTGGCCTCTCCCAGGGCTGTTGGCGAGGTGGCTTCTTCGGAATTTGGGCGAGGCTATGGCGACCATCGCCAGGGCAGAGGTGAGGGTCGTTAAGCCATTGCCAGCCATCGGCGAGGGTCGTGGCCCTCGCTCAACCTCGCCTAGGGCCGAGGGCGAGGTGACTTAGCCCAGATATGGGTGAGGCTAGCTTTGCCCTGGCCTTGTTGTGGGCGAAGGCCAGCACACCACGGCGTGTTGGCGATGGTTGCCTTCGCTCACGACAAGGCCTAGCGAGGGCCGCGTTGGCCTCGTCGGTCGCAGGTGAAGCTGGCCTTGCCCAGATCTGGGCTAAGCTGCCTCACCCGTAGCCCTGGGCAAAGGTCGAGCGAGGGTTGTGACCCTCATCGGCGGCTGGCAAGGGCTTAGCGGCCCTCGCCTCGACCTTGGTGATGGCCACCATGACCTTGCCAGCTGCGAGCGAGGCTGCCTTCGCCTGTGGCAAGGCCAAGGCGAGGCTGGCCTCGCCTAGACTCGGGCGAAGTTGCCTCATCGGTGGCCCTGGGAGAGGTCGGGTGAGGGCCATGACCCTTGCCGGCGGCAGGCAAGGCTTTGCGGTCCTCACCTAGTGGCCGGAACAGTTCAAGGAGGAAGAAGGGAGAAAAGAAAAGGAAAAAGAAAAAAATCAATAAACAATTCAAAAAATAATAAAATAATAATAATAATTGCCACTTTAGCGTCCGACTACCGGCTGACGTTCACATTAGCGCCAGCCAGCCAAAATTGGCCGGATGGACTGATTAGTACCAATATTAAAAGGTTTATGACTGCATTGATTCAATTG
This sequence comes from Eucalyptus brandiana, assembly GCA_014182725.1. Classification (NCBI taxonomy): domain Eukaryota; kingdom Viridiplantae; phylum Streptophyta; class Magnoliopsida; order Myrtales; family Myrtaceae; genus Eucalyptus; species Eucalyptus brandiana. Next base: position 9,969,837 of record CM024676.1, read on the forward strand.
AAAAGTTTAGGACTGAATTGGTACCAATGCAATAAGTTTAATACTTTTTTGGTATTTTTCTCATAAAGTTGTCCATGTTAACATGTCATGTATGACAGTTAGCTATCATTGGACACTTCGTCAACAATTTTTTGTGGTAATTAGTTAGAAGAATTATATTAGAATTTTGCAAAAAGACTTAGAAGTACATTTGTAAAATTTAAAAAAAAAAGGATTGAATTTGCATTCATATAGTCCCTTTAGGCTAGGTTATATTAATACAATCAAGACACGTAAGGCCAAAACTTACATAACAACTAGATACTCAATGTAACAAACTAGCCTCTCTTAATAGATAAAAATGGGAAAATTTCAAATAAGGGCCAAAAGTATTTTCATTTTCTCAAATAAAAGTATAAAGCGGAGCATGTTTCAAATAAATGCTTGAAATGACCATATATTAGTCTTAAAGAAGAGCTTAAACTCACAATCTGATAAGGGCAATTTCACCTTTTTTTTTTTTTTCCATAAAAACAAACTAAAAAAGAAAACTTAAACAAATATAGAAACATGACAAGGGAGAGGGCTCCCTTTGCCAGTGGCCATCAACCCATTGCTGGTGGGGTGGCGGGGTCGTTGATGCCTGGGTGAGGGTCATTGACCAAACGTGAGGGCCAGCAAGCTCTCATCGAAAAGATTTGGATGAGGGTCAGCAGCCCTCGCGTAGGTTTGGCGGCCCTCACCTAGTAACCCTAGACTTGGGCGAGGGTATGATGAGTGCAGGCGACCCTCACTTCTAGGCGAGGGTCGTTGTCCTCTCCCTTTTCTAATGAGGGCTTGCTGGCCCTCACTTTTGTTGGTGAGGGTCACTAGCCATTATCGCCATCCCATCGGCGACGGGCAACGACCATACTTACTTGCCTGTATTTTTGTTCTTTTTTTTTAATCAATATTTTCAATTTTAATTTAATTAAATTAAAAATAAAATGTGTTTGGACAAAAAATACATTTGATTGACCAAAATATTTTACTGACTAGTGAGGTTAGGTTTTTATTTGGAATAATCGTAACCACTTCCGGCACTTATTTGAGAAAATAATGATATTTTATGTTCTTATTTAGAATTTTCCTAAATAAAAACTAAAATATTTTCTAATTAGTCATAAAATATTCAATATCATCATATAAACCAAAAATCAATAAGGCGTTCACTTATATGGCAATGGGGTTTGTCCCTCTCCTTACTTTTAAACATCTTAATTTTTTTTTCTATGAAGTATCTTCAATTAGTATATTCAATTTATGGAGGATGCATAAATTCATAAATTCTATTTTAATTCCGAAGTATTTCACTAAACTTTGAATTATCTAACTTTATAAACAACCTCATCGATAAATGTTAAAATTGAAAAAAAAAGAATTGCCTTCGAATTAATTTTTTTTCCATAGATCAATGATAATTTTTCTTATGCACGCTATACATGTGTTCTTTGTTCAATATACTATATGAAAATATACAATTTTGTCTTTCATATAAGTTAATTTTATGGATGAAATTAAATACTTTTATATAATTCAAATATTGAATTGAATATATATCAAAAGTTTATGGATCACTTTATCAAAAAAAAAAAAAATTATGGATCATATTGAACAAATTAAAAGTTTAGAGATGATATTAGTATTACACATTAGGCCAAAGATTAGCGATCGTATTGAACAAAATCAAATTTCATGAATAACATTGCATGTTGAATTGAAATTCATGAATCATCTGTGCCGTCATCCTTTATTTCTTATGAGGTTTGGCGGGTGGAAGTCTATTCAACCCAGCAACGACCAACTGCTATATACATAAGTGCAATTGCTGAGCTCTTGACCTTTTTCAAAGGGTGCTTCGCGTTCTGAAACTGCAAATTCAAAGACATTCTTGCAGAAATTTGCGTGAACAGATCGCGTTAGATCCAATTCATGCTTCTAACATCGCTACTTAGGTTTCTTGGGGAAATCCTCGGCATCCCCGAACACGTGCACAGGGCGAATCAAGGAGGGTTCTTGGCATCTGCCCTGTTTGATCTGTAGTCTTTCTTGATCGGCACTGCTTGGCGTTAGATGAACCAGCTCTCATGGAACCTCCACAGCTTCCGCCACCTCCTGAAGCACTGCATAGCTGAGAGGGACTTCTTGACCGGCAAATCCCTCCACGCCCTGTACATCAAGTCCCTCGTCCCTCCCTCCACTTACCTCTCCAACCACTTCATCCTCCTCTACTCCAAATGCGGCCGCCTTCTGGCCGCTCGCCGCGCCTTCGACCTGACCCCAAACCCGAACGTGTTCTTCTTCAATGCCATCGTCGCCGCCTACGCCAAGGAGTCCCAGATGATGGTCGCCCGCCAGCTGTTCGATCGAATTCCCGCGCTGGACCTCGTTTCCTACAACACCATGCTTTTCTGCTTTTGCCGACTGAGGCGAGATGGGACCGGCATTCTCCTTGTTTGTGGGGATGCGGGATATGGGGCTCGACATGGATGGCTTCACATTGTCTGCTGTGGTCATGGCTTGCGGCGATGATGTTTCTTTGATGAGGCAGTTGCATTCTTTTGCGGTTTCCAGTGGTCTTGATTCTTATGTTTCTCCGAGCAATGCGCTTCTAACGTATTACAGTAAGAATGGTTATTTGAATGAGGCGAAGAGGATGTTCGATGAGATGGGAGATGCTAGAGATGAGGTTTCTTGGAATTCGATGATAGTTGCTTACGGACAGCACCGGGAAGGGCTACGAGCACTGGAGCTGTTCCAAGAGATGATTAGGAAGGGCATGTATGTAGATATATGTATACTTTGGCAAGTGTTCTCACTGCATTTACCTGCATAAGCGATTTGGTAGGCGGGCTTCAGCTTCATGCTAAGCTCGTAAAAACAGGGTTCCACCAGAATTCACATGTTGGGAGTGGCTTGATTGACTTGTATTCTAAGTGCAAGGGTGCCATGTCGGATTGCGAGAAAGTATTTCAAGAGATCAAGGAGCCAGATTTGGTTTTGTGGAACACTATGATTTCAGGGTATTCACAAAACGAGGAACTCTCAGAGGAGGCTCTAGAACGTTTTCGCAGTATGCGAAGATTTGGGTACAGACCGGATGATTATAGCTTTGTTTGTGCAATCAGTGCCTGCTCCAATCTCTCATCTCCTTCTCAGGGGAAACAAATGCAGGGTTTCGTAATCAAATCAGAGATTCCCTCAAATTGGATCTGTGTTGATAATGCTTTAATTGCAACGTATTCAAAATGCGGAAATCTGGGGGATGCCAGGAGGTTATTTAATAGGATGCCAGAGCATAAACTGTCTCACTTAACTCAATGATTGCAGGTTATGCTCAGCATGGATTAGGAGAGGAATCTCTTGCTCTCTGTCAAGAGATGCAGGACAATGATATCCCTCCTAGCAGTATAACTTTCATCTCTGTACTTTCTGCATGTGCACATACTGGGAAAGTTCATGAGGGCCAAACATATTTCAATATGATGAAGGAGAAGTTTGGGCTTGAGCCAGAGGCAGAACATTACTCGTGCATGATTGATCTACTAGGTCGGGCAGGCAAAATAAGTGAAGCTGAGAAGCTAATCGAGACAATGCCATTCAGTCCTGGCTCTGTTTGCTGGGCCTCATTGCTTGGGGCATGTCGGAAGCATGGTAACATGGAGATAGCTGTCAAAGCAGCTTATCAGTTTTTGCAGCATGAACCTGCAAATGCTGCTCCATATGTTGTCCTCTCGAATATGTTCGTTAGAGCTGGGGGGTTGGAAGATATGGTAGCAATAAGAAGGCTAATGCGAGATAGAGGTGTTAAAAAGAATCCAGGTTGCAGCTGGATCGAGCTAAATCGAAGAACCCATGTATTTGTTGCAGAAGATAGTTCACACCCAATGATTAAGGAGATTCGTGATTACTTGGATGAGATGCTATTGAAGATTAGGAAGGTTGGTTATGTACCAGATGTTAATCAGGTTTCGTTAAAGGAGGATGGAATGGAGGAAAAGAGATGGAAATGAGATTAAGACATCACAGTGAGAAGCTAGCGGTTGCATTTGGGTTGATTTCGACCAAGGATGCGGAGCCAATACTTGTGGTGAGATATCTTAGAATATGTGGGGACTGCCATAATGCAATCAAACATATCTCTAAGATTGCAAAAAGGGAAATCACTGTAAGGGACACCTGCAGGTTTCATTGCTCCAAGGAAGGGCAATGCTCTTGTGAGGATTACTTGTGAATAAAGCATTCGACTGGGTCCTTTTAAGTTTTAGTAGCATGTAACTCAGAATCATAAATCAGAATCATAGTTATTTGTCTTTAATGCAAAAGCTAAAGTCAAGTGCCATTTGGTTATAGTCTGCTTTCAAACTTGCTGATAAAGCATTGAGTTCTAACTTTTATGTTACGTGTGAGTCATGAATTTTTTTTTTTATTTTTTATTTTTTATTTTTTTTTCTGGGGAGAATGATTAGTTTATGTGCAAAATAATTAGAGTCTTCCGGTGATATTATATCAAGGTGCAAAATTGATGATACTGGACTGAAAATATCGGCTACTGCTTTGAAGAAACATAACAGCATGTGGGTGAAAATTTTTGAGCATTTAACTCAATTTACACTTGACCTGATTGTAATTCTTGACTGAGTTGATTCAAACTTTCTTTTTCTCTTTGCCAGATATCCTTTCTTATTGAAATTAGGAAGTTTCACATTACGTATCAGCCTGAAAAGTTTTTTTTTTGGTAAAAATATCAGCCTGAAAAGTTGTTACCTCCCACTTCCTTTAATTGGTCTGTTTGAGTTGAATTTATCTGGCGTTCTGTGATACAATTGCTGCTCAAGAAGTCCAATCTGTACTGTTAGAATATTTAAATAATAAATCAGGTCTTCATCTATCAGCTTAAGCTTTTAGAACAGTTGGTAGTGGTCCCACAAAATCTCACATGGTATCAGAGCTAGGAGGTCCTGAGTTCGAATCTTCCAGGCCCCTATTTGTCTCCCCAATTAAATTTCCACGCTTAGTACTAGGCAAAAAGACCAGACTAAGTGTGAGGGGGAGTGTTAGAATATTTAAATAATAAACCACGCCTTCATCTATCAGCTTAAGCTTTTAGAACAGTTGGCAATGGTCCCACAAAATCTCACATGTACGTTGGGTTCTGAATGAGTATAAGTGCAGTTGTGTGGTTGCAAAATCTAGGGTTCTGAATGAGTATAAGTGCAGTTGTGTGGTTGCAAAATCTAAGTAAATCTATAAAAAACAGGTTTCACAATTTCCATTACCCCAAGTCGATACTAATGGATGGTTTGTCAGATTGTAAGATACTTATCTTTTATTGATTGTTTTTGTGTAATTTAATAGAAAATCCCTGGATTTTACCTAAGAATTTTATTTGATTCTTACCTTTCATTCATCAATCTTCCAATGGGATTATATTTTACAATTCAGCTTTGCTGATTGGTCATAATGCTGTTAATGAAGCTTCAATCATGCTAGTGCAAATGTGTGGGACCACTGCCAATTGTGCTAGAAGTTTAAGTTGTTAGATAAGACGTGGTTTAATATTTATTTAAATACTTTCACACTCCCCCTCTTGCATAGGTTGGGCTTTGGCCCAAAATTGAAGCTTGAAAACAGATAGGGGACCTTGAAAAGCTTAAACTCAGGATCTCCTTCTTCAATATCATGTGAGATTGTGTGAGACCATTGTCAACTCTTTTAAAAGCTTAAATTGTTATATGAAGACGTGGTTTAACACTTAAATACTTCAACACTTCTTATTGCTAGGTCACGACCAAGGACTTTTTTCAAATATAACAGCAACATGGTGTTGCAACTTGGGACACAATTGCTCGCATAGGAAAAATTAGCCATCTGATCTTGGATTATTGGACTTAACAGTCGTCTGCTTACTAGAATGATCTAAATTAATCCAAAAGATGGTTAGGAGCTACTGTATCCTGACAGTTATAAGGTAGCAATCTGCCAAATGTTGTGGAGATCTTTCTTTAATAGTCTCATTTGGTGAAGGGAAAAACGGAGGAATGGTGTGGTGGCATCAAGATCTATGGAATCATGGGGAAATTGAACAACTTCATGATCTTTGGCACGCCTTATGGTTTTCAGGGTATCGATGGAGAAGAGGATGTTGTCTTATGGTTTCACTATAGCCTGCAACGATGGGATTATCACTGTTAAATCAGCATATAAAACTTCTGGAACACAACAGAAGTTGGGAACTCCCTTCTCCTTGGAAGATTTCCTGGAATTCTAAAGCACCGGTGAGAGCTAGCATTTTGTCCTGGGAGAGTGTTTGGAGAGAATTCTAACTACAAAAGGATTTAAAGAGAAAAATAATGGTGTTAGCCAATAGATTTTTTCTTTGTAAGCAGGTCAAAGAATCTGTTTCCTCATATTCGTTTTCATAGTGTGAGGTTTGACGATCTTGGAGTGCATTTTTCTTGGTCAGTTGGGCAGTGGCAGTGTCTGTTACAGAGGACCTTAGCTTGTTGAGGATTGAATTGTCCTTAACATTGGAGAAGCTCTTCTGTTTGTAAACCCGGCATCCATTTTGTTTGGATGGATGCTTACCACATTACGTTTTCTGCATTGTGGTGGTGCCCTTTAGCTGGTCAGATTTTTTAGTTGCTTAGATTTGTTATAGCTTGTTTATGAATGGGAGGCATACTTTTTTGCTTTTCTATCAAAAGATTTTCATTATCGACAATAATTTATATCAACACTTGAGTGTTGTGAAACTTTCAGGAATTATAAATGAAAAAAGACTCAAAGTGAATGAGCTGCGAGATTCAGATTAAGCAAAAAGTAAAAGTCAATTCAGACAGCAGTAATCTTCACATCCTTTCTCCTGTTTGAATGGACTGATTAGAGTCTGGGTGAAGGATGAATTACTAAAGTTTTCTGCTGGGAAGTATAGAATTTAGTGTTTATCTCCATCTTGGTTGGCAGTAAGTGGATTTTTCACTGTGTAGTTGTTGAACAACATGCGTTTTGACTACATTTAAGTTTAGCTGGTTCCTACACAGGGACATCACCATTACTATATTGTAATCTTTCTTACATTATGATTTATTCCTTCTAATTTTAATGTTAATGATTATGTAAGGCTCTAGAAAATTGTGTGAGGTAGTTTCTGAGGCTTTTGCGATACATCATATAGTTGCTTCATGGGATTTAATTTTGCTCTCTGCTAATGTTTTAAAACTCGGTCTAGATTGACTAAGTCTTCTGAGAACTCTTTCTATGTCTGATCTGGTTTACTTGTAGGAGCAGAAGAGGTACTAAGCCAGTCATTAAGTGGCCAATTCAATTTGGCCTTGTTGGGGTGATTCTTAAGTCGTTCTTTACTTCTAAAATTTGGATACAGATGTAGAGAGACCCTACACACTAATTGTTTTGTTTAACATTATTAATGATAAAGTAGTAAATCATGATAAGTTCAATGTGTAATCAACTATGAGTTAGAAAAGTGCATATCACTTTCTATTTGATAGAAAGAAATCACATTGTAGACTTCACTTTCTACCTTTACTGGTTTCTTCAATCTTTATTGTCTTCAGTAATGCTACTGTTTGGAACTTAACTTCTGACCTCATTTAAATGGGAAGCAGACATCTAGTGGGTTCTTTTGACCTGTTTCCTTTTAAAACATTGCTTGTAGCCATAAAATAATCATGCATAATTGATCTAGTGTATCTTTAGATATAGCAGAAATTTTCTTGATGTCTTGGGAGCTCTTATTGTGGAGTATATTGTATTAGAAACTCACCTTGTAAATATGCCGGTTCTGAGCCTGAGAATCATGCACTTGATAATGCTTAGATCTGATTTCTCCAAACTTGAAAGAAATTTTCTTATAATAAATAGATATGTCACTGGAGGGCCGTGGTGAGGTCTGACTTGTTTAAAAATTTTGCTAGGTGCCGATGTAGTGGTTTTACTCCTTTGAAAATGTGAAAATCAAGACAGGTTAATCTCTCAATTTCTTTCGACATGTCGCTGCTTCACATACATCTTTTGCCACTGCGTCTCTTGTTCAATCACAAGCAAGGTAATGTAATGTTTGAACTCACATTCAGCTGCTTGGTCACAGATGTTGGTTGTGGTTTTGGATAAATTCTTTCGTTCTCATACTTGCCATTAAGAAGTATAGGTTGCTTAGTTTCCTCTCTTTTTGGTAAAATCGTAATTTCCTGATTTGATGTGGTTGGGGAGTGACTGCCGGGACTGGAAGGGTTGGACAAGGTACGGCTCCCGGTAGCAAGCTTTTAAGATGGTGCAGAGGGCTAGTCCTCAGGTAAGAACACTATCAGTGGTATGGATGACCTTTAAGGAAAAACTACCAGTGGTATGGATGACCTTTAAGAAAATGCTTACTTGGGCTTCACTTACACCCAAAGGACATGAACGTGAGGTTCAGAACAGGATGGGCCAAACGGACCGTATCTCAGGCAATTTAGGCCAAGTTCTCAAAATCATCTCCGTTGTTTATGCAGTTCTAGGTTGACATTTCAGTCATTCTTAAGGAAGTTCTCCTTCTATGGGATTGGCTAAATTAGTTCATTTTAATTATATATCGTTTTGTCTATTACAGATTGCTCGTTATTGCAATGGGGAAAGCACGTTTCTTTTGCTTTGTGGGTAGTAAACTGAGTTTAGTCTTTTTAGGTTAACTCATTGAGATGTTCTGGTCCGAGTCATGTGACTTTTGAGATGGGGATTCATTGTAGTGTCACTGTCACTTTTAATGGAGACTATCTAAGAGCAATGTGGCTCTACTGTGAAGACATCACTATGAGTTGCTTTTTATGTTTGATTCTTCTTTTTAATTTCAATTTAATGCATCTGTTTGCATTATTTACTATAACAATAAAAAAGAAATCTCCTTTTTATTGTTTTTTGACTTACTAAGGGTGATTTAGCAGTGTTGCTCCAGCTCTTCTGATTTAATAAATGGAAGAACAGAAATCTAGTCAATGATGCTACAGCCTATAGGTTTATCTAAGAATGCTTAATTCTTAGAAGCGATAAAATTCTTGCCAGGGACTACGGTCTTCCTGAAGAAGCTGCCTTCTTCTGTCTCCTTGCATGTCTAATTTTGTGGTATTTGTCTATCTGCTTAATCCCTGAAAAAATTGATACCCGGCCTATTTAACTTTGTACCTCTCTCGTAATTTACGTTTTGAACGAGGCATAATTCTTCCCTTTCATGTCTCTACTGAGCATCAGCTATATGATATATATTTTGAATTTACATGATATTATTCCACGTCCCATGTTACAACATATCTTAACAAGTATCTTTCATGGTATTCTACTTTTTCCTAGACTATATCTGAGCCATGCTTGTTCCAAGCAGAATTTGAATTTGAAAGTCCAAGTGCCTTGCCACTTGATGCATTTCCTTTCGATTGAATACATCAGAATTCTGTTCTCTTTGCTGCACTGAGAAAAGGTAAAAGAGCTATCACACCAAAAGAAAATTTTGGTTCTTATCACAGTTTATCTGCTTGATTCATTCAGTCAATGTTATTAATGGTTTACTAGATCAAAAATTGTTGCTTGAAGCACTTTCTTATCCTTTGTGGATGAAGAGTCATAAGAAAACAAAATCTGCAAACTTGAGAAGTTACTCCTTTACATATAAATTTGAGGTTGCCACCGTGATAGATTATTGTACGTTGCAAATGTATCGATGCAGTTATAATGCATGTGAATGGTTCATTTGATAGATCTTGGGCTTGATTCAAATCAAGCAGGAACTGCTCTGATTTACGCATTGCATTTGCCTGGCGCTTTCTTACCACTGGCCTGAATTGTGCTATTATGCCTTTTTATTTCTCTGCTACTGCTTATTTCTTTGCTAAAGCTACAGGTGATAATTATATGATGGAACTGAATAATTTATCAAACAAAATGAGATATGACATGTGTGTTTTGATTGCTATGTCTGACTCTTGGTTGGATACTTTGTGAGCAAGTCTTATCAGTGTGCTGTCTCTGAATCTGATGACCTTGTTGACAATATTAAGGTGGAGATCTTATTATGTTGTATGGTCCCTTATAGATTTGTTGACATGATTTTTTGACACCCCCTTGGTGCCACTTACAATGAAAGCACTTTTGTTTTTTAAAAGTAGAAAACTTAGTGAGCTTCAAATTTGTTAATGTAAAATTGTCCACTCTTCCCCTTAAAATAATTGTATAGATAAGTATGGGCAGTTGGTCAATCTGGGAAAGACATTATTGTACAATTTTCTTGTAATGTCTTAAGGGCTGCAGTGGAACAGGCATTCTTTCCGTTCAATGGATGCTGAATATTCTGTTGACACGTCTGAGTCTGAATCTTCATTACTTCTATTGATTGCCATGGGCATTGATTTCAATTTCAAGCCAGAGAAAATAAAACAAAACATCACAAAGGAATAGGGTTTGAAGGCTCATTTCCTTTTGGCACCAATCCCTCCTACCAAATGTTTCCTTACATAAATTAGATTGAAAGAAAGAAATCAGGAGGAAGTCTTATGTGACCACTTTTTCAATGGGTTGCTTGGGGGGCAATCAGAGTCAATTTATGATTTGAAAAGTTCTTCAAGGGGGTTGGGGTAGTTGCCAAGAGCTTGGCTTGGAACATTTATCTCGGTCATGGTAGACCTGATAAATAGTGATGTGGAGCGAACCAGTCAATTCTCAGTTGATATGTGGATTGGACAACTTGATTCTAGTTCTACTGGTAGAATTGGTGGAGGACTGCTAACATGGTACTGGGTTCCTTAAAGAAAGGAAAAGAAAATTGAACATCATCAAACTAAAATCTAAAATCTCTGGTATATTGGTTTATTACGTACTCGTTTACATTTTTTTTAAGATGGAAGAAATGGAAGTACTGATAAACGTGATAACCCTTTACGTTAATATTTTAAATCATTTCATTTGTTTTGCAATAAATTATTCACTTACTGGAATTATTTGATTATACACTAAAACTAACATTTTGCATTAAATAATAGATACGTCTGAAAATCTCTCTGGATGAAGCAAAACCAGACAATGAATATCCACTCATTATGGTTACTGGATAGTTATCCTTACCTGTTGTTACTCTTCTTTTGATGATCATGGAAAGAATTTTTTGCGGTTCCAGTTTTGATATTTAAAGTACATACTACTCCTAAGTTAATGATGAGATCTTCATATGCCTGCAGGCTAAAGATTTAACAGTTTGAAGCAAAACCAAATTGATAATAACCAAAATTTGTTGTTATCATGTAGATCAAGATTTCAATGCTGGTACCGAAGGTTCCTAATGCGACTTCTGTCAATGATTACAAGCTTATTGCCTGTTGTAACACCATTTATAGGCTTATAACCAAGATCCTTGCCAACCGAGTTGCCTCCGTGCTTAATGACCTGGTCAATCATTCCCAGACGGCATTTGTTAAAGGTAAAAGAATCAAAGACAACATCCTTTTAGCTTAGGAATTTTTTTCCAGCTTTCACTTGGAACCTTAGTCACCGAAATGTGCAATCAAGGTGGATTTCAGGAAAGCTTATGATACGGCTGATTGGCACTTTCTTGAGAATGTTCTCCTAGCCTTTTGGTTTCCTGCCTCCTTGGTGTGGCTTATCATGACTTGTGTGAGGACGCCGAAGTTTTCCATCTCTTTGAATGGGGAGTTATATGGCTTCTTTCCTAGTGGCAAGGGTCTACGACAAGGGGATCCCATGTCTCTTTATCTGTTTACTCTGGTTATGGAGGTGCTCTCAGGGTCACTAAATGCTCCTCACACCCAGAGTTTAGATTCTTTTGGAGATGTAGATCCACAAACCTCTCACATCTGTTTTTTGCAGATGATGTCTTTCTTGCACTCTGTGACTCTTTTCAAAGATGCGCTTCAGCTGTTCTCCTCTTGGAGTGGTCTCTTCTCGAATGCAAGGAAGAGTGAGGTATTTTTGGCTGGGGGTCCGTAGGCCTTAAAGAACCAAATTCTGCTTGACCTTGGCTTCACTAAGGGGGTTCTTCTGGTCCGTTACCTGGGAGTTCTGATCATCACGTCAAGGCTTCGGAAGGTGGATTGTGCCGCTCTTGTTGGCCGCATCGCAGAGAGAGTTCGATCTTGGACACACCGGTTTTTATCCTTTGTAGGCCGCCTCCAGCTAATCAGGTCAGTACTATATGCTATCCAGGCTTATTGGGCGAGTGTGTTTGTTCTACCTGCAGGAGTGCGGGACCAGATTGAACGAATACTCAGACAATTCCTCTGGAAGGGTTCGGAGATGGGTAGAGGAGGAGCCAAGGTTGCTTGGGACGATGTTTGCCTCCCAAAAGAGGAGGAGGTCTGGGGATCCGGAGATTGCGTGAGTGTAACAAGGCTTCTATGGTGAAGCACATTTGGACTTTGTTCACGGATAAGGAGTCGCTTTGATGCAAGTGGATCCATTCCGCATTCCTTAAAAGGAAGAACTTCTGGGTGATTAAGAAGCCGTCCTTTTGCTCTTGGGCTTAGAAGAAAATTTTACAACTCAGAGCAGAAGTCCGACTCAATTTCTGGTGGAGATTGGGGATGGCCTTTCTATGTCTTTGGTTTGATAACTGGCATCCTAGGGGGCCGCTGAATTTGGTTTTCTCGGATGTGTTTATCTTTAACTCTGGCCTTTCTAGAGAGGCTTCAGTTGCAGACCTCTATACGGAGGATGGGCAGGCTTTAAGGTCGGTTTTGGAGTCTTGGGAGATTCCCCTCCCCTCCCTCTCTCTCAACCAAGATTGCTTTTACTGGAAGAATAATTCAGCAAGATTCACAGTGGCCACAATGTGGGAGGTCTTTAGGAGGAAGAAACCTCAAGTTTTATGGCATCGTTTCATTTGAAACTATGCCGTTACACCCAGATACCAGTTTTACCTTTGGCTGGTCGCCAAGCATAGGCTTCCCACCCAAGCTTTCCTCCTCTCTTATGGCAGGATTGATACTTCTTTTTGCCCCTTCTGCGAGGAGGTGCCTGACTTTATTGACCATCTATTTTTTGAGTGTCGGGTCACGGCTGGTTTGGTGTTCTTTTGGGCAACCAGGTGTAACCTTCCGTGGCGGAACCGATCTTGGGATGAAAACCTCCTTTGGGCCACAACCTTTCTTGTGGGCAAGGACTTCTTCAAAAACATGGCGTGATTTTCTTTTGGCACTCTCTGTCGTATCATTTGGTGGAATAGGAACAATATTCTCTTCATAGACGAGCCGCTTTCCATTCCGGCCATGAAGAATCATCTCCTCAAAGTGGTCAAAGATAAGGCACTCTCTTTTAGGGATGTGGAAGATTCCTTCAGGAATAGAAGACTATAGTGCAGCTGGGACCTAGATCCAAGTATCTTTGCTCAGTGCGATTCCCTCTCGGGTGGTTAGCCATCTCTAGACCGACCGATATTGGTCTTCGTGTCGTCGTGCTTGTCTGGTGGTTGTTCATGCCGTCTGGACCTCCTTCTGTTCTTTTCTTGCTCTTGCCGTTGGCCTTTTCTCGGCTTCCTTCCACTCATAATAAGCCTCTGTTCATCTTGAGAGCAAGTATTTGAAGCCGTGTTGTTTTGTACTTTTTGGTCTCCCTATTTATATATTGCTTACTTTACCAAAAAAAAAAAAAAGATTTCACCAAATTGACATTTTTTTCTGGGTGGAAAACCTAAAACTAACTGTGAAGGCTTACCCAGTTTTCACAGGTGATGATAGTATAGCAATGAAATGTCGAAACTATTTTATTTAGTGTTACAGAAGGGTTTGGCGCAAATAAAGTGTTTCTTGGGAAATAACATGTAAATTCCATAACAACAAAGAAACTGTGGGGTTGGGTAATAAATTCTTGTATGCCATCATGCTCTGTATAGTAATCTTGCTGCTGTCATGTGTCGGTGAAAAAGCATCTTCAACCTACATTCTAATACAACTGATGTCGAGATATGTAGAACCTAAACCTTCAAAATGCAGTAATGTTATTCTATCAGGGCCAAGAAACACCACTAGAGGTTACGCTCTGCTAGAAAGACTACCATATGCTTTAATTGTTCACCACAAAATGGCTTGTGTATCTATGGTTGTTATACCTTCAAATGCAGTAATACAATTCTGTCAAGGCTAAGAAACACCACTAGGGACTTCACTATACTAGAAAGACTGCACTATATGCTTTAGATGTTCACAGCAAGATGGCTTGTGTTTGTGGTGGTTGTTTTAGTCGTTAGATAGCATGCTGATCCCTCAAGACTCAATGTGTTACATGTCTTCAAGATAGGGATTTGGATCCTCTCAATATGGAGGGTAAATTGCTATTTTCGATTTACCCCCAAGAGAGGCTGCTAGATTATGCGATACAATCTACAATAAATTTCAATTAAATTTGAGAAGTAGTGAATTTTCAAGGTAAAATGAAGATAAATTGATCATCACAACTTTTGGAAATTTGGCATATCTAGGAAAGCAAACTTTGTTTCTTGCAGGATTTACCATTTAAACCCTCTGACTTTGCACAAATTGTTGGGAAACTTCTTATGATATTTTGAAGTTGATGAAACCATCTATTTAGTTGTTTCTGAGTGAACTTGATATCAGGAATGCTGTGTGATTAATAATGGTATAAAATATACACAGTGATAAGACATCTACAGGCTGGATGAACTTTGATAGAGGGTGAACAAGTTCAGTAGAACGAAGTGTTGATGAGGACTTGGGGAGACCATGATAAGGAACAGCTAGGTGAAGTATTGATCCCGGTGAAGTTTTGATCCTGAATGTACTTAGGAGGACCTATAGATAGCAAATCACAAATCAGTTTCGTAGTGGACAGCTAGGATAGACTTATTGGATTGCTAATAAAGGCAACTCTGTAGGAGATACTCATCATGTACTTTATTAGGTAGATAGGAAGACCTAGACATCTTTTGATTACAAAAGATTTGTGGCTAAGGTCAAGGTCTGGAATTCATGACCAAAGATCTGAGATCGAATCAAATCAGTTCTTGCCTATTTTGCTCATGCAGCTAACTTTATTTAGGGAAATCTCACTAGTGCCAGGAAAATTTAATTGCTTGGGCAGCCAGAGTTCCAACTGCTGTGTCTATCGACTCCAACGGCTATTTCATCTTCTTAAAGATTCTCCAACGGCTAATCAGAGGACTATATAAGAAGCTCAAATCAAACTGAAGGAGTCTGCAAAAAATTGAGAAAAGCCATGCATCTAATCTTGTCACATGCTGTTGGATTATTGCAACTTGACTCTGCTCATTTGTGATTCTGTCTGTTAGTATCTCTTGTTGATTGTAATCTGTGTTTTGAGAAGTGTACAAGTGTAATAGCAGTGCTTGTTTATTGATAATGGGATCTATCGACTTTGGGTAGAAACAACTGTGTTATAGTGTCTCTTGAGATTACTAGTGGATTTCAGCCTTGTGGGTGGTTAGCTTGATATAAGCCAAACCAGTATAAAATCTGCTTGCATTATCTTCTTTCTCTTTACTTGTTTTGATATTTATCTGATAGAAGCATTTGCATACAATATTATCAAATTGTTCCTGCATCTATCAAAAGCTTGACTTGAATCATCCCGTGAAATCTAGTTCTTTAAGTCAACCTATTCGCCAAGGTTGCATTTTTTGCCTCAATATGAATGGTCTTCCAATGATCTATTTCATTTACTTTAACTAAAAAGCTCTCAGCTAATTATAATCATTTTTCTTTTTGTTTTTCTTTGATTTTGCTAGGCTCTGATGTTGCAAGAGCACAACCATTCAGTTCTAACTTTAATAACTTGTTGAACGAAAATCTATTATCCTAAGGCACTGTTGAGAGTAATCTTTCACTCCCATTTCTTTTCCATCAAGATTTTCACTCCCATTTAACATTACTTTGTATGGCTTTTGGCTGCTTGTCAAGTGGCAGGGTTTGTTAATGGCGAAGGAGGTCTGGAGTACGCATCTCTAGTGACTGTGTAATTTGTAGAGAATTCACGCCGGTGATGTGATTTCTTCAGATTAACAAAGAGCTGCTTATATAAAAGAATGCTCACGCTCCTTCCTTTTCTATGTTGCTTCCACTTTGTTCTGCTCAATGCCCTGTTTGGTCCTAGCATGTTTCCTTTCCAAGCATAGTCGATGGTTATGGGGATGCATAGCCAGTTACTTGAGAATATCGATTATTATTATTATTGGGAATTCTTGGGGTTGCTTTTCAGGGACCTGCAATGGTAGAATAGACATGGGAGTGAAATTAGATGCAATTATTAGCAGCAAGTTGATTGCAATTGTGTTTGCTGTATTTTGTGGCACTTCAGCGGTGTTTTACTGGTTCCATTGGATTTGCAGAACAAGTTTTGTGGAGTCAAAGTTGCATTGGAATTTTGAGTCATGTGATGTATGTGATAGTCAATTTGATGTCACCTTGTGAAATTGCAGTAGTGGTATATTCCTTTTTCGATTGAAACTACCTGCAAGAGAAAGGTCATTAGAGATATGATCGGTACCTAGTTGAATGACGATTCTTGTAGTGGGAATGGGATGCGTCAGATCTTTTATGTATGTTCTTATTCAGAAACCTGTAATGAGTCAATCTATTAGTACCTTGCTTTGCTTGGCACTTAAAAATGTGAAATAAATCTGGACCATCATCATTTACCTGGAACCTTATGAGAAGGTCAAGGGCAACCACGGTGGAAGATTCTAAGTATAAGCATCAGATGGATCATGACAAAATCTCGACTATTTTCAGGTGTTAGATTCCAAAAAAATTTAGCCATTTGATCGAGACTATTTATCTACTTGATTATGAGCTAATTGGCTATACACATCATGCCCCATCTTGGAAAAGGATGTCTGCTACTTTCCATAACATAGTCATTTCGCCGGCTATGCAAAGTTGCTTGTTGAGATTCACCTTTTCTCGTTTTCCTTTCCTTTTGTGGGAATAGTACAACATAAAGCCAGCCTTTAGTATAGCGTGGAACCAACTGATTGGGACCGGACCTTTAGAAATCATGGAGCTAAGCACTCTTTTAAAAATTTTCAGGCTTAAGTGATGTTTTCAAATGGAATATGGTGCGTTAATTGTTTGATTTTGATGTCAGATTATCGTAACAGAAGCATGATCCCTTTTTACATTGACTCTGCATCTGTCTGTGACTTCAGAGGAAGTTTCCTGGGCAATTCACGGGTTATATCCTCGGTCAGCGAATTGATGATCTACAGGTTTTGTGTGAAGAAAAATTACAGCGGTGGGCACGAATACTGCATGTCATTTCGGTCACTTAACTAAGCAACATCTTCGGTTTTGATATAGCATCCTGCATTTCACAGAGGATATCATTCTCTGCAGTTGCACCAATTGAAGCTTGAGTGCTACCGGAAAACCGGACTTGATGATCTTAGTAACTTCCCCAAGAAATAAATTCAAATTTGGTAACAGACGGTCGGGCAAAAATTATTGCCTGATCTCATCTCGCTTTACTTGAACGCCATTTTGCTTTTGTACTCGTGCGATCGAGAAAGTGGCAAATGTTACTGGTGTCGAACTGGAGAAAGATTCAATTGCTTGTTGCGCAGTTTCCATTTAAGTCCCAACTGTAGTCAAAGTAAGATTCAATTGCTTGTTGCGCAGTTTCCATTTAAGTCCCAACTGTAGTCAAAGTCGACTGGGATCGAATTTGGTGGTTCATGTGGCTACTCAACTTTCGTCCGATCCTTTCGAGGAAAGAAAGCAAGCATTGTTGGAATATAATACGTGGAAACGACAGGATCTTACATTTTATGTTAACGCGAAATCACTAGAGAAATAAACGAGAAATAATAAGAACACTAGAAATTTACGTAGTTCGATCCAAGTATCGATATTTACGTCCATGGGAAGAGTCAACAACAAATCATCCACTATAATCCGAAAATTAGAGTTTACAATAGTTCACATGCTCGAATGTTTCTCAATCTAAATTTAATCCCAAACTCAAAATATTTATAAATAAACATCTCACTTGGATATAAATTCATGGTATAAAATTACTGCACATTCAAGCTCAAAATATAACACTCTCCGTACGCCAAAATCAATAACTCTAGCGTTCGTCTTTTGGGGTTCGCGTTTTGAATCAAGGCTTCACGTGGCTTCAACTCCTCTTACGTGCGGCTTCTTTTCTTTTAACTCTCGTGGGGCTTTTAGCTGCTCCAAGGAAATTATATTATATTCATATACATGTGCTGAGAGTCTGGGCCCTCCTTTTTTTCTTTTCCTTCAATATATATAAAGTGGGCCCAAAGTCTTATTTTGCACGTTCGAAAGAGAAAATCCAAGAAGAAAATTCTTCAATTTATAATTCGCTTAGGAAAAAACTTATTGACAAATTCAATTTAACAAATCATTATTCAAATTCAAATTTGAGACATTAATTTAACAAGCATTGCCTCTGCTTTACAATCACTCCTAAAGTTATAAAAGAAAACAAAATGTGAATTTTCAGAGCCCATCCAAAAAAGCGATGCTACAATAACATATAGAATGCAGAGCACAAGGGGAAATGTCAAATATATAGCAGCCCATCAAGTGGGAAATATCTACAGAACCCGGGAAAAACATGATATGTCAAATACAAAGCAGTGCTGTTCAAAAAAAAAAAAAAAAAAATACAGAGCAGTGCGATCATGATCTAGAGAAAGATCCGTAAATTGGTAAACTTGATTTTTGCTTATTATTTTTCCTTATTTTTCCTTGAAGCATATACAACACGGCTGCTAACCAACGGAGTCGATGCACTCGTTGATGAGAGAATACCAGCGAAGGCCCGCAAGGCTGAAACCAACCAACGACAACACGTCACCAATTAAATTTCCCTAAATCATATGAACATGAAAATCTTTCTGGCACAGGGAGAGAGAGAGAGAGAGAGAGAGAGTACCATCCTTCAAGAAAACCCGGCTTTGTTTCGGGAGGAGAAGGAGCATAGTACTGGGGAGGAGCATTGTCGTAGTGGGGAGGAGCATAGTACAGGGGAGGCGCTTGTACAGGAGGTCCTTGATAGTACCCTGCAAAAGCAACCACCACCAGCATTGCAAGATCAGCCATGAACATGGTTGAGAGAGAGAGAGAGAGAGAGTACCTTGGCCTTGAGCAGGGTAACCTTGAGCAGGGTAAGGATAAGCGTACTTGGGGGCTTCAATCATTTCTCACGACCTTGCAGGAGGAGACCCCAGAAAACTTTTGCAGAGACTTCTTTTGTGAGCTCTCCTTGGTTGAACTTCCCAAACTGAGATATGATTACCGCAGAGAGAGTCTCTCCGTGTTGGCGCTGGGTCGGTTTATATAGATGCATTTTAGCATTGGAAAAGTAGGTAAATTGCAACCGGACACGTGTCATACAGTAGACATAGGGAGCACCACAAAAATAAAAAAGACTTAGAAATTTTAAGACATGGACACAGATTGATTTGAGTCGCTTGACATTTCGGTCCCACATAAAACTCAACACATGATGGCTAAATTGCAGCACGGCACACAAGACCTAGGTCCCCCATGACTTAAATTATTTTCCATATTTACTTATGATGGGCTGCCGTAAAATCACAAAACCATTTTACGTATTTTTATAATACTTTCATATTCGATTACCACTAATTTAACTATTTCAACACGTGTGAGGACATTGCATTCCTCACCCGTCTTAAGCCATTGATCATCACATGGTGATAAGATATGACCCGTTGGCTATTAAGTATCAAGTTTAGAAAATGAATTTTTATTGTATATAGATAATAAAAGGCATCTCCTTTAGTGACCTCGGTCACCGTATGTACACTGTAACTGTCTTTTTAATTATAATAGTTACACATCCTTTTCCTAAATGTATATGCTTATAGTGATTTCAAACATTATGTCATTTTCTTCACTAAAAATGACTTTGCAAATGAAAAATCTCTACCCTTAATTTTGTCACTTCTTTTATAGATTAATTGATCTCATCTTATGTTTAGTAGTCACGCCAATAACATAAGGAATAAGATGAGACTCCATGCATCGATACCCAACTTAGATGCGCTAACTAAAGTACAATCTTTGGCATGAGGATCAAACTGATCCTTTTAGCACGACAAAGGCATTGGTTTTTGCAAGGTCGCTATCTACTTTTCTTTGCTTTGAAAATATTGCGTGTGAATTGACGCATCACTTTGTGGCGCAAGTTCAAGAGTTCAGAATATAAAAAAGTCAAGGCAAGTGGTTTGCGAGGTCTAAATCAACCAAAAAAACCGAAAAAACTCAAAAAAAAAAGGGGGTAAAAACTGATCCGGCTTTATTTAAAGTTCAAGCAGGGTACAAAACGTATAACTTTGGCTTTTCCACCGAAATTGTAAATAGCTCTTCAAATCTCTAAAAAACTTCGAAAAATATTATAGGTAACTTCATTGGTCAGTCATTATATATTGTAAAAGTCCTGAGTGTTTCACGTTTGAGAGTCAAAATGCATATGCCGAAAAAATAATATTAGCAATAAGATAAAAATTAAAACTCAATTCAGACATACTAGATGATTTGCGCCATTAAATTACAAACTCTATATCCGATCGGATGATTCTCATGCTTTGGTGCTATGTGCACCTGAATTTTGCCATCATTGTAGTTTACACTTCTTAAGCTGCACTTGCATAATTCTACTACGTATGAGATCAAATTATATTAATTGTTATGTCACATGGGTATCACATGAGGTCTACCATTATCTCTTGATCGGCATGACTTTCGCTGGTGCGTAACGATTTTATGCAATTTCCATTTCCTCTTGCTGTCACTTCCAAATCAAAATTAATTGAGATGGGAGCGTGGCGTCCTAGAAAAGATTATCCAAGGCACGGCCTTTCCTGTCTTTTTGCCTTTTTGATTAGCGGTCGAAGTCGTCCTTCTGTGCTTTTTCTGCTTGTTCTCTCTTCCTCTTAACAGTCTCGCTTAACAGTCTCGCGTCCCCAACTGGAACTGGGGGAATGTTTATATGAGCCAGTGATCGCTAATTTCCTTTATTTTATAAATATTCAGGAGAAGGTTCATCGAAGTCGAGGTCCTCCAATTGGAGGACAATAGAATCTTGGACCTTGCCTTCTCGTTTTGCCCACCTTCTCTCAGGGATAAAGGATGTCGTTGAAGTCACCTAGACAAACCCAAGTTGCATGATTCTCATAGATGATCATACGCAGCTCCTGCCAGATAAGCCTCCTCGTTTGCGTTCCCTAGTTTAGCACCTTTGCTTTCCTCTAAATGCATTTACACTGTTACAGGAAACAGTGGGATGATTAATAATTTAGATGGCGACGTCTTTCAAAGAAAATAAATACAATCTCTTTAGATAGCCACAGGAAAATAGACTTTATTCAATTTTTTCTTAATAAAAGTGAAGAAAATCGACTTTTGGGGACAGCTCATCTTGTCCGTTGCTTGAGATTGTACCCCTGCGGACCGCACCGCCAGTTTTCAAGTCAACTTCCTTTCTATTTTTGGTGATTTAGCCTTAAGCCTTAAGTTTTTTTTTTTTTTTTTTTTAAAGGTAAGAAAAGGAACATAACTCAATTTTACATCATTACTCTCTTAATAAAACATTATCTAATCTCATCCCCTAACAATGAATGAAGCAAATCTATTGGTGGCCTGTCTAATACATAATTATCACCTACATTATTAGGTTGGATAATAGAATTTGCCAGTCAATTTGCACAAGCATTTCCTTCTCTGAAATTAAGGAGAATCTTGATCTATTAAAAATACTTAAGCATACTTTCAATTTGAGATATGAATATGTCACCAAAATGAAGCAATGGGGTCAATTTTTGAAGTGGAGAAATGGATGCTCACAAATCCACATTGGACGTGTCTTGTATCTTCTTTTTTGTAATTTAATGAGATAACTTCTCTAATATTCTAAAATTTTTGCTCATTAATTTTATGATTTTGGGGTCCTCCGTTTTTTCTTCTCTTTTTGGAGAAAATGTGAATAAGATGATAACAAGGTCCGCGCTTTTCTTGTGTTGTTAATTAAGTTGGGAAGCGTGGGGGCAACAATCATGTGGTGAAGTAGACGGCGGTACTTTTCCGTCAATTTCGATTGTGACTTTGTTTCGCCTGAAACCGTGTGGGTATTCGCTCTAAAGAAGAAAATGTAGGACCGCCGAATCGATCTTTACTAGTCCTAGCATCGAGGATATATCCAGATTTAGCTTGAATATTTGTTACATGAGAGTCCGAATTCGACCTTCTTTCTTGCTTATTTTGCGCTCTTTGATATGCACGACCTATATCCGATGCAAATTTGTTACGTACACATGTAAGTGGTGTAAAAAAAAGAAATCTTATATATGCTATGTTTGTTTCGCGGAAAATAAATTATTTGAAAAATATTTTTTTTTAAAATAATCGCTTATATTGTTTGAAATAATTAGTTAATGGAAATTATTTTTATTACTGACGGCAATTTGTCTAAACATTTTCGTAAATGATGAAAATATTTTTTATTTATTCGTTTTTGTAAAAGAAACAAACGACAATTTTTAGGAAAAACATTTTCCAAGTCATTTATTTTCTCTGAAATAAACAGAGCCTATATGTTTATGGATAAAAAGAAGTGATTGCTACTGCTTAAGTGAGCATAATTCAATGATTTAAGCTTTTGGGTACGGGAAATCCAACTAAGTTGTCCACTGGCTCGGATTATTAGCTTTCTCTTGGATTTGCCTGTCATGAAGGTATTCAACTTTTACGGGGCTTTCCCAACGCTTTTAAACTTCGAGAGATGAGTTCAAACATAGAGGCATGACTCCGCAATGAGGAATTTAATGTGTGGTTTGTACTAGTGATTTGCCCTGATAAATAATCTCATCTTGTAACAAGGAAAATTATCTACTGCTTCAAAGTTCTAAGTATAGGATGATTGCATGAAATCTCATGAATTCGACACTGATTCATAACAACAACCGGACTTTCAAAAGTTACAAATTACCCCCCGAACTTTGATTTTTATTGTAGCCGCTAGTTTTGATACTTGCATGGTTGGTACTTACCTGAAAATGGATTTGCTAATTTTTCTTTATTGAAGTAAGCTCTATTATGTGGTTAATGACGTAAGAAAATGGCATAAGGATACAAGAAGTGTCAAAAGTTTTGTATGATGTTCACTTAGTTGTCAACAATTTTTTGCCGAATCATTTAAATGTCAACTCCGATTTGGGTTGTTGAAAATTTGACGTAGCAATATTTTGTCAATTACCCTGATCAAAATGGCTCACCGGGGTGCTCGGTCAACAATATTAGCCATAAACGACATCTTCTACTTTTTTGTCCCAAATGTAAACCCTGAATTTTGTTTGCAAACAAAATTAGGACAAGTTAGGGTTTTTATCCAAACTAGGATTTTTGTTTTTCAATTTGCGAACAACCAAATAAGAAGAAATGGTGGAAGATGATATAAGGTGCTGATGAAGATGAGGAGGGTAATGAAAGTTGTTGCTTTAGTCGAGGCTGGATATGGGCTCGACGATCTCTTGGATCGATCATCCCTGCTTTTGCCCCCCATCGATTCTCGACTCCACGGCCATGAAGAGCTCCATCTCCATATCAAGAGGATCACTCTGCTTGTCCATCTCCAAATCTCCAGCCATGGCGACAGTGGTTCGACTAGAGCTTCCTTGCAAACTCAGTTTCCTGGAGCGCAATCAATGGCAATGCAATTTGGAAGATAGTCAGAGAACTGAAAAACAAAACAAGGCGGAAAATAGAAGACAAACCAGACAGGAATCGAAGTCATATTTAGAATTTATTGAACTCTGGAGAAAATCTGAAACTGCGGTGAAGAAAAATCCCCCTTTTATTTGGCCAAGATTCTGACATTCAAGGACACGGGGGCGGGGTGTGGGGACGGGAGAGCACGATTTCTACTTAGAAAAGCGGAGGTGACTGGGAATGATTTTCATCTTCATTATTTTTTAACATCTCCATTTTTTACCATTGAAACTGCGTGTTATCCACCATCTTCATCTGCCATGGAAACCTCGAACTGGGATTTATGGCTCGATTGAAACGAGATAATGAATAATGTCTAAAATAGACTCATACGATATTATTTATAGAGAGTCCAGTCACATCGTAATTCATGTTAGATTTGTTTTTAATAACTAAAAAATGCCATGTTAACTTATACTTTTTCTTGTAAAAGCCTGTAATATTTGTCATTGAAGGTATATATATATTTTTTTTTTGGATTTGGTACTTAAGTGAATCGACGAAATTTTTTGACACTTCTAGCATCCTTATGCCTTGAGAAAATGAAGTGCGGTGCATGGGCAAGGATGTTAAGAAAATGTAGTGGACGTTATTTGGGCTAAGAAAAGTGAGTTAATCCAAATTCAAAGTGAAAAAGTTAGGTGGTTGTTCACCAAAGTGAGTTGTTTGTAAGTATTACGGGGGGAACTTAAGAAATCTTATAAGATTTTATGTTTTGTAATTGATTGGTGCACCATCAGATGATATTACATAACCACTAAAATGTCTATTGGATGGCTAATTTTCATCCTTCAACGGTGGAAACGATGAACATATGAAATTGTTAAGCATTTTGGGTACATATAAAACAATTACTAACATTTATATATAAACACATACACATACGTACGCGCGTGCACTAGTGGACATTAGAAAAAGGTTGTCTAGCGAATTAACTCGGCATCAGTTAATTAACTAAAGAGGAGCATCCGGGACTCATGCTGAGAGTTTCATACGCATGCCAAGGTCAACGCCTTTGTATTGAGGAATGGTTCCATTTGGAGTGGCTGGAACTTATGTCTGAAGTACCCCAACGAAAATTGGTCCATAAATTCAATATTATCTTGATTTGGATCGCATTATAATATCAAGTTATGAAAAAAAAAACGAAGGTTATATTTGAACTTCGATAGATTAGATAAAAAAAATAAACAAGGGGCACTTTAGGGACTTTGTTAATTAGTCCACCAACCTTAATTTTGGAGATTCTAGTGTATACACTTTGAATATCAGTGTAAAATAGTCATTTTACCTAATGTCTCATATGGAATTAAGTGACACGACATCATCTCCTGGGATTATCTCGTATTGACAATAACCCAACAGAAAAAAGGATCAACAAACTAGTTTCACTAAGATTCAAATTACGAGATGCAAACGATAAGTCCACATGAATTTGAATGGTCAAAATTGAGGTGCTCATGTCACTTATAGATGAAAAGTACACGGATAATTGTCTCTTCTAACTATCTGAAAATATAAATATTATTATTATGAGTTTTACTATGAGTATGAAAAACCCATTGCTTATCGATTAAGTGACATATGTACACAAACATAATTACATAATTGAATCCATTCACATGTCGACTGTCCTATAATGGGAATGTAATATATATTGATAGCGGACCTAATAAAAATATAAAAAATGAAAAGTAAATGTGTAAACCGTTGGTCCATCTCTCGTTAGTAGCCCCATCTACATTGCACTCTTGTTTAGCCCCTGCTGTGTTGTGTGGCCCAGCCTAAACGAAAAAGATTACCCATGAAAGAGACCCAAAGTCGGGCCTTGACCTTAAGGCCAGATTTTGGGCCTCGTGTTGGGCCATACGGCCTGAAGCAAATTCCTCGAGAGCGTGGGGAGATTGTATTTTCTCCACACAAGAAAGTAAATGCCCAATACACAAATTGACTAGACTTGCAATGACAGGGCTTAAACTTTTGACCTCGCAAAAGATACGTTACAACTCTTCACCAATCACCACTGGGGCATCACGACTAATGGCGAAAAATCACACGGCCTCGTTTGTTAAGTCGTTTCATTGAGAAATGCACGCCGTCTTAGTACTTAATTTCCACAAGTAGCAAAGCTGACTAGATGGACATGGTCGTGTTCCCTCTCTCCGCAAATTCACACATCATGCTATCTAGTCTCGGCACTTGTGAACGAAAGTGTATTTTATATGCGACTCACACAATTGAAGTGGTGCGACTGATCAATCTCATAAATAGCCTTATGAATTTTGTGAAAATCACATGTGTGGATAGTCCTTGCAAAATTACAAGGCCCATTTGCTGAGCTGGTCCGGGTGAAACCCAGCATTAGGCCTAATATATACATAATTTTTTTTTTTTTGGGGGGCGGGTTGGGGGTTTGGAGATGGGGCTGTGCATGGGAAGACGTGTTTACTACTGATAATGCTAGGGATAGGAAATTTATTTGATGAAATGGGGTTGCGAAGTGATGCAACAGATTTTGCTAAGTGCCTTACACCATGCTCTACCATGGTGAACCGACTTTTGGTTTGTTACTTACTTTCAATTTGGAAAAATTTTACCTTTTTTTTTTTGGATGACTCAGGGAACTCTATAAGTTGACAGCCGGCGGGCAAACCCTAGGGCGATACTAGCGGATGACCCACCACCCCGACATCGCACTTAAGATCTCATGCGGCCAGCAGGATTCGAACTCATCTCCTCCTCGCAAAGGATCATGGGAGCCTTATCTAACTGGGCCACCGTAGGCGGTAGTGAAAATTTTTACCTTTTATCCTTGTACTTTCAAACTTTTTTTAATCTAGCCATTTTATTTTCACAAATTTTTTAATCAAGTCTCTCTAGCATGGAAAATTCGATTGCCATAGCTATCAGTGGAGTTTGTCCCTCTCCTTACTTTTAAACGTCTTAATTTTTTTTTTCTATGAACTATCTTCAATTGGTTATTTTGTATATATTCAATTTATGGAGGACGCATAAATTCATAAATTCTATTTTAATTCCAAGGTAGTTCACTAAAGTTTGATTTTTTTTTTTTTTAACTTTACAAACGAGCTCATCGATAAACATGAAATTGAAAAAAAGAATTCCCTTCGAATTATTTTTTTTCCATACATCAATGATCATTTTTCTTATGGACGCGATACTTGTGTTCTTTGTTCAATATACTATATGAAAAAATACAATTTTATCTTTCATATAATTTAAGTTTATGAACGATATTAAATATTTTTATATAACTCAAATACTAAATTGAACACGTATTAAAAGTTTACGAATCATATTAAATAAATTAAAAGTTCATGGACGATATTGCACGTTAGGCCAAAGATTAACGATCATATTGAACAAAATCATATTTCATGAATGACATTACATGATGAATTGAAATTCATGGATCACTTGTGTCATCGTCCCTTTATTTCTTACGAGGTTTTGGCGGGTGGAAGTCTATTCAACCCAGCAACGATCAACTGCCATATATATAAGTGCAATTGCTGCTCCATGGAGATAGCTGTTAAAGCAGCCTATCAGTTTTTGCGGCATGAACCTGCAAATGCTGCTCCATATGTTGTCCTCGCAAATATGTTCAGTAGTACTGGCAGATTGGAAGATATGGTAGCAATACGAAGGCTAATGCGAGTCAGAGGTGTTAAAAAGAATCCAGGTTGCAGCTGGATTGAGCTGAATCGAAGAACCCATGTATTTGTTGCAGAAGATAGTTCACACCCAATGATTAAGGAGACTCGTGATACTTGGATGAGATGCTATTGAAGATTAGGAAGGTTGGCTATGTACCGGATGTTAATCAGGTTTTGTTAAAGGATGGAATGGAGGAAAAAGAGATGGAACTGAGATTAAGACATCACAGTGAGAAGCTAGCAGTTGCATTTGGGTTGATTTCGACCAAGGATGGGGAGCCAATACTTGTGGTGAAAAATCTTAGAATATGTGGGGATTGCCATAATGCAATCAAACATATCTCTAAGATTACAAAAAGGGAAATCACTGTTAGGGACACCCGCAGGTTTCATTGCTTCAAGGAAGGGCAATGCTCTTGTGAGGATTACTGGTGAATAAAGCATTTGACTGGGTCCTTTTGAGCTTTATTAATATGTAAATCAGAATCATAGTTCTTGAATTCAAGAGCAAATGTCATGCCCCATTTGGTTATAGTCTGCTTTCGAACTTGCTGATAAAGCATTGAGTTCTAACTTTTATGTTACGCATGGATCATGATTACTTTATGTGCAAATTGATTAGAGTCTTCCAATGACATTATATCAAGGCGCAAAATTGATGATAGTGGCCTCAAAATATAGGCTGTTGCTTTGAAGAAACATAACAGCATGTGAGTGAAAAATTATGAGCACTTAAATCAATTTACACTTGACCTGATTGTAATTCTTGACTGAGTTGATTCAAACTTTTTTTCGCTCTTTCCCAGATATCCTTTCTTGTCGAAGATCAGGAAGGTTCACATTACCTATCAGCCTGAAAAGTTGTTTCCTCCCGCTTCCTTTTATTGGTCTGTTTGAGTTGAATTTATCTAGCGTTCTGTGATACAATCCCCTTGAATATAGCACAAAAACTAGAGAGAACGTCAATCAATGCTTCAAGGAGCTTATATAGAAGGTAAGCCGTCCCAAAAAAAAAAAAAAAACCGAAAACCGAAAACCAAAATTTGAAAACTGAAAAACCCAACCCTTGAATATAGCACAAAAACTAGAGAGAATGTCAATCAATGCTTCAAGGAGCTTATATAGAAGGTAAGCCGTCCCGAAAAAAAAAAAAAAAAAAAAAAAAAAAAAAAAAAAAAACCGAAAACCGTAAACCAAAATTTGAAAACCGAAAAACCGAACCCTTGAATATAGCACAAAAACTAGAGAGAACGTCAATCAATGCTTCAAGGAGCTTATATAGAAGGTAAGCCGTCCCGAAAAAAAAAAAAAAAAAAAAAAAAAAAAAAAAAAAAAAAAAACCGAAAACCGAAAACCGAAAACCAAAATTTGAAAACCGAAAAAACCGAACCGAACCGAACCGAACCGAACCGAACCGTTCGGTTCGGTTCGGTTCGGTTCGGGACTTATTCGGTTCGGTTCGGAAATTTTTTTAACGGTTCGGTTCGGTTCGGTTTTTCAAAAAAACCGAACCGAACCGAACCGTTTACACCCCTAGTACAGGGGAGGCGCTTGTACAGGAGGTCCTTGATAGTACCCTGCAAAAGCAACCACCACCAGCATGCAAGATCAGCCATGAACATGGTTGAGAGAGAGAGAGAGAGAGAGAGAGAGAGAGACAGTACCTTGGCCTTGAGCAGGGTAAGGAAAAGAGTACCTATTAAGGGACGTACCTGATAATTTCTCATTAAGGGGTTCTTCCATTTCTGGCGACCTTGCAGGAGGAGACCCCAGAAAACTTTGCAGAGACTGCTTTTGTGAGCTCTCCTTGCGTTATTTTTTTGGTCAGATTGTGAGCTCTCCTTGGTTGAACTTCCCAAAGTGAGATATGATTGCCACAAAGAGAGTCTCTCTATTGGCCATGGGTTGTATTTGTTGACACCTAAATTTTGATTAGATTATTAATTACCGACGTCAGCCTACCCTCCTCGGCCGTAGGTCATCTTCAAGCGCGTCATCGTCGCTGCGTGTGAACTACAGAGGTGGAGAAGGAAGGAGCGAGGAAGTAATTGTCATAAACTTTAAAAAAAAAAGACTTTTGCAAAAGAAATTACTTTCAGTTGATGTTTTTATTCTCAAGCATGTTACAAAGTTCTTTTCCGCAAGAATTTTCATTTACTTCATAAGGGATAGAAGTCTCTTTCAAAATTTGTTACAATTCATACTTTCTTCCAAATTTAAATGATCGTGGTATTAAATCATAGACTAATCAAGATGTTGCTCAGTCTTGAGAAGGAGTTGGATAGGAACGAGATGTAGTACATAGAGCTCCTGGGGACGGTTTGATTTCAAGAGGTCGCGACAGTCTTTTATATATATAGATATAGCATTTTAGCATTGGAAAAGTAAGTAAATTGCAATTGGTTACAGGAAATGAAATACGGTAGACGTAGGCCCCACCCCCAAAAGAAAAAAAACAAAGACTTAGAAATTTTAAGACATGGACACCGATTGATTTGAGTCGCTTGACATTCCGGTCCCACATAAAACTCAACTCATGATGTCAACACATGATGGCTAAATTGCAGCACGGCACACAAGACCTAGCCCCCCCATGACTTAGAAATTAATAATAAACTATGGAATATTGCGTGTGAATTGACGCATCACTTTGTTGCGCAAGTTCATGAGTTTAGAATATAAAAAAGTCGAGGTGAGTGGTTTGCAAGGTCTAAATTAACCAAAAAAACCGAAAAAACTTAAATAAAAAAAGGGGGTAAAAACTGATCCGGCTTTATTTAAAGTTCAAGCAGGGTACAAAACGTATAACTTTGGCTTTTCCACCGAAATTGTAAATAGCTCTTCAAATCTCTAAAAAACTTCGAAAATATTATAGGCAACTTCATTGGTCAGTCGTTATATATTGTAAAAGTCCCGAGTGTTTCATGTTTGAGAGTCAAAATGCATATGCCGAAAAAATAATATTAGCAATAAGATAAAAATTAAAACTTAATTCATACATACTAGATGATTTGCGCTGTTAAATTACAAAATCTATATCCGATCGGATGATTCTCATGCTTTGGTGTTATGTGCACATGAATTTTGCCATCATTGTAGTTTACACTTCTTAAGCTGCACTTGCATAATTCTACTACTAATGAGATCAAATTATATTAATTGTTATGTCTACCATTATCTCTTGATCGGCATGACTTTGGCTGGTGCGTAACGATTTTATGCAATTTCCATTTCCTCTTGCTGCCACTTTCAAATCAAAATTAATTGAGATGAAAGCGTGGCGTCCTAGAAAATATCATCCAAGGCACGGCCTTTCCTGTCTTTTTGACTTTTTTGATTAGCGGTCGAAGTCATCCTTCTGTGCTTATCTGCTTTTTCTTTCTTCCTCCTAACAGTCTCGTGTCAAGTGGGGGGAATGTTTATATGAGTCAGTGATCGCTAATTTCCTTTATTTTATTGGACACGGACGATAGAATATTGGACTTTGCCTCCTCGTTTACGTTCCCTAGTTTAGCACCTTTGTTTTCCTTTAAATGCATTTATTAAATGATGTGGCAAATAATAAATGATCATTTAAATTGGTTGACGCATTTACGCTGGTATAGAAAACCAGTGGGATGATTAATAGTTTAGATGACTTCGTCTTTCAAAGAAAGTAAATACAATATTTTTTCAGATAGCCACAGAAAATGGGCTTTTGGGGACCACTCATCTTTAGGGGTGAGCATGGTCCGGGTTGGTCCGGGCCACCCCATAACCCTAGGACCAACCCGTACAGTGTCGGTCCTCAATTTTTAGGACCGAGGACCAACCCTATTAAGCTTGGGACCAAGGACTGGACCACCCATGGGTTTGGTCCGGTTCAGGGGTCAACCGGATCGATCGATAATTTTTTCGTCTTATTTTTTATACTCCCTAAAAAAAGCAAACCTACAAATTCAAATTACACATCCATCGACAATGCGGTATTGTGCAACTAAACTATAAATACCAATACATATTTAACAAATTTAAGATGACACAATAATAGAAATTTCGTATCGCTAACCGCTCATCGAGATATGGGAAGATGGAAAGTTCTTGTAATTATCTATCTTTAATATTCATAACACCATATGCAAAAGCGTTTTCCCGCATTTGATCATGTAGAGTCCACCCATCCAAAAATGAGCTTCACACCACTTGACTAGCAAATCACCATAGCAACTGCAGTACTACTCTACTCTTCAAAAACGTCTACCATTTGACACAAATTGAAAAGCAAAGTGCAAGCTGAAATTCATTAGTAAAATATAATTAAACCATAAAAAGTTCAAAATACTTAATATAAACTATGAATATATAACTTCACATCTTGTTAATTCACTTGAATTTCTAAACACCTGAAAACAAAACAAACGACACATAATTAATATTCAACAAAAGTTTTAAATTGAAATTACTATTAGTGCTATTGATAGAACATCTCAATATAATATAATATAACAGACTTTTTACTTAGGTTTGAATATATAAAAGAATTATAAATAATATAATATAATATATAGGGTTGGTCCAGGGGTTGGACCGACCCAAAACTCTGGGGCCAGGGACCAACCCGTACGGTGTGTGGTCCCGAAATTCAGGACCAAGGACCGACCCAATCCTCTTGGGAACCGGACCCGGGACACTGCGGGGTTGGGCCGGTCCAAGGTCGGTCCAGGGTCGACCCTAAACCGTTGCTCACCCCTACTCATCTTGTCCCTTGCTTGGGATTGTCCCCTGCGGACCGCACCGCCAGTTTTCAAGTCAACTTCCTTTCTATTTTTGGTGATTTAGCCTTAAGCCTTAAGTTTTTTTTTTTTTTAAAGTTTTTTTCAAGATAAGAAAAGGAACAGAACTCGATTTTACATCATTACTCTCTTAATAAAACATTATCTGATCTCATCCCAAAGGAAGCAAATCTATTGGTGGCCAGTCTAATACATAATTATCACCTGCATTATTGGGTTGGATAATAGAATTTGCCGGTCAATCTACACAAAGATTTCCTTCTCTAAAATTATGGAGAATCTTGATCTATTAAAAATACTTAAGCATACTCTCAATTTGAGATATGAATGTCACCAAAATGAAGCAATTGAGTCAATTTTTGAAGTGGAGAAATGGCTCCTCACAAATCCATCTCCACGATAAGTTTGATGAGCAATTTTGCTTGTATGTTTTTGAAACGTTTGCTTATTTGATTTGCATTGGAAAAGGAAAATAACCTCTTACATTACATGCTTGGATAACACAAAAACTTTGGATCCTCTTACCAAGTCGCTCCCTCTTGCACCAAAGTCATTAGCGAAAGCTTTTCCTTAAATGATAACTTTTTGCATGCTGTGATTGGCTTATTGGCACGAATCTCACATTGGACGTGTCTTGTATCTTCTTTTTTTGTAATTTAATGAGATAACTTCTTTAATATTCTAAAATTTTTGCTCATTAATTTTATGATTTTGGGTTCCTCCGTTTTTTTTTTTTTTTTTTTTTTTTTTTTTTTTTTTTTAATTTTGGCGAAAATGTGAATAAGATGATAACATGGTCCGCGCTTTTCTTGTGTTGTTAATAAAGTTGGGAAACGTGTGGGCAACAATCATGTAGTGAACTAGACGGCGGTACTTTTCCGTCAATTTCGATTGTGACTTTGTTTCGCCTGAAACCGTGTGGGTATTCGCTCAAAAGAAGAAAAAGTAGGACCGCGAATCGATCTTACTAGTCCTCGCATCGAGGATATATCCAGATTTAGCTCGAATATTCATTACATGAGAGTCCGAATTTGACATTCTTTCTTGCTTTTTTTGCGCTCTTTGATATGCACGACCTATATCCGATGCAAATTTCTTATGTACACATGTAAGTGGCGTGAAAAAAAGAAATCTTATATATGCTATGTTTTTTTTGGTAAAGGTAAGAATATATTAAGGGAGAGTTAGATATACAAAAAATCTGCGCCAAAAACTTTTACTCATAGTGCAAAAGTAGAATGAGTGGAAAGGGAGCCGATGTAAAAGAACTAGAACAAACACAACAACCCTAGCCGAAACAATCGGCAAACACACCACGGCAAACGCAGGGATCAAAGAAGATCAAAGAAGATCAACTCAGTAATGGTAGCCAGAGCACCATCCATAAGTCCAGAGCGACCTGCCATTAGTCCATATGCTCAGCGGCGCCACCAATGAAGACAGAGGGGTCAAATCCTCATCCTTGTTGGAGCCTTCTATTCCTGGGGTTGTCCGGTACTCTACTGAAGGTGAGGGCTTTGTCTTTCACAACTTTGATGAGATGATTCTTCAAAGCTGCAACCTTAAGGGCTTCACCTCGGAAGATGATGCTGTTCCTTTTCTTCCAGATAAGATGACATAAGGCTCCAAAAGAAAAAGGGGCTATAGAGTGAAATTCAATGCCCAGAGGAGATTTTCCGCCCAAGTCCTGTTACGCCATGGAAGATTACATCTTTCGGCCCAAAAGAAAGCAAGTGTCGCAGGAACATGACAATAAGAAAAGAGATGATCAATAGAGTCAGGGATACGATTACAAAAAGCACATAATTCAAAATCAATCATTCCAATGGACATGAGAAGAGCCTGAGTAGGCAATTTGTTCTTGATGATCAGCCAAAGGTTGAATTGAAAACCTTGGGGCTATAGCATTATTCCAGGTAAAATGAGCCCAAGGAACCCGATTCTTTTTGGTCCTTATCGCCTCCCAAGCTGAGGCTATCGAAAAAGCACCATCAAAAGACTCACGCCAATAAAAACGATCAGGGGTCCGAGGGAGAACCGGCAAGGCAAACTCCTAAGACTCCAAAAGAGTCTTGAAAGCACGGCCCTCAGACGAAAGTAAATCTGCTACTATTGCTTGTCTAGTAAGTCCCGAGGTAGCAATAAGAGAGTCTGAAAAAATGAGGCTCCAAGGGCCTTCCTGATGCCATTGTCATACCAAAGCGAGACTGAATGACCATCACCCATTTTCCACAAAAAAGAAAGCCTAAAGTCTCTTCTTAGCTGGAGAATTTTTGTACAAGCCCAAGAACATAAGGTGGGAATGGAGGAAACCCATTCCCATTCCTTGTATTTTTGCGGAAACAAACGGAGCCTATATGTTTATAGATAAAAAGAAGTGATTACTACTGCTTGTTTTGCGGAAAATAAATGATTTGGAAAATATTTTCCTAAAAACAATCGCTTGTATTTTATTAAATAATTAGTTAATGGAAATTATTTTTATTACCGACAGCAATTTGTCTAAACATTTTCGCAAATGATGAAAATATTTTTTGTTCATTTGTTTTTGTAAAAGAAACAAATGACTATTTTTAGGAAAAATATTTTCCAAGTTATTTATTTTCTCCAAAACAAACGGAGCCTATATGTTTATAGATAAAAAGAAGTGATTACTACTGCTTAAGTGAGCATAATTCAATGGTTTAAGCTTTTGGGTATGGTAAATCCAACTAAGTTGTCCACTGGCTCGGATTATTAGCTTTCTCTTGGATCTCCCCGTCATGAAGGTATTCAACTTTTACGAGGCTTTCCCAACGCTTTTAAATGTGGAGAGATGAGTTCAAACATAAAGGTATGACTCTGCAATGAGGAATTTAATGTGTGGTTTGGACCAGTGATTTGCCCTGATAAATAATCTCATCTTGTAACAAGGAAAATTATCAACCGCTTCAAAGTTCTAAGTATAGGATGATTGCATGAAATCTCATGAATTCGACATTGATTCATAACAACATCCGGACTTTCAAAAGTTACAGATTACCCCCCGAACTTTGATTTTTATTGTAGCCGCTAGTTTTGATACTTGCAAGATTGGTACTTACCTGAAAATGGATTTGCTAATTTTTCTTTATTGAAGTAAGCTCTATTATGTGGTTAATGATGTAAGAAAATGGCATAATGATACAAGAAGTGTCAAAAGTTTTGTACAATATTCACTTAGTTGTCAACAATTTTTTGCCGAATCATTTAAATGTCAATTCCGATTTGGGTTGTCGAAAATTTGACGTAGCAATATTTTGTCAATTACCCTGACTGACGTGGCTCACCGAGGTGCTCAGTCAACAATAATAGCCCTAAACGACATCTTTTACATTTTTGTCCCAAATGTAAACCCTGAATTTTCTTTGCAAACAAAATTAGGACAAGTTAGGGTTTTTGTCCAAACTAGGATTTTTGTTTTTCAATTTGCGAACAACCAAATAAGAAGAAATGGTGGAAGATGATATAAGGTG
Organism: Eucalyptus brandiana; assembly: GCA_014182725.1. Classification (NCBI taxonomy): domain Eukaryota; kingdom Viridiplantae; phylum Streptophyta; class Magnoliopsida; order Myrtales; family Myrtaceae; genus Eucalyptus; species Eucalyptus brandiana. The sequence goes on from CM024676.1 coordinate 10,005,587, forward strand.
CTGATGAAGATGAGGAGGGTAATGAAAGTTGTTGCTTTAGTCGAGGCTGGATATGGGCTCGACGATCTCTTGGATCGATCATCCCTGCTTTTGCCCCCATCGATTCTCGACTCCACGGCCATGAAGAGCTCCATCTCCATATCAAGAGGATCACTCTGCTAGTCCATCTCCAGATCTCCAGCCATGGCGACAGTGGTTCGACTAGAGCTTCCTTGCAAACTCAATTTCCCGGAGCGCAATCGATGGCAATGCAATTTGGAAGATAGTCAGAGAACCGAAAAACAAAACAAGGCGGAAAATAGAAGACAAACCAGACAGGAATCGAAGTCATATTTAGAATTTATTGAACTCTGGAGAAAATCTGAAACTGCGGTGGAAGAAAAATCCCTCTTTTACTTGGCCAAGATTCTGACATTCAAGGACACGGGGGCGGGGTGTGGGGACGGAGAGCCCGGTTTCTTCTTAGAAAAGGGGAGGTGACAGGGAATGATTTTCATCTTCATTATTTTTTAACATCTCCATTTTTTACCATTGAAACTGCGTCTTATCCACCATCTTCATCTGCCATGGAAACCTCGAACTCGGATTTATGGCTCGACTGAAACGAGAATAACGAATAATGTCTAAAATAGACTCATATGATATCATTTATAGAGGGTCTAGTCACATCATAATTCATGTTAGATTTGTTTTTAATAACTAAAAAACGCCATGTTAACTTATACATTTTATTGTAAAAGCCTGTAATATATATATTATTTTTTTTGTCATTGAAGGTATTTAAATATTTTTTTTTCTTTTTTTGGGATTTGGTACTTAAGTGAATTGACGAAATTTTTTGACACTTCTAACATCCTTATGCCTTGAGAAAATGAAGTGTGGTGCATGGGCAAGGTGCATGGGCAAGGATGTTAAGAAAATATAGTGGACGTTATTTGGGCCAAGAAAAGTGAGTTAATCCAAATTCAAAGTGAAAAAGTTAGGTGGTTGTTCACCAAAGTGAGTTGTTCGTAAGTATTACGGGGGGAACTTAAGGAATCTATAAGATTTTATGTTTTGTAATTGATTGGTGGACCATCACATGATATTACATAAGCACTAAAATGTCTGTTGGATGGCTAATTTTCATCCTTCAACGGTGGAAACGATGAACATATGAAATTGTTAAGCATTTTGGGTACATATAAAACAATTACTAACATTTATATATATACACAAACAGATACGTACGCGCGTGCACTAGTGGACATTAGAAAAAGGTTGTCTAGCGAATTAACTCGGCATCAGTTACTTAATTAACTAAAGAGGAGCATCCGGGACTCATGCTGAGAGTTTCATACGCATGCCAAGGTCAACGCCTTTGTATTGTGGAATGGTTCTATTTGGAGTGGCTGGAACTTATGTCTGAAGTACCCCCAACGAAAATTGGTCCACAAAATTCAATAATATCTTGATTTGGTTCACATTATAATATCAAGTTATTGAAAAAAAAAAAACAGAGATTATATTTGAACTTCAAAAGATTAGATAAAAAATAAACAAGGGGCACTTTAAGGACTTTGTTAATTAGTCCACCAACCTTAATTTTGGAGGTTCCAGTGTATACACTTTGAATATCAGTGTAAAATAGTCATTTTACCTAATGTCTCATATGGAATTAAGTGACATGACATCATCTCCTAGGATTATCTCGTATTGACAATAACCCAATAGAAAAAAGGATCAACAAACTAATTTCACTAAGATTCAAATTACGAGATGCAAACGATAAGTTCACATGAATTCGAATGGTCAAAATTGAGGTGCTCATGTCACTTATAGAAGAATAAGTGCATGGATAATTGCCTCTTCTAACTATCTGAAAATATAAATATTATTATGAGTTTTACTATAAGTATGAAAAACCCATGCTTATCGATTAAGTGACATATGTACACAAACATAATTACATAATTGAATCCATTCACATGCCGACTATCCTATAATGGCCCCGTTTGATTCAGCTTTTCAAGACCCATTGGGGAAAACATTTTGTGTTTGACAAACAATTTTGAAAGCTTATTGGCCAAATATCAACATTCCCAATGCTAAAAGCCAAATGCACCTCAAGACCTGCTTTGAGCATTGGGCATTTTGGAAATGTAAGTTTAGTCACTGTTCATCTTCTTCCCGCTTCGTCTTTGTCTTTCCCGCTTGAGAGTCGGGCTTCTCCGGTAGCCACCGCTGCCGCCTAGGGGTTGCACGTCCTTGGTGACCATCGCCTAGGGTGGCGTGACCCGCGACCCAAGTGGTGTTGCCTGGGTCCACGTGACCTCAGGCAGCATCGCCTGGCGCACGGACCTCAGGCGACGCCACCTAAGGTCGTGTGAACCCATGCGACAGCGCTTGGCTCGTGCGCGCCAGGCGACGCCGCTTGAGGTTGTAACCTTCGGCTGCTAGATCTAGCTGTTCAATGGCTAGATCTGGCGGTCCGACCACCAAATTTAGCTTCTGTGACCTCAGGCCACCAAATCTGGCAATCTGGTGGCTAGATCTAGTTGTCCAGCGTTGGCCGGCGATTAGTCGACCGTCGGATTTGATTTTTAAACTTAAAAAAAAAAATAGCAAAAGCCAATTACAAATGTGAGTTTTGCCAAATGGTGTTTATGCTAAAGTTATTTTTCAATGCTATTTGATATTACAATTTACCAAATGGTGTAGTATTTTGGAAAACTCATTTACCTCAAAAATATTTGCATTTTCCTAGAGTCATTTCCTCAAAGTTGAACTAAACGGGCCCAATGGGAATGTAATATATATTGATAGCGGAACTAATTAAAATATAAAAAATGAAAAGTAAATGTGTAAACCGTCGGTCCATCTCTCGTTAGTAGCCCCATCTACATTGCACTCTAGTTTAGCCCCTGCTGTGTTGTGTGGCCCAGCCTAAACGAAAAAGATTACCCATGAAAGAGACCCAAAGTCGGGCCTTGACCTTAAGGCCAGATTTTGGGCCCTGTGTTGGGCCATACGGCCTGAAGCAAATTCCTCGAGAGCGTGGGGGAGATTGTATTTTCTCCACACAAGAAAGTAAATGCCGAATACACAAATTGACTAGAGATTTGCAACGACAGGGCTTAAACTTTTGACCTCGCAAAAGATACGTTACACCTCTTCACCAATCACCACTGGGGCATCACGCCTAATGGCGAAAAATCACACGTTCTCGTTTGTTAGGTCATTTCATTGAAATGCACGCGGTCTTAGTACTTAATTTCCACAATTAGCAAAGCTGACTAGATGGATAGGGTTGTGTTCCCTCTCTCCACAAATTCACACGTCGTGCTATCTAGTCTCAGCACTTATGAAAGAAAGTGTATTTCATATTTGACTCACACAATTGAAGTGGTGCGACCGATCAATCTTGTAAATAGCCTTATGAATTTTGTGAAAATTGCATGTGTGGATAGTCCTTGAAAATTACAAGGCCCATTTGCTGAGTTGGTCCGGGTGAAACCCAGCATTAGGCCTAATATATACATAATTTTTTTTTTTTTTTTTTTTGGGGGAGCGGGGGGGTTGCATGGGAAGATGTGTTTACTACTGATAATGCTAGGGATAGGAAATTTAAGTGATGCAACGGATTTTGCTAAGTGCCTTACACCATGCTCTACCATGGCGAACCGACTTTTGGTTCATTACTTATTTTCAATTTGGAAAAATTTTACCTTTTATCCTTGTACTTTCAAACTCTTTTTAATCGAGCCATTCTATTTTCACAAAATTTTTAATCAAGTCTCTCTAGCACGAAAAATTCGATTGACATAGCTGTTAGGGGAGTTTGTCCCTCCCTTACTTTTAAACGTCTTAATTTTTTTTTTCTATGAACTATCTTCAATTGGTTATTTTGTATATATTCAATTTATTGAGGACGCATAAATTCATAAATTCTATTTTAATTCCAAGGTATTTCACTAAAGTTTGAATTTTTTTAACTTTACAAACAACCTCATCGATAAACATGAAAATTGAAAAAAGAAGAATTCCCTTCGAATTAATTTTTTTTTCCATGCATCAATGATCATTTTTCATATGCATGCGATACTTGTGTTCTTTGTTCAATATACTATATGAAAAAAATACAATTTTATCTTTCATATAATTTAAGTTTATGAACAACATTAATTTTTATTTTATAACTCAAATACTAAATTGAACACGTATAAAAAGTTCACGGATCATATCGAACAAATTAAAAGTTCAGAAACGATATTACATGTTAAGCCAAAGATTAGCGATCATATTGAATAAAATCAAATTTTATGAATATCGTTAACGATAAATCGAAATTCATAGATCATTTGTGTCGTCATCCCTTTATTTCTTTTTAATGTTTTTGGCGGGTGGAACTCTATTCAACCTGGCAACGACCAACTGCTATATATTTATATAGGCAATTGCCGAGCTCTGAACTTTTTTCAAAGGGTGCTTCGCGTTCTGAAACTGCAAATTCCAAGACATTCTTGCAAAAATGGCGTGACCAGATCGTGTTCGATCCAATTCATGCTTCTAACATCGCTACTTAGGTTCTTGGGTAATCCTCAGCATCCCCGAACACGTGCGCAGGACGAGTAAAGGAGGGTTCTTGGCATCTGTAGCCTTTCTTGATCGGGCACTGCTTGGCGTTAGATGAACCAACTCTCATGGAACCTCCACAGCTTCCGCCACCTCCTGAAGCACTGCATAGTTGAGAGGGACTTCTTGACCGGCAAATCCCTCCACGCCCTGTACATCAAGTCCCTCGTCCCTCCCTCCACTTACCTCTCCAACCACTTCATCCTCCTCTACTCCAAATGCCGCCGCCTTACGGCCGCTCGCCGCGCCTTCGACCTGACCCCGAACCCGAACGTGTTCTCCTTCAATGCCATCGTCGCCGCCTACGCCAAGGAGTCCCAGATGATGGTCGCCCGCCAGCTGTTCGATCGAATTCCCGCGCCGGACCTCGTTTCCTACAACACCATTCTTTCTGCTTTTGCCGACCGAGGCGAGATGGGACCGGCGTTCTCCTTGTTTGCAGGGATGCGGGAGATGGGGCTCGGCATGGATGGCTTCACATTGTCTGCTGTGGTCACGGCTTGCGGCAATGATGTTTCTTTGATGAGGCAGTTGCATTCTTTTGCGGTTTCCAGTGGTCTTGATTCTTATGTTTCTCCGAGCAATGCGCTTCTGACGTATTACAGTAAGAATGGTTATTTGAATGAGGCGAAGAGGATGTTCGATGAGATGGGAGAGGCTAGAGATGAGGTTTCGTGGAATTCGATGATAGTTGCTTATGGATAGCACCGGGAAGGGCTACGAGCACTGGAGCTGTTCCAAGAGATGATTAGGAAGGGCATGTATGTAGATATGTATACTTTGGCAAGTGTTCTCACTGCATTTACCTGTGTAAGCGATTTGGTAGGCGGGCTTCAGTTTCATGCTAAGCTCGTAAAAACAGGGTTCCACCAGAATTCACATGTTGGGAGTGGCTTGATTGACTTGTATTCTAAGTGCAAGGGTGCCATGTCGGATTGCGAGAAAGTATTTCAAGAGATCAAGGAACCAGATTTGGTTTTGTGGAACACTATGATTTCAGGGTATTCACAAAACGAGGAACTCTCAGAGGAGGCTCTAGAATGTTTCCACAGTATGCAAAGATTTGGGTACAGACCGGATGATTGTAGCTTTGTTTGTGCAATCAGTGCCTGCTCCAATCTCTCATCTCCTTCTCAGGGGAAACAAATGCATGGTTTGGTAATCAAATCAGAGATTCCCTCAAATTGGATCTCTGTTGATAATGCTTTAATTGCAATGTATTCAAAATGCGGAAATCTGGAGGATGCCAGGAGGTTATATAATAGGATGCCAGAGCATAATACTGTCTCACTTAACTCAATGATTGCAGGTTATGCTCAGCATGGATTAGGAGAGGAATCTCTTGCTCTCTTTCAAGAGATGCTGGACAATGATATCCCTCCTACCAGTATAACTTTCATCTCTGTACTTTCTGCATGTGCACATACTGGGAAAGTTCATGAGGGCCAAACATATTTCAACATGATGAAGGAGAAGTTTGGGCTTGAGCCAGAGGCAGAACATTACTCGTGCATGATTGATCTACTAGGTCGGGCAGGCAAAATAAGTGAAGCTGAGAAGCTCATCGAGACAATGCCATTCAGTCCTGGCTCCATTGGCTGGGCCTCATTGCTTGGGGCATGTAGGAAGCATGGAAACATGGAGATAGCTGTTAAAGCAGCCTATCAGTTTTTGCGGCATGAACCTGCAAATGCTGCTCCATATGTTGTCCTCTCAAATATGTTCAGCAGTGCTGGCAGATTGGAAGATATGGTAGCAATAAGAAGGCTAATGCGAGACAGAGGTGTTAAAAAGAATCCAGGTTGCAGCTGGATCGAGCTAAATCGCAGAACCCATGTATTTGTTGCAGAAGATAGTTCACACCAATGATTAAGGAGATTCGTGATTACTTGGATGAGATGCTATTGAAGATTAGGAAGGTTGGTTATGTACCGGATGTTAATCAGGTTTTGTTAAAGGACGATGGAATGGAGGAAAAAGAGATGGAAATGAGATTAAGACATCACAGTGAGAAGCTAGCAGTTGCATTTGGGTTGATTTCGACCAAGGATGGGGAGCCAATACTTGTGGTAAAAAATCTTAGAATATGTGGGGATTGCCATAATGCAATCAAACATATCTCTAAGATTACAAAAAGGGAAATCACTGTTAGGGACACCCGCAGGTTTCATTGCTTCAAGGAAGGGCAATGCTCTTGTGAGGATTACTGGTGAATAAAGCATTTGACTGGGTCCTTTTGAGCTTTGTTAATATGTAAATCAGAATCATAGATATTTTTCTTGAATTCAAGAGCAAATGTCATGCCCCATTTGGTTATAGTCTGCTTTCGAACTTGCTGATAAAGCATTGAGTTCTAACTTGTATGTTACGTATGGATCATGATTAGTTTATGTGAAAAATTTTGAGCATTTAAATCAATTTACACTTGACCCGATTGTAATTCTTGACTGAGTTGATTCAAACTTTTTTTTTTCTTTCCCAGATATCCTTTCTTGTCGAAGATTAGGAAGGTTCACATTACCTATCAGCCTGAAAAGTTGTTTCCTCCCACTTCCTTTTATTGGTCTGTTTGAGTTGAATTTATCTAGCGTTCTGTGATACAATTGCTGCTCAAGAAGTCCAATCTGTAGGTTGGGTTCTGAATGAGTATGAGTGCAGTTGTGTGGTTGCAAAATTTAAGTAAATCTATTGAAGCAGGTTTCACAATTTCCATTTCCCCACGGGAGATACTAGTGGATGGTTTGTCAGATTGTAAGATACTGATCTTTCAATGATTTTTTTTTTTTTTTTTTTTTTGCGTAATTTAATAGAAAATCCCTGGATTTTACCTAGGAATTTATTTGATTCTTACCGTTAATTCATCAATCTTCAAATGAGATTATATTTTACCATTCAGCTTTGCTGATTGGTCATGATACTGTTAATGAAGCTTCAATCATGCTAGTGCAAATGTGTGGGACCAATGCCAATTGTGCTAGAAGTTTAAGTTGTTAGATAAGGCATGGTTTAGTATTTATTTGAATACTTTTGCACTCCCCCTTATGCACATGAAAACAAAGAGGGGACCTTATACAACTTGAACTCAGGACCTCCTTCTTCAATACCATGTGAAATTGTGTGAAACCATAGTCAATTGTTTTAAAAGCTCAAATTTTTAGATGAAGGCGTGGTTTAATACTTAAATACTTCAACAATTCTTATTGCTAGGTCACTACCAAGGACTTTTTCCCAAATATGACAGCAACATGGTGTTGCAACTTGGGACGAAATTGCTTGCATAGGAAAACTTAGCCATCCGATCTTGGATCATTGGACTTATACTTAAGAGTCTTCTTTTTACTAGAATGATCTAGATTTATCCAAAAGATGGCTATGAGCTACATTATCTTGACAGTTATAAGGCAGCAATCTGCCAAATGTTGTGGAGATCATTCTTTAATGGCCTCATTTCGTGAAGGGAAAAAATGGAGGAATGGTGTGGCAGCATCAAGATCTATGGAATCATGGGGAAATTGAACTACTTTATGATCTTTGGCATGCTTTATGCTTTTCAGGGTATTGATGGAGAAGAGGATGTTGTGTTATGGTTTCACTATAGCCTGCAACGATGGGTTTATCACTGTCAGATCAGCATGTCAAACTTCTGGAACACAACAGAAGTTGGGAACTCCCTTCTCCTTGGAAGATTTCCTGGAATTCTAAAGCACCTGTGAGAGCTAGCTTTCTGTCCTGAGAGTGTTTGAAGAGAATTCTAACTACCAAAGGATTTGATGAGAAAAAGAATGGTGTTAGCCAATAGATGTTTTCTTTGTAAGCAGGTCAAAGAATCTGTTTCTTCATATTCTTTTTCACTGTGCAGGGTCTGACGATCTTGGAGTGCATTTTTCTTGGTCAGTTGGGCTGTGGTGTTCTGTTAGAGAGGAACTTGCTTGTTGAGGGTTGAATTGCCCTTAACATTGGAGAAGCCCTGCCGTTTGTAAAACCAGCATCCATTTTGTTTGGATGGATGGCTTACCACATTACTTTTTCTGCATTGTGGTGGTGCCCTTTAGCTGATAAGATTCTTCAGTTGCTTAGATTTGTTATAGTTTGTTTATGAATGGAAGGCATAATTTTTTCTTTTCTATCAAAAGATTTTCATTATCGACAATCATTTACATCAACACTTGAGTGTTGTGAAACTTTCAGGAATTTTAGATGAAAAAGACTCAAGTGAATGAGCTGCAAGATTTAGATTAAGCAAAAAGTATAAGTCAATTCAGACAGCAATAATCTTCACATCCTTTCTCCTGTTTGAATGGATTGATTAGAGTCTGGTGAAAGATGAAATACTAAAATTTTCTGCAGGGAAGTATAGAATTTAGTGTTTATCTCCATCTTAGTTGGCAGTAAGTGGATTTTTCGCTGTTTAGTTGTTGAACAGTATGAGTTTTGACTATGTTTAAGTTTAGCTGGTTCCTACATAGGGACATCACCATTACTATTTGTAATTTTTCTTACATTATGATTTATTCCTTCTAATTTTAATGTTAAGGATTATGTATGTGTCTAGAAAATTGTGTAACATAGTTTCTGAGGCTTTTGCAATACATCATATAATCGCTTCATGAGATTAATCAAGCTGTTATTGATGACAGATTTAATTTTGCTCTCTGCTAGTGTTTTAAAACTCGGTGTAGATTGACTAGTTCTATTGAGAACTCTTTCTATGTCTGATCTTGTTTACTTGTAGGAGCAGAAGAGGTACTAAGCCAGTCATTAAGTGGCCAAATCACTTTGACTTGGTTGGGCCAATTCTTAAGTCGTTCTGTACTTTCAAAATTTGGATACAGATATAAAGAGACTTTACAAACTAATTGTCTTATTTAACATCATTACTCGTAGTAATGATAAAGTAGTAAATCATAAATAAGTTCAATGTGTAACCAACTATAAGTTAGATAAGTGCATATCACTTTCTATTTGTTTGAAAGAAATCATATTGTAGACTTCACTTTCTACCTTTACAAATTTCTTCAATCTTTATTGTCTTCAGTAATGCTACTGTTTGGAACTTAACTTCTGACCTCATTTAAATTGGAAGCAGACATCAAGCAAGTTCTTTTGATCTGTTTCTTTTTAAAAGATTGCCTGTAGCCATAAAATATAATCACGCATAATTGATCCAGTGTATCTTTAGATATAGCAGAAATTTTCTTGATGTCACAGGAACTCTTGTGATGGAGTATATTGTATTAAAAACTCACCTTGTAAATATGCCGATTGTGAACCTGAGAATCATGCACTTGACGATGCTTAGATCTGATATCTCCAAACTTGAAAGAAATTTTCCTATAATATATTGTATTAGAAACTAACCTTGTCAAAATGCCAGTCGTGAACCTGAGAATCACGCACTTGACGATGCTTAGATCTGATTTCTCCAAACTTGAAAGAAATTTTCTTATAATTAATAGATATGTCACTGGAGGGCCGTGGTGAGGTCTGACTTGTTTAAAAATTTTGCTAGGTGCCAATGCAATGGTTTTACTCCTTTGAAAATGTAAAAGTCAAGACAGGTTAATCTCTCAATTCCTTTTGACATGTTGCTGCTTCACATGCATCTTTTGCCACTGCATCTCTTGTTCAATCACGAGCAAGGTAATGTAATGTTTTGACTCCCATTCAGCTGCTTGGTCACAGATGTTGGTTGTGGTTTTGGATAAATTCTTTCATTCTCATACTTGCCATTAGGAAGTATAGGTTGCTTACTTTCCTTCCTTTTTGGTAAAATTGTAATTCCTTGATTTGATGAGGGTGGGGAGTGATCGCTCGGACTGGAAGGCTTGGACAAGGTACGGCTCCTGGTAGCAAGCTTTTAGGATGATGCAGAGGGCTAGTCCTCAGGTGAGAACACTCTCAGTGGTATGGATGACCTTTTAGAAAATGCTTACTTTGGCTGCACTTACGCCCAAAGTACACGAGTGTGAGGCTCAGAATAGGATGAGCCAAACTGACCATATCTCGGGTGATTTAGGCCAAGGTCTTAAAATCATCTTCGTTGTTTATGCAGTTCTAGGTTGACATTTCAGTCGTTCTTAAGGAAGTTCTCCTTCTATGGATTGGTCATTTTAATTATGTATCATTTTGTCTATTATAGATTGCTTGTTATGGCAATGTGGAAAGCATTATCTTGTTCTTATGCTTTGTGGGTGGTAGACTAAGGTTAGTCTTTTTAGGTTAACTCATTGAGATGTTCTGGTCCAAGTCATGTCACTTTTGAGATGGGGATTCATTATAGCGTCACTCTCACTTTGAAGAGAGACTCTGAGTTGCTTTTTATGTTCGATTCTTCTTTTTAGTTTCAATTTAATGCATCTGTTTGCATTATTTACTATGACAATACAGAGGAATCTCCTTTCTATTGTTTTTAGACTGAGTAGGGGTGATTCAGCAGTGTTGCTCTAGCTCTTCTGATTTAATAAATGGAAGAACAGAAATCTAGTTAATGATGCTACAGCCTATTGGTTTATTTGACAATACTTAATTCTTAGGAGCGATACAATTCTTCCCAGGGACTACGTTCAGGGACTACACTCTTCCTGAAGAAGCTGCCTTCTTCTGTTTCCTTGCATGTCTAATTCTGTGGTATCTGTCTATCTGCTTAATCCCTGACAAAATTGATACCCGGTCTATTTAACTTTGTACCTTTCATGTAATTACGTCTTGTTGAATTATCCTGATTTTTTAGGATCTGATTATTGGGAATATCCAATCCTGATTTTTTTGGGTCCTAATTATTAGGAAATAGCTGTAAATAATTAGTTAGGAAATGATTTATTAGTATCTCTTGATTTGTGGGATTATAGCTGTAATTTACAGATCTGTTTTTTTCCTAGTTAGTACTTGTAGAAGTCCTATAAATAGCTTTATAATCCTGGTACAGAAATACAGAGAATTATCACAATTCTTTTCTCTAAATTCTTCATGGTATCAGAGCCTTAGGCTCATTTTTCTAGGATAGTGTTGTAGCGCATCCTTCATTGAGGCAATAATCTTCCAATCACAGCCTTCATTGCTGGATTTGTCTTTGTCCTTAACAATCTGATCGCAACTATCATTGTTGTGATCTCTTTAGCTATATTTTTTCCTCTTCGCTTCTAAACTTATCCCAATTTTTTTTTCTTTTGCCCTAAAACCTCATTCACCTGCAGCAGCCTTTACTGCTTCTGTTTTCTTTTGCTCTTCCTTTCCAAGTACTTTCTTTGTGCCTGGAATTATCCATGTCTGAGAGAAAATTGATTGGAGATACTTCGGGTCAAAATGAGGAGGCCAACACCAATCATATGACCGGAGATCTACAAAATGTGAGAGCAACTTATAGGCTGAATGAAAAGAATTATCTCAAATGGTCACAATTCGTCAAGACCTATTTGAAGGGTAAAAGAAGACTCGGCCATCTTCTCGGAACGGGTCCAACACCAGAAGATCCCACGTTTAACACATGGGATGAGGCAGATTCAATGATCATGTCATGGCTTTGGGATTCAATGGATCCAGCCATAAGTGATACATGTATGTTTCTCAAAACTGCAAAGGAGATTTGGGATTCTATTCGCAGGACTTATTCGAAGGCTCGAGATGCAGCACAAGTATATGAAATCAAGGTAAAGACAAGTGCAACAAAACAGGGAGCAAAACAGTGACAGAATATGCCAATTCCCTTCAAAATCTATGGCAAGAACTCGATCATTATCGAGTATTTGAGATGAAGTGTGCAGATGATGCTGCAACTCTAAAAACCTTCATTGAAAAGGATCGAGTATATGATTTCCTGGCAGGTCTTAACTCTGAATTTGACCAAGTCAGAATTCAGATACTTGGAAAAGAAGAAATCCCTTCTTCCAGCAACCTCTAGCCGAGTGTGGGGAAACAAAGGAGGACAGCCAAGGCCCCAAGCTCATCTAATTGAACAGACCAGCCAGGCAAATCGAGAATCACGGTGAAGGACGGAAAGAATCCTTCAAAATGAGGAAATAGAAAGAATTAAAGGGCTTTTAGAGTCTCTTGATAAACCCTCTGGTGCATGTTCCCTAGCACTCTCAGGTAAGTCTCCATTCTCTTTTAGTTTAAATGCCTTAGAAAAACTTTCAAGTGAAGCTTGGATAATAGACTCAGGTGCCACTGATCACATGACTCACACTTCACATTTTTTTAGTACCTACACCCATTGTCTAAGCAATAGGAAAATAGGGGTGGCAGATGGTTCTTTGGCCACTGTTGCAGGAGTTGGTGATATCTATATTACGCTTGTTCTCACGCTAAAAGATGTCTTCCATGTGCCAAAACTATCAGCCAACCTAGTCTCCATACAAAGGCTTACCAATGACCTCAAATGTTATGCAATTTTTTACCCTACCTACTGTGTTTTTTAGGAACAGGATTCGGAGAGGAAGATTGGACTTGCTAAGGAAAAGAATGGGTTGTACTATCTTGAGACACTGAGGATTTCAAAAAAAGTCATGAACAATTCACCCTTGTCATTTCTTAGTGCTTCAAATAAGGATGTCATTTGGCTTTACCATTTCCGTTTTGGTCATCCATCTTTTCGTGTCTTAAATATCATGTTTCCTTCTCTATTTAAAGGATTAGATATGAGTCAATTCCAATGTGATACTTGTGAATTTGCTAAGCACACCCGTGTATCTTTTCCTATAAACAACAAAAGAAGTTCTCATCCTTTTGATTTGATTCACAGTAACATTTGGGGTCCTTTCACAATTCCAAATATCTCAGGGGCTCGTTGGTTTGTTTCTCTAATCGATGATTGCACTAGGGTCACATGGATATTCTTACTCAAACACAAATCTGATATAAGTAATATTGTTCCTAATTTTAATTCTATGGTTCAAAATCAGTTTGGAGTTAAAATTAAGAACTTTAGATCAGATAATGCTAGAGACTACTTTAATCAGATCTTATCAACCTATTTCTAAAAGGAAGGGATAATCCATGAGTCATCTTGTGTAAACACACCACATCAAAATAGGGTGGCTGAAAAGAAAAATGGTCATTTGCTCAACACTACTCGAGCATTGTTGTTTCATGGAAATGTCCCTAAGTCTTATTGGGGGGAAGCTATCCTTACATCTACATACATGATTAATAGATTGCCATCAAGAGTATTAGATTTCAAAACTCCTATGGCAGTTCTTTCTAGCTTTTATCCCCATTTCAGGACAACAAATAATCTTATACCTAGAGTCTTCGGTTGCACCTCTTTTGTACATGTTCATAATCAGCAAAGGGGAAAATTAGATCCTAGAGCAATCAAGTGTGTCTTTCTTGGTTACTCTGCTACACAAAAGGGGTATAAATGTTATCATCCTCCTTCTCGAAAGACCTATATATCGATTGATGTTACATTTGTAGAAAACAAACCTTACTTTCCACAATCTTATCTTCAGGGGGAGAAGTCATTAGTTGAAGATAAAGATTTTGAGGTCCTTAATCTTGACTTACCTCCTAATAATCTTCCAATCCAAGCTCGCACTTCTGATCAACCAATCCCTAATCAATCAACTCCTGACCAACCAGCCTCCAACTATGATCAACGGGCTCCTCATGAATTAGTTTCTGATGATTCAGTTCGTGCTACTACAATCCCAGACTCACTCTCTACGATTGAGCCTATTTCGGAGCAAGAGTCCACTCCCATATCTCCTCGTATTTATGACTCTATGAGATTTCCTCAGGTATACTCAAGAAAGACAGCTGTTCCAAACCAAACACAAGTTCAAGATTCTCATCCGAGTTTTGCAAATGAATTTCCGGTAAGTTCTAACTCTCCTTTGCATAAACAATCAATTGATATGCCTGAAAATGACTCACATCTTCCCATTGCTGTTAGAAAAGGTACTAGAGAATGCACAAAGCGACCCTTATATCCACTATCTCATTATATGTCACTTGATCGCCTATCACCATCTCAAAAAAATTTAATTGTGAGTCTAAACACATTTTCAACTCCAAATACTTTATCTGAGGCATTGTCTAAAGAAGAATGGAGGAATGCAATGAGAGAAGAAATGGATGCACTAAAAAAAAACCAGAATTGGGAGATTGTCGAAAAACCTAAAGGAAAGAATCTTGTGGGCTGCAAATGGGTTTTTACCTTGAAATACAAAGCTGATGGTTCTCTTGAGAGATATAAAGTACGATTGGTGGCAAAGGGTTATACTCAGACTTATGGAGTAGATTATCAAGAGACATTCGCTCCGGTGGCAAAAATGAACACTGTGAGAATTCTACTCTCTTTGGCGGCTCATTTTAATTGGCAACTTCAGCAATATGATGTGAAGAATGCATTCTTACATGGAGACCTAGAAGAGGAGATCTACATGAGTATTCCACCGGGATTTGAAGGAGAAAAAACAACAAACAAAGCATGTAGATTACGGAAAGCACTATATGGGCTCAAGCAATCACCTAGAGCCTGGTTTGGGAGATTTTCCAGAGTTATGAGAGCTTCAGGCTACAAACAAAGCCAAGGTGATCATACTCTCTTCATTAAACATTCGGCAAGAGGGAGAGTGACAGCACTTTTAATGCGATGATATTATTGTCACAGGTGATGATGATGAGGAGAAACAGCAGCTAAAGCAGTGTTTGATTAAAGAGTTTGAAATAAAAGAGCTAGGACGACTCAAATACTTTCTTGGCATTGAAGTTTCTTACTCTAGACAAGGAATTTTTGTCTCAACAGAAGTATGTGATTAATCTCTTGAAGGAAACTAGAAAACTTGGTTGTAAACCAGTAGCCACACCTATTGAGCCTAATAAAAGGCTTGGAGATGCAAAGGAAGAACCTGCTGTAGATCGAGAAATATATCAAAAATTAGTTGGGAAACTCATCTATTTGGCTCATACTAGACTTGATATTGCCTATTCAGTAAGTGTGATTAGTCAATTTATGCATGACCCAAGAGAATCACACTTACAAGCCATCAATCGAGTGCTACATTATTTAAAAGGAAGTCCCGGAAAATGAGTCCTATTCAAAAGAAATCAAAAACTGATGCTACAAGCTTATACCGATGCTGATTATGCAGGATCCATGGTGGATAGAAGGTCAACATCTGGTTATTGCACATTTCTTGGTGGAAATTTAGTGACTTGGCGGAGTAAAAAACAGAATGTAGTTGCAAGATCAAGTGCTGAATCAGAATTTCGAGCAATGGCCCAAGGAATATGTGAGCTATTATGGCTTAAAATCATCTTAGAAGACTTGAAAATCAAGTGGGAGAGTCCTATGAAGCTGTATTGTGACAATAAATCAGCAATTAATATTGCTCATAGTCCTGTACAGCATGATAGGACGAAGCATATTGAAATTGACAGGCATTTCATCAAAGAAAAGATAGAAGAGGGGTTGATCTGCATGTCCTACATACCTTCCGGAGATCAACTAGCTGATGTGCTAACCAAAGGACTTAATGGTGGGTTCTTTCACGAAATAATCTCCAAGCTGGGAATGGAAGACATCTATTCCTCAGCTTGAGGGGGAGTGTTGAATTATCCCGATTTTTTAGGATCTGATTATTGGGAATATTCAATCCTGATTTTTTGGTTCCTAATTATTAGGAAATAGCTGTAAATAATTAGTTAGGAAATGATTTATTAGTATCCCTTGATTTGTGGGATTATAGCTGTATTTTACAGATCTGTTTTTTTCCTAGTTAGTACTTGTAGAAGTCCTATAAATAGCTTTGTAATCCTGGTACAGAAATATAGAGAATTATCACAATTCTTTTCTCTAAATTCTTCATTGAAGAAGGCATAATTCTTTCCTTTCATATCTCTACCTAAGCATCAGCTATATGATAAATATTTTGAATTTACATGATATTATTCCATGTCCTATGTTATAACATATCTTAACAAGTGTCTTTCGTGGTATTCTACTTTTTCCTGGACTATATCTGAGCCACGCTTGTTCCAAGCAGAATTTGAATTTGAAAGTCCAAGTGCCTTGCCACTCAATGCATTTCCTTTGGATTGAATATATTAAAATTCTGATCTCTTTGCTGCACTGAGAATAGGTAAAGGAGCTATCACACCAAAAGAACATTTTGGTTCTTATCATAGTTTATCTGCTTGATTCATTCAGTCGATGTTATTAATGGTTTTATAGATTCAAAAATTGTTGCGTGAAGCACTTTCTTATCCTCTGTGGATGAAGAGTCATACGAAGACAAAATCTTCAAACTCGAGAAGTTACTCCTTTACATATAAATTTGAGGTTGCCACTGTGATAGATTATTGTAGGTTGAATAATGCATGTGAATAGTTCATTTGATAGATCTTGTGCTTGATTCAAATCAAACAGGAACCGCTCTTATTTGCGCATTGCATTTGTCCAGCGCTTTCTTACCACTGGCCTGAATTGCGCTGTTATGCCTTTTTATTTCTCTGCTACCGCTTATTTCTGTGCTAAAGCTGCAGTTGATAATTGCATGATGGAACTGAATAATTTATAAAAACAAAATGAGATATGACATGTGTATTTTAATCTCTATGTCTGATTCTTGGTTGAATACTTTGTGAGCAAGTCTTATCAGTGCGCTGTCTCTGATGACCTTGTTGACAATATTAAGGTGGAGATTTTATTATGTTGTATGGTTCCTTATAGATCGTGTTGACATGAGTTGTTGGCACCCCCTTGGTGCCATTTGCAACGAAAGCACTTTTTGTTTTTTAGAAAGTAGAAAACTTAGCAAGCTTCAAACTGATTAATGTAAAATTGTCCACTCTTCCCCTTAAAATAATTGTATAGATAAATATGGGCGGTAGGTCACACGGGGAAAGACATTATTGTACAATTTTCTTATAATGTCTTAAGGGCTGCATTGGATTCAATGGATGTTGGAATATTCTGTTGACATGTCCGAGTCTGAATCTTCATTACTTCTATTGATGCCATGGGCATTGATTTCAATTTCAGGCCAGAGAAAATAAAACAAAACATCGCAAAGGAATAGGGTTTGAATGGTCATTTCTTTTTGGCACCAATCCCTCCTACCAAATGTTCCCTTACATAAATTAGATTGAAAGAATGAAATTAGGAGGAAGTCTTATGTGACCACCTTTTGAATGGGTTGCCAAATGTTCCCTTACATAAATTAGATTGAAAGAATGAAATCAGGATGAAGTGTTATGTGACCACCTTTTGAATGGGTTGCTTGGGGGGCAATCGGAGTCATTTATGATTTGAAAAGTTCTTCAAGGGGGTTGGGGTAGTTGCCAAGAGCTTGGCTTGGAACATTTATCTCGGTCATGGTAGACCTGATAAATAGTGATGCGGAGTGAACCACTCAATTCTTAGTTGATATGTGGATTCAACAACTTGATTCTACTGGTAGAATTGGTGGACTGCTAACATGGTACTGGGTTTGTTAAAGAAAGGAAAAGAAAATTGAACATTATCAAACTAAAATCTAAAATCTCTGGTATATTGGTTTATCATGTACTCGTTTACATTTTTTAAAAGATGGAAGAAATGGAAGTACTGATAAACGTGATAACCCTTTACGTTATTATTTTAAATCATTTCATTTGTTTCACAATAAATTATTCACTTACTGGAATTATTTGATTATACACTAAAACTAACATTTTGCATGAAATAATAGATACGTCTGAAAATCTCTCTGGATGAAGCAAAACCAGACAATGAATATCCACTCATTATGGTACTGGATAGTCATCCTTACCTGTTGTAACTCTTCCTTTGATGATCACGGAAAGAATTTTTTGTGGTTCTTGTTTTGATATTTAATGTACATACATACTTCTAAGTTAATGATGAGATCTTCATATGTCTGCAGGCTAAACATTTAACAGTTTGAAACAAAACCAAATTGATAATAACCAAAATTTATTATTATCATGTAGATCAAGATTTGGCCAAACTGACATTGTTTGTCTGGGAGGAAAACCTAAAACTAACTGTGAAGGCCTTACCCAGTTTTCACAGGTGATGATAATATAGCAATGAAATGCCGAAACTATTTTGTTAAGTGTTACGAGGGGGTTTGGCGCAAATAAAGTGTTTCTTGGGAAATAACATGTAAATTCCATAACAACAAAGAAACTGTGGGGTTGGGTAATAAATTCCTGTATGCCATCATGCTCTGTATAGTAATCTTGCTGCTGTCATGTGTCGGTGAAAAAGCATCTTCAACCTACGTTCTAATACAACTGATGTTGAGATATGTAGAACCTAGATCTTCAAAATGCAGTAATCTGATTCTATCAGGGCCAAGAAACACCACTAGGTTACACTCTGCTAGAAAGACTACCATATGCTTTAATTCTTCACCACAAAATGGCTTGTGTATGTATGGTTGTTATGATGCCGAGATATATATAGCCTAAACCTTCAAATGCAGTAATACAATTCTGTCAAGGCTAAGAAACACCACTTGGGACTTCACAATACTAGAAAGACTGCACTATACGCTTTAGATGTTCGCGGCAAGATGGCTCGTGTTTTTGGTGGTTGTTTTAGTCGTTAGATAGCATGCTGATCCCTCAAGACTCAATGTGTTACATGTCTTCAAGATAGGGATTTGGATCCTCTCAAATATGGAGGATAAATTGCTATTTTCGATTTACCCCCAAGAGAGGCTGCTAGATCATGTGATACAATCTACAATAAATTTCAATTAAATTTGAGAAGTAGTGAATTTTCAAGGTAAAATGAGGATAAATCGATCATCACAATGTTTGGAAATTTGGCATATTTAGGAAAGGCAAACTTTGTTACTTGCAGGATTTACCATTTAAACCCTCTGACTTTGCACAGATTGTTGGGAAACCTCTTATGATATTTTGAAGTTGATGAAACCATCTATTTAGTTGTTACTGAGTGAACTTGATATAGGAATGCTGCGTGATTAATAATGGTATAAAATATACAAAGTGATAAGACATCTACAAACTGGATGAACTTTGATAGAGGGTGAACAAGTTCAGTAGAACGAAGTGTTGATGAGGACTTGGGGAGATTATGATAAGGAACAGCTAGGTGAAGTTTTGATCCCGGTGAAGTTTTGATCCTGAATGTACTTAGGAGGACCAATAGATAGCAAATCGCAAATCAGTTTCGTATTGGACAGCTAGGATAAACTTAGCTAGATAGGAAGACCTAGACATCTTTTGATTTGATTTTGGAAATCATATGGCTAAGGTCAAGGTCTGGAATTCATGACAAAAAGCTCTCTCCCTCCGTATCTGTCCTTTTCTCGTTTCCTGCAAAAAGCTCTCTGCCCCGTATCTGTGTCTCTCCCCCGTATCTGTCCTTTTCTCATTTCCTGCGAAAAGCTCTCTCCCTCCGTATCTGTCCTCCGCATTGGACAAAACACACACTCTCTCTCTCTCTTCCAGCGACAATCGCCCAATCCGTATCGCCCCCATCGACCCATCGATCCGGAGCTCCGATCGCCGTCTCGTCGGGCCTAGGGTTTCCGCCGGCCGGATCGCAGCGGCCCGAGGGGCTCGGACGGAGGAGATCCCAGCGGCGCCCGGGTGCCCGCCGGGGAGGGGGAGGGTGGTGCGGCCGGGGCGGTGGTCGCGATCAACGTCCGGTATGGTGGTGATTGTGAGGCGCGTTTGGCTGTCTGGGTAGCTCTTTGGAAGGTTGGTTGCGGTTGGGTTCTGATGGTTACGCCATGCCCGGTTACTGCATGTAGAGGTTTGGGTTCTGCGTGTTAATGATGCGCGATGTTCTCATTCTAAATGTATTAGCGAAGAAGATGAGGCTCGGTGAAGAAGAAGATTTGGACCTTCAATGGCGAAGAAGATGAGCGCCGGTGAAGAAGGGCGAGCGAAAAGCGAAGGGAGAGTGAACAGCGTACCTCAAAAAAGTGAAAGAACCTGGAATCGTGTAAGAAGAGCCAGACCTTCAATGATGAAGAAGAAGATTTGGATCTTCAATGGCAAAGAAGATGTGCGTCGATGAAGAAGAGCCGAAGAAGAAAGGTAGCGAAAGAACGAAGGGAGAGAGCGAAGGGAAAGTGTTTTGACCTCATGAGGCGGTGGAGGAATTCGTTTTCCTTGACCAAAAAGTATTTTTCGTTGGCTAAATACTTTTTAAAGAACGAAACGGCTAAAAAACTGGAAAACACTTTTTATTAAAATACTTTCAGTGAAACAAACATGAGAAACAGAGCCCATTCAAAAGAGCATGCTACAATGACATATAATTCAGAGCACAAGGGGAAAGGTCTAATACAAAGCTGCCCATGACGTGGAATCATCTAGAGAGAACACAGGAAAAACACTGATATGTCAAATACAGAGACGTGCAATCTGGAAGTGGGTGGACTCCACTTTTTCACTGCTCATCACCAAT
The DNA here is from genome assembly GCA_014182725.1 of Eucalyptus brandiana. Taxonomy (NCBI): domain Eukaryota; kingdom Viridiplantae; phylum Streptophyta; class Magnoliopsida; order Myrtales; family Myrtaceae; genus Eucalyptus; species Eucalyptus brandiana. The sequence goes on from CM024676.1 coordinate 10,026,594, forward strand.
CGTAGCAGCACTCGACGATGTGGAAGCAGCGACGAAAGACCTTGAGGCTGAAACCAGCCAACGGCAACCATCGCCAATTAAATTTCTCTAAACCAAATGAACATGAAAATCTTCCTGGCAGAGAGAGAGAGAGAGAGAGAGTGTACCATTTGCAAAGAAAACGCGGCTCTCTTCTGGGAGGAGGAGCAGCATAGGACTGGGGAGGCGCTTGTACGGGAGGCCCTTGGTAATACCCTGGAGGAGGAGCAGCATAGGACTGGGGAGGCGCTTGTACGGGAGGCCCTTGGTAATACCCTGCATAACCAACTACCCACCGCCATGCAAGATCAGCCATGAACACGGTTGAGAGAGGGAGAGAGAGAGAGAGTACCTTGGCCTTGAACAGGGTAACCTTGAGGATAAGGGTACCAATTAGGGGGTCCTTCCATTTCTGGCGACCTTGCAGGAGGAGACCCCAGAAAACTTTGCAGATACTGCTTCTGTGAGCTCTCCTTGCGTTTTCTTTTTTGGGTCAGACTGTGAGCTCTCCTTAGTTGAACTTCCCAAACTGAGATATGATTGCCACAAAGAGAGTCTCTCTATTGGTCCTGGGTTGTCTTTGTTTTTTTTTTTTTTTTTTTTTTTTGATGACAGGAGGAACTAGCTTGCACCGGCAGTGCGCCGTAAACCCCCTGATGACACTAGTAGGGAAACCACCACTCCGACGCCATGCTTAAGTCACCACACAGCGTTTCAGCCTCCCTGCTTCGCAGAGGCTTCGAACCTTGGCCTCTGCCGGGAGGGCAAAGGATCTACCATTCACGCTGCAACGGCTGGTGGTTCCTAGGTTGTCTTTGTTGACACCTCAATTTTGATTAGATTATTAATTACTGACATTGACCTACTCTCCTCGGCCGTAGGTCGTCTTCGAGCACGTTGTCGTCGCTGCGCGTGAACTACAGAGGTGGAGAAGGAAGGAGCGAGGAAGTAATTGTCATAAACTTTTAAAAAAAAAAGAAAAGAGACTTTTGTAAAAGAAATTACTTTCAGTTGATGTTTTTATTCTCAAGCATGTTACAAAGTTCTTTTCTGCAAGAATTTTCATTTGCTTCAAAAAGAGATAGAAGTCTTTTTCAAAATTTGTTCCAATTCATACTTTCTTCCAAATTTAAATGACCATGGTATTAAATTCTAGACTAATCAAGATGTTGCTCTGTCTTGAGAAGGAGTTGGATAGGAATGAGATGTAGTGCATAGAGCTCCTAGAGACGGCTTGATTTCAAGAGGTCGCGACAGTCTTTTATATATATAGATATAGCATTTTAGCATTGGAAAAGTAAGTAAATTGCAACAGAGCACATGAAAATGAAATACGGTAGACGTAGGCCCCACCCCCAAAAATAAAAAACAAAGACTTAGAAATTTTAAGACATGGACACCGATTGATTTGAGTCACTTGACATTCCGATTCCACATAAAACTCAACTCATGATGTCAACACATGATGGCTAAATTGCAGCACGGCACACAAGACCTGGCCCCCCCATGACTTAAAAATTAATAATAAACTATGGAATATTGCGTGTGAATTGACGCATCACTTTGTTGCGCAAGTTCATGAGTTTAGAATATAATAAAGTCAAGGCGAGTGGTTTGCGAGGTCTAAATTAACCAAAAAAACTGAAAAAAAAAGTGGGGTAAAAACTGATCCGGCTTTATTTAAAGTTCAAGCAGGGTACAAAACGTATAACTTTGGCTTTTCCATTGAAATTGTAAATAGCTCTTCAAATCTCTAAAAAACTTCGAAAGTATTATAGGTAACTTCATCGGTCAGTCGTTATATATTGTAAAAGTCCCGAGTGTTTCATGTTTGAGAGTCAAAATGCATATACCGAAAAAATAATATTAGCAATAAGATAAAAATTAAAACTTAATTCATACATACTAGATGATTTGCGCCATTAAATTACAAAATCTATATCCGATTGGATGATTCTCATGCTTTGGTGTTATGTGCACATGAATTTTGCCATCATAGTAGTTTACACTTCTTAAGCTGCACTTGCATAATTCTACTACTAATGAGATCAAATTATATTAATTGTTATGTCTACCATTATCTCTTGATCGGCATGACTTTGGCTGGTGCGTAACGATTTTATGCAATTTCCATTTCCTCTTGCTGCCACTTTCAAATCAAAATTAATTGAGATGAAAGCGTGGCGTCCTAGAAAAGATCATCCAAGGCACGGCCTTTCCTGTCTTTTTGACTTTTTTGATTAGCGGTCGAAGTAATCCTTCTGTGCTTATCTGCCTTTTCTTTTTTCCTCCGAACAGTCTCGTGTCTTGAACTGAACTGGGGGAATGTTTATATGAGTCAGTGATCGCTAATTTCCTTTATTTTATAAATATTCAGGAGAAGGTTCATCGAAATCGAGATCCTCCGATTGGGACACGGACAATAGAATATTGGACTTTGCCTCCTCGTTTGCGTTCCCTAGTTTAGCACCTTTGGGGCTGTTTGGTAAGGTTTCATTTTTTTTTTTTAGGGAATGTAAACAAAAAAGTGTTTCGTTTCGAGAACAATTTTTGAACAAAAAGATGCGTTTGGTAAATTTGTTCTAATAAAAAATAAATAGAAACACGTTTGATAAATTTTTGTTCTTTTTTTGTTTCTTTTAATTTTTTAATATTTTTATTTTATTTTTCATTTTTATTTTTTATTCTTTTGGTCGGTTGCCGGCCTCCGCGACCGGTCGGCGACGGGGCCGGCAGCCTCGCCCGGCCACGGCGAGGCTCGCCGGCCCCGGCGAGGCCGAGCCTCACCGGCGACGCCGAGCCTCGCCAAGGGCCGGCGTCGCCGCCCTCGACGGCCGGCCATGGCCGAGGCCGAGGCCGGCGACCGGCCAAAGAGAAAGAAGAAGAGAAGAGGAAGAGGAAGAGAAGAGAAGAGAGAGAAGAAGAAACAAGAAACAAGAAATTGTTTCTTCAAAATTGTTTCTAACGAGAAACAAGTTTTTTTTTTTTTCGTTTTTTTTTTTTAGTTCAGAACAAAAAAAAAAAAGAACGTAAACGCAACCAAACGCGTTTACTTCTTTTTTTTGCTCCCCTCGAAACAAAAAAAAAAAAAAAAGTTTTTATAAACACTTCTGAGAAGTGAAAACATGCAGGACCTTTGCTTTCCTTTAAATGCATTTACACTGGTACAGGAAACCAGTGTGATGATTAATAATTTAAATGATGACGTCTTTGAAAGAAAGTAAATACAATCTTTTTAGATAGCGACAAGAAAATAGACTTTATTCAATTCTTTCATAATAAAAGTGAAGAAAATGGACTTTTGGGGACAGCTCATCTTGTCCGTTGGTTGAGATTGTACCCCTGCGGACCGCACCGCCAGTTTTCAAGTCAACTTCCTTTCTATGTTTGGTGATTTAGCCTCAAGCCTTAAGCTTTTTTTTTTTTTTTTTTTTTCAAGGTAAGAAAAGGAACAGAACTCGATTTTACATCATTACTCTCTTAATAAAACATTATCTAATCTCATCCCCTAACAATGAATGAAGCAAATCTATTGATGGTCTGTCTAATACATAATTATCACCTGCATTATTAGGTTGGATAATAGAATTTCCCAGTCAATTTGCACAAGCATTTTCTTCTCTAAAATTATGAAGAATCTTGATCTATTAAAAATACTGCATACTTTAAATTTGAGATATGAATATGTCACCAAAATGAAGCAATTGAGTCAATTTTTGAAGCGGAGAAATGTCTGCTCACAAATCCATCTCCACGATAAGTTTGATGCGCAATTTTGCTTGTATGTTTTTGGAACATTTGCTTATTTGATTTGCATTGGAAAAGGAAAATAACCTCTTACATTACATGCTTGGAGAACACAAAAACTTTCAATCCTCTTAACAAGTCACTCCCTCTTGCATCAAAGTCATCAGTGAAAGATTTTCCTTAAATGATAACTCTTTGCATGCCGTGATTAGCTTATTGGCACGAACTCACATTGGACATGTCTTGTATCTTCTTTTTTGTAATTTAATGAGATAACTTCTTTAATTCTAAAATTTTTGCTCATTAATTTTATGATTTTGGGGTCCTCCATTTTTTTTTTCTTTTTGGAGAAAATGTGAATAAGATGATAACATGGTCCGCGCTTTTCTTGTGGTCTTAATAAAGTTGGGAAGCGTGGGGGCAACAATCATGTGGTGAACTAGACGGCGGTACTTTTTCCTCAATTTCGATTGTGACTTTGTTTCGCCTGAAACCGTGTGGGTATTCGCTCTAAAGAAGAAAAAGTCGGACCGCCGAATCGATCTTACTAGTCCTCGCATCGAGGATATATCCAGATTTAGCTCAAATATTCGTTACACGAGAGTCCGAATTCGACCTTCTTTCTTGCTTATTTTGCGTTCTTTGATATGCATGACCTATATCCGATGCAAATTTGTTATGTACACATGTAAGTGGTGTAAAATAAAAAAAGAAATTTTATATATGCTAGTTTGTTTTGCGGAAAATAAATGATTTGGAAAATATTTTCCTAAAAACAATCGCTTATATTGTTTGAAATAATTAGTTAATGGAAATTATTTTTATTACCGACAGCAATTTGTCGAAACATTTTCGCAAATGATGAAAATATTTTTTGTTCATTCGTATTTGTAAAAGAAACAAACGACTATTCATTACATGAGAGTCCGAATTCGACCTTCTTTCTTGCTTATTTTGTGCTCTTTGATATGCACGACCTATTTCGATGCAAATTTGTTACGTACACATGTAAGTGGTGTAAAAAAAAGAAATCTTATATATGCTATGTTTGTTTCACGGAAAATAAATGATTTGAAAAATATTCTCCTAAAAATAATCGTTTATATTGTTTGAAATAATTAGTTAATTGAAATTATTTTTATTAGCGACAGCAATTTGTCTAAACATTTTCGCAAATGATAAAAGTATTTTTTGTTCATTCGTATTTGTAAAAGAAACAAACAACTATTTTTAGGAAAAATATTTTCCAAGTCATTTATTTTCTCCGAAACAAATAGAGCCTATATGTTTATAGATAAAAAGAAGTGATTACTACTGCTTAAGTGAGCATAATTCAATGGCTTAAGCTTTTGGGTATGGGAAATCCAACTAAGTTGTCCACTGGCTCGGATTATTAGCTTTCTCTTGGATCTCCTCATCATGAAGGTATTCAACTTTTACGGGGCTTTCCCAACGCTTTTAAATGTCGAGAGATGAGTTCAAACATAAAGGTATGACTCCGCAATGAGGAATTTAATGTGTGGTTTGGACCAGTGATTTGCCCTGATAAATAATCTCATCTTGTAACAAGGAAAATTATCTACTGCTTCAAAGTTCTAAGTATAGGATGATTGCATGAAATCTCATGAATTCAACATTGATTCATAACAACAACCGGACTTTCAAAAGTTACAAATTACACCCCCCCCCCCCCCAAACTTTGATTTTTATTGTAGCCGCTAATTTTGATACTTGCATGGTTGGTACTTATCTGAAAATGGATTTGCTAATTTTTCTTTATTGAAGTAAGCTCTATTATGTAGTTAATGACATAAGAAAATGGCATAAGGATATAAGAAGTGTCAAAAGTTTTGTACGATGTTCACTTAGTTGTCAACAATTTTTTGTCGAATCATTTAAATGTCAACTCTAATTTGGGTTGTCGAAAATCTGACGTAGCAATATTTTGTCAATTACCTTGACTGACGTGGCTCCCTAGGGCGCTCAGTCAACAATAATAGCCCTAAACGACATCTTTTACATTTATGTCCCAAATGTAAACCCTGAATTTTGTGTGCAAACAAAATCAGGACAAGTTAGGGTTTTTGTCCAAAGTAGGATTTTTGTTTTTCAATTTGCGAACAACCAAGAAAGAAGAAAAGGTGGAAGATGATGCAAGGTGCTGGTGAAGATGAGGAGGGTAATGAAAGCTGTTGCTTTAGTCGAGGCTGGATATGGGCTCGACGATCTCTTGGATCGATCATCCCTGCTTTTGCCCCCATCGATTCTCGACTCCACGGCCATGAAGAGCTCCATCTCCATATCAAGAGGATCACTCTGCTAGTCCATCTCCAGATCTCCAGCCATGGCGACAGTGGTTCGACTAGAGCTTCCTTGCAAACTCAATTTCCCGGAGCGCAATCGATGGCAATGCAATTTGGAAGATAGTCAGAGAACCGAAAAACAAAACAAGGCGGAAAATAGAAGACAAACCAGACAGGAATCGAAGTCATATTTAGAATTTATTGAACTCTGGAGAAAATCTGAAACTGCGGTGGAAGAAAAATCCCTCTTTTACTTGGCCAAGATTCTGACATTCAAGGACACGGGGGCGGGGTGTGGGGACGGGAGAGCCCGGTTTCTTCTTAGAAAAGGGGAGGTGACAGGGAATGATTTTCATCTTCATTATTTTTTAACATCTCCATTTTTTACCATTGAAACTGCGTCTTATCCACCATCTTCATCTGCCATGGAAACCTCGAACTCGGATTTATGGCTCGACTGAAACGAGAATAACGAATAATGTCTAAAATAGACTCATTAGAGTCCAGTCACATCATAATTCACGTTAGATTTGTTTTTAATAACTAAAAAATGCCATGTTAACTTATACATATTATTGTAAAAGCCTATAATATATATATTTTGTCATTGAAAGTATTTAAATAATTTTTTTTTTTTTGGATTTGGTACTTAAGTGAATCGACGAAATTTTTTGACACTTCTAGAATCCTTATGCCTTGAGAAAATGAAGTGTGGTGTATGGGCAAGGATGTTAAGAAAATATAGTGGACGTTATTTGGGCCAAGAAAAGTGAGTTAATCCAAATTCAAAGTGAAAAAGTTAGGTGGTTGTTCACCAAAGTGAGTTGTTCGGAAGTATTACGGGGGAACTTAAGGAATCTTATAAGATTTTATGTTTTGTAATTGATTAGTGGACCATCACATGATATTACATAAGCACTAAAATGTCTATTGGATGGCTAAGTTTCATCCTTCAACGGTGGAAACGATGAACATATGAAATTGTTAAGCATTTTGGGTACATATAAAACAATTAATAACATTTATATACACAACACACAGATACGTACGCGCGTGCACTAGTGGACATTAGAAAAAGGTTGTCTAGCGAATTAACTCGGCATCAGTTACTTAATTAACTAAAGAGGAGCATCCGGGACTCATGCCGAGAGTTTCATACGCATGCCAAGGTCAACGCCTTTGTATTGTGGAATGGTTCTATTTGGAGTGACTGGAACTTATGTCTGAAGTACCCCAACGAAAATTGGTCCACAAAATTCAATATTATCTTGATTTGGTTCACATTATATTATCAAGTTATTGAAAAAAAGAAAAAGAAAACAGAGGTTATATTTGAACTTCGGTAGATTAGATAAAAAATAAACAAGGGGCACTTTAGGGACTTTGTTAATTAGTCCACCAACCTTAATTTTGGAGGTTCTAGTGTATACACTTTGAATATCAGTGTAAAATAGTCATTTTACCTAATGTCTCATATGGAATTAAGTGACACGACATCATCTCTTGGGATTATCTCGTATTGACAATAACCCAATAGAAAAAAGGATCAACAAACTAGTTTCACTAAGATTCAAATTACGAGATGCAAACGATGAGTCCACATGAATTCAAATAGTCAAAATTGAGGTGCTCATGTCACTTGTAGATGAATGAGCGCCTCGATAATTGCCTCTTCTAACTATCTGAAAATATAAATATTATTATGAGTTTACTATAAGTATGAAAAACCCATTGCTTATCGATTAAGTGACATATGTACACAAACATAATTACATAATTGAATCCATTCACATGTCGACGACTGTCCTATAATGGGAATGTAATATATAATATAATGTATATATATTTTGGTCAGTGTTGTAATATATATTGATTACCCATGAAAGATTACCCATGAAAGAGACCCAAAGTCGGGCCTTGACCTTAAGGCCAGATTTTGGGCCTTGTGTTGGGCCATACGGCCTGAAGCAAATTCCTCGAGAGCGTGGGGGAGATTGTATTTTCTCCACACAAGAAAGTAAATGCCGAATACACAAATTGAATAGAGATTTGCAATGACGGGGCTTAAACTTTCGACCTCGCAAAAGATACGTTACAACTCTTCACCAATCACCACTGGGGCATCACGCCTAATGGTGAAAAATCACACGGCTTCGTTTGTTAAGTCGTTTCATTGAAATGCACGCCGTCTTAGTACTTAATTTCCACAAGTAGCAAAGCTGACTAGATGGACAGGTTCGTGTTCCCTCTCTCCGCAAATTCACACATCGTGCTATCTAGTCTCGGCACTTATGAACGGAAGTGTATTTTATATGCGACTCACATAATTGAAGTGGTGTGACCGATCAATTTAGTAAATAGCCTTATGAATTTTGTGAAAATCGCATGTGTGGATAGTCCTTGCAAAATTACAAGGCCCATTTGCTGAGCTGGTCCAGGCGAAACCCAGCATTAGGCCTAATATATAGATATTTTACTAGGGATAGGAAATTTATCTGATGAAATGGGGTTAGGAAGTGATGCAACGGATTTTGCTAAGTACCTTACACCATGCTCTACCATGGTGAACCGACTTTTGGTTCGTTACTTATTTTCAATTTGGAAATTTTTTACCTTTTATCATGTACTTTCAAACTTTTTTTTAATCAAACCATTCTATTTTCACAAAATTTTTAATCAAGTCTCTCTGGAACGAAAAATTCGATTGACATAGCTATCAGTGGAGTTTGTCCCTCTCCTTACCTTTAAACGTTTTAACTTTTTTTTTCTATGAACTATCTTCAATTGGTTATTTTGTATATATTCAATTTATGGAGGACGCATAAATTCATAAATTCTATTTTAATTCCAAGGTATTTCACTAAAGTTTGATTTTTTTTTTTTTTTACTTTACAGAAAACCTCATCGATAAATGTGAAGATTGAAAAAAAAGAATTGGGAAAAAGCCACCAAAAATCCCCAACTTTGCTCGGAGTGACAGATTTACCCTAAACTTTGTTTTGTGACGTGAAAAATCTCGAAGTTTTTTAACTATAACACATTTATCCCAAACTTTTATTTATGACACAAAAACCATGAACTTTCATTTACGTGACACATTTACCCTAAATCATAGGGGCATTTTGGTCTTTTTACTTTTAATTTTTTTTTCTTTTTTTCTTCTTCTTCTTCTTCCTTCCCTCCACCGGCCATGGTGGAGCCGGTAGAGGGAAGTTGGTGTCTAGCAAGGGTCGCCCTTGCCGGCATCTAGCGAGGGCCTTCCTCACCAGTTCGGGCAAGGGCCTCCCTCGCCAGTTTGGGTGAGGGCACCCTCGCTCGACGCCGGCAAGGGCACCTCTCGCCCCACGCAGGCAAGGGCGGCCCTCGTCGGCGTCAGACAAGGGCGGCCCTCGTCGGCGTCAGACGAGGGCCTCCCTCGCTGGCGAGGGCACCTTGGCCTGACGTCGATGAGAGCACCCCTCGCCAGGCCCTCGTCGGCGTCGAGCACCCCTTGCCAGGCCCTCATCGGTGAGGCCCTCGCCGCCCTCGCCGGCGTCGAGCACCCCTTGCCAGCCCTCATCGGCGAGGCCCTCGCCCGACGCCGGCGAGGGCAGCCCTAGCTAGCCTAGGCGAGGGCGACCCTTGCTCGACGCCGGCGAGGGCAGCCCCGCCGGACGCCGGCTTCCCTCGCCACGACTAGCGGAGGGAAGAGAGAAGAAGAAAAAAAAAAAAATAAAAAGAGAAAAAGAAAAAACAGAAAGAATAAGACGAAAATACTTTTAATGGGGTAAATGTGTCACAGTTAGCAAATTTCGGGGTTTTTCACATTACTAAACAAAGTTTGGGGTAAATCTGTCGAGTTTGGGGTTTTTGGTGGCTTTTTCCCAAAAGAATTTCCTTCAAATTAATTTATTTTCCATACATCAATGATCATTTTTCTTATGCATGCGATACTTGTGTTCTTTGTTCAATATACTATATGAAAAAAAATACAATTTTGTCTTTCATATAATTTAAGTTTATGAACAACATTAAATATTTTTATATAACTCAAATATTAAATTGAACATGTATCAAAAGTTTACAGATCATTTTAAATAAATTAAAAGTTCATTGACGATATTGCACATTAGGCCAAAGATTAGCGATCATATTGAACAAAATCAAATTTCATGAATAATATTACATCATAAATTGAAATTCTTGAATTTTGTGTTGTCATCCTTTATTTCTTACGAGGTTTTGGCGGGTGGAAGTCTATTCAACCCAGCAACGACCAACTGCTATATATATATATATATAAATAAGTGCAATTGCTGAGCTCTGAACTTTTTTCAAAGGGTGCTTCGCGTTCTGAAACTGCAAATTTAAAGACCATTCTTGCAGAAATTGCGTGAACACATCGTGTTAGATCCAATTCATGCTTCCAACATCGCTACTTAGGTTCTTGGGTAATCCTCAGCATCCCCGAACACGTGCACAGGGCGAATCAAGGAGGGTTCTTGGCATCTGCCCTGTTTGATCTGTAGTCTTTCTTGATCGGCCACTGCTTGGCGTTAGATGAACCAACTCTCATGGAACCTCCACAGCTTCCGCCACCTCCTGAAGCACTGCATAGCTGAGAGGGACTTCTTGACCGGCAAATCCCTCCACGCCCTGTACATCAAGTCCCTCGTCCCTCCCTCCACTTACCTCTCCAACCACTTCATCCTCCTCTACTCCAAATGCCGCCGCCTTCTGGCCGCTCGCCGCGCATTCGACCTGACCCCGAACCCCAACGTGTTCTCCTTCAATGCCATCGTCGCCGCCTACGCCAAGGAGTCCCAGATGATGGTCGCCCGCCAGCTGTTCGATCGAATTCCTGCGCCGGACCTCGTTTCCTACAACACCATGCTTTCCGCTTTTGCCGACCGAGGCGAGATGGGACCAGCGTTCTCCTTGTTTGCGGGGATGCGGGAGATGGGGCTCGGCATGGATGGCTTCACGTTGTCCGCCGTGGTCACGGCTTGCGGCGATGATGTTTCTTTGATGAGGCAGTTGCATTCTTTTGCGGTTTCCAGTGGTCTTGATTCTTATGTTTCTCCAAGCAATGCGCTTCTAACGTATTACAGTAAGAATGGTTATTTGAATGAAGCGAAGAGGATGTTCGATGAGATGGGGGAGGCTAGAGATGAGGTTTCTTGGAATTCGATGATAGTTGCTTATGGACAGCACCGGGAAGGGCTGCGAGCACTGGAGCTGTTCCAAGAGATGATTAGGAAAGGCATGTATGTAGATATGTATACTTTGGCAAGTGTTCTCACTGCATTTACCTGCGTAAGCGATTTGGTAGGCGGGCTTCAGTTTCATGCTAAGCTTGTAAAAACAGGGTTCCACCAGAATTCACATGTTGGGAGTGGCTTGATTGACTTGTATTCTAAGTGCAAGGGTGCCATGTTGGATTGCGAGAAAGTATTTCAAGAGATCAAGGAGCCAGATTTGGTTTTGTGGAACACTATGATTTCAGGGTATTCACAAAACGAGGAACTCTCAGAGGAGGCTCTAGAATGTTTCCGCAGTCTGCGAAGATTTGGGTACAGACCGGATGATTGTAGCTTTGTTTGTGCAATCAGTGCCTGCTCCAATCTCTCATCTCCTTCTCAGGGGAAACAAATGCATGGTTTGGTAATCAAATCAGAGATTCCCTCAAATTGGATCTCTGTTGATAATGCTTTAATTGCAACGTATTCGAAATGCGGAAATCTGGGGGATGCCAGGAGGTTATTTAATAGGATGCCAGAGCATAATACTGTCTCACTTAACTCAATGATTGCAGGTTATGCTCAGCATGGACTAGGAGAGGAATCTCTTGCTCTCTTTCAAGAGATGCTGGATAATGATATCCCTCCTACAAGTATAACTTTCATCTCTGTACTTTCTGCATGTGCACATACTGGGAAAGTTCATGAGGGCCAAACATATTTCAACATGATGAAGATGAAGTTTGGGCTTGAGCCAGAGGCAGAACATTACTCGTGCATGATCGATTTATTAGGTCGGGCAGGCCAAATAAGTGAAGCTGAGAAGCTCATTGAGACAATGCCATTCAGTCCTGGCTCTGTTGGCTGGGCCTCATTGCTTGGGGCATGTAGGAAGCATGGAAACATGGAGATAGCTGTTAAAGCAGCCTATCAGTTTCTGCGGCATGAACCTGCAAATGCTGCTCCATATGTTGTCCTCTCAAATATGTTCAGTAGTGCTGGCAGATTGGAAGATATGGTAGCAATAAGAAGGCTAATGCGAGACAGAGGTGTTAAAAAGAATCCAGGTTGCAGCTGGATCGAGCTAAATCGAAGAACCCATGTATTTGTTGCAGAAGATAGTTCACACCCAATGATTAAGGAGATTCGTGATTACTTGGATGAGATGCTATTGAAGATTAGGAAGGTTGGTTATGTACCGGATGTTAATCAGTTTTCGTTAAAGGAGGATGGAATGGAGGAAAAAGAGATGGAAATGAGATTAAGACATCACAGTGAGAAGCTAGCAGTTGCATTTGGGTTGATTTCGACCAAGGATGGGGAGCCAATACTTGTGGTGAAAAATCTTAGAATATGTGGGGATTGCCATAATGCAATCAAACATATCTCTAAGATTACAAAAAGGGAAATCACTGTTAGGGACACCCGCAGGTTTCATTGCTTCAAGGAAGGGCAATGCTCTTGTGAGGATTACTGGTGAATAAAGCATTTGACTGGGTCCTTTTGAGCTTTATTAATATGTAAATCAGAATCGTAGATATTTTTCTTGAATTCAAGAGCAAATGTCATGCCCCATTTGGTTATAGTCTGCTTTCGAACTTGCAGATAAAGCATTGAGTTCTAACTTTTATGTTACGCATGGATCATGATTAGTTTATGTGCAAATTGATAAGAGTCTTCCAATGACATTATATCAAGGCGCAAAATTGATGATAGCGGCCTCAAAATATAGGCTGTTGAAGAAACGTAACAGCATGTGAGTGAAAAATTATGAGCATTTAAATCAATTTACACTTGATCTGATTGTAATTCTTGACTGAGTTGATTCAAACTTTTTTTTTTCTTTCCCAGATATTCTTTCTTGTCGAAGATTAGGAAGGTTCACATTACCTATCAGCCTGAAAAGTTGTTTCCTCCCACTTCCTTTTATTGGTCTGTTTGAGTTGAATTCATCTGGCATTCTGTGATACAATTGCTGCTCAAGAAGTCCAATCTGTAGGTTGGGTTCCGAATGAGTATTAGTGCAGTTGTGTGGTTGCAAAATCTAAGTAAATCTATTGAAACAGGTTTCACAATTTCCATTTCCCCACGGGAGATACTAGTGGATGGTTTGTCAGATTGTAAGATACTGATCTTTTATTGATTTTTTTTTTTTTGAGTAATTTAATAGAAAATCCCTGGATTTAACCTGAGAATTTATTTGATTCTTACCGTCGATTCATCAATCTTCAAATGAGATTATATTTTACCATTCAGCTTTGCTGATTGGTCATGATACTGTTAATGAAGCTTCCATCATGCTAGTGCAAATGTGTGGGACCAATGCCAATTGTGCCAGAAGTTTAAGTTGTTAGATAAGGCGTGGTTTAATATTTTTTTGAATACTTTTGCACTCCCCCTTATGCATAGATTGGGCTTTGGCCTAAAATTGAAGCATGAAAACAAAGACGGGACCTTATACAACTTGAACTCAGGACCTCCTTCTTCAGTACCATGTGAAATTGTGTGAAACCATAGTCAGTTGTTTTAAAAGCTCAAATTTTTAGATGAAGGCATGGTTTAATACTTAGATACTTCAACAATTCTTATTGCTAGGTCACGACCAAGGACTTTTTCCCAAATATGACAGCAACATGGTGTTGCAAATTGGGACGAAATTGCTTGCATAGGAAAACTTAGCCATCCAATCTTGGATCATTGGACTTATACTTAACAGTCTTCTGTTTACTAGAATGATCTAAATTTATCCAAAAGATGGCTATGAGCTACAGTATCTTGACAGTTATAAGGCAGCAATCTGCCAAATGTTGTGGAGATCATTCTTTAATGGCCTCATTTCGTGAAGGGAAAAAATGGAGGAATGGCGTGGCAGCATCAAGATCTATGGAATCATGGGGAAATTGAACTACTTTATGATCTTTGGCATGCTTTATGCTTTTCAGGGTATTGATGGAGAAGAGCATGTTGTGTTATGGTTTCACTATAGCCTGCAACAATGGGTTTATCCCTGTCAAATCAGCATGTCAAACTTCTGGAACACAACAGAAGTTGGGAACTCCCTTCTCCTTGGAAGATTTCCTGGAATTCTAAAGCACCGGTGAGAGCTAGCTTTCTGTCCTGAGAGTGTTTGAAGAGAATTCTAACTACAAAAGGATTTGAAGAGAAAAAGAATGGTCTTAGCCAATAGATGTTTTCTTTGTAAGCCCAAAGAATCTGTTTCTTCATATTCTTTTTCATTGTGCAGGGTCTGACGATTTTGCAGTGCATTTTTCTTGGTCAGTTGGGCTGTGGTGTTCTGTTAGAGAGGAACTTGCTTGTTGAGGGTTGAATTGTCCTTAACATTGGAGAAGCCCTTCCGTTTGTAAAACCAACATCCATTTTGTTTGGGTGGATGGCTTACCACATTACTTTTTCTGCATCGTGGTGGTGCCCTTTAGCTGGTAAGATTCTTCAGTTGCTTAGATTTGTTATAGTTTGTTTATGAATGGGAGGCATATTTTTTTCTTTTCTATCAAAAGATTTTCATTATTGACAATCATTTACATCAACACTTGAGTGTTGTGAAACTTTCAGGAATTTTAGATGAAAAAGACTCAAGTGAATGAGCTGCAAGATTTAGATTAAGGAAAAAGTATAAGTCAATTCAGACAGCAATAATCTTCACATCCTTTCTCCTGTTTGAATAGACTGATTAGAGTCTGGTGAAAGATGGAATACTAAAATTTTCTGCAGGGAAGTATAGAATTTAGTGTTTATCTCCATCTTAGTTGGCAGTAAGTGGATTTTTCACTGTATAGTTGTTGAACAGTATGCGTTTTGACTATGTTTAAGTTTAGCTGGTTCCTACATAGGGACATCACCATTACTATTTGTAATTTTTCTTACATTATGATTTATTCCTTCTAATTTTAATGTTAAGGATTATGTATGTGTCTAGAAAATTGTGTAACATAGTTTTTGAGGCTTTTGCAATACATCATA
Organism: Eucalyptus brandiana; assembly: GCA_014182725.1. Taxonomy (NCBI): domain Eukaryota; kingdom Viridiplantae; phylum Streptophyta; class Magnoliopsida; order Myrtales; family Myrtaceae; genus Eucalyptus; species Eucalyptus brandiana. The sequence continues at coordinate 10,041,862 of CM024676.1, forward strand.
TAATCGCTTCATGAGATTAATCAAGCTGTTATTGATGACAGATTTAATTTTGCTCTCTGCTAGTGTTTTAAAACTCGGTCTAGATTGATTAGTTCTATTGAGAACTCTTTCTATGTCTGATCTTGTTTACTTGTAGGAGCAGAAGAGGTACTAAGCCAGTCATTAAGTGGCCAAATCACTTTGACTTGGTTGGGCCAATTCTTAAGTCGTTCTGTACTTTCAAAATTTGGATACAGATATAAAGAGACTTTACAAACGAATTGTCTTATTTAACATCGTTACTCGTAGTAATGATAAAGTAGTAAATCATAAATAAGTTCAATGTGTAACCAACTATAAGTTAGATAAGTGCACATCACTTTCTATTTGTTTGAAAGAAATCATATTGTAGACTTCACTTTCTACCTTTACAAATTTCTTCAATCTTTATTGTCTTCAGTAATGCTACCGTTTGGAACTTAACTTCTGACCTCATTTAAATTGGAAGCAGACCTCAAGCGAGTTCTTTTGATCTGTTTCTTTTTAAAAGATTGCTTGTAGCCATAAAATATAATCATGCATAATTGATCTAGTGTATCTTTAGATATAGCAGAAATTTTCTTGATGTCATGGGAACTCTTGTGATGGAGTATATTGTATTAAAAACTCACCTTGTAAATATGCCAGTTGTGAACCTGAGAATCATGCACTTGACGATGCTTAGATCTGATATTTCCAAACTTGAAAGAAATTTTCCTATAATATATTGTATTAGAAACTAACCTTGTAAAAATGCCAGTTGTGAACCTGAGAATCATGCACTTGATGATGCTTAGATCTGATTTCTCCAAACTTGAAAGAAACTTTCTTATAATTAATAGATATGTCACTGGAGGGCCGTGGTGAGGTCTGACTCGTTTAAAAATTTTGCTAGGTGCCAATGCAATGGTTTTACTCCTTTGAAAATGTAAAAGTCAAGACAGGTTAATCTCTCAATTTCTTTTGACATGTTGCTGCTTCACATGCATCTTTTGCCACTGCATCTCTTGTTCAATCACGAGCAAGGTAATGTAATGTTTTGACTCCCATTCAGCTGCTTGGTCACAGATGTTGGTTGTGGTTTTGGATAAATTCTTTCATTCTCATACTTGCCATTAGGAAGTATAGGTTGCTTAGTTTCCTCCCTTTTTGGTAAAATTGTAATTCCCTGATTTGATGAGGGTGGGGAGTGACCGCTGGGACTGGAAGGCTTGGACAAGGTACGGCTCCTGGTAGCAAGCTTTTAGGATGGTGCAGAGGGCTAGTCCTTGGGTAAGAACACTATCAGTGGTATGGATGACCTTTCAGAAAATGCTTACTTTGGCTGCACTTACTCCCAAAGTACACGAGTGTGAGGCTCAGAATAGGATGAGCCAAATTGACCATATCTCTGGTGATTTAGGCTAAGGTCTCAAAATCATCTCCGTTGTTTATGTAGTTCTAGGTTGACATTTCAGTCATTCTTAAGGAAGTTCTCCTTCTATGGATTGGTCATTTTAATTAGGGAAAAAACCACGAAAAACCCTGAACTTTGCCCAAAGTGACACATTTACCCCAAACTTTTTTTTGTGATGTGAAAAACCCTGAACTTTGCCAACCATGACACATTTACCCCAAACTTTTTTTGTGACACAAAAAACCCTAAACTTTTGTTATGTGATACATTTACTCCAAAATTATAGGGCATTTTGGTCTTTTCATTTTTTTTTCTTCTCTCTTCCCTACGCCGGTTGGCCGGTGGAGGGAAGCTGGCGTTTCATGTCACAAAAAAAGTTTGGGGTAAATGTGTCATTTTGGACAAAATTCAGGGTTTTTTGTGGCTTTTTCCCTTTTAATTATGTATCGTTTTGTCTATTATAGATTGCTTGTTATGGCAATGTGGAAAGCATTATCTTGTTCTTTTGCTTTGTGGGTGGTAGACTAAGGTTAGTCTTTTTAGGTTAACTCATTGAGATGTTCTGGTCCAAGTCATGTCACTTTTGAGATGGGGATTCATTATAGTGTCACTCTCACTTTTAATGGAAACTAAGAGCAAAGTGACTCTACTGTGAGGAGAGACTCTGAGTTGCTTTTTATGTTTGATTCTTCTTTTTAGTTTCAATTTAATGCATCTGTTTGCATTATTTACTATGACAATACAAAGGAATCTCCTTTCTATTGTTTTTAGACTGAGTAGGGGTGATTCAGCAGTGTTGCTCCAGCTCTTCTGATCTAATAAATGGAAGAACAGAAATCTAGTTAATGATGCTACAGCCTATTGGTTTATCTGACAATACTTAATTCTTAGGAGCGATACAATTCTTCCCAGGGACTACGTTTAGGGACTACACTCTTCCTGAAGAAGCTGCCTTCTTCTGTTTCCTTGCATGTCTAATTCTGTGGTATTTGTCTATCTGCTTAATCCCTGAAAAAATTGATACCCGGTCTATTTAACTTTGTACCTTTCATGTAATTTACGTCTTGAAGAAGGCATAATTCTTTCCTTTCATATCTCTACCTGAGCATCAGCTATATGATAAATATTTTGAATTTACATGATATTATTCCATGTCCTATGTTACAACATATCTTAACAAGCGTCTTTCGTGGTATTCTACTTTTTCTTGGACTATATCTGAGCCACACTTGTTCCAAGCAGAATTTGAATTTGAAAGTCCAAGTGCCTTGCCACTCGATGCATTTCCTTTGGATTGAATACATTAGAATTCTGATCTCTTCGCTGCACTGAGAATAGGTAAAGGAGCTATCACACCAAAAGAACATTTTGGTTCTTATCACAGTTTATCTGCTTGATATATTCAGTCAATGTCATTAATGGTTTTATAGATTCAAAAATTGTTGCTTGAAGCACTTTCTTATCCTCTGTGGATGAAGAGTCATACGAAGACAAAATCTTCAAACTCGAGAAGTTACTCCTTTACATATAAATTTGAGGTTGCCACTGTGATAGATTATTGTAGGTTGAATAATGCATGTGAATAGTTCATTTGATAGATCTTGGGCTTGATTCAAATCAAACAGGAACCGCTCTTATTTACGCATTGCATTTGTCCAGCGCTTTCTTACCACTGGCCTGAATTGCGCTTTATGCCTTTTTATTTCTCTGCTACCGCTTATTTCTGTGCTAAAGCTGCCGTTGATACTTATATGATGGAACTGAATAATTTATAAAACAAAATGAGATATGACATGTGTATTTTAATCTCTGTCTGATTCTTGGTTGAATACTTTGTGAGCAAGTCTTATCATTGTGCTGTCTCTGATGACCTTGTTGACAATATTAAGGAGGAGATTTTATTATGTTGTATGGTTCCTTATAGATCTTGTTGACATGAGTTGTTGGCACCCCCTTGGTGCCATTTACAACAAAAGCACTTTTTGTTGTTTAGAAAGTAGAAAACTTAGCGAGCTTCAAATTGATTAATGTAAAATTGTCCACTCTTCCCCTTAAAATAATTGTATAGATAAGTATGGGCAGTAGGTCACACGGGGAAAGACATTATTGTACAATTTTCTTGTAATGTCTTAAGGGCTGCATTGGAACGGGCATTCTTTCTGTTCAATGGATGCTGAATATTCTGTTGACATGTCTGAGTCTGAATCTTCATTACTTCTATTGATGCTATGGGCATTGATTTCAATTTCAGGGCAGAGAAAATAAAACAAAACATCACGAAGGAATAGGGTTTGAATGGTCATTTCCTTTTGGCACCAATCCCTCCTACCAAATGTTCCCTTACATAAATTAGATTGAAAGAATGAAATCAGGAGGAAGTCTTATGTGACCACCTTTTGAATGGGTTGCTTGGGGGGCAATCGGAGTCATTTATGATTTGAAAAGTTCTTCAAGGGGGTTGGGGTAGTTGCCAAGAGCTTGGCTTGGAACATTTATCTCGGTCATGGTAGACCTGATAAATAGTGATGCGTAGTGAACCACTCAATTCTTAGTTGATACGTGGATTGAACAACTTGATTCTACTGGTAGAATTGGTGGAGGACTGCTAACATGGTACTGGGTTTGTTAAAGAAAGGAAAAGAAAATTGAACATCATCAAACTAAATTCTAAAATCTCTGGTATATTGGTTTATCATGTACTCGTTTACATTTTTTTAAGATGGAAGAAATGGAAGTACTGATAAACGTGATAACCCTTTACATTATTATTTTAAATCATTTCATTTGTTTTACAATAAATTATTCACTTACTGGAATTATTTGATTATACACTAAAACTAACATTTTGCATGAAATAATAGATACATCTGAAAATCTCTCTGGATGAAGCAAAACCAGACAATGAATATCCACTCATTATGGTACTGGATAGTCATCCTTACCTGTTGTAACTCTTCCTTTGATGATATGGAAAGAATTTTTTGTGGTTCTTGTTTTGATATTTAAAGTACATACATACTCCTAACTTAATGATGAGATCTTCATATGTCTGCAGGCTAAACATTTAACGGTTTGAAACAAAACCAAATTGATAATAACCAAAATTTATTGTTATCATGTAGATCAAACTGACATTGTTTGTCTGGGTGGAAAACCTAAAACTAACTGTGAAGGCCTTACCCAGTTTTCACAGGTGATGATAGTATAGCAATGAAATGCCGAAACTATTTTGTTAAGTGTTACAGAGGGGTTTGGCGCAAATAAAGTGTTTCTTGGGAAATAACATGTAAATTCCATAACAACAAAGAAACTGTGGGGTTGGGTAATAAATTCCTGTATGCCATCATGCTCTGTATAGTAATCTTGCTGCTGTCATGGGTCGGTGAAAAAGCGTCTTCAACCTACGTTCTAATACAACTGATGTTGAGATATGTAGAACCTAAACCTTCAAAATGCAGTAATCTGATTCTATCAGGGCCAAGAAACACCACTAAATGGCTAGAAAGGTTACGATATGCTAGAAAGACTACCATATGCTTTAATTGTTCACCACAAAATGGCTTGTGTATGTATGGTTGTTATGATGCCAAGATATATATAGCCTAAACCTTCAAATGCAGTAATACAATTCTGTCAAGGCTAAGAAACACCACTAGGGACTTCACTACACTAGAAAGACTGCACTATATGCTTTAGATGTTCGCGGCAAGATGGCTTGTGTTTGTGGTGGTTGTTTTAGTCGTTAGATAGCATGCTGATCCCTCAAGACTCAATGTGTTACATGTCTTCAAGATAGGGATTTGGATCCTCTCAATATGGAGGGTAAATTGCTATTTTCAATTTACCCCCAAGAGAGGCTGCTAGATCATGTGATACAATCTACAATAAATTTCAATTAAATTTGAGAAGTAGTGAATTTTCAATGTAAAATGAGGATAAATTGATCATCGCAATTTTGGGAAATTTGGCATATTTAGGAAAGGCAAACTTTGTTACTTGCAGGATTTACCATTTAAACCCTCTGTCTTTGCACAAATTGTTGGGAAACCTCTTATGATATTTTGAAGTTGATGAAACCATCTATTTAGTTGTTACTGAGTGAACTTGATATGAGGAATGCTGTTTGATTAATAATGGTATAAAATATACAGAGTGATAAGACATCTTCAAGCTGGATGAACTTTGATAGAGGGTGAACAAGTTCAGTAGAACGAAGTGTTGATGAGGACTTGGGGAGACCATGATAAGGAACAGCTAGGTGAAGTTTTGATCCCGGTGAAGTTTTGATCCTGAATGTACTTAGGAGGACTTATAGATAGCAGATCACAAATCAGTTTCGTACTGGACAGCTAGGATAAACTTGTTGGATTGCTAATAAAGGCAACTCTGTAGGAGATACTCATCATGGATTACATTAGCTAGATAGGAAGACCTAGACATCTTTTGATTTGATTTTGGAAATCATACAAAAGATTTGTGGCTAAGGTCAAGGTCTGGAATTCGACAAAAGATCTGAGATCGAATCAAATCAGTTCTTGCCTATTTTGTTCATGCAGCTAACTTTATTTAGGGAAATCTCACTCTTGCCAGGAAAATTTAATTGCTTGGGCGGCCAGAGTTCCAGCTGTTGTGTCTATCGACTCCAACGGCTATTTCATCTTCTTAAAGATTCTCCAACGGCTAATCAAAGGACTATATAAGAAGCTCAAATCAAACTGGAGGAGTCTGCAAAAAATTGAGAAAAGCCATGCATCTAATCTTGTCTCATGCTGTTCGATTATTGCAAGGCGACTCTGCTCATTCGTGATTCTGTCTATTAGTATCTCTTGTTGATTGTAATCTGTGTTTTGAGAAGTTTACAAGTGTAATAGCAGTCCTTGTTTATTGATAGCGGGATCTATCAACTTTTGGTAGAAACAACTGTGTTATAGTGTCTCTTGAGATTACTAGTGGATTTCAGCCTTGTTGGTGGTTAGCTTGATATAAGCCAAACCAGTGTAAAATCTGCTTGCAATATCTTCTTTCTCTTTACTTGTTTTGATATTTATCTGATAGAAGCATTTGCATACAATATTATCAAATTGTTCCTGCATCTATCAAAAGTTTGACTTGAATTATCCCGTGAAAATCTAGTTCTTTAAGTCAACGTATTCACCAAGGTTGCATTTTTTGCCTCAATATGAATGCTCTTCCAATGATCTATTTTGTTTACTTCAACTAAAAGCTCTCAGCTAATAATACTTATTTTCCTTTTTGTTTTTCTCTGGCTTTGCTAGGCTCTGACGTTTCAAGAGTGCAACCATTCAGTTCTAACTTTAATAACTTGTTGAACGAAAATCTATTATCCTAAGGCACTGTTGAGATTAATCTTTCACTCCCTTTTCTTTTCCATCAAGATTTTCTATCCATTTAACATTACTTTGTATTGCTTTTGGCTGCTTGTCGAGTGGCAGGGTTTGTTAATGGCGAAGGAGGTCTGGAGTACCCATCTCTAGTGACTTTGTAATTTGTAGAGAATTCACTACAGTGATGTGATTTCTTCTGATTAATAAAGAGCTGCTTATATAAAATAATGCTTAAGCTCCTTCCTTTTCTATGTTGCTTCCACTTTGTTCTGCTCAATGCCGGTCCTAGCATGTTTCCTTTCCAAGCATAGTCGATGTTTATGGGGATGCATAGCCAGTTACTTGAGAATATTGATCATTATTATTGGGAATTCTTGGGGTTGCCTTTCAGGGACCTGCAATGGTAGAATAGACATGGGAGTGAAATTAGATGCAATTATTAGCCGCAAGTTGTTTGTAATTGTGTTTGCTGTATTTTATGGCACTTCAGCAGTGTTTTGCTGGTTCTATTGGATTTGCAGAACAAGTTTTGTGGAGTCAAAGTTGCATTGGAATTTTGAGTCATGTGACTTATGTGATAGTAAATCTGATGTCACCTTGTGAAATTGCAATAGTGATATATTCCTTTCCTGGATCTAGCAGGAAAATTTTTGAATTAAAACTACCTGCAAGAGAAAGGTCATTATAGATATGATCAGTACCTAGTTGAATGCCGATTCTTGTAGTGGGAATGGGATGCGTCAGATCTTTTATGTATGTTCTTATTCAAAAACCTGTAACGAGTCAATCTATTAGTACCTTGCTTTACTTGGCACTTAAAAATGTGAAATAAGTCTGGACCATTATCATTTCCCGGGAACCTTATGAGAAGGTCGAGGGCAACCACGGTGGAAAATTCTAAGTATAAGCATCAGATTGTGGATCATGACAAAATCTCAACTATTTTCAGGTGTTAGATTCTCAAAAATGAGATTTATTAGCCATTTGATTGAGACTATTTATCTACTTGATTATGAGCTAATTGGCTGTACACATTATGTCCCATCTCAGAAAAGATGTCTGCTACTTTGCATAACGTAGTCATTTTGCCGGCCATGCGAAGCTGCTTGTGGAGATTCACCTTTTCTCGTTTTCCTTTCCTTTTGTGAGAATGGTACAACATAAAGCCAGCCTTTAGCATAGCGTGGAACCAACTGACTGGGACTGGAACTTTAGAAATCATGGAGTTGAGCAATCATTTAAAGATTTTCAGGCTTAGTGTACTTTTCAAATGGAATATGGCGTGTTGGTTGTTTGATTTTGATGTCGGATTATTGTAACAGAAGTATGATACCTTTTTACATTGACTCTGCATCTGTCTGTGACTTCAGGTAGTTTTTTGGGCATTTCACAGGTTATATCCTCAGTCCCTGTGAATTGATGACCTACAGGTTTTGTGTTCCACAAATGGTGAAGAAAAATTACAGCGGTGGATGCCGAATCCCGTCATCTTGAAGGTAAGGTAACTGGAACAGAGTTGCTTTGGACCCAAGAGATTCAGGATGAGGCATCATTTTCAGTTGTTACATATATACTGCGTGTCATTTCGATCACTTTACTAAGAAAAATCTTTGATTTTGATATAGCATCCTGCATTTCGGAGAGGATATCATTCTCTGCAGTTGCACCAATTGAAGTTTAAGTGCTACCAGAAAACCAGACTCGATGATCTTTGTAACTTCCCCAAGAAATGAATTCAAATTTGGTAACAGACGGTCGGGCAAAAATTGTTGCCTGATCTCATCTCGCTTTACTTGAACGCCATTTTGCTTTCAAACTTGTGCGATGGTGAAAGTGGCAAATGTTACCGGTGTCGAACTGTAGAAAGATTCAATTGCTTGTTAAGCAGTCTATATTTGAGTCCTGTCGCCAAAGTCGATTGGGATCGAATTTGGTGGTTCATGTGGCTACTCAACTTTCGTCTGATCCTTTCAAGGAAAGAAAGCAAGCATTGCCTCTGCTTTACTATCACTCCTAAAGTTATATAAGAAAACAAAATAAGAACGTACAGAGCCCATCCAAAAAAGCGATGCTACAATAACATAGAATACAGAGCACAAGGGGAACAGTCTAATACAAAGCTGCCCATCATCTAGAGAACACAGGAAAAACACTGATATGTCAAATACAGAGACGTGCAATCATCATCATGGAAACAATCTGGAAGTGGGTGGACTCCACTTCTTCTTATTATTTTTCGTTTTTTTTTTCCTTGGATCATATACAACGCGGCTGCTAACAAACGAAGAAGATGGACGGATCGCAGCAACACTCGTCGATGAGGCAGCAGCAACACAGGGCCGCAAGGCTGCAACCAACCAACAAAACATCACCGATTAAATTTCTCTCGCAACCATGTGAACATGAAAATCTTGCTGGCCGAGAGAGAGAGAGAGACAGAGAGAGTATACCATCCTTCAAGAAAACCCGGCTCTCTTCTGGGAGGAGGAGCAGCATAGTACTGGGGAGGCGCTTGTACGGGAGGCCCTTGATAATACCCTGCAAAACCAACCACCCACCGCCGTGCAAGATCAGACAAGAACATGGTTGAAAGAGAGAGAGAGAGAGAGAGAGAGAGAGAGAGAGAGAGAGAGAGAGTACCTTGGCCTTGAGCAGGGTAACCTTGAGCAGGGTAAGGATAAGCGTACTTGGGGGCTTCGCTCATTTCTCACGACCTTGCAGGAGGAGACCCCAGAAAACTTTTGCAGAGACTGCTTTTGTGAGCTCTCCTTGGATGAACTTCCCAAACTGAGGTATGATTGCAACAGGGAGACTCTGCGTGGGCGCTGGGTCTTGTCTTATAATATAGCATTGGAAAAGTAGGTAAAATGGCATACGGTAGATGTAGCCGGGCAAAGACTTAGAAATTATAAGACATGGACACAGATTGATTTGACCTGCTTAACATTTGGATCCCACATAGAACTTACATGATTCAACGGTTGAGATCAAATTGAATTCATGTGTCCTGCTATCATGTTGGTATTGCTGCTCCATGTGAGCGCGTCATTTTTACTTTATGACCAAATAATGACCGCCTTATATAAGTGTTATTCCATGGTCCAAATATATCTAAGGGCGTGTTTGTTTACGCTTCTAAGCTTCCGTCAAAACTTTTGAACATTATTAAAATTGTAATAAAAAAGTATGAAAACATTGCATGCGAATATGAACATGGTGCGGACATGTTGTGGAAGTTTCGTGAGTTCAGAATAAAAAAAGTCAAAAGAGTGATTTGCAAGATTTAAATTAAACACCACTGTCTACGGTGGCCCAATTAGATAAGACTCCTCATGATCATTTGCGAGGAGGAGAGGAGTTCGAATCCCGCTGGCCGCACGGGATCTTAAGTGTGACGTCGGGGTGATAAGTCCTCCGCTAGCGTCACCCTGGGTTTCTCGCCAGGTTCTTGCCATGACGGGGTTCTCGGGTCATCAAAAAAAAAATTAAAATTAAACTAAACATTAAAAAAGGGTAAAAATTGATCTAGCTTTGTTTAAAGATTAAGCAACGAATGAAACATATAACTTGGGCTTTTCCATAGAAATTATAAGGAACTCTTCAAACTTCTAATAGACTCTAAAAATATCATATACAACTCTACCTGTCAGTCATTATATGTTGTAAAAGTCCCGAGCGTTTCATGTTCAAGAGTCAAAATGCATACGCTGAAAAATTAGCATTAACCATAAGGTAAAAACTAAAACTTAATCCAGACGTGCTAGATGATTTGTGCCATTATATTGTAATATTTGTATCCAATCTAATGATTCTTATGCTTTGGTATGTGCACATGGATTTTGCTGCCGTTGTAGTTTACACTTCTTAAGCTACAGTTGCATGTATCTAATACATATGAGCTCAAAGTATTGTAATTATTAGATGACGTTTCACTATCATCTCACGATCAGCATTGATGAAGCTTGTACGTAATTATTTATGCAATTTTCATTTTTTCTTGCTCCCACTTTTATCAAATTCAAATTCAAAAATTCAAATTAGTCAGAGGTGGAACTCGTAGCGTCCATAGAAAAAGGTTATCCAATGCACGGCTTTTTCTGTCTTTTTGACTTTTTTGATTAGCGGTCGAAGTCATCCTTCTGTGCTTATCTGCTTTGTCTTTTCCTTTCTTCCTTCTTTCTAATTGTCCCGTGTCTTGAACTGGGGGAATTTTTATGTGCGTCAGTGATCACTAATTTCCTTTATTTTATAACTAATCAGGAAAATCGAGATCCTTCGATTATGACGCAGACAATAGAATATTGGGCTTTGCCTCCTCGTCTGCGTTCCCTAGTTTAGCACCTTCGTTTTCCTTTAAATTTGCACTTTAACCCATGCGAGAAATAGTGAAATTCATATTTTAAATGCATTTATTAAATGATGTGACAAATAATAAGTGATCGTTCAAATTGGTTGATGCATTTACACTGGTACAGGAAACCAGTGGGATGATTAATAATTTAGATGACGACGTCTTTCAAAGAAAGTAAATACAATCTTTTTAGATAGCCACAAGAAAATAGACTTTATTCAATTTTTTCATAATGAAAGTGAAGAAAATGGACTTTTGGGGACAGCTCATCTTGTCCGTTGCTTGAGATTGTACCCCTGTGGACCACACTGCCAGTTTTCACGTTGATTTTCTTTCCCCATCTTTTGAGATTTAGGCCATGTTTGTTTATTTTTGTTTCTCTTCCTTGGAAAAAAAATTTCTGTTCTTTTGTTCCGAGAAACAAAAAAAGAACAAAAATACGTTTGGTAAAACTTTCGTTCCCGAGAACAGAAATAAGTAGGAAAAAGTTATTTCTTGTTCCTAGGAACAATTATGAGAAATACTTATTTTTTCTTCTTCTTTTTCTTTCCTTCTTCTTTCTTTTGACTAGTTCTTTGGCTCAGTGTGGCCGATAACCGGCCGTCGAGAGCCGACGATCTCACCAGAGCATCGCTAAGCTTGCCCAGATCCGGCGAGGCTGAGCTCGCCTAGCCACTAGCGAGGCTCAGCTTCGCTGGGCCATCGCCAAGTCGGTGTCACCTAGCGGTGGCTTGATGAGGCTGAGTCTCGTCGGTGGCTAGGCGAGCTTGGCCTCGTTGGATCTGGATGAGTTTGAGCTTGCCCAACCAAGATGAGGCTGACCTCGCGCCGCTTGGGCGAGGCCGAGCTCACCCAGCCACCAGTGAAGGTCGGTCTTGCCGGTGGCTAGGTGAGCTCGGTCTCGCTAGATCTAGGCGAGCTCAAGCTCGCCTAGCTAAGGCGAGGCCGAGCCTTACCCGAGGCCGGTGAGGTCACCGGCCCTCACCGGCTATGGCCGAGGCCGGCGACCGGCCAAAAGGAAGAAAGAAGAAAAAAAGGAAAAATATAATAAAAATATTGAAAAATTAAAAGAAATACAAGAATTATATAAGTTTACCATACGCATTTCTATTCTTTGGAGTAGAAATTTTTGCGCTTACTAAAGGCGCGCATGACAACCATTCATTTTCGAAATAATTTTTGGAACAAATATATTTTTTCTATTTCTATTTCTGAAGAGTTTCTAAGAAAATAACCGTTTGATAACAATACAAAATTTCTATTCTAAAAATAGAAATTCGTTTGATAACGACACAAAATTTCTTCCTTTCGGACGACAAATGACCGGCGAATGGCGGTGATGAACGGTGGCGGCCAGCGGGCAGCGGGTGACCGATGGACGATGGTCGGCGGCAACGGATAAAGGATTGGTTGACGAACGATGAGAAAAATTTTTATTTCTCATTTCTATTCCAGAAATAGAGAAGTAGAAAATTTCTACTTATGATTTATATTCCAAACCTATTTCTAGAATATAAATCTATTCCAGAAATAAAAAAATAAAAAAAACAGAATAAGTTTATCAAACGGATTTTTATTCCAGAAATATGTTTGAAATAGAAAAATTGTTTATGGAATAAAAATTACTTGGTTGTCATGCACCCTCTAAGCATGTTCTTATACTCAGAAATTGTTCTTTGGAACAAAAACAAAAAAAACTATTTCTGTTAAAAAATTATTCATCGGAATAGAAACGTTACCAAACGTGCCCTTAGCCTCAAGCCTTAAGCTCTTTTTTTTTTTTTTTTTTTTTTTTTTCTTTTAAAGGTGAGAAAAGGGACAGAACTTGACATTACATCATTACTCTCTTAATAAAACATTATCCAATCTCATCCCCTAATAATGAAGGAAGTAAACCTAGTGGTGGTCTCCAGAATTTGCAAGTCAATCTCATATATTTCTTTCTCTAAAATTATGGAGAATCTTGACCTATTAAAAATCTTTCAGCATACTTACAATTTGAGATATGAGTATGTCACTAAAACAAAGCAATACATTTGATTTTTGAAGTAGGGAAATGGCCGCTCACAAATTCATCTCCACGATATGTTTGGTAAGCAATTTCGCTTTTATATTTTTGGAACATTTGCTTATTTGGTTTGCATTGGAAAAGGAAAATAATTTCTTACATTACATTCTTGGAGAACACAAAAACTTTCGATTCTCTTACCAAGTCGCTCCCTCTTGCACCAAACTCATTAGCGAAAGCTTTTCCTTAAATGATAACTCTTTGCATGCGGTTATTGGCTTATTGGCACGAATCTACATTGGACGTACTTCTTTTTTGTAATTTAATGAGATAACTTCTTTAATATTCTAAATTTTTTGCTCATTAGTTTTATGATATTGGGGTCCCTAGTTTTTTTTTTTTTTTTGCTGCTTTTTGGAGAAAATGTGAATAAGATGACAACATGGTCGGCACTTTTCCTGTGTTGTCAATAAAGTTGGGAAGCGTGGGGGCAAGAATCATGTGGTGAACTGGATGGCAGTGCTTTTCCGTCGAATATGACTGATTTTGTTTCGGCTAAAACCGTGTGGGTCTTCGCTCAAAAAAGTAAAAAGTAGGACCGCCGAATCGATCTTACTTGTCCTCGCATCGACGGTATGTCCAGATTTAGCTCGAATATTCATTACAAGAGAGTCCGAATTTGACCTTCTCTCTTGCTTATCTTGCGCTCTTTGATTTGCATGACCTATATCCGATGCAAATTTCTTATGTACACACGTGAGTGGTGTAAAAGAAAGAAATCTTATATATGCTCACTTTGTTTTGCGAAAAATAAATGATTTGGAATATATTTTTTTTAAAAACGATCACTTGTATTGCTTGAAATAATTAGTTAATAAAAAATATTTTTATTATTGATAGCAATTTATTTCTAAACATTTTCGCAAACAATGAAAATAGTTTTCGTTTATTTGTTTTTGTAAGAGAAACAAACAACTGTTTTCAAGAAAAATATCCTCCAAATTATTTATTTTTCTCGAAGCAAACAGAGCATATATGTCTATAGATAAAAACGAGTGATTACTACTGCTTAAGTGAGCATAATTCAGTGGTTTAAGCTTTTGGGTACCGATAAATCCAACTAAATTTTCCATTGGCTCGAATTGTTAGCTTTCTCTTGGATCTCCCTGTCACAAAGGTATTGAACTTCTATGGGGCCCGATGCTTTTAAACTTCAAGAGATGAGTTCAAACATAAAGGTGTGACTCCGCAATTATGAATTTAATGTGTGGTTTGGACTAGTGATTTGCCTTGATAAATAATATCATCTTGTAACAAGGAAAATTATTGCGTGAAATCTCATGAATTTGATATTGATTCATAACAATAGCTGGACTTTCAAAAGTTACGGATTACCCCATGAATTTTGATTTTTATTGTAGCCGCTAGTTTTGACACTCGCATAGTTGTTACTTACTCGAAAATGGATTTGCTAATTTTTCTTTACCAAAGTAAGCTCTATTATATGGTTAATAACATAAGAAAATGGCATAAGGATAAAATAAGTGTCAAAAGTTTTATACGATACTCACCTTAGTGTCAACAAATTTCTGCCCAATCACTTAAAGGTCAATTCCGATTTGGGTTGCTGAAAATTTGACATAGCAATATTTGTCAATTACCTTGATCGATGTGGCTCACCAGCGCACTCAGTCAACAATAATAGCCTTAAACGACATCTTCTACATGTTTGTCTTGAATGTAGACCCTAAATTTTGTTTGCAAACAAAATTAGGACAAGTTAGGGTTTTTCACCAAAGTGAGTTAATCCAAATTTAAAGTGAAAAAGTTAGGTGGCTGTTCACCAAAGTGAGTTGTTCGAAAGTATTTTCGGGGAGGAACTTAAGGAATCTTATAAGATTTTATGTTTTGTAATTGATAGGTGGACCATCACATGATATTACATAAGCACTAAAATGTCTATTGGATGGCTAATTTTCATCCTTCAACGGTGGAAATGATGAACATATGAAATTGTTAAGCATTTTAGGTACGTATAAAATAATTAATAACATTTATTTTACGATCCATTGATTTGTTTTCATGTTACATGTAATTAATATATTGAAAATCGAATATTTTCTTACTATTTATCCTTAACAAGCACTCCAAAAACTCGTTAATAACAAACACACATTATATATAAACACACACAGATACGTACGCGCGTGCACTAGTGGACATTAGAAAAAGGTTGTCTAGCGAATTAATTCGGCATCAGTAATTAACTAAAGAGGAGCAGCCGGGACTCGTGCTGAGAGTTTCGTACGCATGCCAAGGTCAACACCTTGTATTATGGAGTGGTTCCATTTGGAGTAGTTGGAACTTATGTCTGAAGGACCCCGACGAAAATTGGTCCACAGAATTCAATATCATCGTGATTTGGTTCGCATTATAATATCAAGTTATGAACAAAAAAGAGAGAGGTTATATTTGAACTTCGATAGATTAGATAAAAAAATAAACAATGGGCACTTTAGGGACTTTGTTAATTAGTCCACCAGCCTTAATTTTGGAGGTTCCAGTGTATACACTTTGAATATCAATGTAGAATAGTCATTTTACCTAATGTCTCATATGAAATTAAGTGACACACATCATCTCCTGAGATTATCACATATTGACAATAACCCAATAGAAAAAAAGGATCAACAAATTACTTTCACTAAGATTCAAATTATGAGACACAAACAATGAGTTCACATGAATTCGAATAGTCAAAATTGAGGTGCTCATATCACTTGTAGATGAATGAGCGCCTAGATAATTGCCTCTTCTAACTATTTGAAAATATAAAAATTATTATGAGTTTTACTATCAGTATGAAAAGCCTATTGCTTATTCTTAAGTGACATATCTACACAAACATAGTTACATAATTGAATCCATTCACATGTCGACTGTCCTATAATGGAAATGTAAATTATTTTATATATTGATAGCGGAACTAACAAAAATATAAAAAATGAAAAGTAAATGTAGGGACCGTTGGTCCATCTCTCGTCATTAGCCCCATCTACATTGCACTCTAGCTTAGCCCCTACCGTGTTGTGTGGTCCAGCCTAAACGAAAAAGATTACTCATGAAAGAGACCCAAAGTTGGGCCTTGACCTTAAGGCCAGATTTTGGGCCTTGTGTTGGGCCATACGGCCTGAAGCAAATTCCTCGAGAGCGTGGGGAGATTGTATTTTCTCCACACAAGAAAGTAAATGCCCAATACACAAATTGACTAGAGATTTGCAATGACAGGGCTTAAACTTTTGGCCTCGCCAAAGATACGTTACATTTCTTCGCCAATCACCACTGGGGCATCACGCCTAATGGTGAAAAATCACACGGCTTCGTTTGTTAAGTCGTTTCATTGAAATGCACGCCATCTTAGTACTTAATAGTACTTAATTTCCATAATTAGCAAAGCTGATTAGATGGATTAGATGGACAGGGTCGTGTGCTTAATCCCTCTCTCTGCAAATTCACACACCGTATCTAGTCTCGGCACTTATGAATGAAAGTGTATTTTATATGCGACTCACACAATTGAAGTGGTGCGACCAATCAATCTCGTAAATAGCCTTATGAATTTTGTGACAATCGCATGTGTGGATGGTCCTTGCAAAATTACAAGGCCCATTTGCTGAGCTGGTCCAGGTGAAACCCAGCATCAGGCCTAATACATACATACATACATATATACATACACACATACACACATATATATACATATATATTTTTTGGAGGGGCCCGGGGGAGGGGTGGGGGGGATGGAGTTGGGGCTGTGCATGGCAAGACATGTTTACTACTGATAATGTTAGGGATAGGAAATTTATCTGATGAAATGGGGTTATAAAGTGATGCAACGAATTTTGCTAAGTGCCTTACACCATGCTCTAGCGTGGTGAACCGACTTTTGGTTCGTTGCTTATTTTCAATTTGGAAAAATTTTACTTTTTATCTTTGTACTTTCAAAGTTTTTTTAATCAAGCCATTCTACTTTCATAAAATTTTTAATCAAGTCTCTATAGCATGAAAAACTCGATTGACATAGCCGTCAAACAATGCCCTAGTGTGATGTGGATAAGATTTTTTCAATGTGGAAGTCCATGTGATTGTCCACATTACCTAAAATTTTTCAGAGAAATTCTACTATTCGTCCCTATACTTTCACATTTTTTTTTTCTAATCAAGTCCCTATAACTTAGTTTGTCTAATCAAGTTCTTCCACTTTCACAAAATTTCTAATTAGATCCTTCTGTCATCAAAATTAGCCAAATGCAGCTAGCATGACTATTAGACTAGGTTGTAATGTGATGCGGAAAAAGTTTTCCAATGTGGACATTGATGCCATAGTAGACATCCACATGGCTAATTTTATCTACATTAAACTTTGACATTGTCCACATTAGCTATATTTTTCCACCCGTATCCACAAGGGCATTCACATATTTTATCAGTGTCATACTTTGGTGTCGTGCGATGGCCACATCAGCTGGATTTGGTTGGATTGGTGTTAGAGAGACTTGATCATAAAATTTTCATATGTAAAACGACTTGATTAGACAAAATAAGAATATAGAGACTACATAAGAAAATGCCTTTAAGTACATGGATGAAAAGTAGAGTTCTTTTCCTAAATTTTGTCTATATCATACTCGTACAATGTCTAGATTGACTAAATTTTTCTGCGCATATGTAGGTGGACATCCACATGTTCTATCCGCATCATACTTTGACGTGGTATGACGATCACTCAACTGAATTTGGTCAGATTTGATATTGGAAGAACTTGATTAGAATATTTGTGAAGATAAAAGGAGTTGATTAGATAAAGCAAACATGCGGCGGGGCACGATGGAAAAAACTGGCAAAATACACAAACAAAAAGTAAAACTTTTAACCCAATCATGGGCAACGCAATTGGTGTGATTTCTCTCCCTCATCGTAGAGGTCGAGGGTTCGAACCCTCTTGTTGCTAAAGTGTTTGAAGTGGGGGTCCTGGTGTTGGGGTCTTGGGCTAGCCTCCCCCGAGGTTTACGTCTAAATAGCAGCTTGCGGCGAGACCCGACGGTGCGACCAGGTACTGGAGGGTTCGAGGTTTACATCTAAATAGTGGCTTGCGGCGAGACCCGACGGTGCCACCGGGTACTGGAAGGTCAGTGTCTGAAGTGGGGGTCTTGGGCTAGCTTCCCCCGAGGTTTATGTTTAAATAGCGGCTTGCGGCGAGGCCCGACGGTGCCACCGGATACTAGAGGGTCGTGTGATTCACGAAGGGGGATCTTCGGCGGTTCCTCGGTCAAACAAAAAAAAAAAAAAGAAAGTGAAAGTTTTACTTTGAATTTAGGCATGAAGAAATTAAGGCAAACTCACCCGTTTCGGCAGACAATCTGGGTCCAAAGCTGCTTAAATGATGGGCGAATCTTTTGGGCTCAATAAGGTTTGTGGCTCACTGCTAGTTTTGTCAGCTCAGTCCCAATATCCCTCTACTAATAAGAACCTTGTAGCATTCGCTGCTTCAATATCGTAGTTTCGGTGGATTAATGAATACAAATTGCCTCAACAATTTCCATTTCTGCATTTTTCATGATGAGTCGATGATGCTAGAAAATTGATGAATTAGTGGTTTAAAACCCCTCCTCGGTTGTGTCGTTTAATAATAGAACTCTTGACTTTGGTTGAAATAATTAGTCAATGTTTCACTATTTTGTCTTTGCCCTATACAACTCTGCAAATCATCTCTCCCCACAAGCATGATTTCGAAGACATTTGAAATGGTATACAATATACCAATTTCTTGCTTTTTGGCTGGATAAGAATACAATTAGCAACATGTTATGCTGCTTTAATGTACATTAAGTAAACTGAAAATAATAAAGATCTTTAAATTCTCTTCAAACAAAAACGAACGTGATATTTAAAACTGCAACAAAATTTTTTTCACAATGAAATAACCATAATTCCTGATGACCTGAAGTGTGTAATTACCCTTATTGGTCGCCATTTTTAAGTTCCTTTACTTGCAAAGTCTGGGTACGTGGGCTGGGCCTGAGGTAATAGTCAGCCCATCTTTTATTTCCTTTTATGGTAAAGAGAGATCATCCCATTGACGGTGATCGATAACAAGTAGAAAAGTATGATTCCGATCTAACTAAAAGCTGATACTTAATTAGATAAAGGCGGCCGAGATCCAGTTAATCATCTCATATCAATTTGTCTTGCCATACATGTCAAGTCAAACCTGTGAAAATAAATTTCTTCATTTTGTGGACACTATTTTAAATTGACAACTACTCTATTCATCTATCAACATTCAAACTTACATGAATCCATTCAGTCTCTATTTCGTGTAGTCAATAATATGCATCAAAAAATTAGTACACCAAATTGTGGGATCAATTGAAGGTGAATGGCACTGCAATCCTAATCTTTTCATACTTGGATTTTCCTTCTCTTATGTTTTGCTATAGCTATCGTGCCATGTACTTGCATTTTGTGCGCTTAGGGAACCGTGTGAACAAAAGAATGTGGCGAGGTTAACTTATTCTCATCAAAATCACATTCTCCCACAGAAGAAGTGCATGTGATGGAGTCACCACAAGGAATGGGACAAAATTCCGGATGGAGCAACTGTCCTCCAAAACACCTATCCATGCAAGCATATATATATATATTACTTTTTTTTGCTGCTTTAGTACGTTTCATCAATTCTGAGGAGAGCATTTGGATGCTAATGGTTGGCTTCATCCGGAGTGCTGGAATCTTTGTATTGGATTGGATAGTCCCTAGTCACCATCGTTATTGTTACTATTTTATAATCCAGGGCACAAGCCTGGAGCGGTCATGGAACTTTATGGATCACCTTCGGGGTCGAAAGAACCGAGTTGAGTCCAAACCTTTGATCCGTGTACGTGGCCCTGATATGTATGGCTTGCAGGTAGTTGGTAGGATATATGCAGATGATCCCAGTTCTCGATCTAAAAAGCCCTTTGCATCCCAATAGACTATGCCTACCTTTAGCTACCTGAAGGTTGATGGAACACCCTGCAAGCCCCATAAACTGGGTTAAGTCAAGATCTTTGGTTTGTACAAGTGACATTGAATTTAGAGTAATTTGCATGTGATTGATGGGATTTTAACATGTGACCTGTAATTTTCAAGCTGGAAATTCCCTTAACCCCAACCAACTACGGGTACCTTAATATTATGATATTATTTTTTATTTCATTATCACTACTTGGCTATTTCAAATCTTTCTCTGACAATGGGTATTCATTAATAATCAGCACTTGTATCGAACTTGAGCAGTTATCCAATAACCAACATGTTATATTTTAAACCCAAGGGCTCTTCATGCAAATTAACAACTAGACGTATGTTTGAATTGGAATGTATAATCTTATCAATATTGTTGATGAGTTGTTGTTGTTGTTGTTATTGTGCTTTCTAATTGCTCAGAAACTTATATATATATTGATCCTGAACAGTTGCCCCTAAAAACACCTGCATGTACATTTATAAGTTCAATGGCTCTATTCATGCAAAGCGTCAAGCATAGATGTTGGCCTAGCCAAACAAGAAAAAGAAGAAGAAGTAGTAGTAGAAGAAAAAGCAGGATATTAGCACATGCGTTTGCCAAGGAAATTAGGGTGTTTCTCTTTTTGTTACCGTGATTTTCCAATAATACATTAATTTTCAAAAACTATTCCAAAATAATCAAAGTCAAGGGAGCTTGGAATTAGCAAAGGGCCCTGTCTCTCCAAATTCAACATTTTTCAATCATGGGTCAAGACCAAACTTATTTGTTATTGGCCCTTTCAAATGTTTGGCAATTTCGAGGTAGTAATCTTTATCTTTTCCAGTCCTTTATACCAACTTTCTCCTTTTCTGACTAAATAAGGAACTGTGGCCGCATGTCAATTATCAAAAAATTATCATTGCCCAAACTCTCAGAATAACTTTCGTTCATTAATAATTTTCATCAATTTCAAAGCTTATTGCTTGCGGAGAACATACATTAATTCGTCACCGGGATCCAATCGTATCCAGCCTTTAGGGAAACAATTTGTCAATCAAATTGTCAAAAGACTCCATGTGGACATCTGTTACTACACTAGCCCCAAGAGATGACGACGTTAGATATGAAAGTCTTTAAAAATTGATTCTTTTATATGAAACTTGTGTAAATTTGATTGGATACTTTTCATAGGTAACTTGTGTAAATTTGATTGGATGAGTATGCTTTTATGTTTTTTAAAGCTATTTTTGGGAAACACCCGTATTATGTAGAAAACAAATTGTTTCTTAATTTCAGCTCAATTTTTTTCTCAAAAGAATTCCATTAAAATTCATGACAATTACTTAAAGACGGAATTCTACTATTTGTAGAATTCAATAAACAAAGGTATGAACATATAAGCGTTTCATGAAACCTCTCAAATCTAACAAAGCATGCCGTATCATTATGAATTGAAACTTTTGGACTTCATATAAACACGGATAAAGAGTTCAAAAATGTCCCGAGCTCTAGGTCATTCTTTTTAGTTTTATATTTTTCCAACTCATCTCCTATTACATCTTTCAAATCAATGATGGTTTGTCAATCTGTTAAGGTTGCTTCATCTTACAAGCATTCGTGGGCTGTCAAGCCAATGAGTAGAAAGACATTTTTCCTTGTTGGAATTAAAATATGTTATTATTAAACGCAATTTATTTATAGGTTACCCCCACGGGGGTTGAAACTAGCCCCTTTTGCATAGAAGTCCCCATCCACTGGGATACGAAATGCAGGCAATTTTGTGGGAGAGTCAATGGAGTAACAATGAGGGCACGAATACAGATGCCGCAAGAAGTAGGTGATGCAGAAAGAAATTCATAGTACAGGTCAAAGGGTGTGACCCCATTGACAACACAGGCGGACCGTGATATCTTGTACGTGACTTTTTAGCTGCATGATTACTCCTTTTGACTCTTAGTACGATTTGTGTGTATCATTGGATGTCGCATATGATTGATTTTCTCTTTTTTGAATAATTTTGAGAAGCAGTTTTAGTGGGAAACTCAAGGTGTGTTCTGTAGGAGCACAAACGTTAGTCTCCATATGCTCGTGGAGCTTCATTACTTGACTATACATTTGCTTATGGCTTACCTCATGACTTGACAAAATTTGGCCAAATTCGATATCAAATCCGATGTGCCAACATACAATATTGATCGATGGTTCCATTCGGGTTGGTGCTTGCACGGGACAAGGTCAACTTGATTTGATTCCTTGGGTTTGGGCCAAGTTTCCTTGTCATCTCTTGCTCGAAGTCGACCTACTGATGAAAATTTCCAAGTGTCTCTTGAGATTACTATTTGGCTTAATACTTGTACATTATGATCTATAACCATTCACGAAGAACTTCAGTCATCTCTTCTTGTGGTCCTAGGTGATTAACGATCATAAGCACGCGCAGTACTCCGTGGTGAAAGTACGTCAACATCAAAAGCCATTGGTGAGGGCTCATACTCGACAATCTCAACATGCAAGTGACAAGTAAGAAGTTAGTCAAGTATGTTTTGATAGCGATTGGCGGCCCGTGATACTCATTTGCGTAACTAGTTCGCATCAATGTACGTGTGGATTATTGGAGAAACTTTTTACGTCAAAGTTCCTTGTGATTAAGGATAGTGAATAGCTCTCATCGGTTCAAACTACAAGTTGGACAAAATCATATTGCCTACTTTCTGAATATTGTACGATGTGCACGAGTTCAAGATGATAATCCTCAATGCAACAATGATTAGGATAGACATGAATCCGGCCAGGTTTGACAATAGAACATGTAGGTACAAAAGAGAGTTTGAAATTTAGTAAGGCACATTATTTTCACAAAGAAAGAAAACTTTAGTAAGACAAAAGCTTGGATTAAAAAAATACAGACAAGAATTATAGCCATAAATAGGCCTGCATGAAACTCCTAGGAGCTTTAACGTGCTACAAACCCTAGAAAATTCTCAGCCATAAGAGATAATTTTCTAGGTTTTTATTTTTTATTTTTTTAGGGTATTCATTAGTGAGATTTCAAATTGTTTTGATACCCACATAAAATCCAGCGAAGAAAAGAAAGTGGGAGAGATAGATACAAAAATTTCACGTGGAGTCTTTCACGGACAAAGTCACGTGAATATAGGCGAAAAGCTATTGAAGCTGGGTCGAGCGTGAAGCTAGACATGATCATTACAGAAATTGGAAGCACCTTTCAGTGGGTTTTGATGGCCCCTCTCACGGGTCCTGGGAATATGAGCAAACATGAGGAGAAAAACAATAGTGTAGGTCCAACCTTTGACTTTCCTTAATGACATTTTGTACGTGGCAAATAGGAAAAATGGAGTTAAGGCATACACGATTCATTTAAAAGTGATTGATACTTGGTAGTTTATAAACACAATTTATTTATATGACATCTTTTCATCATATATAGTTAAGCATTCCTATTGCTTTATTAAGAGAGGTTTTGGGCCTTGCCAGGGGAAAAGCGAAAATGAGAGTTGCAATGAATTATGTACCCGATGTGGCATACATATTAAGTGAAGTCGCACTAAAAAGAAGATTACTAAAAACAATTCCCCCTCTTCGATTGCAATTGTTATGTTCCACTGCATAACATCGTTACCAAATTGGTCAGGAGCGACAATTTGTGACGCTTTGAAAAAAGCACGATAAGAACATACCACAAAAAAGTATGTGTTTGTAAAGTTGTCAACCTATTTGATACAATTAGTAAGCAAATTGTGCTTATATTAAGCCCCTTTTTCTAGACGAGAGTAACAAACAGGGAAAGAAGAAATCTGTCAAACTAGTTCAACTTAGAGCTTTGATACCAATCTAATATTTGATGGAATTGAGAGATTAAGAAATTCATTTTTTGGAATAAGTGTGTGATGAGGGTTTTCTGGAAACAGTAAATGAAAGGGTTTTAAATGACATGTATGGGTGGAAAATGAATTTACAATAGATAAAGCTCACCACCAGAGCATAAATAAACATGCTATTAGCCAGGGATAAAAAAACTTGAGGTTATGAAGTTCACCACCAAGACATAAAGGATTACACCACTAGTCAAGGATAAAGTACTTTTGGTTCAGCATCCAAAGGACTTGGATAAAGAGCCGAAAATAAATATATGCTTACTCGAGGAAAATCTCATGTATAATCAAAATGCAAGTTTGCTCTCACATGTGAGACCACTTCTATATTTATAGAGAAACTTTTGGGGACTAAACAAACCTAAATGACTCTTAAAATCTACAACTCTTTGAAATCTAGCAACCAATAATGACTCCAGGGCCAATTACATTAACGCAATTATAAATTAAGAAAACCGACAACATATTTAATATTCATAATAATTAGGACTAGATGCATAGAGACTAGGACTTGATCCTCCAAATGTCCACCGGTCCTGAAAGTCGAATAGCTACCTTAGAAGATCGACAAACAACCATGGGAATTGACCAAGAGTTACTTGCTAGTTGATCAACAACATTGGAATTGACAACTAGCCTCGCGAGTTGGACCAACCGATGAAACTTGAGTAGGGTTTGAGACTTGTTCCGTGATGCTCTTGCATCATCCACCGTAGGTTGATGAGATGTGGCCTCAAATATGATATACCTTCATCTTAGAAATAAGGAGAAAAGCTTCATACATTGAAACTCGCCAAGGCGCCATATTCTCTAGGGAGATCAACCTAGTAGGCATTGTGGCCGATTCTCTCGAATATAGTAAATATGCCATCTGTTCTAGGCATAAGCCTATTCTTTCGTCAATATGAAATCCTCTCCTTCTTCAAATGTGTATTTACAAAATCATGATTCATTCATCTTTTCAATCTTGGATTGAATTTGCTAATGAAACTTCTCCATCATCTTGCCTCTCTTTTCAACTTCATAGTGATTAATAAGTTGGATGGAATGGAAATCAAGCCAATAAATACAACATCAAAAGATGATCGGTCTGTAATGTAACTTGGAGATTGATTATAAGCAAATTCAACATGCACAAGCTTTAAATCCCGGTCCTTCAAAGTCTTACTAACCATACTTCCAAGGAGAGTGATAAGGGTATGGTTTATAACCTTAGTTTGACCATCTATTTATGGATGACAAGTTGTGCCAATAGAAGTCTAGTGCTAATCATCCTCCGTAGAGTCATGCAAAAGTAACTTAGTGATTTGGAGTCACAATCCTACACAATGGTCTTATATGTAGACGAATAATCTCCTTGAAATACAGTTTAGCCACGTGAGAAGTATCATCTATCTTGTAACATAGGAATGAAATGTGTCTATCTTCGAAAATTAATCAACTACCTCCATGATGGCATCTTCCTTCCTTTGAATCCTTTGGAGTGCCACAATAAAATCCATACTTACATCCTTTCAAGGCCATTTTGGAATTGGAAGTGGATTATAAAGCCCTTGATGGAAATAACTATTTGGTTTTCGACAGATCGTACATGTGGAAATGAGTGCATTTACATCTCCATTCATTTTTGGCTAATACAAATGTTCTTGAAAGATCTCAAGAGTTTTGTTGATTTTGAAGTGGCCTAACAATTCTCCACCACTCACTTCTCAAATCAATAGCTTTTCAAAGGAACTCTTTGACACACAAAGCCTATTTCCTTAAAGAGAAATCCATCTTTAATCGAATAAGCTCCATGAACTCCATATTTGTCGATGATGGTTGAAAACTCGGGATCTTCAACATAACCAAGGACCTTAGAGTCCAGAATAGAGAACATTGAGTATGTTCTCGATAGGGTATTTGCTACGACTTTAGTCTTGTCAAGTTTATATTTCAAGACAAAGGAAAATGATTGAAGAAACTTTAACTATTTGACATGTCTCTAGTTGAGTTTGTGCTGGCCACTAGTATATTTTAAAGCCTCATGATCAACATAGATAACAAATTGTTCAGGCTTTAGGAAGTATGTAGTGATCAAGAGCCATTTCAATTGCATAAAAGTCCTTGTTGTAGTTAGAATAGTTTCTCCTTGACCATGTCAACTTCTCATTAAAATATGCTAGTGGTCTCTACACTCGGGTAAGAGCAGCCTTGATGCATACTCTGTTTGCATCGCATTCAACCTCAAACTCTTTATCAACGTATGTAAGGGCAACGATAGGAGACACATAAAAATTTTGTTTTATGATACCAAAGGCATTGTGGGCGGCCTTAGTTCATTTAAAAATTTGTTTCTTCATGTTCCGAAATGGGAGATATAAAGGTGTTGAAATTCTTCACGAACCAATAGTGGAAAGAAACACGTCTATGGAAACTCGTTACATTAGAAACCAATTTTAAGATTGGCCAAGTTTTCATTTCTTCCACCTTGGACTTGTAAACATAGATCCCATCCTCGGAAACTACATAACCTAAAACTATGATGCTTCTGGAAAAGAACTGACACTTCTCCATCTTTGCATAGAGCATAAACTTTCTAAGGACTTTAGTTATCTATCTTAAACGAGATACATGCTTCGCATCGTTGCTACTATAATGAGCATGTCATTGAAATACATGAGCATGTCGTTCATGAGTCTCATAAAGGTACCGTGAGCATTAGACAAATCGAATGGCTTGACTAGCCACTCATAAAGGCCTTCTTCAGTCTGGAAAGCTATACTCTATTCATCTCATTCTCTCATTCGAATATGATGTTAGTCCCTCATATTGATCTTGGAAAATACTGTTGAACCATGAAATTCATGGAGCATACCATTAAGTCTGGAGCATACCATTAAGTCTAGGCATGAGGTACTTATATATAATCATTATATTATTAATGGCTCGGCTGTCGACACAAAACCCGAAAGATCCATCCTTCCTCAACATGAACTGGGTTGAAATCGAACAAGGACTCATGCTCTTCCTTACTTATCCTCTTGTGATCAATTCCTCCCCACTAAGGTACGAAAGAATGTGCCGCCAGTCAAGGGTAAAGAATTAGAAATTATGAAGTTCATCAAGGCATAAAGAATCACACCATCAACCAAGGGTAAATAAATTTTGGTTCACCACCAAAGGAATTGGCTTACTTGAGGATAATCTCATGTCTATTCAAAATGCAAGTCTAGTCTTACATGTGAGATCATTCCTCTATTTACAGAGAAACTTTGCTTAGGGACTAAACGAACATAAATAACTCTTGGAATATATGACTCTTGGGATCTAGCAACCAATAATGACTCTAGGACCTATGTCGACGCACATCAAGAAAGCTGACAATATATTTGAGATGCATAACAACTAGATCTAGATGCATAGTAAGTAGGACTTGACTCTCGAAGTTTGTTCACCAGCCTAGGCAGTCGAACAACTAACTTGGAAGATTGACAGAAAGCCATGAGAATCGACCAAGAGTCACTTGTTAGTCGATCAGCAACCTTGGAATCAACAACTGGTCTTGTGAGTCAACATCTACACCTCCAGAATTAATTACTTTCAACCTTGGACCAATAGAGTCATGTTGTAAATGAAATTCGTCTTTCCTTGCATGAACAATGATTGAGATATTAACGAAATTTGAGTTGGGTTCAAGAGTTGTTCCACAAGACCTAATGCGCCCGCATCAAAAGTTTAAATCGAGGAAAGCAATTTAACATGTTTCAGCCAAAATTGCCGAAAATAACTTTAAAAAAAATATCTTATAATATCAAAACATATTTTCCACTTTCCCTAATCACAGAATTACTTGTTAGTGCTTCTTATCGTTTATTGAAATTGGCAACCAAACCGATCAATATAAGATCATGCACAAACTCGAATAATCTATAAATTTCTTGACCGATGGATCTAAAAATAGAAAGTCTTATACCGACCTACGTATGCGAAATCTTCCGGTTAGGTAGGTAAACGGAGATTATGGCATTGACTTCTACATGAAAAGCGCCTATAAGATTTCTATAATCCTTAAAGTGATGTACCAAAGATGGAAAAGAAAAATTAATTAATAATTATTAGATATGGGAACCAAGGGGCCGCTTGACCAATCAATCATTTTCTTACCCATAAATAAAATAAATATATAAATAAGGAAGAATTAAATAGACCAAAAGCGCAACGATTTGATGCTAAATTATTGGGTAAGTTAATTGTAATCTGGAATGCTTATTCAAAGTTCAAGCTTCCACGCTTGTGCACGTGTCGCAATGAACCGGAATGAGATCTTCATTGAGGATGCGAAGCTCAACTCACTATCAATGCGTCGCCATTAGACATCACGCTCATCGATCATATTAAGAAGTTACTCTTATATAAGACAATTTGAACAAGTCGACGATCCGATCTCCAATTTTCTCCCTTTACGCCATCGCAAGTTTGATCTCCAATCTCAATTCTGTTTTTCCTTCTTTCTTTCTTCTCCTTAATTCTCTCTCCACCACTAGGAAAAATTGAAAACCGAGTGCACCACAAGTCCTCAAGATAACCCTGTTCATTAAATGCAATTAAGTACTAAATTTTTTTGATTAGATTAGGCAATTTTAGGCGCTTTTGTCGAAAGGATTTGATTGTACTTTGTCAAAATGTTTAGCATTTGGTTAAACCAATTGAAAGGTTCATAACTTGATTGTATTATGTATACAAGATTTACGACTTTTATTGAACTTTTTTCTCGAATCTCATATAAATAAAATTGTGAGGCCCACCCCGGCGAGTAAATCCTTACCCGAGAACGTGGACAGGGCACTTTGCTTGTACACAAATGGATTAGTTAAGCAGAAACGTTTGGATCCCATGTGTGATAAATAGAAGAAATCAAAAGAGAACTCTTGAAATGCGCGTTAATGAAACCGAGTAAAAGCTTTTGATTTTCATCCTATACTTTAGGGTTTCGATTGAATCTATTCTATAGTATGACAACGAAGTATGAATATATATTGAATATTAAATGGTGAACATGCATCTGCACCTAAATTAAATACCCTCCATCATGTTCCAAATATTAAATATTATTACTCGATATTACTAAAAGGGACTTCATTGACAAGAATGTTAGGTGCACTTATTAAGTAAACAATCAAGAAAATTGTGTGATACTGACTGTTTTCATAGTCTATGTAAAAGTACTTGCCAAATTGAATTATTCTAAATTAAGTATGGTTAAGAAGTGGCTAGAACATGTTAATATAATTCTTATGAATTTCATAGGATACGTGCTCGTGATATCCTAAATCTTGTCATAAAAGTGCGATTCAACTCTTAAATTTTGAAAAAGTGTAATCGAGTTCTAAAATTTGGTAAATTATGGCAATCAAGTACCTCTATTAACTTTGTCCAATTTGGTTACTGAAAAATACTGAAATGTTGATCTAAGTTCTAAAATGGAAAATGTTAACGTGAACTAAAGTATGAAGTGTACAACTAAAACGATGTAGTTTTGGTGCAAATCCTAATTTTTTTTTTACCTAAAATCTTAGTTAAATCAGATTAAAATATTTTAAAAAATTAAGAAGGAACACAAACCCCAGTGGGAACTTGCTGGCCCTCCCCTCGGAGGTGGCCCGCCCACAAGCTCTTGCCTGTGACTCTTTTCTTTTTTTAATTTGTTTAGTTTGTATTTTTTTTAAATAAATATAGCCTCTTTTTTTTTTTTCAATCTAATTTAACTAAGATTCAAGGTAAAAATTAGAATTAGGACTAGAACAATGCTGTTTTAATCTTATACTTAATGCTTTAGCTAATGTGCATGCCATGTAGAAGAGTAAAAATAACAAGAAAAGAAATTACATTAGTATTTTCATTAACTAAATTGGATGGAGGTAGCATGAAAATTCGAATGTATCAATTCGATAGTTTAATGAAGGGACTTAATTGTTCCTTTCTCCAAATCTAGAATTACAAAGTCCTTTCTTACATTCGACGGTCACAACGTTAATTCCAATCAGCTATCTTCACTTTTTACAAGCTATATTGAGCTTTGACCATTTTTGAAGCATCTAACTTTATATCTTGAAGGAAATTATGAACAGGGGACCTCCAATGTATATAATCATCATGCTAAAAAGGGTCAACTTTCTACCGGTTCATTTGTTTCTTCAAAGATAAAGATTTTTGTAGACGATAAAAATCGTTAATTTATTTTTGTGAACAACACAAGCAATTGTTTTAAGAA
The DNA here is from genome assembly GCA_014182725.1 of Eucalyptus brandiana. Lineage (NCBI taxonomy): Eukaryota > Viridiplantae > Streptophyta > Magnoliopsida > Myrtales > Myrtaceae > Eucalyptus > Eucalyptus brandiana. The sequence continues at coordinate 10,072,174 of CM024676.1, forward strand.
AAAAATATTTTACAAATAATTCATTTTTCGTAGAATAAATGCCCTTCATTATGTGACTTTAAATATGGCCAAATACCAAAAAGAAACCATATCTATTTACTCGTTGGACAATTTTATCAAGGCTCTATTCGTCATAAAGAACTCAAACCCTTGATCCCAAGAGATAATATTGGTATGAAACTTTCATCCACAATTGCCATCTTAGTATCCTACATGTTTACCAATGTGGCGCTATAAAGAAACATGAGGTCCAAAAAAATCAGAGAAATGCTAGACTTATGAAAATCGAATCATTGATTTATTAAGCGATGTATTAGACCGTTATTAATTCTTGAATATAACCTGTTTATGTAAAAGACCGCTCATCATCTGACTTACCATTTAGTAAATAAATTTCATAAATTGGTCTTAATAAGAAGTGCTAAAGAAATTGCTCTTGCAAATTAGGGTTTGTGGAGTAAATATCGGATCCACGTGGATGATGTGCGTTCAGCTCACATCTGCTCACATCTAGGCCCGCCTCGGCTAATTGTGCATGTGAGCTCGAATACGGCCAACATTTTTCATGCCTACAGTCCGGGCAAATCGACGTGGGTCCAACTCATCAAAAAGGTTGAAAAGGCAACCAAAAGCGCAGACAAAAGTGAGTGAAAAGCGGTTTTCTTGGAATGACCTAATATATTGTGGGCTGTCTACGGAAAATTAAGTACCTAATATTATTATTTTTTCCCTTTGGCTAAATTAAAATTGGCAGTTGTTTTAGTAATATTGGCGTTGGATATTAGTAGTTCATGACAAATCTAATTTGCCATCTCATACGTACATCTATTAGTTTTAGATCCTGTTTGGACTATGGCTAAGGGCAATTGTGTTGTGCCTTCTTGGATTTGCTATTCCAAGAAGACACATAAGTTTTGCTTGTTGTGTGTATTTGGCGAACCCCTTTTTACAAAGTAAGCCTAGTCCAAAAATTTTAAATTTTTAGTAAAAAAAAGAATTGTATGCACGTAAACCCTATTGAAATTCCATATTCAAGTGATGTGCAATAACGATTTAACAATCAAAATGTGTGCTATCCCTAGGATCACTCTAAGCAAATAAATATGTGACTCGAGAATAAGACCGATGGCATCCAGACAAACGCTTAATTACTCAAGAAACTTCTCCAAGGTGCATGAACAAATAATATTCAAACACTTTTGTATCCTCATAAATTTAAAATTCATCTATGTTAGGTAGACTTTCTTCAATTGTTTTTTTTTTAAACTCTCTCTCTCTCTCTCTCTCTCTCTCTCTCTCATTGTCCCTTCAATGCATTGTCCGGAACGATCGCCGCGGTTTTCCCGCGAAACAACCTTAAGCAAATCCGGTCGTACTATGGTATAGTCCTCTCTCGTGGTCACGTCACTCTTGTTTTCCTATAATAGCAACATCTTTTTTCAGCACCCTCTGTCGCTCGAGCACAGAGAGTGACATGTTGACATGAAAATGTCATTTACCCTTTAAAAAAAAATAAAAATAAAGGAATGTATATTTATATACACATATACACACACATATATAGATAATTTTAGTCTCATTTTTGTGTAAAGACCTTTGAATTTCAGAGAATATTTGGTGATTGCATAAACCTACAATCATGCAATGACAACAGCTATTCAAGTTTCCACGCAGTTTGCGAAAGTAGTCGTCAAGATCTTTGCATATCTCGGGAAACGGAGGCCAGTGGCTTTATATGCCCACATGTGCAAAGCTTAGCTTTCTTTTACAGAAGCAGCAGCAGCAGTTTTTTTCGACCAAAAATTTTCAATTTTTGTTGCGAACTCCAAAGAATATCTAGCTATCTCATAAATTATGTGATCGTATATCCAAATAAGTAGCGAGGTGTAGAATTATGTGCGTTTGATAATTTAGGAAAGGGAAAAAGTGTATTGGAAGTTCTAAACCTAACGTATAAAATGAAAGTGATGCTCAAATAATTTGATCGGTTTAATTATGTGCCAAACTCTTTTCAATAAGCATAGTAGGGTCCTTTCAATAAACACTACCTAAATATTGCTTTGCAAGTTACTTAAATGGCATCATTTGTTGCACTTTCAATATAAATTTTAGGACTTAATTACATTTTCCAGTAAAAGTATAAGACTTGATTGAACTATTTTGAAAAGATTTAATACTTGATCTCATATTTTGATAATGATTTAGGATACGATTGCATTCCATGCATAAAATTTAGGACTTATAGTGTACTTTTTTCTTTTATAAAGGCGATAAAGGTCCTAAAACACTAATTCAACTCTATGAAATTTGGACCACATCTAATGATAAATTACACATTACCCGAAAAGAGATGGCCATGGAAGCTTACTATCAAGCAGAAATTCCCTGCTATTAATCTCCTTAGGAAAGAAGAAACTAATTTTTATGTTAATAGTGATCGGGATAGGGAAAAGTACATAAAATTACATGTTGCATCCTCCATTTTAAGAAGTACACATTTTGGCATCTTTAAACAAAATCTCATCTCTAAGAAGACCAAGCTACCATCTCCACCAACCATGGCCACCACACATCATGTGTCAGATAGCATGTCATTTAGTTACATGATGTGTGACACATGTCCCAATCGTATAGCAATTTATCATCAGGGGGCAGAATAAAGTTTGCTCAATCATAGCAAATATAACATATCATCAAAAGATTGCTATGTAGGATTGATAGATTCGGGGTCCATACACAAATAAAATCATACCTAACTACCCTAATTTTGCGTCTATTGTGTGCCATATAAGACACATCAATTGCATTGGAGTCACTGTATAACAGAGCATGATGAGATTGCTATCATAGTCATGTCTAATTTAATTGTCTTCCCACCTGATTTGCTCTCCGACAATAACAGACTAATGTGACAGACATGCTCATTTAGGTCGTGGCATGAATTATTGTTGTTGGAGCATTTTATCCTCTTCAAACTTATATTAGATTCACAATCAGTAGGTGAAAAAGAGTGATGTGTTTCATAAGAACGTACGAGTAATGAGTGGAATATGCAAGCAGCAAATTGCGGTAACCTAAACTCCGTAAGTATATTCTATTACACTATATGAAGTTATCCAACTATATGTGAACGGGTAATAGATTATTGTTGTTGTTTTTGTTATGACATGGCTGATTTCTATCCATATCACCAACGATTCTCTCATTCTTTGATGAATTTTATTTATCACTACTAATGATAATCCATTAGTTGATAATGATGATGATAACGAATGATGATGACAACAATAATAATAATTAAAAATGTGTCTCAAGTTTGAGACCTTGGAAACAAAAGTCCAATACCTTTACCTAAGAAGATTTTCACGAGAGAGTGCAAAGTCCGAGTCTGTTAACATATATAGTTGGACCTAAATTCATTCAAGAGCTTATACAATGAATTATGAGCCGACTCAAATATCTTAATTCTATGATGTGGGACATTTTTCAATATGACTCACATGTATATCTCAACAATCTCTTCCCCATGTGTGAACTCAGCCTTAGTTTTGATCCTTTATAATTTAAGTATCTTTTTGCATCAACATGTCTAAGTGAAAATTGCAACAACAACAACAACATCTCAATAATAATAATGATCTATACTTAATGATAATCCATGGAAAAGTATGCATCATTACTCACTTTCCTAATTACATCATCGGGATGATAACTACCAAGGACCACATTGCAAAAGTTAGCTATTCAGGCATAAGAGTGCAAGGCCACACAAACCCATAATGAAGGTCTGCATTACGATCATAACAATCTCCACCTCGCACTTTTGGGCACATAATGGAAGAACATTGCTATACCGACATCACCAACAACCATTGTAGGATTGCAACACAAACATTAAGAATTTTAGGAGAATTACATCCTAGAAGCAAACTATCAATATATATATATATATATATATATATATATATATATATATATTGAAGTTTGATGCCTCCGGTAGAATGATACAAATCCCATACCTTGCACTTAGAATCAATACTATTGGAGAAGCGAGACTGTGAGTTCAAAATCAAACCTCACCGATAAATTCTAAGGAAAATTATATCGTTTTCCCTCACCAAAAATTCACAATGGAAAAGGACTTCTTGCTTGGCAGGTCTGCCTACCGTGACCCGGAGAGAAATCCGTTTTCATAATTCGAACGTGGACGATGGGCTCCCAATCCGTGGACGCTAGCGGAGGGAAAGGCCAAAAATGGGTACATTGAATTTCGATATAAATATCATCTGCCGGAGCTATTAAGTCAAAAGGTGCCCCTTCCCTTGCCAATTCATTCCACATGATATTTTCTATGATACGAGATGGTTGGGGATGAGGATCGATGCATCTATGCTTGAAGACAGCCTACTCTATATAAAATGACAGAACGGGAAATGAGTAAACAGAAAGCTAATGAACAAATTAAAATAAGCTGGAAAATGGAGGGGGAAAATTCTCCTTGGCGGCTTGCGGTGGTTGCTCGACACCTGGAGAAGGAAATGAGACATCGGTTGCCCAGGTGAAAGATTCACGTGGGTGGTGGTCTGCAGGAGACGGTGGCCTTGTCCCCCCTCCGTCGCCTCGAGACGTGTGCGGTTGTCTTCTTTTCTTTATCGGGAAAACACAGGCCTTGTTTTTTCACATGAATTTTACGTGACCTAGTTAGGGGGCTTAGGGCTAGTGAATAGAATTTACGATTCGACAAAAAAATATACATAGAGAATTTCGGAAAAATTATACAAATGACATATCAACTTTGACCTAATATGCAGCATGACCCTTAAACTTTTAATTTATTTAATATTATCCATGAATTTTAGTCCAATATGATTTCTAAATTTTGAGACAATATTCAATGTGGTACATGAATTTTTAAATATTTTCATCCAAGAGATTGGACGACAATGCAAATTTGGCTAAAGTTCATGGATCATATTATATAAATGAAAAGTTAAGAGATCACATCATTCATTGAACCAAAGTTTAAGGATAATTTGTCTTATCACCCATAGAATTTAATGCATAGACTTGATTCATTATCTAATTTTTGGAAATCATAATAAAGTTGATTGTTCTAAGGTGTGTGAGATTTTATGAATTCATAGCCAACTATTCAAAAAACTTAAGCTATAAGAAGAAAATGTAATACTTCCCCTCAAGGCAATGAGGTCTTGGCCGCTTGCTTTGAGACCATGTTGTGAGATCACAATCAATCATTTCAAAATTTCAAATGGTTAGATGAATGTATAGTTTAATATTGAAATATGATGTGACTAAATATCTTAAAAACAGTTGAAACGTCTTTTTCTCTCCCTCTCTCCATTGTCTTTTTTAACCTTTAGCCATTGGAGAATGTTTGAGCTAGTCTCACCCCCTCCATCTATTGTTGATTTTATTTGAGTTTGTTGGTTCTTTCTTCTTTTTTCTTCTATATCTAGATCTGGGAGTTCTCTTCTCCAGGTCTAGTTCTAGATTTGAGAGTTTGAACTTTCCTAATTTAGTTCTAAACCTAAGAGTTATTATCTCCCAATTTAGATTTGGGAGTCTAATACTATTTTCGGGGATTTGATACCTCCATGCTCTATCTGTGTATAGGTCCTCTACCTCCAATTTCAATGATGATCAGAGAAGTTTTGGCGTCTTGCCGAACTATGAAGATATGCTCTTCCAAAAGTTAGATATGTGTTTATTTAACCTATTTCGGTTGTCTCTGTATGGCATTATTGTAAAGAAAGTCAAACCTAAACGTGCATCACTAACTAGCAATGTTTACTTATTGAAAAAAGAATTTCTAGCTTATGCTTATCACCAATAATGAAATGAGATCTAGTGATTGATTATCAATTATTTTGTTGGACAGATCTATTTTTATGAAACTATATGTGCTTAACCCTGCAAGATCTTATTTTCTAGGTTTTGCTTTATTTTATAGTATTTTGGCATTTGCTCTGCTTTGATTTTCTTTGCCATGAAAATCTATGTACTTCTCATGTATCCTTTTGAACAATTAATACAATTTTCTCTTTGCTTCGATTTGCTTTGTTGTGAAAGTCTATGTATTTCTCATTAATCATTTTAAGCAATGAATACAATTTTCTTTCTACAAAAAAATAAAATAAAAATTAACATATTCTAACAAGGTGTACATGATAGAAAGTTAGATGATAGAAAAGTCTCACGTCAAAATATGATATTGAATCAATTAATGTATCATAATTATTTACATCTCATTGATTTAAGTTTTTAAATGGTGATAAATCTAACTATATATGTCGAGAGGTTTAGACTAATGAACTCTCTCAGCAATCTCCTCAAATTAAGGTAACGGGTTTTCTACGTTGAATTCCCAACAGTTCATACGAAAGAATAAGTTTGTCGGATTTTGCTATTCGTGCAATCATACTTTAAACTTGCTAATAATGTACGTGTCATTAAATAAAATATAACCAGAAGGATGTAGAATATCATGTGGGGCTATTCAACACCTTAGGGTATGGAAGAAGCGAGAGATGTATTATTCTTTTCGTGGCAACACGCGGGCTCATGCAATAATTCAATAAAATAGTATTTGTAGTCAAAGTTTCTTCGCCGAAATTTGACAAATGGCGTGTTATTTTATCATAAATGGTTTTTTGCGTGCGCTAAGCATAGGAGAGAGGACCGGGCTTTGTCTAGGCAGGCAAGTCCTAGGCCAGTTTTTTTCTTTTTCCTGAAACAATAGTTTGAAATTACTTTTAATGAAAATTATTATTATTATTATTATTATTAGGGAAATTGATGAGAACACACTCATTCGATTAAATTAAATTGAAACACAAGAAAGTTTTTAAATAATTTGAAAAAACACATAAATTACCTGTTGCCCTAATAATGATTGCACATAAACTACATCAAATAGAATGTCTAATGGTGTCCCTCACCACGAATTGTTGTAGTGTCGTTGATGTCCTTTGGTTATCTTGAGCGCATTGGTCTAGAGCCAATTCTTGAAAAAACCAACCATGCCTTGCCACGGCTATTTTCAGAAACTTTAGTAGACAAGTTGCGGATATCATCTTCCAACAACCGTTGGCTAGCACTAAACATGGATTGATTAAGCACGATAAGCAAGAGGAGATGAATTGGCTGTTTTAGAAACAGTGAAAACTGTTTTGCAAATATGTGATGAACAGTGTCTACAAGGTGCATTGGTGGTTAGAGATGTGAACCCTTATAATCACAATCTTCTATCAAACATAAACTGAAAGAGCTTAAGAGATAAAAGAAATGCACATCTAGTTCACAGTGGTGCCACTTGGCCACCTCTGTCTCTCAACTCTAACAACTTTACTAAGGTTATAATCCATTATATACTCCTTAAGATATTACAAATTATGCTTCATGCGTTGCTTTCACTTGAAAGTTCAGGAGTTGCTTCTACAATTTGAGCGTCTCTTAGAATAGTATATCACTCTCTTTCTAGATTACAATTATTCACTATAGAGATCTACAATACAGAAATCACACTATTTTGACGAAAGGAAAGCAAGAGTATTCAATGCAACATGGAGAAAGAGTTGTTTGTGATCTTCTGGAATCCCACCAACAATTTTGATTTTTTTTTTTTTTTTTAAGTTTTTACTTCCAAGCTTTAAAATTTTCGCTAGAAGCTTTATCTGATCATATATCCCGTCGGTATGATCTTCTTTCATCACTTGGACGTCTTTCTACAAGCATTGAGGGCTATTTTACAAAGTAGAATATTCTACTTCTACAATCTGACTGACATCTTTTTAGCTTATGAAAAATGGCAAAACATGTCTAATTCACTCCGCGCTACTTTTGGTGGATTCCAACATTTGGAAAAATAGCTCTAAAACATTAACTTGTATCTAATTCAAATTAATAAAGAGTTAGGTCTGCCCGCCAAGATCGGAGATGCTTACATGAAGACCTATGCACTTCATCTGTAGCATGTACTATTCTTGCAAAATGGTCCTTTCAGACTTTTTGACGGTTTTGCATGAAATGCTTTTAATCTTATAAATCCTTTTCTTTTTGTATAAATCTTTTCGGACTGGTCTGATAAAACTGAAAAATAAGTACGGATAATTTAAGTATTAAATTTTAAGTGCTAAACTTGAGAATATAATGTTGTGTGACTGTGGCTGAAATTTAAGAATTGCGGAATGTAACTTATAGGTAGGTTTTAGATAGACAAAATCTTAATTTACGTGTCTATTATGTAAAATGAATTAAGTATCCCCAACACTACTGAGCAAATTAAATGTATTTTTCACTTAATTGAATCCTGTAAGTCAAACTGGCCCTTAAATTTTATGTGATATCTAAGTGGACACCATGCTATTAATTATAGGGAATTGATCAAATTTCTGTCAAAGCACATCGACTACAAAAAAGATAGAAATAATAACAACAAATAAAAACTCAAGGGAGTAGGTCATTCAAATTCAAGTTGAGCAGTTGATTGAAAATGGGGAAAATTTCAAATAAGGGTTCGAAGTGTTATGATTTTCTCAAATAAAAGTATGAAGTGAGTCTTATTTCAAATAAGAGCCCGAAATGGTTATAACTATTTCAAAGAGCCTAGCCTTGTTAGCTCGTCGACTGGCAAAATATTCCGGCCAACCAAGGATATTTTTGTCAAATCACAAGTTAAATTAAAATTAAATTAGATTAAAAATTTTAATAAAAAACTAAACTTTTTTTAAAAAAAGAAGGAAAAACATAAGCGGGCGGGGCTCCTTCCACCTATGGCCACGGCCCCATTAATGGGGGTAGTGGTGAAAGCCAGTAGGGTTGCCAACACTTAGGCAAGGGTAGATGACTCTCATCGGCTAAAGGCATGTGAAAGAGGGTAGCGACCCTCTCTTAGATTTGGGCTAGGGTTGCGAGCCCTCGCCTAGCAACTCTAGACATTTATTGATGCCCGGAGTGAGGTTCGGAGGCATTGGGTGAGGGGTGATGACCCTCTCCCGGTTTGGGAGAGGGTCATCGCCCTCTCTCATTTCGACGAGGGTTTGCTAGACCTTGCCTCTGGCCGGCGAAGGTCGTTAGCCTTCGTCCAGGCACTGGCGACCCCACCAACCATCGCCACCACCCAACCAGCAATGGGGCGGTAGCCGCACCCTCTCGGCTGTGTTTTCTCTTTCTTTTTTCTTTTTGAAAGAAAGAATGGAAAAAAAAGAAAAGAAAGAAAGATAAAAGAACAAAATTTAAAAATTTAAAAGACAAAATTACCCTTCATATTCAGTGAGTTGAGGTCATTCTTTGAGACTAATATGAGCACTAGGCCTATTTGAAACAAAATCAACTTTACGCCTTTATTTGAGAGAATGAGCGTATTTCAGGTTCTTATTTGAAATAAAATTCACTTTAGGCCATTATTTGAATTTTTTCCTTGAAAATACTTACACATTTTGGTAAGCGCCAATGAAACTTATTTATGTTTAGGACTATCATTGTTTTGCGAATTAATAATTTGGAAAAAATTTTCCTAACTTTAATCATTGTTATTGCTTACAAAAATGAATCAATTAAAAATATTTCTATTACTAACAAGAAGTCATGCCTACACATTTTTGTTGATAATGAGAATATTTTCTATTATCTTATTTCTTAAAAATTTTAAATAAGAAAAATGATTTTTAAATTTTCTGCAAAACAAAAGAGGCCTAATGCGATTGGTTGATGCTTTAAAAACCGATGTAGCTGTTTAAATTACTTTCAGTTCTACCACAAGAATGACATGCGATCAAATTTAAAATCCCTTCTCAAACAATTTATGTGTTAAGAAAGAAGTAATTGGAAGGATGGATGCTCTGGCACCTCCTCTGAGTGGGCCAATGTTAAAGTTAGACAATGAAGAAACTTTTAGAGTCAAGATTATACAATTATTTAATCACTGCTTAAAAGTATATATAGAACGACATTTGGTAAAGTGATTTTGTGAGTGCGAAAATGGTTACATTCCCCCAATTGGAAGATGACACTTGACTACTCATGAAGACTTACACCAACCAATAAAAGCAAAATTATTATAAAAAAAAAGCATAGATTTGCTACTGTTTTTCTGCCCACTATTATCCTGCATAACTACTATTTTAAAAAGTTCTTTTATTTTATTAATTTAAAGACACGGGCACAGAGATTGGACGTAGTATAATAAAGTTTAAAAAATCTTGCAATAGAAGTGCTAATCATAAAAAATCAATAAAGTAACGTCTGAAATTGGAGGCTCTTCACCTAAATATGACAAATGACATTGTAATTGATTGTCAGCCAATAATAAGGCGCGTGCTTGCAAACAGTTGTACTGCTCTTATCTTGAATATATACATGTTTTGGCAGTGTGAAACCAGGAAATTGGACTTCAAGAAGAATCCATCATATTTGCCTTGACAAATAAATTATTTGAAAGACCATCATGACCTTAACTAACGAAAATGACACATACAATTTTTAACGTTTTTTTCGATGCATAATCCAATCTTAAACATCTAAAAGAGCGCAATCAAATGCTAAATGTATTGATTTTGGTGCAATTAAATCCTTTCAACTGTCACTCCATCAATTTTGTTGGCTTGGCACATCAAAAATTCGATTGATGCCTTTCTGATATTTTTGGAAAAAAATATAGTGTTCATGTGGTGCCACATAAAAAATAATGTTAAAAAAAACATAGAAAATTTAAAAAGGAGAAAAGGCCAAAAATATAAGGAGAAAAAAATTCAAGAAGAACAACTCTCAATTCTACCGAGCGGATTTTTTTTTTTTTTTTTTTTTTTGGGGAAGAAAAATTAAAACACTAGAAATGGTGCTGAGATCGGCGGCCATCACACGGTGGAGTTCGTCGGCCGACCATCAGTGTGTGGCTAAACCTGAACTCTCCGTTTTCAATCAAACCTTTGACTCAGAGACTTTGAATCTTTTTTTTTCCCCTTTTGAGGGTCACTCTCTGTTTCCAATCAAGCTTATGGTTTTGCTACAGGATTAATGTTTAGGGCATGAATAAATTTGATTTAGATCTGGAATAGATCAAGCTCTAGGGCTTTATTCGATCATTTCCAAATTCGAACTTTCCAACAGGCAATTCTCCACCTTTGAAAACAAGAATGAACCCGACCATCCTGACCTCTTTTTTTTTTGGTTGAAAAGTTAATATTTCAGTCATATCTCAAGATGATACATGAGATATGCAAATAAAATAAATCCCAAATAGTAAAGTAGTATAACAAAGTACAAATTGCTGCAATAAGCATACTCTCATCGCACAAGAACAGATCTGTCTCAACATTAAAACAGAAAGAATGGCAGCCATTTACCGAATCTTGCATCATCATTAGTGATGAGCACATACCATAATCTTTTTCTCCAATAGCTATGGCTTGCCGAGTGGGCAGTGTACACCTAAATGTAGCATCATCAACACCATCACCGTACAAAAATACCAGTTGAATAGGCTCCCAGATCTATATCTAGATTGGGAGGGTTAGATGAGCACCAAAACGTTTCTAAGGAACTCCCAAATCTAAATCTAGAGAGAAGAGCTCCTAAATCTAGCTTAGGTTATGAGAGCTTACAAAGTTCGTAAAAGTGGTATAAAAGGTTCTAGTGTAGCATGAACTCACCGTATTCCTCTTCGATCTTTTGGAGGACCTAAAGCAACAGATCAATTCCTTAACAATAGAAGCGAAAAATATGCCCAACAAGTGAAGAAGAGTATCGGCAACAAAGAAAGGAAAAAAACCTAGATGAAATCAACAAAATACTCCCATATTAGATCGAGAAAGAAAATCTCAACTCAAGTTGAGAAGATGGAAGTGGCCAAGGTATCAATGGGGCAAGGTTGAGAAATAGTCTCCTGTTCTCGTTCTCTTGCTTCCCATTCATCCAAGCTCAAAAGACCAGCAAGAGCAGAGCTCCTCCTAGTGCTCTGGTCTCAACCCAGCATATTGGACATTCCTCCTTCAACGGTGATGGTGGCGAAATTTCCGTACGCATTTGACGAATGGCCAAAAGGTTGCACAACCACTGCGCATGGCTGCCGGGCGAGTCTCTTGCAAGCCCTTGCATAGATCTCGCTTGCTTGTGCCCACCCTCCCTCCTTCCCTCTCTCTCGTGTGAAGTGTTAGAAAAAATGAAAAATTGAAAAATCCTAAATTTAAGAAAAATAATAAAGAGGGGAGGGGGGAGGCGACGGGATGGTGGCGCATGGTGGTGATAGAGCGGCTTCACCGATGAAGGTTGGTGCTTAAGGCAATGGCCATGTCCTTGTCAGTTGAGGATGGATGAAAAATGGCTAACACGAACCACCCCGTGGTGGACACACTGGTTTGCGCCTTATCCCCTCATTCGGGAGGGAAGGGGTTCAAACCTCTGCGCCCCCATTGGACGACTTAAGTGGAGTGCCGTGAGAGGTGGGCTCCTACGCTAGTGCTCCCCTGGTTTGCGCCGCCGGTTGTTGGCTTACGGTGGTTCCAGGGTCATCAAAAAAAAAAAAAAATGGCTAACACGGATGCGTTTGTTGATGACTTTCTAAACCATTTGAATAGAGGATATCCAATAGGTGTACTCGGGACAAAAAAATCCATATGCTGCACAATTAAATGGCCACAACTTTTTATTTAGGAAATTTTATAGGGCCCATAAGTACCAATTGGGAAAACTCATTTAGTGCTATACCGCAACTTGATTGGATTTCTCATTGGTAGTTGTTTTAGGCCTCAATATCTATTATTTATGTGTGTTTTAAAGCATTTTTCTAGTGTATGTCTATTTTTCCCATTATTGTAGGCTTTTGTTTATTTTACAAACTTTTTAGGGATGAGTGTATTGAAAATCTTATAATATCACAAAAGTATAATTGAGTTTTAAAACTTTAAAAAAGTGTAATAAAGTCTGAAAACTTATCACAAAAATGCAATTAAGTTATTAAGTGCAATTGGGTTCTAAAACTTTCAAAAAGTGAAATTAACGGAAGAACTTAAGTTCTAGTATTTAATTACACATTTTGAAAATTTTGGAACTCAATTGTCTTGCGTGATAAATTTTATGATTTCATTGCACTTTTTGAAAGTTTTTTGAATTCAATTGCTTTTCAACGACAACTTTCAGGATTTTCAATGCATTTATCTCAACTTTTTATTGCCTAGAATTATTTTCAAGTTTTGACACGTCACTAGGGGTTGCAAAGTATTTATTTGTTCCTTCTGTTGTTTTAGATAGAAAAATGAGAGTTTTTTTTCCAAGTTTTCACATGTGAGCAATTATACGCCTGAGCACATGTGTTGCGAATTCACTTGCATTTATTACCCATTTCTACTACGCTAGTGGTGGATGGTTTAAGGAGAGAGAGATGGAGAGGGTGGGAGAGGGAAAGGGAGAGGGAAAGGGAGAGGGAGAGATATGGTTATTAAGGATTATGCAAGGCTTGAGACAAGAGATCTTTGTCATTATGAGTATATTTTTCCCTAAAGGTCTATTTGTTTCAAGGTAAATAATTTGAAAAGTATTTTAAAAAATGAATGTTTATATTTCTTGAAGTAGTAAGTCAATAAAATTGTTTGCATTATCAACAACAATTTCTGTCTAAATATTTTCATGAATAATGAAAATATTTTTTGTTCATTTATTTTTATAAGTGATACATATAATCATTTTTAGAAAAAAATATTTTTTAAATAATATATTTCCCACAAAACAAATGAACCCAAAAAAAAGAGAGCATATAATATCAAAATTTTTGTGTAGAGGATCGTAATAGATTTGCGTGATCCATGATTGATCATGGTGATCTATTTGGTTTGACAAACTTCCTTTTGCCAATTTCAATTTGATTTAATAAACTTATTGTTGAAAATATGTCTCGATTTTGAGATCAAAAAGGAAACTTTCCTAATTTAAGTAGGTTTCCAAGTTGGAGTGTTTTCCTAGTTTCACTAGCTTTCATAGAAGGAATTTGCTGTGGATTTCTATGTTGAAGCTGATTAAATCATGCGGTAAGATTTTTGATTTTTTTTATGAGATTGAAAGATTATTTCGTGAGAAACCATGAGGGATACACATTATGTGATTATCAAGTAAAATTGGAGATTGAGAAACACCGAGAGTATTGAGTGCTTGAGTGTGGTTTGTAATCTCCATTGTGTAGCTTGATTTATTGTAGAATCATGTGTTGCTCCATGGACATAGGTCTCACAAATCAAACCACATAAATTCGATGTCCTGAATATTTTTTTGTTCTGTTTATTTCATTCTTCAATTGCTTATTTATGTAACAATTAGTATCAAAGCCAGGCTTGACTGAACTATAACGAATCAATGACAACATAAGAAGAAAAAGTAAAAATCGACAGATTTGGTGGGAATGATTTTGGTTTCTAAAAGATGCAGATTATGATAACCTCCATCTAAGAAGAAGCCAAAGTAAGTGAAGCAAACAATTTGGGAATTGTTGGATTGACAAGCATCGGAGGTTATTCAACTGACGCTATCATAACGCCATTTTTTACATCTTGAAAGAGAATACTATTATGAGACTAATGAATACCCCATTAAACATGTACGAGAAGCCCTCTACAATCAATAAGGTCTACTTGATGCGATGTCTATTTTATTATAAAATGGGCGAAGGTGCGACAATTGCTGAACATAATCAATGGATTGAAAGTAATTGTTAGCCAATAGAATTCAGTTGAGATCGAATTTGATGATGGGTTAGAATGCTACTATTATTGTTTTTAGTAATTTCTCTCGATCATGAAGATTGATATTTGATGAGGTTCACTTTTTGATTCTATGAGGAGACATTCAAAGAAGAGAATTTGGTAAATTTGTGCATGCTACTTTAGTAGGTGAAAATAGAGGACGGACTAGTACTCGTGCTAGTAGAAGCATAGCAAACTCAAACAAATGTAGTTAGTCTAGGACTAATAGTGTTGTCTATTGAAGTTGTGGGAAAAGGGGGAATACTAGAAGGGAATGCATTAAACTAAAGAATGAGAAGGGTAAAGCAATTAGAGTTGAGCCTATTGATGGTATTGTCGCAATTGCTTATGGTGTCTAAGACGATGATGATTATTTCTTGTTTGTCACTGAGGATTTAATGTTTAACGAATGGATTATAGATTCTAATTATTTGTTTCAAGCTGCGCCATACAAGCACTGGTTTACTACTTTTCAATGTATAGATAGTGGAAGTTGGGAAATGTGTGATGTTGTGGGTGTTGGCGATGTTATAAAGAATGCATGATAGTATCATGAGGATATTATTTAGAATAAGGTATGTTTTAGAATTGAAGAATAACTCGATTTCCTTGAGTGTCCTGAATTGAGTTGAGTGTCTGTATACTTTAGAAGGTAGATTCTGAAACTCATTTGAGGTGTCTTGGCATCAATGAGAGGAATCAAGTGCAATGAATATACAAACTTAAAGCTGAGATAGTGACGTATTTCGTCATTGAGGCATTGAATGCATTTATTCGAGAAGCTAAATTGAGGCATATGTGTTTGGGGCACATTGGGAGAGAGCCTTGAAGGTTTTGAGTGAAAGAAATGCGGTATATGGTTAAGTTGCTAAGGAACTAAATCTATGTAGGTGTTGTGACTTAAGCAAATGATAAATTTTAATTCAATACAACTATTAGAGCAGCTACAAAAATTGCAGAGTTAATTCACTTGAGTGTTTGTAGGTTATTGCGGTTTCTTTCAACGAAGAGTGTTTATTTTATGCTAATAATGTACTCAAGGAAGACATGAGTGTTTGTGCTTGGGCAAGAGCTTGATGCTCTTATCAAGATTAGACAGTTGAAAATTTTGATCGAAAAGGAAGCTAGTAGGATGATTAAGCATGTGTGAACTGACAATAGCATGAAGTTTTGCTCGAAGCTGTTGAATGAATTCTACATGGAAGGAGGCATAGTCAAACAACACACTAATGCCATCAAACCACAACGAGTTGCAGAGATGATGAACACAATATTATTAGAGATGGCTCATAAAATACTCTCTAGTGCTTGTATGGTTAAGAGAATTTCGGTAGATGTGCTTATTGTGGCGAGCTACTTGTTGAATAAATCTCCATTGACTGCAAATGGATGTTGAACTCCTAAAAAAGTGTGGTCATGTAACATTGCTAACTAGTCTTAGAATATATCGATTGCCCATGTTATGTTCAAGTGGGTGATGGTTAGCTCGATGGAAGGGTAAGTAAGTGTATATTCCTAGGCTATGCACAAGGTAAGCGGGTTTATCAGTTGTGATGCCCAAAATTAACTTCATCTATTATCGACAAGAAAGTTACATTTGATAAGTCTAGTATTTCTAGGTATGAGTAATTTTGGCAGTGCTCATACTAATAAGGATGGTGTTTAGCTTGAGGTAGAGTTGTAAATAAAAACTTCTAAGGTAGCAAATGCTAGATGGTAAACAACCCATATATGGCTTATAGTGAGTTGGACTCTATGGAGCTGGTGATCACTATAATTATTGAGTTTGACAAAGGTGCTTGTTTGATCTCTTGACACATTTATATGCAATAATGGTTTTACTTTATATGTGATAGAGGATGTTGTGTTTGCAAATCCTTGTGGAGTAGCTGGAAGTGCGAGTGGAGTTTGTGTATTATTATTGTTCACGGTTGGCAAAATTCAAATTAGACTTGGACTTGGAACATATTTATGGCGATTGAGCTTATAAAGCTATAGGAGAGTAGGAGCAAAGTTTAGATTTCAATGAAATGTTTGTGACTTGGTTTAGATGTTGAGTCAAGGTGGAGATTATTAAAAATATATCTCGAATTTGAACCTAAAAAGGAAACTTCGCTAATTCAAATAAGCCTCTAAGTTGGACTAGATTTCTTGTTTGACTAGGTTTTCTAAAAGAGTTTCTTAGTTTGGATCTAACTCTTTTTTTTATATAAAAAGTAGTCTTCTTTGTGAAGAGAAATTCAAGTGTCAAAGCTGTTAAATTCGAAAGAATCCAAATCTTTTACATCTTAAAGCAATACGAGAGTGTTGACACCAATAGATCTTTTGGAAAGAGTTGAGCATTCTTTTGTGATATGAGATATTATTTCATGTGAAATTATAAAGGCTAAATACTATCTGAGTTATTGAATGTAATTATGGATTGAGAAACACTAAGACTATTTGAGTGCTCGAGTGTGCATGTAGTCTTTGTTGTATTGTTTTGTTTATAGTGAAATCCAGCACTACTCTTCCGATGGACTTGTCAGATCAACCAAACCATGTAAATCTAATATTCTTCTTAATATTTTGTTTTATTGTTCGATCGCTTATTTTCATAGTACTTTTTGTGCACCTCGTTTTATTCATCATCAGATTCACACAATTCTCTCGAAGAAAGAAACCTTATGATGTCTAATTTCTATAACATGCGGTTAAATCGTACTATTGACATCAAGATCTTTTCTAAACCAGATCAAGCTGGCTTTTGAAGATTTTACCAAATGAATACCTGTTAATTGCCGAAAAACTAAAAATGTGTCTTGGTTATCATTTAGTTCCAAAATTTGTTCCAACAAATCCCGTCATCCTTAATGCGTGAATCATTGTAGACGGATCCATGTGACCCTCGATGCAGCAATATAGCGTTCAAAAAGCTTCAAGCATCTAGTTTCGTCAAGAGTTCGTGTGTACGCACGCGCGCGCATGAGAGAGAGAGAGAGAGAGAGAGAGAGAGAGAGAGAGAGAGTGAGTGAGTGAGTGAGTGAGTGAGTGAGTGGATGGTGTTAAGGAAAAAGCCAAGGACAGCATGTAGGAGGTACATATATAGAGTATGAAAATGGCGGTGGTCTACGATGGATGCTGTTCTTCGAGTGGGGCGGATTCGTGGGTCAAAGCCCTGAGGACAGGGTGACTTAGAAATTTTTAAGTTTTGTCTGATTGGATGAATTCGCCGATAAAGACATCAAATAACCCTCAGAGAGAGAGAGAGAGAGAGAGAGAGAGAGAGAGAGCAGATTCCGTTTCAATCTTGGGCTCTTAATTAAGCCGCTGCTACCAGTACTGACACAGAAAATTAAATATATAATATGTATATCTATACTATATATACTGCACTACAAAACTTTATACTATACACCTAATGGCAATAATAATGCATTTCTAAATTTGTCGCTCATTTATATATTCCCTCCCCACTCCCTTCACCTTCTCGCTGATCACCCGACTCTATTCCTCTCCTGCCCCAGAGAGAGGACAGAGCGAGGCAGCGAGAGAGACCATGGAGCTCTCAGAGCAAGGCCTTTTGGAGGAGCTGCTGGCTCCAAGGAGAGAGATGGCCACTTGCTGGACCACTCTCCAGCACAACGATCTCCTCCTTCCTCCCTGCTGGAGCCTCGACTCCTCCGGCGACAACCCGGCTTTCGCCTCCTCGAACCCCTTGCAAATCCTGTCCCTATCCCACCAACCCGCCGGCTTCGACGACGCCCGCTTCGCCGCCGGGACCTATCACCCCTTGGACGTCGTCCACACATACACCGTCCCTTCGGAGCTCGAGTACACCCCGAATTATAACAACAGCAACGACGCCTACTCCTCGATGGTGGAGGACGAGGAGATGTGCGACCTCATCGGCAACGACCATTATGGCCAGTGCGCGGAGGAGAGGATGATGGCGATGAACAGCTGCAAGGTGGAGGCCTCAGAGCAAGCTGCGGACATCAACAATGGCGGGTTCACTGGGAATACCGATGCCGGGTCGTCGTACTGCTTCGAGAAGAGGAGCTCGAGGCCAAAGAAGTTGGAAGGCCAGCCGTCGAAGAACTTGATGGCGGAGCGGCGGAGAAGGAAGCGCTTGAACGACCGGCTCTCCATGCTCAGGTCGATTGTTCCCAAGATAAGCAAGGTTGTGATATGATCTAGCTTGAACTATTTGTTCCTCTTTCTCTCCTTCCTTTTGTCCCTGATTAAATTGGTAAAATTAGATTTTGTCACATCAGATTTGGTTGAGAGAGAGAGAGAGAGAGAGAGAGAGAGAGATTGGTAGTACAGGATCTTTTCGGTCCATCGCTCTAAAGAGAAAGGACGTGTGTAATCAAACTCGATTTTTGACTCCGATGTTGTGCTGAAGTTGAGTACCCAACAGTTTAACGGATTTGTTTCTTCTTTCCGCTGAACCGTGAAGCTTCGAACAACGTTTGATGAAAATGATCTTCAGGTTTAGCCTGTAGAGAGACTGAATTCTAGTTCCCTTTTCTCTTTGGCTGATGCGAGAATATGAATGGACAATGATCTTTTGCAGATGGACAGGACTTCAATCCTAGGAGACACCATAGATTACATGAAAGAGCTCCTAGACAAAATCAACAGGCTTCAAGATGAAGAAGAAATTGAGGTTGGAACAGGCAGTCCCCGCAAATTGATGGGCATCTCCAAAGATCTAAAGCCCAACGAAGTCCTTGTTAGAAATTCACCCAAGGTCTATTTGAACGCACCTCGCCTTTTTCTCAGTGTATTTCGATCTTTGCGCTCATCATGGTCTATGGAATTGAGCAATGAACTGAAACTTTCCTTCTTCTTCTGGTTCTATTGTTTTGCAGTTTGATGTGGAGAGGAAAGACACCGACACCCGGATCGACATCTGCTGCGCCACGAAGCCCGGGTTATTGCTATCGACTGTGCACACGTTAGAATATCTCGGCCTCGAGCTTCAACAGTGTGTCATCAGCTGCTTCAATGATTTCTCGATGCAAGCTTCTTGTTCAGAGGTACATGTGATTAATAATATATGAATCTGTCTAGTGTTATTCTGCTTCAATCAATCTCCATGTGGCTCTGATTTTTGAAGATCGATAATCTCTCACCTTTTCTTTGGACAGGTAAACGAGGGAAGACCACCGCCGAGTCCAGAAGATATAAAACAAGCGCTGTTCAAAAATGCTGGATATGGAGGAAGATGTCTTTAAATAGAGAGGTTGCGAAGAAAAAGAAAAGAAAGAAACTGCAAGTGAGGACTTGGTTTTCCTCTCTTTTCTTACTTAGTGTTGGATTGGGTTGGATTAAATTAGAGGATCAATTCTTGTTCAGTTCCATTCTCAGTGGATTAATTATGTGTTAGCTACTCCAACTTGGGGTTAGAAATTGATTCCTTTTATTTTGCAATAAGGTTCAATTTGTTATTGTCCCCAACTTGAAGGAAGAAAAAAAAATGCATAAATAAGCTGCGGAGAACAATCTTGTCTGGATTTATTTGATGAATTAAGAATATGTTTGGAATATATTTTGCAGGTTGTGAGGAATTTAAGCAGTAAGTTCCTCTGTTCACACACTAAAACAATTCCTTCCCTCTTGATGTCACAATCCCAACATCAGTCCCACACGCTCCCAATAATTGCAACTTAGGATTGCAGTCAATGTCGTGTTTTCTTTATCGTCCATAAATGTTCGACCAATACTTGTTTAATGCCCAAAAGATGCATGGGCTCTCTTTCCTGCACCAGAATGGTTGCGACTTGCAATCAACCAGTCATCATTAATCATTTGAGATAGTATTCAGTACGTATACATATGTACATGCCCAATATCTATGAGTGGTACTGTCTTTCGATTGGTTCGCGTAAGTCTGGATCGACTCGTTAGGTTTTTGGCTCAAAAGACTCTTGAGTTCTGTGTAGACTTAGAAAATTATAATGGTCGATCGACATAAGTACGGAAAAGTTGATTTAATAAGATCAAAACGATGGGACGCTTGAAAGGGTGAAAAGGACTGGATTCCAGTTTTCCGGACTTGGTCCAACCTGGCTACGATTCTTTCTATGGGCCGATTTCTCTTCCTAAGCTCTCTCCTTTCTTTGAGCTCCACCCATACCCGAATAGTTAACCTGCTTAAAAGCAACTTGATGAGAGATGATGCTAGTGAATCAGGTGCAACTTTAGGCTGAAGCAAGAAGATCATCCTAACGACACGAAATTGCCAGTTTCAGACATTGTGTTAATGTGATCCTTTAGAGGGTGAAACATCCCGGGCTTCGCCTTTACCGTAACAGGTCGTAGTTCTCCGAAAAGTTCAGAAGCTATATCTTGCAGCCAAGAAAATTATTTTTTTCCTTGCAGCGACGAAGTCCTCCAGATCAGCAACCGGAGATGAAGTTCTGCGAGTGCAAAGCCAAAATCATGTCCTAAGTATATTAACTAAGACGAGTGAGTGATTGGTCAAATATCATTTGTTTAACGTGTCTATTAAGCACAGTAACTAAACCCAGTACTTGTTTGGACATTTTCTTCTGCTAATCAATGTCACATTTTCATCGCGCACAATTTCTGCAGAGGACAATAATTTCATTCACTTGTCCTGTACGCACGAATTGTGATGAAACAAAGTCACCATTCAAGCGCCAGCAGACGCGAGAAAATGTGGCATTCGCATGTGAAGACCACCCATGATTTGTTTAACGTATAAGGAACTTCTTGTCCTTTTCTAATTCAAAAGTAAACATTAAAAGCATATTGATTACAGTACATTTAGTCGTTAGAAATATGTACTAAACCTAAATTACAGGCATTAAAAAGGACGCTCAAATCAATCTGTGGAGTTTGTTCGCTTCAAGGAGTCCCCACACCTGACAACAAATTGGTAGAGTTAAACTAATGGGCGTGATCACTATCGAAACATGTAACTGATGCGCAGCGTACTTTATGGATGTCATGAGTCTTTTCATGCAGTTGATGTGCTGTAAACAAAAGATTGCAATAGAAACACACTATATAAACATGGGGATCAAGTCAAGAATGTCTGCGGCAATTAAAATTAGGAAAAGAGATCAACAAAAGCACCAATTGACCACATTTAATCGGAACCCGAGCAACCTATATGTTAAACTGATCAAGGTTCTTTCTCATGCACTGCCCTGTTTTCAACCCTGATTTTTTAATGGAGTTGCTAGATCTATCCAACTTGAGCTAGGAAGTCTGGAGAGTGCATTCTTATGGCCCGAGGACGACTTTTTCAGGGCATTTCTGAAGAGATTCCAATATAATTTCCGTAACCTATAGCTCATTGAAGTTACAGTAGTGAACCTCTCAGTATATCAGTTCGCGTTAGTCTCATGACTACCGTGATACATCAATGTTTGTGCTGGTAAGGTGCATCACAGAGCGATTATGCTTTCATCACCAAATTACGAGACGGCAAACTAATTACTTCAACGGGCTGCAAGAAATTAGGCCAATTTCTAGGAAACCGATCCTCATCATTGAATATCCTAAACGCATGCCAGTCTTTGGACAACATCTTCATGTCTTGAGTTGCAATCTCAGGGGCACGGTTTTAGGAACTTTCAACGGAGGACTCGATGAACTAAAGCCGCCAGATGAGTACTCAGCATGACTACATCGAAATAATCAAGAGACGGTTGACGAAAATGTAATATATGAATCGAGCAGCTGGCTTTTCAAATTTTCCAGGGCTCGAACAACAGGAGAACCTGCTCGTCAAATGCATTACCCTTCACGCTCCTCAGCCCAATAAAACTCCTCGAACCAACCTTGGATCTGTCTACTGATGCATGTTGCTAAGGTGACCAGTTATTTCAAAGCTACCATCAGAAGATGATTCCTGCAGAATTTGGCCTTCAGTGTCTTGAATTGGAGATCAAGAACAACACTCGGAATTTGAACAACCTGGCCGGATCCAGCAGGTCCAGACTCTGTCCTCCCTTTTGCGATGACAGCAACTCTTGCTTGCAAATAAGTATATGAATCATGGATCTGAGTCATCAAACCAAAGGCCACCGTCGCTAATCTTGAAACTAGAGGTCTAAGGACGTCTCTGATTGTAGTATTTTTTTCTCCTGGCGAACAAGTGAGCTGTAAGAAGTACATATATATATATACATACCAATCAAATATTTACAAATCACAGCTACATGTAAATTTTGCGATTTGCAAATAAAATGTTCATTTGTATTTATGCCAAAAAAACTCAAAATTATTTTAAAACATAGAAATATGGGTCAGTAAATTAGCATATAGTAATTTTATTCTTTTAATTTCAAAATAATATATTAAGTTTTTGAGAAGAAGTCGATTTAGTAACTTTTTACTTAAAATGAGCCATATAACAAACGGTAATTAGCAACTTTAGGAGTGATTTGGCCTGTGGACATGTCTAGGAAATTGGATAGGATAAGACCGAGATAGTCCAGTAGGAAATGAATGCCAATTCGCATTTACATAAGTACTAACCTGCCTGGCCATTTCCTCCATATGTTAATGTTTTCCCCTAAGAAGCCCCCCAAAGAAGACTGACCAATGCAGGTCAAACTCGAGATTACGGATATAAAAAGACACGTAATTCTCGTATTATTGATCAGAAAATTTACAGGGTAGAAAGAAACACAAACTAAGTTTATGGGCGATCAGAGCTTGAAGCTGACACTGACAGCACAAGATCAATAGGGAATTCACCGTAGTGAGCCTTTTTATAGTCATGAGTTTTTAGGATCTTACTTTCATATTCTAAGACTCGTTCCTCAAGTTCTAGATGTTTTCTATTAATTTTTAATGCATCCTTATAGTCATGAGCATCTAGGATCTCAATTTCACGCATGAAGACTTTTTTTTTAAAGAAGAAAAATGTTCTGGACATGTTTTCCAGGTTGTGGACATGTTTTTGCATTCTTGGACCCGTTCCCAATGTTTTGGACTTGGCCGGTATCAAATTCTGAGAACGAGTTTGGTATTCATGTCAATCGTTTTGCCACCTACGCCAATAACCTTTTGCCAAGTTCCTAAGCACGATCTCCATCACTCCTAAATTTTAGATGTAAAATTTGATAGATAATCATTCCTGAACTTTTCTCAAATTTTTAACCGGTTAAAGGTCATGCCAATTGTTTCTGCCACATGTATGTCGGCCACCTATACCACGCCTATACCAACCTTTTCTACTACGTGCCTTGTGTCACGTGTATGTCAACCGCCTCTTTTACCAATCCTCTTTATCCTCTTCAATAGCAACCATCCATGCAAAAATGTGTTACCAAAAAATAACCTAACTCTTTTAAATCGACATATAGTGGATATAGTTGGTTAAGTGAGTTTGGTTGATTGTAATTGACCTAGTTATTGATAATTGTATGGATAGTTATTGACCAGTCTATTGACCATCATAATATACAGGTTTCCATAATTATGTAATATGGCTATTGATAAGCAACATAATGCAGTTGATCGAGGAAGATTGGTCAATAAGAATGCTTCAATGGATTAAAGGATAGACAATTATATGGCATAAATATCAACATTTATGAAGAAGAATAGTCGACAGATATGCGGAGTCAACATCGGCAAGTAGCTAAAGGGTGTTCAACGAAGTTTGTCTGGAGAACAAGCAAAAACTTGGCCACTCAAAAATTTAGCAAGGGTTGGAGGCAAGGGAAGGACATGAGGACAAAGATATCGGTTAAAGGCAAGGATACTGATGGTGGTTCAGTAACCTAATGGACTTGAAGGTTGCAACTGGTTATGGATGAGATCGGCGTGCAAATAAAGGGGATGGAATTTCAAGAGTGCAGTTACAACTGTATTTGAATAATAACAGCTAGTGAATGGATTTGATCAATGGTTTATGTATATGTCATCGTGTAATTGTGTTGGAGATCCATCATTAGAAAAACACATTCCAAATGTGCTTTTATTAATTTTGCCTTTCCAGTTTCCATCAGTTACAATTTTTCATCTTTGTATTTTTTGTTCATTTTCTTTGCAATGCCAATCGAACTCCTATTCGAAATGACCATTGAACCTAATTAAAAATCAACCTTTTGGTAAAAGATGTTTTGCTACTTGGGTCAATACCTATCCCAAGTGAAACATCATGTCAACTTTTCGTACCAACAATGGCTAATGCAAATCTTACACATGTCAGTTCTTCTGTTGGCCAAACCCATGCCAATCACAACTCGGTTGGTGTCATTTTCATGACATCTTATAATCATAAAGTCAATAGCTAGCTTAATATGGTTGATCCCTCACAAATGTTGAGAAAAAGCACCGCCTCTCTCTCTCTGGAGTTCTCCAGATCTCTCTCTCTTTACTTGTCCATATTTCTCTCTCTCTCTCTCTCTCTCTCTCTAGATAATTCCTTAGCCGCAATTGTTGGCAAATGATCAGCAACTTGTAATAAAATAATAATAGGAGGAGTGTGGAAGGCGGTTCATTGACCGACCTTACACCATATAAATAGGAGCTCTTGCCCCTTGAGTGTGTATGTGTGAAAAGTGGTGTGGAGTGCGTGCGTGAGGCGTGTGCAGGGTAAGTGTAGAGAGATAAAGAGTGAGTGAGTGTGTGTGCAGGGGTCTTGAGAGTGTGTTGTAGAGTGTGCTATGTATGCTTGTGAGTGTGAGATGAATTGTGTAGAGTTGTCCGAGTATTGTATATGGTGTGAGAAAATATTGTAATAGTGAAAGTCATATTTTGTGAGTTATATTTATACTACGTTTCCGCAAAATTCAACAACAAAGCCTGACTTCTCTCTTAAAATGACCAATAATTTGACCATATTTTAGGTGTGAAAAGTTATGGCATCAATTAAAAGTAAATTTAATTAAATATAAATATGGGTACAATCTACACTTGTAACCCACCACCTAGAATACGAGTCAAAGAAAACCATGGCCTTTGTTTTTAGAAAACAAATGCTTGGACTAATGTAAAGAATAGAGCTTAGGGGAGAGCGAGATTATTTTTGCCAGTGGGATTAAACTATTATGGCTTCTATAAATAGTGCACGGTGAATTTTTTTTTTTTTTTTTTTTTGTGTGTACTTAGTTGATCCCGTAACTACTTTGTCGTTTGTCAATATGAATTGATCCATAAGAAAATACCTGGGAATAACTTTGCCATATATTAATGTCGAGTTTATAAATGTAAAGATTGAGTTATTTCCATCACATATGAATGGTAAATGTCGTGTTTTGGATTGGTTATGGGCTGCCTATAATGGACTGAGCCGTGCCGGTCATTAAGGCGCAAGATGACAACCATTCTGCTCCGAAATAGTTTGGAACGAAATGATTTTTCTATTTCTATTTCTGAAGAGTTTCTAAGAAAAATAACCGTTTGATAACGACACAAAATTTCTACTCTAAAAATAAAATTCGTTTGATAACAACACAAAATTTATTCCTTCTGGACGGCGGTGGCGACGACCGACGACCTTTAATATAAAAAATAAAAATAAAAATGATTTAGTAACAAAAAAAAAAAATGAATAAAATAAAATAAAATAAAATAAATCATAAAAAATTAAAATAAAAATATCATTTTATTTTAAAATTAAAATATAAAAATAAATTTATTTTATTTATTCTATTTTATTTTATTTTATGAATAAATTTATTTTAAAATGAATAAAAATAAAAAATAAAAATAATTTTATTTGGCAAAACACTCGAGGCAAATAAAAATAATTTATTTTTATTTATCATAAATAAATTATTTTAAATAAATATAATAAATTTATTTTATTTATTCTATTTTATTTTATTTTATGAATAAATTTATTTTAAAATGAATAAAAATAAAAATAAAATTTATTTGGCAAAACACTCGAGGCAAATAAAAATTTATTATTTTTATCATAAATAAATTATTTTAAATAAATTAAATTAATTAATTTTATTTATTCTATTTTATTTTATTTTACAAATAAATTTATTTTAAAATGAATAAAAATAAAAAAATAAAAATAATTTTATTTGGCAAAACACTCAAGGCAAATAAAAAATAATTTTACTTTTAATAAAAATATTTATTTATTTATCATAAATAAATTTAATAAATTTATTTTTAGTAAACTAAAAATAAAATGATAAATAAAAATAATTTATTTATTTTAATAAATTTATTTTATTTTTAAATGAATATATTTATTTTTATTTTGGGCAGAGAAGAGGCGTACGAGGGAGAAAAGAGTGAAATTAGGGTTGGGAGAAATCGAAATTGATTTACGAGAAATCAAGTAGAAAATTTCTACTTCGATTTCTCCATTTTCTATTTCGGAATAAATCTATTCCGTAAATGTAAAAATTTGATAAGCGTTATCAAACAAGTTTCATTCCGAAATTGGTCTAAAGAAAAATCATTTCCTGAACAGTAAATAATTTTTATCATGCACCCCCTAACTTGACAATGTCTCCTCTGACGTTTTTGACACTAACAACTCGTGCGAATTTGAAAAGCAAATCTAATGTCACTTGATGTTTGCACCAAGTGCCATGAAACTACTAGCAGACATACCAATGCTTGAGATTATTCGCCATTGCTAGACCTTTATTCACAAACAAGAAAATTTTCAACTTTATAGAAAATTTTCAACTTTATAGATTGGTTTACTGGTTAAGGAACGGACTTGTTTGTATGTGAATTAGACATCTGACGCAAATTCATTTTTTGACATGAAAAGTGCAAACTGTTTCATATTTGATTTACCCATTTAAATTTTGACTCACATCTTACCGAATTGTCCGTGGTATGGAATAATTGAGGAGTGTGATTTACCCAACTACAGAAGAGAAAAGTTTCAAAAACCATTACAGGAGACTTCATGTTTTCTTCTTTTGCTTGGGAGGGCTGGGCTTAGGACTGAATAGTGCTTATTTTGGAGAACAAGAGATGGCCCTTTTCTGAGCTTGTAAGAAGTTTGTTCAAGTCTTTGTGTATTTTTCGAGCTACGCTAGAGTAGTCACAAGAAGTCATGTCCGCCGTACATATATTTCAAAATTTTGATCTGATGGCATATTTCTCAACTTGACACACGCAATTAAATCATTTAATGAAGGCCGCTCCTAGCTTTATCCTTCGATTGCTCGACTCAGAATGTACGTATGCAGAATCAAGTCTCCACGAGTTACTAGCCTTAGAAAGGACAACCCCCTCATTGATTTTTTTTTCTCTAGAGGCTAAGCTTGTGGACAACAAAAGAAACAGCAGTTTGGTTTGGTTGGTTTTCCAGTATGTAGAGTTTACCTTATTTGGGCCTATTTGTTGCACATTACATTGTCCAATCTAGTTCACTTCCTAGGAAAGGTGGCATTTATGGGCCTTGACCTTGACCGGCCATTTACTTCTTGGGTGCCTGCTTGAAGGTTTTCTCCTATTGGACAAAATTTCCACCGCTGAAAAGGCAGAACAATGCTAATTTGTCGTTCATCTCGACTCTATGCATCACATGCAAAGAAACCAATATAAACAATGCAAATAAATTGTAAAAAGACGACACGCTTTTAAAGGAACCACGATCGAAGATGGTGGACTTTATCTTTTGTCAAAACTTGAAGACGGGGGGCTTCAATGTAAACCACTCCTTGTCATTAAGGTTTTCCCTTGAAGGCTTGAGAGTAAATTTACTCGACTAAAATGTTTAGAACTCAATTGATTTCCATATAATAGGTTTAGAATTGATTGTGCAATTTTTATTTTTTTTACTAAACAAGAAATCCATCGGGTCATTCAAGGCACAAAATCCTCTTCCTTGCTTTGATGAAAAATGGTTGTAATTTATTATATCCGCTGGTCCTATATTGGAAGAGCGTCTCATTTCTGCCACGCAATTTTCCCTTAGTACTGGTAACTTGATTATATCCGATTTCAAGGAAAAAAAGTGCCTTGCTCTATATTGAAAATTGGAACTTGTACTTTCACTAAGAAAACAAACTACGTGTGGTTTCTCAAAAAAGCAACGAAACTAATTTTAATTAATTTGTGCGCCATTGACTTATATTACGTTATTTTATAAAGGTTGGACATCCACCATTTTCACATTAATTCACATTTTGAGTATCAATAGCTCTTCATCTCATTTTGGATGGTCAATTGTGTTGGCGTGTATTAAATATTGCCGAAGTCATATTGCAATCCAGTGCAAAGCGTCAGACATAAACATATTATTTTATGACATATGAAAAAGATTGCATAATTTTTTGTCGCACCCAAGTATAAAATGTCGTAGAATACGGATTTTTAACTTTATGACATCATAAAAGTTTACTACGTCTAATCATAATAAAGTTGAATTAAGGGTTTAATAAACACGTGCATATTCTTCGTGGGCAACTTGTTGATTTGTTGAAGTTTTGGTTCTTTTTATCTTTTATCATATGGAAAGCGATTTAGGAATGGACTTTCGTATCATATGTGCCTGCTTATAAAAAAAGGCCCACCACTTATGTAAAAAGGTCCAAGGGTCATTTCGTGCTCCTTTTGATTACATTCCTCGGGTATATATAAGATCAGATCCATACAAATTTTAAAAAAGATTACTAATATTTAACTTTTCGAGGAATCTTTTGTTAGTGGTTGTGAATGATTGGACACTTATCTCTTTCCCTCTAACTCCTTTCATATAGAAGCTCGACTGTACCAATCTAGCTCCTCACACGCCGAAAGAGACATTCTCCTAAAAGATGCCTTGAAATTGCACGGTTAGGGCAGCGAGCCAACACTTTAGACTCATTTGATTGGTCAATGTAAAAACATCTTATTATAATATTTTACAATGTTAGAATGTTTATTTGTAACCAGGCGCAAATGTGATCCTTTCATGTCTTTTATGATATTTTGCAAAGACATTCGGTGTTTTTATCATAAGCAAGTGCACACCGTTATGACATGTAATTTTCTTATCATCTATGATGTCATGACATTTATAGTATATGAAAACCAATGAAATTTAGATTGTGTGGGGCTACTTTGATTTTCAACTTATACCAAAAATGTCATAAAGAAAAAAAATAAAAGATTATATAGTACAATAAAATCCTGTTCTATCATTTCAAAAACTCTTCTAGTCACCCATTTATCGAAAAAAGTTTCATGTAGCTGATTTTCAACCTATACTATATCACATAGCAAAAATAAAAGACTAATAATACAATAAAAATCTAGTTCTATAATTTCCAAAACTCTTTGCATTGCCATTTTTGAAAAGGTTCCACATTGTCACAATCTCACCATTCTTCATTGAAATAGCATACCATCCTACTAGCCAAGTTCTTAGATTATGGTGGAATGATGAACATTTATTTCATGGGTCCACGTTTTACTCACTCTTAATCTCGTTCTATAATTTCCAAAACAGTTGCAGCCACTCAATTTTTTGAAAAAGTTCCAGTCACAATCTCATCATACTTTATTGAAAATGAGTAGTACCGTCCTCCTAGCAAGGTTCTCAGAATATGGTGGAACAATGAACGTTTATTTCGTGGATCCTTTATTTGCTCGCTTACTCGTCTTATTCACTATTAATCTCATTATATAATTTCCAAAACTCTTATGGTCGCTAAATTCCTTGAAAAAGTTCCAGGTAGTCATAGTCCCACCATTCTTGGTTGAAAATAGCAGTACCATCCTACTAGCAAGGCTCTTAGATTACGGAGGAAACGATGAACGTTCTATATACAAATTCAAAATGCAGTGTCAAAAGGGAAATCAGGAAAAAGAAAATACAAAAATCGAAAAACCAAATAGAAAAAAGGAAAAAGGAGGGGTCGTGTCTATCAGACAGCTGCCTGACTATCCTAGGTAAACTAGAACCTGAGAACGATCCTTTACAGCCACCAGCCGATCCGCACGACTTACCGTCAATCACGCTCTAATCATCACGCGGTCTTGATTCATCCACCAGACCAGGCGATGGTTCCTGTCTCCTTCGGTCTCGACGGCGAGGAGGCACGAGCTTACAAGAACCCTTCACCTTGTCAGCGAAAGAGCGATGTGGAATTTACTCTCTTCCACCGAATGAGCCCATGGGCCTTGGTTTGTCCGGCACGAGCTCAGTTCTTTGACCCGCTTGTTCTTTTGCAGACGACCTTTTCTTTGTTTTGTGAGGCGAATGAAGAAAAACTTCGATGCAGTAATGAGGGTGCTTGGTCTCTTCTGCAACCTTTCGGGGGCAGAAGATCTACAAGGAGAAATCAAAGTCATATTCCTCGGCCAGTGTGGTTGCGGAGATCAGAGAAGAGACTGAGAGGAATTGAAATTAGAAGAAACGATTGATCTTGGAAAAATATCTCGATTTCCCATTTCTCAAAAGTGACTAATGGATTGGGTTGTCGGAGTTCCCCTTCCTCACTATTGGGTCTCTCAAGGACTTGCTTGGAATACCTTCACGTCTAGTTCTCGAATAAGATTTGGAATTCGTGCCGTCTCATTTGAGATTAAGTCATCAAGGTCCTAGTATAGTGTTCAAGAGAAGAAAGAGTTGCATAAAATTTTTAAGATTTGATGGTGTATTTAAAAATTGTACTCCATTTATTGATATTGATATGATTTTATATACATATTTTGATCTAAATTCAGATCAAAAATTTATTTTTGTCCAAAAATGTAAAGATATGCTTAACGAAATATGCTCGCACCAAAGGCTGGCCTTATAACTACTTTAATAATAATACACAAAAAAGGTACTAATATTCATCATATAGGATTATTTATATCTATAAAAAAAATTTAAAAAAATTTGATTATTTATACACTTCAATAATTTCGTTAGACCTAAATATCTTTGTTAAATAGGACTCTAAAAAGGACAATGCATTGCTTTAGAGTAAAGTCAAGCGTTTTATTCACTGATAAATATACCAAAAAAGAAAATAACAACAAAAATTATAATAATAACGATTATTATTATTATTATTATTATTATTATTATTATTATTATTATTATTATTATTATTATTATTATTATTATTATTATGTAACAAGTAATAAATGACATACTATTGCAAATTGAGAGCTGCTTAATAATTTGAATTTAAAATATTTTTATTAATTGAATTATTCTTGTCATTATTACTTTAAGAATTTACACCTCAAACAAAGAATTCTCTGTCGTCTTTAGCAGATCTACTCGATTGCATTATCGACACAAGAAATCTTTCGAAGCGATTAAGTTTTACGGATTTATATAAAACAACGAACCGTGTTAATGTGCCAATTTCCTGTATTTGCCCCAATGAATTTCGTAATCAAACTTTTAATCTAATAAGCATTTTTATATATTTAAGTATTGACTTCATATGTTCTTGCTAGTGCTCTCTTGGCCACCGATGTATTATTATGTATTCGTCACATTTCTATTGCCGTCTTTTCTTGAAATATAATTAATCTAATAAGCATTTTACATAGGTCGTATTTTTCTTCAAAGTTAATTATAGAAACTCCCTTCAATTATATATCTAATTGGTGGGTTACAAGTATAGACACCATCCACGTTAATAAATAGTCAGTGCCCTATTTTTTATCCAACTCAACAATGGTGCTCTTTTTGGAGAAATCGAAAAGAGAGGTAAAAGAACTAGGGTGTGACTAGGGTGAGAATAGAATATTTCTATTTTGGGAAAAAATTTCATTTCAAAAGTAGTTCTTTTCTATTTTTACTCTCCGGAGCAATTTCTAAGTAAAACAATGTGTTTAGTAACTTTATAAAATGCCTACTTTTGGAATAGAAAAAGAATAGAAATACGTTTAGGGCGCGTTTAGTATTGATTTTGTTCCGAAGAATAATTTTTTAACAGAAATAGTTTTTTTATTCTGGTCTAGGGAATAATTTTGAGTATAATAACGCATTTGGTAACTGCAAAATTTTTTTACTCCGGGAACAGAAATGCGTTTGGTAAACTTGTATAATTATTTTGTTTCTTTTAATTTTTTTCCTTTTTTATTTTTATTTTTTCTTTCTTTCTTTTGGCCGATCGCCGCCTTGGCCATGGCCCAAGAACCGACCAACAAGGGTTGGCGGCCTCACCTAGCCACGGTGAGGCTCACCTTGGCTGGGTGAGCTCGTCAGGGGGCTGGTGGCACTTTGGCAAGGTCGCAGGCCCTTGACGGCCAGTTGCCGGCCATGGCCAAGGCCGGTGACCCGGCAAAGAAAAAATAAGAAGAAAAATGAGAAAAAAAAAAGTAATGTTTCATGGAAGTGTTTCTAAGAATAAAAAACAAGTTTTTTTCTATTTTTTATTTCGTTCCAAATTTGTTCCCGAGATTAAAATAATAGATTTTTTGTTCCCGGGAACAAAAGTGTAAACAAATGCGTTTTTGTTCTTTTTTTTGTTCCTCAGAACAAAAGAATAGACATTTTTGTTCCGGGAAATAAAAACAATTTTAAATAGATAGAGCCTTAGTATGATCCATAAAAGGAATAGGAACGTGTTTGACCACTGTCGACGACCACCGCCTGCTGGCCGACCACTGCCACCCACCTCAACCCGTAGCAATGGTAGTTAACGGCGGGTGGTGGTGGGTGAAAATGGGCGGCTAGTAGCAATGGGCGACTAATGGTTAGTGGATGGCTGATCGACGATTGGCGGTTGCTAGCCGAGGACAGTAATGGCGAGCAATGGCAGGCAACAGTCAATCGACGAGGGTGAGGAGCGGCAAGGAAGAAGAAGAAAAAGAAAAGAGAAAATAAAAAAAATAACTTATTTCTAGAAATTGCTCCCAGGAACAAGAAACTACTTTTTTTCTACTTCTTATTTCTATTTCAAATCTATTCCCCAGCTACTTTTCTATTCCGAAGAATAAAAAATTAGTTAATGTTACCAAACAGATTTATGTTCTTTTTTTATTCTGAGGAGTAAAAGAACAAAAGAATAAAGAAATAGAAACGTTCCCATATAGCCCCTAGTTGCTTCCAAGGCCATACAGTAGAATCTCCCAGTTGCTTGCAAGGCCATACGATAGAATCTTGATGTCAAGAGGAGACAAAGAAGATAGACCTAAAAAATATGAACAAAAAGGGCCCTAGACAATCAGAACATGTTGGGGCAAAATTTTGATCAGAGATGGCCCTTTTCTGAGCTAGTAAGAAGTTTGTTCAAGCCTTTGTGTATTTCACGTACATATATTTCAAAATTTTGATCTGATGGCATATTTCTCAACTGAACACACGCAATTAAATCATTTAATGAAGGCCGCTCCTCGCTTTCTCCTTCTATTGCTCAACTCAGAATGTACGTATGCGGAATCAAGTTTCCACGAGTAGCCTTAGAAAGGATAACCCCCTCATTGATTTTTTTTTTCTCTAGAGGCTAAGCTTGTGGACAACAAAAGAAACAGCAGTTTGGTTTGGCTGGTTTTCTAGTATGTAGAGTTTACCTTATTTGGGCCTATTCGTTGCACATTACATTGTCCAATCTAGTTCACTTCCTAGGAAAGGTGGCATTTATGGGCCTTGACCTTGACCGGCATTTCCTTCTTGGGTGCCTGCTTGAAGGTTTTCTCCTATTGGACAAAATTTCCACCGCTGAAAAGGCAGAACAATGTTAATTTGTCGTTCATCTCGACTCTACGTATCACATGCAAATAAACCAATATGAACAATTCAAATAAATTATAAAAAGACTACACTCCTTGTCATTAAGGTTTTCGCTCGAAGGCTTGGGAATAAATTTATTCGACTAAAAGATTTAGAATTCAATTGATTTCCATATAATAGGTTTAGAACTTATTGTGTTTTTTTTATTCTTTTTCTACTAAACAAGAAATCTGTCAGGTCATTCAAGGCACAAAATTATCTCACTTGCTTTGATGATAAATGGTTATAATTTATTATATCCGCTGGTCCTATATTGGAAGAGCGTCTCATTTCTACCACGCAATTTTCCCTTAGTACTGGTAACTTGATTATATCCGATTCCAAGGAAAAAAAGTACCTTGCTCTATATTGAAAATTGGAACTCGTACTTTCACTAAGAAAACAAACTACGCGTGGTTTCTCAAAAAAGCAACGAAACTAATTTTAATTAATTCGTGCGCCACTGACTTATATTACGTTATTTTATAAAGGTTGGGCGTCCACCATTTTCACATTACTTCACATTTGAGTATTGATGGCTCATAATCTCATTTTAAATGGTCAATTGTGTTGGCACGTATTAAATCTTGCCGAAGTTATATTGTAATCTAGTGCAAAACATCAAATATAAACATATTAGTTTATGACATATTAAAAAGATTGTAAAATGTTTTGTCATAACCAAGTATAAAATGTTGTAGAATACGAACTTTTAACTTTATGACATTGTAAAAGTTTACTACGTCTAATCATATTAAAGTTGAATTAAAGGTTTAATAAACGAGTGCGTATTCTTCATGGGCAACTTGTTTTTTTTTTTTTTTGGTTTGAATGGGCAACTTGTTGATTTGTTGAAGTTTCGGTTCTTTTTATCTTTTATTAGATGCAACGTGATTTAGAAAATGACTTTCATATTAGATGTGCTTGCTTACCAAGAAAGGCCCACTACTTATGTAAAAAGGAAGGGTAATTCCATTCCCCTTTTGATTATATTTCTCGTGTATGCATAAGATTAAAACCATACAAATTTTAGAAAAGATTACTATTACTTAACTTTTCGAGGAATCTTTCATTAGTCATTGTGAATGATTGGACACTTACCTCTTTCCCTGTAACTCCTTCCATATAGAAGCTCGACTCTACCGATCTAGCTCCTCACACGCCGAAAGAGGCATTCTCCTAAAAGATGCCTTGAAATTGCACGGTTAGGGCAGCGAGCCAACACTTTAGACTCATTTGATTGGTCAATGTAAAAACATCTTAATATAATATTTTACAATGTCATAATGTTTATTTGTAACCAGGCGCAAATGTGATTCTTTCATGTCTTATATGATATTTTACAAAGACATTCGGCGTTTTTATCGTAAGCAAGTTTACAACGTTATGACATGTAATTTTCTTATCATCTATGATGTCATGACATTTATAGTATATGAAAACCAATGAAATTTAGATTGTGTGGGGCCAACTCTAATTTTCAACTTATACGAAAAATGTCATAAAGAGAAAAAAATAAAGAATTATATAGTACGATAAAATCTTGTTCTATTATTTCTGAAACTCTTCCAATCACCCATTTATCGAAAAAAGTTTCATGTATCTGATTTTCAACCTATGCTAAAAATATCATAAAGCAAAAATAAAAGACTAATAATGCAATAAAAATCTAGTTCTATAATTTCCAAAACTCTTTGGATTGCCCATTTTTGAAAAAGTTCCACGTTGTCACAATCTCACCATTCTTCATTGAAAATAGTAATAACATCCTACTAGCCAGATTCTTAGATTATGGTGGAATGATGAACATTTATTTCGTGGGTACTAGTCTTACTCTCTCTTAATCTCATTTATAATTTCCAAAACAGTTGCAGCCACTCAATTTTTTAAAAAAAAGTTCCAGTCACAATCTTATCATACTTTATTGAAAATAAGTAGTACCATCCTCCTAGCAAGGTTCTTAGAGTATGGTGGAACAATGAACGTTTACTTCGTGGATCCTTGATTTACTCGCTTACTCATCTTATTCACTCTTAATCTCATTATATAATTTCCAAAACTCTTATGGTCGCTAAATTCCTTGAAAAAGTTCCAGGTAGTCACAGTCCCACCATTCTTGGTTGAAAATAGCAGTACCATCCTACTAGCAAGGCTCTTAGATTGCGGAGGAAATGATGAACGTTCAATATACAAATTCAAAATGCAGTGTCAAAAGGGAAATCAGGAAAAAAGAAAATACAAAAATAGAAAAACCAAATAGAAAAAAGGGTTAACACCTTGAAAAACCCCAAACTAGTACACCATTGACAAATTTACCCCAAACTATTTTTTTGACCACAAAAAACCCCAAACTAGTATACTTTTAACAAATTTACCCGAAACTAGTACACTTGTGACAAATTTACCCTATGTTAGTTTTAGTTAAATTTTCTTGTTAAATTATAAAGTTAAATGACACGTGACAATTGACCGGTATACCAATTTGAGATTTTATACTCTGTTTGTCACAGTTTACAATTTTTGTGATTTTTTTTTTGTGGTATTAATCTAATTTAGCGGAGCATATATTAGTCACAAATTTACCAATTTGGGGTTTTTTATAATCAAATAAATTAGTTTGGGGTAAACTTGTCATAAATGTATCAGTTTAGGGTTTTTTATAGTTAGTTGGGGTAAATTTGTAAGACGGAATTGGACAAAGAAAAGAGAGTGCTCGACCGGAAGAACGGCCAACAAAACAAAGACCGTAATTACATAGATAACTGCTCCTCACAAGTGTACCGTTTTGGGGTTTTTCATTGTCAAAAAAATAGTTTGGGGTAAATTTG
This sequence comes from Eucalyptus brandiana, assembly GCA_014182725.1. Lineage (NCBI taxonomy): Eukaryota > Viridiplantae > Streptophyta > Magnoliopsida > Myrtales > Myrtaceae > Eucalyptus > Eucalyptus brandiana. The sequence goes on from CM024676.1 coordinate 10,109,358, forward strand.
TCACAAGTATACCAGTTTATGGTTTTTCAAAGTATTAACCCTAGAAAAACTTGGGAAGGGTTGAACAAGTGTTGCGCCAATTCTTATGGAAATGTGCTGATCTCGGTAAGGGAGGGGCAAAGGTCTCTTGGGAAGACATTTGTCTGCCAAAAAATGAAGGAGGTCTCAGCATTTGAAAATTAAGAGACTGTAACAAAGCAGCCATGATGAAGTATATCTGGATCATTTTCACGGACAAGGTATCTCTGTGGTGTCGTTGGATTCATTCCAACTTCTTAAAGTGGCAAAACTTTTGGATCGCCACCACTCCCACAGTTTGTTCCTGGGCTTGGAAGAAGATTTTGCAATTAAGAAGCGAGTCTCGCCTATCCTTCCTTTGGAAAATGGGGAATGGCCTCTCAGTTTCCCTGTGGTATGACCATTGGCATCCGAGAGGGCCTCTTCACATCCTATTATTGGAACCAATCATCCGGAGATCCGAGCTTCTAGGAAATGCAGTGGGGGCGGATCTTCTTTCGCCCCTGGGTTATTCCACGCACCTCCTTCTATTGAGCTGGGGTCTCTCTTCTCTGGCGCCAACTCCTCTCCGGATTGCTTTTCTTGGAGATGGCACCCTTCGAGTCGCTTCACCATTGGGTCCGCATGGGACCGCCTCAGAAGGAAGAGACCCCTTGCTCCTTGGGCTTCTCTCATTTGGGCAGGCGACATTACTCCCAGGTTCCAATTCATTCTCTGGTTGATTGCTAAAAATCATCTACCCACACAGCAACTCCTTCTATCATATGGTAGAATTGACTACACAACTTGTGCTTTTTGCAATGAGGTCCCTGATTCCATTGACCACTTATTTTTTGATTGCCATCTAATGGCTTTTGTCGCTTACTTCTAGGCCACTCGCTGCAATCTTCCCTGGCGTCCTAGGCCTTGGAAGGATAACCTCCTCTGGGCTATGCGGTTCCTCAAAGGCAAAGAATTTTTTCACATTATAGCACGACATTCTTTTGCTGCTATGTGCTATATCATTTGGAAGAAAAGGAATGCCGTTATCTTCCGTGGAGAGTCGATCGTCCTTACTTCAATCAAAAATCACATTATCAAAAGTGTGAAGGACAAAGCTGCAAGTTTTTCTAATATCCCTGATATCCCGAGGAATAGATGTCTCCAGCGGAGTTGGGGCTTCCACCTAGCTATCTTCAGCGATCGACAAGAGCATGCTTAGATCGGCGTCCTTCAACATCCTGCCTCTTCAGTATTCGGACGTTGGCTTCTCTTCTGGCAACGGAGGGTCTTTGCTAGTCTTAGCTTTTTGTTGTCTCTCCTAGACCTTCGGTCCTTGCTCTGTTTAGTCCTTGTTGTTCTTCTTTTCCTATTTCTTGATTGTGCTCCCTTCCACTCTCCCTGCATTTGTATTGAGAGTGAAAGATTAGGAGCCGGTCGAGTTTTCTTATAAATTTGTTCAAAGCTATAATACCACATACCTTACCAAAAAAAAAAAAAAAAAACCCTAGAAAAAAAGGAAAAAGGAGGGGTCGTGTCTATCGGACAGCTGCCTGACTATCCTAGGTAAACTAGAACCTGGGAACGATCCTTTACAGACACCAGCCGATCCGCACGACTTACCGTCAATCACGCTCTAATCATCACGCGGTCTTGATTCATCCACCAGGGTATGGTTCCTGTCTCCTTCGGTCGCGACGACGAGGAGGCACGAGCCTACAAGAACCCTTCACCTTGTCAGCGAAAGAGCGATGTGGAATTTACTCTCTTCCACCGAATGAGCCCATGGGCCTTGGTTTGTCCGGCACGGACTCAGTTCTTTGACCCGCTTGTTCTTTTGCAGACGACCTCTTCTTTGTTTTGTGAGGCGAATGAAGAAAAACTTCGATGCAGTAACGAGGGTGCTTGGTCTCTTCTGCAACCTTTAGGGGGCAGAAGATCAACAAGGAGAAATTAAAGTCATATTCCTCGGCCAGTGTGGTTGCGGAGATCAGAGAAGAGACTGAGAGTGGAATTGAAATTAGAGGAAACGATTGATCTTGGAAAAATATCTCGATTTCCCATTTCTCAAAAGTGACTAATGGATTGGGTTGTTGGAGTTCCCCTTCCTCATTGTTGGGTCTCTAACCATCCCAGGCCATGTGGGATTTGTCATGCTCGGAAGCTCACTTATTGTCTATACTTGTTATTCTTTTTGAAATGTAAGGAATTTTCACTGATTTCAGAAAAAAAAAAAAAAAAAAAAACCAATGATTCCTGGATATTACAAGAGAATTGCCAAAATTCCCAATAAAACTTGTGATCAATTAGACCAAATTAGCAAGGACTTGCTTGGAATACCTTCAAGTCTAGAAGAGGATTTGGAATTGGTGACGTCTCATTTGAGATTAAGTCATCACGGTCCTAGTATAGTGTTCGAGAGAAGAAAGAGTTGCAGAAGATTTTTACGATTCGGTGGTGTATTTAAAGATTATACTCCATTTATTGATTTTATATGATTTTATATACATATTTTGATCTAAATTCAGATCAAAAAATTTATTTTTGTCCAAACATGTAAAGATGCGCTTCACGAAATATGCTCGCACCAAAGGTGGGCCTTATAACTACTTTAATAATAATACACAAAAAGGTACTATTCATCATATAGGATTATTTATATCTACAAAAAAATTTTAAAAAAATTGATTATTTATACACTTCAATAATTTCGTTAGACCTAAATATCTTTGTTAAATAGGACTCTAAAGAGAACAATGCATTGCTTTAGAATAACGTCAAGCGTTTTATCCACTGACAAATATACCAAAAAAAAAAAAAAAAAAAAAACAATAACAACAAAAAAATAATAATAACGATTATTATTATTATTATTATTACATGCTATTGCAAATTGAGAGCTGCTTAATAATTTGAATTTAAAATATTTTTATTAATTGAATTATTCTTGTCATTATTACTTTAAGAATTTACACCTCAAACAAAGAATTCTCTGTCGACTTTAGTAGATCTACTCGATTGCATTATAGACACAAGAAATCTGTCGAAGCGATTAAGTTTTACGGATTTATACAAAACAACGAACCATGTCAATGTGCCAATTTCCTGTATTTGCCCCTATGAATTTCGTAATCAAACTTTTTAATCTAATAAGCATATATTTAAGTATTCACTTCATATGTTCTTGCTAGTGCTCTCTTGGCCTCCGATGTATTATTTTTGTATTCGTCACATTCTATTACCATCTAATTAATCCCTCAACTAATATTTTTACATAGGTCGTGTTTTTCTACAACGTTAATTGTAGAAACTCCTTTCAATCATATATCTGATTGGTGGATTACAAGTATAGACACAATCCACGTTAATAAAGAGTAAGAGCCCTATTTTTTATCCAACTCAACAATGGTGCTCTTTTTGGAGGAATTGAAAAGAGAGGTAAAAGAACTAGGGTGCAAATAGGAACATTTCTATTTCGAGAAACAATTTCTTTTCATAAACAATGCTTTTTTTTATTTCTACTCTCTGGAATCATTTCTAAGTAAAACAATGTGTTTAGTAACTTTATAAAATTTCTACTTTTGGAATAGAAAAAAAAAAGAATATGTTTGATACGATCTACAAAAAAAAATAGGAATGCATTTGACCATTGCCACCAACCGCCACCCGTTGGCCAACCATTGCCGCCTGCCTCCACTTGCAGTGATGGCGGTCGACGGCGGGCAGTCAGCACCAATGGGCGACCGACGGTCGGCGATTGCTAGCTGAGGACAGCAACAATGAGCGGCGGCGGGTGGCCGACGGACAATGGCCTACGGGGAGCAACAAGGAAGAAGAAGAAAAAGAAAAGAGAGAAATAAAAAAAAAAAAGAGAGTTATTTTTAGAAATTGCTCTTGAAAACTAGATACTACTTTTCTTTTTTTTTTTTATGTTCCAAATCTATTTCTCGGCTACTTTTTTATTCCAATGAATAGAAAAATTAATTGACATTATCAAATGAATTTTTGTTTTTTGTTTAGATGAGTTAAAAAACAAAAGAATAAAGGAATAAAAACGTTCTCATACAGCCCCTAGTTGCTTCCAAGGCCATACGATAGAACCTTGATGTCAAGAGGAGACAAAGAAGATAGACCCAGAAAAATATGAACAAAAAGCGCCCTAGACAATCAGAACATGTTGGGGGCAAGCACGTATCCCACTCGCAACTCGGGGGATAAGTTGAACCTCTGCATCACATCAAAACGTTAGTACAAGAAATTAGATTTCTCTTTAAATTTTTGTATAGAAAATTTATTCTTGGTCCTTAAAACCTTAATCCATATCTTAGATGACATAAGAGAATCCATCTAGCTGGATAGTTTATATGTGCTTTAAGAAAGCATTTTAAATGGTTTTCCCAATCAAAATTAAAAAAAGGAAAAAGCAAAAGGGGTGATCTAATAATGATGAGCCAAGAGAGAGAAGAAATTTATCTATAGTCAGGATAACGTATACCTAACTTCTTACGAGGACTTCCACTATAACTGCTCATCACATGCCCCACCCTCCATCTAATCCTTGAAAACCTTCTCTTTATAGATGTAAAAAGCAATTCGACCACTAAGATCATTAAATTGCTGACAATGGATGGCATGTTAGTTTTCGGCCGAACTGATGGCAAGTCGATGGATATAGATGTGGAAAGAACAATCAGAATGGATTTTCAAATTGATTGACATTGACAAGCTGGGCTTGTTTTGTCCCCTTCTTTTAATATTGCAAGCACCAATTTTGTTGTGATTATGAGAGAGAATGGTTTAGCACCACAAAAATGAGGAAATGAAGAAACATGGCTCAATTAGGTAGGATTTGGGAGTAAACTTTCCATTGAAAAAGTATCCGTCAATCAAATTTCGAGCACATAACGATAATCTTTTTTAACATTATTCAAGATGTATGATAACCCGTTAAAATTCATGTGAATTGAGTTTAAAAAAATCCAATATCAAAGATTTGTGTGATGTTAAGGAATTATTAGATTATGATTGACGTATAACTCATTAGTTTAAATTTATTCAACCGAATATGATAATGGCCTGGACTTAGAACCCCTCTCCCCCCACCAGGTTTGAGCTTTTTACTGCGCATTCCAATGGAGACAGTTGTTAAAATCTAATGATCTGGACGAGTGGTCTAGCTATGTGAGATAGAGACCATGGCTGAAGGTGGGCCTCAGGTCGAAACAACATGGTCTTGAGTTGGCAGTTGATGGTCGTTGATAGGACATATATTTATTGCTCTTGGTATCATGGGATCTAACAATCCAATATGTATTATATATGCACATATGCGCGGGGATAAGGCTAACTGTATAAAGTAAGATTGGAAAAGCTTTAGGGGATCCATGGACCTATACCAACGTGTGAATCAACTCTAAGTTGGGTATGACATAGCTTACCTTTCGTGTAAATTACGAAATCATCGGCATGACGGTCCTAATTTATTCCTTCAGGCGATTATGACCATCGATTTGTTTGAAGGCATAGTTAATAAATTGTTTATAATTGCAGACTTTGGAGAGTAAGGTCTCTTATACAACTCTTGTTCGAATGTGGCCTTGACAAGTAAACCTTAATCAAGGAATAGTTTAACATGATCCGCCGAGATAATTTCATGGAAGACATAAAATAGTCGCTTCCTCATGAAAGCGACTTAGATTATAGTTCTAGACATATCTGCTCCTGTTGCTGATGATGACGGCAACTCTATTATTAAAGGCAAGGCATAATGCAAGATTAAACATTTGAACAAGACCCTAATCTTCGGCAATTTAGGCGAAGGTCGCTTGAGGTCGCAAGACCTAAGTAACAATCGCTCGAGATGTTGCGACCTCCGACGGCAATTGCCTAAGTCGCACAATCCTTGTTGATCCCTTACCAACCTCTTGTCGGCCAAATCTGGCCTCGTTGGCCCTCCCTGACCACCTTCGTGCAAAGGAGATGTACAGTAACAAGGAGGGGCAAAACAGAAAAATTTTAAAATTTGTGAAGATAGTTTTTGGAGAAAAAAATTTAACCCTAATTTCAGTATTTTGCAATTAAAGTTGATCCCTATTTACTTTGAGCTTTCAACATTCTTAAGATTAGTATTTAATTGAAAGTTACTTCAAAAAGTTTTCCAAACATTCCAGCATTTTTCTACGAGATTTTGAGATCGAAAGTCTTTTTATAAATGTTAAACCAAATACATCATAAACATTGGAACAAAACCCTAAACTTTGACGGTTGATTAAGAGAGGATTGGTTTTGAGACCCCCAACAAAATAAATAAATAAATAAATAAAGAAAAAGATAAAGATAAAGAAAAACAAAAAAGAATTTTAAAAAGGGCAAAAATTGAGGGTGACGCCAGCATTCCACTGTTGGGATAAGACCACTACCGGGGCCGGGGTCGGATCCGCTGTCTGCTGGTGGTTTCGGGTCCGGACCCCCATGTGATTCTTCTGGCGCAAGGAGTTGGGGGCCCCACTCCGATGGGCCTCTAGTCATCATCCGTACGTTGATCCCCTTGCTTTTCCGCTTGTCGCTTTTATTACTCTCTTTTGAATTTATTAGGGGGCAGCACGATTGGCCCCCCCCATCTTGGCCTTTTCTGGCGGCCACCCTGTTTTTTTCATTTTCTTTTTCTTTAATTGCTAAACATGGATTTTCCTCTTCTGTTTTTTTTTTTTCTTTCTTTTTGAAAAACATATAATTAGAATCTTGAATGGAAAATTGACATTTGTTAGTGTGATAATTATAATTGCTAAAAACGCTAATCAACGACATTGCCTTGACTCTACTTTTCCACTATCTGTCCACAGAATCAAATGCTTTATTTTTCTCTTTACTTTCTTTCTAAATTAATCGATGGAAAGTTAACATGATAAACAAATGAAGACGGATAGGCTCGAATAAATTCATAAGTTTGTTAAAAACAAAAAAGAATAAATTCATAAGCATACGCAACCGAAGCACACAGAAAGAAAGCCCTTGATTTTTTTTTTTTACTTTTTTGTATTTTGATAAGGGACAAACTTTATAAGATGAAAGTACAACTGTTATGTGTACGCCTGACACCTTAACTACTCAATAAAGTTAAAAATAAATAAAATTGACAGGATACTAGCAAAACCCTAAATAAATCCAAAAAAAAAAAAAAAACCTACAGTTATCTTTCAAACATCATAATAGAAATCAAATTTAAAAACTTAAACAATGTAATCAATATATTCAAATATTCTATACTAAAAAAGTACACCGAACTTAGTGAAAGATGAAGACATTACAGTCTGAAATCATAAATTCTACCAAATAAAAGATGTAAATTCAAACTTGAGTTGCACCATGTTAAAAGATTTGAGATTATTACTCTTTCGCTTCCCGTGGGCTGGTCTCAGTGTCTAGCTTTACCAAGTTACGTAAGTTAATGTTGCACTCATAACTTTATCGTTTGCCTTTTCTGTCTTTACATCTAAGGTAAAAAGTCCACTTTGATCATGAGCTTGCCTACTTTTCTTGAATAAAGTCGTTGAACTATTAATTCGTCTAAACAAATTTCCTGAACTTTGCGTAATTTTTCTCATCAAGTTTCTTCTTTCTCAAGTTCAATTAATTGAAACTGATGTATCACTTTTGACATGCAATTTTTCTTGCCGCCATCGAATATTATAGGCTAATGCATGAAACGTAAAATCTTAACTATGCAAACCACAACCATATTTTGAGTATTGAAGTTTCGAGTATGAAGTTTAAAAATGAGTTTTTCGCACCAAAACTCTCACCAGCTCCGATGGACAAATAAACTCTAATTGGATTTTGAAGTTAAATTGACTTGATTAGAAAATATATGAATATTTAAGGATTCAATTAAAAAAATAAAAAATGAGTTAATTGGGTCAAACTATTTTCAATCTAACCCAACCCACTTGTTTGACAAGTGTAAAGCTTGACTCAGCGAACTTTTTATAGATTATATCTCAACCACACAAGTTTAGCCTCAACCTTAAACTCAACAACATAACATAAACACAAAACGAGCAAAATTAAGCTTTGAATAATTTGTGCCCTAAGAGCTAATGGCTTAAATGAAACATTCAAGACTTTTTTGGACAATTTTCCCTACAATTGTCCAAAAATGCTCAAAACATATTGTACGACAACCAATTCAGTTCTAAACTTTTCAATTGTGCCAATTTAATCTTAATCATTTTGACAACTTATCAATATAGTTTTAGACCTTTCAATTATATAAATCAAGTCATAAACCTTTTGATGGTTTGCCAATTTAGTCCTAAAATTTTTAACGATTTATCAATTTAGTCTTTCTAGTTAATTTTTGTTGGAAACTACTGGCGTGGATAATTTTTGTATTTTTGTATTTTACAGTTTTTTTCTTTTTTCTAGTTTATATTCTTTTTTTTTTTTCTCTTTTCTCTCCATTGGCCTCAAGCAAGGGTCGCCATCATCAGCCTTAGGCGAAGGTAAGGTTGGCTAGGGCAATCCTTGCTTGAGGTCATATGCCACTGATGAGACATAGTAATGTAGAGGGAAAAAGTGGAAAGGAAAAGATAAAAAAGAAAAGGACATGAAAGGAAAAAAGAAAAAAAATTTAGAAAATCTAAAATATTGTAAATGTTGCGAAGGTTAGCATCACCCGTACCATGTAGGATGCTCGACATTGACTAGATTATCACGTTAGCGATTTTCGATCAAAATTGGTTAGAACTATTAAATTGGAAAATCATTAAAATGTTTAGGACTAAATTATCAAGCTATCAAAATATTTGTGATTGAATTGGTACAATTGAAAGATTTAGATTTTTATTGTCAAGTTGTCAAAAGAATTATGACTAAATTGACACATTAGAGATTTATGATTAAATTGATTGTCACATAACAGGTTTAAAACTTTTTGGGCAATTTTTCCCTCTTGCACATCTTTGCATCGAATTTCTTTCTTTCATTATGTATAGATATTCATGGGCTACACACCGAGTTTAAGCATATTAGTAAATAATATAAAAAATATTAATGAAGATTCTTTTTAGGGTTTTGTTAGTATAATAATTTTGGGCTACTATGAGAGCAATAGTATATTGTAAAATCACAAATTTTTGAAAGAATTAACCTCACAATAATTTTTAATTATTTGTTATATATTTTTTGTGACCTAAAATGGGCTTGTATAAGCATTTCTCTTCTCCTTAATAATGAAGATCAAATTTTGGCAAGCAAATAAGAAAGAATTTACAGAAATTGTGCTCTCTCTCTTTTATATATAAAAAACTATCTTCCATGAGATATTTAAGTTCTCCTTAATGTCTATCGGGCTGGAATTGCTCCCGGAAAAAAAAGGATTGTGGAGAGAAAAATCCCAGAAAGTGCTCAAAGATGTTCAAGCTATTGAAGGGAGAGAGAGAGAGAGAGAGAGAGAGAGAGAGAGAGAGAGAGAGAGAGAGAGAGAGAGAGCTTTGGCGATTTGCCACTATCATCAGGGAGAGAGTACATGGCCCCAGTACTTAGGGAACGTGATGGGGTTTGGTGGATGAATAAAGCATCTTTAGGGAACAGTGTAATTAGGATATGGTTTCCCCTGCAGATGCTACTACTGTTGCTGATGTATGGGATACTGAGAAAGTGGTCTTGTTTACAAGTAAGCCTTCAATTCTAGGGGCGCCTTGATGTGTGGGATTCGAGCCTCTTGACCGTTTCATCGATTCTTTTTCTTATTTTAATTTAGTTATTCGACTGACGGCGTAAAGAACATGTTGCACAATCGATTTTGCGCACCATTTGTTTGGACAAAAGTGAATTACTACCATTCTCTAATTAATGGTGGATGAAACAATGTGCGGAATACCCAACCATGGGCAGCGTAAATGGTATGCATGCTCTCCCTTATCGCCGAGATCGAGGATTCGAACATTCTCGTTTGCATTCCATGACTTAAGTGGGGATCTTAGGGGTGAATTACTGGATTACCTCCTGAGATTTTACATCTAAATAGTGGCTTGCGACGACGTTCGACGGTGTCACCATGGTAAGTGAGTCTCCGGCGGTTCCTTAGTCATAAAAAAAAAAAACGTGCAGAAGATTTTCTTTGCATCGGCTGATAATCCTTATGTGTATTATATGCGATTCATTTATTTTCTTATTTCGAGTTACTCTCCTAGTATGGATGTTATTAGGCCGTCTCTAAATGTAGGACTAGAAAAAGTTTTTTACGAGTTTTAAAATGAATAAGCACCTACTTATCCAGTTTGCTTGTTTGGCGTTTTTCTCACCCGCCTGACTTTGCCTATTTGGACCCCATTCATCACATAACTCTGACATTTCGAACGAAATTAAATTGGTATGCACAACGTTCACAAATTCACTTTATTACTTTCAAGGTCCAACATTTACAATTTGCCATCCCTTACTGTTCAATGGTCAAAAACTATGAAAAAATCAGCACAACACAATCTTCTGCTGGCCACATGTCACGGGCAATAAGTTAGGGCACGGTTACATCCTTTTCAAAATATGCGCAATTCAATTGACCAACAGCGAAAATCTTCGGGATCTATTTTTTTATCGTCCCCATAAGATTTTTCATTCAATCGGTATGGTTCTCCACGAAGAAATACATAGAACCATGAATAGGAGGACCGATCTGTGAAATAAAAAAAAAAAAAAGCAACCTCCGAGAACCGTGCAATTCATGTATCTTGCAACTTGCTGAACACGTTTTTTATTTTTATTTTTTGTTCTTGCCTGACAAAAGAAGGGAGGAGGTATCGCAGCGCAAAAGCCTTGGCGGCTGAGATGTGATCTCTGTTCCTGCTCTCTGCTGCGCTAACTGGACATGGCAGACCACATGATTGATCCGGGAGGCTCATGAATATAATAACCTTTCTTTCTTCTTTCCCTATGCACACCGATGGCCGCGAACGGCTCTCGTCCAAGAGACATTTACCCGCGATTTGCTCCCCAGGATTTCGTTTTTGATTCGTTCAGTATCGACCACTGTTTCCTGTCACGGTAGATCGCTCTTCCTTGACTTTTCGGGCCTTGCTTCCAACAACAAAAGGGTAAAGGAGAGAGAGAGAAAGATGACCTAATTTTTGACAGGGACATGAATGGTGTCCCACCATTTTGTTGTTTTGCAGTGTACAGCAATACCGCCTCGTATACCTTCGTAGAAGTTGCAAATCCACCCAACCAAAAAAGAAAAAGAAGAAGAAGAAGAAAAAATGGTAAGGTGCTTAGGAGCCTATTCTGGAGCTGCACAGGACAATCCAAGTACCTTCACCTTTGAAGAAAGGATCAAAATCAAGATTGCAAGAGAATCTAGGATTGAAGCCCATTACCATATTTAGATGAACTCATTTTCATTTAAGAATTTAAGTTGATGAGTAGCCAAGTAGCCAAGTAGCCAAACTTTAGTGCTCATACCCATCAATTATACACACACACACATTTATGTTCTCAAGGTTTTAACCTTTGATTTCTGCTCAAGAAAAGAATTAATTTAGATCGCCGTCATAAAGACAGTAAAAAGAAGAAGGATCTCTCTTGTTCGGATAGAGGTTGAAATAAAATCAAATGTCATGTAAGTTTGAGATGACATCTAATTATCAAAATCCATGTTCATCACTTCCTTTTTATCTAACCCCTCAATTCCCTCCTCCTCCTTTTTTCCCCCTGAATTGAGTTTCAATGTGTGAAGTTCTTTTTTTCCCTTTTTCGAACATTTTTTTTTTCCTGGTGCGACCACTAGAGTTAAGAGTCGATAAATTTAATAATTAATGATTATTCGATCTCGTGTAGAGTAAAAAAAAATCAAAGTCGCAAAGCTCTCTTTTCAAATTACCTCTGTTTTTTTTTTTTTTTTTTTTGCCTCTCATAAATCTTTTCTCTCGCTCTCTCTTCCATGAAAAGCTACCAATATAAAAGAGTAATCGTCAGCCTTGTGGGATGATATGATAAGCACATACAAAAATCACGACCATCTTTCATTAAACAATGAATTGCGTATTCGGCTACATTAAAATAAATTTTCCTGTATTTACATACATCGGTAAAGGAAGGGAATATATTTCATCCTGCTATGCTAATACAGAGGAACTGGTAGCCGAGGCGGCTTCACCGGCTTCTGCACTTCAACGACGACGGTTTTCTCTTCTCGCGGAGGCTGGCGGGGACTCGGCAGTGCTATGAACTTCGGTACCCCGTCGCCCGGCATCAACACCGGCAAGGTCTGGCCGTGATCTCGCTTCACATCCTGAAACGAAAGTTGCAAAAAAGTGAACCTTCCGATGCATTGAGCTCAAGCCATCAACTTCAGGACCAAATACAGTACAGGTTTAATCCGTCGTAGAAATAGTATGTTAGCTCCAGATAGGTAGAAAAACGTACCTTGGAAGGGGGCGCGGATTTCCAGGGCGGGTTTTCGGGGTCGGCCTCGGGATCAGCGCCGTCAGAGGAAGACTGGCGGAGGGAGCGGAGCCTCTCCCAGTGGTAGCAGCAGGAGAATATGCCGCTCAGGCTGAAGATGACGATCAGGAGGAGGGCTGTGCCTAGGGGGAACCCGAGGGACGGCCGGTCCGCGGCCATGTGCGGCGGGGAAAGATCCGGGCTCTCCATCATCACCTAAACTTGTCGGTCTCGGTCTCGATCTCGATCTCGATCTCGACCACGGTCCTTCTCTCATGTGGTGCACGAGGGAGGGGGAAAGATGGGAGGAATTGAAGGTGGGGAAGCTCGGGAGAGGAAGAGAGCGTAATAGGATGCGAAATCGAGAGCGGGGGTCGGGGGTTTATAAAAAGAATGGAAAAGGATTTTCAACCCAAAAAGAAAAAAAGAAATTGTAACGAAAATGATTAAAAAAATAAGTGTGGACAAAAGGGGAGGACGTGTAAAGAAGGGTACATAGGGTGTCCGGGGCATTGTACGGAAATGGTAGGGTCCATGGCTTGTCGAGTTTTGGTGACTTGAGCATGACCTGAAGTGTGTGGGAGAAGAGTTCGGCCGTTGATGGGGGAAAGAATTTGAAAGGGAAGATGATGACTAAGGAAAAAAAAGAAAAAAAATTGAATAAAAAGAAAATGAAATTATAGAGATGGGGCCTTTCTAAGGAATCGCGACAATAGGTCTCTTTTCTTTCGTCAAATCGGATGATAAAAACCGGTGAATTTGCCTATTGATTGCAAAGTGATAAACATCATGTCTATTTCAGCAATTTTGTATAAGGGTTATGAAAAAAATGTGAAGGAATTACTGTTTTTTACCATTTAAGAATTCATCTCTCGATGGATCATAAAAAAGCCTGGGGAAGTTCAGAAGGAAGGAAGAAGATGGCCATAGTGTGAAACCGGAAAAGCTCCAACATAAATGGGCTTTGGCTGGAGGCAGAAAAAAGCTAGGGTTTTTATCTCGCTAATGCCTTTTAGCTGGAGGCTGGGGCACGGAAGCTGTCCTTCCCGACTACTTTTTTTATTATATGTTATTTTATTTTATGCTCCCTCTGCAAATTGCAACTTTACAATGCCGCTTTTGTAGAAGAGTCTAAAAGGAGAACAGCGGAACAAAATAGAAGATGAGAATGATGCAACTGTCGATGTAAGTCGTGTTCATGGCGTGCAAGAGGGACATAAAAGCGACTGCTGGTATCATGAAAAGTGATGCAGGTGGGAAGGACAGGTGCACAAGGACCTTATATCCTTTTCGAAATGTTCCACTTGATTCATGTCTGCTCGCTCTGATTGGGAGAAGTTTGCCAATTTGATGAATCGATTACCGTAGTGTCTTGGCGTATCCAAAAAATAAAAATAAAAATCAAAGAAGCATTTCAACACAAGATAGCAAAGGCCTATGACAAAAATTGATTTTCTTGTTATTTTCAGTATAATTTAAACTTGGGACCTTTTGAAAGACAAATTACTTCTTACCATTAGATCAGGCAGCTACTTTTCGCATTTGCATGGATTAGATGGCGCACCAGCTTTTTATCTGCAAGGGTGAATCTGGTGGATTCTATCATATCACAATCAGCAGCCATATGATTCCCTTCAACCTAGTGGAGATAATCAAAATCCATAATTAGTGGAACTCACTTGATCCAACGGTGCACATAGATCCTGATTCACTTGGATTCTGTTCGTGCGAACCATATAGCGACACTCCATCCATGGTGATAATCTACTTAAATAATGGTTATCCCATCATATCACACCCACTTTGTGCCACTTTTACACAGGTAATTTGGGTCAAATGAAGAACCTAGAAAAGGAGGAGAGAAGAAGGCAAAAGTTATCTCATGTCTTTTACTTAATCTTATATTTGTCCCCAAAAAAAAAAATCTTATATAAAAAGATGATAACAAGGGCTCGGCAGATGTCGTTAATTTGGGAAAGATACCTATTCGCCATTCTTAGCATGAAATATTGTTAGTTGCTTTCGTTGCATGTTTACTTGAGGTGAGTTTCGCATGAAATTCGTTTAATTTAATGACGTATGTTAGTTGGGAGTTATATATACTCACATGAGCTTTGAACATGGATTCTTGAATAAAAATAACTCGATGGGAATTTCAACCTCAAAATTTTACCTATAAATCACATGGATTACCCATGGTAAATTGTAGTCTTACAATACTAAATGAGGGGGCAAAATTCTAATCCAAAAATAAGCTAGGTCATGATTTTTGAAATTCCTAACACATTCCAAACTTCAATTTGAACCTTTCTGATATTGGGCAAGTTGAATCACTTTTATCTTAAAATGAAACAAAATCTTTCATATATTCCTTAAGAATTTGGTTCTACATTTTTCTTTACGCGCTCGTAGCGTGTGCTTTTTCTAGTATTAAATGATAAAAAGTAAAATAAATGAACTTAAAACTCTAATATGAATTGCAAATTTGCAGAAGAAAATTTATTATATATTCTGAGAAATTGATAAGATCCAAAAGCAACACCGAATTTAAAACGACCGGACTCATAGTTTTAATTAGTTTTCACTTGCCTACAAGCTAAGGGTAACCTAGGACTCAGCAAGATCAACAATATAAAAAAAAATCAAAATAATATATAGTACCTAGAGTACTGTAAACAAAAAATTAGCCATAAAAGGGCAGCAAAACGGAGCGGCCGGCAACTATATTCGTAGAAGTCTTGACTTTGGGCGGCTATGCTAAAGTGAAAAAGAAGAAAAACAGAAATATATCCAATGGCTAAATATTGAAAAAAAATAATATGAAGGTTTCCTAGCTGGGCACTGCTTCCCTTTTCTCTGCTTGTGGACCCAACTAAAAAGTATATTCCTTTTATTTAATGAATAAATTGACAGCTGCTTTTTTTAGTAGAGATAAATTCAGACGTAAAGTCGAAAACTGCTGATGTGATTATTCACAAATGTGAAGAATATACTAAACTTGGAAAAATTACCAATAATATCATAAGTCGGTTGTATAGATATCTATTTAGTCCTTAACACTTTCTTTTGGCCAGTTTAGTCTTATACCTTTTAATAATTTACCAATATAATCCTTCTGACCAATTTTGATTAGAAACCATTGATACGACGAGCAAGCGCAAAGGCCCTTGTCAATGGCTAGTGAGGGCTTGCAGGCCATCTGTGGGGTTTCATCCTTAAAAGAGGTCTTGAGAGGAGAGATGGGCCGTAGTGGTTATAAAGCGAGTTAGAGGGCTTCTCCCAAGCGATGTGAGATAGATCCCCTTAGTATACACTCTGATCCACCTTAACCTGGCTCTGATGCCAATCTGGGGACTGTCATCCTCCAAAGACGTCTTGAGAGGAGAGGTGGGCTGCAGCGATTATAAAGCAGGTGAGAGGACTGGACAGCTAAGATCCCCTTAGTATACACCCGGCATTTCTGCCCACAAAGAAAAAAGAAGAAGATAAAAATATTATAATTTTCTTTTTAAATTACAAAAATTATTCAAGTTTATATCAGTAGTGTCATATAAAATTGACGGTGTTCACGTCAACAATAACCAGCTAAAATTGGTCGAAATGACTATCTTGACAAATCGTTAGAAAGTTTATGATTAAATTAGTTATATTAAAAGTTTAAAATTGAATTGATTTTTATACTTACCTTTTTTTTTTTAATTTTTTTGGTAATTATCCCGTCTAAAAGTCAAATTGTGCTGAAAGTTGCGGCGCATCTCATTATTTGTATCACCGAGCACTCCACATAAAGCGAAAGCAAGCTAGGAAGCAGAGCCGGTTATTGTAGGGACATTGTTCCTCGCTTTCTCCCACCAAAGAAAGATAGCAGCTTAAAATCGGTGAATCCGACCTTAAAATTGACACTTGATTGCATAAATAACTAAAAAAATGATATTTGACACAACGTTAAAATTGATAGAACACTTGTTTTATATAACAAACATCATTTAATTATGGCAGTCTGTGTTTGTGTATATATATAATGAAAAATACTCCTTTATATCACCTTCTAGATTTCCTAAATTAGTTTTTCTTTTCTTTTTCTCTCATATCTACCCCCTTCACAAATCACCCCCTACTATCTGTCTTTTTCACTATTGTATTTTTAAAATTGTCCCCCCTCCTATTTCATAAATCAAATCATACCCTTTTTTTTGTGCGTAATTATCTATTTATGCATGAGTGAGTGAGTAGCGCGTGATTTGACCCTGATATAATTCTACGGAAGGAATAGGTTTGATCATAAGCCATTGTTTACGTACTCCCTACATTGCCACCAATATCAATCATTCTTTGGAAACTCTTCATCAACTAATGTCAGCTTGATTAGATTAACTAATCATTTGATAGCATCTTAGTTGCTTGTTTAAATGTTTAGACAATTCAATTTTTGGCCTTTCAGATTCTTAAAGGGCAACAAAAGTAAATAATCCCCAAAAGGGGTAGAGCTACAAAAAAAAAAAAAAAAAAACTCATTCTATAAATAATGCGATTAGACAATTCAATGTTTGGCCTTTTAGATTCTTAAAGGGCAACAAAAGTAAATAATCCCAAAAAAGGGGTAGAACTACAAAAAAAAAAAAAAATCATTCTATAAATAATGCGATAGGTTGTCTTAATTACAAAATGATAATATTGCGGTGCATTGCCGATGTTAGATTCACAAATAATTTTTATGATTTTTTAAGTTTAATAGATATTTTAAATTTTGGTGGAAAAAAATAGTTTTTTGGCATATGTCATCTCAAACAAACAAGCAAAAATTTCTAAATTTCTATTTTCATTTTCTTTAAGAACGAGGGTCCAAAAACACATTTAGTAGCATTTTGAAAAACCTATTATTAAACTCTTTTTTCCCCCAATTACAGCTCCATTTTAATACCCGATACCCCACAAGGAATGAGGGTGGTCGTCACTCCATGAATGGAGACAAAGAAATTTAAAAAAATAAAAAGTTGTCGTCTTGGAAGATAGATGTCGTGTTGAAATCGAATTCAAAATGTAAAAAAAAAAGAAAAAAGAATATTGAGAAAGATTTTGGGGGTCCTCTAATTTTGACTCCCGATCCCAAAGTGATAACAACGTTTTTGTTGGACTTTCGATTTTCCGTGAGCTAGTAGGACTCTTCCGGCGTGTTTTTCCTCGACCGCATCATAATTATGTCATGTACTTTCGGTCTTACACAGTACGGATTTTCATAGTCAAAAGAGAGAATCGCAGTGATTTTTCTACTCACTAGAGACTTCGTGGAGAAAATTCTTGATGTGTGCAAATGTATCGTGTTATCTTGATTTTACTACTTTCTAGCTGGCACGTTCCGACTCCGCTCGTGGATAGGAAATTGACTTGGTCAATTTAAAGGACGTACCTTCATATATAGCTAATATTTACCTATTATCAAAATATAAAAATATCCGATATAACAATAACTTGGTTATAAGGATCAGAGTCTTGAAGTCCACCAAAAAGATATAGGAACACAAGTGACTAATCAAACTAAACTCAACAAAAGTACCACTACAGTTTTATGTACAAATATCCCGAAACCATACAAAAAATTGACTCTTGGAAAGCCCCTCGCCGATACAACTCTTGTCCTACTCGTTAGTAGTTGTAGAACGTGGAAAGATTAAGATAGATGATTATTGCAACTACCCTTTAGGGTAAACCATCTAAGAGTTGGCTAATGTATTATTAAGTTTATATTTAGTTAGAGCTCTCTCAAGTCTTATCAATTTGCAACTTTTGATTCAAGTTTTTTAACATGAAAAATCAATTTATTCCAAAGTTGCCACTAATTAGTTTTTTGTGGATTGTTTAGAAAACTCAAGTGTGTAGAATACCTTACAATCAATTCAAAACTTGATTACGCTAAATTACTTAAATGCCCTTTCGGTGCCTTTTTTTTTTGGATTGATTTGAAACCTAACCACTAACATGTGAGGGAATATTCATGTAGGTGCGCAATTGTTAAAGTGACAACCAGTAACAAAGCATGAAATAAATAAATTGCTAGAAAAAAGTATAAATTCAAACAATTCGAATGAATTTATCTTTCTATATACAAATAAAGCACCAAAATTCTATACCCAGCCTAACCATAATTCTACTGACTAACTAACAATTCTAATTAATTCTCTTTTTTGGGGTTTCCTTTCGTTTATGTAAACTAGCTTCAAGAAATTTTAATCAAGGTTAAACATGACATGACCTAATTCTAATGAACGTTTTTAAGTTGATTGAGTTTGGATCTAAATGCCAATTGAAATAGCATGATGCTGAATAACATGTTGAATGATTTGCATGATGATTGAGCCTGATTGAATTTAGACTTAAATATTGATAGCATGCTAAACGTCTACGTTGTGATTAAAGTCTCTCGAACTATTATGCTGAATGAATTACCATGACGAATGAATGAAATGGCGCACAGCTTTGAATAAACACGTTGATTGGCATCGTATTATTCTTTTCATCTTAAATCTTAGAATGAGTTAAGATTAAATCATTGAAAGTGCACCCGACCTAGGGAAGGGCAGACTCTAGGCCATGGACAAGTAGGACGGATTTCGGAATTGTATCATTCTTTTCATGTTTTGGGTATGACGGTTCAAAAAATTAGTTCAAAAGAAAAATCTGGCTTGCGAGGTGGAAAGGCAAGGCACTACACGGTTCTTTATTGGTCTTGCGTAAATGAGGTATCGAAAAAATGAAAATTAAATGGAACTATTTTCACCCCGATGCAAAGGCATGGACATATATCACAGAATAGAAAAAATTCCAAAGTACAGTGCACAAACAAATTTACCTTTCCTACATATACTAGTAGAAGAGCCCTTCTTTTGCATGTGGAAAAAATAAAATAAAGAAAGAAAGAAAAAAGTTTAAAAATTTGAATTAATACTACAAAAAATCTCAAATTGTAAGCTTGTAACAAATATATCACAAACTAATTCTTTGACCATTAAAAATCCAAATTGATACACCTATGCCCCAAAACTATCATATTACCATAAAAAATCCAAACTGGTATATCTGTCAACTGTTACAATTTGATGGTAAAATTAAACAAAAATTAACTTAGAGTAAATTTGTCATAGGTTTGAAAAAATTAATTTAGAGTAAATTTATTAGTATTTGAGTTTTTAATAGTATTAATTTTAAAAATTTATATCCAATTAGGGAGATTTATTTAAATATCAGCGAAATAAGAGATACAAATGAATGTTTGGTAAGTGGTAGACATATATGAAATAATTATATGAAATTTGAAAGATTCAATTTATTTTATACTGCAACTAGATCCAGCCTTTGATTTTTACCTATTCACCTTGAGTTTTTCCTAGTTTTCTTTATTCTACAAAAGATATGCAGAAATTAGAAGTCTATCTGCACGTCTTTTTCCAATCCGTATGCATACCGCGTCCGGTTCCGGCGCCCGTACCAGTCCCCATGCACCTTCCTCGTTGCTTCCAAACGTCGCTATCTTTTGTGACATTTCGATGGACATGTATCTGTGGCGGACCATCGGTAAGATATTTCGCACCGCGATCGAAAACGATTGGCCAATTTTTCATTTTCATTTCCATTTCCATTTCCATTTCGTTCGTTCCATTATCGTGTGCGGTGATAAATTCTCCACAGCATTTAGGGCAAGGATATCATATAATATTTGGGTTTTTCATTGCTTTTGCTGTTGATTCAAAGATTTGGTTTGATATCAGAAGGCCCCAAGGGAGTTGAGAATTCAAAGGAACATTGATTACAGGCCACAAATAAGTTTCCACGTGTCCATGCGAGAGGGGTTGAGATTTTCACGATTAGGTCTTTTCCGACCTAATTCCATAAAAAAATTAGTTAATTTTAGGTTTAATTCTAATTCGGTTCATCCCAGACTTTTACCAGTAAAGCAACCGTTAGTTCTTTCATAATTATCAACATCATGACCAATTATAGATTCATTATAATGTCAATAATCCAAAAAAAAAAAAAAATTGTTGGAAGATTTTCTTTGGTAAATCTGAGATTGGATTTAAAGTTGGAAGTATTTAGTGAATTAATCTGGTCTTTTTTCTAACCCCTTTCAATTCCACTCATCAAAGATGTTTTGCAAGTACAAGACACATACCCTGCGATAATCAAAATATTGGGCTGAAAGGTCAAAGGAAATTAAAGTGCGAGATAAAACTAAAAGCACATTAAAGTGCTCGAAACAAAAAAGGCATTTGAGTTGAAATTGGAGCACTCGAGTTGGAATTGGAAGTGGAAATTAGGAACTATCGAATAGAAGATGGACATGAACGCGATGATTATAGTCACTAGACACAATGAGAAAAACAAACTTAATACGCAAGTCAAAGCTAAATCTGAAGGACACTGTGAAATTTGGTGGGGCATCTTGACATAGTCAAGCTCCTCCTCTTCGTAGGGGGTGAGTATAAGTAACTGTATGGACCAACTGGATCAAACTGACTGATTAGTCCTGTCCCAAGGGAAGCCGATCCGATTTCTGATTCCCTAAAATTGATTTTCCGATTCCCTCAGTAAAATTAATCAAGTTCCCGATTCCAAAGATGAAACCACATAGACTCGATCGATTACTTTTTAAACTTTAATTTATATCTTTAAGATTATTAAAAAAAAAATTCTAACTCTTAATTATTAAGAGTTTTCTAAATGTTATTAACATGCAAACATTTAGACAAAAAGCAAGAGAGACATAACTTGATTGAAGTAAGGCTTGGTGGCTTTTATGCATAACTTCTCTCACATTCTTTATGTGCTCATTTGATGTGGGACTCTTGACCTAAGAGTCCTATATTAAAGGCTTTTGCATAGGTTGGATATACAAGAGGCAAGAGAGATAAGCCATACGCCAGGAGTCCCACATTGACTAGGTATGCAAAAACCGTAAGAGAAGTGGATAAAAACCAAGTCATGCTTCGATTAAAGTATGCCTATATATTTTCTCTGAATTTATATATCTATTTGGGTTATGCATATTTGATTTAATTTTCTTTAATTTTGTTAATTAGTCATTAATAAAGCTCATAAATAGGTTGTCAGATAATCTTTAAAATTAGAGATATACACAAATTCCATATTAATCTCTTTCATCATTATACTTAACTTACATAAAAAAAAGAAACTCTGAAATTTTTTCACCACAAACTTTTTTCTCTCTTCATCACTCCCATCGTTCACTCCTAGCTCAAGCTCAAGCGCTCTCTCTCTCTCCGTTTGTCTTTGCTTTCACCAATGCCTATGCCTAGTGAGTGATTCGCTGACTCTGGCTTGTCTCTGTTCATCGGCAGTGTCGTTTATTGTGGTTTTTTTCAATGTTCTTTTCTTCTTTTCGGTTTGGCTTTTATGATAAATAGGAATTGGAGTGACTTAGGCTCATGACTTGTGAATCAACTCGATATCCTTAAAATGTATTTGTTGATTGTCGATTGTGATGTGAACCCATTTGTTCTGACTTGCTTTCCATAGGTTCCTACATTATTATTTCCGCCTTGGTTTCTTTTCTTTTTCTTCTTTCCAATTTGTGCAGTTTATGTGATTCGAGTTCCCATTATCGACATATTATGCCTTAGTCACATTTTTAACGTCCTAAGGATTCATTCTGAGTGAGGGTTTGAACTTGTAAGAGCTTTGTCTTTATGACTCCTTGTTGGGTTTTGCTTGGAGGAGTCTACCTCTGTTTATTCATGGCTTTGCCTTTCTTATTGTGGCCATTTTCTGTTACATTTACGATCTTAATTTTAACCATTCGCTTGTGGCGATTGAAGATAATATATATAATTAAATGAACATTTTTAATGCAGTTGTTGATCTCTTACTATGAATTGTTAATACTTTATGTCTAGGTGATTTATATCCATGGGAAACACAAGACGCATGATCAAATTTGTGTGTTTGCACACGGTGCAAATAAGATGTGAACTAGAAGAGAAGGTTGAAAAATTACACAATAGTGATGAGCTATGTTCTAATTAAGCAACTGAAACTTGGCAGCCTAAAGGACAGAGACTACAAATGTGAATGCATTTGTTAAGACTTGCCTACTCATAAGGTGTACAATTTTTCATTGTAGAATACTGAAATGACCCAAGTATTGAGAAGTTTGTACAATTTTCTATTAATTTGCTTAGGTGAGTGCAATTTGGTTTAATGAAAGAGATCGAAAATCAGAAAAGTACTACAGCCCTAGAATACCCGATTACTTGCTGTGCCATTTGACATGCATGCACATGTCCCCACAATTGTTGAAAAGCTATTCAATATAGTTCATCAAGTGTCAACAAATGTTATGCAGTCTTGGCAATGATAATATTGTTGTTACAATGTATTAGGAATTTATATAGTTATTTGGGCAGAAGATGAACAGATAGAGAAGAGGCTGGCTGGAATAAATAGTCTAAAATTAAAACCAAAATTCTAACTTTCTAGTGTGTGTTTCCATATGGTTTTGGTGGATGACAAGTCGTACAACAATCAGCAAGGAACAACTATAGAAAGGAAGAGTGTACCTTTTCAATTTGATATCTCTGGACATCTTTTCCTGTTTCACAGTAAAGTGTGAAATGTTGAATGTCTTCTTGATATGGTTCATTCGGTTATGCTGACTAAGTTCTGGCCCTTGACAGGAAGTAGAGTTAGGAATCAAAGGCAAACGTGCGTATTTATGAATTCAGCTTAAAATTGCTCACCAATAGATAGTAACATCATTAGTTTATAAGTTTTTTATGTTAGTGAACTGCAGGGAAGTATAATGATCTCATGGAGGTATATTTGAAACTTGGAAAGAGTGATACCCCCTTGAAATACTGTTTCTCTAGTGTTGGGAACAAAGAAACCTGGATGGTCCAATGCTGGGGCATAACCCATGCCTGAATGATTTGGGGCCTCCAAATCTAGTTGTCTTTGAGAACTTAAGTTCAAAGAAAGTAAAGGATGAAGAGATTCACAAGTCGAAGGAATCTAGTTGTCTTCCAACCCAGAATTGAAGGTTAGAGAATGAGAAAGTTGAAAAGATTCACAAGTTAAAGGAAATACTGAAAGCCACAAAAGAGCAATTATGAAAGACAAACGGAGATGTACAAAAATTACAGGCTCAAAAAGATGTCTACTACTATACAAAATTGTTAGCATGTGGCGGACTTGAAGTGGTCTCACAAGATCTGGACAAGGTTAAGTATGCCGTGAGCCATGAGGTGTGACTAATTTCATTGAATGTTAAAATAGTGAAGGTGTTTGATTTACTAAATACTGAATGACCTGGACATTGGACGCTAAGGTGGTTTAAAATGGAATATAGCTAGATAGACTCGAAACATGAGTTTGGTATGAAGATCGCTTCGATGGAGCTTGAAAGTGGAATCAAATGTACCATGATGTAACCATGTTTCTTCCCTTTTGCTGTGACTAAATCATGTGTTGGGTTTACTTCTCTTGCATTATGCCCTGTCCTTGTTCTTCATTTTTGAAGTATATGAGTGATTGCCCTTATTAGTCACTGCTGGGTGTTGCTCTTTCTTTCCTTGTGTCCAAATGGTCACTGTGGAGCTCCCTTGTCCTTCTCTGTATAGACTGTGGAGTGTTATAGCATCTTTTAGATTGAAGAGAAGTAGAAATGTTGCCCGTTTTGACACTTGAGAGTGGTTGAGGGACACAATTAAATGCATGGAGATGGTTTTTGTTGATGTATGGATTTACTACATTGCCTAATACCATATGCTGATTACCTTAAACTACTATATCTTTGGCCCACAATGCATTTCTTCTTGTTCCTGCTCTTAAGGTTAGACTTCTATTTTCATAAAAAAAACTTTTCAAGTATATTGGGTTACAGCAATGATGGTATTTTTGAACTCTGCCTTTGGGTTTACAGCCACTCATTATTGGTTTAGTGTTTATGAGATGCTTTGGCCACTCAGGACTGAGTTTGTGTTAATGAATTTCACAACTTTGTGTTTTGCAATGAAGTGAATGGAGCTCCTCTGTTCACGTCTCCGCATTTTTGTTTTCAAGTGATGGGAAATGTGGCTGATCATGTCTTGCTCATTCTGTCTCAAGAAATAAGCTTTTAAAGCAATTACATGATATTTGTCTATGACTTGATATGCTTTACAAATTTATTAAGAGCCCCCCCTCCATTCATTAATTTTTATTTTTTATTTTTACTTTCTGTGATCTAAGCTTCCTCTAAATCCTTCTTCAATTCATATTATTGAAGGTTTAATTGGGTGATGTTCAAGTGATCACTAACATGATTTCTTGTGCTGTTTTCACGCCCATTATGGTTAGTCCTCTTTCCTGCACTCATTTGATTTGTAGGATGATGACCATCATAACACACGATCGAGATCTCCAAACATCATTTTACGCTCTCTATTTTTGAGTCATGAGCAACGCAATAAGGGGCGAGGTTAGTGTTATCTCTGAAGGTACAACGATCATTGTAGAGCACTATCTGTTTTTGTCATAAATGTCTTAGGTCCGGCAAAAAAGAACAAAACAACTACTTGTGCCCCTTGTTGAAGAAAGCTCATTAATGAACTACTAGAATTTCTTCATCTTCAAGATAAGAAGCTAGAAAAGATTTTATAGTGATGATAGGACCTCCTTCATGTGTAGTGAAACCTTATGTTAGCGATTTGCAGCTGTGTTGTCCAAGCTGCAGCTAAAATTGCTTTAAAATGCGAAGAAAGAAAGCACAGCGACATAGTCTTCTTGACTAGCAAGTCACTTGATTAGTGGATAGGTGGACTAGGTAAGTTGTGTTCTCGAAACACCTCCCTTAGCAATATTTTCTTCAGTCGTGTATTGAGTATTTGATTATTTTAATATAGGAAAAAATGCACTAGAAGTTCTAAAATTTATTGTGAAAGTGTAATTGAGTCCTAAAATTTGTCAATTTGGTACAATCAAGTTCCTCCATTAACTTTGTCCGATTTGGTTGATGGAAAAGTTGATGTGGCATTTTTTATTCATTTCTCTCTATTACTGGCATAGAGCTTAAAAGAAAAGGTTGTGTGTGAAAAAACGTAGCTTGAGATCTAGCCCGAATTTCCAAGCACTAATTGAGCTTTCTTCACTTGTTCATCTTTCATCTAGAGCGTCCTTCTTATTCATGGAGTACACTTCTTACCTGTCAATCCTCTTGTTCTTCATCCGAGTGTCCTTCTTCTTCTTCGTCAAGTCTCCAAATTTCCTCTTTGCTTGAGTGAGAGGAAATTGATTTGTCGGACAAAAGCTTGAGGAGCCGACAACAACATCGAGTCCTCTTCATCCGAGCCCGATGGCATGAATGATAGTGTTATAAGCCACTAAATCGAGCTTAATCCCCTTTCTTGTATTTTGCTTTCGTTCCAATGGAGGTATGGAAACTCATTTGAGGTGTTATCTCTTGTGGATTCGATAGGTCTGAAGTTTGAGAATGAAGTCAATGTTACAGCAGGTGGCTGTATCTATTTGAAATACCGCAAATTGTATTCAGACATATTCTCATGGTTTATTCTAATTGTCAAATACTAAATGGAAAGCAGTTGTCTTGTGGCTCAACTGCCAAGGCAGAAACAAAAGAAGGGTAAAGCACAAAAAGCGTGCTAAATTCTGTAATTGAGACTTGGTTTAAGGAGAGGTAACAAGCTCTTCCGACCTGCCTATATCTCCTTTCCTTCTTTGTTCCTTCTACTGGTAAGCGGCTGCTGTCGTTCGGTCATTCCTGGTCATGAATAACAAGACTCAGTCCTCAGCGAACATCCGGTGCTACGGGTACCCTTCTATTGGCATCATGATCTCTAATTGCAATCATCATCGTTGTGTCATCCACTCTATTCTTAGCTCCAGTTCTGATTTGCTTTATATATCTTGAGACTACACTTAGGAACAAAACAGAAAACCTGTTTTTCATGGGCAGTTCCTTGGCGAGGCTTGCATATATCTGTGTTCCTCCTATGTACTTGTCTTTTGGGAGTCCCTGATGTAGAATTATATTCCAAAATGGGAGTTACGCTATACCTTCACATGATTTGAGTTTTAACGTGGCTAACACTGCTCTTAAATGTCACCAATTTCTTCTATGCTCTTGTGATCAGGCTAAACGTGGTAATGTCCGCGAGCAAGGTATTCTTCTTGCAACGACAAAGTCTCACTTCTCTTTATATGGATGCTTTTCCTTTTGCTTTGCATTGTTCTATTTTATAGCGAAGAAGCTCCTAGTAGAATTATGGTATAACCTTGATAGTCAACATATGTTTTTTCTGTCGCATTCATCTGTTGCTTCTGTTGCATTTGGTAGAACCCTCAACTGCCAAATCAAAAAATGGCGGCTAGAAGATTGAGGGCGCCAACATCTAAATCCAAGTGGTGTAACGGCTAAAGAGGTTGACTCAGAGCTTAACTACTCTTGTGGTCTTCGATCACTGATTCTTATGGCAAAGGCAAGGAAAAATGTAGGGATTGGTTTTATGGCTGGGGTCAGTTTTGAGTTGATCAGAAGACACCAGATCAAGCTAGGGACATGAAAGCCAACTCCTTGAAAGGATCAAGCATTGTGTGAATCAAGCCAATTGAGGAGCTCAACAAGGTCGACGTGAGCTAACTTCTAGCTGAAATCAGGGCTCAAAGGGCAAAGTATAGATGTTTAAAGGAGGAGCTCCCACGAGTGAAGAAAGAAAATATGATATGTCAATTGTCAGTTCTATGCATGGGTTGTGTCGTTGTGCTGGTTGTGTGTAATGCAAGAGTTGGTTGGAAGTTTCTAAGTCTTCCATGGCTTATTGAGGTGAGTGTGCACATTTGCATCAGGTTGAACTACTGAAAATCCTACTTCCCTTATCTTCAGTACTGGTTCCGGCTTCAAGCTTCAGAGTTGCTTTACTACTGAAAACTAGATATTCTAACAGAAAGTTGTTGGCTATTTGGCAATCCGATAGAAAGCTTTCATCGTTCTTACCTTTCTTATTGGAGAACTTCTCATTCTTTCTCATTCTGTTACGAAAAATATAGCGAACTTAACAGCTTTGGCCTCATGTATAGTGACTAGAAATTTGACCGACTGGTCAGAGTAGGAGGAATAAAATGGGGTCTCATTGTTTTCTTTCCCTCAGCCCAGTGAAAAATCAACTTTGGTTTAACACTAATAAACCAAGTATTCAAACTTCAGTACGGTCCCACTGAATGCAACCAAACTAAGGTGCGTTTGGTTGGATTTTGGGGAAAGCCTTTGGAAAAATGCAAAAGACTTTGAGTTAAACCAAAATGCAAATTGTGTTTGGTAAATTGTAATTTGAAAGTCCATAGTGAAATACCTTTGTGTAAAATAATGTTTGGAGAGATTAAATTTACAAAAGACTTTGGTAATTAATAAAAAAATAAAAATATATAAAAGAAAAAAATAAAAAGTTGGCCGACGAGGCAGGCGGCCGGCTGCGGCCTCAAGCAGCCCACGGAGACGACTGGAGAGGGCCTCCTGGGGTCGGGTGACCCCCGGTGGCCCTTCATGGAGGTTGCGTGACCTCGTGGTGACCAGATTTGGGTCACGTCTGAGGTCACGCGACCTCTGGCAACCCAGATCCCTTGCATGACCAGATCACGGGGCCTAGATACCCACCGGAGGTTGCGTGACCCACCAACGACAGTCGCCGTGACCGTCACCGTGTTACGAAATCGCACGTCGATTCCAGAAAAATAACACTCGCAAACAATTCTCCAGACAGAATATAGTAATAAAAGAGCGAGAATCGGATGAACACGCCGAGAAAATTTGTTATCGAAGTTCACCCAAACCCGGGCTACGTCTCCGCGCGGAGGCACTCTGCGAATCCACTAGACTTCGAAAAAGTTGGAATACAACGACGATCTTCTCTCAAGATCGGGGTACAAAGAGATTGAGAACTCTCATCAAAAAAACTCACTTTTTCTTCTCTCTTTTTCTTGCCTCTCTATTTCCTTTTTCAGGCGTCGTGACGGCTAGGGTTTTGCCATCGCTAATATATAGGTACCACTTTTAACCTAAAAGGAAATCTAATAGAAAGACAAAAAAGCCCCTAAAAACAAATATTTGGCTTTATCTATAACACACCGGCCTCTCTCTAGTCCATCGCCCGCCCTCAGCAGCCCTGCTCAATCCAAACATCTGCCTCAACGAAGAAGATCAACAACAGAAACAAGAAGAGAAACAAGGGCAAAGTCAAAGCTGAAAGCCCAAGGCACCCCCAAGAGGTGCCTTGGGCTTTCAGCCTTCGGATGGCTAGCTTTGCCTTAATGAGGTTTTCAAATTTTTTCCCAAACACCTAATATTTGGCCAAAAGGCCTTTAGGTGTCCAAAGATCCTTGGGAAAGCGGTTCTCAAACAGCCTAAGTGTTCAAACTTCAGGCATAGGGCTAGTCCACCAACGGGAAGTTACCTTAAATGCAGCGAAAGGAGTTCATCTATCCTATCATGCACATTTGTTCTTGTACGCTGCCCTCTGCACGCCTAACCATCTTCTTGCTTGATTCACCTGTAGCATTCATCTTGGCGTGCAAAAACCAGCGACATTAACAAGCCCATAGCATTGTAAATCGCCATTTTTGCAGCCTCAACAGAGGAAGGCCACCTAATTACCACATGTTGGCCATACTCAATTTCGATTTGACAAAGAACTGACCAGACCGATTTTAAGACTCATAAACATTTTATCCAGGTTCTTGTTTCATTGCGTAAAGGGCTCCAAGCAACAAATTTGTCAACGCGGAAGAAGAAAAAGGAATACCGTCTTCTCTAAGCCGCGATCTAATGCTGATGATTGTAACACTCAAAACATGTTTTTTTTTATTTTTTATTTTACCCAAAGCACAAATGGTCCTGTACCAATAAAAGCTTCGACACCTTTGACCTGATTTTCCTTGAAAATTGGCACTCCAAAAAAAAGGAGTACTTTGGATTTGGATTATCAAATTATGTAGGCTAAGTTCAATCTCTAAATTGACAATATCCCAAACACAACACTAAAGAAATCATACAATAGTTGATTCCATTCGCCATCGGGCTTGAACAAAGAGGACTTGACATCGTCATTGGCCTCGTGAAGCTCTTGTGCAAGGACTCAATGTGCTCGAACAAAGAGGAAATTTGGGTATTTACTATTAGTCAAATTGGATGGAGTCAATGAAAGGACTCAATTATACCAATTTGAATTTTTTTTTTGACTCATTTACATTTTTTTTTTCAAATTTTAGGAGTCATTATACTTTCTTAATAAGTTTAGGATTTTTAGTGCACTTATTCCTTGAATATTCTATTTTCACCGTAAATATTGCAAATCATGAAATTCTTTCATGTAATGATTGGTATAATAGAGATATTTAATTTTTTTTTTTCTGATTTTCTATATTTATTTTGGTTATATCTAATTAGATTTTCTTTGATCTCCTTAGTTATTCAACTATTCTTTTCTAGGACATCAAAATACACATAAATTCCATATTAGTCTCTTCCGTGTCATTATTATTAACTTTAGGAAAAAAAAAAAAGCTCTAAAGTTTTTTCACCACAAGCCGTTCGGCTTTTCTCTCAATTTTTTTCTCTCTTCATCACTCACATCAATCACTGTAAGCTCAAGCTCAAGCGCTCTCTCTGTTCATCTCGTTTTCACCAATGCCTGTGCCTAGTCAGTGACTTGCTGACTCTGGTTCGTTGCTGTTCATCAGTGGTGTCATTTACTGTGGTATTATCTTCACTCTTTTCGTGATGTGGACATCGAGTCATATCGAGGAGGAGGTGCTAGGGACCCATTGTCTATTCCTACTGGTTCGATTACTCGAGCGCGGGCCAAACAATTCAAGCAAGTGTTGGCGTCATGGTTCGTGATCTTTGGCGTGAAGATGACCTTGGATCAAATCTTGAAGAATCTTGGAAATCTTGGTGCAATTTAATTATCTTGTCACCAAATAATTGACCAAGTCAATTTATATATATATATATATATATATATATTCTTGTTTAAGAATATTCTAAAATAGGAATATTTTAGAATATATCGCATTAGATTTTTAGGGTTGGTTTTTAGGGTTTGTGTGGCAGCCTATATAAAGGATTTGCCAAATTTCTTTGAGGACGGAGATATTTTATTTTTGGAGGAAAAGAATTGAGAGGTTCTCTTTTTTTGTTCTTTTGAGGACTTGACCTAATCAAGATTCTCTTCGACTTATCGAGCGAGATAGCGAATTCTTTCGCTCGTGGCGTCTATAACGTTGGTTGGTTGACACGTGTTCGTCAACGAGTCACGTTCATACCGAGGTTGCCAATCACGGGTTTGATTGGAGGTCGAGGTTTGCAATTCGCACCATCTCGGGCCTTTGTAGAACGATCCTTCCGCAACGATTCACATCGGTTTGGTATCGAGCCAGATTCTACAAGGTCTATTTATCTTTAATTTTCTGTTGATATTCAGCAATTTGAGATTTATTGAGTTAGGGTTTCGGTTCTAGTTAATTTAGGGATCCGATTGCTTTTGTGCTTCCATATGTAGTTATTTGCTGTTAGTTTTAAATTTTCTTTTCTAGCATCTTAAATTGTATCCGAGTTCGTCAAAAAAAAAAAAAAAAAAAAAAAAAAAAAAAGTGAAAAAAAAAGAAGAAAAGAAAACGCACAAAAAAAAAGTGTGCAAGAGAAAAAAAAAAACAGATTCGGCAAAAAAAAAAAAAAAAAAATTAGCCGAACAAAAAAAAAAAAAAAATCAAGAAGGCGACTCGTTTGTTAGTAGACCAAATTGAAACAAAATCGGTAGTGATTTGCGTTTCAATTGGAATTTCGAAAGTTGTACTTGTTGGTTTGAAATTGTTACTTGCTGAAACAAAATCAATAGTGATCTAATCTTGTTTGATTAGTTTGATTGATTGTCGTGAGGGGGTTGAGAGACAGGTTTTGAGTCCAATAAAGAGCTTGAAAAAGAGAATACGAGAGGAAAAGGCAAGAGTGTGTAAGCTTAATTGAGGGTGAAAAAAAGCCTAAACTTGAGTTAAACACGAGGGGAGTGACAAACACTTTGAGAGAAACACGTGAGGGAGTGATTGGTGAGGATTTTTTTGCGACTAACGTTTACTTGCAGGTCTAAAATATGTCGCACGAAGAAAGTGTGAATCAAAAGGAGATTGGCTCCATACGAAGGGATGAAGCGCTCATGGAAAGCATCCAGCAATTGAAGGCCGTAGTGGAGGAGCTTAGTGGCCGAATGATGGAGAATGACATGAGGGTTGATGGTGACCGAGAGCTACCCCGGGAAGACCACAACATCAGCGAGATGCCTCTAGAACACAACATAGAAGGCAACGACAATATGATGATGATGAGGCCGACATGGAGGATGATCGAGATGCTCGATTTGAAAGGTGGAATGGAGGCCGAAGGTTTAGACACCGAGGAGATGATGAACTTGGCAACATCAAGATGAAGATTCCTTCCTTCCAAGGGAAGAATGATCCCGATGCGTATCTAGAGTGGGAGAAACGCATGGAGATGGTATTTGATTGCCAACGATACTCTGAGCTCAAAAAGGTAAAAATTGCAGCTGTTGAATTTACTGATTATGCTATAATTTGGTGGGATCAACTTGTGACTAGTAGGAGGCGCAATGGTGAAAGACCAATAGAGACGTGGGATGAGATGAAAGCGATGATGAGAAGGCGTTTTGTACCTAGTCATTACCACCGAGATTTGTTTCAAAAGTTACAAAATCTCACACAAGGCAATAAGAGCGTGGAAGAGTATCACAAGGAGATGGAGATTGCCATGATCCGTGCTAATGTGATGGAGGATCGTGAGGCCACAATGTCAAGATTTTTGAGTGGTTTGAGTCGAGACATAGCAAGGGTGGTAGAGCTGCAACACTATGTTGAATTGGAGGAATTGGTGGACAAAGCCATCAAAGTTGAGCGGCAATTGAAGTTGGACCGAAATCACAAGAGTGGAGGAGGTTCAAGTCGAGAATTGGAGATCCAATTGGAAGAGAGATGAGAAGCCAAATTGGAGAGGAAACAACACCAAAACCGAAACCTTAAAGGAGAAGGAGAGGGACGGTAAAGTTGGAACGAATCCGGTTTCGAGTAAAACCGAAAATCCTAACACTAGAACTCGTGAAATTAAATGTTTTAAGTGTTTGGGCAGGGGTCATATGGCGAATCAATGCCCTAATAGGAGGGTGATGATCATGACTGGACATGGTGTTATTGAGTCCGAAAGTGAAAGGGAAGAAGATGATGATGAGATGCCACCATTAGAGGATTGTAGTGATGCGAAGTGGCTATAAAAGGAGACTTATTGGTGGTTAGGCGTTCTCGAGTGTGCAAGTAAAGGAGGAGGAGCATCACCAACAAAGAGATAATTTGTTTCATACAAGATGTGTGGTGAATGGTAAGATTTGTAGTATGATAATTGATGGAGGTAGTTGTGCGAATGTGGCAAGTTGTATTATGGTGGATAAGTTGGGTTTGAAGACAACAAAGCACCCTATGCCTTATAGACTTCAATGGTTAAATGATAGTGGTGAGGTGAAAGTATTGAAGCAAGTTCGAATTCCATTTGAGATAGGGAGATACAAGGACGAGGTAGAGTGTGATGTTGTACCTATGCAAGCGGGTCATATCTTGCTTGGAAGACCATGGCAATATGATCGAAAGGTACATCATAATGGATATACTAATCGTTATTCATTGGTGAAGAATCAAAAGACTTATACCTTGGTACCAATGACACCTAGTGAGG
Source organism: Eucalyptus brandiana (assembly GCA_014182725.1). Taxonomy (NCBI): domain Eukaryota; kingdom Viridiplantae; phylum Streptophyta; class Magnoliopsida; order Myrtales; family Myrtaceae; genus Eucalyptus; species Eucalyptus brandiana. Next base: position 10,142,584 of record CM024676.1, read on the forward strand.
TGTATCAAGATCAATTAAAGTTACAACGAGAAGCCGAGAGAGAGAGAAAATGTGAGAAATCTGAGGGCTTGCGTGGTGTGTCTGAGACGCAAGGAAAAGGAGAGGCCGAGAGAAAGATTGTGGTAAAAACGAGGGAAAGAAGAGAGGAAAGAAAAGAGGCAAAATAATTTTTATGCAAAATCAAGTGAAGTGAGGAGAGCCTTAGTTCTAGATCGACCAATACTTGTACTTGTGTACAAGGAGGTTTTGTTTTCTACTAACGATCTTGACCCAAGTTTGCCTAGTCCTATTGTGTCTTTATTGCAGGAATTTGAAGATGTCTTTCCCGATGAACTTCCCGGAGGGATACCACCTATTCGAGGCATAGAACATCAAATTGACTTGATTCCCGGTGCGCCATTACCTAATCGACCCGCATATCGAAGCAATCCCGAGGAGACAAAGGAACTTCAGCGACAAGTTAGTGAATTATTGGAACGAGGGCATGTGAGAGAGAGTCTTAGCCCATGCGCCGTCCCTGTTTTATTAGTGCCAAAGAAGGATGGAACTTGGCGAATGTGTGTCGATTGCCGAGCAATCAATAATATTACGGTAAAGTATCGACATCCTATTCCTAGGTTAGATGACATGTTGGATGAGTTGCATGGTTCTTGCGTTTTCACTAAGATTGATTTGAAAAGTGGCTATCATCAAATTAGGATGAAAGAAGGTGATGAATGGAAAACTGCATTTAAGACCAAGTATGGATTATATGAGTGGTTAGTAATGCCATTTGGATTAACTAATGCACCGAGCACGTTTATGCGACTTATGAATCATGTTTTGCGTGCTTTTATTGGTCGATTTGTGGTTGTCTATTTCGATGACATCTTGATTTATAGCCGAAGTCCGATGACCATATTGAGCATGTGCGAGCTGTCTTGCGGGTTTTAAGGGCCGAGCAATTATATGCTAATCTAAAGAAGTGCTCTTTTTGTTACCAACAAATTAGTATTTCTAGGATTTGTTGTTAGTGCTAATGGTATACAGGTTGATGAAGAAAAGGTTAAAGCAATCCGTGAATGGCCAACGCCTAAGACCATAGGAGAGGTGCGTAGCTTTCATGGATTGGCGAGTTTTTATCGACGATTTGTGAGAAATTTCAGCACCATTGCCGCACCTTTAACTGAGGTTATCAAGAAGCACGTGGGTTTCACGTGGGGAGAAGAGCAAGAGAAAGCCTTTAATCTATTAAAAGATAAGTTAACTAATGCTCCTTTGTTATCTTTGCCGAATTTCAGTGCTACTTTTGAGATAGAGTGCGATGCTTCCGGTACAGGAATTGGAGCCGTGTTGATGCAAGGAGGGCGTCCCATAGCTTATTTCAGCGAAAAATTGAGTGGAGCAACATTGAATTATCCTACCTATGATAAGGAGATGTATGCTTTAGTGCGAGCTTTAGAGACTTGGCAACATTATTTATGGCCAAAGGAGTTTGTGATCCACACCGACCATGAGACCTTGAAGTACTTGAAAAGACAGCAAAAGTTGAATAAAAGACATGCCAAATGGATGGAGTTCATTGAGACTTTTCCATATGTGATCAAGTACAAGAAAGGTAAGGAAAATGTGGTAGCCGATGCGCTTTCTCGAAGGTATGCGATTCTAACTATTTTAGAAGCAAAGTGTCTAGGTTTTGAGCATATCAAGGGCTTATATATTGAAGATGATGACTTTGGGAGAGTCTATGAAGCATGTGAACACGCTGCATTTGATAAATTTTATAGGCATGAAGGTTATCTTTTTCGTGAAAACAAACTATGTTTGCCTAAGTGTTCTTTGCGTGAATTGTTGGTGCGAGAAGCGCATAGTGGTGGTTTAATGGGGCATTTTGGCATTAATAAGACTTATGAAGTGTTGTATGAACATTTTTATTGGCCACATATGAAGAGAGATGTCACACGTGTTTGTGAGAGATGCATTGCTTGTAAGCAATCGAAGTCTACAACTAAACCGCATGGCTTGTATACACCATTACCTATTCCAACGCATCCTTGGATTGATATTTCTATGGATTTTGTGTTAGGATTGCCTAGGTCTAAGTATGGTAGAGATTCTATTTATGTGGTTGTTGATCGGTTTTCAAAGATGGCTCATTTTATACCTTGTCATAAAACCGATGATGCATCTCATATTGCTAATTTGTTCTTTAAGGAGGTTGTACGTTTGCATGGCATGCCTAGATCGATTGTTTCAGATCGAGATTCTAAATTTCTTAGCTACTTTTGGAAAACATTGTGGAAAAAACTAGGAACACGATTGTTATTTTCTACTACTTGTCATCCACAGACCGATGGTCAAACCGAGGTAGTTAATAGAACTTTAGGGGTATTGTTGCGTGCTATTATTAAAAATAACATAAAATCTTGGGAAGATTGTCTGCCACATGTTGAATTTGCATATAATAGGAGCATGCATTCTGCTACTAAATTTACACCATTTGAGGTTGTCTATGGTTTTAATCCATTAACTCCGTTAGATTTAACCCCTTTACCTGTTGATAAGCGTGTGGATTTAGATGGAGCAAAGAAAGCTGAATTTGTCAAGTCGTTGCATGAGAAGACGCGCACAAATATTGAGCGCAAGACGAGCAATATGTAAGGCAAGCTAACAAAGGGCGCAAGGAAGTGGTGTTTGAACCTGGCGATTGGGTTTGGGTTCATATGCGCAAAGAGAGATTTCCCGAGCAGCGACATTCTAAGTTATTACCGCGAGGGGATGGACCATTCATGGTTTTGGAAAGAGTTAACAATAATGCTTACAAGCTTGATCTTCCAGGTAAGTATGACGTTAGTGCCACATTTAATGTTTCGACTTGACTCTTTTTGATGCTAGTGATGATTTGAGGACAAATCCTTTGCACGGGGGAGGGAATGATGTGGACATCGAGTCATATCGAGGAGGAGGTGCTAGGGACCCATTGTCTATTCCTACTGGTTCGATTACTCGAGCGCGGGCCAAACAATTCAAGCAAGTCTGTTGGCGTCATGGTTCGTGATCTTTGGCGTGAAGATGACCTTGGATCAAATCTTGAAGAATCTTGGAAATCTTGGTGCAATTTAATTATCTTGTCACCAAATAATTGACCAAGTCAATTTATATATATATATATATATATATATATATATATATATATATATATATATATTCTTGTTTAAGAATATTCTAAAATAGGAATATTTTAGAATATATCGCATTAGATTTTTAGGGTTGGTTTTTAGGGTTTGTGTGGCAGCCTATATAAAGGATTTGCCAAATTTCTTTGAGGACGGAGATATTTTATTTTTGGAGGAAAAGAATTGAGAGGTTCTCTTTTTTTTTACTGTTCTTTTGAGGACTTGACCTAATCAAGATTCTCTTCGACTTATCGAGCGAGATAGCGAATTCTTTCGCTCGTGGCGTCTATAACGTTGGTTGGTTGACACGTGTTCGTCAACGGGTCACGTTCATACCGAGGTTGCCAATCACAGGTTTGATTGGAGGTCGAGGTTTGCAATTCGCACCATCTGGGCCTTTGTAGAACGATCCTTCCGCAACGATTCACATCATTTCGTCTTTTGGGGTCGGCTTGTTTGATAGCCAGGAATTGGAGGAATGCGGGTTCATGACTCGTGAATCAACTCGATATCCTTAAGATGTATTTGCTGATTGCCAATTGTGATGTGAACCCGATTGTTTTGACTTGCTTTCCATTGATTCTTGCAACTTTTTTTCTACCATGGTTTCTTTTCTTTTTCTTGGTTGGCAAGTTTTAACCTACCCTGCTTTTTCTTCTTTCCAATTCGTGCAATTTACGTGATTCGAGTTCCAATTATCGTTCATATTTTGCCTCAGTCGCATTTTCAAACATCCTAAGGATTCATTCTGAGTGAGGGTTTGAACTTTTAAGAGCTTTGTCTTTAGGATTCCGTGTTGGGATTCACTTGGAGGAGTTTATGTCTGTTTATTCATGGCTTTGCCTTTCTTATCGTGGCCCTTTTCTACTACATTTATCATCTTATTAGATATCCTTGTAACCCTTTTGCCTATGGCAAATGAAGATATTATATATGATTAGATGAACATTTTAATCAAGTAGCTGATATCTTACTAAAAATTGTAGATACTTTCCATCTAGGTGATTTATATCCATGGAAATCACAAGATGCATGATCATATTTGTGGGTTTGCGCACGGTGCAAATAAGCTGTGAGTTAGACAAGAAGGTTGAAAAATTACACAATGGTGACAAGCTATGTTCTAATTTAGAGACTGAAACTTAGCAATCTAAAGCAGAGACTACAAATGTGAATGCATTAGGTAAGGCATGCCTACATATAGCGTACAGTTTTTCGTCATACTATACTGAAATGGTCCGAGTATTGATTTGGTTTGATAATATTAGATCATTCTTTCCATATTTAGAATTTCTTGTCTAGTAGCCGCCACTAGAAAATGGAAGTGCAGCTTTTCGCGTCTATAGGGCGTATTTTGTCTTGGGAAATGCATCATTGTCAGGTTAGGGAAGAAATTGCTGCCTATTGGAGGTTTGGGGAGTTTCTTGGAATCATTGCTAGCGAGTTGGTGCCATTGCTCACAACTTTGAGGCAAATTACCAAGGATATAAGAAACGCTATGATTAGGATTGTAGAGCTAGTTAGCTTGTACTTGTATGAAATTCCATTCGTTTTGTTAAAAAATTTAAATTCTTTATTGATTTTTCTTCCTTGTAGTCTAAGTTTGATTATCTTTGTACCAGCTATGAAAAAATGGATTCTAGATTCCTCAAATTCTAAATGGAGATATTGGAAAAGTGATCTAAAAGCTGCTTATTATGATAACTCTAAATCATAATTGTATCATTAGAAGAATCTTTCGCAGAGAGTGAGAAGAGATCAATGGAAAAATCTCGTCCCTTTTTGGAGTTCAAAGGAAGGGAAGGTACGAATCTTGTTCTAGCATCATTTTAATATGACCTGTCGACATTAAATTGACTTACCTGTCAATGACTATTTTGTGAAAACCTTGGTTTTTATTTTTTATTTTTTATGGTAAAAGTGCCAAAAAAGTCATAAACCTTTTGGCTTTGTGCTGATTTAGTCCTAAACCTTTTTTTTGTGCCGATTTAGTCCTAAACCTTTTTACGTTGTGCCAATTCAATCCTTTATGGCCAATTTTGGCAGGATTTTGCTGATTGGATGCCGGTCGGCTGACGTGGCCTGATCGGGGCTAACGTGTACAATTTTTAATAATATTTTAATATTTTTGAATATTTTTTTCTCTTTTTATTTTTATTTTTATTCTTTTCTTTATTCTTTTTCATTTTCTTCTCATCTTCTTCCTCCACCGGTCCGCCGGAGCTTGGCGACCGGCCGTAGGTGACGGCCGGTGAGGTCAACCGCGCCGGCCACCTTGCTAGTGGCCGCGAGGGTGGCCTCACGTCGGGCGGGCGAGGCTCGCCCTCGCCGGATCTAGCGAGGATCGAGCCTCGCCCATGGCGGCCTGGGTGGTGAGGCTCACCCTCACCAGATCTGGCGAGGGTCGAGCCTCGCCCATGGCTGGCAAGGGCGAGCCCTACCAGCTCGACGCGAGGCTAGCTAGACTCCTCCCCGGCTCCGTTCTTCGATCCCAATCTCGCCCTATAAATTTCCTCCCTCCTCTGCTCGTCGTCTTCGTCATCTTTAGGGTTTACGGGAGATCGGGGTGTCTTCGGTCGCGCGGCTTCGGCCCTGGATTTTTGCCTGTTTCTCTCGCGGCGGCGATTCGTCGGGGGTGGGGGTTTTGTGATTCCTGGGGTTCTCCGAGGCAACTGGCCTCGCGCCGAGCTGGTGGGGCTCGCCCTCGCCGGCCATGGGCGAGGCTCGATCCTCACTAGATCCGGCAAGGGGGAGCCTCGCCCGCTCGGCGAGAGGCCGCCCTCGCGGCCACTGGCAAGGTGGCCGGCGAGGTCAACCTCGCCGGCCATCACCTCGGCCGGTCACCGAGCTCTGCAATCGGCTGGAGGAAGAAGATGAGAAGAAAAAAAGAAAAATAAAAAAAAAAAAAGAATAAAAATAAAAATAAAAAGAGAAAAATAAAATAAAAAATAAAAATATTCAAAAATATTAAAATATTATTAAAAATTGTACACGTCGGCGTCAATTAGGCCACGTCGCCGGCCGACGTCCATTCAGCAAAATCCGGCCAAAATTGGCCGGAAAAGACTGAATTGGCACAACGTAAAAAGGTTTAGGACTAAATCTGCACAAAGCCAAAAGGTTTATGACTTTTTTTGGCACTTTTCCCCTTTATTTATTTATTTATTTATTTATTGCAGAAGTTGAGTGACGCAAATAAGGCTAACAGAGCAAAGCAAAAGATACGACACACCTTAGGGAACATAAATATTGCTAGAATAACAGCAGCAAAGATACTCTCATGTTTCCCCTTAAATTTTCATGTTTCCCCATAAGTGATATTTCCACTGTAATCAATAATTTCGCTGTAGAAAAGATGCTGCTGAGGTGATCCATCTTTGGACCTAAGGTAAAGATGTCCAGAGATTTTTGTCACTTTCCTGACAATAGGCTTGTATTAATAGCAGTTGTCATTGGAAGAAAACATAGGATGTTTTCTAGAATTGCCTCCCTAAGAATGTCTAAGTTCTTAGCACCTACATTGATATCTTGTTATTCCCTTAGCTTTGTGATTGGGATTTGCTAGTGATAGCACAATAATCCACAACTAGGTTCAGGTTTGTATAGCGCACATAGCCCATTATCATTAACAAAAGAGTTATGCAGCAGCTAGAGTTGCGAAGTATTGAGATGATGAAACTTGTACAATTTTCTAATAATTTGCTCATGTGACCATAGTTTGGTTTAATGAGAGAGATTGAAAAATAGAAAAGTACTGCAGCCCCAGACCACCCAATTACTAGCTGTGCATTTCACTTGCATGCACACATCCCCACAATTGTCGAAAAGCCATTCAATATAGTTCATATAGTGTTAACAAATGTTATTCATTCTTGGCCATGACAATGTTGCTGGTACAATGTATCATAAATTTATGCAGATATCTGAGCAGGAGATGAATGGATCAAGAAAAGAGGGCAAGTTGGAATAAATAGTCTAAAATTAAAACCAAAAGCCTAACTTCCTAGCGTGTGTTTTCATATGGTTTCAGTGGATGACAAGTCATATAACAATCAACAAGGAACAACTATAGAAAGGAAGCATGTGATTACTTTTTCAATTTGATATCTTTGGACATCTTTCCCTGTTTCACAGGAAAGTGTAAAATTTTGAATGTCTTATTGATATGGTTCATTTAGCTATGCTGACTAACCAAGTTATGGCACATGATAGGAAGCAGAGTTAGGAATCAAAGGCATTCGTGTGTATTTATGAATTCAGCTTAAGTGCCCACCAATACATTGTAACATCATTAGTTTAATAAGTTCTTTAAGTTATAAACTGTAGGGAAGCATGAATGATCTCTTGGAGGTATATTTGGAACTTGGAAAGAGCAATACCCCCTTGAAATACTGTTCTTCTATTGTTGGGAAAAGAGAATCCTGGACGTGTCCAATGCTAGGGCATAGCCCATGCCCCAATGATTTGGGGGCTCCAATCTTGTTGTCTTCCAACCGAGAACTTAAGGCTAAAGAAAGAAAACGATGAAGAGATTCGGTTGAAGGAATGTAGTTGTCTTCCAACCGAGAACTTAAGGTCAGAGAATGATAAAGATGAAGAGATTCACAAGCTGAAGGAAATACTGAAAGCAACAAAAGAGCAATTACAAAAGACAAATGGAGATGTACAAGAGTTACAAACTCAAAAGATGTCTACCATTATACAGAATTGTTAGCATGTGGTGGACTTGAAGTGGTCTCACAAGATCTGGACTAGGAACTATGTCATGAGCCATGAGGTGTGACTAATTTCATTGAACGTTAAAATAGTTGTCACGCCCTGATCCTAGGGCACGCACACATCCTTCTACCTTGGTCGATTTTATAATGCGATATCCCAGGACTAAGTATCGCCGACCCTTTCATTTATTAAGCACATGCGGAAGCAGTTATAAATCCCCAGACAATAAATCGATGGGATAGAAAAGCAGGGCCATATTTTTCATATTGAAACTTATAACCAAACTTTCATTAACAGCACAACTCATAGTATATTTACAATACTATTCACAACATACTTGTCTCATACCTATCTACACCAAGACAGGGTTTACAAAAGGGATGAGATCTCAATCCACATCCGGGTTATACTCAAGATCCCTCTCTGGATCATCTGCTTCTACAAAAATCTTTCTCCCCTTCAGGTTCCTCCTCTTCAGCTTCTCCTCAAGGTCCTGAAATGGTTATTCAATAACCAATGAGACCACGTCTCAGCGAATTCTACCCCCTAATACCCGATTAGTAAGCCAATACACCTTAGGCTGCCTAAGCACATCACGAGTCAGATGACTTACCTTGGCCTCAGCTCCTTCCTGCAAGTTAGTATATATATCAAATATACAGCATCACATCACATCACCCAATCAGATCGAATCATCGATCAATCGACCTAGTCGATTACAAGTCAGTCAGACCATTTCTAGGTCATTCATCCAACGCCAAGCAATTCCTTAGATTTAGTGGCTTTACGGTCCCACCTGACCTTATCAATATCTAGTGGCTTTACGGTCCCACCCGACCTTTCCAAGATTTAGTGGCTTTACGGTCCCACTCGACCCTTTCAAGATCTAGCGCTTTGGGTCCCACCCGACCCTCTCAAGATTTAGTGGCTTTATGGTCCCACCCGACCCTTTATCATACCGTACTGTCTCAAGATGATCTATAGGAATTATCGAGCCGGTATATCATACCGTACATCGTCTCAAGATAATCAGAGTCACCGAGCCTAGATCATATCGCATCGTCTCAAGATGCTCCGTGGAGTCATCGAGCCGTATACACACAATTTATCATACCGTCCCGTCTCCGGATGCTCCGTAGAGTCATCGAGCCGGTATACACACAATTTATCATACCGTCCCCGTCTCCGGATGCTCCGTAGAGTCATCGAGCCGATATCATATCATTCCAAGCAAATAATCAATTAACCACTTTATCATTCTCGATAAAATGCCATGAGTGGGTACTCGATTGGCCCTAGCCAAAACATAATAATTTCCTTTTTATAAATTCCTCCATATTCTGTATTCCACTAAAACATTTTTGGTATCATTAATTGATGCCCGGTTAATTTCCAATTAATTTTCCAAGATTACTTAAAATAATTCCCAAATAAATCATTTTCGCACAAAGTAAAGCTCAATTAAATAAACGGACTGCACCATGACAATTAGCATAAAATTCTGGTCACCGGCCATCCCGGTTGAATTTCCGGAAAAATAAATAAATAAATAATTTCAAAAATAAATAAATAAATACTAAAAATCTAATTTAGGCCAGTAATGCCGAATTGGACGCCAGAACGGATCGGGAAAAATCCCGAGATGCATTCAATAAATAAAAGTATGTCTCTACTTGCTAATAACTAAGTCTAGCCACCTAACATGCATTATTAAGTCACTAATTTAATTGTTCTAGACTAATCTAACCACCTAATTGCATTTAATTAAATCTAACCAACCCCTAAGATAATTAAGAAACTAAGAAAGATTAGTGAGTAAAACTCACTTGGAAAGCAAGATCGGACACCGCGATGGCGACACGATGGCGCAACGGCGGCCGAAATCCGAATTTTCGCGATATCGACGATCACTCGGGCCGGGCCCAAAGGCCTTGCAAGCCCACAGCAAATTGCTGGGCTTTAGCCGAACCTGGGCCGACTTGCTTCACGGGCCCAAGATGGGCTGAACTTCAAGACTGAAAATGGGCTACAACTTAAATGGACCAAGCTCAAGCGGGCCTAAAAAACTGGGCTGCTGGACTGAACTTCACTGAAATGGGCTTGCTGAAGTTGCTGGAGATGGGCCCAACTGCTGGGCTAAAAATTCACGTGAGCTGGAGGATGAAGACTCGCTAGATTGCGGGCCGTGTGGGGATGGACGAACGGCAGCAGCCTCGGTGGATCGTTGGACGAAGACACTGGACTGCTCGACTGCCTCAGTTGAGGAAAATTGAAGAAATCCGGGCAACTTCGGTCTTCGTGAACGGCCAGAGGAGATGTGGGCTTCGCTGGCTGCTTGATGAACAAACGGGCAGTTGCATGGTCAACCAAAGAGCTGGGTGGAGAGGATTGTTGACCGGTGGGGATGAAACAAAAGCGTGGCAGCTTGGACGTGGCAGAGGAAAATCGGTGGGCGGCTTCACGCGAGAAGACTTTGCTGGCCGAACTGCTGCTGGGGACGTGCGGAGTCGTCGACAAACGGAGGCCGAGATGGGGCACGCTCGCTGTCAGTGGGAGGAAGAAACGGGGACGAAGCTAGCGACTGCAAGGTCAACAAACCGATTTTTGTTGAGCGCTGAGTTGACCGAACATGGGCGACGAAGATGGAGAGAGAACTCGGTGGGGCGTATGGCCGCTGCAGGGGAACAAGAGAAAGGGAAATGTTGGCAGGGGGGCTTCGGTGGTGAAGAGACGTGAAGAAGAAGGAAGTTCGCGGGGATGTTGGCGTGCAAGAGAAGCTGCCGAAGGAGATAAGGGCGAGCAGTGAGCTGGCTTCAAATGAAGAAAGCGACGTGAAGCAGCTGGCACGGATTGTTGAAGAAGTCACGGATGAGGGAAGAAAATTCAACAAATTCAATCCACTTAATTAATTGCATGTCCCCCGATACTTTATTGCCTTAATACTCACAAATAATTCAACTTAAATGCAATTGTTGCACCCTCCTTGCCATAGTTCCGAATTTCATTGAATTACCTCAATTCCTTTATGTAATTTCCCACATCGACGTCCAATTTAATTGTGAGAAAAGCTCACGAATTTCCACACTTTCCCGTCGTCGTCAAGTTTCTCGGTCTGAAGTTAGAATTTCATTCAAATGAGCTCAATCGAATTTCCAATAATTTTATGCGACGTTTGAATCGATTTTTCATAAAAGTCCCGAACTCGATGGAATTTCTCCGAAAGACAAGATGACGTCCTATAAATGAACGTGACATGTTCGAATGTCCGATTCCCGACTCCGAATTCAATTTCATGGTTAAAATCGGCCGAACGCGATTTAGTCCGATCCGACCTATTGAGTAGCTTTTAGGGATTTTACCGCGGTTATATCCCTTAACGGCTTCACCCAATAGATTGGTTAACTCGTGAGTGATCAGCTCAGAGAAAAAGGACCATTGGCGCGTCGACGAGATGTCCATTTCATATATTCGGGACGGGGTCAAAATTCGGGATGTCACAATAGTGAAAGGTGTTTTATTTACTAAATATTGAGTGTCCTGGATATTGGACACTAAGTGGTTTTAAAGGGAATATTGGTGGATAGACTCGGAACATGAGTTTAATATCAGGATTGCTTCGATGGAGCTTGAAAGTGGAATACAAATGTAGAATGGTGTAACCATGTTTTTCCTTTTTGCTGTGTCTAATCATGTTTTGGGTTTACTTTTCTTGCATTATGCCTTGTCCTTCTTGTTCAATTTGAAATACATAAGTGATTGCCTCTATTAGTCACCATTGGGTGTTACTCTTTCTTTCGAGGTTTCAAGACAGTCACTGTTGAGCCCTCTTGTCCATCTCTGTATGGATCTTGGAGTGTTACATTATCATTTATATTGAAGAAAAGTTGAAATGTTGCCCATTTTGGCACTTGAGAGTGGTTGAGGGACACGGTCAAATGCTTGGAAATGGTCTCTGTTGATGTGTGGGTTTACTAGATTTTACCTGATACCATATGCCGATTATCTTACACTACTCTACTTTTGGCCCTCAATGCATTTCTTACTTCTTCTTGCTCTTAAGGTTAGGGTTCTATTTTCATAATTGAATTTCTCAAGTTTACTGGGTTGCAGCAATGATTGTGATTTGTGAACTTTGCCTCTTGGTTTGTAGCCATTCAATATTGGTCGTAGTGTCTATGAGATGCTTTGGCCACTCATAACCCTGTTCACGTCTCTACATTTTTTTTTTTCAAGTGATGATGGAAAATGTGGCTAATTACGTCTTGTTCATTTTGTTTTAATTAATAAGCTTTTAGTGCAATCATGTAACATCTTCTCTATGTTTTGATATGCTTTACAAATTGATTATGAGCCCCTCTTTTCATTAATTTTGTCACTTTCTATGATCTAAGCTTCCTCTAAATCCTTCTCCAGTCCAAATTATTGAAGGTTTAACTGCGTGATGTTTAAGTGATCACTAATATGGTTTCTTGTGTTGGTTTCACGCCCATTATGCTTAGTCTTCTTTCCTACGCCTTTTGGTTTGTAAGATGATGAACATCATAACACACAATAGAGATCTCCAAACATCATTTTACGCTCTCCATTGTCGAGTCATGAGCCACACTCTAATGGAATAAGGTTAGTGTTATCTTCAAAGGTATACTGTTCATTATAAACATTCTCACTATTTGCTTGTCATAAATGTCTACTTATGGCTATTATTGAAGAAAACTCATTGAAAAGATTTTATAGCAATAATAGGACCTCTTTCATGTGCTGCTGAACCTAATGCTAGCGATTTGCTGCTATATGTCCAAACCTTGGGCAACTTGGCAGCTCGCAACCCAGGTGACCATCTCCTAGGTCGGAAGGATCATCTAAGGTCACTAGACCCAGGTGGTGGTCGCCCAAGGTTGTGCCTCCTCTGGCGGAGGTCGCCTGGGTCAGGCATCCCTTGCTGGCCATATCATCGTCCACTCATTGCCCTTTGTGTGCAAGGTTTCCTAAACATTGGAAAAGTAATTGGAGCTTTTATTGCATTTGCACGCGCATGTGCATGCATTCAGTTAATTGACCTTTATATACTTTATTTGTTTAAAATTTTTTGCTAGTCGCAACGTGTCATAAGGTGCTTGTTAAATAACTAATAGACTTGACAATGGAAATGTTTCCAAGGGCCCGTCCTGAATGGGCGGACTTAGCCAAGAAAATTGGCTTGCATGGACAAGCCTTGATATTCACTTGAGCTCAATGGACTTTTGGGCTTGCAATGGGCAGGAGTGCTTATGCTTGGGCCAGGCCCAACCCACCCATTTACTAGTCAAAAAAATACTGCACCACTCGAGACCTTGATATGGATTTTGTTGGTCCACCTAGTTCCAAATCTTCCCAAGACCTATTTGGGAATCCTTTGTAGCGTAAACCCCCCCAAAAAAAAAAAAAAAAAAAAAAACTCAAGATACCAGTAACTAGATAGATTTACTTAGAAATAAAACGCAATAGTTTTTGTATACATTTATTAGTCAATCTTTATATTGTGATATTTGCTTATGGTTAACTCACTCATTTCAATCTCAAAGGTGCCGAATTTTACAATACTAGATTTCATGTGGCTTGCAAAGTGTGTTAATAATTTAAAGGATGTTAGGAAAATAAAAGAAAAATATTACGTCATATTTTTTTTATATTTTTATGAGAGTTAGATATAGAGTTCAAGTTTCACATTGTGATTTAGTTTTTAAGTTATCAATAATCAAGTTGAATTGAGTTTAATCTTGAAAGCATATGCTAATATAGAATTGAGCTTGAGCATGGAATTGAGAAACTGAGTTTCGCCATACTCATAGCCCAATGTCAACCATCAACATCTAAAACATGCACATGTTCAAACTTCACATTGTGATTTAGTTTTTAAGTTAAACTTTGCATCAACAAACAACTTCAATCAATTTAACACCTTATTTTAGACACTTCTACTGCATTGACTCTCTAGATAATATGCTACTTCATTCTTCACATGCCAATAAGTGTGATGCTAGTGGTCTTCAAATCTTCACAAGCCTCTGGCCTCTACAACGTGGACAAGTCCAATGAGAGCTTGATTCCTGAAAAAAATAGAATTACAATCAATCTTTCAAGAAAGTTTCAAGAAAAAAAAACCAAAGAAAAAACATGATTAGACTATGTAGTCAAATGAATTAGTATCACACATCAACTGAGGTTTACTGTGTATAATCTTTTTTTGCTTTTTTTTTACGAGAACTAGAGATGATGTTCAAGCTTCACATTGTGATTTAGTTTTTAAGTTTTGAATAATTGAAACAAATTGAGTTTAATCTCAAGCATGTAGACTTTATAGAGTTGAACTCGTGCATGGGGTTGAGAAACCAAATTTTGTCATACTCAACAATTCAATATCAAATCATCAAATTCAAGTTAAGAAATCATCAATTTCAAGTTAAACTTTGCATCCCCAAACTACTTCAAATAATTTTATAGCTCAACTGCGCCTTTATGGCTTTTTTTTTTTTTTTTTTTTTTAATAAATGAAATACCTTATCATAGATTTTTTAGTGCATTGGCCCACTAAATAATATGTTACTTCCTTCCCTGCATGCCGACAAGGATGACGCTAGGGGTCTTTAAAACAAAACAAGCCTCCAAAACATGTATAAGTCCTGTGAGAGCTTGGTTCCTATGGTTCTTGAAAAATAAACTCACAATCGATCATTCAAGAAAGTTATGTTTACTGTGTTCAATATATTTGTCATTGTATACTGTATAAAAGGAATAGATTGAAGATGTTCTAAATTCCTCAAAAGGATATTGACAAAAGTCAAATATATAGTTTAATTGCATTCATTGTGATGGAAATATGAGAAATGGTCTATATATGATAAGAAACAATAGCATGTGAATAGATAAATAAAATAGTGATTAAGGAATGGGATTGTGTATGCAGATTCGGTACATCATATTAGTTCAATTTCTCGCACCACCAAATGCAAACAATTTTTTACTAAGCCATTCACCAATCTTTGACTTGCACCATACTTGGTCCATGCGATTAGTAAGATATGATATGGGCGTGGTGCCTTAACTGCTCAAGATAAGTTCCTTTTAAAGAGAAACAATATCTGATTACCGGAAAATAACCAGGTTACTTATAAATCAAGTAGACAGGGGCCCCCTTCCTTCTTTCCCCACTTTCTATCTAGTGAAGTTATTGAAGTAAGTCAATGAAATTTCATCTATGTGAATTTGAATATGCAAAAATACACTCTATCTTGTTAAGTTTATCACAATTTTTATGAAAACTAGTTTTGTTCACAATCTAGCCAAATTAAGAAATTTTCATGTACACACTTGACAAAATTATAGTAGAAGCTAAAATCAAGACTCAACCCAGGCATCAAAAGATAAATGAGTAGCAGAAACAGA
This sequence comes from Eucalyptus brandiana, assembly GCA_014182725.1. Taxonomy (NCBI): domain Eukaryota; kingdom Viridiplantae; phylum Streptophyta; class Magnoliopsida; order Myrtales; family Myrtaceae; genus Eucalyptus; species Eucalyptus brandiana. Next base: position 10,157,880 of record CM024676.1, read on the forward strand.
CGCCATCCAGGTTTTTGTTTCATTGCCAGAAGGGCTCCGAGAAACAAATTTAGCAACATGAAATAAGAAAAAGCAATAGCAGCTTCCCTAAGTCGTAATTTAATGCTGATGATCATAATACCGAAAACATGCTTTTTTTACCCAAAGCACAAATGGACCTGTACTAGTAAAAGCTTTAGCACCTCAAACTAGATTGTCCTTGAAAATTGGCAAAAAATAGATAGCACTTTGGATTGTCAAATTATGTAAGTCAGTTCAAGCTCTAAATTGAAAATATCCCAAATACAATATTAAAGAAATCATATATTCATTGGATATTCTGGAGATTCTAAGTGAACAAATGGCACTTTAAGTAAAGATGACACCTTTCTTTTGACTCCCCAGTCTAAAAGATGGATTCACAATAATTTGAAATTGACTTTTCAGAAAATTTTGAAGGGGCAGCACGGATGATAATCAAGCCAAATCCCCAATTTTGTTTGGCATGCTTCCAAACAAGAGAACCGTGAAATTGAGCATCAAACATAGTTGCTCTTGCCTTAATTAGCCCAAACAAAATCATGCGAACAATCCGTGTCCTTTTTTCTGTTTTGTTTTGGATGATCCTATCTCTTATTTTGCTAAGACTAGTAAGTTCACAAGAACATCCTGTGTTTGGGTATATACTCATTGACATCATTCCCAAACTTCAAACCTATTCAATCCACAAGAGAAAACACCTCAAATGAGTTCCCATACCTCCTTCGGACTGAAAGCAAAGTACAAGAAAGGGGATTCAAATCGATGTAGTGGCTTATAACACCCTCATTCACGCCGCCTGGCTTTGGACAAAGAGGACACGACGTCGCCGTCGGCCTCATCAAGCTCTTGCGCAAGGACTCGACGTTGTCGTGCCCGAACGAAGAGGAAATATGGGGATTTGACGAAGAAGAAAAAGGACACTCAGATGAAGAACAGAAAGATCGACGAATAAGAAGCGGATACCACGACTAAGAAGTACACTATGGACAGAAAGACTGATGAAGAAGTGAGGAAACTCTAGAAGAAAACTCAATTAGGGCTTGGAAATTTGGGGCAAACCTTAAAAGGACAAGACGTTTTTGCACACAAATCTTTTCTCTTAAGCTTTATGCCATAGAGAAGTGAATAAAAAATGCATAGCCAGCATATTTTGTTTATCAAATTAGATGAAATTAACAAAGAGACTCAATCGCATTAAATTAACAAGTTTTATGACTTGATTATAAGTTTTATAAGTTTTAGAACTATTGCATTTATCCTTTTAATGTTTTGTCTTCACCGTAAGTATCACAAATGACGAAAGTCGTTGTCATAATGATTGGTATGAAGTAAGAGATGGAAAAAAAAAAAGTGCCATATATTACGTAGAAAAAATGCTAAGTAAAACCATTTATTTCTTATAAAATGAGAAAACATTTTATAATAGGCTCTAAGATATTCTATATATATCTCCCCTACAATACAAAGTTTTTCCCGCTATTTGTGATAAAAACTGAACTTCTCTTACTACAACCATATAACTTTCTCGTTAACGGGAAAAAAAAGGGGGGGGGGGGGGAAAGAAAAAAAAAACAGAGAAAGAAACCATCACATGCGTCTACTGGTGCTTAAAGTAAGCGAGACTGCGTTCAATTCATGTTTGTATGATTATTTTTTGATTTTCCACAATTATTATAAATCTGCCAATAGTTGAATTCATGTTTGTGGATGGTTGTTCTTACTCACCTTATGACGCTTGAAACTTTGGACGGTGCCTCTGAAGTGTCCACTAACCCCAAGTAATTTCTTGCATTGGTGGATGTATAAGCGGCAATCATTTGGCAATTCGGTGGCCGATATTTCAACGATCCACAGTTATTAAGTTTCAATTCTTTCAAAAACTTTAACTTGTATAGGCCCTCGACAATCTGTAGCTTAAGGCCGGAAGATATTTTGAAGGACTTGAGATTCTTTAACTTTGACAAATCACCAAGACTTTGCAAATGTTGACCAGCAAGTAAAAAGTCTTCCAACGATTCTGACATACCAACAACTTGAATACCGAACGTGTCACAAAAACCTAGATAGAGATACCGCAACTTATTGAAGACTCTTGATGCAAGGATTAGTGAAGATTCAAGAGAATATTCCCAATTTATGTCGACGTACACGAACCTTCTTAAGGGCAAGACCTTTCCGATTTGTATTATTTCCAATAATTCTAACACCCCAGTGATATGGATCTCATCTAGTTCCAGGTACTTCTTCATGCTGACCAACTTTAGCTTCATCATACTGGATATTATGAATCTCTTGAGGAGTCTACAACTATCAACATGTGGATACGTTAAATTTGGAAGGTGAAGCCCATCGAGTTAAATCTCTCACATTTGAGAGCGAGAGATGTTTAAACTTGACAAATCCTTTGAGTTGGAGGAGAGTAACGCGATTGAATTGAAATTATCAAGGGTTAACTCTAACAGAGAAGAGGGAACTCGCATTGAGGGTTGCAAGTTCAATCTAGATAAATGGAGTTGGTTAAGTTGAGGAAGGGAAGCCAACTTAGTGGGAGCAGATACATGGAGGATACACAATCTCAACCGTTTCAATTTGGATAACCTCCTGATCCATCTCAACTCACCGCTATGAATTCTGTCCGGTTTGCCAATTTTAGAGCCATCACTTAGGTCAAACTCAACCAAATTAGTCAAGTTTGAGAGGTCTGGGACAACTTGCAATGACATAGATGACACTCCTAGATGGGTTAAACTTATTGGAAGTGGCAACAACTCTCGAATTTCATAAAACTCTCTTAACACCAGTCTTTGTAGTTGCGGGAGTAAGCCATTTTTAGAAGGAAGTTGACCTTACAAATTAGCTTTATTCCAAAGCACTAAACGTTCCCCAAGCATTCCTAAGCTTGAAAGCTGCAACTCCCGTGATGATTTCCAATTATAGATGGAATCCGGTAGTTCTTCCATTTGATGACACCGATTAAAAGAGAAGCGCTCTAGATTCTGTAGGTCCCCAATTTCTTTAGGCAAACCTTCTAGCAAAGGGCAGTGATCAAACGTTAAGTCTATCAGATGCTTTAACTTCCCAAGAGAGCCGTCTATCTTCCTTAAACCTCAGCAAGTCCAAAAAGCAAGTCTCTCTAAAGTTGAGCATCCCGACAAGTCTGGTGTTCTGGTTATGTGATGACACTCACAAAGACTAAGAACTTTCAATTTTCTTGCCTCATGTGAAAAATGAATACATTATCCAATGGAGGAACAATTCAAATGTTGCTTTTAAGGACAAAGAAAAGAAATAAGCATATGACGTACCTTTATTAGGCTCCATAATTTCATATCGTCTATATTGGCAATCGATGAAAATTGAAGGACAACTACATTCTTTAAGCACATATTGGTCAGCTTACACTTTAAACCAAGAGCACTCCGCTAAATCCATCTTAATTTGGGAAAAAAATCCATTAGATTGCCAACAAAGATTCCTCCCCCAAATGATACCGTAACATCCTGGGTCTCCATTGTACACATATTGTCCATTTTGGACACTAAGTTCTCACGGTTTTGTTTCTCTCGGGGCAGCCCATACTACCCCAAGAAAACGTGTATATATAGTTAGAGGGACCCAAGCCTTATAAGCTAGCCTAGGACTCCCTCCCTAGCTGATGTGGGACAAGAAAGGAACCCCTTCCTCACGCATGTCCGAGAACCGAGGTGCGGATACACTGCCATCCCTCCTCCCCGCGCATCGCTGCTCGGGCCATCACACTCTCCACCTCTTAACAAAACGGCGTCCTCACTATGGCCCCACACGCAGTCGGGAGTTGGCTCTGATACCACCTGCAACATCCCAAGTCTCTACTGTACACATATTGTCCGCTTTGGATATTAAGTCCTCACAATTTTGTTTCTCTCAGGGCAATCCATACTACCCCAAAAAAAACGTGTATATACAATTAAAGGGACCCAAGCCTTATAAGCTAGCCCAGGATTCCCTCCCTAGGCGATGTGGGACAAGAGATGAACCCCTTCCTTACGCACGTCCAAGGACCGAGGCGCGGACGCACCACCATCCCTCCTCCCCGCGCACCGCCGCTCGGGCCGTCATACGCATTTTATTGGGATAGTATGGGATGCCCCAAAAGAAACAAAACTGTGAGGATTTAGTGTCCAAAATGGACAATATGTGTACAGCGGAGATCCAGGATGTTACAAGTGGTATCAGAGCCAACTCTTGACTGCATGTAGGGCCACAGCGAGGACGTTGTTCTGTTAAGAGGTGGAGAGTGTGACGGCCTGAGCGGCGGTGCGCGGGGAGGAGGGATGGTGGTGCGTCCGCGCCTCGGTCTTTGGATGTCCGCAAGGAAGGGGTTCCTCTCTTATCCCACATCGCCTAGGGAGGGAGTCCTGGGCTAGCTTATAAGGCTTGGGTCCTCTAACTATATATCCGTGTTTTCTTGGGGTAGTATGGGCTGCCCTAAGAGAAACAAAACGATGAGGACTTACTGTCTAAAGCGGACAATATGTGTACAGTGGAGACCCGAGATGTTACAGATACAATCTTAGTTCCATTGCTTCAACGTTCTTCATTTGCAAGTGAAAGCAAGAAACGAGTAATATGTGTACAGTGGAGACCCGAGATGTTACAAATACAATCTTAGTTCCATTACTTCAACGTTCTTCATTTGCAAGTGAGAGCAAGAAACGGGTAATATTCAGCATTCTATTTTATTGAGGAAAAGTATTAAAACCAAGAAGAAAAAAGAGAATCCATCAGTTCTTTCACACATGCATGATGGCGGCCCACTAAGGATTAGAGTCCTAGCATGTAAACGGAAAAAGAGACAGAATTCAAATTGTTCGCAGGATGTGAAGGTTCTGGGATGAATATTCTCTTCATAGCATTATTATAGTCCAAAACGGGAGTTAAACACATGACTTGAGTTGTAATGTGGCCAACTTCACGCTTAAATGTCACCAATTTCTTGGATGCTCTTGTGATCAGGCTATACATAGTAATGTCTGTGAATCCATTATTCTTCTTGCAATAGCAAACTCCACTTCTTTTTATACAGATGCTTTTCTTTTTGCTTTGCATTGTCTATGTTATAGTGAAGAAGCTCCTGGTAGAATCATGACATAGCCTTGATAGTCAACATATGTTTCTTTTGTCGCATTCCTCCATTGCTTCTGCTGCATTTACTAGAACCTTCAGTTGCCAAATCAAAGAACGACAGTGAGAAGATTGAAGGCACCAACATTTAAATTCAAGTGGTGTAACTGCCAGTGAGGTCAACTCATAGCCTAACTACTCTTGTGGTCTTCAATCACCAATTCTTGTGGCAAAGATAAGGAAAAATGTAGGAATTGGTTTTACAGTAGTGGTAAGTTGTGGTTGATCAGAACACACTCAATTGAGCTAGGGACATGATAGCCAACTTCCTTGAAAGGAATCAATCATTGTGTTGATCAAGCCAATCAATGTGCCACAAGGTCGAGAAGAGATAACTTCTAGCTAAAATCAAAGCTCAAAGGGCAAAATATAGATGTTAAAGGAGGAGCTCACACGAGTGAAGAAAGAAAATATGACATATCAATTGTCAGTTGTTCTATGCAGTTGTTGGGTCATTGTGCTGGTTATGTCTGATGCGAGGTCTAGTGGGAAGTTTCTAAGCCTTCCATAATTTATTGAGGTGAGTGTGTACATTTGTGTCGGGTTGAAATACCGAAAGTCCTACTTCCCTCATCTTCAGCACACTTGTTCCCGCTTCATGCTTCAGAGTTGCTTTACTACTGAAAACTAGATATTCTAATGGAAAGTTGTTGGCTGTTTGGCAATCTGACAGAAAGCTTTCATTGTTCTTACCATTCTTATTGGAGAACTTTGATTCATTCTCATTTTAACAGCTTTGGTCTCATGTATAGTCTAATATATCCCTAAATGCCTGCTGGTTAGTAACGGGCAGAGAACTTTTTCGAGGGGGAAATCGGAGATATTTTGTTCCACCACATAGAATTATTTGATTTGTCCATTTCGAAGAAGTTTCATGATCCATCAAACAATCATTTAGAGGATTTAATGATTCCTAAAAATGGATTCATACTTTTTAATTTTAATTAAAAACTCTTTATTTTTGTGGTATAATTGAAATAAAGATAATAGAGAATAGAGGGTAGGGGTTTGGATTGTGTATCAACATCCACACGGCCAATCTTCGATAGAAGAAAAGGTTCCATTGAAACAATTATTTAGTTTTCATGGCAACCTCGTAGCTTTTTTTTTTTTTAAAAAAAGCGGGGGAGTTGGGGTGGGGGGGTGCGCAGAAATGACAAGAAGGTATTGGAAAATCAAATTGGAAGAGATGGTGAAACCAAGAGTTCATTTTGGTCATGGTGCTAGGAAATGGAATCCTAGGATAGCACCTTATATTTCTGCCAAGCATAAAAGTATTCATATTACTAACCTTACTAAAATTGCTTCTTCTTCTTCTTCTTTTTTATCAAAAGCTTATGATTTAGTTTTTGATGTAGCAAGTAGGGGAAAAGAGTTTTTTAATTGTTGGTACCAAAAATAAAGCAGTTGAATTTAGTTGCATGGGCTGCAATAAGGGCTTAGTGTCATTATGCTAAATTAAAAGTGGCTCGATGGTATGTTAACGAATTGGTCCAAAATAAAAACGAGACTAGGGAATTGAGAATGGAAGAAAAAGCGGAGAGACTCATTCGTCTTCCAAAAAGAGCTGCTGCTACGTTGAAGAGACAATCATTTCACTTGCAAACATACCTGAGTGGGATTGAATATATAATGGGGTTACCAAATATTGTAATTATCATTGATCAACAAGAAGAATATACAGCTCTTCAAGAATGTATCACTTTGGGAATTATTCTATCAAAGGTGCCCTAGAAGCGAGACAATGACGACCCCCTCGAGCAGGAAACATTCCACCGTAAACAATGATTAAAAATTTGACCCTGAATGGTCAGAGCAGGAGGAATAAAATGAAGTCTCATTGTTTTCTTTTCCTCAGTCCAACAATCTATCAGAGGTTTAAATACTTGTGTACTTCTACACTAAAGACACTAAAATCCGTGATTATCAATAACACTCCCATATCTCTGCGTATTTGCAGACCTGCGGGAAATACTCATTCTTGTGCTAAATATATTAATTTTTTTCAACTCTTAATGAAATCATCAAACGGACGCATATGTATAGCTTGGGATTCCGCTTTGCTTTTGTTGAATCTCTTGGCTCGGATTTGCAGTCATCGGTTTCACGTGTCAATTTCGCGCATGTGTTAGACACAGGCCCTCATCCACATTAGAAAGCAATTTCCAAAATGCAACGCCACTTGTTAGGTCCAATTCAATGTAATGAAGTCACATATGCAAGCCACTTTTAGGCTTTTTAGGTGGGTCCCCGATATTTTTTTACCAGCATCGTTAATCAGAATGCTGAAGTCTCGAGTGATTGGTTCAGTTATAAAAGCATTCCTTCTTGAATGTTAAGTCTTTTATAAGTCTGATATGTGATTGATTCAAATATAAAAGCATCCCTACTTAAAATGAGATGCAGATTCAAAAGCTCAAAAGTTCGTTCGAATAGGTTCACACCCCGGATGATACAAATGACTGAATGCAACCAAAAACCGATATGACTATTTCAAGTTCAACACTATCAAAGCATTCTAATTATAAATTAGATATACAAAAACCACTGGAAATTTGAGAGTAACCCTTTTTCTCAAAGACCAATTTCTCTCAACATAGACATGAATTACGTCCAATACAAAAAGCCACACCAACTGTCAATGCAATAATCAAAAGCAAATCGTAGTGAAAGAACTAGCTGTACTCGGACACGAGCAGCGGTGTCCTGACCAGACATGATGTCGTGCCTCATCTGCTTCACCATCGCCTGTCTCTTGTTCCTCAGCGGCTTTATACTCGCCACCGTCATATTTGCTGCCGTTTTGCTGTTCATTCCCAAAACAAGTAACAAAAAACTCTCCATGAATATAACCACAAAAACCCCTTACCTCTTATTTGCTATTACCTGAACATAGAAAAGAAAAAGCCCCCGAGTAAACCAATTTCATGTGTGGACTTCATGTTGTATACGTTGCGAATGGTGGCCAAGCGTTTGGTCTCTTCCTTGATCCGAACCTGGTGGGAGAGGATGCGGTCACAGACCTCCACCTTCTTCCTCTCCATCTCCTCCTCCTTGGCCCTGAAAGTGGACAGAGCAGACATCGACATCTCCTATTCCTCCCTCGAGAGCGACAAGTTGCTGCTGAAGCTCAAGCTCCCTGACGAGTTCTGCAAGACCAGCTGCTGCCTGCCGCTGCTGTGGCTACCACTGCTGCTGCCGCTGCCGCTGCTGCTGCCGCTGCCCCAGCTGCTGCCCCAGCAGCCGCCGCTGCTGCCGCTGCCCCAGCGGCGGTGGCAGCGGCAGCGGCAGTGGCAGCAGCAGCTGCTGCTGCAAACGCTGCTGAATCTCCCACGGTGGCAGCTGCAGCCGCTGCGCCTGCTGCAGCCGCCACTGCTGCTGCACCCACCGCAGCCGCTCCAGCCGCTGCAGCCACCGCAGCCGCCGCAGCCGCCGCAGCTGCCACAGTACCTCCTGCTGCTGCCGCTGCAGCTGCAAAAATAGATAGCACATTGGATCGTGAAATTATGTTGGCCAGTTCAAGCTCTAAATTGAAAATATCCCAAATACAATATTAAAGAAACCGTATATTTATGGGATATTCTGGAGATTCTAAGTGAATAAATAACACTTTAAGTAAAGATGACACCTTTATTTTGACTCCCTAGTCCAAAAGATGGATTCATAATAATTTGAAATTGACTTTTCAGAAAATTTTGGAGGGGCAACATGCATGATAATCAAGCCAAATTCCCCATTTAAGCATTTTTCCCAAGCAGGGAACCACAAAAATTGAGCATTAAGCATAGTTGCTAATTAACCCAAACAAAATCACGTGAACAATCCGTGTCCTTTTTCTGTTTTGTTTTGGATAATCCTATCTCTTATTTTGCTGATACTAGTAAGATCGCAACAACTTCCTGTGTTTGTGCATATACTCATTGACATCACTCCCAAACTTCAGACCTATTATATCCGCAAGAGAAAACACCTCAAATGAGTTAACATACCACCATCGGACGAAAGCAAAATACAAGAAAGGGGATTAAGCTTGATGTAGTGCCTTGTAAAACCTTTGTTCAAGCGGACATTGCCGTCAGCCTCATAGAGCTCTTGCGTGAGGACTCGACGTCATTGTGCTCGAACAAAGAGGAAATTTAGGGATTTGACAAAGGACACTCAAATGAAGAATAGGAGGATGGATGAACAAGAAGCAGACTTCACGAAAAAGAAGTACACCATGGAGGCATGTACGAGAAAGACCAATGAAGAGGTGAGGAGAACTTGAGAAGAACACTCCACGAATTAGGAGAAGTGAAGAAAACAGGAGAAGAAAACTCAGTTAGGAGAGGTGAAAAAATCAGGAGAAGAAAACTCAGTTAGGGCTTGGAAATTTGGGGCAAACCTTAAATGGAGACATTTTTGCTCACAAACCTTTTCTTTTAAGCTCTACACCACGTAGAGAGTGAAATGAAAAAAAAATGCACTGTCAGCATTTTCTGTTAGGCAAATTAAACGGAGTTAACAAAAGGAATCAGTTGCACCAACTTGACAAGTTGCAGTACTCGATTCCACTTTCTCAACCAGTTCTTGAACTTATGGTGCACCTACCCCTTTAATATTCTAATGGTGCTCTTACCCCTTTAACGTTTACCTTCACTGTAAATATCGCAACTCGTGGAATTCATCTTCATAATGACTGGTACTAAGTAAGAAATGGGCAAAAAAGTGGAATATATTATGTAGAAAATATGCCAAGTAAAACCATTCGTTTCATATAAAACCAGAAAACATTTTAAAAAATAGGCTCTAACCTATTCTTTTTATATATCTCCTACGATATGAAGTTTTTCCAACCATTTATGATAAAAACTGAACTTCTCTCTCATCTTCAAGCAACTGAAACCCTGGTGACCTCTGATAAACCAAGTATTTAAACCTCAGTACGGTCCCACTGATAAACCAAGCATATTCCACCATCTTCGCTGCCAGGAGGAATACTAATAACACAAGTATTTAAACTTCAGTACAGTCCACACTGAATGCAACCAAACCGAGTGTTCAAATTTCAGACATATAGCTAGTCTACCGACACGAATTTACCTCAAATGGAGACAGTTCCCTCATCTCTCCCGGTATGCGCATTTGCAGTTGTGCACTGCTCTCTGCATGTGAAACCATCAATAGGTGCCCAACCAATGGGTCTGCTAATGCAGCCGGTACAATCTCTTCCTCCTGCAAAAACTGGAGACATTAACAAACCCAGGGCATTGTCTATCACCATTTTTGTGGCCTCACTAGAGGAAGGACACCTAATTCCCATATGTTGGCCCTACTCCAATTCAATTTGACAAACTGACCAGACCAATTTTAAGACTGACAAACAAGTGCATTTTATGCAGGTTCTTGTTTTATTGCCCGAAAGGCTCAAAGCAACAAATCTGGCAACATGAAAGAAGAAAAACGAATACCATCATCCCTAAGACGCCATCTAATGCTGATGATTGTAATGCTGAAAACATGCTTTTCTTATCCATAACACGAATGGTGCTGTAACAGTAAAAGCTTCGGCACCTTAGACCAGATTGTCCTTGAAAATCGGCACTCCAAAAATAGATAGCACTTTGAATCGTCAAATTATGTAGGCCAGGTCAAGCTCTAAATTGAAAATATCCCAAATACAATATTAAAGAAATCATGCATTCTTTGGATATTCTGGAGATTCTAAATGTACAAATAGCACTTTAAGTAAAGATGACACATTTATTTTGACCCCACAGACCAAAAGATGGATTCATAATAATTTGAAATTGAATTTTCTCGAAATTTCCATGGGTGTTATGCATCATATTCAATCCAAATCCCCAATCCTTTTAGCATGTTTCTGAAGCAAAGAACCACGAAATTGAGCATTAAATATAGTTGCTCCCGCCTTAATCAACCGTAACAATATCATGCGAACAATCTGTGTCCTTTTTCTGTTTTGTTTTGGACGATCCTATCTCTTTTTTTGCTAAGACTAGTAAGATCGCAAGAACTTCCTGTGTTCGTGCCTATACTCACTGACATCATTCCCGAACTTCAGACCTATTCAATCGACAAGAGAAAACAACTCAAATGAGTTCACATACCTCCTTTGGAATGAAAGCAAAGTACAAGAAAGGGGATTAAGCTCGATGTAGTGGCTCATAACAGCCTTGTTCACGCCATCCGGCGCAAATGAAGAGGACCCAACATTGCAGTCGGCCTCATCGAGCTCTTGCGCGAGGACTCGACATCATCGCGCACGAACAAAGAGGAAATTTGGGGATTCAAGAAGAAAAAGCACGAAGAACAGGAGGATCAACAAATAAGAAGCGGACTCCATGAACAAGAAGTACCCTATGGACGAGAAAGACCGATGAAGTGAGGAGAACTTGAGAAGAAAACTCAATTGGGGCTTGGAAATTTGGGGCAACACTTAAAAGGATAGACGTTTTTGCACACAAACCTTTTCTTTTAAGCTTTATGCTACGTAAGGGAGAAACGAATAAATGACACTTCTTGTTAGTCAAATTAGACAAATTTAAGAAAAGGGCTCAATTGTACTAAATTGACAAATTTTATGACTCAATTACAATTTTTATAAATTTAGAACTTCTAGTGCATTTATTCCTTTAATGTGCTATCTCCATTACAAATATCGCAAATCACGGAAGCTATTGTCATAATTATTGGTATTAAGTAAGAAATTGGAAAAAAAAAAGTGAGTATATTCCGTAGAAAAAATGCTAAGTCCAAAAAAAATATATATATATTAGAGAGAGAAAACATCACATGCATATACTGGTTTTTAAGTAAGTGAGACCGAGTTTAATTCATGTTTGTATGATTTTTTATTTTTTATTTTCCAGAATTATTATAAATCTGCCTATGGTTGAATTCATGTTTGTAGATGGTTTTTCTAACTCACCTTATGACGCTTGAATCTCTGGATGGAGCCATAGAATCCCTGCTTGACCCCACGTAATTTCGGGCAACAAAAGATATATATTTGGCAATCATTTGGCAATTGAGTGGTCGACACATCAATCAAACTTTCCAATGATCCACAGTTATTAAGTGTCAATTCCTTCAAAAACTTTAACTTGTCGAGGCCCTCGACAATCCGTAACTCAGGGCTGGACAATATTCTCAAGGACTTGAGGTTCTTTAAGTTTGACAAAGCACCAAGACTTTGCAAATGATCACCAGAAAGTACCAACTCTTCCAACAATTCTGACATACCAAAAACTTGAATACTGAGTATCTTATCGCAACATTGTAGCGAGAGATGCCACAACTTATTGAAGACTCTCGATTCAAGGATCAGTGAAGACTCATGAGAAGAATCCCTATATATGTCGAAATACACGAACCTTCTGAAGGACTTGCAATGTCTGATATCTAATATTTCCAACGATTCCAACACCCCAATGATGTGGATCTCATCTAGTTTTGAGCACTCACTCACAGCGACCTCTTTTAGCTTCCTCATTCTGGATAGCTTGAATCTCTCAAGGGGTTCACACATATTAACATCAAGTTCCATTAAATTTGGAAGTTGAAGCCCGTCAAGTTGAATCTCTTGCATTTGAGAGCGAATGAGCGTTAAACCTGACAAATTCTCAAAGTTGGAGAAGAGTAGCTCGACTGAATTGAAATTCTCAAGGATTAGCGTTGATAGAGAAGAGGGACCCTGCGTGCAGCGTTGCAGGATCAATCCAGACAAATGGAGTCGGTTAAGCTGAGGAAGGGAAGACAATTCAGTGGGAGCAGGGACATGAAGGAGACACAATCTCAACTGTTTCAGTTTGGATAACCTCTCAATCCACCTTAAGTCACCGGTATGAATTTTACCTTGTCCACCCTTGTCAGAGCTGTCACTTAGGTCCAACTCAACCAAGTTAGTCAAGTTTGAGAGGTCCGGGACAACCTGCAATGACGTAGATGATATTGCCAAATGGGTTAAACTTGCTGGGAGTGTCGGCAATTCTTGGATTTCATCACACCAATATAACACCAGTTTTTCAAGCTTGAAAAGCAAGCCAACTTCAAAAGGAAGTTGACCTTTCAAGTTTCCTTCAACCCGAAGCACTTCCAAATTCTCAAGCTCTCTGATAGCACCTGGTAACTCCACTGGACCTATAATTGAAAGCTGCAACTCCCGTAATGATTTCCACTTAAATATGGAATCCGGTAGTTCCTGAATTCTAAGACACATCTTTAAAGAGAAGTACTCTAGCTTCTGTAAGTCCCCGATTTCTTCAGGCAAACGTTCAAGCTGATGGCAATGATCAAGCTTTAACTCTATCATATGCTGTAACTCCCCAATAAAGCTGTCAATCTTCCTTAAATCGCCACAATTTAAAAAAGTCAGCCTCTCTAAAGTTGAGTATCTCAGTAAGTCTGGTATTCTTGTTATGCCATAACAATTATCAAGATGAAGAACTTTCAATCTTCTTGCCTCCTGTAAAGTGAATGCATTACCTAATGGAAGAGCAGTTCAAACGTTGCTTTGAAGGACAAAGAACAGAAATAAGCATATGACGCACCTTTATTAAGCTCCAGAATTCCCCCTCGTCTGTAAAGTTAATTGCAGAAAATTCAAGTATGACTAAATTATTTAAGCGCATATGGGCCAGATCGATCGACTTATACTTTTCAGAAGGATATCTCCAACAAAGCCATCTTAATTTGGGAAAACAATCCATTAGGTCACCAACAAAAGTTCCAAACCATAATCTAAGGAACCTCAGATTTTCAAACTGTCTAATCTTTTCACTTCTGATAGGGACATCATGATGGAGTTCCATTGCTTGAATGCTGTTCTTCTGCAAATGAGAGCAAGAAATGAGTGGGTATCAGCATTCTATTTCCTTGAGGAAAAGGCAAAGAAAAGAGAATCTATTAGTCCTCTCCTGAAGCATTTTACCTTCTCTGTCCTGATTGCCTCAAGGACATCCTCCTGAATCCATAACCTACTACATTCTTCAGGATTCATCAGATTTTTGTCACGAATAATTCCCTTTCCGAGGTCTCTGAGCTGATCGTGCATCAAAAACTCATTCCCCTCTCCAATCTTTATCAAGGACTTGTTTTTGAGGACCTCAATTCCAGAAAGTGGGAAAAGTCCACAATCCTTCCACATGTAAATTGCGTTTGTCTTTTCCTCACCAATGAAAAAGCATGCAATATCCAGAAAAATTTGTTGTTGCTCAAAAGTCAATGCATCATAGCTAATTTTCAACACTTTGAAAACACCCTGTGGAGGAGCTTTGCGTAACTGATCCAATTTTTCTTCCCATAGTTCTTGTGTGCTATTTTTCAGCAATGAACCAATTACTTCAATAGTCAATGGAAGTCTTCCGGTAGCATCTACAATTGCCTTTGAAATTTTGTAGTGATCATTTGAAGGAGCATCCTTCTCAAATGCATGTTTGTAGAAGAGCTGAAGTGCATCATCATAGCTCATCACCTTCATTTCATAAGATGACATTTGGTACTGTGGTCTCATGCTTTGCAAAACATCCTTGTTTCGAGTAGTGATTAGTACTATAGACCCTGAATGCAAAGCACCTTTTCCAACTAATTTCTCCCCTTGTTCATTGTTATCAACATCATCCAGCACAATGAGGACCTTCTTATTGCGAAGTGTTCCTTCGATCATCTTCATTAGACGTTCAGTTTCATCAATACTTCCTATTCCTGCGGCATTTCCTATTTCAGATAATAATTTCTTTTGCAATTTAACCAAACCATCAGCTCTTGACGAATTTTCTCGAACATTTTCAAGGAAGCAGCAACACTTTCCAAAGTGGGTAGAAAGTTCATTGACACGACCTTGGCGAGAGTCGTTTTACCGATACCCCCCATGCCATGAATTTGAATGAATCGCACACCTCCAGAGTGTATGTCTAACAGATTTATTACTTCCATCACTCGATCATTGATTCCAATTAAATGTTCAGTCACGGACTTTTGCTTTATCTTCAACTTAACCACAACCTCCTCAACGACCAACTTGATTAGTTTGGCCCTGCTGTCATGAAGAGAAACCATTTCAATAGGAGAAAATTGCGAAAAAAAAGAAAAAAACAATCTAGTAATTAAATTTCATTCATAATACAATTCCACTATAGTTCAACAGAATCTCAAATTTTTATGTTTGTTTCCTACCAATTGATGTTACTCAATTGCATCTGCTTAACTGCACAATAATTCCATAACTAATGGGACATCAACAATCAAGATGTGCCTTCTCAAATTTCGTATTGAATGTAAGGTTTTCTTAGCTATCGCTTTTGATAACCTAACATTTGTCATTTGATATGCTGTGCAAACCTTACGTGTACTTGATCTTGTAAAGTTCCCAAATAACACCAAGCATGCACAACACAAACATTTGACGAGATAGATGGAATCGATCCCAAAGGACTTCGGATTTGATTTTTCTAGCTAATTCTATAACCATAAAAAATATGAATCTACATCACTTTCAAGCGTGCTTCTCATGCACATTGCTAGGTGCCACGTGTCGCATTGTCTCTTGACACCTGAAAATTGACTTGATCCCAACGTGATTAGCAATTTTTGAATTCTGTTAATCTTGTTTGTGCAAGATAAATGTACAACTATTTATGCATCGTGAATTAGCATCTTATCAGTTATATTCATGGGACAACCTTAGAAGTGGGATATTATATGTTCAGGAGGAGAAATATCTGATGTATTGATTGAAAGATCAAATTATTAGACAGAACATGCATGGTACTCAATTATTCCACTTCATCACCCATTATATAAAATGCCTCTTCTCCAGCAGTTCCACATTTTTTTTACACACATATACCGTTTAGTATCACTAGGGGAAGTTCCACCTCAATTGTGGTGATATATCTACGTTATTAAGTTTTGAATAAAAGTTCTAGAAGCATTAGAATTTCACTAAGAGTTGCTTACTAAGTGACAGAGGTGAAAAATGAAACAAAATTTATATAGACCATCAACGAAAGGAAAAAAAATGAGCTTTCATTTCTATTTTCAGTTCTTCATTAAAAAAAGACATGATAGCACCTCTAGCGAAATCAAGAACACTTAACAATTTTAGTAGCTCTAGCATGAATTTTTATGTTTTTGAATTCTCTCCTCCTACCCGCATCTAATATGTTCCTTCTATCTGTGAATTATTTACTTAGTTTTTGCAAACGGGAAAAAATATTAGGGAAAAAGAAGGATCTTGGAATGCAGCAAGCTCACCTATCGCATTTCTTGACTTCCCATCCCTTTATTGCATCAACCTCCGTCAAAGCCTTTCTCCAGGAATCTACTTCTTCAATGCTCAAGTTATCCTCGCCCTGCAAAATGAGAATGGCATCGCGATATAACTGGGTTTTCATCTTAACATCTTTAGGTTCCACATCGAAGAAAATAGGTAGGATCTCTTTATTCCCGTTTGACTTGGAGGTGTTCTCCATAATCTGCGTGAGTTCACGGAGACACCATTTGCTCGAAGCATAGGTTGGAGAGAAGATGGGGATGTAGATCCTAGAGTTGTCGATCGCTCTTTGGAGCGCTCCGTCAATTCTTTCACCAACATGGAGGTTTTCACTGTCTCGAAAGACGCGGATACCAGTATCGGCCAAGTTGTGGTAGAGGAAGTCAGTAAATCTATTACGAGTGTCAGGTCCTCTGAAGTTCAAGAACACTTGATGCTCGCATTCTGATGATGCTTCTGCCTCTGAGCTCTCCATTTCAACTTTAGCTTTAGTAGCTCTCTCCCTCGTGTGTGAACAAGAGAGGCCTTTGCCCTTGGCTGACTGAAGGTTTCGACCACGAACATATGGCGTGAATATATCAGGAGTGAGATTACCAATATATAAATTCAGTTACAGAATAACAATAAAACTAAAGTCAAGTATTTAGATGACCGTATTATATTCAAACTCTCAATGATCCATATCATTTGTAGGTCAATGTTATGAAATGCTATATAACATTGCTTTTGCCAACTACTTTTCTCCACTCACGAAATTCTAGGAAGACTTTTTGAATAAAAGATTGCATATGTGGAGAGATTATTTGAGAGGTGTGTTATATGCATTTTCTAAGCAGAGAATATACCTTCTTCAATCTTGCCAATATTAAAAACACCAATATGGACCTAAAAAATAAAAAAATAAAAAATCTAAAACACACTACTCAAATTTTTTAAAGATTGTGAAACATTATATGTGAATCTAGGAAACTGGAAAAGACCAACAATCAACAAACTTAAGAAAACCAAAAAATCAAAAAGTAAAAAATAAAAGTCAATTCAAACTTACATAAACATTTACAATAATTACCTTTACCAAAAAAAATTACAATAATTAGTATTATAAAATCAAATACTAAATCACGGATTCTTCTAACAACCTAAATTTTTGGAAGGGTTTGAGATTAGCCTGCAATCTTTTCATAAATCCACTTGTCCATTCTTGTTAAGAAGCTGATCGAGGAGACTTTTGGTCCAATTACACAGGAAGGAACGCAACAAAATACAAATGGGTATTTCAGTCCTCGATTGTGGACAACGTACTCATTCTGAGCAAGGATTTCATCAACCCGAACACTTCAGGGCAAATCCAGAATAAGTCAGAAAAGAATCGTACCGTGTTCGTGGTCGCTGCCAGGATAGCCGATTCGTCGGAGGGATCGGTTGCCGGAGTCGCTCGGGACGACAGAGGGGGGGACGTTGATCCCTGGGCTTGCGAAGAAGGTCGTGCCCTCCTCCGCTCTGCACTCGGAAAAACTAGAACTGAAAGAAGTGTTTGTTGGTGGTCGCGCGAGGGAAGGAAGCTCGAAGGCTTTTTAAAGTCTTCCTAGTGATCTGAGCGTGACTTCAAGCTGATATGTGCGGTGCATATCGGACTCGTTTCTAGGCCCACCCTCCAGTGTTCATTTTAGGAATGAGGAGGAGTTTCGATTTTGCTTGATTATGTTTTAGGGTAAAAGCCAAAAAAAATAAATAAATAAATTAAACTATGCTCACTGTGACATATATTTACCTTAATTTGTTTGACAACAAAATCCAAACTTGTATTTATGTGATACATTTATCCAAACTTGTACAATGTGATATATTTATGCAAAACTTCTTCTTATGACACTAAAAACCTCAAATTTGTTTTTATGTGATATATTTACCCCAAAAATATGGTGTCACAAAAATTTTTTGAGATTTTTTGTGTCACAAAGAAAAAGTATGGAATAAATGTGTCACATTTATGCCTACTGTGACACATATTTTAGAAATTACCCATATAATTTTCATGTATTTAGAAATTACCCATATAATTTTCATGTATAGAATAGCTTGCTTGATGTGTCAACCGTTATTAGGCAGAGTAGTTCAATGCGAACCAATAATGCAATTGAAAAGGGTGAAAAGAAACAGCGAGGAAACCCTCGCGTGTGCATATTTTATGGAAGCGAAGCAATAGTCGAAAAAAAGTTGAAGGAAGGCATGAAGTTTCTAAAAATCGCGCGGGCCGCGTGTGGGGCCCACCACTCTGACGCTCCCTGCTCTGCGACGCCTGCGCCCCTGTCGAATCGTCTTCTCTCTCCTCTCTCTCTCTCTCCCCCGTTCTCCGTTCCGCTGCGGGGGAGAACAAAAGTCTTTACGAAAGCTGCTTCTCTCCCCCCTCCTCTGCTCTCTCTCTCCATTATCGCCGACGAGCTCTCTCTCTCCATTCTCGACTCCGACGCCCCGCCGACGACCTCGCCTCCGCCTCCGCCTCCGCCCCCAACGCCCTCTCGCGACTCCGACGCCCCCGACTGAAGCCGGTTGCCTCCGACGCCTCCGACGCCGCCTCCGCCTCCGCCTCTGCCCCCGACGCCCTCTCGCGACTCCGAGGCCCCCGACTCAAGCCGGTTGCCTCCGACGCCGACGACGCCGCCTCCGCCTCCGCCCCCGCCCCCGACGCCCTCTCGCGACTCCGACGCCCCCGACGCCCCGCCGACGACCTCTCACGAGATGATGATCATTGGTAACTTGATACTCTAAACGTCTTTCGGTTGTAAATCCATCTATACCGTTCATGTATGTATGGTGTCTCCTTCTGAATCATCTATCAAGGTTTCGTTTGCTTCATTAAAACGCGCGAGTCGCATCACAATAGGAGAAGGGGTCCTCTTATGGAAACAAATAAATCCGAGCACAAGTGGTTGGCATTTAAGTTTAGATTCCTTTAACAGCACTAAGGATTATCTTACAAGCGTCTGATACTACAGGGAAAGTGATTGCTCTAGTTAAGGATTTCATGGAGGCCAAGAAGCCAGTTGCCTCCATTTGCCATGGGCAGCAGATTCTGGCTGCTGCTGGTGTTCTCAAGGTAGTTTCTGGATAATGGATATTAATAATGGGACAAAACTGTTGATTAGCATGTTATCTGGTAGTAGTTGTAGGAGTTTCTGTATAAATTCATCGGTCTTTTGAGAATGCTCATAATGATCTTGAGGAACTTCTTGTGGTGGCGACTACTTTAACTGCGACTCTTGGCGTCTGTGATTGTGAACTTCTCCATATTTCAATCGAACACTAAGGTAGAATGTATCAGAAAAAGTCACGGAGATAGGCACATGTCCCTTATCTGCTATTCAAGTTTAAATGTATAAGGCTTTTCAACAGATTGGTGTGGTATTAAAGTGTGATGAAATGAAATTAGAGCCAGTGGAATGTGAGGCCCTGTTGAGTTTTAGCATTTGACATGAAAATTTTCTGAAGTTGAATGGTATTCTGTGTTATTGTATCTTGAGATCATCAGGGTATAACCGGTGTATTCATCGTGATTTGTTGCAGGGGAAGAAATGTACAGCATATCCTGCTGTGAAGCTCGACGTGGTACTAGCCGGCGCCACATGGTTAGAACCTGATCCAATCGATCGCTGCTTCACCGATGGAAACTTGGTCACAGGAGCGGCTTGGCCTGGTCACCCAGAGTTCATTTTTCAGTTAATGGCACTACTGGGTATAAAGGTAACCTTTTAGCTGACGTTTGTGCTTGTACATGTATCAAATAAATAGCATGGAGTCTACTTCCGTGCTGGCTATAAGAAGGAAGAATGAGAGAGGTGTGTGTTCTGTGAATCACTTGGAACGGTACATGGCCGTGGATGTTGACAGAGTTTTGCCCCGGGAAGTTTTCTATTATATATGGTCGATTAGTGAATATCACACATTGATTAGTCAATCTCCGCTGATCCAGCATTTTCTATCGTTCATTCGCTGCAGCCTTTTCTTGGTCTTACTAAGAGGTCATTCCCTGCATCAACAATATAATTGCATCCTCATGTTATGTATTAGGAAAGGTAGCCTGCATTATCAAATCTGTGTGACTTGGTGATTCATTGGCGCTGTGGTTTAGTGTGCATTCTTGTTCGATTGATTCGTGGAGGACAACTGTCATACTGACTAGAGCTCGGTTGATGTACCTACTTCCTTGTTTTACAATGGGTGGGAACTCATGACATTGATTTCGTTTAAAGATAACAACCTTCTTTGCTTACAAGGTCACATTTAGAACTGATATTAAACAAAGAAAGATTAACCATCGCACTAAACCTAAGTGGATATTCTCTGCATGAATGTTGGAGTTTTATCGGAGGTATTCGGCATTGTTTTCGTCATCATACTTTCCATCTTCCTTCACATTGGGTCGCCGATCGTCATGAGTTCTCAATGAAAGTGTGACAAGGGACAAAAGGAGTTTCCTTTTGGCTCGATTCTCTCTTTAGTCTTTGTTTGCGAAATGAAGGAAAGTGGATGGAATGAGAGTGGGTGCGGAAAACAGAGGATACTGAAACCTGTTAATGTGAAGAAGATCGAGAGAAAACTTTGGACATTGACTGATTTTCTTTCCCTGTCCCTCACTTTTCCTCCTTTTTCTTTTTGAAGAGTTGTGCTGAGTGTTAAGGATATGTGAGCTTTGTGGAGAAAACTTTGGCATGTACTGATATCCTGTATTTTTCTATTGCAGTCTGAGGAACAAATGAGGAAAGAGATGGAAAGATTTGATCATGAAAGAAGGAAGGAAGAAGAAAGGTTGATGCGTGAACAGCAGAGAGAGGAGGAGAGATTGCTACGTGAGCAAAGGCGAGAATCAGAGCGACAGGAGTAGTATTTGCAGAAAGAATCTAAGGTAAGTATTTGAGCTTGATATTGCATTTTCACTAGTTAGTTTCTTTTGCTTTATTTGATTGGTTAAGTAGCATCTCTTCTTTTCTCTTTTCTTTACCAACTTCTCTGGTTTTTTTGTTTGGAAGGCGGAGAAAAAGAGACAAAAAGAAGAGCTTTGTCGAGAAAAAGAAGAAGAGAGACGAAAAGCTGCAGTGGAGAAGGCCACTGCTCGCAGAATTGCCGAGGAATCCATGGAGCTTATGGAGGATGAACAGCTGGAGCTGATGGAATTGGCCGCTGCAAGCAAGGGGTTGCCTTCAAGTCTTTAGAGATAAGGAATTGACCTTTGGCACTGCACGATCAATATGAATAGCAATTTCAACTACTATGCATGTTTGCTCAACATCATACCATAAAGCAAAACTAGAAGAATAATTGAGTTGTGCAATCAGTAAACAAGAGCTAAAGCAGCTTGTCATGCTACTATTGGTAGGAGATGCACGGGTTTTTTGGATTTTGCCTCCTTAGTTATGTCAATGCTTAAGTTTTATAGGGGACAAAGTGAGTTGCCAACATTTTCTTAAGGCTATACCAATGTTGGTCTTTGACATATGGTTGTTTTGCTTGATGCAGGAAAGTGGCAAAGAAACAAGCATGTGGGTGTGTCCCTTGTTGGGAAAACGCTTGCCATTATGGGTTTTGGAAA